>OU893333.1:30091751-31418626 GCA_918026875.4 Diatraea saccharalis
TTTTTCATGTAGTGAACAAAATGATCATTTCATCTAATCTGTATTTGTGTGCGGAGAGGCGACACTCGGTTCCCATACTAAATCAATATCATTATACTTCTATTCTCTCTCTATGTTCTGTGATCGTACCTTATGGCGCTCTGTCCTCTTAGCGCTTAAGGTATCTGGCGTGAAAATATCATCACCAGCCCTTTTACGTCCCCACTGCAGGGGCTCAGGCCTTCCTTATGGATGGTTAAGGAAAATAGGCCCTCCACTCTGGCCCAATGCGGATTGGAGGGTATTAACGACTGCAAATGCAGCCGGGACCAACGGCTTAACGCGCCTTCCGAAGCACGGAGTAGCTCGAGATAATTTTTTTGGTCACCCATCTCGTGACTGACCCTTGCGAAAGTTGCTTAACGACTACGATCGCGGGCCGCGGCGCTTATCCTCTACGCCACTGAGCTGAAAATATAGATAGATAGATATAATAAGTTGTAAAATAAAAACACGATCAAACACGTCCCTCCACACTACTTGTATGACAAAATCCATTATAAAATAAAATGAACCTTATTGCTAACAACATATCGATAGCATACGGTAGACTGGCCGAGTTGTGTACATTTCATCACTTTGATGTCGACTCTTTGGCACTTACCCGCAGGCGACCGGCAAATAAGTGAACAACTTTCATCTTTGTGGGAACACGAAAACAGGAAAAGGATGGCCCCTTATAACGAACCGACACGGTTCCGTGTAATAAAATATTGTTAAATTCAAACATTGTACACACGGCTGCATGTCAGACTTATACATTGTCGACTTTGTACCGACCGCGTTTCTTACTTACAGAGGTCTGCTTACGGTAATGGCGTGTAGCGTGACGTGCGATCGTGTTAATTATTTAATTATTGGCAGTTATTATTAGTGTCAATTATTATAGATTGTCACGCTAGGGCAGACGAAATCACAGTAAAAGGACTCAAAGAATTATGTGTGAGTTGAATACAAATGATACGTATCGCTATCCTTAGACCTAAAGGTCTAAATAAAATATTGTTTCCGCGACGTCACGTATGTTTTTTTAAGTGAGGAAATTAATGAGTTATTCATAAATGAAAATGTTATCAAAGGATTTAGAAACTGTAAATAGACAAGACATAAGTTTCTTATAAAAAAAAGTATACTAAATTATGTCGTTGAATTGCAGGACCCTAAACCAGGCAGCAGTAGAAGCTATTACGCTATTACATGCGGAGTATATTCCCTCTGTCCGCAAAAATAACGGCCAGGACTACTCATTTAAAATCACAATGCTCCTCTTAAATTATAATAGGAGTGCTAGAAAAAATAGAAAATTCTAATGGATAAATCAATCTGATTACGTCAGATATTCATTGAAATACCGTTATACGGTAATACGGTTATACGAAGACTTTCAGGATGGTTTCATAATTAACTCGATTTATTTATAGTTTTAATAGATTTCATGGAGATGAAGTCATCAGATACTGAATAAATGAAATAAATAACTGAAAATCGGGTCACAATCAAAGAAGAAATTGCGAAAAAACACGATGTAAACTTATTATATCTTTTCATATTGAAAAATTCCAATACATTTTTAAATTATCCCCCTGCATTATTAAATACTTATAATACCGGGTGCGTGAAGCGATTGAAATTAAGAAACACCCTAATAACTTCAATCGGGAAGACGGATATAAATTGTCACAAGCGTGGAATCCAGTATTTGATAAAACGCTTGAAGTATTTGCTTTTTTCGCAATCGGTAAATCTCCAGAATATGGCTCATGTGAAGAATAGGGATACCGCTAGTGTTGTTTGTGACGGTAGTTGAATGAAAAATCTGAGGGTGATAGAAGATTCATCCTCGGATGCAGAGGCGTAGACTTGCTGTTCCAGTCTCGTCGTGACCACGGCCGGTGCAACCGGGCCGAAACGTCGGTGCATGTCAGTGTAAAAAATCGCATATAATGCAATGTAAAATAATTAGAATTGTCCAATATATTTCCCGAAATACGATAAGTCATCGATGTCAATTAGTAAATTGGTAAAAATACAACTTCTCAAAACGTTAGACACGAATAATACACTCATAAGCGTTCCGAATCGAATCGAGTTGTCAGTTAGGTTAAGTACCTACATCTACCGATCAAAGAGTAGAGTGCAACATGAATAATGGCTGCTAGCGACTTGTAGAACTAATTACAACTAGACAAAGACGAGAACGCTTGAATACTTACTTGAACAAAGCATTCGTCGCATTGTATTGCTAAAAGTAGTTTGCAGAAACATTATACTTTATGAATACACTTCAACGGAAATATTAACTCACTACAAATGGAATGGCAATTCTTTATAAAACTATTTACGAAAAGTTATTTAATATTTAGCATTGTTTTAAGAGTAAATTATTAAGCATTCTTTAATTAATATAGTATTATAATTATGCTGAATCCACACAGCACTGCACTGCATTCACAGAGAGAAAGGTCGTTAATCCAGTACACATGCCCAATGTTAGTTGTTAACTATAGAGGCAGCCGGGATCAACATACCTTCCAAAGCACGAAGGAGCTCGCAATAATAGTTTTTAACTATCCATTCGACGTATGTATCAATTACACTAGTCAACGCTTCTCTTCTTCTTAATATGCTTCTAAATATTTAAAACAGATAATGGAACAGCATAATGACAATACAAACATGTACACAGTTAATAGGGCCCATGTATGTACTTGTACCAATGTACAAGATGGATCATGACTTGTACCAATGTACAAGATGGATCATGACCCTCCACGCTAGCCCAATGGCTACCGTGGAGGGTCATGATCCATCCATAAGGAAGGCCTGATCCCCTGCAATGGAGACGTAAAAGGACTATTATGAATGCTTCCGCATGAATGGGCCGGCTCGACCGGAGTGATACCACGGCCTCACAGAAAACCGACGTGAAGCAACGCTTGCGTTGTGTTTCGTCGTGTGAGTGAGGGTACCGGAGGCCCAACCCCTTCCTATCCGTCTGCTCCGTCTGCTCCGTCCGTAACTCGTCTGCCCCCTATCCCTTAAAAAAAAACAGACTTAGAACATAAAAAGCTGTGTTCTGTGTTTACAGCCATCTCTTAGCGTAGTATTACTCTAATCTAACTTAGCTAATTTATACAATGACTCCAAAGTAAACTTATTTTATTATTGTATCTGTTGTAATGTTGCATTTTATAGTCTAACTACGCGCTTTTCATTTAAATAATTTCGTTTGACACTCCATCATTATTTACATTTGATCAACCAACAATTGCTGATAATAATCGGTACTTTACTGTTATATTCTTGGTAGCTCTAAATAATACCACATCTTGAGAACAATTTCCGTGTTCTGAGTTGCATGCGAGTTTATCTAACGTCCGAACGGGACTGGCTTCACCCTGCATTATTCACGAGGACGCCTCATCTATACTAGCCATGCCCGTAAGCCAGGTCACATGTCTTACATCTTATTTTCCAACGCCACTGCAAACAGAGCTTTGTATAAGGAGTTTGTATTACTTCATTAAGATTGGTGTAAATTTATGCACTTTGCTTGAATAGTGTGAACAAGTGCTTGTAACAGCCTATATGATATTGAAATTGAGTTTGCATATTTTCGATTTTTCGATGGGAGTTTTCGCCTTTAGCTAATTTCATTATCATAAACATTAGCCTTTAAAGTCTCCAATGCTGTTGCACTAGCCCTCGCTACGATAGAATCGAATAAAAGTGTATAGGAAGTATAAGATTTGGCCTATCACGCGGATCCGTAGGGATAATGGGTATTAACAACTGCAGATATAGCTGGGATCTACAGCTAAACGTGTCTTTAGAAGTACAGAGGAGCACATAATTACAAATTTTTGGTCATCCATCCTATGACTGACCCTTCCGAAAATTACTTCCGCGTTGATGCGCCATCGAGGTCCACAACTAAGTAAAAGTGCTGAAATATGGTTATTAAAATTTTATATTTGAACGGAACCACAATTTTGTCATTTCAAAAGGATGGTCAATATTGAATATAGAGGTAGTACTTTCTTTAATTAGGTAGATGTCATGTCAATAAAACCAATTTAGAGATAAACGCCAATCCATAAATGAAACAACAGTTTCAAATGCACCATACAGTTTCTTCATCTGATCTTTCACCAAAACCCAACTACGACACGTTGGCACGTTGCCAGCTGCATTCCCGTTAACTCGCATACAGCATGATAAAACCTCTGGGAATAAATATTTTTTGACAGTGTCACCACGCCTTTATCTTAAGTTGAAATATGAATTTCGCATTTGTAGTTTCAAGGCATCTGTCAACTTTAATAAAAAATAGCAAATTTTGTAAATCCTTCTTTATATTGACCAATGATGGTGACAATTCCTTTAAACCATGTTGTACGATTAAAATAAAAACTTTTTAAATTTATATTAGATTTATTTAATAAATTAACGTTATTCCATAGTCAGTTATCAAATAATAATGTTCCCGTATTGTTGCCGACAACCTTACCATGTTTTTGATATATTATTACTGGCCTCTTAAATGAGGCTTTTATACTTGTTGTTAATTTATATTTTTTTTTTACTTTTTGACTTTGTCAATGTATTCTCAATGTATCTTGCTTTTGTACGTTGGTCATCAATAAATCTTTCTCTGTATTAAAAGTTATATTATTAATTACCTACAGTCCTTGCTTGCTGTCGATTACACGTATACTAGAATTAATAAGTTTGCAATTGAAATTGAAATCAATGTTTGTCTAGTTATTGTAACAGAACTGCTATCATTATGCTATTCAATTCGGATATTAGGTTGTTTGATTTGAATTCTGGAACATTGGAACAGTTAAATGAATTTAAGTTTCAACGAATATTTCTTTGTAAATAAATGAACCATGATTTTTCCTGAGGTCAACTTTGAATCGGACGACTTCACACGTCCGGTAAACAACGAGTCCCCATTTCCTGTAGGGACGCGGCGTAAACAACGCTCTATTGGTATACTGTGTTTTATTAATAATTCATTAAATACTAAAGAAAACAATATTTTCATATTAAAGACAATAGAGCTTAATTGGTTTTATGTTTGTGCAGACAATTTGAGGAAGCTTATCTATGGTTCTAGGGAGTCTCCTACAAGCATGGAAGTATCGGTATTCAAAATTTCCTGAGCCAATAATTTTTATACAGCCTTTTGTTTAATATTCTCTTCCTATATCTCCATCTAAATCTACTCCTCTCTTTTATTTTTACTACACATGGTTTCTCATCAATACACAATTTATTTGTAAAAAAAAATGTGTTACAGATATGCCTGCTAAAGACCTGCTGCTCTGCAGTGCTATATTGTAACAACAAATTGTTTGATCTTATAAGCTCTTCTTTTAATAAGTTTTTAGCGCTCTGTTTAGTTACTGTTATGCCTGACTTGCTTCACCCCTTGGATCGCGGACATCATACTTTGAATAAGGTTTACGCCGTACTGCAAATAATCGTAAGTCTGAAACTTTGCGGGTTGTAACACATGATTTTCTGAAAACTCCAGCTGAAGAATGTAGTTTTTAATTTACAACTATAGCTAAACCGCGTGGGTTTAATCGCAGTGGGATCTGAACCCTAAGAATGTGTTCATTATAGTGTGAAAATGACGATAATGAAACCATAGAAGCCTTATTTTAGATCTCATATATTTTTCGCTAGTTATTTTATGTGGCGGAGAAGAGCCTAGAAACGGAGCGGTCGTCTACTGGCTGTTCGGTCGGAGTATTCTATAGGTACACTCGTTTCTATCTGCGCAACTATCTCCTCCACTCTTAACTCAATGCTCATAACTAGTAGTATGGTCCAATATACACGTAAAGTGTATTAGAATCCTACATCGTGAGTTGTATACGTTGATAAATAAAATGTGTTTCCTACACTTTTAAACGGGCTTAAAAAAGTTTATAGAATTACAATAATTTATGAGGGTAGTCCGAGAAATCGAATTCACTCCGTGCCAACCCTTGAATCTAAATTTTAAAGGATTTCTTAATTTGATCTAATATACCCGTAGATTGGATTCGATCGGTTCACTTAAAATAGAATCTAAATTACTCAAACCTTCAATTATCCGAATGTTGATGTAGTATATCCGAACGTTGTTGAGAATTTGTCGCTCGCTGCCGTTATGTATAGGTAAGTACAGTCCATGTCGGTCCTGTTTCCCTGGATATTTCTTACCTGTTACCGAGTCCTGAACAACGCAAGGGTGAAATGCAAGATTTTGACAGATGGGCTTGCCGCTTCTACCGTCTTTGGCGGCTGGAAATCCCCAGACTAGTTGACCTCTCGTCCAGCCCCCTTATTCTGTAGCCCTGGCAATTTATGAGAACAACCGAAATAATTTCTTCACAGACCTCTTTGGCTCTGGGCTAGCAGCACGCTAGCGGTCATCGCGCTGTTATGGTTATTCTATAACTCGTTTTTTTTTTATTTATATGAAATTACTCATTGAAGTTCACTTTTATGGTCACTAATGCTTACGGAATACGAAATAGCAGTTTATCGATACAACATTAAGTGTAAAAAATGGACAAGAAAATATGATTAATGATTTTAACACATTGAAATTGTTCACTTTGTTTGCGACTTTAGGTTGTCAGTTGAGTTAGTAAATAGGCCTGCTGCTCGATGAAGTGTTAAGGCCAGTTCCCGTCAGTTAAAAAAAGGGTATAGTCCGTGCCGGACGTCTCGTTCTCAATTAATTCGTAAAATCAAGATTTTACAGTAATAAACAAATTATGCAATTGAATAACAATAGAATGAATTATTCTAATAACTTCTGGAGCATGTGCAACGCTAAATTGTTTCAAAAGATTTTATTTTGTGGATGGTTAGTTTTATTCTGGCACTGCAAGTATTCGTGATTAATTATGCGGACAAACCGACCGGCATCGACATCTTGAAATCCAGATTCCAGATGTCACTTAAATGGTAATTTCTTGGGATTGCTCCCGATTAATTTCAATAAGGCTTTGGGCAGACTATATCTTCTAATACTATATTATACTGAAATTAAATGAAATACAATTTCAATCGACTAAAGCTTAAGAGCAACTGTACGTACGAGGTGTGTTCAATTTATTAATTTCGCGGGCTACGTACAATTCCACTTTCGATCATTTTTTTTTTTATGTTGGTACACTAATTTCGAACATATGTTCACAGTCTTAGCTATATATCATGTTTAGTTTATTTGCGAGAGGCATAAATAACACAAGTATTTTGCGTGTGTCTTCGGCGAATTTCTGCTATCAAAAAAAAAGGATCAAAGAGGTTGCATCACACTTGAAATGTTGACAGTGACGTTCGGTAAGAATACTCTGAACCGAAAAAATCTTTACAAGTGGCTTATGCGTCGATTTTATGTATCAAAATTTTGGAACGTACTTCGCTGTCGCACGCTTCATGTTTAAAATTAGCGAAAAAATTGTATGGCATAAACCATCAACTTCTCTAATTATCATTCGGCTATTCTCCATAACAATTTTCTTCACTTCCTCGACATTTTCATCGGTTGTTGATGTGCTAAGGCATCCAAGGCAAGCGTCGTCATTCACATTTTCTTGAAAGCTTTTCACAGAAGGCTGTTAAAAACTTGTACCAACACACAAAACACTTGTCTTATCCCTCTCGCAAATAAAATAAACACTCTATATAGCTAATGGTCAGTTGCATAAACGTCCATTAAGATTTAAGGATGACTTTGAGGTCTAATGGATGTCAAAATTGTAATTAAAAATGAATGGATATTTTTGCAACTGGCTGTTTGTCTGTGAACGTATATCGAGATAAGTGTACCAACAAAAAAATCGAAAGCTGAATGAACGTAGCCCACGAAATTTAAAAATTCGCCTTAATTTTTGAACACACCTCGTACATATTTTGGCTCCAGAAGTATATCGAGCTAGAGTGCGCAACTGATTTTTCAATCTTTGGAAAATTTGCAGGCACCAAACCTAAGAGCTCCTACTACTAACCTACTTTCTAATATGTTTACACTAAAGAGAGGAGCGACTAGCGGAAAATATCGCATCATATTCACTGTGTAAGAAATTCTTTTCGATTTCTTAAAATATTATTTATTTATTCATTTGAATACATTATTCATTTGGGTAAAGGAGAAGACAACAAAAGAGTAATCGCTTTCTAAAAAAACAGGAAATTCGAAATAAAAATGCTATCATTCTTGATATTCCGAGAAAGATGGCAAAAACGAGGAAAAAGCTTTTCCAAATTAAATAAAATGAGGTAAAAAAATATCATTATCTTCTTGAGAATACACGTAGAATATCGTAGTAAATACATATTTTACTTGTTAATTATTATTTTATTGTAAAATAAATCTTAAAACTTAATTTTAAAAGATTTGCCAAGGTGATAACATTCTAAATTTAATATGATCGATATTACAAATGGTAACCAACTGTTTAATTGAAGAATTGTCAATAAAATACAATTAATTAAATAACGATTGTGTCTCTTTATTGGTGAATCAGTAAATAATTAATTAATATTAAATCAATATTTCTCAGTCCTCACCCTAATCAATGATGCATTATACTGAACGACCCACGGAATTGCTTTCCATTTGTCGTGAATGTGTAATTTTGGCTACGTTTCCAATAATTTTAATGTCAGCGGCCAACATAAGTGATCTTCCCCGATCTCTCACACGGCAAAATTAAATATGTTTTAGTGCCTACGCAGTGTTTAACTATAAACCGAATCTGAATAGTGGTAAAGCAAATATTCCTTTGCCTTAAGTGTTTCTATTAACAATTTTCTTAGTACCACAATACTATGTATATTAACTGTTAGAATTACGGTTGCGTAGGATTTCGTAACATTAGGGAATTAATTGTTTGTTGATCCATTATATTAGCGTTAGAAATTCAGATAATTTCACTTGAATTTTATTGCAACTTATTCAATAAATCATATCAATAATTGTACTTATTATTCTGTTTAATCTTAGTTTACTATTTAATTAAAGGGACTAATTCCTTTAATTACATTTTCCTAAGGATCTATTTTATGAAAAGCAAATTACAAGCCTCCACAGATAAATGTTTAACTTCATGAATCACAAACTTTCATATAAACATTCTATCCCTTCTCCAAGGAAGTAAATAAGTTTATTCCAAACTTATATCTAATGGTATTACATGTCAACTTCGCAAGTTTTCATCGCTTTAGGGGATGAGTTTGGAAAAATCTTCTAAGTGCCAACTTGAATCGGTTGCATATCACGTTTTAGGGACCAGAATCATGTGTGAATATTTGTAATATCCAAATGAGATTTAATTTAGTTACCTTTTTAGGGTTCCGCAAGTAGGGTAAAAACGGGTGTTCTGTCTGTTTGTCACCACGCTGTAACTCATGAACCGCGAAAGTTGAAATTTTCACAGATTAAAATATCTGTCGCCGAAATAAAACAGAATAACATCTGCAACCTACATTTTTGTTTTTATATAGATAAATCTTCTATATTTCCGAGGTTAAAAAGAGAGAAAAACATAATATTTAAAAGAGTAATTACATTTTACATAGTCACATGGTAATGAAACCTTGCAGAATACTATAAAAAAAATATTGCGAACTCTGTGATTGTCCTAACAAACAAAGGGCAAAATTATTCCTTAAATTGGACAAAGTTTAATAAAATTCTCACGCAAAATTAATTTCAACCATCCGTTTTAATTAAAAACTTGGATTCGAGTACTTTCCCTAGGCGACCATTACATAATATCTGTTAAAATTGTCGTTTAAATTGTCAAACAAGAATCATTTTTTTAAAGTATTATTAAGTTCTTAAATTCAAGATATTTCGCGGTCTCTCTGCGTGTAATGTAAGCTATTTGTAATCGACTTATTATTTCACCGCTTTGTCACCTGTCTGATTCCATAGGTGTTTCCATCTCTAATGTCCCGAGTTCGATATTCCCGAACGGGTTAAAAAAATCTCAATTTTTTATCTCGGGTCTTTGTATTGTAATACCTTCTTCGTTTCAGATTTCCATAATAAAAGTAATAGCTACTTATTTGCAATCTGAACAACGTATGTCTCTATGTGTTATATTAATTTCAAATACCTGTCTTTTGCAGTTCGTCTGTGGATCGCGATGTCAATTGGAAACTTTTCGTTACTCAAAGCATAACACCGAAGTGCAAGTTTTTTACACAAATTACATCAAACTATAACTTAAATTCTGCTGTCGACTTTCGTACGTGGCATTTTCGAGCCGCAAAAGTAAGAGTACACAAATAAAAAAGAATAGGCGATCGCTTTTTTAACTTCCTTTCTTTGAGCATCATCATGACTTTTTATTAAAACTAGTCGTCATTTCGACAAAATGAGGGAATACTCTTTTTTCAATTTTGAACCACCTCATTTAGCTCCTCACTTTTTGAGGCTTCAAGCACGAGGCGCGAGCACAGATATTACACCTCACGCAACAAAATAGCGAGTTGTTTTGAATGAAAAGGCGACTCGATACTTATTCAATATATTCAAGATTAAGGGAACCGGTTAAGTTTAACGATTCAGGTTTGTTTATATATTTCATCGCAAATACCTATTTAATTTTTCAGATAAATGATATTAATTAGTCTAAGGTAAAAACCAAAGTTAATAAAAATGTATCGGTTTTATTTACAAATATATTTATATTCCGTTGTTCCTTTTTTAAAATCAATTAATTAATTATTATTATTTGATTCGAAATATAAATGATTAATTGATTGAAAAAAGAGGAACATTTGACACTATTAAAAATAAGTTGCGTGTTGTGTCATTCAGTTAAATAATAATATAATAAAGTTTCTTTCTTAGAATGTAAAGACAAAAAAAACTTTTTTAGCATTACTGACTCCCTCCCTCAGTTTGTACCAAACGGCAAATGTTACAGTAGCAGTGAATGAGTACGTAGCGAGGCGCGCGTACGTACGTACTCATTCACTGCTACTGTAACATTACCTATCCTCACCTCAAATGAGGGAAAGTAAGGTCCTCACTCATCCTCATTAAAAAAGAGTGAGTAACACAACGCTAATTAAAACCATGAATGACGTTTGACCGCAGACGGGCTGTAATGACACAGACAGTTAACTAGGGTATAAGGATGATTTTCACCATAGATAATATGTGATACTGGGACTGTTTTCATATAATTTTAATCTTTATATAATTATAACGTTTGTTTTTTTCGTTTGTATATTTGTAATTAAAATAATTGTTTATATGTTTTTTTTTTTTTAATGTATATATATATATTAACCTATTATCTAATTGTATAATTAATGTGCCGTTTGTTCCGCGTACCCACAGGTTCTGCCAGACTACTAGCGTTGATACTCCCTGTGTCATGCCAGCATCAGCTGAGACAGAGTCCTGATTGATCTCTTAAAAGTATATGTTATTTTTCGTGTGTTCCTTTAATGTACGTTTTTGTTTACTTGTTTTTGTTCTAATTTTGAGATCAATACATGTTTCTTATTCTTATTTTAATGAATTATATGTATTGATGACACAAGTAATTTCTATAAAATTACTTCTATAATATTTTAGTTTTATTTTTATGAAACCAAAATTATGTTCCAGTAATTTAGAACACAATTACCACATAATTGGAGCAGAGCAGACATAACACTTTCATCAATAGAAGCC
Organism: Diatraea saccharalis; assembly: GCA_918026875.4. Taxonomy (NCBI): domain Eukaryota; kingdom Metazoa; phylum Arthropoda; class Insecta; order Lepidoptera; family Crambidae; genus Diatraea; species Diatraea saccharalis. The sequence goes on from OU893333.1 coordinate 30,103,501, forward strand.
TACCTCCATTTCCATCTAAATAATAATAATAATCAATCAGTCTCAACCAATCCAATTATAATTCCTACCGGCCGTTAACTAGGCACAAATCGGCAAATCCTTATAAGGTCGGAATAGCGCTGCTGGAAAATCGATAACATGTCGATAGACAATCTACTTGTCTCCAGACTAATCAATCAATATCGATAACATCTTTTCAATCGAGTTATCACTCTCTTTATATTGGAGAAACAGAATCCCAGGCTTCATCGAAGTAACTCTGAGATAAATTTCTAAGGTCCTAACGTTAAAATATCTTTCATTTTATATATATTTTTCTTCAATAATATTCCTGTGTATGAAATTTTTCGAAATATTATTTGATATTCTAATTGTGATTAATATTTTAATCATTTAAACTCGTGTTTATTTAAAACTACAATCCTAATCATACTTTATATGTCTCCACTTCTAAGGTATTTTTAAGTACATTTAATATATACACACACATCGGTTTGTTACAAAAGGACAGATGTCTCCAATATGTTTACCTATAACATAGTATGCATTGATCAGATTATAACTTAAGTAGCTGAAGCAATTATATTCTAGAAATCTATGACAACAAAACACACACCCAGAATTGAGACAATATAGAAAAAAAAAACATGTTCTATTTTGACCCAACCGAGAAACGGACCCGGAATATCAGAGAAAGCACATTGAGGAATGATATCTTGAAACCGGGATACGGGCCCCGTGGCCATTGAGATTAACTACGGACAGATAAAGACTTATACCGATTATGCTGTAAATTTTACATACAATCGACTGCAGTAAAAAAATAAATATCCAAAATTATTTCATGAATTCTTAGTTTATGGTTTGAAATTAATTAAAGGTGTTTCTTTAAATATTTATACTATAATTAAATCCGTAATCAATCTAATATTATCGATACTTAACATCGAATTACAGCGACACTAGAGCGAGCCCGATTCAAATCGAGCATTCATTCCCTCCCCAAGGTGACGTCGAAAATCGAGTCGATTGTCTTCGTTACTCAACATCTTGGCTCGGCACTGAATTGTTAACATTTCTTCTATTTCCGAGCTGGTACGATTTCCCACGTGACCCTTTGTAATTGAACCGCTTGTTCGCAGCTTTTTTTATATATATTCCTAGAGCCTCCGTAATCTCTCAAGGCGATGCGTGAGATTTTCATTTTCTCCAGCGTGTATGTACTTATGCTAAATTTCATTTTCTTTCTACGTACGTTGGCGAAGTAATGTGAGGTTGTAAGTTATGCGCCACACGATTGTTTACAAATTGCCGCTTTATTGTTATGCTATAAAGAGTTTTAATTTACATACATAGTTTAAGTTATAATTTACTAATTTTCCGCCCGTGACTTAATGTAACGTAACGGAGACAGACAGAGTTACATTTATAATATTAGTATTGATATTATGGATTAAACTACGTCAATTTTTATCGTCGTGTTATTTTGATTTCTATCTCAATACGTTTTCTTATCCATAGATCCTCTGCTACGTTCTTTTCATTTTCTACTTTACATAAAATTCCCATTCCAGCACTTGTATTCTGCTCGATCGTCCGTTCCTTCCTAGAAGACGCAATTAATAATCTTCTCCAAATTGTTACTAGAGAAACAGATTGCGACAATATTGACCGACAGCACGCTTATGAAAGACCATACATCTGTATGATCTCTTATAACCTATTAAGGCCTCCTAAGACTAAATTGAGTGTCTTTATAAAGCTTAAATTTAAGCTATACATTTACTAGGTCAAACAAAATCAAAATACTCCAAATAAGCCTCCAAACCATTCAGAACTTTTTACAAATATATTTATGTGTGATGAACGCACAAGATTGAAAATATAAACAAATATTAAGAGTATGTTAGTTATAAATAGGCATCGTTAATCTGATTTTAAAACATAACAACTCAAGTCATGCATTTCGCATTAAATAAAATAGTTCCAAACGGTTATTCAAAGAAAATAGTTTCACGATTATTTGAGTAAGTGCAATTACCACGCCAGAAAGAAATCTCACGTACTATCTGCAGCGTCAGCCATTTTGATTGACCACCATAAAACAAACAGAGACGCACCACCAATAAACAAAATGCTATAAACTAAATTGTGCCTCATCTTTACTTTATTCTGTTTTATTTTGTAGAAGTTAATTAATGTGCAGTCTCTATTTGTCATAAATGTTTTTATGTATGTAGCAGATATTCCTTCTTATCCAGAACTGTGAAAGGAGCATTTCGTAATGTAAAAATAGTCAACAAACATAAATCACGATTTCATTGTACACAAGGATGCTCAGGTTACCACAATATGTCAAATTTTGACTCTACCTTAAAAGCATTAAGGTTTAAAAATAACTGGTACTGTATGTGTCAAACAATAATAAATAAGATTCCGGAATCTATAAAGAATACACCTTTTACTAGATTTAAGAAAGAGTTATATAACTGGCTTACTGTGCGTTCCTTTAATTCGTTGCATGAGTTCTTAGACTATAGAAACTGTAGCCTGGGAGGATTAATCAGTGCTTATAGTATCTTCTTTTACTACATTTGCATGCTATTGTTAATGGCTGAATAGGCGATAATTGTATTACCTTTTACATCTCTTTTGTATACCCTATTCAAACGTAAATAAATTATTATTATATATTATTATATTATATTAAAAGCGAGTGGAGAAATTTGACAAGTTTGTATAAGCTGAAATGCCATTGACTGTACATACATTAAATAGCTGTAAACAGGAAATACGATTTCATCAAATAGATTATAGTTAAAGGTTTTAATCGAAGTAATAGGATATATACGTACATCAAAGTGAATAACGACTTATCTAAACAATCTAAACACACATAAAATAATAGCTCTTCTAAGATATATTGAATATCCAGTTATAGAACTTAAAGTCTATATGTATACCTACATTGTTTTCTTTATTAAGAAATTACAATCCAAAAATAATTTAATTGCCATATCATTCATTTCAGTTGATAATATTTTCTCATTGCATTTTTCAGTGGTTGAGTTTATGTTTTCCAATCTTTTTTTTATTCTTTGAATTTTACGTATTTAAAAGGCTCTCGAACGGACACTAATACTGCAGCCGAAGATAGTCAAGATTGACAACTTATTTGTTGCTTGAGGCCCGGGCTAACAATGTACTGAAGTACTCTTAGATTGCGAAACCAAGAACAAATACCAAATTTTTATTAGAAAAGATCTCAACAGATTGCGTAATAACATACGAATATTCATTCTGTTCTGTAAATGATAGCTCACATGAAATTAGAAATGTGCCGCGTGTATCTACACTAGAAGGCGTTTTACTTTGAAGAACCGAAAAGAACTTCAGCGACATTTTTTTCTATACTTTGTTTCATATTCAAAGCAAGTCTTGCTTTCATTAAAATTATTTATTTTCTGGTTTTATGATAATAACTATAATACACTTGCTAACCTGCCTAAGATTCTATGTTGTGCAATAAATTATTTCTTAGTACAGAACCAGTCTAAAATTAGTTCTTTGGGTGTACGCGCCCTCGTAAGTATGATGTAGAGCTACAAAGACTGGAAATGGCAATTTTCAACCCCTAATAAAGAGATTAGTGTGTTCTCAAAGTGGCTTCTCGTTGATTGAATAGTCTGCTTTCAAAACTTCTTCAGGAAGCAAATGTTTAATGAACACTCCGCAATCTCCATTATATAATGGATTCACTAACGTTGGTAGTTACAACTTGTTTCACTGCCGTTTTACTATGTTATTGCTTACACCGTGTCAATATAAAACATCAGTGTACGAAGATAGTCAAAATTAAAATACCTTTCTATTAATAATGATTCTAGTTTAGTTTTAGGTAGTTTAATATAATAAACTACACCAAATAATCTAATTTTAATTAACTCAGTAGTCACCTATGAATCTAAAAACCATTTAATCAAAGAAATGTTATAAAAACAATCTTTATCTCGACGTCGAGCGCAGCTCTGATCCTACTTCAAAAGGTAAAAATTTTTTTAAATGATCTAAGCCGTCACGGTGCGTGCTTTTAAAAGAATAAGCTATACCTATACTTGTATATGAAGTTTACTTTCTGTTGTCTTTTTTGTTAAAAGCACCGAAAGCGGAGTGTGACAGCATATAAACTAAATTTAGTGAAGTTTCTGTAACGTATTGATATTAATCTATACTATAATAAAAATGTAACCGATCGATGTCTGTACATTGAAGATATATGAAAAAAAAAGTTATGAGGGACGTTTATAAGAGTAATAGAACACAAAACAATGATTTTTAAATTTTTTGTCTGTTTATCTGTTTGTCTGTGCGTTTGTGCACGATAAACTCAGAAACGGCTGAACCGATTTAAATGCAGTTTTCACTATTATTTTGCGGCATTCTTCCGTTAACATAGTGTAAGATTTATTTCAATCGGTTCACAAATAAAAAAGTTATGTCAATTTGAAGTGACGTGGTCGCCAAAATTGCTATGAAATATTAACTGTTTTATTAAATTTTTGTCTTTGATATATTGATCATCATCATTAACTCTTTCACAGCCAAACTGCAGGGCCTCGGGCCTTTGTTTAATAATTTTTGGTCACCCATCCCGTGAACAACTCTTGCGAAAATTGCTTAGCAATAGCAATCGTGTGCAGCGGCGCATATCCGTAGCGCCACTGAGCTACGAATTAATATTGTCTATAAAATGATAATTTGTATGATGACAAATAAAAAAATAAGATTCCAAAATTTTGACAACTCCGAAGTAAGTTGACCTCATTTATATATGGCCAATCATATTATAGAGGGTTCAGTTTATAATGGACATGTGGTATACGATAACGCGAGTAGGAGAACAAGCGGAGAGAGCCTTCTGATGATGCAATTAAGCCTCGAGTAGTTTACAGTGAACGCATATTTTTATCAGATTAGGTTCACGTCGTCGTCGGGGCCAGCGGAGGTGATTGGCAGCCGCTCCCGCATTGCACGGTTTCGTCTGTCTGAGAGAGGCACTCGATTTACCCGAGTCTCTCCAATTTTCCATCTGGTCCAATACTTGAGTGTCCTGGTGACTCGGCCATAGCTTGCCGGTTTTCATTTACCATGAGAAGGTGTAGAGTACGGATTTTGGTGGGTAGGCCTCTGGGGAACCACCGGGCAGCTCAGTGTCGGGTTCACGGAGGAGAATCCTACTCACCCCTGTAGCATGCTAGGTAACAGAGACAATGTCAGAAGTTTTTCCACGACGTTAAAAAACTTAGATTCACGTCAACTGAAGTTAAGAACATAAAGTCAACTCGAGTTATATATTTTTTTTTTCTCTTATTGCTATTTTTTTATGTTAATACTCTTTTTGTTTTTTTTTAACATACAAATTGCTGTAGATACGTACTTCAAAGTTGGTATTTTCAGTCTTCGCTGGAAACAATGCTTTATTCATTGGTCACAACACTCATATAATATTACGCGAGTCTGAGGGTCGGTTCAGAGTAGCTCGGTGGCGAAGTGAATAAGTGCCATGGCCCGCGATTGTAGTTGTTAAGCAACTTTCGCAAAAGTCGGGCACAGGATGGATGACCAAAAAATATTATCTCAAGCAACTCCAAGTTTCGGAAGGCATGTAAAGCGATTGGTCCCGGTTGTATTTGCAGTCGTTAATATCCTCCAATCCATATTGGGCCAGCATGGAGGCTCGTGGCCCATCCTCTTTAACCATCCAAAAGAAAGGCCTAAGCTCCTGCAGTTGGTGACGTAAAAGGGCTAATGATGATGATGATGAGGGCCGTTCAAATCTGACAGAAGCTCAGTTAAGTACCTCATGGAAGTATGTTAGTAGACGATTTCCTTCGACTGTGGAAAGTTGAAATTAAAATATATATATATATATATATATATATATATATATATATATATATATAGATATATATAGTATATATATATCTATATATATATATATATATAGATATATATATATATATAGATATAATATATATATATATATATATATATATATTATATCAATAAATAAAACTCCACGTATCTTCCGTCAGACATGTACTGACCGACTTTTATAGACAAAGAAAGAGATCAGACAGAAAGCGCTCGGTCTCGGGAGACACCTGAAAAACGCGAAGTGTATTTAACTGCCCATAGCGAGGCTCGTGCACTATAAAGTTGAATCTGAAGCATTTACATACATGCAGTATGGTATGAGTATAAAACTTCTTTTGATAGGGAAATGCGCTTGGTCTCTGAAAGAGCTCGCAGTTTGTATAATAGTGATCGAGAAAGTAGTTTCGATTATCGCCAACCAGTGTTGACTTCATACTCCACAGGCGTACCGCAGATAAGTTTTCACAGGGTATAATGAACTAGCTGTTTTCCCACGACTTTGCCGCAAAATTATAGCCTATGACATGCGCGTCTGATGTAGCTTCCCGTAGGTCGGAATCGCTCTGCAACTATCGGTCCGGTAGTATTGGAGCAAATTCGATGCATACAAAAAAACAACCAAATCTTTCCTCTTTATAATATTAGTATAGCTCAGGTATAAGGGGTCCGATGATGTAGTGGGTTAGCGCATTCGGTTTAAATTACAGTTAAATTAGTAAATAAACTGCACAACAAGGACGTACATGAATACTTATTTTACATAAATAAGTACAAACGACAAACTCATCGCCAGCCAGCGATTTCTTCCAGGCAAACTAGCATTACATGAAAAATAGAACAATAAATAGCCGATTGTGCATACAACTAGACAAATAATAATAATTTAAAAAGATCAAAAACAAAAGAAGGACCGTTTAAAGGTACGAATAAAATGCTCAGACACAAGTGACAACCAGAGCACGAGAAACGCGAACAAATAGAAAAATAACATTCGTAAGGACCGTTTACAGGATGGGTGACCAAAACATTATTATCTTGAGCACTGTGCACAACATAGCATAATGCACGCTAAGCTGTTAGTTCTGGCTGCATCAGCAACTTTAACACCCACCGATCCGCATTAAGCCCGCGTATAGGTTTATGGTCCATTGATCTTATTCGATTCGTCTGTATTCATAGCAAAAAAAGAATTCTACCAAAATACTTCCCACGCAGACGAATTCGCGGGCACAGCTAGTGTTAAATATATACTAAAAATGTTAGACACCCTTTTAATAAGGTTTTGTTCAAAACCTTAACAAAGGACAAGTAAAAGAAAAACAAAAGAACTCTAAAGGAAATTGCCTGTAATAAAACCAGGAATCCAGATTTTAAAAAATGTGAGACATGCATAATTTAATTTTAGAAGTACGTCGCCAGTGTAGACTTCGCATAATGCAATATTATAAAAAGGAAAGATTCGATTGCATGTCTGTTCGCATTAAAAAGATTCCATAACTACTGGCCTACTTTTAATAATTCATCACCTACCTGAAGCCACATCTTAATGACAGGCTATAATTTATGCGGATGAAGTTGAGTAAAAACAGCTACTAACAAAACAAACGTACTGTGACTGATAGGTGTAGTTTCAAATAACTAACATTAGTATTTCATATTCAATACTACAATTCAAATTTCGGTCTATGCCACTTAGGCCTCAGATACATTTAAGATAACCACCACAAACAGCTATCTGAATATTACATGAGGGAAGGCCTGTCGAATTATTTACTAATTACTGACCCTTCCACTGTGTTAGAATATTAAATCGTTCCTCTGAAATAGTGTGCTCATAAAGACCTTTACTATTACACAATAATTAGTATTCAAAGTAAATATTTCTATAAATATTCAATGGTCAAAAAATTTATTCCGTTTTCAAAAAATAAAGAAACCCCAATTTTCCTTATAAAGATCTGTAATTGATAACAATATACAATACATTTACAAATACAATTTTACATTTTTTTTAATTCGAATGAGTTGATGTCATTAATTGTTTATTAGTAATAATTATATTTATTGTAAATATAAAGTAAGCACATGTTTTTTTGAAATAACATAGTCATTAACAATAAAGTCGAATTGAAATTATGAAATTAGTGTCATGCGTGGATTAATAAGTTTAACTAAACTAATTTCAGTACATGTGAAACTGTATTTTCAATGCCGTGATATCAAGAGTATCTCTTGAAACTCTCGCTCCATCTGCTTGGAATATTTGGTATCTACAAATGGTGTGAGGACACCAGTTTCGCGATGAATAATGATGAAATTAGTAGCATGACACTAGTTTAATCAAAAATATGCGTGTATGTTAAACTTTCTAGTGTCATAAAACTAATTTCCGGATTTAGGTGCATTGCTTGCACGGGATTAGTGCAAATGCGTGGTACGGAACTTGAACCGAAATAGCGACTACGCAGTGGCACATAATCGTGTCTCAATTGAGGTACGGAGGTAAAGTGCGTGGGAAATTGTCATTATGGTTCTAATTACCTACTTGACTGTCAGGCGGTTTCTAAATTGAGAAAAATAAAAAATTTCAACTGATTATTCTTAATAGCTTCAGTTTTTTACCTTTTACATATCAAAAAGTCCTAGATCATTACAAAAACTTAAAATTAGTAAGGAAAATCTGTTTTAAGTAGTTTGAGACCTTCTTAAGTTTTAATTCTAAATTCAGAAGTAGTTAAAAATCAAATATGGGGAATAGCATAGCAATTTCGTCAACCGTTTATTCTTCAAATTGTTTGCACCCAAATTAATGAAATTAATACTCATCATTAACACTAAAAACAAAATGTCAAAGCAGCACACAATTTAGATAAGTATACACGGCTGCACATCAACCCACATCATCAAACGTCAAATTAGCTCAATTTATTTTGCCTACAATGCATTACATAAGTTTTAAAATAAAGTATGGAATATTGACAGCTTTATCTGACGTGCTGTTGATTGTAGGTTGTTATTTCTGACGACTTCTATTTCAACATAAAATACTTTTTGCCTAGCTAGAAGGTGCCTTAGGGATTATTATCCCGAAGTCCACATTTATTTTAGTTACATTGAAACCAAGTAAGATTCTAAGTAGTTGGGAGTGCTTTCTCTATAAAAGTGTACACGTGAAGACGATATAAAATTAACCTCAAGTGTCCTCTTCTGTTTCCAGGTAATGCGTCCGAGTCAATTCGAGTACCAAAAAGGTAGAATGTCTCAAATATTTACACAAAGAACACACAGGTCACTTGTTGCCAGTATAATATTTCATTCTACGAGATTTGAAAAAGAAATTTCATAATCAAACTTTTTCAAATCTTGTGAAAACATATTTTCATTAGTTTAAACACTTTTATTTTAGAAATCCAAAGGCATAGAAGTACTATAACTCCCAGACCTGAAACAAAATTTACCCAACCTAAAATCGAACGCGAGACATCCGAGATAGCGACGCTATAAACCGACGTCAGAATCGCTATTATAACTAATAACCAGTGGTCGGAATTAGGTAGAGTTATTCAAGTACTTACACTGATTTCATACAGCGAAAGAATAAAGTGGATATGCCTCAAATCCCGAGATTAATTTTAAAGAGCAGAAAAAATCCCGTAATTTTTTAAATAAAAAGTTATTTACTTTTACACAATTTAAACTACTGCACGCACGACGTTGCCAAACTTACATCAATTAAAGAAAGAAATAAATAAATCCTGGGAAGGTCCACATTAATATCAACATTTCGATGCAAGTACATAAATAACTCTACCTAATTCCGAATGTTTTTGAACACTCTTCTTTTATTTAACAAACCTCTTTTACAAAAAAGAAAACAAATCTTCTTTGAATTAAACAAACTTTTTAATACATATTCGATAAATTTACATTCCCTATGCTTTAATGATTTTTAACGAAACAAATCTTACTCCTCCGTCATTCATACATATTAATATGGAACTCATTTTCATCTTTAATGAAAGTTAAAATCTGCATTTGTACATTTTTTTTTTGGCTTTTTGTTATTACCTTACTAAAGAAAATAACAGAAATATAAGAATATTGGAATGTCCTAGGGTATCTCTATTTTTGTACGAAAAATTCGAATCCCGTCTAGGAAACATGCCATTATAAATATATGTAGGCATTCATCGTTAAGAAATTTAAGCCGAACAAATAATAAACACACCATTGCAGCTTGAAACTTAATGCTGGCTTATTCGTAGAAGAGCTAATTACGAAGAAAAAAAACACTTAAAAGTAGACGTCAAGTTACTACAAAAGATTTGACGTCCGCGATCAAGTCTGTCTGTAGTAATCAATAAATAATTAAATTTGAAATTGATGTCGGAAATTTACCTATTGCAGGCCTCTTAAAATACTCGCTTAAAATCGTTTTAGTTGACATAGAATTCAATCAAATGCACTCGCCGTTCAATAGTGCTTTAAACATTGAATGTATTTGATTCAGGCCGTTGTATTGAACGTACACACTGCATCTAACAAAAGAGTATTTTAAGTTATAGCATTCTGATTGAATCCAATGGTAAATCAGTTGTGTTAATGTGAGCAAATTACCTGAATAATTTGCCATCTAACTTTTTATCTGTTATTTTTTTACAATTGCAACGATACAAAATTGAACACTAATTTTCACTGATTCTATTAATATTAGCCTATTTAAAGTAAATCGTTTTATGCAGTAGATCTGCTGGTGTACTGCCGTACCTTACTGAACATAAGTTAACTGTAACAAAACGCTCATTGGTTGTTTTATTAAGGCGATTCGTTCGAGAACTCGCTCTAATAAGCGAAATGTAAATAAAAAACGAAACAAAGTCATTTCGGAACGTCCCAATAAATTTGTTAAGAATACAAGCCTAATTCTGTTTTACTCGTTCAGGCGGGTTGAGAAAAACTTTACCCAGTCATTGTTTAAGAGGACAAGGTGTATGTTGTAGCAATAAGGTGTATTGCGGCTATTCAAATATATCTAAGAAAAAGCTATCAAGATGTAAGTAAGTAACGGGCCTCATTTCATTTTACAACTCATTTTTCGATTTTATCGTATAGTACGTGATAAAGAACGTTTGCTTTGTGATTAGAAATTTACTGTCTTTTTCTTATTTCTACAATATGCCTGCTACATACACCTTTGGGTTTGAATTGTGCAGTAAGTGTTCATGTATGTGTGCATGTGTGTAAGCATGTATTTATGTATATGTATGTATTACAAAGGCATATTAGTCTGTGTAAAGTTATTTTTTATTAATTAAACTGTTTTAACAATTAATACAAATATAACCTTTCTGTACTCTTTCTCCTTAAAACTTTATCTGTGGCAAATGTTATACTTCTCCGTCCGTATTATTTTTGTAGAAAGGTATAGATATAAAGTTTTTGCTTAACATAAGGATATGTAGATTCATTTAATAATAATAATGTAAGCTTAATTTCTGGCAAATGTCACAGAAAAACATTTAAAAAATTGAATACTATGCAAAACATTTTTTTAAAAGAAGGCTGAATAATTTCATTAAAAAATATATTTTTAGCATATAAAAAAGAATATAAACGATTTAAAAAAAAACACCTTCTCAATGATTAATGAATCACTTCAATACAATCTCAATCCCCTTTGCGAATGGACGAACAAAGCATAAAATAATAATCGAAGCGGATTGGTGAATTTCCGAGTGAAGATAGGGTTGTCAACCATACCACATTGTTAAATACATCAATGTGGTATTATCACGAATATCCTCACTCACAATATTTAAGCCTTTTTTTACTTTGTCTTATTCCTGGGACAGCTATCTATACTCAAAGTGTGCTCCAAAATCTAGATAATAGCTGTGAGGGACCCCCGAAATAGTCAAATTTGATAGAGAATAAAAAGCAATGCCATACACATTAGAACAGTTTTAAAGGATCGGAGTTGATATTTGTAATTAATCATTATTATCATAAAAGTATTGAAGCAAATATAATTTGTTAGCATAATATTCAATAAAAAAAGCACTCGACCTGATATTGGCTTGAAGATTGAATGTGTTTGTTTCAACCCGGTATGTTGAACATTTTGATTGAATCCAATGGTAAAACAGTTGTGTTAATGTGAGCAAATCACCTTAATTATTTGCCATCAAACTTTTTATCTGTTATTTTTTTAAGTAAAAAAAATGACAGCCCTAAATGGAGTGGCTCAACACAAAGTAAAAAAAGACCACAGACAATTGTCAGTGAATTGAATTTCAAAGAATTTCATTGTTTCCAGTCTCCATGGTGCAGAATCTGATAAATTAACCTTAAAAATTCTAAGCGAATGACTGACGGGATAATCATTTGGACCAATGAAGGAGAACCTTGAAGTGACTGGCTTATACTGATTAAAACGAGAAAGCAGATACGGAATCTTGCAAAGTCTATTGTAATCAACCTAAGAATTTCGGAAATGGAATCCATTTTTAAACTTCGGTGAATGGACTGTCTTTGCTCTACCTATTCTTATAATACAGGTCTCTATCTGTTGTCAATTTTCCGTGCCGGCAAACATATCAAAATGAATTAGTTTTCGTTTAAGAATTCTAAAAAATGAAACAAAAGTATTCCTTTTTTAAAATAAGTTATTTGTTTGATAGTTAGTAAGTTATATATTTATTGATTGAACATTTCATTATCTAGGATACGTTAAAAATTCGAGTATAGCTGGAATGAAAATAACATAACAATTATGATCCTATTCTATTTGCCATCAAACGAAAAAGCTATTTCCTACCTCCGTTGCATCACAGATACATGTCACGTTTATTTGTACAGGTATTAATTATGGAATGTAAATACCACTGTGACAGCAAAACAGCACAAGACAAACGTTTGAAAACTTCGGTTGACAATGATAAATTAAAGATGATTGTGGAAGCTGATAATACTCAATCAACGGCTGAATTATCAGCAGCTTTCAAAGCTCGACAAATTGGTGGCCCATGAACTCAATGATCGCAAAAACTAATTTGAACCGCATTGTTACCTGCTAAGAAAAAAGGATTCTGATCGACAATAGCAAGCGCTTAACAAGTTGGTTGAATTCTGCTTGAGCACCTAAATAATACCCATAACCAAAATTTACCCTTAGAAAACGGAAAAAAATACCCGAGATGCAGTATAATATGCTTCTGGAGATTTGATTGCCTCCCATCAGGTGATTTCTTTAAGCAGAGCACTAATAAGCTACCACTACCTTAACAAGTATGCATGGATTGCACGAGAACTTTGATTAATAGAAATAAAAAAATAAATATAAAAAAATCCGTTAGGATATTTAATGAAAAAACGGCAATTTCATGATAATGAAATCGTGAAACCTTAACCTTGTATTCATAATTATCAATACATAGCTCATTTTTTTTACTGCCCGTAAAAAAGATAATCACTTGCAAAATTTTACAGCGTAAATTTAATAATATACCAGCAACCTTAACAATATCAAACAGATTATTCTAAACAGCAGTTTTTGTACTCTTTAAACCATTCGAAATGAACATTTATGAAAAATTTTACGATATTCTCAAAGTAAAAATTAGAATTCTCAGTAAAAGCACTGGCGTAACAAATAATTTTTTTATATTTGTAATTTTTGTCGTGAACAATATATCCTATTGAGCTTATGCCAGTCAACTGTGCTTCAGCAACTTAATATGCAATCAGAATTCGAGCCTTGTAATGTAATGTCTAAATATGTATTGAGTATACATTTAGTAAGCAGAATAAAATGTTATGTCATATTGAAACTGTTATTGTTATTACACGTAATGGAGCGGTTACTTGTTTTCGAGTTCTGCAGAACCACAAAAATAAAGTTTTCTTAATAAATTCTGTGTTTTTCATAGAATAATTAAGTGTTGAAAAACGGCGAAGTGTGTAAAGCCTTAACTTTTATTTTAATACAAGAACTTCTTTAAAAAAATTGAATGATGTTATCGCCGCTCTGGCCCGGCCGCAACACACACTCAAACGGTGTGTATGGCGACCGGACCGGGCATCCAAGACCAGGGCCACAGAGGAAGTCCCCTCACCTGCATACGCAGGCTGACTCCCCACGTCCCTCTCATTAGCCGCGACACAGGCGCACCCTGCCGGGAAACCAGTCAACGGCTAGCCGCTCCAGCATAATATTTACTTACTACAAATACGAAAGGGTTGTTTAGTTTCATCATCATCATCAACAGCCTTTAATGTTCCCACTGCTGGGGCTCAAGCGTTCCGTGGATGGGCCATGATTGGTGGGTATTAACAACTGCATATGCAGCCGGGACTAACGGATTAACGTGCTTTCCGAAGCACGGAGGAGTTCGAGATAACAAATTTTTGGTCACCCATCCTGTGACCGACCGTTGCAAAAGTTGCTTAACAACCGTTTCGCAGATCGAGCGACGTAAGCCACTGCGCCATCGAGTCCCTTTGCTTAGCTGATCCTCATTCATTTCATAATACGGAACTCAAGGCTATCTTAGAGACATAATATCGCAAAACGTTCATCTTGTCGACGAATAAAACAACACACACGTACTACAAAGCACAAACAGATACAAAATGGCTTCCTTCGCATTCCGGAAAAAACAGACGGGATAAATAATCACTACGGAATTCCCGAAGGCAGTCAAGCAAATGGGATAGGAATAATCAAATCCAAAGCGTCGAAGAATTGGATTAAGTAATCAGTACTTTCATTTCTCACATAATGAGGGTAGAGGAAACAGATTGTAATACGAACAGACGAATATTTCTAACAAATAGATCTGAGCAACAAAATAAATAGCAATAAATCGCCTATTTTATACGCGTGAACACCATTCCGAGACAAACTAGACAAAAATATAGAAACTTATTGTAGCAGCCTCCTTGTCATAATGACATCTATAAAAATGTTAACATAATGTGCATCATTTTAACCAGATGACATGAAACTGTAAAATATGAATGAATTAAATCTGACATAGGGGTTTTTATAGCATAAAATACTTTTAAACTTTTAAGAAAAAATCATGACAATCTACGACACTCATCACGAAATCTCAGAAACTACAAGTGCTAGGAATTTCAAATTTTGTATGCGGGTTCTTTTTAGGACGTATGAAGGTGCTCACTAAACCGGGATTTTATGAAATTCAACCCCTAACGGAATAATAGAGGACGAAAGTTTTTATTTATAAATCTAGATCACGCGGGGAAGCCGCTGACGGAAAGCTAGTGATCATATACAATGATAATATGTAATATAATGAGTTGAACAATATAATAAAAATATTTGCACGCTAGTCCTCAGACAGAATACTGTACTTATCTGATTACTTGTGGCCTTAATGACTTGTATTCTGGCACATAAAGATCTTATCTTGTTTTTTTTTACAATAAATTCCTTGATATTGGAAAGGTTATTCTGATTGTTTGTAACACTTTTACTCTTGAACCGCTGAACTCATTTAGTCAAAGTTCGGTATGGAAATAGATACCTACTTTTTCTTCCGCAAAAACTGAAATTCGCATTTGAAATGATAGAAAAAAGGTAGGTCCTTATATATACATATAACTATTGTATAAAAGACGATGTGAAAAATACGCTGCTGAAAATATTAATTCTACAGATGAAGTGAAATTAAATGACCTTTGAATCGTTTAAATCGAAAATTTTCCTCTAGCACTCGTTCAGGACGTCTCTTTTGTTGACAAGAAGTACAAGCGCAAAACTTACCAGCTCTTTTTTAGTATTGACATTTACATTAATAGTACTCTTACGTATTATAATCATAATAAATACAATTTTCAGTCTCCGGCAAGAGCTAGTAAAAACATATTTACCTACATTAAAGGGTTTTTTTTTGTTTTATGTTTAAAAAACTTATTACTATGTGATTTTCCTAATACCTGTATAATGTTGCTCGAGCATTTTGTATTAGACTACATCGAGTTAAGAACTGTGCTACGGGCTACGAGGCTACGACTATATGTAGCGTAACATGCACAGTATCCAGTTTCATAGCATTCACCGTAGTCATTACATTTTGTGAGCATGTCTTAGTGCATAATTTTTGAAATATAAAACGGCGTTGTTTGCTAGTTTTGTTAGTTTAAAGATTTATATAATATAATATAAGAATTGCTAGTTTAAAGAATTATAAAAATATTTAATGAAATCATATACAGTATTCAAATTCCAAACAAAATAATTAGCCTTATTCCTTGAACAATAGAAATCTAAAACAACCATAGAAACCTAAAATATCAATGAAAACAACGCAGGTATAACAACACCCAGGCCCGAGACATTTCTCGGTAAAAGTTCATTTTCATTATTGACCCAACCAGGAATCGAACCCAGAGGAGGTGACACCTTAAAACTGGCATGCGAATCATTTGCTCACGGAGGCCGTCCTTTGTTTGTCACTAACTACTTTCAAGTGACTTTTCCCGCGTAAACTATAGCCTGTATCATCCGCTTCTGATGAAGCTTCCCGTGGGTAAAAGAATTCCCATGATCACCCCGGGGGTAATCATTGTATTTCTAAAGATTACCACCAAAGTAAGAAACTTTTTCTCGTTATATAGGTAATGTGCGATATAGGTAACAAGCTGTGCAGCAGCAGATGCTAAATTCGTTACCAAATTTAAATATATCAAAAATAGATAATATTAGCTTATAATATTCTGATGCAAAATCGGAAACTAAACTCAAATTCAGTGCAGTGTTTCATTTTAGTTTCCGACACTTTGATTAGATTTATCTTAGCCAATTTATCTCGTGTAAATTTAAATTCAGTTCAGAATTTCTAACAGATAACAAAGAAGACAACAAGTAAACATGTTCGGATTTTCATAACAAAATAGGTTTGGGTTTAAACGATATGGGCGAAAATGCTGTTTTTATGCAAGACAACGCCCGCCCGCATACAGCTCAGATAGTGTTCGACTATTTTCACGAAGTAGGTATCACATGCATGGAGTGGCCAGCACGAAGCCCCGACTTAAACCCCATCGAACATGCATGGTACGAACTGGAACGACGTGTACGTCAACGGAATCCGCCGCCAATCACGCTGCGTGAATTGAAAGGAGCTTTGATCGAGGAATGGCAGAACATTCCGCAGCATCGCCTTAAAAACCTTGTGGAAGGTATGCCGAATCGCATAGCCGCAGTTTTGCAAGCTCGTGGAGGCAACACGAAATACTAACATGCGTAAAAACGTCACATCTTTATACAATTCATATTTACGAAAATGTCAGAAAAACTACCTTTTTCATTCGTTTGACATTTATTGAAAATAGACAACTTTTAATTTGTATTTTTTTATATTCAATAAATTACAATTAAATAATCTTTAATTTAGTTTTTATTTCATAAAAATAAGTAAAGTAGTTTTCAAGATATTGACGATTTTCTAACCGACCCGTTTTCTTTGCGGTCCAGTGTATTATAGCTTCAGATGTATCGCATAATTATATGTATGAATATAACTGACTACTTTCGTATGGTTTTAGTTTGTTTGAGTATTCAAAATATGTAGTGGGTTGATGTTTTAGAATTATAACTATAAAGTTATTCTCAAAACTATAGCAAATATATTGTGACTGGAAAATATTATGACTTCGTCCAGAAATAACCGCCAGTCAAATACATTTCGTTATATATTAATCATTGGTAAATAACAGTTAATGTATTTCACATGTCGTCTTAAGAACGTGCACAAAAAAATCACTTATTTTTAAATATTCTTCCAAAGTACGCTTAACCTGTAATATGAATTTTTATATTCATCAGCGCCATAATACTAGCGCTATTTATTCATAATCGAAAAGCAATCAAATATACTATGGTAAAAGGTTTAAAATCGATTAAAAACGTAATTTACGTATAAGCTGTTGAATATACAAAATTCCTGTGCCCGTATTCATAAGCGTGCACCCAATTTCACATAAATCTCAACAAAGATGTATACATACAACCTTTTAGATTTATAATACATATTAGTAGGTATAAGCTTTAAATAAAACATTCTTAAAACCCCATTAACTTTAAGGTGTACATAAAAGTTAACGGTGGGTTCCTGAAACGTATTTTGTATGTTATGTAAATAAATATATATTTAAGCCAGACTAAGTGTATACAGCGGGGGAATCCGAGTTTACGTATTAATCGCTCGGAAGACTATTCTATACGTCTCCGAATGGAGGGAAGTAATAATACGTAAACGAAATACCTGGATGCCTATTTTGAAACTCGAAACGATAATCGCATATTTGTGATTGGAAATTTTAATTATGTAAAAGTAATCTTACCCAAATATAAATACAATTTATCGTTCAGATTTTGAAATCATTATGTTTATTTGTAACCAATTTTGTAACACTCTTTTTTATTAAGGAACAACGACGAAACGCATCTCATTCGCGTTATCTTGGATATATTTTGGTTATTTGCAAAAAGCTTAACCTATTGGTTTTTTTGCGTTTACAAATTTGTCATATTTACAGATATGTTTAATCTGTATATTAGACAAAACATCAGTTGGTTTCATTGATCCAATAGGATAAAAAACACGTGTTAACTTCTTGCAAACAGCCAAATGAGTGTCTCAATGGAAGCTGCGTATAAATAAAATAATAAAAACACCAAATCAATCAGAGGTTTGGTCAGTCAATCAGAGGTTTGGTCAGTCAATCACAGGTTTGGTCAGTCAACCACAGGTTTTTTCTAAATTATATTATTTCAAGGCAGTTGACGTAAAATAGTGTCAAAAACTATTTTATTAAGTTCACAAACCGTTACTTATTGTAAAATTTCTCAATCACAACCCTCGTCTATAAAATAATTCGAATATTTATTAAATTGTACGGACATATAAGGACAAATATGCTAAATGGTGAATTTTACATCTTAATTAGACCTTATTTCTTTGATTATTAATTAAAGATTAGTAATTTTATTTTTGTTCACTCTACATCATAAGAAGAAAGCAATGCTTTGTCTTTATTGGAACAAAGAAAATAGACAAATACAGTCATAACATTGATAAAGTCTAGGTTTTATATTATCTAAGAGAAATGGTGTGTTAAATTTCCATAAAACATTTTTTTGTTTAACGTTAGAAATAACAAAACTAACATTGTATTATGTTTCATGATAGACCCTCCGCAGACAAAACGACTGAAAAATTTAATTGACCACTCCAATGACAATCGTAAAGTGTGTCCCAAACACTTAAAGCGCTCGAAGCGACAATAAAAAGCAAGGGCGTTGATTTACGACACAGGCAGTGCAGCGGTCTGGCAGGCGCTGCAACGCTGATCGTATAAAAGTACAGTTTGGCATGCCGCCAAGTGAGGCTCTAATCCTGGCTTCCCAACAGCAAGGTATCAAGGAAAATAGTCTTCTTGGAGAATAGAGGAAGCATCTTGTTACCTTGTTTGACTGTCATTGGTAATAGTGTAGGTGTTTTTATGTAGAAAAATAACGGTTTAGAAGTTTGTTTTTTGTTTAATTAAAGACTAGGGGATCTACTCCATACAGCCGTATTGCTTTTAAGTTTATGTTTTCATTATAATTCTTACTTAGAATTTTTGGAGCCAATTGAAAAAAAAGATACACAGGAAAGCGTACGCTCTTGGATGAAATTTACTAGGTTTTATTTTTCTCATGCGCCATTCTTAGTGAAATACAAAATGTTATTCACCTACAATGTTAGATAAAACTAAATTAGAACAACAGTGTCGAATGTCGAAGTTTTTTGTATTTGTGAACCGTTTCTAATTACTTTTTAAGATGAATTTACTTTATCGAAAAGGATAGTTTTATCTTAGTAATACTGTTTCTTAATAACAATTGGATGTTAAAACAATAAATTCTATGTAAATGATAAAACGAGCTTTTAATATTTTTTCAAGGATCGCTTGACTCGCAACTGTAATGGCATTTCTGTTGGCTAAGCTAAATTCAGTTTTTATATTCTAAAATTGCATATCTTCATAGTAAATATCAGACAAGATCACATATATATTGCTCAGATTCCAAGATCTAAAGCACCAGTATATATATTTTTTATAAATTTCAAACATCACATACACTGCTCAGATTCCAAGATGAGTAGCTAAAGCCCCCGTGCTATGGAATATCTGAGACAACGAAGGCACCACAACACCCGGACCCGAGACACTATAGAATAGTTTTCTACATTGACCCGACCGGGACTCGAGCCCGGGACCTCACAGAATGGCAACACCTTGAAACCAGCGTGCGAACCACTCGGCTACGAAGTTAGTATTATGAAAGTATCTGAAACAACGTAACTACCACAACAGCCAGACCTGAAACAATATAGAAGAGTTTATTTTCTTCATTACCCCACCAAAAAGCGTATAAATGTGATGAACTTAATATACATAGTTCCAGATGCCCGGATTTTTAAAGCAGTTTTCTTATATATTAATATTAATAAAGCATTATGAATCCGATATTGATAAAAAATTATAATTATAGTATGCAGGAGTACATGGTACAGCAGAATAACGTTATGGCACTTAAACCCATCTATTTTTCTTTAGAGAGTAGTGCGACAGAATAGGCTATCTAATTCGAAGGCTATTATTCTCTCAATTTAAACAATAAGTACTACTGTTTATTTCGCCATATGATGTAAGTATAGTTTTAATATTGGCACTATTCGCGAGCATTCTCCTATTTGCGCAGCTACCAGGGCCTCGTTAGGGAACCGGTGGCCGGAAATTACATACAACGTTCAAAAAACACAGCCAGCCGGCGAATTTACTGAGCGTATACATAAAGACTCCTATACCTAGAGAGAATTATACATAACGTGCAAATAACAATGACAATATATCTTTTCTAAACATTTTGTGTTTAATAAATTGATATATAATAATAATAGTTTTGAACGGCTGTAATGCATTAATATTTGATTTCATTTGAGACGTTTCGGAACCTTTCTATCCTTGATAGCGACGAGCAAACGCGTGTACAAATCATCATCAGCCCTATTACGTACCTACTGTCCGTCCCTTTATTATTGTGTGTCTTTGTCAGGAGTCACCCAGAACTGTTTTCCCGTTTGTATGATGTTCCTCGGCCATACAATTGTAGACGTCCTGATAAACTCATACTCCCAACAATGCAGACAGCCCTAGGTTCTAAAAATTGTCATTCAATGGCTGTAAGAATGTATAAATGCCAAATGATATTAAAATGGTCAAAACTAACCAATTTAAACAAAAACTTAAAAAATTGTTAATCCAGGATTGCTTTTTACAGCTTAAGTGAGTTCTTTGACTATAAATTATATATTTTATGACCTTAGTTATTATGGGTATGGACATTCATAATTTTAATAATTTAAACTATTATATTTAATTGTGATTTTTCAATATGATTATGAGATTATTATTTTAAATTCAATTTAATACTATTGGCTACTGACGAATTTATAATTTGCATGCCGAAACTGGTCTTCTGTGCGAGTAATAAAATTGAGATCCCACTTTTATACCACATTCTTGCAAATAAATGGTTTGATGCAATATGATAGTTTCTTGTTCTTATTAATAAGGGTATAAACGACTACAAATGCAGTCGTGACCAACGGCTTAACGTACTTTCCGAAGCACGGAGTAGCTCGAGATGATAATTTTGTATCACCCATCCCGTGACGGACCCTTGCGAAAGTTGCTTATCAACAACGATCGCGAGCCCTGCGCGGCGCTTATCCACTGCGCCAATGACCTACTAACCGTGTACATACAATAAAAATTGTCGATTTAAGAATCCCTTCCTTTTGGAAATCAATTATATTTTTCAAAAAATTCTGCTTCTTACCTTTAAAAAAAAAACAATAAAGTCATATTTCTGTTTACTTCTTACATTTATTGATTCATGTAACACTTCGGTTAGATTCACGGAGCACGTTTCTCGTCATAAATCTATATTTGTATGCGGTGTATGAAACATTCACCAGTGATTTGGATTCTATTTCCTCGTTCGCTAGTGATGCGCATTAGCAATGAAAAGTTTATAATAGGTAAGGGAAACATTATTATAATTTGTAAAAAAAGATTCTTTGGTTATACTGAAAGTTGTATTTATTATAGTTATAATACGTACTATTTTGGTAATGACATGATTTGTATAAATGTCATTACTTATGTTAAGAGCTGGTAAGTTTCTTTCGCTTGTTCTTCTTGTCAGCTAAAAAACGTTCTGAACAAGTGGTAGGGGAAAAGCAATTTTTTGGACTTACTTACTTACTTGAACAAAGAAATTTTCATTTTATTACTATTTGTACGTGGTTAATTTTGATTTATATTGAAATGGAACATTAGAAGAAAACTATTTTCCCGCTCGAATTGATATTTCCGAAATCCCTATAAACAATGTTAGAAACTTCATAATATTAATATACATACGACGAAATTTTACCACCTCATATTGCAAACGTACCTCCCGCATAGTACTCCACGAATGTGAAAAACTTTGTGTTGACTCGGTTTGCGATTATGAAGGTTAAGAAAATTTCGAAAAGGTTAGTCATGGGATGGGCGACCGAAAATATACTAGCTCAAATTGGTTCCTGCTTTTATGTGCCTGCAAAGCATATTGAGCCTTACACTTTTGACAGCATTTGTAATCATTAGCAATATGCGATGATAACCAACATGATAACTGTTTAAATTTCGAGTAATTCGGGTTGTTTCAACTAAACTCAATTTCAAAACCCCTCAGTGAAAATGAAATGTTCAACGTAAAACGAAACTATTATTCGCTATCCAATTGAAAGGGAATCAGAATTGCACATCACTAGTCCACTTCCAATTTTATTTTTCACTCGCGATCTTTCATTTTCGGCGCTTTAAATGCAAAGAGGCGACGCAATTCCGCACCAAACCGCTCACGGAGCCATTATCTTCGCATCGCTTCATTTGTTTCCGAATATTATTCCGGTTGCGCTATGCCCTCCGAAGCTTTTTGTGTACCAATTCTTCCTTGTCTCGAAGTGAGGGTCCGATGAACCGTAAACAGACAATTGCAATACGATTTGCCCGACTATTTGCAATAACGAAAGCTTTTGTTAACTTTATTCTTGGGGTTGTTATTATGATTATCCTTATTCCTACCTTCATTATTAATAGTAGTAAACATACTTTGGTATTGAGACTATCTTACAGATTTTGGACGTAAGACACCAAATTTGGTGCCAAAAAGTTTCATAGTATTTTTGTGTTGTTTTAAACATTCATTTTCGGTTATTTAATAAAAGATACCTATGTAAAGGTTTGCTACCTCGTACTTTTTGTTTATTATTCGCTGTATATATATAATTATGTGTAATGTTATTTATATTTTTCGTGTAGTACGTTTATGATTAGTTTAGTATATGTTGTTGTAGTTTTTTATTTTTATTGCTCTGCACCGCCATCGCGTTTGTCTGTTTTCCCAAAGGTTGACTGGCAGAGAATGCTATTAGCATTAAGTCCGACTTTTGTACCATCTTTGTCAATAAAGTTCAATAAATAAATAAATATTTCGATGTTGTTACAAGCGCCATTATCACGTATCAATAATAGTTATATTATAGTAGCAATCCCGTAGAAAACTATCTATCTTAGTATTTTGTCGGAAACGTGACTTCAAAATATTACGCTTACAATTATTTTTTTTAATTCATATTTTTACTATATCATTGCTATTAATGCATTTGTTAGCAAGCTGTTATAGCCGCCGTATAAGCCATCGGTAAATAGAACTTCCATAAAATTTGAAAAATTAAAAAATACTAAAGTCAGTACATAATACTTACTAAACCATAACGTTGCACTTTAAAACACCTTTGAATACAAATTAGCTTTATTTGTTATATTAATATATATCATTATGTATATCACGTCTTTAATCAGAAAGTCACTGGAGGTTAACATCAAAATTACCCTATGCACAACTGAAGTTTAATTACCATTTAAATTTACTATTTAAATAGAACTATATATTCACGTAATTCAGCGCCTCAATTAGAGATCATGATATGTTGAGCACACATGTCAAAATTATTCTGTTTTTCGTCTAGTCCCCTTTATAAAGATAGATTGCTTTGCACCCATATCTTTACAAAAAATTAGATTATACAGTCAAACGTTCATTTAAAATTTAATTAGTTTATAGCGACATTACCGATACAAATTTGATATTTATTAGAGCTTAAGGCGTCATTAAACCTTTAATTGAGTTAGTTCAAATGACCGTATATTTGTTGCCTGTGCACCACGTGCATAAGGTGCTTCGATGGCACCGACTCGCTGATATTCGTGTCATATATATTACACCATCACTATAATTTATTGTAAATCATTGTGCACCACATACCTACTTCAATAAAGGTTTTATTCCATTGAACTTCTATGGCGTTATAGCGCTGCATTCGATGACGAGTACAGGAGTTTTAGGAGAATTCCATTTATTTTGCGTACTTCTGCAATAAATAAAGCTATTTACACTTAGTTAGTTCTTTCTTGGTACCGCCTCGCGTGGTTTATATTGGAGCGGCTCTAGTAGCAGGCACATGCATATTTAGTTTGTTTTGATACTATTGGTACTATTGGCAAAACTTAACAGAAAATTTTATTAATATTGCAAACAGAAAAATAAGTTTAAGAGCCCTTCAATAGAAAAATATGTGTTTCACATTTCGTGTTTGCATTTCAAATAAGTCACATCTGTAGAAATGTTACATGTAAGTAATATGTTGTGTTACCTCCTTGAATTTGTGTGTACTAATAAATACTTTATTACAGGGCATTAAAGGTTAAAATTACCCAAAAGAGGTGCGTGCGTGTTAGTGTTGTAATATATTGTAATTAATCTATGCTCACGGTATAATTTCACTAATTCTGCCACTTAAACATCACACGCTCGCTCTTAAACAATAAGGGAGCTTTTAGTTCAAATCTAGGTTAAGGCTGTCTTCAAACCTTGCTAAAAGAACAGAAAAAATAATACAAATAAGTATAGATTAAAACCACAATTTCCTTGGTGCTCAAAATAAAATTAAGATAAGTCTTACTTTTTATTGTTAACCTGCTAACTTATACATGTCATTAAGCATAATGAACTAAATTAATTGGAATATTTTTCCATAAAAATCAGAGAGATCGAAGAAAGGAAGTGAAATCCAGGAGACTTCATGAAGTTAGATATACTGATATAATTTCGAGCTTATTAAAATAAAGTCAGAGAGTGTATAAACCAGTCCTGTTCAAAAGAACCATCAATACCAGAAGACCGTAATGAGATTCGAACCCATAACCTTTCGGAATCGAAACGACTGCTCTGACTATTTATTGATACTTTTACTAACGTATATACTAATATATATATGTATATACATATAAGTATTTTCAACAACGTTCAAGTATTTATTTTAGATTATGTATTTACTTTTATAAATTTTATATCCTTATGTTACTTCTCCTAATACACTAACCCGCTTCGAACAAAAGAAACAATACCTTAAAACAAAATTCATATTTAAGTTACTCTATCTAGTTTTATGTACTTTATTAATATGTTTGATAATGCAGTAAAGTATATTTATCCATAAAATATTTTCACCATTATTTAAACAATTATAAAAAGTTTTAGAAAGGACATTGTTACCGACAAAGGAGCGTGGACTGTATAATAATTGAATTAAAAGATGAAATAGGTAAAGAAATATATAAAATAATAATAGGTATATACAACACAAGATAGACATTAACTTAATAAAAAGTATATAAAAATTCATCTAAAGAGACTGACAATGCTATCGTCAACAGACAGGTATCTATTTACTTTGTAGACTACGTGTGAGACCAGCCTAAAACTTGCGCAATTATCGCGTTACGTTAATTTGAACGCAGGCGTCCGCGATATAAAACTTAACGATACCTCTCTGTCCGGGATTTAACGGGTAAATTCCGAATTGCTGCAGAAATCGCTCGGAAGCAAAGGTATAAAGCGAGTGTTTTTAACGAATGATTCTCTTGGCGCTTGGTATACGAAACGGCTCCGCAAACATTCGTGGATTTTTTAATTTCAAATGGATTTCTGTTCATGATTTTTTGAGAGGCAACGAAGTGAACGACCGTTTTTGTTTTAGTTATCCTTTTGCTGTCGAACAATAATTAGTTCAGTTAGGAACTGCTGAAATTAAGCAACCTTCAGCGAAGATAGAAAACGGATGGCTCTTTAGT
Organism: Diatraea saccharalis; assembly: GCA_918026875.4. Classification (NCBI taxonomy): domain Eukaryota; kingdom Metazoa; phylum Arthropoda; class Insecta; order Lepidoptera; family Crambidae; genus Diatraea; species Diatraea saccharalis. The sequence goes on from OU893333.1 coordinate 30,129,763, forward strand.
GGAAACTCAGAATTAGTGACATATTGAAATCAGGTTGAAAACGTTGATCCCATTTAATAAATTTATCATTAACCAACCAGCACAGATAATATTATAAAAACTAACATTGGTGCATTAAGTTCCAACTACACTCATCATCGTTGTCACCAGCCTATTAATGTATCCACTTCTGGGGCTCAGGCCCGGGTCATGACCCACCACGCGGTCTCAATGCTACATAGTTGGTAGGTATTAATAGTAATAGTAAAAGTAGGTAGGACTGCAGATGCAGCTGGGAGCTACGGGTTAACGTGCCTTTCGAAGCACGGAGGAGGTCAAGATAGCAAATTTTTGGTCACCCATCCTATGACCGGCCATTACGAAAGTTGCTTAAAAACCGTATCACAAACCGTGCGCGCTAACCACTGTGCCATCGAACTCTATAAAACGCCAACTACATTATAAGGCGCAATTTGAATCTTTTTTTACGCAGAACAAACCTTACTAATGCTGGACTTGTGAAAATTTATATTAAGGCGTGTTTATAAGACAATTTATTTAACATTAAAGTTTGGCCATCGTCCGAATCAATAGGTCTACTGCGTAAACGAAGATCCACCTGCGACATATTAGTTGAAACCTACTCAAACATTTAATAAAGTTCTCTTTAACCGAAAAACACAGATAATATAATAATACTAACACGAATCATCTGGAAGGTGCTTACAAAACATTTTATGTGTCATATATCCTATATTAGCAATAACTCAATAAGGCCGCATGCAGACAACACGCCGAGACAGTTACGACATCATTATAGTCATAGACGATGACATAGGTGACGTATGGTGCCTTGATTGTTGTTATTTCATTGTATATACATACGTATAGTTCCATTTCCAATTTTCATTTTATGGATCATCAACTAAGGTCGCATTGAAGTCATGGTGATCTTTTACTTTAGTTAATTGTGTTTCGAATATGTGAGTATGAAATAGAAAATATGGAATAGAAACAGTGCTATTCTGAGTTAAAAAACTGTTAGTGGTAGCAATTCTATTCAACAAACAAAACTAAGGTTTGATCCTGTCATATTGTGTTTGCAAATATGAATAAAACTAAGATTTAACCGTACAGGAGGGCAATTTGATTTCCTTTTTTACGTATTGCTATAAATTAATGTTAAAACAAATTTAAATTAAAATTAGATTAATCAGTTAAGTTTTGATAGTGCAACGGAATTTCAGCATGTAAGTCTAGATAGATAATTAGATAATTGTTTAACCCGGGTAATGTATAAATGTGATAAACACTTGGATGTCAGTTTGTATAAAGTCTTTGAATCTAATTAACTTTATCTTGATTGGTTGTTAATATTACCACTGTTTTTGTTCTCATAAATAGATGAAAAAACTTAATTCTTGTGTACTGGCAGACGAACACATCATCTGACCATTATCGTAAAAATATGTCAATGTTCTAGACAAAAAAATGTCAGGCAAAGCGTTTTTATCTGATTGACAAATATACGTCGTGTATACGCGGCCTAAGACACGCGTGTCATGTAATGTAACAAGATATATATGGAAGTTCCTGCGAGTGCCTAATTACAAAAGTTCCGTATGAATTATGTCTGTCGTGTGAGCAGGCGAAATAAATTAAGCTACATTTCAAAACGCGTACCTGGCCACAATACTTCAAACTGTTTGCAGATATTATAATTTGTTATGTCCTTATTCCGGAGAATTTTCGAAAGTTTGTTATGTGTTCATGTATTCTCTATGCTTCATGTAGATGTCAGTGAAGTTTATACTATTCTTAATAGGTATTAAGATGAGAATACGTATTTTACTCAGACAAATTATAGGGAGAACTAAAATAATATGTACACGACAAATAACGGTGCAAATCTGAAGATCCTTCGAGCGTGTTTACGGAACTTGTTACTCATGACGGACTGACGGTTCATCCGTCAAATGTGTAAGGTTGAATATCATACTATCTTAAGGTCTTAAGAATAAGTAATGTATAAGCGTTGTATAGTTATACAATGATTTGTCTTTTTCACCCAAACATATAAAACTTTGATATACCTGCAATCATATGAGTATAGCGCCCAGGGCGCTTTAGACTGCATAATTATTTAAAGTTAACATTTTATTTAGACTAAAATTTTTTTTTTTTTTTGTTATAAACTGAAGATTTAGAGTGTTCTAGAAAACTCTTAAAATGTTAAATTGAACTATTCCTTTGGATTATGACTATTTTGCATGCTATTTTTAATCCTGTCCGAATAAAGTGTGGTGAAGAATAAATATTTCTTGAAAATTTTCCGTGAGTCGACTCTGAAATAAGTCTCGGATATCATGTCAATAACATTCTGTGGCCGTGTGAAAGCAAAACTCAAAGTATATATATTTGCAGTACCATCTTTATCGAAGTATCATTACATTTCAACATGCTACCTGAATTTCGTGCAAGTATTCGAAGCCAAGTTCTATATAATCGCTGCCGATTACAAACTTACCTATACTAATATTATAAAGAGTAAAGATTTGATTGTTTGCATAGATTAGGCTCTAAAACTACTGAATCGATTATAAAAGAAAGAAAGAGAATTTACGCGGGCGAAGTCACGCGAAAACAACTAGTCATGTCATAAACAATGCTCGATAAAAAGGTCTTATTCATGACTCAGATCTCGAGTAACATAATTGTTTAGAGCAGCCGCCCGGATTGCAAACGTGATCTATTATTTCAATAATGACTTTAAAATCTTTCCATATGCGCTCTCATAACATTATCTTCCTTATAATCCGTTGTCGATTTTATTTTGAAATGTTTGTCTTACGATCGCCTTGCCTTTCCACTTCGATGTTAAGCTTATCATATTGGGCTATTAATAATTTACTCTGGGTTTTGATGTATCTGAACAAACCAGTTATTATATTCTTGATAATCCTAGTCTGTTATAAATTTACTAATCGACAATTAATACTCATCGAGTTACCTGCTAACTGCTGACTGGTTATCTCGAGTCGCAAGTTGCACGTTTGTGACCCAATAGCTACGGAACGCTCGGCTTACGTTGGAAATACTAATATCACCGTGACATTCGTGGATATGCAGCGAAAATGAATATTCATATGGACCAGCTGGCTTACCGCACATCTCTATCGACTTGGATTTGGTTGACATCAAAATGCACCCAACGGCCAATACTGTACTAAACTTTGAGTGCATTGCATTCAATCCGAGGTCGCACGTAACATCCTTGATAATTAAAATAAAAATGATAAATCCTTTATTCAAATACCTAAGTAAATACCTGTTACAAGCACTTTTCCTTTATTCTAATACCTAAGCATTACAAGCACTTTTGATGCGTCCAAATTTTATTCCCTACGTTTAGGACTTTTAGCTAACAAAAATAACAAGTAAAAGAAACTTACCAGCTCTTCTATATTAACTTCGGTAGTGCTTTCAAAATTCTGTCACCTACGGAAAGCTACATCATATGCGGATGAACGTTGGCTTCTTAGTCAGCCAGAGAACATAGTAATAAATTAATATACCAAAAATTCATAAAAATAAGATAGAGACTGGAAACTCCGCATCGCCCTCGACATCCACTTACAGTAACTTATTTTTTTTTATTTCATAGACGACCCGTCATAAAGACATTTTCTACATCCGTGAATTGAAAGGAACAAAGATAATGCCTCCGACTGGAGATATGCCAAATTCCATTTACTCCTCCGAGCGTAATTTTTGCTCGGACACGGTACCTATTCCGGGAGCAAATGATAACTTCATAAATAATGAACGACCTACACGATATCTTTGACATCTTGTCTTTATACGACTAGATTTGTGGCTATTTTTTAGAGTTCCATTTCACTTAACATTATCTAGATTCGAAATTATCTAGATTCGGATGTTTGTAACTCCATCGCGCTAAAACTAGTGGGTGGATTTTGATTTAATTCGAATTCGAGAACAAATATAAACCTAGATAAAAATATAGACTACTTTATATGCCACTAACGAAAACTTCTCTAGTACATAATAAGTAAAAAAAGTTAAATAGTATCTATCACTCGCGATTCCGTCAGTCCGTCCATCTATCCCCACATCCACAACATTCAAAAATCAATGTCGAAAAATAAATAAATATTCAGCAGAAATCACAAGATTTTGAGTACAAAAAACATCTTAAAGGTATATTATTTTGATCTTGCTATACTAAAAACGGGATTGCTTATATTTTATGAGTTTCCGAGGTATTTTAGCGCTGTTGCAAGCGACATGAAAATTTAAAAGAAAATAGGCCAATTTACGAGTCGTATACAATCTTCTTTGATACATAATTACCTACTCTGTAACATACTGAAATCATGACGTCTCGACAAAATATCAACCTCCTTAAACGAAATATTGTTGCGAATTCTTTCTGATGATCGCAGAAATAACAGAAGTGCGGAACTTTTTGTTTCACCTAATGAAATCTATGTATTCTCTTCGGTTCATTTGTACAAAATATTTATTTTATTTCTTTATTGTAGCTGTAATTTTCTTTGTATTTGTAAATTATAGATGAGACAAGGAATAACTACTGGTTAATAATATCTACTTAAGTTATGACATTTTATTGAATTACTTCTCTCGACTATAGATACGAGTGTAAATATTTATAAAGGGAAAAATTATATCTTTTATCGTAATGTCTGTGTGTGTGTCTTAGAATTACATCTAAATAGACTTGGTCATTTTAGTGTTATACATAAATAATAATATAATAATAATAATATATTTTTAGAAATTGCGTTGTTGCAATGAAGAAAAGCCGTGAAGCGTTTGCAACCATACCACCCAGGTAACTGGGTAAATCAGCTGTTCAATTGGGTGGCTAATCATTTAATTGAATGGCGCCATTCAATTGCACGCCTAAGCGCATAAGGCCGCTAATTGTACCGATTATCTTATAATTTAATTATGGTGTACATTATAAGTATTCATTCATTATTTGAAATAAATAAAGTTTAAATCACCAGTCCCAGGTACCCCCTCATGTAACTCGAACATACGACCTTTCGCTATCCGGGTGACTACTTAAACCACTGAGCTAACTGAGACCCAACAGGAACGAGTTTTTCAAGCACAAACCTCCGGCTGACTTCAATAGAATTATCTTGAATAAGTCGCTTTCGAGATAAGTATTATTGATCACTTTCTTAAAGATTGAAGTCGGTTCTACTTACTGAAAAAGAAAAAAGTTTGGTACATTTTTATATTCCTGTATTTTATATTCAAATCCACTTTACCTTATCTTCGAAGTGTCTCATTTATTTATACGGGGTAATGATAGTACTTATAATCAATTTACGGCGTTGCTGGTAAAAATAGTGCCATAAAGAAATCCAAGTGTGTTGTGTGCGGTGATGACTGCGATGCAAATTGGTCTCTTGAATTTCAAATGTACAGCGGAGAATGATTTAATTAACATACAATAATTAACTCCTGTGGTAGTGTAACGTGGATATCGTACAGACGCAAGTTTATGTAATTCAGACTGCTGTGTTAGTTATTTGATGTTATAATTACACGAGTATTTTATTTATCTGGTATAATATCTACTTAATTGTGTCTAAAGGAACTTAATTACGTATAAAAGTTGACTAAATAACTTTTGTTAAACCACTCGTCTGACGGGTGACTCGGGCACAAAGTCACTTACATACCTATTAATATGAAAGGCTTACAATCAGTATGAAATTTCTGATTATAAAACTCTTTTATTTTTCTAAAATGTAGCATATAGTAGACAATCGGTACAATCGGCGGCCTTATGCGCTTAGGCGTGCAATTGAATGGCGCCATTCAATGAAATGATTAGCCACCCAATTGAACAGCTGATTTACCCAGTTACCTGGGTGGTATGATTGCAAACGCTTCACGGCTTTTCTTCATTGCAACAACGCGTTGAAGTTGAATATCATGTCAGCCATGACACAGTTTCGCTATGCGGTCATTGTGGCACTGCTACAACACGTTGTGAGCGTTTTCATTAGTCATAATACGGGATTAAGATTCGCCAAACTGAGTGAAAGCATTTTGAACTGCCACCTGCTTATCCGAGCCGTGGTAGTTATCTACTACGTCACCGAGCTACTCAATCAAATTCAAATTGCACTTGTGAAAGTTATTCCATAGTTTCGCAAATCTATGGTGGAAGACCTAGTACTGAGAAGAACCGGCAAGACGGGGCTGGTTCACTGCTAGTTTCGCCATGTTTGTTTCGAGTCCCGGTTTGCAAAAAGTCATGGTTTCGAGTCCCATCTCAGAGTGCTAGGGACAAAGTGGATTTTTAAGCATTTTTTATTAGAAACCAATGTCAAGTATACTTACTACACATGTCAAATATGACAAGCAAACACGAACAGTGAACTGAAAGTTTTTGCATTGAGGTATAATTTTGACTTTAGAGTTCCTGCTATGAACCTAACATACAGTATATGCGTTGTCTAATATTGATTTATTTGTTCACAGGTGCAAAGTCCAGTATTGGTAGTGGAGTTGACCCTCAACAGACTCGAAGGTACCCAGCTTAGGGCCTTAGGGCTGTTGTCTGTGTTCGGCTTCAACATGACATACGCCGTGAGAGCGCCCAGCACGGACCCTGGACCAACCTCCTGTAGTGCCATTGAATGCAGACTCCTCGGACACTGCTACGCGCAACAAGATTACAAGTGAGCATTCTTCAATAATTAAGTCTTTAATATAACAAAAAATAAAAACAAAAGTCCCGCTCGAATTATAAAACTGAATAAGTCAAATCATTCTCTCTTTGTGCATGCCGGAGGCATGTTGTGTTATGTATGATAATGCATATTTTTTTTTATCTTAATAGCGTTTTCAGTAAGTTTTTTCACGCAGGCGGGTTTTTGTTATTTTTAATTATAATTTATTTATGTATTTTTATTATTTTTTTATAAATTACCAGGTTGGTTCAGAAAGTGACGGAACAAATTACCTACATATTTTTAAAACTTTTCTATTGTATTATTTTTAATCAGAATCCTTGTATTGAGCCCTTTTTAATTGATATTGTAGTACATAAAAAAAAGTTTATTATTAAATATAATGGCGCCGCCATAATGTTTTTTTTTAACGAACACTTGGGCTTCTAAAAACTAACCTAATGATACCCCAATTATCAAAATCGTTCATCGGTTCTGAAGATATGAGTTAATAAAGAATATTACATACATATACAAAATACGCCAAACACATAACTCTTCTTTTGCAATCGAGTAAAAAATATTAAACATATTTACATATGTAGAAACAAAAGATCTGCCGTATATTAAAACGGACTCAAAGTTGACGTCCATTTTAAAACTAATTTTGTTACAGAATAACATAGCAGTAAACGTGTAGAGAAACGTAAGATATATTAAAACAACCTTAAAGTAATATTGACCAAGAACATTGATTTAATGTAATTACCATAAGAAGTACAAGTCAGAAAGCAATAATTTGTAATCCTGTAAGTTAATATTTCTGATATATCGACGAGCTACGGCATGTCTTATGTATTATCTTCCTTGGTTAAATATAACACAAGGCTTACATAATTAAATACATTTAGTATCTGTCTATGTTAACGAATGCTAATACCGTGGGAACATTCGCATTCCATGCCACACCTATACATGCTCATGCTCTATAATGTAACTATATGTTTGATAAAATAATTTCCCTTACAATAATAGAACGCTAAATCAAACTAAACACAAACTATTAATTCAATCTTGAATATATATTAACACAAACAATCCTAACCATTCAAATATAAGTGAATGAATCTTTAAAATAATAGTGAAATTTATTTCCAAATTGAAGCACGTCACACAATACGATAAATCGAACACACAAATTTCGAGAGTAACGTTCGAAATCAAAATTCAATTCGTCGGTAATTCAATGCTGCAAATTTTGTTTAAAACGCATCAATCGACAAAACGAACTTTCAATGAGAAATTTTCAGCCTCCAACAATATCCCAAACATTTTGTATTTAATGGATCGGATTTATCAACGAAAAATATCTCTTGAAAACCCATTAACGATGTCAATAGAGCGCAAAAATTTAGTGGAAAAGCAGAATAAAGTGGACGCGATAGAGTCGATGACAAGCTTCGCCAATAGCGCCCCAAATATACTCCTACCAACCTACTGTCATCATTCACTTTTTACAAATTCCGCGCCAAAAAGCCGGCGTGCACATACAGTGTCACGGCGGCTGTTTCCGCGAGAGTATATTGGTGAAATTTATTACTTAACCAACAATATTTTCCGCATCGCAGGGAGTTTTACTGTTCCTGCTTCGAAGGTTACTCCGGACAGGATTGCGGCGTAGGCCCGCTGTGCCCGCGGACATCCAACATGTGCAAAAATGGAGGCATTTGCAGGTATTCTATAAACTGAATGAAAGTAATTCGTACTATTTCAGTAACTTGTCAAGTAAGATCAATTTAAGTAATAAACTTCAGATAGATCATAACGGAACCCACCCAATATTTGCTAAGCAACTTTAGCTCGTTAGAGTAAGTTAATGGGCGTAGCTGTAGAGCTGTTCTGTCTTATTTAACTTGAGCCTCAGATTGCTGACACAGCAAACTCTTGGCGTTTTAATTTGCTCACACGAGCTTAATGTTATTTTCCAGTCTTAACATTTTCAAGGTTATAATAACTTTTAATTTACCTCTTATTTTATAGATGTGAATGTCTGTCTCATTTCAACATAATACTTCACTCCTTTAAATTTTGTTTTTAAAACTAACCGATACCTATAACAATATCTAATCTAAGTAATAAGAGCAAAGACCATTGTTCCTTCGGAAATTTGAAATTCTTATCAGCATCAAAATAGGTAGATCAAATAAGAAGCTGTGCATTTGTACTTATTTCAAATTCCATATCGTTTGCCAAGTTAATGCAATCATAGAAGTGGGTTGCACATTGAATTAGTTCAAAACAACTTGGACCGCTTCCTGCGTTACGTTATTTAATTTTCTCCCTGCGATAGTTTCGTATGGCCCATAAACGCTTTCGAACTTTATAACAACTCACACGGACCGGCAGCGTTCGTTCGCTCTATTGCATAGTCTTTGTCTGTAGGAAGAAGAAATCCTTTAATAAGTTAATTTTTTTACTCTGTAGATTTTCCATATCTACTATTTCTTTTCTTTAAGAGATTTCCTTTTATGTAATTGAGTCAATTCTGTGTTTATAAAAAAAAATTGGGCTTTTCATTATAGTGCTTCACAAAATCGGTAACACGAAAAATAATGTAGGTACGTTATCTCAATAGGTCAATTCTCCACGCAAAAAAAAGTTACTTGTAAACCTGATGGAATTTAAATAACACCTCTCTTGACCTTTCACCAGCTCTTTTATTCGCATACAAAAAGATAAAAAATAAGGGTCAAAAGCTATACTATTATCGATTTGGGTAACGGGGCCAGTCCTTGGTGATTTATCACGTATAATTCCCGGTAAATAAATAAAACAGCTGAATGTGTACACGTCGTTAAAAAATTGATACTGGCTAAACAAACAAAGGGGTAATATACTCTGTTGTGAAATGAAACCTTTAAACAATGAATCATGAATGAGGATTTTTGGCTGTATGAATAACTAACGAGATTTGTGTAAAATTAGGGTGTAATCTGGCTAACGCGTATCTGGTTAGCACTACTAACAAAGGAAACAAGAATGGAAGAGATGTCTCTTTGATCCTCTGAAAACCTTTTAGTTGGGTTGACATTAACATTAAACTATGGACACCAGATTGCATAAATGCAATCTAATATAAAATGAGGAGCTCGATGGCGACGGGGTATACGCTCTGTCTGCGATATGAAATTTAAGCAACTTTCGCAAGGTCTATCCTACGATAAATGAAAATGTTTGGTCACTATTGTTTTATTAAATACGTAGTGTAAATATGTATCATCTTGCTATACTTTCATTATTTTTTCCAATGAAGAGATCGAACAAAAATATAAGAACGATGAGACAAAAGAATGTCCGTGTTTATGTGCCTTCATGGAGGTGGTAAACCAAAAATACGAATTATAAAAGCTTCCCCTACATAGGCCGAGTGATCTTCTGCTTATGATTAGATATAATATTTTAATACGTTACTTGTTTAAATCTTGACAACAGACAAATGGGTCCCGCTGCGGTTAGCTGCATCTGCGCGCCGGGGTACACTGGAGATCTCTGCGAGTCGCAGATAGCAGAACCAGGTAATTTATCAATTATTTATGATTAACCAGATCTCAAATTTCTGAATACACATCAAATTATACAAATTTTCTGATAGAGTGAATCCTCGTGTGTGCTAGAAAATTGTTCGGTGGTGAACGTGCATCAGCTTTAGCTGTTAGCGGGGTAGTAACGTCTTCAATGAAATGCCCAATTACTTTATTTTTCAAAATAAAGTATGCCTAACTACATACAGTCGATTTAATAAGTGAATAACAGCCAGTTGCACAAACGCCCATGAAAGTTTTCATTAGCTTAAAGCGACATTACCCGTACATATTTGACATCCATTAGAGCTTAAAGGCGTCATTAAAATGGACATTTGTGCAACTGACCGTAATACTAGAACTCACATTAAATGTTAAGAAGAGAGGGAACCAAAAATTACATCTTGCTCATACAATTATTTGGCATAAAAAAAGAAGCATAGTATTGCACGTAGTCAATAATTAAATTTAATCACTTAGGGTAATTTATAGCGTCATTATTATAGTGTAAAATACGTACACGATCAAACGTTTTAAAACTTTCTCTGGTTGCTTTGTAACTTAATGCGTTTGAAGTAGAATTTTATATTTATTGCACTGTGATATTAAGCAGTAATCTGATGTGAGTGCTTTTTACTATTTCATTTATGTATAAGCATTACTTTACCTGTCGTATACACGCTCTTAAGGCTCTGATAAGACATTTACAGCATTTGAACTGCACACTGCAAGTTGAATTTTGCTAATGGCGACTTTGTAGTAAAATAAATGTCTTATTTGCCAAGGTTAATCTGGCGATTAGTTAAGACGCTTACATTTACACAAAAGAAACTTCTTATTAAAACTTAATGTAAAATTGGATTTCGTGAAAACTAATAATTAGCTTTATGAAAAATGTCATAAAAATTACGCAAAAATAAACACTTAAAAAAATCTATATTAAAACTTAATAAAAAGATTTAACTCGCAGAAGAGAATTTTATCTGTGACTATTTTTGTTTGATTTTCTATAACTATGACTAAATACTGGCACGTTATTGTACCTGAATTAAATCTGTCTGATTTGCTATGCAAATATCAATAATTATAGACTTAAATAATACACTGAAGTTGTTTCTCGGAGTAGTATGCTAAATACCAAAACAAACAGCTAAACACTTTGTATAGCTACACTAAAAGCAACAGGTTTTAAAATAAAACGCTGCAAACTAGAATCACTGGAACACGGACGGTTGCTTAGAGAATAAGATGCGTCCCGCTTTGTCATGTTAATGCACGTAGTTTGTGTATCATGTAAATCTCCAACATTTTGCACGTAAATCTACAACATTGCATATGTAAAGTATGAAAATTGAGTGCAGAGTCGCTTTATTTGTGCAAACAACAGCATTTGTAATTAGATTTTTGTTATTAATATTTCTTATTTTTAGTTTCTCGCTAAAACTGTCGTTTGTGTTAACGTATTATGATAAAATATTAAGAAAAAATTAAAACCTGTATTGTTATTGCATTTCGGACACCCTAATAAACTCTTTCAACGCTATAAACTAGAACAACTAAGATATTTCTAGGAAGGAAGAAGAAAGGACAAGGTCAAGGAAACTTTTAAAGAAAAAAGTTAGAAACTCAATACGTCCCGTAGACGCAGTTCACGGCTCGTTTAGTCTCGATCATTTGAGCTCCGCCATCTTAAACGGACCGGCCTCTTTGCATCCAAAATCCTTATTAATACTCTACGAAAGGACGGTAAGGGGGCATAATTGGGAAATGGTCAGGATAATGGTGAAGAATAATGGTCGTCGTTGAGGAGTTCGAGCAGTCTTTTTATGAGAATCGAGCCGTTTCCCAACGGAGAGGCGGGCGTGACGGCTCTTTGACGTGAAACGCCATCTTGTTAACAAGTGCATTCAAAGAAGCTCCATTTTTAACTTGGAATTCGAATAAAGGCTTGTTTTATAACTCAATCTAAAATTTGATGCTATGTAAATTTTCTTTTGTCGCTCACTTCGTACCGATATTCGGTGTTACTTTTAGAAAGGCAAACTTCTTACTAAATTGAACAGTGTTATGAAATAAGATACTCGGTACTATGACGTACTTTTTTATTCAAAAGTAAAATTTGTTTTTATAACATATTTATTGAGAAAGGGTATGCCTCTATGAAATCATTATAACATGTCTTTAAACAAACTTATGTAAGCGTTATGTTATGTATGATCAGAAACATGAATTATCTGTCAGTCTATTTGCCGATTGTATTCTACTCAACAAAGACCATCATTAGATACCATTTTATGTTATAGCATCCATTTTATTTCACTTAAAACTGCGAAATATTAATGTAAATTCGTAGAATCGATTGCAGAATCGATTAGTAAAACGTTTATGTAGAAATTTACCTCAAGAAAAAATCTTAATTCAATACATAATTTTAACATTAACTAGTATAAAAAAAACTTGAACAATGATACAAGTTTACCTACAATTTTATTTGTATACCTACCACGAAATTTACATTGTATTAACATTGTTATCGACAGCAAAGCGTAGACTATATCATTTATTAAATTAAAAATACCATTAAATTAGAAAAAGATGGTAAATGTAAAGGCAACAAATCATTAGCGTTTTTCCCTTAAGCCTTTAAAGGATATGACTGTAAAAATGTGATAAACTTTTTTTACTGTCTTATATGTTTTCAATTACTCTACGTGGTGAAATCAGTTTTATGTACATTATGTGTACATTCGCCTTAAACGATTAATATCATGTTTTGAATCGGATCATAATTTTGAATAGAAAATATGTTCAATTGTATCGCTAATTTGAGACTAAATATCCAAGAAAAAAAAACTAATGAAAACAATGTTCAAGTTCATTCAATCTTTAGTGATTCTGACGAGTTATCTCTCAGAGGAAACAGTCCACCATTTATTAATTGAGATTGATTTATTGAAAACAATTTAACAGATTTGTGTTAGAATGATAGCTAAAGATAAATTTCTTTTACTCGCATCTCAGTTTTTCTCCTGAAAAATTGAGGAAGTTTGAATGATGAACAAGGGGAACGTTCTAGACAAAATTGAAAAAAACCGGACAAACACGAGTCAGACTCGCGCACGAAGAGTTCCGTACCAATATCTATTGAAAAATGTAAAAAAAACACGTTTGTTGTTTTTGTTGTTTGTTAATTTTTGAGCTAAACCGCGGACGAACAGACTTTAAGGTTCCTTGTATATTACGGAACTTTAAAAACGAGAGGAAATCTTCATTATCTATTGTAATTAGTTTTATTTAATTGAAACTCTATTCTTTGACAGTGCAAAAGTTGACTCTGATGCTACTGTGACTTTACAGAACAGCGCTGCATCTCTTAACAGCAGTAATAACATTTACATACACCATGTTATTATCAAATCAATATGTTTTACAAATAACCAATTAGTGTGCCGTGTTTTACTTTGATTTAATAATTTATTTGACTATAACTCATTTAATATGCAGTTGTATGATGCAAAAAACATTAACTATTCAGCAGCATACAAAGAGACATTTAAGTCAACCTTTATCGCTACATAGAGTAAGGAACGACTTCTCTCACTAGATATAACAACACAAATTGTTAAAAACCTCGACATACCCTAAATTCTCAAATTAAATAAGTTTTTATTACATTTATAAATGTTGGTAGAAAACGGCATACCCACAATGGTGATCTTGCTAATGACTGTATAAACGACACTTGTAAACCCAATTTTCTAACACAATCCGAAGTTGAAAATCAAATTCCCACCAAGTCACCTTTGCTGGTTTACACAACCGTGTGGATAAATTTAAAATCGAACAAAGTTATTAATTTCACTATTATTTTCAGAATGTGGCATCGCGGAGTGTTCGGATGGATGCAAAGAAGGCGCGACATGTGATTGTAATCCAAGGGACTCAGATTTTTGTGAGTCTCGTTAGAAAATAGTTTAGTTGTAGAATCAATTTTTCGAACAGTGTTTGATGGTGATAGATACAATGATTTTTTGTAAGCATTTCCCAAAAATAATAATAGGCACATTTTTTGTCCAGCCACAGCACGTTTTGAGACAAGACTGCAAATAATGGACCAACCCAACGTCAACATATCACAGGAAATAATTAAACAGGTATGATAAATCTTTAAAGTGTTACCTACTTTTTAATTTTCGTTAAACTCGATAAAAACTTTTTACTTGCACTCGTGTTATGTAAATGACATATTTGGTATACAGTGTTTGAAAACATGGATTGTAAAAAAAAATATCAATTGTTACATCCACTATTTTCAATATTGATAAATCTTTTTTGTTTATGTATTTCTAAATTACCTACATACGTTATTTAAAATACCTAAGATTGCTTTTTTTTTTTATTGAAATCCAAAACTGTATTTCGCAGAAAATCCTTATACAGTGCAAAGATAAACTTTTTTTATTTAATATTAATAAACAACAAAATTAATATATGGCGAAGCTAAGAGTGGTTACCCAACAATAAAAAGAGTTGTTAGCCGCCTTAGTTATACATTTTAAATAAAATTTAAAGAAATAGCTAAACATTCTCATCTAAATTCTATTCTCTTCGAACTAAAAAAGAACTTACACAAACTCATTAAATAATTTAATGACAGTGGCGTGACCAAAGCTTTAAATCGCTCTTAATAGGATGCTTCACTAAAACTTTATTGCGATTGTTTTCAGATAACGAGCTATTTAAGAGCGTCCAATATCACTTTGGAGGATGAAATTGAAATCTTAAACATTAGGTGAGCGAAATCCAATTTGGCCTGAGTGATATTTATTAATCAAACAGATGTTAATTTGTTTTAGTCTATAGATAAGGTACTTCTTCAGATTGTTTGACTGCAGTAAAACTTTTATTACATATACAATTATTGTGAAAGTTTCCACGTGTCACTTCATTTGTGTATAATTTGATATTTTCTTAGTATATATAAAGTATACAAATTAAGGCTTTCGTTTACCAATCAGTAAACCGTATGAATACGACACAGTGATAATGATGCCAACGACAAGAATAATAACCGGATGTCAATTGAATTTTTATACGAAATTAGGCCTTAGTAACAGCTATAAATGAACTGTATATATATATTTCCTTATTGCCTTTATCAATATCTGTCTCAGTACCTTGTGTAGCTAGATTGTAGCTGCTTCTACAAGATGATAGTATGAAATTTTGTGGAGCCCAGTGGCGCAGTGATAAGCGCATTTATCTACGTATGTTATTAGCGGAAAACGCTACTAGGATGGGTGGCCTCTTTTTTGTATATCAAGCTGAATCTATTCGAAAAGCATATGATGCTATTTGTCCCAGTAACGTCAGTAGTCATTAGCACACATCAATTGGAACTTAGTTCGCGTGTAACAAAAAAGAGACCTTCCCTATGGATGTATCCTAATAGCGTAGATATTAAAATCAAAGTTCTCCGTATTCAAATTGCTAGAATTATTAAAACTTTTTCAAATAGAATGCGAAAAATCTTGAATAGAATACAAGTCTTTTGATTGAATAGAACACAACTCGTTCAAATAGAATGGAACTCGTTTAAATAGAATGCAACTCCTTTAAAAAAGACTGCAACCCTATTGAATAATAAGAGGCTCATTTAGAGTGGATTGTTTCAGTTCAGTAGATATGAACGGTGCGCGTACCGTACTCCTGCGCATATGGGGAGCGAGACGCGAGGCTGGCACTCTCCGGGCTGCCCTTGCCCGTCTCGCAGCCACACGCTCGCGCACAGACCGTCTGCGTCTGTTACCTGCTACTTTACACTTCGATATGCAACCCGCACTTAGCTTACCGGTTAGTAATAAAAAATATTAAAGATAATAAAAAATGTTGATTTGTTTATAATAAAATGTGGCTCTACATGATTACGCAAATAATGCCGATTCAGAGTGGATTTGTGGATGTTTTCCACAAATCCCCTCTGAATCTTGAATATTTGCGACTCTGCCTTCCAACGTATTTTTGGAAAAAGAATACTTGTTCCTCAATAGTTCACGCGGTTTATATACATTACAATCACACTACTATGTTTAATAAACATTATGTAAAACTACAGAGGTATTAAATATAATAAGCCAGTTTATGTTTTTTTATCTTTTATATCTAAATAGCCACAAAACCTACAGCTTTTCTGTTCGCAGAAATATTTTCATATAATGATGTAATAACCAAAGTTTCCATTGTTCCCACATACTATTAAAAACGTCTGAACGTGACTTTAAATTGTTTCTAAAGGAAACGTTTTGTGCAGTCAGCGGACGTTCGAGTGTTACGAGATCACATTTCAAACAATTAAAGTTCACACTTACCAAGCGAGTCGGGTCAGGAAAAATGGGGCAATTCCTTACACACCCCTCAGGATAAAGTACCCCGTTATTGATTGAAGCAGTTACTCTATTGCAAGTTCTGTGAGAATACCGTGTCTGGTTAATGTTCGATTTTATCAGAAGGACTTTTCAATTTCCTAAGGCTTAACTTTCTTTCTGGCCGAGGATTTTGTTAGTTATATATCTAGCGTTGGCATTGTACGAGCCGTAACTGGGCACTGCAAATTAAGCTGACCTATATTTGTGGCAGTAAACAGGAGCTTAATACACCAACCGAAGAGTATTATATCTAACCGATTGTAAATCAGCCAAGAATCTTAAATATATCAAAATTTAGGAATACTATATTGTAATCTTCAATCCTGGGTGAATGTTACTAAATGTAATCATTAATCATGATTACAATTTGCTCATCTCTGACTACATTTATATACTCTCACTCTTAAGCGAGTTATAACGTTTTGTTTATTTACAATGTGACGTAGTCAATCCAATGTGACTTTCAGTTAGAGGGAAAAAGATAAAATACTATGTAATAACTATACTTATACACTCGAGCGTCGCTCTCAAACCTTGGGTTGCGGTTATGGTTACTAATAATAACCTCTCACTTATCTGTAGCTGGAATATGTATTTTGGTCTTGGTGTTAATCCTTCAAAAACACAGACTTTAATAATTGGAAGTCCACATTTCGTTTCGAGGATCGATTTTGGTCATCTCCCTTCAGTTTCTTTCGATGCCACTATCATGCTTTACTCGAGTATAGTCAAACACCTTGGTAACCTTTGACTAATAAATGCACTGAGAAAAAAGCGTTTGCTGCGTACAATTCACTTAATTGACTTCGAAATTTCCTACCAACAAAAACAAATCAAGCTTGCACAAACTCTCCTACTTCCCATCATTGACTACACTGATGTTTAAAAATAAGAGCGTCTGCAGAATATGTGTATTCCATTTATTTTTAACCTTCTCAACTATGACCATGAGTCGCATTTCCGCTCAAAACTTAACTGGCTCCCTATTCGCCGGCACAGGGACTTACTTACTCTAACCCTTCTCTATTCTGTTCTATTCTTGCCCATGTCTCCACCCTACTTAAAACCTTTTTTCTTTTCCAACTCCTTATCCAGATCTCAGTGTATTCTGCGGCCAGCCTCAAACCTCAAACTTGATATCCCTCCTCACTCCTCTGACTTCCTATACCAGAAACTATAAGAAAGGCTCGCACTTTGCGATCCTTCGTCGCAGAAGTGAAAAGCTACTTTCTCTCCAACTTTTAACTCTCTTTTAAGAGAAAAATAGATAATATATATGAAATACATTATCTATTTTTCTATTTAGGTATATCTATTTAATTCCTGTCGCTATTGCATCTACTCCCCTTCATTATCATTATTATTTATCTATGTTTGATGGATGAGATTGCTGCATAGCAATAAAACCGCCTTTTTGCATACTGTCTGATCTCATTTTCTTTCTTTGTAATGTGTCCTATATTTGTGAAATAAAGAATATTATTATTAAGTTTAAGATAGAAAACAAAATGATACAAAATTAATATTACTTAATAAAAAGACAAATACAACTGGTTACAATCTGGAAAGCAATTGGTGTCGTATCATTCGTCCCCTCGAATGAAGCTTAATAAAAATGGCGCGATTTGTTAACCACGCCTTATTGATTGGAATATTTATTTCCATCGACATCTCCGACAACAGAACGTTTTCTAAAGAGACGGCGACATTTGTCTCTTACATCTTTTGTTAGTTTAAGGCTTCGGTGAAGGCTTACAAATATACAGTACTTTATCAAATGTTTATTGCTCTTGCTCATCTCGTGCTCATCTCATGCTCAAACTTTTTTTTTGTTTTGTTAAAGCAAAAGGATCTTCCTGTACATGTGATATAATTCCTTATCCTGTTCGACAAAACACCGCTTTGAAATTTTGTGATTGAATGAAACGCAATGTTTGTAAGATGAAGCCATTATAACGAACCACATTTTTGTTTACTAGTTCTATAATTTTATAATTAGATAAACCAAGAAATAACTTGCAATAAATTTGGAACACGGGAAAAAAGAAACTACTAAGTAGAAGTGACGACAGCAGAGAAATTTATCGAGTCGAGATATTACAAACATATCTTCTCTAAAATAAATATTGACAACTAAAAAGTTTGAGTCTAATTTCAACTCACATTATAAACAATACACATTAAATGAAATCACAAACGTATGTCAGATATTCGCGCTATAAAATGAGCAATAACTGCCCAGGCAGAAAAAGTATTTCTAATTATTTTTCCTGATACAAGTAATTATGTAAATAAGTTTATCTTAAGTCAGTGATCAGTATTACAATAGCTTTACAACAAATCAATTTTATAATGAACTTCATTCCATATTCTGTTTTGGAAATAAAGTAAACGGTAAAATGAAAAAAATGCAGCTTATATTCTTTCATAATTTTATTATTTTTATTTCATCATCATCAGCCCTTTTACGTCCCCACTGCAGGGGCTCAGGCCTTCCTTATGCATGGTTAAGGAGTATGGGCCATGACCCTCCACGCTGGCCCAATGCGGATTGGAGGGTATTAACGACTGCAAATGCAGCCGGGACCAACGGCTTAACGTGCCTTCTGAAACACGGAGTAGCTCGAGATAGTAAAATTTTTGGTCACCCATCCCGTGACCGACCCTTGCGAAAGTTGCTTAACGACTACGATTACGGGCCGCGGCGCTAATCCACTACGCCACCGAGCTACTCTTATTTACATAACATTATCTACATAACACAACATATTTTCAATGCTCCAAATACGCGTATCAATGTTTAACTTCATTAGGAACGCTAATATAATACGAGTACATAGAAGTCGGTAAAGCAGAATTTCATCTTTTACAAAGAATTAATTCTTGGTTTTATACATTTCTTCGGCAATTCTAATGTAGCCGCTTTTTTGCTAGAAAAATAAAACAAATAAAATGCAAAAGCACAAATCAAACTCAGGAAACTTCCTACCGGAAACTGCTTTCATTTTGTTTGTAGTTAATTTTTTGTATTTAATTTTTTCTTAAGTAGGGTTACCACAATTGATACTTACGACCGCGATTTTAGTCTCTAGCGACGCATTCACGATTGTCTGGAGATGGATATTTGACCGAGATTTTAGCAATTTTGTCTATGGTCAATTTTGTCGTTCTTGATATGGAATCAAGAATATATTACTAATTTTGGACTTAATTAACGGTGCAGCAGCAAACTACTTATTATGTTCGTAGCGACTCTTTCATAGTTTGGCTGCGTAGGGAGTTTGTATTTTTAAAAGGTTTTGTTTGGTGCTTAACGGCCTTTATTTGACCATCTTGGCCAAATAGGGCTCTTAAAGGAATGTGGTGATCATATCGTTGCAAATCCAAAAACTCACTTATAACTAGCGATGTTGTGGCTGTGTCTTATCGTCTAAGATAGTTTTGTACGTAAATATTCGTGGGTTAACCATACACAAATATTTGGAAAACCCCATTTTTTAAGTCATTTTTAAAATAGTAAATCTCCAAAAAAAACTTATTTCAATAAAGAATGTTTATTTAATTATAAGTTAAATAAAAATTCTTAACAATATGCTACTACAATATTCAATATGACAATATTAATTTTACAATAACTAAATTAGTAATCTCGTGGATGTCGTGTCATGAAATGGTCGTTTTTCTTAAAACGGCCACTTAAAACTGATCACATTCTTTAAACGTCAACTTTCAATGATATGGCAATCTACATTTGGCCATATTATGAATGTAGGGTGTCCAAAAAAGAAAGCTAATAATTTGCGGAAATAGCTTGTTTGTACGCTTACGTTATGTTATTCTGTGGTCCGAAAAAATAACCTATCACGTGATCTACAGTAGAAAATCATATTCAAAAACTTTAATATCCTTCAATATAATTTTATCATCCACGGGATCTAGACCAAAATCCTGTTTTTATTATAATTTTGCGATATATCCATAAAACCAAATAATAGCTTTTACCGCCGCACTTCCGCACATACACTCCTACTCTTCTTTTACTCAATTTGAACCATTACAAATAATAATTTTGCTAATAAGATAATACAAATCGCTTTCGGCTGTAAGTATATCTTACGGCGACATTTAGAAATCCAATAGTAGTCCATTGATTTCCGATGCTTGGTCACCCTACTTCCTTTCAATTGTTACATAACATAAAAATTAAAATATACCAACCTACCATACTAAAAAACAAATACACCAATCCATGTGATAACAGCGCCTCCAACGGAAATGAATGTAAACAAAACTAATGGCCAAATCATGAAGTATTCATACAATCAGCCATCCATATCGTTAAACGCAGATTATTCATTGATATGGCCAGGCCACATCATGATGTAGGCAGCAAATTTTTTCCATTTCATAAAATTCGACCATTTTATGAAATGCCGGCCGACTCATAAATTAGTAAATGCGTGTGTACCAGAGCAGATAAAAAAAAAACCAAACATAATTTTTTATCAATATTGCACTCACAATGGTATACATATGGGTTCGTGTCCCATCTCAAAGTACAAATGAGATGGACTTTTTATGGGGATTTTTTAAACATTTTTCATTAAGAGTGAAAATATCTGTTTTTGTTTGTAAAACTAAACTAATTGTAAAACTAAAGGCAAAGGTATCGAAGCCATACTAAAGTCCTTGTTCCAGTCCTTTACTAAAGAGTTTGTTTTCATTAAAAAGTTGGCATTCGACATTTGAATCCTTCTTGAAGTTTTTCGAGCAAATCGAATCATAAAGGAATATGGAATCCTTAGAAAAAATGTGAACTTTAACTTTGGTAACTTTATCTTTCATTTTTTATAAGAACACTTTTTTTTAGTTCACAAAGAAATTTTCCTTAAAACCTTTTTCATTTCACTATTTATTTCTTTTTCGTGCATTAATTACTCATACAGAGTCATTAACAAGGTGGCGCCTTTAGATATATTTCTGGCCTAAGGTATTTAAGTCAGAAAGGTAAAGGGGATATCTTCCTTCCGCTCTTAATGATACAAAGATCGCATGACTTACCATCACTAATGAGGTATAATTAAACGTTGAGGATAGACCTGCAGAATACAAATGCGTGAATTTATTGGCACAGTAATATTTTAAGACTATGTTTTACTGCTATACCCAGATCAATTGGTAGCCTTCGATTTGTTATTATTTTGCTATAGAAATCAGATATAGGAAATTATTTTATAGTAGAATACTGTTTTTATAAAAACAATACGTATATAGTCTCCTCCTTGCGTCGTTCACCCTCAATGCTGAGGGTCGTGACCTCGCTGAATAGCTCTCTCGTCGACTATTGTTCGCCATCTTGCCCTATCTTCGTCGATATGGATAGTCTTAATAATTTTGGTGTTGAGTGTATCACGAATTTGATTAACGTAGAGGACTTATTCCTAGCGGTCTATTCATCATTTATTTTACCCAGCAGTAGGACTTTATCGAGATTAATCGTCTCTCTTTAGTAATAAATAAGCAGTGGACAATATAGCTTTTTATCTTCAATTCAGCCAGTAAAGATGCATTAGTCCGATACTTTATCCAGTGAATTCCGTGTACATACATAGTCTAGATCTACATTAAATGTGTTAGTTGTAAAATTTATATAAGAAACTTGTCAATTTATGATTTCTCAAAACGCTAAATATACCTCTAAATATATTCAAACGTGTTATTTCTTAACTCAAAACTCTTTATTATAGAGAGACGTAGTGTTATAAATGTATGATTTAAACCGAAAAATCACAAAAAAATTGATTCGGAAATTTCACATTAAAATTATGTGCTCATGATTGAAAAACGCAAAATACTACTGTTATTATTTACTGTAAAACCTAATTTCGTTTCCGTTATCACCTGTTATAAGTAAGATATTAAAAAAAAATGTGACTGTGTTCCGTGACGAAATTTTGATATAAAAATTATTGCGTTCAACGCCATCTACCAACGATCTCCTGAATGTAGTTAGCAATCGTCTCGACATTCGTTCCCCACAGTCATTGCAGAGAGCGCACACATTCAGTTGTTATTATTATTATTATAAACATCACACATTATTGATTTATCACCTGAGCACTAATTAGACCCCTTGCGCATCCCTGCCTCCCCTCTCGCTGAGACGCGTCTGATTTGACCACCTGTGATTGGTCGTCATAACTAATGAATTGGTATCCTAGGAGATCCAGGGAGTCTGGAGTATTCCTGTATTGATTTATTGGCTGAGATAAAAAGGGCGACGCTCTCGTTTCCAGGCGTTAGTCGTGAACCAGCGGCCGGGAGTATGGGAGGGATCAGAGTTCATCTTGAGTTGTATGGCCTACGGCTCTCCAAACATCACATTCAGATGGTACAAAGACGGCGTGAGGGTCAACTTCGAAGGCACGACGAGGTGAGCGTATTATTTTCGTCTTTAACAGCTATTTTATCGCTCTCGAGGATTTCAAAAGAAATGCTTATGAAATGCATTTTCTTAGATTCTATTACATTCACATTTTTACATTCATTGTTTTTGCTAGAGCTTATTGGCGAATATAAATATTCAAAGCCTTTTTATAGTAAAAAAAGGAGTGATAATTTTATTATTAATTTCGGTTAGAATCCTATTTCTATTTATTGAATTCAGTATAAAAAACATAATACTAGAAAATTATACATTCAAAATATATAAAAGAAATATTTCGTTTATTATTACAAGAAATCTTACAATAAAAAAGACTAAATAATCTGTAACAATAAATACAAAAATCATTTTGCGCGAAAGAAAGACTACAGTTTGCGCTGCTTTACCTGACAATTGTTAGCTTAAGCGAAATATACCTTTTTTTCAACGAGGCAAAGGCAATTTCACTGTTGCAATTTTATATAAAAAAACACATATCACTTGTTATGTACACAAAGCAGCATATAATTAGGGCGATCGTCCAACTTTCTAACCTTAACCATAACTCTAGACCTATGTCTATAATACGATAGACATGGTCTAGAGTTATGGTTACTTATTTTACGAGATATCGCCATAACATCGCTAATATTTCGTATACTATGGCTAGGGTAAGGCGGCCGCATTAAACGTTACTAGAAAACGAAAGCAATTTATGCAATTTATGAACTTAAGTAGTGACAGATTAAGGCTTAAAATTAAATGGGAAATTTGTTTCGTTGTAGTCACTAGACTTGCTGTCGATTGTACCTACCTATCTATAATAATATATCGCATTATTGATTATGGTATTGGCTGGGCAGTGACGCCACTTCATAGTAACAGCGCACATGCGCCATATAGCTGCGCTTTTAATTCGGTAACACACCTTCTAATTGCTATAGAGATCTAGATTCTGATTCAGACTAAGAAGAGACAAAAGAACATGCCAATATCATTAACTCCTATCTTCACATTTTTGTGCTGTATTTTAAATGTAATGACATCTAGTTAAAAATCTCATCTTTAAATTAAGCAGCCATTTTGAAAGCCATCACATTGCTGTTTTCAAAATGGCGTATCATCTGGCAGGTTTAGATTTACTTATGCGCATTTGATCCCTTTGACGGTCATGCGCAGACTTGATGGCTAACAGGAATCAAAAGTAACGACCACACCCAAAATCACACTCCATTTGTCTTCAATCTTTTATGATATGAGATCGTTATTGTAACTTTTTAATATTATACAGGCATTATATTTTGTATCTGTATTACATTTCTCATCTTTAAATTAAGCAGCCATTTTGAAAGCCATCACATTGCTGTTTTCAAAATGGCGTATCATCTGGCAGGTTTAGATTTACTTATGCGCATTTGATACCTTTGACGGTCATGCGCAGACTTGATGTCTAACAGGAATCAAAAGTAACGACCACACCCAAAACCACACTCCATTTGTCTTCAATCTTTTGCGATATGAGATCGTTATTGTAACTTTTTAATATTATACAGGCATTATATTTTGTACCTGTATTACTTTTCTTATTTTAAAAAAAAATAAAAATTGCAGAGACATATGGACACGAACCGTAGCAGAAGATGCACTTGGTCGCCGCATGTCTGTACTGGGAGTATCCGAAGCTCAGCGTCCCGACAGTGGGAAGTGGTCCTGCTCAGCTGACGACGTAGGCCGAAGAAGATGCAGGGCTTTAAGACTGGAGATTTTGAGACCACCTGATATACGTCTCGTTCCTTCTACTCTCACTGTGAATAAGGTGGAAAAATTCCTTTTTCTGATATTCTTCTAACCACTTTGGATAAGTTATATTAACAAATCATAATTTTAGGGAGATAACGTAAGCATTACATGCTTAGCTGGCGCGGGAAGGGCTCATGGTGTACTAGGGTTTAGTTGGACACGAGAAAAGAACCTCCTGAAGTTGGCTCCAGGTCGAGAAGTTTGGGAAGACTTATATCCAGCAGGAAGTGTTCTGAAACTCTTCAACGTCCAAGTAAGTATTATAATAATTTTTTAAAGAAATAATATCATGGATGATCCCTCGGTTTATCAATCTATTTGTTTTAGAAATCTGCTGAGTTTCGATGTCAAGTTTCGTCAGTGGCCGGGACAAACGCGCAAAGCGTATCAATGTGGGCCCTAGGTCCGTCTGATGATTCATGTGAACCCGGAGCTTCTCACGGTCTTCGCTGGCCAAGAACGGCGCCAGGCGCTCATGCGTCTTCTTCTTGCCCGCCTGGACATACCGGTGAAACGACGAGGTAGAACCTTAACTCCCAGGAACTGTTTATATTTATTCTCTCTTCTTTACAATAATCTCGTGCTTCCAGATTTTGTGAGCCGAAAACCGTCCAACATGAAGTGAAATGGAAGCTGCCTGATTTCTCTGGATGTATAGCAGACTCACTGAAAGATATTTATGAACAAGTATGGGAGCTATTTGACAAATTTCTTATTGCGAAGTTTTGTTTATGAGAAAGACTTAAAATATTTTTACGAATTGTCCTTGCTTTCAGTTTACTCGTATCTCTTATGGTTACTCTTGGACAAACATATCGTTTGTGGCCAAACACTATGGATCTATACTCCGGTCTTTGCCCATTCACCCTGGTGAGGGAACTCTACCTCTCCACCACTCTCGGAAAATGCTGCAGTACCTTTTATCTCCTGTCGGGAAACCCAAAGACAGATTTGATAGTGTTGAGCACCTACTAAAGATTTACGACACACTACTGAAGCATCCCGATGCATTTTTGGATGAAGAGGTTTGCATTGTTTTATATTGTTGTTTTAATTATGATTTATTACATTAAAAAACAATCTTAGTCTATATTATAACTCACATGATATACAGAAAGTCTACGAACTGCAAAACGCTATAGTGGACACCGCCGGTATGAGATCGAACGAGGATATACGCCTCCAAGAGATCACTGTGAAGACGAAGCCGGTACTAGACGACAACGCTGCCCACTTCGACCTGCCCAGTATTCCTGAATGGCCAACTGCTACACCACAGTGGCTTCTCTCCTCTGTGGGCGTCGAACTAGTAGGGCGAACTGGGAATGCCACTGTGGTGACAGTTCTTTATCATAATTTGGCTGCGAGACTTCCTTCCCTGAGAAGGTCTATAGAGTTTAGGTAATCATATATTTTATTGTTGTATTATGCTAGTAAAATAATAGCAGAATAAAATTTTACTAAAAATATGCAAATAAAAAAAATAGTATCGAAAGTACCTACTTATTTTATGTATTAAAGTCAGCCTAAATAATTGTCAATAGGTTGTAATGTGACAACAAATATATAAATTAACAAACCCTAGACACATAAGACTTCAAAGTCATTTTACTAGCATTTTAAAAACATTTTCGTTTTATCTAACAATAGTACTTATTTGACATTTTTAATTCTGATTTAATTTTAATTCTATATTTTTCAATGATTTATATATTATTTCTGATTGGTTACCGTATGACTGTTTGTTTATTATTTTATTTATTTTCATTTTTTTCTCCTACAACGGTGGTTGTAGCCCGTCTCCTTTCAGGAACGGCCGCGAGACTGAATATGTGTTTGCGTCGCAACAAGTCCAGCTGTCTGCGAGCGGTGCAGGTGTCGACAGAAGTCTGCAACACACAGTCACACTACTATTCAGTCACGTCAAGAACTATAGTGCAGTGGGTGAGTATTTAGAATAAAATAAACTACTAAAGTTAATATAAGCAAATGGCAATATGTATTTCAGACCAAAATGAGTAATTTTCGTTCTGTAATAAAACGCTTACACGTAACTAGAAATTTAAATTTAAAAAGAAACACGGGATAGTAAAAATAAATAATGATGTTTTTTTAATCTACAAAATTTGATTATCTTTTCAAATATCAAAACGTAATTTGGTTGAAAACTACAAATGTTTCAAAGTACATAGCGACATCTACTTCGATTTTACTTCAAACTACTTCGACTAATTTATTTAAAATACTTCCTCACTAAAATTTGTTCATCATTGGGTCAACAATTTAAGAGTCCATTATAGACGAACTAACTAACTAACCAACCAAATGTCTACTATCTTCTAGTGTTATATGAGTGTCACGTGAAAATCACCCACGACTATAAGAGATAAACGATAGATAGAAGACAAACAGCCAATTGCACAAACGTCCATTAAAGTTTCATTTCATTAGTTTAAACCGACATTACCCATACTAATTTGACATTCATTAGAGATTAAACACGTCATTAGACGTTAATAGACGTTTGTGCAACTGACCGTAACTATATGATTTATTTTTTACTTATACATGGAATTGTGTTTTTAGATAATGTGGTGGGGATTGAAGCGGGGCGCTTTCTGTCCTTTAAATTCTCATATGACGCTTATGATTTGCTAGGCTATGACGTCATTTTATATGCTTTATATTTAATGTTCATTTCATAGTCAACTATTGAAATATCAATCGTTCTTGAAAGTTGTGTTCATTTATGTTCTAACCTGTCGTATGTATTCAAAAAGTTTACATCCCTGTTATCGTATAATTTGCGAATGCCGAGATATGTTAAAGAGTTGTATTTTAATTTTATGATTATTTATTATATTTGTTATTCTATGTACATTTTTCAATTGCCTCTATGTTTGGGTAACGGCAGAAGTTTACAGCAATCGCAATAATTTTGCGACTCTGTTGAAAACTTTTGTTGTTCTCCGTACACTGCCAACGTACTTCGAAACGGATTGAAAACATCACAAGAAAATCAACGTGATCAATCGTTCAGATAGAAGACAATATTATGTACGGGTAGCAGTAGAAGTTTGCAACACAGGCAATATATTTGCGACTGTGTTGTAAACTTTTGTTGTTTTCCGTACACAATCAACGAACTGCGAGTTTAACTAAATCTGAAAAGAAAAAAAGTAACTTAGCAAGACAGTCAAGATAATTCACGAATCTTCAATCGGACGAAAATATTTTTGTGCCGGTAGTAACAGAAGTTTGCAACACAGGCAATATATTTGCGACTGTGTTGTAAACTTTTGTTGTTCTCCATACACAGTCTGCAAATTGCAAGTTTAAGAAGAATCATTCAGTCTGAACAGAATACAGTAATTGTGAGGGAAGCAGGAGCAGTTTACAACACAGGCAATATATTTGCGATTGTGTTGTAAACTTTTTTATTCTCCGTACACAGCCTGCAATCTGCAAACTGTAAGTTTATGAGGATTTTAACAGGAAATTTTCAATTTGAACAAGAGACAGTATGTAATTGTGCGGGTAGCAAGAGAAGTTTGCAACACAGGCAATATATTTGCGACTGTGTTGTAAACTTTTGTTGTTCTTCGTATGCAGACTACAAATTGCAAGTTAAAGAAGATTCTAAGAAGAAACATTCAGTCTGAATAGAAGAGAGTAATTGTGCGGGTAGCAAGAGAAGTTTGCAACACAAGCAATATATTTGCGACTGTGTTGTAAACTTTTGTTGTTCTTCGTATGCAGACTACAAACTGCAAGTTAAAGAAGATTCTAAGAAGAAACATTCAGTCTGAATAGAAGAGAGTAATTGTGCGGGTAGCAAGAGAAGTTTGCAACACAGGCAATATATTTGCGACTGTGTTGTAAACTTTTGTTGTTCTTCGTATGCAGTCTGCAAATTGCAAGTTAAAGAAGATTCTAAGAAGAAACATTCAGTCTGAATAGAAGAGAGTAATTGTGCGGGTAGCAAAAGAAGTTTGCAACACAGGCAATATATTTGCGACTGTGTTGTAAACTTTTGTTGTTCTTCGTATACAGTCTGCAAATTGCAAGTTAAAGAAGATTCTAAGAAGAAACATTCAGTCTGAATAGAAGAGTGTAATTGTGCGGGTAGCAAGAGAAGTTTGCAACACAGGCAATATATTTGCGACTGTGTTGTAAACTTTTGTTGTTTTCCGTACACAATCAACGAACTGCGAGTTTAACTAAATCTGAAAAGAAAAAAAAGTAACTTAGCAAGACAGTCAAGATAATTCACGAATCTTCAATCGGACGAAAATATTTTTGTGCCGGTAGTAATAGAAGTTTGCAACACAGGCAATATATTTGCGACTGTGTTGTAAACTTTTGTTGTTCTCCATACACAGTCTGCAAATTGCAAGTTTAAGAAGATTCTAAGAAGAAACATTCAGTCTGAATAGAAGAGAGTAATTGTGCGGGTAGCAAGAGAAGTTTGCAACACAGGCAATATATTTGCGACTGTGTTGTAAACTTTTGTTGTTCTTCGTATGCAGTCTGCAAATTGCAAGTTAAAGAAGATTCTAAGAAGAAACATTCAGTCTGAATAGAAGAGAGTAATTGTGCGGGTAGCAAAAGAAGTTTGCAACACAGGCAATATATTTGCGACTGTGTTGTAAACTTTTGTTGTTCTTCGTATACAGTCTGCAAATTGCAAGTTAAAGAAGATTCTAAGAAGAAACATTCAGTCTGAATAGAAGAGTGTAATTGTGCGGGTAGCAAGAGAAGTTTGCAACACAGGCAATATATTTGCGACTGTGTTGTAAACTTTTGTTGTTCTTCGTATGCAGTCTACAAATTGCAAGTTAAAGAAGATTCTAAGAAGAAACATTCAGTCTGAATAGAAGACAGTAATTGTGCGGGTAGCAAGAGAAGTTTGCAACACAGGCAATATATTTGCGACTGTGTTGTAAACTTTTGTTGTTTTCCGTACACAATCAACGAACCGCGCTTTTAACTAAAAATGAGGATAAAACAGTAACATAACAAGACAATCAAGATAATTAACGAATTTTCAATTGGAAGACAATATTTTTGTGCATGTATTAATAGAAGTTTGCAACACAGGCAATATATGTGCGGCTGTGTTATTAACTTTTGTTGTTCTCCGTACATAGCCTGCAATCTGAAAACTGCAAGTTTATGAGGATTTTAACAGGAAATATTCAGTCTGAACAGAATACAGTAATTGTGCGGGTAGCAGTAGAAGTTTGCAACACAGGCAATATATTTGCGACTGTGTTGTAAACTTTTGTTGTTCTTCGTATGCAGTCTGCAAATTAAAGAAGATTCTAAGAAGAAACATTCAGTCTGAATAGAAGAGAGTAATTGTGCGGGTAGCAGGAGAAGTTTGCAACACAGGCAATATATTTGCGACTGTGTTGTAAACTTTTGTTGTTTTCCGTACACAATCAACGAACCGCGCTTATAACTAAAAATGAGGATAAAACAGTAACATAACAAGACAATCAAGATAATTAACGAATTTTCAATTGGAAGACAATATTTTTGTGCATGTATTAATAGAAGTTTGCAACACAGGCGTTTAAAACACGAATTTTAATTAAACCATGTAAAAAAAATAAGGAAATAAGACACTTAAGATCTTTGTATGTATTTGTAAGAAGCTGTGTTGTCTTTTCATCATGTTAACTCATATAACGATGTATGTACAATTTCTAGACAAACGCAAACGTGTTCTTATAATTGTACCGCTACTGAGGATAGAGAATCATGATGAATGTGGATATTATAATAGCTTATGTTTATGTTGCAGCTTCTAAGCTGGCTTGTGGCTTACGCACGGAGGAGGAGCCTCGAGCTTGGAGCACCAAGGCATGTGAAGTCCGCGTGCCAGAATCTACCCACGTAGCCTGCCGGTGCCGGGGACTTGGTACATATGCTCTGTTCACCATCGCTAGGTCAACTCTGGTCAGTATTATCACTTATTACTTAAACCTCTTTGAAAAATTCTATAAGATTTTTGGGACACAAAAATAATTTTTCTCTAGTATATCTAAACCTGATATGGTCTAAAATTCAAGGTACATCACGGCATGATACGATTGAATAGTTGATTATTTCGTATATATATGTGGTAAACTTATTCTATCCAATTGTTTAAAAAAGATGTGAATCCTATCTTATAAACAAAGATTTCGATTGAATATCATCCTACTAATACGCATTATAAATGAGAAAATATGTGAATGTGTTACTTGTACACGCAATACTACTGACTGAATGGATTTTGATGAAATTTGATATAACTTTCATCCTGGATTGACATAAGCTACTTTTTATCCCACTAAAATAACCACGCAGGCGATACACACATCTTCCATGAGATATGCAACGACCCCGATTCTTTATATTGAAAAAATCTGGATATTCATATTTCATATTTTAATCCAATTTTTCAGACAGATGTAGAGAAGGATCTCCGTGGGGTAGTAAAAATTACTGTTAGCCTCAGCGGTGCGATGTGCCTGGCCGCGGCTGCTCTGCAACTCCTCAGCTTGGTGCCGGGCAGGAAGGCTCGTCTGCCAGTACTACTTAAGGCTGCCACCGCCGGCACGCATTCCGCTGCCATGTTAGTACTGCTGGAATGTGACACCAGACAGGTAACCGTGTAAAGAAAACATTACAGTTCCTTGTTTACTCAATTTGTTTATGGATATTAAACAAACATTCAACGACCTCTGGTACTTCCAGACGGATTTCTGATCGCGATCTTTCACTAGTCTGGCGTCTGGTATTCCAATTGAGCTACCAGTGACCTTTACTTGTATTCAAGTATTACTTTTTTTAAGTACTACAGGATGATAATGCTGTTCACTCTAAAAAAATGTAACGTTATTATGCAGTGTCTAATTAAAATTATTATAGTTTATAAAATAAATTTATGCCTGTTGTCTCTGTTATTTATATAATAGAAAACGCTGTTTGAAAAGATTATAAAATAAATATATCTAAATTTAGTAAATATATTTTGTACAACAGAATTGCTAAAATGCTCTTAAAAATATTAATATAGCATTAGCACTTACATGAATGCAAACATTTTTTGATAATAATATCATACTATGATGTTAATTCTATAGGAAGAAGCGTGTCCAGGATCATTGGGTTGGGTTTGCGCCGCTTGTTGGTGTGCAGGATGCGCGGCATTGTGTGCGCAGCCACTGCTCTTACAAGCAGAACTGGCGGGAAGAGCGCAAAGAGGACCTTCTGTCGGAATATTAGCTGGTACCGTTTTAATAACTTCCATACTAACTGAAATACTAATTAGGAAATAGAATAGTCTATTTCGGCAACATCATCATATTCCTGTCCTGCTACTCTAGTGCGTGACTGAAGCCCGAAATCTGTCAGCCTGATTATTCAATATTAATTTGTTCCTTAATGCTCTTCTACAATTTAACCTGTGTCTACATATAAATTTGTCTGGTTTCTGTATTATGTCTATGATTTCTATATTTCAAGTCGGTTTACGCAGCTCATAATTATCACGGTTGATCTACAGTTACGCGGTAGAACCGCTGATCATAAATTAATTTTGGTCGGCGCAGTATGTCGTCTTTCATTCTTATTTATCAGCCGTCATCTAATCGTTTACTTACTTTACCCTTCACAAAGTCTATCCATCTTTTCTGTGATCTTACTTTGACTCTTCGTCCATTATATTTTAGCGTTATTTTTTTTGACAAGTTTTTTTAGCACAAAATAACCTAACTATGCTATTTGCTGCAGGAGTGAGCACGTTGTCTTGGCTGACGGCGCGGCTGTGGGGCGGGGCGCCGCTGCAGGTGGGCGCGGCGGCGCAGGCGGTGTGCGCGGCGGGGTGCGCCCTGCTGGCGGCCCTGTGCCTGGCGCTGGCCACCTGCGCCGCCGCCAGGCTCCGGACCATCACACACAAAGTACCCGCCGAGAGACGGAACTATTTAAGAGACAGGTACGCATTATTCTAGGCCAGATATGGGCAACCTTGGACATGTTGTGGGCCAAATTTTAGTGTGCAAGTAGTACATTTCAAAGTAGTGTTGTAGTGCTCATAATTTTTTTGCAATATATATCAGACATGAAATAATACGACAATGTTATTATAAATTAGGTCTTTCAAAAATGTTACTATCGTAATTCTTAAACGCGATACATGCACTTGATATGCAGTACTCGCTCGGAAAACGCACATATGGAAGGGGAAAGTCAACAGCAGAGGTCTACCCACTAAAGTATTCCGAAGAAATGCTCTTCGTGGAAAGTACATGCAGAAGCCTCCACGCAATCGACCGATCGCGCAAGCTGAGCAATTGTCCAGAGTTTAAAAATACTAACCAAAACTTTTAACTAGTAAAACTAATTAATTCCAGTTTATATATGCTGAAGTTTCAAAATTTGCAGGTGCCGAGTTATCCGGCACACATTAATATTATTGGTGACGACGTCGGGTGCGCAAGCAGCGGGTGTGATCTACGCACAGCCTGGGGAGAGGAAAGTGCCGCAAGTGGCTGCACTCTCTGTTGCTGCAATAGCAAACGTAAGTATCTTTTCAAAACAATGTGACTGCTGCTTGCACCTTAGTTAGAAGCGAGATCAAGCATATTTTACAATTAAAGATTTACGGCATCCGTTTATCATATTTTGGCAACACTGATCTGGTCGTAGGCTTGCTTGTTGTCGGGTAGTAAAACTCCTTTTCCATTAACTGATGAAGTCTTGTTACTGTCTTACTGATGGTGTAGCCACAATA
The DNA here is from genome assembly GCA_918026875.4 of Diatraea saccharalis. NCBI lineage: Eukaryota > Metazoa > Arthropoda > Insecta > Lepidoptera > Crambidae > Diatraea > Diatraea saccharalis. Next base: position 30,163,497 of record OU893333.1, read on the forward strand.
TCTCGCTATTTTGAAAAAGCGGAATGCAAACTGATAAAACTTTTGACGTATGATTTGATGTTTGGTTTATAGATAATTCAAACCTGAGTATATAAGTCACTTTTTATCCCACTAAAACCTTTCTAGAGATAAATTTTCTGTCAAGTCATGGTGTAAACCAGACGGGCAGAGCTAGTATTATAGAATTGTATTTGTCTTGGTCAGGGTGTGGCGATGTTGTTGTGTTACGTGTTACGTGACGAGGAGTGCGTGCGAGCCGCGCGACGTGCGCTCTCACTCGCCTCACGAGACTGGCAGGACTCACCCGCCGGAGACACCTCACTCAGCCGTGAATATTATAATTATTATGTTATTCAAAATTTTCAATTAGCTAATGTGGTATTCTGTTAGAGACAGCCTCGAACTCGGCGTTTAGCCCTGCGCTGTCATAGCATACAGCTTTACTGAAAGCTGAAGTAGATTTTATTCGCTCCACGTCAAGTTCGAAGCTGTTTTTATAGACTGCTGGATTGACAATATTAAGATACCAAGAAGATAAATTCAAATTACATAAGAGCATTTTTTTGACAAACTCTAATATTGTTAATGGTTATAAGTCTAACTTCCAATCCAAACTAGGATTGACCGTGTATTTTGGTTTTGTTGTAAGTCAAAAGTTAAAATACAACAAAGTACAGATATTAAAAGTTATCGTTGGAAATATCCAATTTGACATATGGTACCTACTTAATCGCTTAATTTTTCTAATGCTTGCATTTCTGGTTAAATTTTGCTTGCGTTTCTGATTAAAAAAAGAATATTAGTTTATAAAACACCTATGTGTTTACGCAAATAAAATATTTATGCAAATAAACCAATCTGAATTTTTTCTTATAGTGTACATTAAACAAGGGGGTGAGGTAGAGAGCCGCGGAGGTGTTGGTGGATTAGAATCATCCTCATCACCCGTCTCCCCTATAGCATCATACTGGAGAGCACCAGGCTTGGAGAGCCCTTCAAGGATACACAGGTATACCTCTGACGCTACCTACCTTACATACATCAAAAATGGGCAAAATATAATTCAAGCCACGCTTAGTTAGCGTAATCGAAGCAGCCAAGATGATCATAGGTGACTAAAGGTTTTTATAACTTAAAAACCTTTAATCTTAACCAATGTTAGGTAATCGTTTATTTCCAAAATAATATCAAAATGATTGTTTTTGTTTTCTAAACTATTATAATTTTATTGAAGCCGTGTTAGGTATGTTTAAATGATTTAACTGCTTCTACTGAGTTTTGCTATTAGTCGGCAGATCTTTTTTATCATCTTGGGCGCTTCTATGACTATGACGCTCACTGTTCTATTGGCAGCTCACAGGTGCAATATCGCACTTTCAGTACTCAAATTGTGTTTAATAATATTATTTATTATTTCCAGGCGACAATCAACACCCGACAGTCGTGCAGACATAGTACGCTGCGTAGAATACAAAGATGGCACACTCAGTCCCCAATACGAGTCTCGTTGTGTGACCACCACCCAAGCAGTATGCGACCTCATTCCCCGCGCTGCCGAGCGCGTCCCCCTCACTCATCCGCCGCTATCCTGTCCCCCTCCGCTCGCCTGCCCAATCAACTTCCAACCTTACCACCCCACATTCCATCCGCCAAAAGACTGCTCGATATGCGTACAATCCAATCCTGATATCTCTAAAATCCCATCACCACCTATAAAGAGTTGTCTCAAAAAGACCCCAAGAGACTTCTCCTCCAGCACGTCCTTGCCCGAAGTGATAGAAGATCCTAAACCGAAATCTGATATAGAACAAGTGAATCGGGAATGGAACAAAGCGTATGACTCGCCGGACGCGGATAGAATGTTACATAAAATATCAGATGACTTAGCGTTTCTCCTTAACACGTCTAGAATAAACAAAAATGTTCTAGACCAAATAGAAGAGGCTCCCACCTAGGACCACTGAAGTTGTATTGTAGACGCATAAGTAAGCAAACGAATAAAATGGAAACAGGGGTGCACTAAGCCAAAGTTAGCTAAATTAAATGTAAATACAGTCTATAGTGAATTGTATCAAATAGTTAATAGATAAATTCTAAATTAAGTATCTGTTTTGTATGGTCGAGTGTATGGATAAGTTAAATGTGTACAGACCAGTTTCTTGTTTGTGGTATCGGTTTGCCTAAAATAGGAATCGCATCATACTTTTTACGTCATAGTTACCATAAATTTCAATGGGAAATGTCATAGTAATCATAAATATCAATGGGTTGCATCGTGGAAAATCATAAGTTTCAATGAATTACGTCATATATTTATTTAGTCATAGTAATTATAAATGAAATCACCAAAGGGAACGTACCTACCTACGTGCATATTTGTGGACCTCTTACTCCCTTTTCACCATCAATGACCAATATTACAGGCCAGTCGATGAGAGACAGATCTGTCATCTGTATCTTCACGCCGTAAATATACGATGAAAAATTATCTATCATCTACATTGATATTACAATAAAAAGAGTAGATAGGTTACTTGAATTCAAAAAGTGTTATCTTAAAACTATGCTAATTAGCATACCTGAGCACAGTCTGGAGAAAGCGTTGATTGTGTACGTTTATGAACCATAGTAATTTTAAAAATACCATCCTGTGTTATGCAAAACTGTCTAAAGACCAAGAAGTCACATTCGTAAGTATACATTTTTTTTAACACCTTTGCTCGTAAAGCTGATGTAATTCCACCGGTTTTAAATATGTAAAAAAGGTCATAAAAAACGCGTGTGTTACCAAAGCAAATAGTTAAGTTATAGTCCATACAAATTCCATAACAGTATTATTTGCCATTTCGCGCGCTGTTGCTATTCAAATTTCGAACTAATCGCCGCGCGGCGCCAGTCAGTAGGCAGCGCTAGCGGGCTATTAAAATGGCGGGAAAGCAACAGAGTACATTCACAGATTGAGTTTATTTAATGCTTTTTTTTCTGTTTCCTCGCAAATGTGACAAAAAACGTCGTACAATATACGTGCGTATTATGGTGCGTAACCATCATAACGTACTATAATTGATTTGCGTTTTAATCAGAAAAATAAATAATGTGTCATAAAAAGAACGAGTAAGTACTCTGGTTATAAGTTGTGAAAAAGATCTGTCAAAGATGTAAGAAACAACTGACAATTCGACTTTAGTGCCTAAGCTCACTTAATCAATCTTACAAACTCCGGAACTCCAGGATTTGAATTCGGAACATCGAAACCTAACTCCGGAGCAAAAATAATAGTCCGATTCCGATTTCAATCGAAGCCCTCGTGTTATTTATACATATTAGTATCAGTGTCAGGTTTTTTTATCGCTTGAAATTAAGCTTCATTGTGACAATACACGAACAAATAAAATATACACTAATGACGAGGAAAAACAATAATGTTAGACATCAACATTTTTAATTTGAACTGTTGATTAATTTGAAAAGCAGGCATTAAACATGCATTAAATCACTATACGTCTGATTTGTAACATGTTCAATTATAGTCTATGAATATTTGGAGAGTATCGTGCCATGTGCGTGTATAGGTATATGCTGGGTTACTTTTTAACATCGTATTCGTACTGACATGACTTATCTAACCTTTTTATTGTAATATCGTTGACATATATATAAATCTTATTTAAAAATTTGATATGGTTTTTCTTTTTTTTTAATTATAATTATTATTAATCAATGTGATATTAGTTGTTGCTTTGTGCGCCCTCTTTTGACTGTTAGAAAGAGAAGACTGTGAACCTATCTTGTTCACACCATACGATAAAGAACAGTACTTTTCATTCATTCTGTATAGATATGTATACTGACATTTCATTAATTTAACTTTAATGACCTACATACAATGATCAAAGATGTGAAATTAATTGACAAATAGGTATTATACTAACTTTATTTTATACAATTTCACTTTACCAAAAACATCACATGTTTAATCTAGTCAAGTTCTGTAGTAGCCGTTTTAACATATCTAATTGTAATATATATGAAGATTGTGTAAGCATAATATTGTTTTTAATTGTGAAATGTGATATTAGTTTTGTATAAGTTTTATTTATAGATATTACTCCTCCTATTAAACCTAGGTAGGTACTTGTGAGTGTACACATTAATTTGCAGTGATTTTATCAAATTCTGTGATATTCATTCTCATTTCGAAAACTACACACAAAGGAGTTTTTATATGTATACTCTATGTGATTATTGTGGTGTATAATAAAAAAAATAATTCTGTCCATAATTTGAATTTTCTAGTAGGATTTTAGGAGATCCTATTTATTTAATAACGTACCTATATAAATTGTGGAAACAGATTTTGACTTCTCGTTTTACAGACGTATTTTCTTCAGTTGTTGAAATTAAAGTCTGGCTGAAAGCAATAGGTAAATAATTAAAAAAATAAGATCTTCTATACTTTCGATACGAGCTTATCTGTAAATTACTATGTTAATAGTACCTTGGTACCTTGTATTACTTCTATTTCAAATCCAACATACTGAAATTTATAGGTAAGAAATGCGATATCGTATATTATAGGCCAAAGAATAAAAAAATATGGTCTTATTCTGTTTTCTTAGCAACCTTAATAAATACCATGTTAAAATAAACGGCAATTAAACATGCATTGCGAAGTAATAATAACAATTATTTATTTACTCCAAACTTTTTATCTTTAGACATATAAATTAATACTACCTACGTATCAATAGACAAAATGCATAATAGTTTTTCATGCCCGCATTATTTTACGTGGATATACAGTAGGTAAACATGTTACCGACAACTCTCATTAATTATTGTGATTATAAGTACTTTTGACCCGTAGTGTAACAATGTAAATATATATAAAGTGTGTAAATATGTTCAATATTTTGAATAAATTATATTTTGCTTTAAATCGGGTACAATATATTTTTATTTACAATAAATTTTTTACTACTGGTTTTGTATTATTATTGATTATCCAATATATTTAAATCATAACATTATACGAACGAATTTAAAAAAAAAAACTAAAACTAATTCCATTTGATGACTCAACATGATCCTGATTGATCTGATCGCTGTCCAACATATAAATCAAAAGGCAAAGGGAGTCCCCTTCTCTACCCATGGTAGAGAAGGGGACTTAAAAAGATAAATTCTCTCTCAATTCCAAATTCTTATTTAGAACGTTTTCGAACGCATCGAAAATAATACCATATAACACTCGCGATTGGTCTAAGTAATCACGTTATCCGTGCGAATTAACATAACACCTGGAGGCTTATTCTATATCTTCGAATACGAAATTTCGTCAATTTTCTAAATGCTAACACAACTGCAAAGAAACGCATTTTTCTACAATTTTTGAATATGTTCACAGAAATGAATTTGGAAATATACCGAACTCTCATTCAAGGGCAAATAGAATAATATAAATCCATATACATATATCACACTATAGGTATATGGATTTATATAAAAGTAATATTGTAACAAGTTAATGACTTATTTAATACGTAGTATTGATTTATATAATCAATAAAATAATTTTAAATGCAAATAATGATAAAAATGCCGATATACTTAACAGTTGAGTGATAAAATTAGCAAGTGGCCGATGGAACTACTAATTCGGTATGTTTACCATTGTTATATGTATTTATTTTGTTTTGATAATAATATGAAATGAAACGCATAATCAACATGTAATAAAATATTTTTATTAAAGCTCAACTAGCATACGTTAATTGGGGATAATTTACAAAAATAAAAGCGTAGACTATATGCAAATAATACATAACATAGTTGTTCCTATCTAAAATGGACATTACACAGTAGATCCACTAAGTGTGTATACACATAAATACATGCTTTTACATTTATCAAATAGTATATAGTATATAAACAGCATTATTAACAGAATAATTATACAGAAAAGAAAACGGAATTTATCAGTTTGAATACACACAAACTTAATAGCACCAAATATTTTAAGCAAAAAAAAAATATTTCAATACAATATTGTCCTTTACAGGTATTGCCTTTTATTTGCAAATATAACCTTATGCTTCGTTGAGATTAAAATATTTAATACAAACTTATCAATTAAATATTTCAGCTGCGAAACTATAAGTAAGGGCTGATACACACTGGAAGTAATACATATCACAAGGCACTGTTTTTTACACACACACACTGACATCAACATTCTTATATAATACATATACGTATAGTATTATAGAATTATGAAATGCTTTATACACTTATAATTCGTTTTTTACAATTGCAATGAGACTGTTTTAGTTTCGTAAAGATGAAGTTCAGGAGCTAAATTGTGCATATCTTAACATAATAATGACGTCTCAATGTTCTCTCAATATATTGCATTTGTCCTCAATATTATTAGAGCAATGGCTTTTTTTTTTCAATTATCGGTGACAGATGTGTTTGATCTTCTTTTATTAATGTCTTATCTGCGCGTTTGGCACAATTCTGCCAATGTCAAGTGATTAAATAAGTTAAATTATAATAAAATTAATTTCTACGTATAAAATAAAACACTGAAAGATAGGTAATCATATAGGTAATCGATGTGCTTGTTGTTTTGTATCTAACAACACGATCTGTATCAGAAAACCTGCAATTGAAACGCCATTGACATGTCATAATTTCGTTAACACACGCATAATTGAGCCACTGACTGTATACAAATAGGTAAATATTATATCGCAAAATATAAATTAGGAAATCTAATGCTGTATCAAAAATTCACAGAAAAAAAATTAACCGCGTTTCAAATATTTGCCTGAACGGAAAATAAATGTTTTTTTTTTCTTAGTTTGTTCCGTCTGTCTTTTTGTGAAATTGAGACAGTAAGCGTTTTATAATTAACTTAATTAATATATAATACAAGGTACAATAACATAAATATTACATCTATAAACAACAAATATATGGATTTATATATAAAAGTAATATTGTGACAAGTTAATGACTTATTTAATACGTAATATTGATTTATATAATCAATAAAATTATTTTAAATGCTTTTGTTTAATATTTGTCGTCAAATCATACTGAACTCCTTGTCGATATATAAATACAAATATATCATGGTTTATTTCAGAATTCGTGTTTAAATAGTTTAACATGTAGAACTTGCAATTTTAGACGATTACCTTTTACACTCAACGCTACTATAATACAGAATTATACCCAAAGCTCCGCATAGATGGCGTTACTAACATATGTCATAAACAATTATGAACATTTTGTTTTTTGGAAGTGAATGATTCCTTTTAAATCAAGAAGTGCAGTAATGGTGTATTATTGGATAAAATTACACTCTTCCTAATTATACAATAAAAAATATTATATTACTACAGTATACTGTAAATTACGTTTATAAAAAACCGTTTACTATATGTACTAGTGCTGCAATCTGGCGACAGAAAATTACATTAATAAGTCCTATTGTTCAAAAGACTCCTCAACCCATACAGTTTCAACAATGTCAAACCGTGGAAGCAAAGCGCTGTAATTAAACGTATAAATAAATTTCTTGTTTGAAATTGTTTAGAGTGTCTTGTATATGAAAGGAGAACGAGAGTAGTTTTCGACTTTTCTAAATAATATGATTACGCCAATTTTACAAAGCAAAAATTCACTAGAAAAGCTTTTTAAAATCCGTCAAAAGATAAAAGCGCAATTGCAACGAGAATATTAGACAAAAAATGTCAACAAATAACAGTGGGTCAGATTTCTTAAAATTTGAACCAATCAGCAAGCGATTTTGAACCAAAGTCTGGTGAACGTTAGACTCAAAGTCGATTGAAGATATTAGTCACAGTTTGTCGTGTAATTAAATATATTTATTGTCAACACTAAGCTTGAACAAATGAATCTTAACAACTTCAACATGAACATCTAATAAAAGAGTACTGACATTTATTTATTTTCTATGAGACTTTCCAATTAAATATCATTCACTAAAAGTTTGCGAAATAAGATCTAACGCTTTTAATCTGACATCCAAGAGCTATACAATATAATTTATTGATGATCCGTATTTAAAACTGTTTACCATATAAGTTAATAAAAGTATTGATATAAAAGAAAGCTACAATTAAAAATCCTTTAAGTTCCAGCAGTACAAAAAAAGCTAATTATTTATAATTAATTTTAGATCACTCGTATTGCTTAAACTATATAATGATTTATATGTCAGCGGTAATTTGTATAATTCAAGTATTCTATACAATATCAACGCATTGTATAGAATGACAGTGTCCGATAAGACTACTTGATGCCTTAAGCAATCTTTAACACCAAAACTTAACTGGTTGATGTTTAAAAATAAACATATTTAATATAACAAGAAAATAGCATAACGTACCCGAGATAATGTATGAACATCTAGAAATACGTCGAGTAAATGAAAATATATTCAAAAAAAATGAAACCAAAGAAAGCTATTTCGAAAATTGAAATTTACAACGATGTCTGAAATATATAAATAATTAAAAATCTATAGTAAAAAAAAAAAGAAAAGCAACGCGATCATTGATATCACTAAACCGGTTTGGGCTAGAGTTACTGCTAGAGACTAAGGCGGTCATACCAAAAAACATAGATATATACGAACCAAAATGTATTTAAGGATTTGCTTTGTCTCTGTAGGTCACGTGACAAATGAAGGCGATCGCAAAGCGTAGCGAGGTGAAATTGTTTTCAGGCCATGCCATGTAGGTAGGTATTGTATAGAATACCGGATTATACAGACTGCCGGTAGCATATATAATATATACGTACATATTATAGCCCAAATCCAAACCATCTGGTGTCATGTATCTTCTTGAAGGTAAATAAAATCTCAACTAAGTTTTGGTCACTCTTTATCATATTAGAATAGAATAAATAAAGCATAATGTACGTTCTACTCAATTTGAAAACGATCAATTTCGAACTTATCAAGGCCCTATGGACTTCAATAAAATAATAAGTATGCCAATTAATACAATATATGTACATAACACATACAAAATTTCAGTTCACGTTCATTAAATGCCTAATAAATCTGACCAAATATACACATATACTGATTTTTGTGACAAGTTAAAGTACACTCGAAAGCACATTAGGTTGTCCAAAACTATAACAAATTAAATTATAAATTTTGAAGCTAACGTGACAACCTAACGAACTGTTGCTGTCTACGTATACAAAAAGGCGACTTTAAAATTAAGAAAAAAGAGCGAAAATAATAGTCTTTTGATTTTCAAAATTATGCCTAAAATCACAAGATGAAGTAGTCTAATAAAACATATGCTATACACGCTATAGTAATATGACATATAATAAAGATAACATTCAATAGTTCAGTTTTATGACTGATTTAATTAATAAGTTCCGATCAAGTGCGACACATTTTAGGAACCTATACATACCATACCAAATTCAAACCGATAACAAACTATAAAAATAAACCACGATCTGGAATCTTATACTTTCTAAAGTTCTACTAAAATAATTTTCAAAGTTTCGCTATTTGCGTCAAAATTATGGACTGTAAACGGATTTTACATATTTAAAATAATGAAATTTTCTTATTATGCCGCACTCGTCGTCTTCATGTAGTACCACAAAAATGAAAAATGAAGCACTTTTTCCGTTAACACTACAAAATTAGCAAATGCTGCTTCGCTATTGGTCGAACGCAAATGCGCCATTTTGTCGCCCGCCATTTGCCTTTACACTACGCAAATTACACATGTTACGAGCGAGATAACACGAGTTCGTTTGTCACTACATATTCACCCTTACAAGTAGTGTAACAAGGTCTGTATTGGTAGAGTAGAGCCTAGAGTAAGTAGTTGATAGGAATTTTATAGAAAATTTCATATTTTGTGGCACTACTGTAATTAACTAATAAAGTATGATATTTTTTCTAAACTAATAGATTACATTATATCAGGGCTGTAGATAACATCACATTCGCTCTACGATATAACAGCTAAAATTAAAGAATATACCTAGCAGAAAAAAAAAACAAACTCGAATATGATTGAAAGCAAATAAAGTTTTTATGAATAATGCAGAAGATATTGATCAGAAATCTTAGAAAAGGAACTAATTCCATACGAAATTGTATGTAAAATCATGCAGACTGAGAAATTATTGGGGAAAATATTGTCAAACATAAAAAAAGCGTTATGTTATAATTCTTTAAATCCTTAAGGTCGTGGCTACGTTTCCAAAGTAGCAACTTTGCCAAAAGTAATCAAGTCAGTTAGCTGCCATATAGTCATTATGAAATGATTTTTAGCTAACCTGATTCGGATGACACATGAGTAGGTATAGTATGAATTGGATAACCATAACCAAGCCCTGAATAATATTTTACTAACTAAAAGCGGTTATTTATAAATTTCATGTACATCACTTACATCTTTAGTGAGACATGTGAGTTGGAGATTTTTTTTTTCTTACATAGGTACATTTACTTTTGCATTCGTAAACTCAACACTATTGTATAGTAATACTTTTTACATTATAAAATCACAAACGCTGAAACATTTAACACTAGTCTGTGCAAAGTTTTAATAAATCTTTGTGTAAAAAAATTAGACAACCATTCCGTTGGATAACGAATGGATAATAAAAAAAGAAACTCTTTTTAGTCCGTCAGTCAGATAATAGAGAAATATAAAGTCCGAATTGTTTTAATTTAAACAAGAAGCGAAGAAAATAGGCGTTTAAGTTGAAGAGTGGGGGCTCGCTACGTCACAGTTTTGTAGAAAATGTACAAAAGCGTGACGTCATGCGACGTATGAACTCAACGTATCGCCGTAATTTATCGATTACGCAAAGAAAATAAAAAAATACATATTTAATATTCCTCATTAATCTAACCCGACGGACAAACAAAAAATTATCGTCATCCATATACTTGAACAGAAAAATTCAACTATTTAAAGCGTAACATGCTCGGGTTTAGCTCACAATTTTTTTGTTTTTACATTATACGCCACTATATACCACTATAATTAGAATGATGGCTTATAAAACACCTGTACGCAAATTGCGTACATATTTTACCGTTAAATATATCCGATAAAAAAATACCGGTTAAACCGGTATGCGATTAACGTTGACTGTGTAAAATAGTGCAATGCTCACATGTGCTCACCGCAGTGTACTTGGTGCAGTCGTACCGTCGTCGCCAAACGTCGGGGACTGGTCACGGCCAGTAAGAGCGCAGGCGTTCGCGTTTATTGTAACCGCGCATACCTATAAATGAAAATGAAAAAAATGTTTATTTCATCATCTAAACAATATCTTAAACATGTAAGTTTTGGAGACTCCTTTTAAGCAAATCTTTTGCTTGTATTGGGAGATCCCGCTCTTCCATTAACATAGCACTGTGTTTGTATATATTAACATTTTTATATTTAAGAATAAAAGTAGAAACAAAAAGAAAACTTTTTTGAATTAAAGTGCATGTACTGCATAATTTATTTGTGTGTGCGTGCGTGGGGTATATGCGTGTGTGGGTAATATTACCCACCCTTCTGTTTTAACAATAGATTTCCTGTTTTCACATTGATGCTACTGTTTTCTGTTTCATTCCTAATTTTTATTGTTTTTTCAAGTAGCGTTCAGCGCCACCTATAACGCTATGCAAATATAATCATAAAAAACCGATTGCTTCACATTTGAAGTTGAAGAAATTCAACAAAAGTATGTATGTATGATTTTAAAAAGGAAAATGAGTCAGAAAATAAAAAAAATGAGGAAACAGAGGAAGGAAGTGGATAATAATTAAGTTTTTATTTCGTTTCATTTTATCTTTTATTTTGTGACCGATATCGTATTATAACAATGTATGTAAGTCCTGATAACTAATAAAAGTATGTTATTATATGAGTACAGTGTGAAATATGCCTTTTTCTACTGTTTCCTCCTATTTTTATATCGGTGACCTGTTGTTTTCTAGTTTCCTGGGGTTGGCAACACGAGTTGAAATGTCACATGACGTCACACCTTTGTAGACTTTCTACATAGTAGTAACGTTAGTGAACATCCACTCCTCGATTTGATTTCACTATTTCTCGATTTGATTGATTTGACAGGAGTCTAACCGTCTAAGGTTCATTCTAGGGACGCTTGCCCGAAAGAGTTTGGGAATCCCTGCTCTAGAACTATGAAAAAAATAAAAAAATCTCGAGCTTCGAAAACAATTGCTCGCCAGTTGCACTGAACTTCTCGATCTATGAAGAAAAGAGCCGAGCACTATACCTATCAAGGTATAAAGATATGGCCTGTTAGCTTGTTCTCACGCTCAAAGAAAACTATTTTACATGCAAAATTACAAAAGAGTTCTTATAGAATGTGGCTTAACAAGAAAGAACGCAGGCCGTGACGCTTATCCTCTACCCCACCGAGCTACTCCAGTTTGCATAGATAACACAGATATTGCAAATGTCTTACCTTAATTCGATATTCGATCGATAAATAGTCATAGCGAATAATGGCCCTGCTCCCTGCGAGTGGGTCCCTAGACTTAGTTGTGAAGATTACCTGCGCTGCCTCGGCCGCTACAACTGGAACAGGTCGTCGTGTGCCCTCTCGAGTCGCTTTAGAGAGGAGTCGACGCGGCGGCTCTGCGTCAGCGTGGCGGGCGGCGGCGGCAGGGGCGGCGGTATCACCTCATTGTAAGAGGTCGACGCGCCCAATGACGCCGATTGCCGTAAGCGCGCCGTCGGCCTGTGTCTCACGAAATCGTCTTCGAAATCTTTGACGAACCTGAAATTACAAAAAGAGCTAGTTAGTCATTATCATATATTACGTTTGGATGGACTGCCTGAACATTGATGAAAATACGCTCACTAGTAGCGAAAAGTAAACAAGTGCTTGAAAAATTCGTCAGTCCTGTTAGGTTCTGGGTTGTTAGCATAGTCGCCCAGATAGCGAAAGGTCGTGTAAAGGTAGTGCCCATCTTAGAGTACCTGGGATTGGTATTATAGTGAATTATTTAATAGTTCATACGTAATCGTTATAAAACCCCATTAACGACGGGAGATTCGTAATGAGACATTCTATTGCCATATCCTTGACTGACTAGGGAGACATGTGAAAATAATATAAAACAACTCCAAGCTATTACATACCGTATTCCCATGCACGAAAAGCACAATTTCGTCTGTACTATAAATTTCATTTTGAGGGAATGTTTTGAGCATTAGTAATGGAGATTTTTGATGAGTTGCAAGTATTAATACGGTCGAGCAACTCGAACGTAGTATTGTTTTAAAAACTGCTCATATGTTAGTCTTTTTTTCTCTTTAGAAATTATTTTAGTCAATTCTCTCATTTATTTTTGTCAAAAATCATATATAACACAACTGAAATTACATTCTAGTATAGACGCAAAATTGTTTATGACAAAAAAATTTAATAAATGACAAATGAGACTAGAAGATTCGTGACATTTTTCAACGTATTATTTGAATTTGAGTAATAGACCTTACTATGAAAATGGTGCTTATAATTTTCATAATATTAGTTTACCTAGTACATCAAAGTCACGAAATTTAGGCGACACTATGGATGTCACGCCTACGACACTTTTTTTATTATTTATGATCACATTAATAATATAATATGTTAAAAGAACAACAAATGTATTCTCCTTGGCAATAAATATACTTTTTATTTTTTCGCATAATTAAAATCACCAATGTAACACCAAAATAATAACATGCAAAATATATTAAAATGAAATAAATTTGTTAAGAATTGTAGCGAAGCCCAGATTTGGTAACATTATTGTAGAAAAAGACCCGCCTACGTGAAAAACAACTAGCTGAAAAGACTGGAATAAATGCTTTGCAGTCGGGTAAAAAATATTCCTTTTGCTTTTCGAATAATGTTTGGTTGGATTTTAGTAGATTTCGTTTCGTTCTGCTAATTTTCTATTGATATTATCAAAATATTTTTTTTTATAAATATTTTTATATTTAGTAGTAACCCTATTGTGACTCAACTCAAAGGAATCGTAGGAGTTGTTTGTTTATAATGCTAAACATTGCTCAATGTAATATTATTTTTAGAAGCGGGACGGAATAATCCTAGTGTAAACCGGACGCGAAAGCAGTTATATAGCGTATGCGAAAAGAGACTTTATTAAAACTGAAATAAGTCTTGGTATTGATTTCTCATATTGTTAAGTCACATAGTTTATTTTTCTTGGCTATTTTATACCTCACATAATTTTCCTGGCACATACTTATAGCTAAATCAAAACTTTTATATTAACGAAACAAAATTGAGACCAAATTTTGGACCATCTGTTTACTGATTATTACAACTGACAATTGAAAATATCAATTGAATTAAATTATTATAGCAGATGATTTCATCTCAAGTCCAGCTCATAATTTCCTTGTACTTTCCACCGTCCTTGGGAAAGGATCCTTTAAGTACATTACATACGTACGATTAACTTGTTTGTTTCGTGCACGTTATCAGAAATAGGTATACTATACATATGTATTTCGGCACATGACCTGCGAGTGATAATACTTTATGTACCCTTAGTTTCACATACTGAAATATCGAGCTTAAGAAAGCTCGTACATATTTTTGCCACGACCTCTTAGACTATAAAGATGAACACGAATGATAGCGGGCAAAATATATTTAAAAAAAATAGATAGATATATTTTTCTAATTTTTTTATTAAAATTTGATCTAAATCTATTAATAATTTAGGATCCTCCTCAAACTAAGCTTGAAATAAATGTATCTCTTTGTGGTTCCGAGAAACAGGAATAAAAAATTACATTATTTTACCAGCTGTCGAACTTACTGATAAGTGTGCGTTATCAGGCGGAACTAGGCCGCTGACCCCTCAATGTATCACACGTTTTATGGAGGAGTTATTATGCCTACTACCAAATTACGTGTGTACATTCATAATCAAGCAATCATTCGCGTTTATTTGTACAGCGATTTAATATTAACTACATGCTTGAGAGAAGCAAACATTGAACTTTATAGTATTTACGGGATTTATTCATTTATGGGTTGCAATGTTACAACGTGATCAATGATCTTATAGAATTGCCTATATTTAATAAAATATTTTTTAAAACATACTTTGTTTTAGTATGTTATATTCTACAAGTTAAGCTCTTTCATTTGATACCCGTATTGAGCGAGTTGTTCAGAAATATCTACGCTGCCATTTTGTTACAGCGGCCATTTTGGATAAAATAATACCGATATAATTTCATTGTATTTCAAATTTCAGCTCTAACGGAGACTGGGAAGCGGGTGCAATTTAGCTTGCAAATTTTGATTACAGCTTTTAGAAATAAGGAACATACATACATGTTAGCAGTCCCGTAAATAACTAACCTTCATGGTGTGAGATTGTTGAGTGAAACATTTTTTTCACGTAATACCCATTAGATTCTTGTTTTGAAAAATGTGCAATGTTCCAATTTCGACTTTCAATCGTGTTTTTTTTATTCTGCTTAGACGGGAAAGACGAATAATTCGAAATTGCGAGTAATCTTCGAATAAGAACACGCGCAACGAACACGAAAGGAACCACAATATCAATGCTGCGTTTGGAAAACAGACTGCTACTGAACGCACCGTGCGTTTTGGTCTAAATGCTTATGCAATTTCGAAACTTCGATTTGAAGAGCATACCACGTGGAAGAATAACCCGCAGATGAATAACGCTGAATTGAACAAGATGGTAGAAGCCGATACGAGTCAAACTACCCAGGAATTATTTCCCCGGGTGTTCTTTGCCAGTTACCGGGCTCGGATTTTGCGTGAGGGCTCTAGCATTATTGGCAACTGGAGAGCTCCAGAGTAGTCCACCTCTGCCAGGGCCACGATTCTGCTTACTTTTACCCTTTTACATAATATTTCGATAGATCTCAGCTAATTGCATTTTGCGATTGTACTCAAAATTAATGGTGACAGATATATTTATTGTTTTGCGATCTAGTAACAAGAACTATGTGTGTGTGCGTGTGTCAAGCGCTATAGATATTCCATAATTACACTAACATCAACAATTTTTTTCTCTTCTACAGCTCAAGGAAGTGATAAAAGGGTTTAAGGGTACTTCCGTTCGGTAAAAAAAAAATAAGAAATTAGCGGCATCGTTTTTAGTTTCTTTTGAAATGCCGTTGGCGTGCCATAATCAAGTTAACAGTTCGAACAAAAGCAGAAGTGAGTTAAAGTTCGACCGCCACAATATAACCTTGAATGCAACGCATATCGTGACTGTTATCACGGAAAAACACAAGAAAAAAATAACAATAAGTACACCGACGAATAATTATTCTAGCTCAATCTAGCACAAATATTGGTATCTACATACATACATAGTATAAAACAAAAACCAGCTTCTTTTAAACAACACTTTAGTTTGAACGATTCAAAAATGCTTGTAATTAGTTTGTTTGAATAAAAAATAATTTAAAAAAATCATTTTCTTTACCATTATTAGATCTATATGAAAAGATCAAGTGCTATTATCCAAAGGCTGAAGTTACTCACTAAAGATTTGTGAGTAGTTATCTTGTTATTATTAAATAGCAAAAATGTGCTGATAAATCATTAGTTTGTGCTAACCACTGTACTAAGTTTTATCATATTTGTGATTTTTACATACGTGTACATTAAAGATGTTTACTTTCTCACTGGAGGACATATCTATTCAAGTGCGAATGAACTCTGATTCAATTGAACGGAAGAATATAATTTTCTTTAGGAAAAAGAAACTAGGATTGCAACAAAAAAATACTACATATTATGAATTAATGATAAAACAATTTCAAGACTTAATTATCAATTCTTTCGTTGATATTAAGCGACCGGGATCGTTACTGTTCAAAAAAATTGATATGGCAAGAAAGTAAATGTGAGTAATTATTTTTAGAAACGAATATTTCTTAAAAGAAAACATCAGAGGGGAAATGCGGTAATTGTATA
Organism: Diatraea saccharalis; assembly: GCA_918026875.4. Lineage (NCBI taxonomy): Eukaryota > Metazoa > Arthropoda > Insecta > Lepidoptera > Crambidae > Diatraea > Diatraea saccharalis. The sequence goes on from OU893333.1 coordinate 30,180,543, forward strand.
TACAATGAAAATAGTAACACACGAAATCGCTCCATGACACAAATTGAGTCAATTGGTCAAAACTGCTACAAGGACAACCCAGCAAAAACTATTCGATTTGATCTGAGGAACGGTGCCTGGTACCTCTCGCCACGACTGTACTGAAAGAACTCACGACAGAATTATCTATTTACACGAAAAAAAATTAAAATGCCATCCCCATGAGCGATATATTATAACGAAATCCGCACCGAGAGTTCCGTGTGAATATCAAATTTAAATTGTAAGCATTATATAGCATTACTGGGTTCACAAAAAATATACATATATTAAAAGCGACAAAATCGAATAACTCGTTTACCAATTTACATAAGTACCTAGTCTCGCGTCTACTTATCTACACTAATATTAAAGAAGAAAGATTCTATTATTTGCTTGCAATTGAATGGGCTTGAAGAAACTATACCTACTTTATAAATTCTTTCGACTAAGAGAAGCTACTCTAATGCGGCCGACATAAGCTAAATTGTCGCGTAAATTATTACGCGAACGAAGTCAGAAATAGCTACTTCAATGTATTATTAAGCTATGTACAATATTAATAAAGAAGTCTATTTGATTCACCCCTTAATCACGAAGAGCGCTTTTAACACTGTGTCACTTTTCTACAGTTTGTGTCACTTAATCTCAACGGTGTTAGATACAGTACACTTCTTAATCTTATTTACTTATTTTAACGATTCTAGAATAGGCTAATTCTCAAAAGGCACAATTAGATAAGAGCATAATTCATAACACGCTCAATTATACATACACATGTATTACTCTATAGTTCACAATTTTGCCAGATCGAAAAAAACAGTGTTCGTTTTTAATTCCCTGAGAAATTAATGACTACGTTAATATTATAACTAGGGGTTAATTCTCAATCTCTTTCAAGCAAAAACTACTGGGGATTTTGGTAAAATTTGATATACGGTTGATTCTAAGCTTGAATATATAGGCTACTTATGTTTCACTAAACGGTTCCCTGGAGACCTAGCGGGAGAAGCCGCTGGCGGACAGCCAGTATCTAAGGACAGACTTCAAACATATTGGTCACATGTCTGTCTGTGAACATGTGATGATCATGCATCGTATCTGACGAATGTACATGAAAAGTATTCCTATAAATCAAAAATCACTGCATATGTCATTCGTAATCATTCAATTGCGTTTTACTTTATATTTACTCAATAGCAGTATACGATAAATCACAAAAAAGATAAAGCTGTCACTTTTAAATTAGCCAGTGCAGGATGGTACAGTAGAAGCTCTTTATTCACGACTTCATTATTCGCAGGTGAAAAATTTTTAACCGAATTTCTGTACTCGCGTCTAAAATCTGCGTATTCGCGGTAACATAAAGGAATTCAGCGTCGTTTATTGACGCATCGTCATCTTTTAAATACTTCGGGCATGTGTCGGGATGTCTTTTACAACGCCTTATAATTTTTGCTTCATTGTAGCATTCATTAAATACTCTAAAAAAAAGCTTCATTTTGAACACTACAGTTACTTAGTTATGAATCTGAAATTAAAGACCTATAAAAACTGGAAAAAAAGATAGTGAATATTTTTTTTTTAAAACCCTTATTTGAAGCAATCTTACCTCAATTGTATTTATTTTGACATATATATTGATTTTATTTAGGAACTTTTGAACGTGTCCCCTTTTATTCCATTCTAAATGCCATTCCATTTTCGCGTTTTCTGTATTCGCGGCATATTTAAGGAACGTATCCTCCGCGAATAAAGAGCTTCTTCTGTATACAAAATCCGCCACATTCATACTGTACTTACGATGGTATAGTTTGTGACAAAATATCTATAATAATCTTCCTGTTTGTGTTATATGCCTAATTTACTGTAATCAACTTATTTACCAGCAGTTTACTGAACTGTTGTCGTTAAGTTATCAAGCTGTTAAATTAAACAAATTTATGAATATTTGAGCAAAATAGCTCGGTGGCGTAGTGGATAAGCATCGCGGCCCGCGATCGTTGTCGCTAAGCAACTTTCGCTAGGGTCGGTCACGGGATGGGTGACCAAAAAATTATTATCTCGAGCTACTCCGTGCTTCGGAGGGCACGTTAAGCCGTTGGTCCCGGCTGCATTTGCAGTCGTTAATACCCAATACAGTACAGTAGTAGGCGTGACATCACATAGCCTAGGTTTATAATTGAAAATACACAGACAATACCTTTTTTAGTTGACCAGAATATAGCTTTTTATGGCTTTATTTATCTGTTGACAACAATATTCATTGCGTCATTTCGCTTTATGAGTATCAAGTTGTCTTATGTTTATACAAGGCTTTTTTTTAATCTAATTTCGGTCATCTGGGACTGGTGGCACACGTCTATTACTCAATAAATTAACTATTAATATAAGATACCACTATAAACGTGTCCCTAGTCTTAAAATCTAATGCAATTTATATCATCTAAATTAATTTAATGTGTCTTGAAGAAAATGCTCTTCAGAAGAAAAATGCTCTTCAAGACACATTAAATTAATTTAGATGATATAAATTGCATTAGATTTTAAGACTAGGGACACTCTTACACTGGTATCTAATAATAATAGTTAATTAATTGAATAATAGACATGTTCTCAAGTAGTTACTACTCTCTACTATAGATATGAGTGATAATGAATTACAAGACTGAAAACATCCATACTAATCTTATAAAGAGGATAGCTTTGTTTATTTGCATTGAATAGGTTCAAAAACCACTGGACAGCCATTCAAAATTATTTCACTTATAGGAAACTACCTACCAAAATCTTAAGAAGCCGTGTATAATAAAATACAACTTGTTGAATTCTCATTTTAATTTAAATTTTACATAAAACCATAGATAGTAGACTGGGTAAAATTTGTGGCATCTTTACTTTTAATATTATATAGAGGTAAAGTTTTTAACTGTGTGTTTGTAGGGGTAATCTTCGGAAACACTGATCAGCCCTGCGTTTTGTGGCATATTTGAAGTGAGTTTTGAAATGACATAGAAATAGAATATCTGAGACACGTATATTCAATCAATTTTGTTTTCTATTTTTATATGAAAAATGGAATTTATAGAATTTCTATACTAAACAACGTGAATTCGGACACATGAGTGAATTCGAATTTGGATCTGGATTTTTACAGAATCGCAGGGCTGATCATGAAAATACTTTCAACTCCAGAAGGCTACATCATATGCGAGTATTAAGGCTATAATTAATGCAGGTAAACCAGAGAACAATTAGTATTATATTATTTTTAAATTAAATTGACAACTAGAGATTGAATCTATGTTAAATATTATGAAGTTTGTTTAGTGACTGAAACATTGCTTTGAAAACTTTTCATTGTTAATTTTAGTTAACCCGTCTCGCGATTTTTTGAACACACAGGTGTGCAAACGCTTCAAGTGCGTTTTGTGACTTAATCGCGTGACGGGTTAATAGTGGACTGTTTTTAAATGACATGCTAAACCTGAATAATATATATCATAGTAATACATATGATGTGGGAAGTTCGTAATAAATAAATCAGCTATAGACATATATAAATTAATTAAAGTTCTTCATATAGTTTCAATAATAAAACTTACAGTTTTAGGTTTTAGTGCAAATAATCCATATGGATTTTATTTGAGTATTTTACTGTGTAATATTGTTGTGGTTTTAAGAATAATAATAATAAATTTGGCACATGTATGCAAAGCATAAAATCGGGTCTCCAATCCAGAATTCCTGATCAGGAAACTGCACATGAAAAAACTAATGTGTGTTGCCAGACTTAATAAAAATTTAAATGTAATTACACAAGAGTTCATATCTTACAGTTTTATTTTTATTTAGTCATGATATGAGGAACCTTTGACATTAGCAATGTAAACACAATACGTAAAAGATGATGTCTACAACAGAATTATTTAATAAAACCCTCTTATCACACTCAGAAAACAAAGTTATCATAATAGAGATTTAGACATATTTTGTTTCGTAATTATTACCTTGGTAAAAGCAATTCCAGAATAATCTCAACAAATTTTTAACACTCCTCCTTATTTTACAGGTAGAAAATTACTCATATAATTTTTTTTAAATTAATGTAGATGGAATAAACATTGGAGGTCATACTCACTCACTATTTTCCTTCGTTTTTTCTACATGCTTCTTTATGTCAGCTAATGAAGAATCCAGTCTAGTTAAAAATTCATCAAAACTCTTTTTTTCATCAGGACTGCCAGGGGAGAAATCTCTAGTAGGCATTCCAGCGATAGAGGCTCGATGACTCGGCACAGGTGGTTCAGTCACGCGCTCTCCATTCTCATAGAAAGGAGAATCTTTGGTCACAGGAATCAATAAATATTCTCTCAAAAACAAACTATCTGTCGCGAACAGTCGATTTGCTCTTCTTATCTTCTCCATCTAAAAGCCATTAAAGAAACTTTAATAATAATATTTGATGGAATATTTGTTAAATAAACAAGATAATAACATTTAAAGAGATTCCACACTTACAGTTACACCATATTTTAAAGCAATTCCTTGCAAGGTATCACCTTTTGACATTACATGTTTGATGTATTCTTCGTTTCTTTTCATATGATTGCATGTGCTCCCATATTTTTTTAATGGTCGAGCGGATTCTCTAATTGAAACCCTTTCGTCGAACAAACGTTCCTCCTCCATTTTTGACGTTATAAATAATGACAGCAAAAATGACAACCAGCAGGAAAGGAATGAAGGGTGAAGTTTTTACGAATTAGGTACAATGAACTTCGTTCGGATACTCTCTCTCAACCAAATGGAAAAATTTATAAGATTCATCATGAGAATCGTCGATTAAAAATAATTTATAAATTGACTATGTACATAGTCAATGTTTATTAATTTAATAGATATTTGTATAAGTGAAGTCTTTATACTGAGGAGATTACTCTAGTACAGCCAGAGTGATTTTTATAATAAATGGAATTAATAACTACATTAGTTAATTAAGTTACGATACGAGTGAGGAAGTGAAACACGTTGCCATAAATGTTATGTCAAATGTATCCGAACATAATTTTTAGCGCCATCTAGGTGAAAGTTTGAGTAGCACCTTTGCAATATTTAGAAGCTGATTGAAAGTCAGGAACGATCTGAAAGATGACGCTGAACACGACGTAAAGGATATTGCAATATAGTTTTGGTAGATGGCAGTATTGTTGCCGCTCATTCATTTTTTCTTCTTTCATTCATTACAATTTAACCATTCACTCAGTATGACTAAAAAAATCGGAGGGAGTGTTCGTCTCGTTTGTATTTGGAAATATCTTTTCCACTTAATTTTATTCTAATAAAAATATAAATTGATACATAACGTTACCCAAGTGCAGTTAAAGTGTAGTGTTTTATTGTCAAATAAAATACCAGTTTGAGTGCGTCTATTATAATTTGTATTTTTTATTCGATTTATTTTCGTGTGTTACACATGTGATCGATTAATTTTGCGAAATCTGTCCTTTTTTGAGGGTATGTATGACTGAAAGTTCTTCTTATTTGCATTGTTAAATAATAAACTGTGTTTCTTTTCGTGTGTGGCATTGTGATATGGCTTGATTTCGGTGTGGCGCACTAAACCGCCCCTGGTTGGCGCACCAGCGAAATATTGCGAGGGTTACATTACGACCGACACTTGCGAGACGATTTTTATTACGGTGGGGACGTGTTATTTCTACATAGTTTTTACAAAACAACTTACTAATTGTAATTATGATTAACGAAAGAAAAAATATTATGCCCTATACTGACTGATTCCCGTTACATATAAATAAAAATAAATATTTTTAAAAGCGAAATCGATATGAACGCCTACGTACCTATTTAGTTGTTATATTTTTTTTATTAATAAAGGAAAACCTTTTTTGGACTTTAGTAAAGAAGTAAAAGTCAAGATAGACCAGACCTCAGAATCTATTTCTTTTTTGATCTCATGTTCCCACTACAGGGGATAAAATCATATAGGCAGAAGGGGCCCACCTATCGGGCTCGCGTCCCAATGCGGATTGGTAGATGTCAACAACCGCAGAAGCAAGTTAAGGTTTAACCTGCCTTCCGAAGCACGAAGAAAATTAAATGATATAGTTTTGGTCACCCATCCTATGTACTCATTCATAATTAGGTTGGTCTTATGTAGGTTAATAATTTCAAGCAAAGCAGGCTACATATGAATTGTGCCCCGATATTCAGCTACCTCCATCAATGTTTGGCCAATGTACTTCTCAAAGTGTTTATAAACACTTTATAAGGGATTTAGTTCCCACGGCTGAGTTAGAAGAGCGAGATTACTTGGAATCTTTGGTCCACATTGATGTTTCATTAGCAGTTAGATCTCAGATTGATCTGGGGTATCCATAGATAAAACGACAAAACTTGTTCAATGAAATCTCGAATGTCGGCGCCAGATCCTACGTTTGCAGAATGATCATTTCTTTGAAAGAGTTATCGCAATTTTATCACATGTCACATATTATTGTAACCTACCTGATTCTGTGTTCCAAGCACAGATAATTAAAGTTAATAATAACAGATAATTTATCCACCTATACGTTTAAAGGTTTGATCGATCACTCCTTATAGCTTACGGTTTTCAATGAGCTTCGAGGATTGACAGGCATGCAAACATTAGATTAGCGTTAAAAAACCGACTATCATCAAATACCGATACCGTTTATGTGAACGAGATTTAGCGTTAGAGTAAATCTACACTAAAATTGCAATTTGAGTAATAGCCCAAATTAATATTATACAGAGAACAGTACGCAGTAAGAACCCAATTTCGTACAAAATCCGCTGTTGGAAAGCTTATTCTCACAAAAATGATCTTAGTTGGAATGCTGGTTAGAAATTCATTAAAAAGATACAGCTGACATAGGTATATACTTTTAACATGCATATTTTCCTTACGTGTACATGATTCGATAAAAGCGAGAAACCCTTCTTATGTACTTAAAAGTTCTTATAGTCGTTATTTTAAATTCACAGCCGAAGTAATTTCCGGCTCATAACTTACTATATATCCCATAATTATTTATATTTGGAATTTTGCATTTCCTATGCAATTTTATAATTATTTTACAAACACCAGTAAATAAAAGTATTAGTATAAATGCCGGCGTTATCGACAAACTGATGTGGTTTTATTTTTATTTTTTATTTAATTTATTCTTTGTTACCCAATAACTAATAATTTAGATATTCTATAGTGGAATGAATGATCTAGGGGTAATCCCCCAGATTAGGAAGCACTGGACTAATAGTCATTCATCCTAAGAACAGACTCCTATCGTCATTTTATCAAGTGTTTTCCACATCATTATTTCCGCTTATTATCTCGGTCAAGCTTATACTTCGGCCCGTAAAACAATAACAATGTGCAAAAATACAAAAACAGAAACAGATTATATCCTACAGTCACATTTCTATATTACTTATTCATCAATGGAAACAAGAAACGACGATATGAATTGAAAAATGAACAGTATTAAATAATTCCTTCCACAACGTTATCTTTCATCATCTATTCGAAAAAAAGAAATAAATAAAAAGAAATGAGAAATAACGCATGAGTCAGATGCAAAGAACGATAATAAATGAAAGGAAGTCAGGAGGCCACTTCTACCTCGTTTTGTCATTATCATGAGTCATTTCTTGACCTCGGTGGAATCCCTCTTATCTCAACAACGTAAGCTCGTAAAGATTTTTTATCTTAATATGTTTACGCGATATTAAAAAACTCGGTAAACTTATGCATTTATTGGTTAACTTATTTATAATACGCCGCGTATAATACGCGTACTTGTAAAGCTCTACAAACTATGTATACTTTGATTTCCAAGCGGTTGAAATTGTTTGATAAATATTTGAGCCTCGTCTTTGTGTTGAAGAAATTTAATACTCTAACATATACTATGAAATTCCACGTAAAAGCCAGTGGAAAAGACAGACACGGCAATAATTCCGTAGTATGTTATATGACTATTTTGTAAATCAAAATATATCTAGGTATAATATCTATAAATTGTAAAGTATGTACGTACTTCTAAAACTTTGGAAAAATAAAAATTAGAATCATCACTCATCGTTTTACCAAATGAAACATAAGACTTACGGCTGGTTTCTGATTTCAGAAAAGTGCAAATCTTAACTAATATAGTCCATAACTTTTTTTTTCATATTACAATTTCAATAGTTCTAGTTTTATCATACTGCTATCAACTGATCATAAAAAAAAAAAACTAAAATCAGAAACGAAAATCTATTTAAGTAACATTTAAGTACGGTTTGAGAAGTGCTTAAATTCAAATTCTCAGTTCAGTAACCGGGTGTTAATAACATGAGGATACCTATGTTACTAATTTCAATGTTTTGAAAATTAAATCGAATGACTATCAGAATTATGCAACAAAAATTTCATGTTCCGATACGAGATCAAAAAGTGAATATGTTCAGTACATTATTTGAGGATATAGTGACGCATCGCGGTGTCTCTGAATCTGAAAGATTCTTGGAATGGAACACTCATCTAACGGGGCGTCTCGATTACGTTAGAAGTTTTGTAATCAGTGCTTCATAGTTTTTAAGGTATCTTCGCCTTAATTAAATCTTTTATTACTATAATATTAAACAGAAGCCAGATATAATTTCTAATTGATTTCAGTAATAAATTGTGTGCACAATTTCATATGAAGTTTATTGAATCTAGAATAGATTTATCCACCCGTCTATTTAATGTAATCAAGTGATTCGAAGCCATTTTGATTATTCTTTTTTTTTTTTTTTTTTAATAAAACAATTTTAATAACCCTATCGTTTTATCAACGAGTTTCAAACCCCGTCACGGTACTAGCAATAAACTTAAACGCAAAGGCCACCTTAAACTTTTACCTTAAAGGTTAGCTGTAACCGCTAGAATAACAATAAGACCACACAGTGAAATGTCCCCATAAGGCATTACGCATTTTCATAACGACCAGTCAGATATCCAATGTTAAGGCATACACTACAAAATGGTTGTCAGCGTAAATAAAATCGCAAGTCATCCTCTATTAGATCTTATCACCTAAGTTATAGGGTTGTAAATAGTCATTGTCCTCATAAGGCACGGTAACGGGCACGGAATGGACACGACTGTGACCCTACCCCGGGCATTTGCCCTCGCTATCACGACGTGTACTGTCACAATGCATTACAAGATTTATTATCTGAACAAAGGAGTTCATTATTAAGTTTTGTTTTTTTTTTTAATAATTGCTGTTAGTGCTTCTTCCAATTACTATTAATTTAAATAGTTGCCATAGTGCATTTATTGTAAAACAATTAATAACTCTAGAACCATGATACTTCAAATTTTAGTACGATTTTTAACTAAAAAAAGTCGCAGTTATATATAGCATTATTGACATTATCTATTATGTATAGTGATATAATGTAGGATAGATGTTAAGTTATATTGCTAGACAATAAAGGTTTAGTTAAAATGTTAGACAGTTTCAAAATTATTTAAAAGCTGCTTAAAACATAGGCGTTAATAGGATACTATCAATCTTGGAAATTCGGGAGATTTATTTGTATTTATTCAGCCGTGGTCGTATAAGATCATTTTACAATTAAAAAAAACGTTCGAATTTCGTTCTTTTGAGACAAAAATATTAAGTTTTAATTTAGCGGCGGTCCCCACCAGAAACTACCTTTTATATTGTGCTATTGTCTATAGAACTCATATAAAACGAGAACTAAATTGAATACTCGATTAAGACCATTGGCCGCCTAAAACAAATTGTCAATGACATAAGAGAAAACGTCAAATTTAGAAGTGCCAACTTATTTTGGTCGGATAGAAAACCTGTCGGATTTAAACCCTGGTAGGTACCTATTAAAGTTAGTCCTCGTTGCATAACGTTTTAAGTGCGAGATTGACTCTTCTGTAATCGATTTTACTTTCCTATTTGATAAAATACAATAGAGCACTAAAAATATTTGTAAGTGATAAAGCACTCACCCGGCTAGCAGGAGGGTCGTTATTTTTCAAGTACCTACTTTCAGGATAGGTTATAATTTAAACATTATTGACTTTCCATAATTATGCTAACATTATTATTTAATATAAATATCTATATCGCATTGTGAATGGAAAATAGATCAAACAAAATAAACCTAATATTGAGCTAATATTTTCAACACGGCTTAATAAACTTTATATGGCTGTCTTGTTCTATTTACCGAGTAAAATTAGAAAGACGCTCGTTAATTAGTTTTCGTCGGAAAGTCGAAAAAACTTCACAACACTTTTTGCTGTTTATCCATTAATTGCTCTTCAGGCTTATTACATGCCCGTTATCGGATTATACAGCATCGGATTTTGTAATACAATACACTGAATTTATTAAAACCGGGAAAAAAGCAATGCGGTAATTACTGATTCCATGTTTTTAAAATCCAACGAGCTTACTTCATGGCTATACAGCTTCTGTAATATATATTCCTATCAATATGTGTAGGTAATTCTATTTTAGCTACTATCGCTCAGCTGCACAAACGTCAATTGAGGTTTAATGACGCCTTATGGATGTCAAATTTGTATAGGTAGTGTCACTTTAAATTAATGAATGTTTTAATGGACGATTGTGCAATTGGCTGTATACCGATTAATAACTGAATAAGAACCTGTTATTTTAATTTTAATCATCTACAAATAATATTTTAAAAAAGAAATCATTTTTCTTTTGCCTTAAAATCAAATCAAAATTTAAACTTTTTATATAAGAATTCTTAACTATTTATATTTAAATATTTTCTCAAATAAAAGTTCGATATTTTTTGTTTTGACATTTATGCCAAATATATTTATGTATTTGACCAAAATGAATCATCACATTAGTTAGTTAATACGACTGCTCCTAGCAAAAAGTAAACGTTCAAACATTTTTTTCTGTGGTCCCTAATCTCAAAACCACATGTTTGAATCGTTCCACAAACAGGTGGTCACGCGACTTTTTTTATTTTGCTTCTCGTTTATTTTATTACACCATACAAAAAAATATTGCCGTCTCGCATAGATATACTTTCTTTTTTATCGTAACATCAAACCTTTTTTTTATTGTACCTTTGCTATGCTCTTTTTACGATTATTAATCAGGTTTTGGTATAAATAGTGAGACACGAGGCGTAAATAAAGAAATACTGTTTTATGTTTGTTAAAATATTGTGTTTTATAAAAATTAAAAAGTCAAGTGCCGACTATGTGTTGGCAAACAACAGCTAATACAATAAAAATTAAAACTTATATGATCAAGAAGCCAAATATGATTCTCCACAAATAGCAATGTTTTGTATTTTATTTGTTTTGTCAACCTTATAAGACAGAAGAGCCAAAGCTATAATTTACAACATTTCACAGCTATTAAAGAGCCACCAAAAGATTTTGATTCAGTATTATTTACGTTATATTTGAGATGTTTTGTAAAAGTAGCGTAAATTATAAGTACGTATGCCAACCCTACGTACGTGGTTGGGAAAGGTTATAATTTATGCTAGTTAGATTTTAAAATCCTTATTCATATTCATTGCAAACGAACAATAAATCTTGAAATCCTCTTTATAATATTTTATTTATTTATTTAAACTTCTTTGTACAAATAAAACGTACAAATGGCAGAATATTCGTGTAGATAAGTAGCTTTGTCATCATAATAATATTTCATATTCTCTCTTTCCCGCCCATTTAGTTACAAGCTTGATATTTTATCGACCACGAAAGAAATGAAAATCTGGAGCTCAATAAGAAAGACTGCCCTTTATAAGGTTTGTCGTTTGAAAGTAGCTTTCAAAAAACTTCCGTTCCTGCGTTTACAACCAATAATAGTTGTACTATGTGAAAATTAAGTTTACTTAGTTCGACTTTAATCAACATTCCGTCCGGACGCCCATTTAACGACAGGTGCGCGGGTTTCGTATTTTTTGCGGGCGATCAGCAACCCAGACGTCAATTTGCAATTTTTAAACGTGTTCCAGTGTTGAAATGCTGCCTTGTTGGTGTGTAAGCTTGTCTTACGAACATGGTAAAGTGAAATACATCGTACGGCAAGGTGTTTGTGGTCATCAAATACCACAAACACCACAAATCCTGATTAAAATACCTTTACGAATTATAAAATATGTCACTCTTTTTTGTAAAGGTGTTGCTTGTTATTATAAATTATAACTTAGAGCTTGGTACCTAATGTAATCACGTTAACCATAATGCTGGCAATCCGAACTTTCAAAATCTAAGCATTAAAGTTGGAAAAAGCTAAGACAATTCATTTTAAAAACAGGATGCAGTAATAGTCGCCGCTTATGCGCTTATGGTCAGGTCGTCATAAAAACCCAGGACCATCCATCTTAGAAAACCATCGATGACATCTCAGGACACTATGTAAATTAAGGACATGTCCTGGGAATACTCTGTCAATTAACTGTTTTGTATAAAATAAAAAGATATTCAACCATTTATAATGTGATATTTCTATATCCATGTTTCCTTAAGTAACATACACAGTAAATGTCAAAATAGTGAGCGCTACCTATTTTGCACTTTACTTTAAGTTGGAGAAACCTGATAGTTTTGTACGCAATTGGAGGTACTTATTTAAATCAAATGTTAACCTTTCCCGGAACATCAGCTACACATCTCCATCGGTATGTAGTAGATAACCCTTAGACTTTCGAACATCAAGGAAATTCGACGAATAAAGTGAAGACTACGGTCTTTAAGATAATATGTAGTTATATTACTCTAATCAAACTAAGTTCTTTGATATTAAATGAATTCTTTATACCTAGTATCTAGTGAACTTGTCACATTTACAGAGTTCGCTGTCTTTGTTTAAACTTAGATTAATACTAGTTTCATTGACATCGAATATCAATACAATGACTCAGAATATTAATGAGATAACTGTAGCACAAATTCTTGGTTAGACACTTGAGAAATATCTAAGCAAGGGTCATACTAGTTGTAAATGTTTGTCGAAGAATAATATGTTTGTGTTAAAGTATTAATTATATCTTGAAATAGTTCTTGTAAACAACTGTCATTGCTTACAAAATTATTAGTAAAAGTATTGAACTGGCAAATTATCATGGGGTTTATCAGCGGCTATCAAACTTTGATGGAAACCTTTTGGATAACAAACATTGCCATGAGGCTTTAAAACTGCTTATTTTTATGTATATTGTTTATTAATTATACATTATATACATATATTCTTAATGAAAAATGCTTACAGAATCCACTTTGTCCATGGCACTCGGACCCATGAACTTTCGCAATCCCGGCGACTGTTCTACCAGGACCAAACAGGACTAACGAATTTTTCAAGCACTTAATACTTTTCGCTACTACAAAGCATATTGTCATCAATGTTCGGGCAATCCAACCTAACAGCCGAAAGAAATATTTTTACAAATATTTAACTTTCAATAAAGATGAAAATTTGTTCTAATTATTATATTTCATCAATTTTTTTTTTAATTTATTTATTTAAGGTACACCAACAGCTATACATGTAAACACATTTTTTGCATACGGGAATAATTGTACAGGTCCTACATGATAGCCAATAACTGGCATATACAACACTGCCAAGAATTTGGTTAAGCTACTTGAGAATACAAGATAATAATATAAAATATAAATTAAAATTACAAAAAAAATATAATAAAACATTAAAATTAATTATGCATTCACAATTCCGCTCAGAGTCGCCCGGATTGCGAAAGATTATGAGTCCTGTCTGAGAGAGGTCATTTACAATTTTTCAGTATAGCATTGTGAGTGCAGAATTGATAAGTGACCAACAGTCAGTTGTCATGACGCCTTTAAGCTCTAATGAATATAAATTTACATCGGTAATGTCGTTTTAAACTAATGACAATTTTAATGGACGTTCGTGCAGCTAGCCGCAGGACTTACAGAGACTCCCAACGCATCCGCGGAGCAGCCTTTAAATTGTAATTTACATTATTTATGTATTAAAGAAAATATTTTCGTTAAGTAAAATTTTGAATGATTGCTACCTAGCGTTGTCTGTAGTTAGAGGGCTAGCGGCTTTGCACTCGCGATCAAGCCCTAAAGATTGTTTTGACTGGCTTATGTCGATTGTGTGCCGATAGACGCGAAGAGGCTCTTAACACAAAAGTAAACAATAGCTCAGTTCTGTTGTAACATGATATCTAGGTACATAACCTTGCGTATTGCTAAAAGGGATGGGATTTACAATAAAATTCAGTGCAAAAAATAAAAAGCTTATGATATTATTAGTGTTAAATGAATGTGTAACATTAATCTGTCACTGTTGTTAAATAATGTATTGTAATTTGGAACATCAAATGTTCACACATCCTATTATCCTATTAATATTATAAATGTGAAAGTTTCTTTATTTGGATGTTTGGATGTTTGTCGGTCAATCACGCCGAAACCACTGAACGGATTTTGATGAAATTTGGTATACAAATAGGGTATTAGCTGACTTAGATAATAGGATACTTTTTATCCCACATAACATTTCCCTAGGGTCCACGCGGGCGAAGACGCTAGCGAAAGCTAGTACATGTATAAGAAAAAGTGTATATTCTTCGTTCCATTGATAAACGATTGTCAACTGTCATAAACATTGTACAACGCGTCGTCCATCATTCCACCCACGCTCATTGCGGTTGCACCTTTAAAAATAATAAATAAATCCTACAATAACGTAAATAACATTATGGAGTTCTATAAAAAAATCTTGCCCGTTTGAAAATAGGATAAGGCATTAAGTACTTTTTCTTTTTCTTTATATTCGTGTAATAATGTGTTTTAAACTCGGAACACATTTTGTTTTAAATGGTAAATTTTTGTGATTCGTAACCCAACCAAATTTCCATTCGCTGATTATGGAATCTGCAAAAGAAAAAACATTCAAGAACATTAAGAATCCAGCCAGTTTTAGTTATCTGAATTATAAACAACTGGACTACCGCAAAATGCGAATTTGCACCCGTATGAAGGTAGTGTTTGAATTCTCCTTGCCGTATACTTTTTTAATTAAGTAACACGCAACTCTGCACGATTTACGATGTTACAGGAGGTGCACTAGTGGTGTCTAGAAAAAATGCATCCGACGGCTTCAATTTTTTTTTTTATTTGTTACATGATAGGTACTTTTTTCGAATTATTTACAAAATAAAAATATCCTTCTAATTTCAATTTAATAAAAAACTAGTCGATCGAACTAAAATGTAAATGTACCCTAACAGTTATTGATTTATTGTTGTCTTTTATTACACCTAAGCCCTTTAATCACTTTATATCTATGTCTATATTTTTTTTAACAACACACAATTAACTTGCCCAACGTAACATTACATTAATTCTAAATTGAATAAGCCCAATAATAAAATATAATGCTTCAATATTACGTGTCCGTCCTCTTTTCTGTGTTCTGTGTGTGCATCCATCATAAACCATTGTTAAGTATATACAGCCACTACTTTAAATAGCATATTTATCATTAAAATTACCATGTTAAAGCTACTTGCAATATGCGGAAAATAAATAACATTGGTAGGAGACACTCGTAGGAGATTGTAGATTTAAAAAGAACCAGATTTCATTTTTAGTATCCTTGTTTGTGTCTATGTATGAACCAGGCCCAGATCTACAGCTAACGGGGCGAGAACTTAATATTGCGCCCTTACACTCTTCCACCCCCCACATATTATGCAATGTATGATTTCATTACTTTTTTAATTAAGGGACTTTGTAAGATATCCGTAGCCTATTATGTTTTTTTTTACTGTATTATATTATCATTATTTTATCGCCCCCTGACAATGGTTCCCGGGGCATGTACATCCCACTTGCAATAATATCTGATTTCTATTACATCTTTGCATACCGCAAAGTAATAAAAAATATCGTATCCGAAGTATTAGATTTTTTTTAAAGATACCGATTTGTGACTTTTATATATTGTTTCATTCTGATTTACCAATATTTAATATATGATTACATATAATAATAACTTAATTTAACACACAAAAAGAAATGTTACAAACAATTACAGGTAAATACCACATGCATGTTAGTAGAATATGGCTTCGGCATGAATGGGCCGGCTCGACCGGAGTGATACCACGGCCTCACAGAAAACCGACATGAAGCAACGCTTGCGTTCTGTTTCGTCGTGTGAGTGAGGGTACCGGAGGCCCAACCCCTCCCTATTCCTTTCCCTCTACCCCTCAACCCTTCCCTCTAAGGCCGGCAGCGCGCTTGTAGCCCCTCTGGTGTTGCAGGTGTCCATGGGCGACGGTAATCACTTACCATCAGGTGATCCGTCTGCTCGTCTGCCCCCTATCCCATAAAAAAAAATAAAAACGTGATATAAAATTTACCCAAATTATTTTTTACTAGTCATTTGCCAACAATCCCTCACCGGACATCCAGTAAACGTTATCAGAACCACAGAACTGGAGTGAAGCGTCCCTTATCTACTGTGGTTTGGACACGGATAAAGGTTAGGTCATTGTTATGTACCTACCTTATAGTGTATTATCATCGTAACACTTTACAATGAAGAAATTAACTTGTCCGCGATTGCACTCAAGGACAAATTGACCGACATTCCGTAAACGTAGGTAATAATAGTCTTGTATTTCATTGCCTCATACGTTGTTATTATGTGATATTAAAACTTAAAGTGCACAAAATTTGCCGTACGTGTTAAGTGTTTCAAAATTAAAAAATTCATAAAAATTACAATTATCTATGTCTCATTTCAATTTGCCATTGAAATGGCTTACTTGCATTGATAATAAATATGTAACACATATCATAATATCGAGCACATATAAGTACTCGTATATGGATATAGTAATACAACCTCTTCCTTTATTTAAGACAGCTGAATAGGTAAATCATTAATTCCCTAACTATAGCTTCTGAACAATCATTTATTTAACCATAAAAAGAATCCGATCAACAATTTTTTTATTGTTAAAGAAAACTGTAACTAAGCGCCGCCATTAAATGATTAATTATTTCGCGACTAAATTGTGAATCGCCAGTTTCCTGCGAATTTAAGTGATCTTTTGATTGTAATCAAAATAGTTGTGCAATCGAGTGGTGATTAAAGCGACGACTGGTCCCCTGAATTAATTTCGCCGCTATTAATCAAAGAAGTCGACTTATCGTCACGCGAAACGAAATAACAATTTCATCCAGGGTTCAGAGTGGTAATTGTCATGGATAATTATTCCAATCAATATCTTGAAAAATATACTGTTGCCGACAGCCTTACCATGCTTTTGAAATATTATTACTGGCCTCTTTAAGGAGGCTTTTATACTTGTTTTTAATTTATATTTTTTTTATTTTTTGACTTTGTCAATGTATCTTGCCTTTGTACGTTGATTAATAAATGTCTCTCTGTGCTAAAAATTATTATTATTTAATTATATACAGTCCTCTGTTCTTGCTGTCGATTACATATACCTTGATAATTATACAACATTACACACTCTTTTTTTTGGTACTTTAGGACTTGTTATTAATGTTTTACTAATAGGGATTGTGTAGGATGGACCTATAGAATAATAAAAAAAAAAAATCTTTTATTATAATGAATTTATTTATTTATATTTTCATTTCACTTTTTGTTCTTTGTGATTTCACAGTTAATTGTTTTTTGTTCATTATGGATGCCCTTCTGTATTTGAAAATTTGTTGACAGTAACTACGGATATTTGTGGGATAATCATCCAATAAAATAATTATCTTGATAATGAGAAAGTATTTAATAAAAAATGGTTAAAGAAATCAAACTAGATGCCGCCACGGTACTTTCTTGATTTCCCCATGACAATGATGTATAAAAATTAAATAATTTTCAAAACTCAATTACTACTCATATTCTATTTGTACTTTTTCGTATTTGTATTTATATCTTAGTTTCGAACTTTGCTAATTTCGTTTCCTGCAAAATTCAATTTTTCGCTAGCAGTCGCCATCTAGATGACGTGCTTTTTAGTGCTTTCTTTTTTTTCTTAAAATACTTCCTCATTACAAACCCTGCTTTCGTAATTTCGATATGATTGCAAATTGCTAATTTCAACCTTAATATTGATCCGGCACAGTGAAAAGGGTTTTTTAGTTGACTGTCAAAGGTTCATAGACTCCTCGTTGAGTAAATGTAGAAACGAATGTATATCGCACGTTGAGAACGATAGTGACACAATGCAAAAAATGCGATTTTGAGTAATGAGCGTTTAAAGTTCAAGGAATTGTAATCAGCCCCTCTAAACAACGTATCGTCACTACGCCACCTAGCAGTTTCTATGCAAGCTACGTTCACAGGGATCTTTGCATTTTAAAGTTTATACTTAACAAAGAAAAATGTTGTCAAAAGTAAAAAATACGTCATTTTTGATTAGTGAAATTGTCATTCTCAACGTGCGATATATATTCTTGCTTATAGTACCTTGGTTGTTCAAGATTTCTGTATCACAATGGCTTCAGCAATTTAGTTTGAGTTCTAATTTGAACAAAAATGGTGTGTAATATTTATAAAATTTATACCTAACTATATGATAATTACTTTAGAAACACATCACACGTCCGGTTAGCAATGCAATGGATGACACATACAGAAAACAGATAAATCATATTTTTAGGATGCAAAATAATGAAGTGTCAAAATAAACAAATGTCCCACTGGTTTTATGTTTAACAGACTCAAAAAAAAAGGAGGAAGTTCTCAATTCGACTGTATTTTTTCCTGTTTGTCACCTCATAACTTTTTACTGAGCGGACCGTTTTTGATGATTTCTTTATTTGAAAGCTAGTGCTTGCCGTGTGGTCCAATTTAATTTTGTCCAGATCTGGCTATGGCATCTATCAGAAAACCATATAAGTCTTAAACTTGCATTAAGTTTGATGTCTGTTACACCAAAACTCAAAATATCATGTTCATGTTAATATTTTAACTGAGTTTATGACTCTCAGAGTTTGGAGCCAAGGTTCAGTCACTGATTATTATATTGAAGAGCAATGTTTTCTTATCATTGAAATGATGCGGTTCTTGACCGAGTGTCCCGAAGACTATAAGCATAAGGGGACAGTTGTATATACCCGAAAAAGAAGACTAGGAATACCCAGTGATCGATAAAGACACTGGGGTCGAAATCAGTTTGACAGTTCTATACTGTACAGGTGCTGTCATTGTTTTTTTTATCTATGAAGCTGTGGTATATAATTGTGGTGTCAAAGATGTGACTATAACTAAGTACTACGACTTTAAACAGTTATTGTTGGACAATGTAAACAATTTGTCATATTCTTGTCATAAACATCAACTTGCGAGGTGTATTCATTCACCCGCTGACTATTCTCACGGGCAACTTAAACATTACATGAGATATCTCTCACATTTTGTACTCCATTGTTTGATTTCAAACATCTCCAGCTGTCACGTTTGTTCAGCTCGTGTGTGTTAGAAGATCTATTGCAGAAAGTCCTTTCTTTTTGACCAACAATTTTTTGTTTCGAAGCATTGGGAACTTGGAGAAAATACATTTTTGGTCAATCAGTTATTGAATTATAAATCATTAATGAAAAATAATAGCAGACAGTACTAACCAGCTATATTTTTTTGCATCCGGGAAAAATGTGTTATGCACACTCACTGAGCATACCCAAGTTTTGTTTAGTCAGTACGGTCTGCTAGTAACCACTCCATCATCACCGAACTCCATGGAAGACGTTCTCCTGACTTTACTCCAAAAAAAATTCAAAGAGATTCCTACATTTAATCGTTGTGTTATATGGAAATTCAAATGATATCCAGCACATTTAATTGGTTTGATAGCGAATAATTTCAATTGTTACAATCTCTTCAATTTTACACGTCAATAATAATATGTAGTTTGATGATAATCGAATAAAATGTATGATTTTATGTATTAAGGTCAAATATGGCCAATTAATCTATTAAATAAATGGTTAACACGTGGTGATGTCATTGACCTTACCACCCAAGAACCTGCCAGCAAACACATGCGTTTGATCTAGTTGTTTGTTCAGAATCGTGATTCCTTTCCATATATGATATTATGTTTGCCCGCTACATATTTCACATTGAGGTCAAGCGTGGTGAAGTTCAATAACAATGGAGTTTTCTTTCCTATTTGAGGGGCAAAACCGAACCGCTTTTTATATCTGTAGTGTCAGAGATATAGAAAGATTGCCTGGGAAAAGTGTGTACTTCCATTTCAATATAATGAAATTTGGGCCACACAACATCTGCCTTAGAGAAAACATTTTACTTCTCGCATTTGTTTCTCACCCAACACCATCCTGGCATTATGAAAATTACTTTCGAGCAGGGTTGAGTGTTATCATTTGTAATGTATTAGTTAATACCATTATAATAAAGATCATAACGAATGCGAGGATCTGCAGTGCTATTCTGTTAAAATTACACCGTCGAACGTAGTCATTACAATGTAGATAACTTCAAAAGATATCAAAGGTTTCGCTCTATGTTTACAGAATAACAAAGCTGGTTTAAATTCTCCTTGGCGTCAGGCATATTTTTCGGTCAGTCATATTACAACGGAAAATGCGACAGAGCTCTCGTTCTGTCTCGTTTTTAAAGGCAAATGGAGGGTGTGTTCCGATTCTATGAATTTCATAAAAGTTTTACTAAATAGCAAGTTTTCAAGTAGAATGAATTAGAATTATTAATTTGAAGCCTTGAAGAATCAGATGAAGTTGTTATGTGTATAATTGAATGAATCAAATGTATAAATACAATTAAAACATGAGTACCTACATAGAGTTGTCGTTACGTGGATGAAAAGCGCAATCGTACTTCATTGTTTGGCGAGGAGAGCTCTACAAGTCCTGTGCAAACAGTGCCTCGCCCTTTGTGCGCCATCCACTTTGACAGAGCCAGTTGTACGATTTAATCAACGCAGGTTTGTCATACGAGCTGACAACGTTCGCTGTGATCAAATAGAAATGATGTACCCAATATAACCTAAATTAAAATAAAAATACAGGTAAGTTATATATTATACTAACATCCAATTGCACAAACATCCATTGAACTTGTCTTTAAAACGACATTACCCATTCAAATTTGACTTTAATTAGAGTTAAAATGAGTCATTAAACCTTAATAGGCATTTATGCAACTGACCGTAAGTCTCATATATTTAATACATGATCTTGAAAACTTTCATTTGACATTGGAACAGACAATTTATATACTGGTGATAAATCTTCGTCAAGAATTAGCTTCTATTTAATTGTAAACAAGAACTGTATGAAAATCCGTTGCGCGCTTAGAAGCTAGATGACCGACTGACACATATAATGACAAGGGCTAATGGAGACTAATGAGGTTATGCCACGTTTGGTAATATTTATTTATTTATTTAGTGAATTATACGTTCCTACTTTATTGGTTACTTCATGAACACAAGTGTTGTTTCATATTTTCTATAATGCGAGGGCTTTAGCTAGTCATCTTGGAATCTAAGCAATGTAAGCAATATTGTCTAATATTTATTTACTAGTTTCTTACATTGTTTATTTGTTTGTTTGTAGTAGATTAACCTTCTGAAATCTTTCACCTGCGAGAAACGAAGTCGCAGGATAACAGCTAGTGAAGTAATTCGAAACCTAACGGCTTACAAAATTCTGAAATCACATTGGAAATCACTCGTAAAATTGCATAACTCGTTTAATGGTTTACAAACCGCGTGCCTAATACTGTTTCCTAATAAAATAATAATAAGGCCTGTAGTAATATAATTAATTAATTAATTC
This sequence comes from Diatraea saccharalis, assembly GCA_918026875.4. Classification (NCBI taxonomy): domain Eukaryota; kingdom Metazoa; phylum Arthropoda; class Insecta; order Lepidoptera; family Crambidae; genus Diatraea; species Diatraea saccharalis. Next base: position 30,202,462 of record OU893333.1, read on the forward strand.
GTAATAGCTTGTTTAGCACCAGACATTTTAATTTATTTTCGTGACAAGCACATTGATTAATTTAAAATAAACCTAAACAATTAAAATGTAATGAATTGTTATATTTGTAAACAGAAAATTTTATTGTACATTTATTAAAATTATTATAAATATAACTTTAATTTTAAGCCTGTTAGAGACGAAGTTATATGTAACCTAGTGTAACTATCCACTTAATTGGAACTATTCATGAAAAACCTTATGATACCCTCACCCTCACCTTGGAGATATGTTCTGGGGAACAGCTGCCGAATCAGCGGCCCATTTCTTTACGGGACCTTGTCGATCTACCCTTTTTCAATGCAGAAAAAAAAAATTACAACATCAATAGACAGACTCGTTACGCATCCTGTTTTGAATTTTTCTAGACGTTCTTCGCTCGGGTCCGGGTCCTTGCTAGATCGCAGATCTTTCTCCCTCTAGTGAGGGAACACCTCAGCGGTTTTTATGAGGTAGGCCAATCACGGTTTGCCCTTGCCTCTCAGAGCAGGACTTAGTGGCTACAAAACACTGTTAAGGCATAAGATGCATTCCCCCAGTGTTAGACTTCAACTCTGGTCAGAATTGAGTTGGCTAAAGTACGGATATTTGGAGCTCTCGTACCTAACCTCACCTACAGAAGCGTATTCTAAGGCACTCTCACATTATTCTATGATTATAAAACGCTTGATTTATTATACCCCAACCCCCTTGGATAGACAACTGAAATACAAACATAAATATTAATTCGATATAAAATACATACAAAAAAAAACTGACTCACGTGCGTTGCTCCACCCGTGTAATAGACACGCGTACAAAAGTTAATCTATCCGTAATAATAATATATCTGTCAAATAGCAAAATGGTTAATAGGGTGCCGTACCCAAAAAGGGTAAAACTAAAAGAGTTGAAATTTTCAAAGGTGTATTTCTGTTATTATAACAACAATATATCAATAAATTTAAGCCGCTTTAACAGATAATATAAGTAAAACCAGAAAAACGTATTTTCTGCTTTTTTGCTAGTTTTTTTCAAATACGCGATTACATTCCTCATCGATAAGTTATTATATTATATATTATTCGTTTTTTAATATATCGTAGAATCAACAACACCTTATTGGTTGTCTGATAATATACATGTCATATAGTAAAATGATTTCTCAATTATACAAATTCAAAGATTAACTCTATTTCTCGCCAAACTAAAAACCGAACTCAAAATATCTTGTATACACTCGTAAAACTACAGTTAGCAATTGCAATTTACGTCGATACTTTATTATAATACTCTTAATCGTATAATATTCTATTTAATATCGTAGAACCAACTAGAATCGGTTGTCAAGGTTGTCAACACCCGTGTAATATTACAGCACAGTATAGTATCCACTTCAAACGGTTATATTAAAGCCGCCAAAGAACGCACCTTTCCACAAACGATCCGACAGAATGCAGACATTATCGAAAATAACCTGCAGCTGCCGGCTGTGAATGCAAATGTTATCATATCGCATACTTGTACGCAAACTGTGTTTTATAAGGAAAATTTTAATGGCATATAAATAACAACATGTTTATTAATATAATATTAATTACAAAAATAGAGGTTGTTTATCAGTTGTTTCTTCTCCATCGCGGAAAATGGCATTATTGTTGCATAGTTGCATTCTTTTTTAACTTGAAGACATTTTTTTTAACTAAACATAAATAAACACTACACAAAAAATTTAAAGTTATCTATATACGTAGGGTTAAAGTATCAGACTACATATATTTGCAAAACGTATCAGTAAAAACAAGTTTCTTTTTTTTACTTATTCATCGACAAACTGATATCTGATCTATCCTCGCGTACGTCACAACGCATTTGCAAATTACTGTCAGTGCTGCGAAATCTAAGTAATATTGTCAGCCTGTGGCAAAGATCTACGTTCATTTCTATGAAAAAGTTATAAACATTGGTATAAACATTCTTCTCAAAGCCCGTTTCTTTGTTATCTCACATTGAGTGATGTTAATACTCTTTCGAAAAAAACAGGATTACTCGTATACAGAGGCTCCTGCTCTTTGTTACACTTAGCGTCGACATAAACTTGCGTTTCGGGATAAGCCGTAAATCAGATGGTCGATGACCTGTGACGTTGGGTTGCTTCGATTTGGATAACATCCAAGTTTTACCTATTGGAACAGAACGGCAATGGCTATTTTTTATTCTGCAAATACACTTACACTGTCTATGATGATTTTTATATTACCTAAATAGAAAATAATTCTCGGGCACAGCCGTCGTATTGTAAAACGACGACCAACTTTGTGTTTGAGCAATTATCCGACCAAAATGGGTTAACACATTATAACTGGACTTTTTCATCTTTCATTGTCAATTGACTTTAGGCGACCAATAATTTAAACTAAGTACTAACTTAAGTCCTCGTTATTGCTGCAATACAAAATAAAACCGATGAAGGGGTAATAATCTACTGTTTCACAATTTATGAAGTTATTGTTTTCCGTTAAGTATTATCTATGGATTTCCAAGATTTAAGTTATAATAAATAGTATTTCAGTACTAATAATCTTGGTTGCCTATCAAATTACGGAAATAGCGTCAAAAATGACGAGATTCCTAAGCAAAGGTTACCGACATTGATAATGCTAACTGGGTTAGCAAAGTGAAGTGGTAATAGGCAGAGCACACAGCGCGAAGAACTGATGGTCAATGAAACAAGCAAGTTCTTCGAGTACTGTTAGGTAAGAGAAGCGTAGCATGACCACCTGGAGCCATTCATTTATTATTACGTAAGACAATTTAGAGAAAGCGGGTGCAAGTGTCTCATTTTTTCTAACAAGGGGAGGATTGTTGATAGCTGTCAAAATCGAAGGAAAGGGCCATGTGTTCAGCCTATAGCTTAATGATGATTCTTGTAAAATGTCAGATGCTCTTTACAATTGAAAAAAAATACAAAAATGCACTCCCGAATAAACCGTCAATGTCATTGATTTATGAATTGTTTTTTTTTCGATTATTATTAAGTTTCTACGCAAGTTCTTATAAACTGAATCTACTCTAATATAGATACACTCATACGAAGGTTTATATTCTTCAATAGAATAAACGAAGTCTATATTTAGTGTATTTTTTTCTGACAATAACAAAGTTGAATTAAATCCATATGTGGTTGATTGCAGTCTTCCCAAGTAACCAACGGAAACTGCTTGTTGCTCCACACTTTTAATGAGTACGTCCCTAATGATAGCAGCTTAATGACTTATTTATGGTACGTTATTTATAATTGAAATGAATCACAAATATGCAAGTTTAATTGATTCTTACACGAGTTTCTATTTATATGAATAGGTACATGATTATCATGGTATAGTCAAGGTTTAACCAATGTCTAAAGACGACGCAATGTTTATAGCAATAATTCCTCGCAAATATTTCTGGTATTCAGTTATATCTGAACATGGTAATGAGCTTTTTTGTTATGGTAATAAAGTCAATGACTAAGAAGCGATACCATGCCAATATGGAATATTTACAATTATTAACAACGCCTTGTTAGGTTGCTTGCTCATTGAAATGGATATAATCCTAATAAAGCCGCATCTAATTACAACCACTTAACCAGTAGAACAATTACCTGCTTCATCATCACCAACCTATTAATGTTCCCTCTGCTGGGGCTCAGGCCCTATGGGTGGAATCGAATAGGGGAAATGGGAAAAGACCCACCATTCGTGCCCATTGCGTCGGAGTTAACGACTATAGATGCAGCCTGAACTAACGCATAAACGTACGTTCCGAAGCACGGAGGAGTGACATCGAGATGCTTGCAAAAAAAAACTTATTTTGATGCATAAACCCCAAGGCAGAACAACGAGCGACACTGCGACATTGTCGCAGACAGCCGAGTAGGTCTGCAAGACAGTTCGGCAGTCTTAAATAAATAAAAAAAATGCACTAGCAGAAACAGAATTTTATTTTCAGGTTTTTATAATCTGACGCAAACATAGCAAAACCCTTCTGCTATGGAGGTCATAAATACAAACGACAGGTACAATCTAACGAATATGGTAGTTGCTATTGCTAAGATGGTTTCATTTTTAGTTTCCTTTAAAATATTACCATAGCAACTACTCAAATATATCCAAAATATAAAGAATTATTAAATTAAATTATTTATATTAAATTATTAAATTTAATTAATTAAATTCATCGAAAGCGCTTCGACTGTTGAGGAACAAGTTGATTTATTTAACGATTCATTAACCCAGTTGTATGATCGTCATGCACCTTTGCGACCTATTAAAATGAAACACCTGCCTGCGCCTTGGTTAACTGAGGAAATCAAATCTTTGATGAACAAAAAAAATCATGCTAAGGCTAAATACAAGTCTAACCCAACTGATATGAATCGTGACAAATATCATAGAATAAGAAATCGCTGCAATACAGTGTGTAGGGATGCACAGCGACGCCATATTCATAAATCTGTGGAAAGCGGTGATCCCGCTAAAGTTTGGAAATTTCTTAGGTCTCTAGGAGTTGGTAAGGCTCGTAATGTTAATTTAAATCAAGATTTGGATATTAACTGCTTGAACAGTCATTTTTCTGCTGCTTCTCCTCTTGACGCTAAAGTCAAAGAGGAAACTTTGCTATACCTTTCTTCACTGCCAACTCCTGCCTTTACTCCATTTGTGTTTAGTCAATTCTCTGGTTGTGATGTTGAGGGAACCATTCGTGCCATAGACTCTAAAGCACTTGGTAACGACAATATTGGCCGTAACATGATTCTTCCTTTGGTTGACATTCTAACGCCTATTATAACTATAATCCTCAACAAATCCATTGCTTCTAGTACTTTTCCAAGTATATGGAAGGAAGCTCAGATAATTCCTCTCCCTAAAAAATCCAATCCAGTTACGATGTCTGATTTCCGACCTATTTCCATACTTCCTTTCCTGTCCAAGGTCCTAGAGCGTCTAATTAACAGACAGTTAAGTGTATTTCTAAATAAAAATAACCTATTAAATCCTTTCCAATCCGGTTTTCGTCCCGGTCACAGTACAGCGAGTGCCTTAGTTAAAATCGGCGACGACATTCGCTCTGGTATGGAGAAGCGCAAGCTTACAGTATTAACATTACTTGATTTTAGTAATGCTTTTAATAATGTTGATTTTGACATACTGTTAAGCTTGATGAGTTCCCTTAACATATCTCCAACTGTTATTGACTGGTTTCGTAGTTATCTACACGGACGCCGGCAACGTGTACGTATAGGAGACTCTTTCTCTGAGTGGAGCTTTACGTCTGCTGGTGTTCCTCAGGGCGGCGTGCTTTCTCCCTTATTATTCGCCATTTTTATTAATTCTATTACTCATAATCTAACTTCCACCTACCACTTGTATGCTGATGATCTTCAAATTTATACGCAAGAGAGATTTGATAACTTGAACGATGCTATCCGCAAGATCAATATTGATTTAGATCGTATAGTGAACTGGAGTTCGTCATTTGGTTTGAATGTTAATCCTAAGAAGACTCAGTGTATAATAATTGGCAGCCCTTACTTTGTGTCCAGGATTGATTTCGGGCAGTTGTCGAAAATTACTTTGGACGGGACAGTGATTCCATTTACAGATACGGTGAAAAACCTAGGACTTTTATTTGACAAATCTTTATCCTGGAGACCACAAGTTGCAGAAGTTAGTAGACGAATGTTTGCTTCAGCTGGGGCGCTGCGGCGCTTACGTAACTTCTTACCAACTGCCACCAAAATTACTCTTGCACAATCCCTACTTCTACCTATACTCGATTATGCAGATGTGTGCTATCCAGACCTTACAGTTGAGCTTCTTAATAAGCTAGAACGTCTCCAAAATTTCGCCATAAGGTTCATATTCGGACTGCGTAAATATGACCATGTCTCTCACTATCGTCAAAAGTTGAATTGGTTGACCATTCGCCGACGCAGAGACCTACACATATTATCCCTTCTCTTTTCTGTGCTGTTCAATCCATTGTCACCCAGATATCTCAAGGAGAATTTTAAGTTTCTTTCCTCTACTCACAATCTTCCCCTTCGTTCGTCTGACAATCTCCGCCTTTACATACCGCCTAACTTTTCTCAATTTTACAGCCAATCTTTTACCCTGCGAGCTATCCATTTATGGAATTCCTTACCTGAGAATGTTAGGCGCGCCCAAACGCTGGAGTCTTTCAAATCTCTAGCTGCGAAGTTCTTTTTGTCAGATGAACAGAAATCTACTTGATATGTTGCTTTCTTATCATTGTATGTTTGTTTATTTTATGTAACTTTATTATCATATTTATATTTCTATTAATATTATTAAATTTATTTGTAACGCGCACAGCCTACCTACATTATTGTCATCATTGCTTCTTCCAGTATAGGTTGCCTGGAAGAAATCGCTGTTAAGCGATAAGGCCGCCTATTGTGCAATAGTTTTAATATTTGTAAGTTACTCGTTATTTATTTCTGTTGTGTGTTGTACAATAAAGTGTTTTTATCTTATCTTATCTTATCTTATTAAATGTACTTTATATAAAAACTTTGAAACGTTTAGACCATTATGTTCGATATACATAATTGGTTTTACTTAACCACTTTCAGAAGATGCCAAACAAAACGTTACCGCGACTGCGTCCCCGAACTTGGTGGCACAGTTTAATTTGCTTTCAAAATGGAAGCGTCGGTACTAATGGAAGCAATCGTTCTTGCTACCCCTCGTAAGTCTACAGTAGTAAATCGTAATCTGCTCACGCCACAGAAACGATGGCTCCATGTCTATCCTTCATTTCCTGGGAGACTATCATTGAATCGGCTTAATTTGCATACTTATATTATGGAACTTTCAAATTACTGCTTGATCAAATCTTCGGTCTTGTTTTTCTGATATTTTTATTGCAATTGTTTTATAGAATTGCTATTTCATTTGCGGCATGTGGGTATTAAGTTTTCAAGGTCGTTATTATTATGTGAATTATGTGAGTTTCTCTAATTATTATGAGAATTAATCATGCGAAAAAAATTTTTTTTTTTGTTTTTGTTCCTTTTACACCTATCACTATCAATTACTTTCGAAATAATCCTCATTGCTAGGGTGCAGGCTTACCCTTGTACAGAACATCTATAGATATAAAAAAACCATAATCACCATGCGGGACCTGAGCGCGTTGATGGGTATTAAACACCTGCAGATACTACAGTCTTACCTTCCAGGGTCTGGAAAAGAGCAAGGTAAAAGTTTTCGATCACCCATCTGATAACCGGCCTTTGTAAATGGTGCTTAACATCTACAATCGCAGATCTTTTATATTAAACACTGTCACAGCTATAAATTGTCTTATATTTTTTATTTTAACATTATAATATTAGTTGTACAAAACTATATAATTTTATTAAATAATATTTGGTTAACAGTTTGATTATGATTTCTGTTTGGCGTTGTGTAAAATGATAGTGTGTCATACGTCTAACTTCCGATAACAGTTGAAATTTAAATTAAACTCACGCATTGGAGATCCAAAAGTTCGAAAACCTTCTGCTAAGTATAGACGCGGAATAACGTAATGTAACAATAATGATATTCGTGTGCGTGTGACTTGTATTAAAATATCAAATGTATGGAGTCATTATACGATATGGCAAATCCGGTGGGTTCCGGCTTTAGGGCTGTCAAAATTACATTTTTAAAGCGATACGGTAATTGAATTTGTGGTTTATCGTTACTCGTTCCATGCACCGCTGAATATCTTTTTTACTACACATACATTAATATTTATAAATCAAAAAACCTGAAAGTCAATTAAAACCTATAAAAAAAATAAAAAGCTACCAAGATAAACTTTCAAATAGGATATCTGCAAAAAGCTATAAAAAATATTTATTAAAGTCTAAGAAAATCGATGAAATGAAAATAAAATTTATTATTTATTCCAATACAAAAACAGGCAACCCTGTTTCCTGCCGCCGAAAAGAGAGCTGTCATCGGCGTCGAAAATTAAAATATTTTTACCTAAATATCTGTGTAATGTAATGAATATTGAAAGTATATACCGCGAGTCGTGTAATGCATACAAATGATCTGTAGTGCTAATATAAAAGCTGCTTCCTTTTTTTTGTGGTATAGAGAATACTTCATGCACTGTCCCCGCCGCTGCACAAGTGGTATGTGGGACTCTCCATCCCCACAGACGCGCCTGAACAGTAGTAAAAATGCGGATGGCATTACCCACTAAACCCCTTTCTATCCACCCTCACTTTTGGGGGAAGGCCGTGGGATCTAGCATGGACTGCTCTAAACCCAGACCCCGAGATTTAGACACCCGGAATAGGGGGTCAACGTCAGCGGGAAAAAAAGCTCTATGTTCAAGGCTGATTTTATAACAATTGCATAGCTCAACACAACACCGGCCTGCTAATTCATTATAATTGGTAGCTAACTTAGAATTTTGAAGCAGATTCGTAATGTGCATTCAGTGATACATGCTTGGCACGCCTTTAGTTCCATTAAGAAGAATCTAAATGAAATTCTTACTGACATTATCCGATTCAGTTAACCAACTGTTGCACTGATATCTAATAATATCGACGGTCCAATTGATACTATACTATCAAAAGTTAGAGCTAATGAGTTGCAAAAACTATGCAAATTAAATAACACATTTTCTTTAATACAATATCTTACTCCATTGGAATACGAAGTGGGTGAAATTGTTCAAACTGTAATCGTAAATCTACAAACCTGGTCCAAGGTAAATAAATAACGATTTTGTTTTTGTTGGTTGGCATCACTTAAAAACCGTGAGATCGATCTGACATTTTATCACGCACATAATAGAATAGATATGGATAGAAACAAAAATATAAAACGAGAACATTTGGAAATACTGTAAGTGCTTTTATAGGATCTGACAAGACAGTCTGTGATGATTTGACCAAGCATCTCAGACTGACATGTGTGTGACTTCATATAACTGAATCATAGTCATGCATGTCACCTAAAAAGGTTTTTTTTCATTAATTCGTAAACATTTACATAAGCGACTGTACGATCTACTCTACTAACAAATTCATTCATTTAAAAATTGATAACCATGTATGTCATAAATTATAGGTGAACAACTTGATTAATATGTGCGCTATGGCCTATGTAATAATCCCACATAGCCGCCACTGTAAACTCATCCAATGGAACATTTTTTTCTCTTCTCGTGTATAACCGTTCATAGATTTCCTTATAATTGCTTGTTTTATGTTATTCAATAACAATCTAAAGGTAATCACCAATGTCGTATTTCCGGTATCCCAATAAAGCTTTCATTTGCTCTATTATAATATTTATGTATGTCTATTGCGTGATAGCTTCATCACTCGATTTTGTCCTTATTATTATAATATAATTTCGTCTTTTGCGGAACATCACAAGATTCTCTAATTACTTCGTGTCTTTTATTACTTCTAAGAACAATAGCTTGTTAATTTTTCAAAGAGAATAATTTTAAGAAGTATAATTAATTTTCGATAACAACAGTGAAGAACGGCGTTTTTTAAAACGATATATTTTAATAGAATGATATCGAAATTTTCTTGATCTTTATTTAAAGGGCCGTCCATTCATCACGTGATGTTTTTTTGAGCATTTTTAGCCCCCCTCCCCTTTGGTAATGCATAGTGAGGACTACCCCTCCACCCTCTACCCAAATCACGTGTATTTTTATTACCTACAAAATTTTTAATTTTTACGCCGCTTTTGAAAAAGTAATTGCGTGTTTGAAAAAAAAATAAATGTACGGGATATATAACTACACCCCCCTCTCCCATTACCTCACGTGGTTAATGGACGGCCGCTAAGAACAAAAAAAGAAGTTTTAAATATATTACTACGAATAAGTTTCTAGTTAAAAATGTCACACGTTGAATCACATAAACCAGCGCCTACGCACATAAAAAGAGAGCAAACAAAATGTAACTTTGTTTTAACACACCAGAGATAAGTTTAACGGTTTTTTATTTTATTATTTCCAGATCGCAGTAGAATGAGGCCATAACTTGCACACGAGACCCAGACAGCAGGTGCGTATACAAACCATTTGAGATAAAGTCACAGCATTCGATACGGAACACCTGTTCTTTGATATCCAGTGATATATCGCAGTCATTGGATACTCTCTTAGACTATAGTCCTGCTGTAACTTACTTCCTTATCTGTGTATTTATTATCCATTACAGACGCAGTGGGTTAAAATTTGTGGAGTTTCCATTGCTTTAGTCGTATTGTATTTGTTTTCGTTTTTTTTTTCTTCTTGAGGCGAAAAATTACAGAAACTGAGCTGCGCTGCAAATTAGCGCTCACTGTTGAGTGAATGCTTATTATAGGGCATGCGTGGGTTCCGAAAGAGAAGTACAGGAATGAGCTTCAATGTTTTGGTTTGAAATAACATTTAAGACAACAAACATAGTTTAAATTTATAGAACGGTGTCAATGGTACGACGCACCGCTACGCAATCTTTAAAAGTTCGAGAAAATTTGACAACTAGTCTATTGTATAGAATGGCACCCCATAGACTATTTACCATCATTCGTAATCGTGTTAGCTTATAATTATATATTAAAACAATAAAAAAAACTTCTTATCTACCTAATGCATTGGAAATGGTTCAATACCATCTTATTGTCATTGTCCTTTCATTCTTAAAAGCCGGTGTAGTCGGACCCTATCAGATGGATACTGTTCACCTGTCCCTAAAATCTATTTAAAATGTGTCGCACGTACTTCGCTGGTCCTACAGTTTCATTTTATTTAGTTTATAGAATACCCACCTTGGATTACCTACAAAGAACATATAAATGTTGGCACGACAGTTATAATCTTTTTTAGTACACGCAGTAAACTGTTAAGTCAAATTCCTAGTATAAAGCCACTATACAGGTGACTAGGTATTCCTGGTATACAGTGAGACAACTAGAGGAGGTCATTTCATAAATAATGCATAATAGAAAAAACTGCAAACCATGACTTGTGACAAAATAACACATTTCCGAATTTTGCCATCTTTATAAATGTGATACGTTGCATTCAAGAAGCTACATATCACATGATCAAGATATGCATGAAAGATAAACCACCAATACTTTACTAATTAATTCACAAATATGATAAAAAAACTTTTATGTCCAATATCTCAAGAATGATAAAATTTTGAACAAAATACACTATTCAATTTGTATATAATTATCCAGTCACTCTGTACTTTAATCAAAAGTACCTAATTATAATTGTGATAAGATCCACTATGGTGGCTGTTTCCTTCCAACCCTTGGAAGGAGCAAAGGTGCGCGCGTGTTCCATAGCGGTCGGCACAATAGACAATGGGTGTTTGTATGCAGGGAACGACCACCGCGGATGTGTTCGATCGTGTCCAACGGTGCTTCACGCATCCGTAATGGAGTACTGCAGTTTTAGAGACACGTAACTTATTTCGTCTGATTGTGTTAGCGGGTTCTTTGAGCTTTAACAATAATCAAATTATGTAATATTATAAATTGGGAGTAAGTGTTGTAACAATTTATACTTTTCTCACTAATGAAACACCATATGACTTTAACCATTTATTAATTACAATGAGACTTTATAATGGTTATTTTAAAGCCCTTGATTTATACATAAAACTATTTAACATTTATGATTAGCTTTCGTTTTTCCTTCCTGAAAACCCCTACCAAACATGATAAGCGAGCCGCCAGAGCGTACCTGCTCCAATTTCCCGTCAAAAACAAGAGTGTCATAACACAAAACGATCGGGCTAGTGATAAAGGTCAAACGGAAACTAATTGAGATTGTTAATCAGAAATTCTTGCAAATTTTATTATTTTATGAGATTACTCGATATATTAATAAAATCATTAATTAACAACATTGTAATATTTAACAATGGTATTGGTATTTTATGCAAAGACAATTCGTTCCCTTTTATTTAAATTTCTTAAAAACAAAATGAACATAGTAAGTAAAAGTCATAACTTCTTTTAATAACCTAACACAATCTAATCAAGATAAGACCAAGGCAGGAAAACTGGATGCATAAAGCACAGGATAGGAAGACGCGGCATCTGAACTACGAGGCCTATACCCAACTATAAGTTACGGAAGGCTGATAAAGAATGAAATTGAAAGTTTTGGCGTTTGGTTATCAAGTTTGATATGGTTCTAGTTTCACTGAATTTCTCACTACTCCACTTATTGTTACTCTTTCAAGCTACTGTACTTATTTATTTAGTTAGTATAAGTCAATATGACAACATTGTAATAGAGGAGACCAAAATGAAAGGTTATAGGAAAGGTTTCCCTTCAAAGGTTATACAATAATAGGACTTTTACGCTAAAATTCAATATGTATAACTATAATCCAAGTATTCCTTCCAAGGTATTGTTGGCAAACGTGATTTTTTTTTCTTTATTTTACTCGATGTGTTTTTTTTTTTTCTTTATTTTGCTCAATATGTTTTTTTTTTTCTTTATTTTGCTCGATATTGATAGCGTGCGGAACCCTTCATGCGCGAGTTCGACTTGCACTTGTCGGTTTTTAGGTTAGTTTTAAAAGAATTGGCACCATCATTTGTTATAATTACTCTCATATCCATCAAGAAGATTATTGGGAAGATATTTAATCTCTTTGGTAAGGTAATAGTGCCTTTAGTAGACACTCATTTTTATAGTGTAGTTGAAAACAGGATGTATTATGATGTTCAAGTTAACCATAATGTCTGTTACTTCCTTTCGAATGGATTCGTCATCCTGTAAAAATGGTGTCATGCTTACTTCATAAGAATCAAGATTTTTTATTTATTGAACGGGGAATTGATCCTTGTTACATATTTAAGTATCTTCATTAGCATGAACCGAGTAGGAACAATAATAATGTCTTTATAGAGATTGTTAAGAATTGTAGTGAATTTCAAGGTTTGCTATGGCAACATTTAAGTATTAATCAGAGATAGTCCTCAAATTATTGGTATCAAATTCTTAATAAGTAACGGATATTATCGTGTGAAACACCCAAAAATTAATGTATAAAAATATGTATCTTATTTAGTCCTTCTTTTTATTAATTCCTTTCTCCAAGTGTGTAGGTATATAATTTGTTGAAATCAATGTTTACTGACAACAGCCGATAAAAAAGTTCACTGACCCCTCTAGTCAGGGGTATAATGGCCGGAGCTTGCTTCCATTCCGACCACTTGACTTCGCCCTAGTTCAAGCGTCTTAAGACTTTCCGCTCACGTAAATAAAGCTTCAGCTATTTTATAATTAAATAGCTATTAGGATCGTTTAGGCTTACAAGATTTTTTGTCTGTTATGGAGTTTCTTCTAGATCCTATATTCTCGGAAAAAATCTAAGAAAAATATTAAATCCTATTGATTAATTTCAAAGTCTTTACTATCTATACTTATATTATAAAGAGGAAAGATTTGATTGTTCGTTTGTTGCATTGAATAGGCTCTGAAATTGTGACGGGTTCGATGCTTGGGCGAATGAATGAAAGGCTGACTAAGCTTGAGAGAACTTGATTATACGGTAATAAAAGAAAAAAAAAGAAAAACTGTAACAAACAAAAAAAAGGAATATAAAAACAGTTCGTATGATTATCTAAGTATTATAGAACAATAAATAAATAGAACAAAAACAAACTCCGTTTCTGGGTTTTCTGAAATAGATAAAACTTGGACGATATTTCACGAAGATATACTATTAGATTAACATTTTTCTTATTTAAATTATAATAACTTAATTATTATTAAATTTTTAAATTTATATGATTACATTATCATTGTTGTGTCAAATGCATTTTTTACGAACAGACATTCATAAAGAGCATATTGGGTTAGTCAAAATTTCAAATTACGAAAGGTGGGTAATACAAAGAAATGATGTTGAATCAAAGACAAAAAGTTTGCATGCGGAAACCTAGGACGAAATAAACGGTGGCACGGCACACCGTTACAAAATTACTAAACCGATTCCAAAAATTCTTTCACCTACGGGAAGATACAATACGCGGTTGACATATGCTATTATTTAAGTCGGCGAAGTCGCGGGACAACAGCTAGTTGTTAACAATATTTATTTCCTGATCACTTTTGTAGAATTTAAAATATGTACGTATATGTTTTTTATTATAAAAGTGCTCTAACTAAGAACAATGTATTCGACATAACTTAATCAATCATATTAATTTCCTAAAGACCTCTTTTTTATTATCAAAGTGATTGTTTGCTATCAAATACTATGCGGTAACCCTCAGCTAGAGGGTACAATAGACCCGGCTCACTCATACACTCGACTCCGTCGTCTGCCCTAGTTCGTGTATTTTCTAAGATTCTTCTCTATTATTCACTCAATGTCCTCGGAACGTAGGTTTATTATCTTCCACGTACTGTGAAATGTACACTTGGAAGCGGAACGACCCCAATTAATAATAAAATGAGGACATTTCATAAGTAATTGTTAATGATATTAATGTCTCTATTCTTGACAGCAGACATACTCTATGGATAGTGATATAGGGAAAACGTACCCTTAATTACCCACTGCAAGGGCCCAGTTCGGATTGGTGGGTGATCAAGATTACACAGATACTGCTGAAATCAACTGTTTAACGCGGCCTTCGAACAGGTATTTCGACAAACTATTTTAAATCATTACAAAAAGCAAAAAAAAACATCTAAGTACCTATATTCATTCTAAAATCAATTTATTATATCTTACAGCTTTTAAGATTTTATCGACATTATAAATCTCTTGCCGAATACAGATAACATTTAAGTGGTCTAAGCGTCTTATCAGTTTTAATACACTCATAAATATATATACGTTTTAATTCTTAATTTAGATGTCACTGTGCCAGTACACACTTGTACCATGTAAAACATTATACGCACTACAAACAAACAATCTCAAAGAAGTATTTACACTATTTACTAATAAAACTTAAATAATTATCAAATTTTATTGTTAAATTTCGAACGTTAGCGATCACTGGTTTTAATAAAATAGACCTAGAACAACATCCCTCTTATTATAAACCGACCAAAATATGACAAGACGACTCTATTTGATGTTTTCTCTTCTGTGATAGTCAATTTGATTTAGGCAGTCGATGGTTTAAAAAAAGCACTAACTTAACTGCTCGTTTATCATCATAAGACGGCATAAGTTATGTTCTGCATTGTTTTTTCGAAGTCCTGGATAAAAATATACTACGCTCCCAATCGGACTGTCTACTCTTACGTCATAAATCATGATAGTATCAAAAAAGCAAATCAGTGGAATTCGGATTAACTCCCTCTTTTAATCGTTAGGATAAAAAAGAACATTGGTTCCCGAAATCAAACTAGATGTCGCTACGGTACGTTCTTGATTTCTCCATGACAACCTAAATTACTTTTCAAAACTCAATAAACAACTCATATTCTATTTGTACTTTTTGGTATTTGTATTGATATCTAAGTTTAAAACATTTCAAACAGTTTTTTAATATGTTAGTTATAAAGAACGGAAATAACTGTCTTTGGTCCATTCGTTTCTTGCAAAAATCAACTTTTGCTTGCCGTCGCGAGTCGCCATCTAGTGGAGGTGCTTTTTAGTGCTTTTTTTATATACTTCATCATTAAGTTTTAATCCAATTTTAAATTTACTTTCTCTTCGATGAAACAACATATCATCTCCATCCTTATTCAGTGAAACTCTTGTTAAAATCATTAACAAATACCATTCGTAACAAAATAATTATTACAGTATTTTTAATTATCTAATTATTAATAAACTATTATCTGATAATCCTACTAAATAGAAACAACCCATTCATGAAATGGCACGATCAGCGCACGGCTGTTCTCTTCATTTGTAAGTGTTGTTAGTTTCGTCAAGGGCTTTTATGCCCTCGAGCCCCTCGATCAGACCCGACCTAATTTCCTCAGTGCTGACACGACACGACTGTAGGTACGTTGATTAGTCTAGCGATAAGTTTAACGATTTTCAAGGAAGCTGGGAAATACTTCGGAAGTAGTTCAACATAACTTGAAGCATTTTTCTAAATAGTTTCGTGGCTGTTTACAAAGTATAAAGAATTCACGTAATAAAACACTTATTTGAAAGCATAATATTAATTTCTCTAGAACATGGTAATAAAACTTGCAGCAGCATTTAATTTCCGTTTATTGTCAGATATCAATTTTGCCAAAATACGAACGCAATTTCAAATAGGTCACAGGAAAATTGAACTTTAACAGCAATGGACGAAAACTTGAATGGATGAAAACTTAGTTCAGATTTGGATATTGGATTTTAATATTGAATATTAAATCTATACTAATATTATAAAGCTGAAGAGTGTTTGTTTGAACGCGCTAATCTCAGTAACTACTGGTTCGAATTGAAAAATTATTTTTGTGTTGAATAGACCATTTATCGAGGAAGGCTTTAGGCTATATAACATCACACCGCAACTATTAGGAGCGAAGAAATAATGGAAAACGCGGACGAAGTCGCTGGCGGCCACTAGTTTTAATATACTATTATTAAATATGAATGCTCATACAGTAAGTTGCACAAACGTCTGTTAAAGTTCTCATCAGTTTAAAGTGACATTACCCATACAATTTTGACATTCATTAGAGCTTAAAGGCGTCATTAAACCTTAATGGACGTTTGTGCAACTGGCTGATATTTAATAATAGTATATTAACATTGATTTTGTAGACTATTATATGAGATATATAATATAGTAATATAATTCTGTAGTCAATTTGTCATTATCAACAATTTTACAAAAGTCAACATCTTTACATTCCTCCGTAACTAAGTAGTTCGTACGCCAATTGCAAAGTGTCGCTATCTTTGAGGTCCCGGGTACGATTCCCGGTTGAATCAATGTAGAAAATGGACTTTTCTATATTGTCTCGGGTCTAGGTGTCGGAAAACTACATAAAACGGGTTTAACTACTCAACTTGGAATCCGAGCGATGTATGCTTCAACGCCAAATAGGTATAAACTTTTTGTATCCAAGCAGTATTGTTTCAAAACTTTTGTTGTGTCTAGACATAAACCCTTTTCTTGCCGATAAGGTTGCCCGCGAACATTCCCGACCTAATTTACAATCCCCTTAGCTCGTGGTCGATGTTCACGCAAACTAGTACCCTGATTAATCGGGCTCCCCCGTGACTTGCTTAATATCGCGAGTTTAATTTTAATTTGTAGACGTTATTATATCTAATTCGGCTGTTAGAACGATTAGACTGTGAAAAGCTTAATTAATAAGGTTTATTTTCGTAATGCCTTCATATTTGATGTCTCTTCAGTTTTATTTCGTCAATTCATCCGCAACTATGACCTACATTGCTGTTCTTTATTAATATTTTCTATTTTTATTTTATTGTTCTCGTTCATTCGAAAACTATAGATAACTCTATTTTGATGCTTTGTAGCTTTAAACCAATATGCAACTGATTGTATAGTGAGTGGATGAATATTTTTTTAAACATCTAGTTGTAGATGATTGCATTTGATTTATTCTGAAAAACTTTCTCAAAAAAGTAACGTCTTTGTGCCATTGACGATCCTGTTGGAAAAACTTCAGAATTAGAGCGAAATTTGAAAGTACTTTTAATAAATCTATTTGAATAAAGATTCAAATAAATTTATCCTATTTGAATTTAGCAATATAGGAAGGGGTTGTCTTAAAGACGTTAATGTACCGTTGATAATTATGATGGTATAAAATGATAATTTTGACTCTTTTACAGTCGAGTCTCTTTCGAGGTATGACTAAAAAACCATGAAAGTAAAATTTAAATGTGTACATCAATTCTCATATGACATACATATTTTCAACCCATTCGTGATGTAAGCAGGCGTGGTGTTTGTGATTGTAATTACTTTAATATGCGTATGTCTGTTGACCTAATTATTGTTCTTTTTAACAGAAAATAGCGTCATCTTGTGACGTCATTGAAATAAAGAATTCTATGGTGGAAGTTAAATGATTTAGCGAAGTTTTGCGAAGTCATAGATTGAACGAAATTACCTATTAGTGTAATGTCTGTTAGTATTATTATTATATTATGTCCACATTGTAATGACATAGGAGTTCTATATGGAAGGAATCAATAGAACGGACCATAACCCACCACTCGCTTCCAGTGCGGGTTGGTGCATGGTGTTAACCATTGCAGGTGCAGCCAACGCCAACGTTTTTACTTGCCGACAGTTCGATGCACGGAATAGCTCATGATAATAAAGTTTTGGTCACCCATCCTCGCGAAAGTACCTTTACCTTACCTCTGCATGGCAGACAACATAAACGTCTTCAGTTTATTTTATACTCCTTTTAAATGCTTACTTAACTTACGTAATACGACTCACTAGCTGTTGTCCCGCGACTTCGCACGCGTAAATTATAATCTACGTCAACCCCGTTATGATATAGCTACCCGCAGGTGATTTTTTTTTAAATCGGTCCTTAAGTTTCAGAGCTTATACGATGCAAAGTTTAATCCTTATAATATTAGTATAGATACAAATTCTTCAGGGAGATTATTCGAGAAGACTCCATGCCCTACGTCTATTTTATACAACGAGGAAAATAATCCAAATGTTCAGGTCAAAGGTTATTAGGTCGGTAGGCCATTGCAGTTTCCTCTTTATGTGACCTCATCTTCAATACATACGAGTAGTATAAAAGTAAGTCGCTTTCCGTCGTATGTCCCTGTTTATGTATTTATGAATTTATGTGCTTAGATCTTTAAAGCTAGTAACTAGCTAGCAACGGAATTGGATGTGGTTTTTTTTTAAAATATTAGATGATTCAATAGGAAGGTTTTTATGAATAATACAAGACTACGCGGGCGAAACCGCTGGCGGAAAGCTAGTACTACGAGATAAACACTACTACGATTTGTTATATGTTTTGTTGCACGCTTTTCAGCAACTCTACACTCAGTTTCTATTTTGCGTGAAATCAGGTTGCATCAGCCCTGTAACCTAGCTCGTCCAAGAAGCCATTTAATCCTTAAATCGTCTATTCTCCTTGGCATTAATTAATGATCGTAGACAAGACAAGATGCAGTCCTATGTTTCATGACAGCACTTTGCATCTTGTCAGTCCACGATCATTAAACCAACCAGCTCTTCGCAGAGGACTGTCAAAGATATCCATTTTATTCTCATAAGACACACTAACAGAACAATTATCATGACAATAATTTCCGAAAATCAAAATGATATATGCACCAAAACAAGCGTGAACATTATTTGCCATTTTGGTCACGATTCAATTAAAGTTTACTAAAAATCCACAACAAAAAACGGAATCGATTAAGAATAAATATTATAAGGAATAACATTGCAATGTGAATTGTAAATCTGAATTGGTCGATAATAATAATAGAAGTTAAAAATATAGGTATTTTATGTTAAAATTATGTATTTTACAGAGGTGTTTGGTAAATAACCATGTCCAGTAAGTCCTACTATTTGTATAGATAATTCATTTATCTTACATGCCAATTAAGGATCTGCCTTGAGCATCACTTGGTTTGTCTACAGCCTGTCTTGTATGTTGAGTATTTACTACTTCTCGAGCTTTGTATACATAATTTACATAAAGAAATTTGCTATAATAAAAAGATTAAATGTAATTATTTATGTTCTTGAATATATATAACGCTGTATCCATTTATAAATACTCGTAATAAAAATAACATGGATACAGAAGTAGAAATTATGTGCGCGAGTGTCTTTCGGTCATAAAATTTACATTGGGCTTGAGTGTTATTAAATAAGATAATATAGTTGGTATAATTATATAGTTGTATATAGTTGGTATAATTATATAGTTATATAGTTATATAATAAAATAATATAGTTGGTATAATTTATTATGCCTTCTAAAGACTATCTTATCAACTTATTACATTATAAATTGTACTGGCTACCAATTGTATATCTCCATATAAACAAATATTCGAAAGCACCATATGCATTGAACCTTAAATGAGTAGAATTATCTGATACAAAATGTATATGCTATTCTGTAATTAATTGAACCGTGAACGCAACGTTAAGTGCAGCGCTGGGACATCATAGATCTTCAATGAAGTAAAAGCTTTTTTTACTTTTGAAGTAGGTTATGTATTTGATTAAACCTCTATGCCACAGAACATAGAGAGAGAATAGAAGTATAATGATATTGATTTAGTATGGGAACCGAGTGTCGCCTCTCCGCACACAAATACAGATTAGATGAAATGATCATTTTGTTCATTACATGAAAAACTGCCACGCGATACGTTCGTGATAACATAAACAGAATCCCAAAAAGATACTAAGCTAAGAAATCACACGATTAAAAACAAACTCTAATTCAACGTGATAATAAATAATTTACTTTCACATGAATGTTGAACTGTCACGTAGCTGTATACGGGGATACCAGAAGGGAAAAAATATTTTAAGATTATGCACATTTTAAAAAATTGGGGACATCATTTTATGTGCGAACTATTAAGATTAGATTTTGCTGTAACCAAGTGAATATTAAAAAATAACGCTTTTCCCTATATAACTTCTTTTAAAAAACGCAGTACAAAACCTAAGAAAACTTAATGATAAACTCTATCATATGTCTGTGGAGTAATATAATTAAGCGAGGGAAAGAGTAAAAAAACAAAAATTAAGAAACCAACAGAATTTTTGTATTAATTTCATTAAGCCTAATTTGTAATTTTTTCTTACTGGTATCATTCCGATTGTGCATATTAGTGATGTGACATAATAGTAGTTGATGAAATAAGAGGTTTAAATTTTGTTATGAAACAGTAAAATGTAATTCAGTTCGACAATGTCCTACAGTGGTTTGATAGTAATTACTTAAAGCTTAATTCAAATAAAATGAAATACATAAAGTTTGCATTACCTAATGTGAGGCATAATAATACACTTATAAATGTAAATAGTGAAAAAGTTGAGTTGGTGAAATCGACAAAGTTCCTTGGTATTATACTAGATTCCCGACTGCAATGGGATCCTCATATTGATAATTTGTCAAGTAGACTGAGTTCTGCAGCATTTGCTGTTAAGCAAATTAGACTCTTGACAAATGTTGAAACGGCAGGATTGATATATTTTAGTTATTTTCATAGTGTAATGACGTATAATCTATTGTTGTGGGGTTCTGCGGCTAGCATTCAAGATATTTTTATTCTACAAAAGAGAGCTGTCCATGCTATATATAATTTACGGTCTAGAGAATCTCTCAGAGAAATATTAAAAGAAATAAATATTTCGACTGTTGCCTCTCAATACATCAATGAAAATATTATCTACGCAAGAAAACATTACGATTCCTTCACAAAAAAAAAGTAGTGTTCATAATCATAACACAAGAAATAAAAATAAACTTGCCGTTCCAAGCTTCAGACTTCAGAAAACCAGAGGATCAATACATTTACATTGCTATGTTCAATAAAGTTCCACAAAATGTAGTTGACCTACCCATAAATAAAGGCTATTATAAAGTTGATGATTATTTTAAGAATCGCAATGCATGGAATGAATAGCCATCGCTTTGTTCTATAAAGACTAATTATATGTTCAACCTATGTCCTACAGACTTTGAAAGTTGTATTTATTATTGTAAATATTATTGTGATAAGATATGAAATGACATGATTTATGTAAATATCAAGGGGTGGTAAGTTTCTTTCGCTTGTTCTTCTTGTCAGCTAAAAGACGTCCTGAACAAGTGGTAGGGGAAAAAAAATTTTTGGACGATTCAAAAGCGATTCATAATAACTAATATGATCATTACAATAATAAATTGATCATAGCCATGTTTGTTTTACTTTATTATTCTTAGTTTTATAACTGTAATAATAATAAGTACCTACATTTTTAATTGCAACGACTGGACAATAAGGAATCGCTGGTCAAGTATGAGTTTGAAAGCCGTGACAAAAAAGTTTGAAGACAGACACAAAAGCGATAAGTACGTAAAAACGTCAATCTACATATAAAGTCACATCCGTTTGAGACATGCGTTTATAAACTTATGTGCAAATATGAAGCAACAAAAAAATTGATAAAAGCTGTTCTGTGGGCGGTTCTTTAAAGTGGCTATCTTAACTCGATTTCTATAATAATGGTTTCCGATTATGAATCAGCATAATAAAGTAAATGAAATTGACGCCTATAAATTAATTTTGTAAATTAAATTCACACCACCAGCAATATTACGTTAGTTGAAAACATGATTTTTTGTTTGTATAGATAATATGTTGTTTTGAAATTCATTTGATAGGTTTAGGTCTAAAACGGATAGGACAAAATAAATTATGTAAACAGGGCAATCCGTTATTAGGGAAACTAAAATAAATGAAATCCAGTTTCACCAGTTTCTAATAAGACCTATTAGGCCAACACTCGTAGCTTTTCACGAAGTTTCGTTTGATTTATATATTGTTCATAAAACGTTGATATACTTCGTAACTTAGATATTTATAGCACATCAGTATTTTTTTATATTTATCTGCGTGTAAATAATTAACCGAATCTTCGTAAAAAAGTTCAGTTCAGTATCAATTCATCTTTTATTTTCAGGAGGCACAGCACTATTTTTTGCAAAAGTGCACAATATGATTTACATTGCTGTCTAGAAACGGGGTTAGAAACATTAATGTTGGTTTGAGCAAACAATGTATATTTTATTTGAAATTGTGTCACATTATTACGTTTTTTATATTTTAGCACTAAAATTGTACTTACCAGTGAAAGGAAATGTTTGCATTAGTTAGATTGTATACTTTGTTTTGCTTTTTGCAAGTGATAATAGCACAAAACGGTTTTTTATATAGAAAAAATCAGTAAAATCACCACTCGATGATTGACGAACGACTGACAAATATAAAACCGAGGAAAGGGCGTCATATGAGTAAAAATGCATATGCCAGCGACGCTTGCCCCGCCCACTTACTACTTCTATTCTCTCTCTATGTTCTGTGTTCTATGCTGTGCTCGACGTCGAGCGCGACGTTTATATTTTACAGAGTAGCACGGCAACTATGCCTGTTCTAGATGTACTAACTTATTGCAGTATTCGAAGTTGAAACGATTTTAAATTGAGTCGAACGAAGTAAATCGAAATAAGTGGAATTAATACCTATATATATTTAATGAAGTAAGTGTTTTAGCTAATGAGTGGAATGAATACCTATATATATTTAATATGTACATTCGAGAGCTGTGTTACCTGCTCTCCGGTAAAGTTTCCTCTGACGAAAGAGCAGGAAACATAAACAAAAGTAACTCCTATCCAATCGAATGTAACAAAATGCAATTAGTAATGATAATACATAATATTTTCAAGGGACTAAAAAGTGAGATTGATTGGTATATTGGTTACTGATTGGATTAAAAAGTGAGTCTCAAATTTAACAATATTCAGTTTGGTTAAGTTAATGTGTAAATCACTGTTTAGTCGAGGCTTAAGAAATTTAATGATAATTGCAATAGATTTAAAAAAAAAAACACTTTCACATAATCTACCTACATCCTTGTGTATTCGTCTCCTTATTTGACCTGTTCAGTGTTACGTTTACCTTTATGCTCATTCTTATGATCTCAGTGCCAACTCAAGTACTGTATAAACGAGTATTCAAATTATTGAAATTTCAAACTATTAAAATAAGAAGCGCAGAGTCTGTCCCTGGTAATCTTAACTACATTGTCTAGGCAGACAATGACGCCGCAGTCAGAATGGCTGCGATTGTCTACGAAGCTGAGATCGCTTAAATTATTACCTATGCATGTTTTGTTCGTAAGAACATAATAGTACGTTAAAACTATTTATATAACTTCCACATATTACGCTATTAAACGTAAAAGTATTATGTTTGATTTGGGTACAGCAAAGAGAAGGTAACATAACGGCCTCCAGCCTCGACTTGGACACAGCACAGCGTTCTCACAGCATAGAGATTCAATAAATCAAGGTGAGGTTGGCTAGTGCAGTACCTTAAACCGTATTCAAGTAGATTTTATTTCTCGACTGTACTAGACGTCTAGTTCGAGATTCACCAGCGAATACATGCCGCAAATATTAATAGATAATAACTAAGTAATTTAAATTT
Organism: Diatraea saccharalis; assembly: GCA_918026875.4. Classification (NCBI taxonomy): domain Eukaryota; kingdom Metazoa; phylum Arthropoda; class Insecta; order Lepidoptera; family Crambidae; genus Diatraea; species Diatraea saccharalis. The sequence goes on from OU893333.1 coordinate 30,226,700, forward strand.
ATTCTCTGTTGTGTCTATAGACTTAACACGAAATGGATTTTTATGCATTTTGTTATAAAGAAATGTCTTGAAGAAAATTATGTTAACCGTCTAACAATTATACAAATATGTAAAAGTATAGATGAGATAAACTAAATAACTGAAAAAGCTGGAACAAGTTAAAAAATATGCACCAAAAAATATGCACCATCATACATAACGTGCAGTCGGAGGCATGCCCAACGAGATAATGATTTGAATTGCATGCCACCGACTGCATGATATGTATGATGTTGCATATTTTTTTACCTTGTTCCAGCTTTTTAAGTTAGTTGTTTTGACGCAGGCGGGTTGTCGTTTTATTTTAATTATAATTTTTTTTATGTCTTTTTAGTTAAACAAATTACCAGGTTCGTTCAGAAAGTGAAAGATACAGAGTCTATATTTTTAAACTTTATAGTTGTATTATTTTTATTGTTAGTACGGTAATGATAATCATGATATAACTTTTTGGAATCCTTGTAGTAAGTTCTTTAATTTGATAATGATATTGTTGTTTTTAAAACAAAAAGAGAATTTTTATATTAAATATAATGGCGTCGCATATTTTGATATTTTTAATGTCACCTATCTATCACTTGGGCTACTAAGACAAATCGAACAATATCACAATCATCTAAATCCGTTCAACGGTTCTGAAGATATGATGTAATTAAGAATATTACATACATATATACGAGTACAATACAAGATACGCGCTAAAAACCTAACCCTTCCTTTGCAGTCGGGTATAAAAGAATATATGTAGCTGATTGTAAACTAAATTATTTAACACTTTCTTTTGCAATCAGTGACTTAAAAGTAAGGACTTAACCTCAAAGAAAATAGGTTGACGATTTAATTTGCCTCCATCTTCAATTATTTTTTCATAAGGCAAAATATCTTTTGAAAAATTACGTCTTCGACTTCCTCCTTTATTTCCGTAGATCGTCAAGTAATGTTTTCTCGTCTACGAAACCTTTTGTATCGCAAAAGCAAGCCTATTCATGAGTCTCCTTTTTTTTCCTATTCGTTGTCGTTGAGGTTTTACTCGGTCGTTACAAGGCTTTACGTGTAAGAAAAACATTGTTGTTTCACTATAGTTCCTATTTTCGCTACATAGGAAGGAATTATAGTGAAACAACATTGTTTTTTCTCTGACTAATTTTTAAATAATAATATATGTTCATAATTTCACATTTGCATACGTATTTAGTTTTATTATTATTAAAGTTTCATTTTCACAGACAATTTAATATCTTTATAATTGTTTCTTTCACGTTCAGTAAACAAAAGGGTCAGAGTAGTGTATGTAATGCTTTTCGTTATGGTGTATGTATATTTTTATATTTTTGTATATTTAGTTAATTTTCGATGATTGTTATAAGCAGTAAGTACTTTTTTTCTTTCAAAATTCAAGTGTGCTGATTTCTCATTCTCATGATTTCTACGTTCGCACAATTATAAAAAAAAGGTTCTAAACTATTTGCTACACATAATAATACAATTAACGTGTTTGTTGTGTTTAAAAGTTGTCGTTAGTTTACAATCGAATTTGCGGCCTAAAGTTTTATTCACACAAAACTGTGACGTGTCAATACCGGCACAAATCTTACTTTTTTTTTTGTAATCAGAGGCACACGACTACATAAAGTTTATTTTGTAATCAGTGGCATACGAGTACGCTGTCCTTTGGTCATCGTTATTATAATATAATTATCTCTATAAAATTAATTTCTTTTGTCAAACTTTTCAGAGGGTGATTTAGCTGTAGGGTTTTAGTTTTTGAACTTTTTTGGCTTACCGTTTTTGGCTAAAGTAACGGCTATAACTGCTAGTATCTTTTTGTTCAATAAAGCCAAAGTAACAGTCGTAATAGGGATGATGACTGGGTAAAAGAAATCCAATTCTATTTAGTCCGTCATTCAGATAATAGAAAAATATTAGATACGTATTTTTTTTTACTTCAATTTAACAAGAAATTGCTTAGATAACAGGCATTAAAGTTGAGGAGTGGGGGCTCGCTAAGTCACAGTTGAGTAGAAAACGTACTCTAACGTGACGTCATGCGAAATTTCAACTCAATGTAACGCCGTAATTTTATGATTACGAAAAAAATACGTGTTTAATATTTTTTAAAACTCTACCTGACGGACAAACAAACAAAAATTTGTCATCATCCCTATTCATTAATTATATATTATAGCCTATCAAAATAATAACATATGTGTATAGAAACACGGGCGCACCATTAAAGCACTTATACGAAACAAAGGACCTACTCTGTTTCTTGTAAACGAAATTTCGGATATTTTAGAAACGCTTTTATGGATACTCAAGTACTTATTTTTTAATTAGTCGGGTGAAATATTTATTTAATTCATAAATTACGGCGATACATTGAATCGAAATGTCGCATGACGTCACACCTTTGTACGTTTTGTGACGTAGTCAGCCCCCACTCCTCAATTTTGTGTCGTCATCCCTATTATTATTCATATAAATTGCGATTCGCAATCTATTACGTTTAAATTCTTAAAATGATATTAGATATTGAAAATGGCAACCCTACAGTAGTTTGCATTAATCTGCCGCAAGTCACGGGTTAAACACTTTATTCAATCTGCGGACGCCAACGCAATTGTTTCTATTCCATCATTGCAACCCTCAATGTATTATTCGCCAAAGCATTTTATAACTTATTATCGTGCAATAAAAGCTATAATGCATTTGAATTGTCGTAGATCATGACAGTTTTTTTTTCTATTAGTAAAGATGATGTCCCATTTTTTTAGGTCGTGAGACAATATTCCTTACGATCAAATAGATTACTATAAAAGGAGAATCATGCTAGTTGTATCGTCGGAATGTGTAAACAGAAGTAACGTATATCTTACAATATTGAACTACGCTGACAGTTAAAAATATATTGAAAGATCTAATCTTAAACAATTCATCGAATAAACTAAAAATTAAGCTAATGTTTTTCAAATTAAAGATACTGCTATGAGACAAACCATTCATAGACTACATGCGATATTCAATATGATTCTGCGATGCATGGATATTCATCTCAAATTGATTTGACTCAGTGATGTCCTCCTACTTAAGTTCTTGACGTGATGACGTAGCTTCACTAACAATGAGAAAGCTTAATTCAAAATGATATCAATCGACTTGCGTTGAATGATTATAAAGCAACACGATACGACTGCATGCCAAATTGATTTGTATGCTAATCCGAGTTGTATATGCATTGTAATGCATGTAGTAAACCTACGAGATGACAGAGATGCCTTTTAGATGTTAGAATTATCTTCATAATCGACTGCTTACATGTAACAACCGTTAATTATCCTTTGAATATGCTTGTGATATCCGTTAATGTTATAATTTATCTCAAGTTTCACAGGCGTCGGAAGAGGATATAATATAAGAAACAAAAAGAATTTCTTTTACTAGTTCTTAAACCACGATAACAACCTCTTCATTCTGTTCTATCTGCCAGTTATCCAAATATCATTGCTTTGAAGCGACATTACCCATATAAATTTGACATCCATTAAAGCTTTAAGGCGTCATTAAACCGTAATGGATGTTTGTGCAACTGACTGTATAATTGTTATCATAGAACAGAAATAAAGATGTATTAATTTGTTTCCTCGACCACTAAGCTATTGACCGATATTCTATTTACAATATATTTAACTGTCTTACCACAACACCTGTACCAATTATCCTATTACATTACTACACTTACACTATTAAGGTCCTATTTCAATCGACTTTCAACCTTAAATCGATTGGTTTTAAGATTTTTTTATATACGATGTAGGAATATTTTTTACAGTATCAATTCCGTCCGCAGCACGTGTCTATTTTACGGCAATTAAATAGGGTTAGGATCTGCGGTAGCGACCGCCGCGTGCGCACGTGTTCTGGAATCTGATAGTGATAAATTATGAATCTGTCGGATGCATGGTGTGGCTATAAAAAGTTATTCTATTAGTGGAAATGTTTCTATGGCAGATACGACATTTCGTAAAACAGATTCACCACTCTTTTAGTTACGTGTCCTTTTTTAAGTAGAGAAAGAACAATCTCAAGGAAGAACTGGTTAATTCTAACTTCCGTTTAGTCTACCGAGTCTCGTGTCTCTCTCACTACGAGATCTTGGCAGAATTTCTGTGTACATACATGAAAATATTAGATCATAAGTTATTATTTGATTGATTTTGTAGATATATGGAACGTGTTGTACTTTTAACACCAATTTGATATAGGTATACCGTGAAATGCATAGTCCTACCTACTTTAAAGATCATAGTTGCCATTTTTTCTTCAAATTTTCAAATCAACAAAACTATTTTATTTTGTCTCGCAAAATAAAATAGTTTTGTTGATTTGAAAATTTGAAAAAAAAATGGCATAAGAATGTCCTATATGATTTTCTGCAATTGTATCGAATTAGCTAGATTGTTATCGTTATTGTAAGCTGTATATTATTATTTATATTATTATTGTATGGAGTAATGAGCTAGATTGTTATCGTTATTGAAGTTTACATAGTTTTTGATTAAAAGTATATGGAAATGACAAAAACTATCTTACGTTTTAATCAGAAACAGTTGTTTTACCTCGACGATGTGACTGATATTCGTTGGCACGAACTGCATAGTGCAACTACAATATGAGTTATACGAATGCGCCATTGGAAAAAGGAAATGAAACTCTCATTGTACAGGAAATGGAAGGGTTTGAAGTAAAAAATCCCTACATTTACTATCCATAACTAGCAAACAGGAACTGGAGGCATACTTATTAATCATAAGAAATTTTTTCTTCATCGGTGTTCTAACGATTATTGCTTTCTCTGATAAGGAAGGGAAATTAAAATTATTTTGCTTACGTGTTACTTAAATAACCCCTTAATTGTTTCTTAAGAATCAGTTTTTATTTTATTTTATGAAATTGTTATATCGTTATATATGTATCGTTGTTTTATACTCGTAGTATGAAACAATTAATAATTTTTGTATAGTTATGGGACTACAAATTTCCGAACTCAAACGCCTTAATAAGTATAATTGTATGTATTGGGTTGGCACAAAAGTAATGAGACACACTAGAAAAATCTATAACATTTCCTTTTTAAAATCAATTTTTTCGATAATATTCTAGAATGTTGTAGAACATTCTAGGTACTTCTGGTGTAGGGTATATAAAGCCGCTCTCGCGATTTGTTTAGTCAGTTTGAAGAAAAATGGACGAGCGACAAGTTCGAACACTATACTTATACGAGTACTTGTTAGGCCACAGTGCGCGGGCTGCGGCTGACAATATCAACAATGCATTAGGCGCTGGAAGTACAAGCCATGCGACGGTGTCCCGATGGTTTGACCGTTTTAAATCAGGAGACAGGAGCCTTGAAAGTCAGCCACGCTCAGGGCGACCACCCGCAGTGAATGATGACGATTTGCGCCGCGAACTGCAGTTGAATCCGGATGCTTCATGTTGACCATTCGTGAATTAGCGGAAGCACTTAAATGCAGTCACCACGCCGTGGAACACCATCTGCATGAGCTTGGTTATCGAAAAGTTTTGGCTCGGTGGGTACCGCACATCCTTACAGACGCCAGTCGTGCAGTCCGTGTCGCTATCTGTCAGTCACTTTTGCTGCGACCCCGACGTAAAGAGTTTTTGTCAGATCTGGTTACTGGAGATGAATCATGGATTTATTACGAGAACGATACACGTCGTGCTTTTTGGCTGCCTCGAGAAGAAACGCCACCAACTCAACTGAAGCCGAGTCAAAAGAACTGCTGAAAAATTCTGCTTTGCTGTTTCTGGGATGCGCAAGGCATACTGTTTTATGAGCTATTACACAATGAAACTATAAACGCTGACAAATATTCAACCCAGCTTACTAAATTATCTGCCGCTATCAAGAAAAAACGACGAAGACGAGTCAATGTAGTTTTACTGCACGATAGCGCTCGATCTCACGTCGCATCTGTGGTTCGCCGGCAGTTGGAGAACTTGGGCTGGGAGACGATACCCCACCCACCTTATTCCCCAGACCTCGCCCCATCAGACTATCATTTGTTTAGAGCCCTGAAACAGCATTTGCGGGGTAAACAATTTAATGATTTCTCTGACGTAGAGGCGGAGTTGAACAACTTTTTCGAGGCACAGCCATCAGAGTTCTGGGCAAAAGGCATCCAAACTTTGCCGGATCGTTGGCAAGAAGTCTTAGATACTAATGGTAATTACATCATTGACTAAACTTTTTTTTATTGTAATAATAATAAAAAAGTAAAAACTTAAACCAAGTGTCTCATTACTTTTGTGCCAACCCGATATGTAAAAAATTGGGTATTTTACTCAAGCTAACCTAACTCTGCTCAAAAACAAAAGCTTCTTAGAATCTTCACAGGCTTCACGAAGAGTTTATTTTGATTGCTGGGGCTCAAGCCTGTGGAATGAAATCGAATTGAATATGGATAATAGGTTATGACCAGTGGTCGGAATTAGGTAGAGTTATTCATGTACTTACACTGATTTCATACAGCGAAAGAATAAAGTGGATATGCCTCAAATCCCGAGATTAATTTTAAAGAGCAGAAAAAATCCCGTGATTTTTTAAATAAAAAGTTATTTACTTTTACACAATTTAAACTACTGCACGCACGACGTTGCCAAACTTACATCAATGACATCGGATGTCCAAAGTTGCAAAATACCAATACGCGCGATGTTGCCACATTTGTAGGGAAGGTCCACATTAATATCAACATTTCGATGCAAATACATAAATAACTCTACCTAATTCCGACCTCTGGTAATGACGCACCACACAGGCATAGTGTAGATTGGTGTGTGTTAACGACTGCGGATGCAGCTAGGATCAATAGCTTAACGTGCCTTCCGAGCACGGAGGAGTACGAAGTAATATTTTTTGATCACCCATCCTGTGACCGGACATAGCGAAAATTGCTTAACAACCAACACCATTTTTACACTAAGCTCTCGTCACATACGGGATTAACAACTGGAGCATGCCTCAGCCTCAGTCCATCGAGCCAGCTAATCTAGTACATTGTCAGGCTGAGCGAGCTTTCAGTGCGGAAGTTATTCTCACAGCTATTTTCTCTGATAGGTAAAAGCATTTTTTTATCTACATTACATACTTATTGTATGTAATCTTTCTGTTACTGTCGTTGTGAGTGTTCCAAAAATATTTGTATTTATTAAATACCTTGGTTATTCACCTATTTATATTTTATTCACCTATTTAAAGGTATTATATTTTATACCTCAAAAATATTCTTAACTTAAAATGCTTAAAAATGGATTTTTTAAGCATTGTACCCAAATCTTTGGGGGCGATCAATATCTATTTGGACGTAAATGTACAATGTCCACCGAAAGGACATTAATGCAACCTTTGCCATTGAAAAAGTGCTTTATAAGTTTTCAATCTTGTTGTGGAAATTTATTGCAAGTCAATGATTTTTGAAGATGTCGATTCAGAAGCTTATTGCACTTATTACAGCTGAGTGTATCTGGAGTGGGCTATTGGCCAGTTTCACAAACGTCCGTTAGGGTTGAATGACTCCTTTAAACTGCAATGAATGTCTTATATTTTATGGGTAATGTCACTTTAAACTAATGACAATTTTATTGGACGTTTGTGCATGTGGCAGTATGGCTAATTCTTTTTTAATAACAAATTTTCCCGAATTAAATTTCTAAAGCTACTAGAAAGTCCTTACCAAAATAACCTTGGCCTGTGGTCTTATCTACAGTTAGGGGGCGTCCATAAATTACGTGAGGTGTTTTTTCAAATTTTCTGACCCTCCCTCCCCCCCTGGTGAGATGTCGTGAGATTTTATTCAATCCCCTCCCCCATCCCCAAATCTCACGTGAGATTTTTCAAAATGTGGGTTTCTTATTTAAACACGTTGGATTTTTTTAATAAAAAGAAAAAAAAAATTCGCTTCGTACTTTTATTTACGACTAGTTAGAGACTAGTAATCAATATTGCTGAGAGCTACAAGTGTAATAAAGATTAAACAATAGAATACTTAATTCGTAACTACTGCGATTAAAAAAGGAATATCTACTCTAATTCAGTCCATGGAGAATCATGCACGGTCTCGAGAGAGACTATTGGAACCAGCATGTCCATATGATTTTCAGTAAAATCATCTGCTCCTTCAACTTCGTTCTGATCCAGCCACTCTAAGCCGTTGGCACTTGCGCACAGTAACTCATTAGCTCGTTTTGTGACAATCCGTGCGGGTCGTACTTTGCGCAATATACGCGCTTGCTTAGCTGGTGCAATGTGGGCTGCACGCCTGTGCTCTGCAGCTCTTGTGATAGATGCAAAGTAAATACCGCATGTACTACAGCATCTTTTTTCTAAATCATCATGTACACTTGGGCAATAGAGATCATAAGGCGTGCTAATGAAGGTATTAGAAATGGAGCAAATGACTTTCCGTCATGCTCTTTAAAGTCCGGAATTGTCAAGTGTCCATCAACCTGAGTGATAGGGTATGGAGGTGACAGAAAACGGTCGTGAAGAATCATATGTAGATCATATGAAGAATCGAGTAAAACATTTGCAAGAATAAACAAAGCAGGTTGGAACCTGTCCGTGTGTCGCTGCACTCAGCTCGTACGCTCTCATTCATCGAGTCACACGTTCAGCTGACAGTGGCGCGAAAACAAAGGACGGGCTACATTGTACCGTAAATTCAAATTAAATTGAGCTATTTGGTATAAAACGAGTATAGTGGTTTGACAATCAGGAGTGATGTATAATGTCAAAGTACGAATGAAATTATTTTCTTTCCAACGAATTAGTGAATGATCTTAACCTTAGACTTGTCACTCTATGAGGGATTCCCCGCACCGAGCCTTATTTTAAAAATTGCGTGATATTTGCCGAGACCCCCCCTATCTCCAACGTGAGATTAGATGAGATTTGACTCGACTCCCTCCCCCCCTTAAACATCTCACGTAATTTATGGACGCCCCCTTACAATGTTTCCTTTACTGATTACTTTCGAGAAACGTTATTAAGAAACTTTTCCTTGTGAATTTTAATTGTTTTTCATGATTACTTTAAATATTATCTGTTGTAAGTTCAATACAAATTTTTCTTATAGATAATTGACTTTTTATTTGTGATTTTTATAATAAGTCAAGAATAATATACATCTCAAATGGCTCTTCTTTTACAGCACCATTAACAAAGGATACAGTAGAGAGTCGTGTTCCATTTCCGACTACCGCCATTTTCTCAGAAGCAAAATTTTAAAGTAGTGCTTTTAAAGTTTAAACATTTGAAGTAGGTTTTAAATATCAACATAGATATGCTTGTAAGAATAATTTATATTCAATTAAATCTCTTAAGTCGTGCCGTTATCATAATTATTAGCATTTTATGTCTACGTAATGAATATTAAAATTGAAGATACCTCTACATCTAACAAAACTTTACGCCGTTTAGTTATACTAAGAAGATACCGTTTAACGATTTTGTTGAGATCTTTATCTCGAAACGTAACATGTTAATCTAGTTTGTAATGGCTGCATTAATTTCAATTTATGATCATTAAATTAAATTACTTATTCAGAGTTAAAATATTTGTACTTACGGATTAAATCAGAAATATTAAATATGTAGTCTGTTATACATCTGTTTTTATATTAAAATAACAGAACTGTATTTACGCCATTGATTATCGTGAAATAGGTAGTTATGCCTCTCGGGTATTATTCACGAAGCATAAAAGGCTCGCGGCAAGGGATTTATGGATAATGTTGAGGTATTGACGCTCACTCCGCTTACCATGACGGCATTACCTAGGGTGGGTTTATATTTGCTATAATGGTGTGCTATTTACAGTTGGGTCATTATAAAAAAACACATTTGACATCAATTAATTTAACGAATCAATATGGTTTTAAAAGAAATGTGAATCGAATTGGGTTGTGCCGTATTCATCCTATGACGTCTCATCCTATTTCTTCACTCATCCCAAACTCTGTATTCCTAACTCAACCTATGAATATTTTTCTTAAGTCATCCTAAACGCGTATTCCTTACTCATCCTGTAGCAAATATTACTAAAAAGTATGGATAGCAAAACAACGTTTAATATTTTTACGGAAAATTATTATGTATACGATAAATATCCTTATCTAGTACATATTAGAAATAAAAACTATTATTTATAAAATATGTACTTACTCCATCATCGTCAGCCTTTTAATGTCCCCACAACTGAGGCACAGATGAATGGAAAAGAATCAATGAATAAGGATTATATAGTGATGAATATTCATCACTATATAGTTATTTACTATATAGTAATTCAAAATTTTGTTAGCAGTACCCTCTGTAAATAGATCTCTAACTACATAAAATTAGTAGGGGTTAACAATGCTTCGTCATACGACAGCGATTTCGCGCCTTTGGTACTTTTTTATGAGACAGACTTTAGACACATTACCACAGAGTAAACAGTCTTATGCACATGAGTTTTTTGGCTCCCCTTACTGAGTGACCGACCAAGTACCGATAAAAATACTTACTTCACAAGTAGTACTTTGTTAATCGGTTCTAGAGTATCGATACCAAAATTACTTGGTATCGAAAGAAACGTATCGAAGAAGTATTTGTATTTATTCGTATCGTTTCATCCCTAACAATCGCAATGCGAAAAGAAGATCATTTGCATTTTTTTGTAGTGCCGTTTGTCGTGAGTATGTATAAGGAAGGCACGTTAAGCCGTTGGTCCCGGCTGCATTTGCAGTCGTTAATACCGTCCAATCCGCATTGGGCCAGCGTGGAGGGTCATGGCCCATCCTCCTTAACCATCCATAAGGAAGGCCTGAGCCCCTGCAGTGGGGACGTAAAAGGGCTGATAATGAAAATAATGATAGAAAAAGATGTATCAGTCTGTATTCACTAACCATTTGCCCCTCTTCTTTACCTTTAAACCAGTTTAAATTGTAGCTACGTTCTTATCAATTCACCACTATAGTCATATAAAAAAAATCTCCATTGTAGTCTCAAAATAGGAAGTCCCTTTTGACACTTGAAAAAAAAGGTATAACGTATATAACGTTACGTTATATCTTCTTTTTCAAGTAAATAACGTAAATAGGAAAGAAATATCATAAAGCAATATGATAAAAAGATAGTATATTTTTTAAATTATAAGCATAGTATAATATTGTACAATATGCTGTTAGTATTATTTTTATTACTGCTATTAAACATATGGTTTTGTACTAGTATTATTTGAGTTAATGGTCCTTCTTTAATCTGTGATTTTAAAAAAAATATATTAATTGTAGTTAATTTTTTCTTTTTATTAATTATTAATAGTTTATAATTGTGTTGTTAATTGTATCAAAATTTTATATAGTTTTTATTTCTATGTTAAGAAAATTCTAAACCATTTTATAATCCAAATCTTTGGCGAGGCGATGTAGTACTAGTCTAACTAGTTAATGGTTCTTTAATCTGTGATTTTTGTAGATGATTTTTAAAATGCAGTTGATTTTGTCTAGTCAGTTATAGAAACGACAAAATCAATCATAACTATTATGATTGATTTTGTTTTGCCTATTACTCTTTGTTCTTGCTATTAAACATATGGGTTCTTTAATGTTAAGTGAATTCTTAACAATTTTATATAATTTGTATTCTTTTACGATTTTTTAAAGACATTATTTGAAAGAAAATTTTAAATAAAGCATTGTGAATGCAAAATTTATCTCTTATTATATCTTTCAGAATTCCTGCTGTTTTATTTTATATAGAGCAACAATTAACTCAGATTATATTAAAAGACAATATTTTTGTTCAGTCCGTACACAAAATTCTTACATTTTTTGCGTGATTTAAAATTGGGATGAGCTAAGAAAACCGATAGAATGAGTAAGGAATTCAAAAATAAAATTAATTAAAACAAATTGTTGTGGGTTGAGTGAAGAACAAAAATAGGCTGAGTAAGGAAAAAATAATGCATAGGATGAGACGTCATAGGATGAATACGGAACAACCCATCGAATTAAGTTTTTGTAGAATGATTTTCTTTTATAATTAAACAATATTTTAGTATTTATTTAGTATATAGTTATAATTTAACAATAGATTAGAATCCCAATGTGGTTATTTGTTCATGTTTTCATAAGTAATTATGAAATCAACTTCCGAGTAGGTCAAACAATCTTTCCGACTTTTTGAATACGTTCTGTTATAGATAGTATTTGTACCCCTTTTTGCATATCATACATCTCTATTTAGCTTACGCAATCACTTCCCACTCATAGCCCGCCGATCCCATCCATACGCTCCTCAGTCTCGTTTCGCTATCCATACTCGACGGCTGTTCCACAATTTAATTAATTATTTTATTTTTTTAAAAACCTAAACCCAGCGAGGCTCATAACAATTGGTGGCAGCTATAAGGGATTCGAAAAGAAGAATCCTCGGTCGTCTCCGTTAAAAGTATATTTAACGATTGAAAAGTGTATAATTAACTATAATAATATTTTTTTTTTCTCGTCATCCACAAATCAACGTGTGTCTGTGTGTCTGTGTAAGTGCGAGTGTAAGTGCCAACTCCACTGTGTGTATCATACAAATCATCACACCGAGTTCCGGCCCGGCCCATTTGGTCATCCGTGAAACGCTCCAGCAAGGCCCACTGCTACGTACCGCTAGTACTGTAGCCGGCCCTCTGTTAGCCAGCAAGCTGTGCCCATTGTCGCGCACAATTCCGTGCTGTGACCGGTACAGGCCCGCGCACGGCGACGCGGCGACCCGTGGCTTATCGCGCCACTGCTCCAGACAAAACACGGCTCGATTCGAAGAAATGTTCATCCTTATCGCTCTGTCTGCGTTCCTGTGAGTGACTTTTAATACACTGGTCATTGCTATATCCCGATTTAGAAAAGTTAAATAGATTTACGTGTAGTTATTTTATCTCATTTCTCTATTTTGTGTGTCAGTTTAATTTTTTATTTTATATTATTTTACTAACCTATATTGATCTATAAATTGTTAAACAATGGAGAGAGCAATTAGTCCAAAGTTCGATAGACCCGAAATTGCCGTTACCGATACCGAGGAGGAGAGTCAAAGCCAATGTCCTCCCCCTCATGGGCCTTCTACCAGATCGCTCAGCAAACGAAGGGCAATTCAAACAAAACCCGAAATAGAATTACCGACTCTTTTAAAATTCATTAAGCCATATGATGGCACTAGAGAAAAATTAAACTCATTTTTAGTAAACTGTAACAACGCATACGAATTAGCCTCAGATTCACAAAAAGATATCCTCTTTAAATTTATTCTATGCCAATTAGAGGGTAAGGCGGAAACAGCCTGTTCCATTAAAGAATTCTCAAACTGGCAACAGTTAAAAGACTTTCTCAAAACCAATTTTAGCGAAAGAAAGCATTACGCCCACTTACTTACCGATCTACAAGAGTGTAAGCAACAACCCAACGAACAGGTAAGCCAATATGCTCTCCGAGTAGAAACATGTCTATCGGAACTCCTCACAGAAGTGTCCATCTCTCATGGACACAAAGCCAGAGAAATGACAGGACGCACAGCTGCAATGGAGGAACTAGCCCTCCATCATTTTCAAATGGGATTAACTCCCAAAATTTCAAACATGGTCCGATGCAAATCGCCTAAGTCACTTAATGACGCCATAAATATAGCCATATCCGAAGAAAGAATACAACAAACATTGTCAAAACAAAACCCTTCTAGCCAGCGTCAAGAACGTTTCAATCTATCAAAACCTGCTCAATTTGTTCGGCGTAACATTGCTCAACAACCTACGGCTTCTAGCCCGCGACCAAATTTTAATACCAACCGGCCGTATACCAACAATAATAACTATTCAACTCCCTTCTGCAGATACTGCAAAACCCCTGGGCATACCCTGGAACAGTGTCGAAAGCGCGAATATAACAATAATAGATTTAAGAACTTTGACCAAAACCAATCGAGAGTGCCTCAACGTGTCCATTTCGTAAACGACAACACGTCGGACACAAATGATGAAGAATATCCAAATAACCCTATTGACGGTTATGACACCGTAGACTCAAATCCAAAAAACTAATGACCGTCTCGTCCCCGTGTCGTGCGGGACCCCGTACGTCAAAAATCGACACGCCTTATAACGCTCGTTCAAAACCCAAAATTAAATCCGTGCAAGCTTCGTTACATGAACGCATGCCATTATCCACTGTATCCGTGCAGCAACGCGACAAAGTTGATCTGCCAATATCCACTGTATCCGTGCAGCAACACGACAAAGTTGATCTGCCAAAATCCACTGTATCCGTGCAGCAACGCAACAAAGTTGATCTGCCAATATCCACTGTATCCGTGCAGCAACGCGACAAAGTTGATCTGCCAAAATCCACTGTATCCGTGCAGCAACGCGACGAAGTTGATCTGCCGAATATCCACTGTATCCGTGCAGCAACGCAACAAGGTTGATCTGCCAAAATCAAATACATCCGTACCACAATCCCATGAAGCCAATTTTCCGAAACAAGCAAAATCCAGGATCTATGAAATAACCAATAACCCTACAAAAACCTTACTACCGCATGTTCTCGTAAAATCTTCCGTATCAGATATTCCTCTCTCCTTGCTTGTAGACTCCGGTTCTTCTGTAAGCTTATTAAAAATGTCTTGTATAGAGAAATGTCCTAAACTCACTAGAGAGTGCATCCAACTGAAAGGCATTGATCCCGCTGAGGAAACAATCCGTACCAGAGGCCATTTTCAATTAAAATTACAGTCTTCTAAATCCAATTTATCTCACTCATTCCACGTCATTGACGCTATTCATTTACCATACGACGGCATAATCGGTTCTGATTTTCTCAATGCTCATAATTGCAGTATAAACTACAACGACAATCTCCTCCGTATTGGCAAATCGTCATTAAAATTGTACTTCCACGAGCCTGCCTATATAATTCCTGCCAGAACCGAAACCATAATTGAGTGCTCAGTATCCAATCCAGAGATTAGAGAAGGTATGATCCTCGACCAAAAACTTTCGGAAAATCTTCTAATAGCCAATTGTTTAGTCCGTGTCAAAGAAAACAACAGAGTTAATGTTTCCGTAGTCAACACTTCCGACAAGTCAATCGATATTAAATCCAACCTAAATATTAAACTCGAACCATTTAATGCCATTCAATTCAAGGAAGAACCTTCGAAGCCCGTTTATCACGTAACCAAACTAACCAATAGTGTCAAACGCACACAAGAGGTTTTGAAACAACTTCGCACCTCTCATCTTAACGAAGAAGAAAAAGACGCTCTTCTACAGATATGCTCTGATTTTTCAGATATTTTCCACATTCCTGGAGAAACTCTCACACATACCAATGCCCTCAAACATGAGATTAAGACAACCACAGACGTTCCAGTCCATACTAAGTCCTATCGATTCCCGGAGATCCATAAAACCGAAGTAAAGAAACAAATTAGCAAAATGTTGGAACAAAACATCATAGAACCATCCGACTCCCCTTGGTCGTCCCCTATCTGGGTCGTACCAAAGAAGTTAGACGCTTCCAATATCCAGAAATGGCGCGTAGTCATTGACTACCGCAAACTCAACGATGTAACGATCGGTGATACATACCCCATTCCTCAGATAACCGAGATATTAGATCAGCTCGGTAATAGTAAATACTTCTCTACGCTAGATCTTGCGTCAGGTTTCCATCAAATAGAGCTAAACGAAGCCGATAAACCTAAAACAGCCTTCACAGTCCCTGAAGGACATTTCCAATTCACCAGAATGCCCTTTGGCCTAAAAAACGCACCTTCAACATTTCAACGGCTCATGAACTCAGTCTTATCAGGTCTTCAAGGTATACGTTGCTTTGTCTACTTAGACGATGTTGTCTCCTACGGCCATGACCTTAAAACCAGCATTATCAATCTAACAGGCATTTTCCAAAGAATCCGTCAGTTTAATCTCAAATTGCAGCCTGACAAATGTGAATTTTTAAGGCGAGAAGTCTGTTATCTAGGACATATAATAACCGAACAAGGCGTCAAACCGAATCCTGAAAAAGTTAAAGCCGTAACTGAATTCCCAACTCCTAAAACTCCAAAAGACATTAAGTCATTCTTAGGCCTTGTCTCATACTATCGTCGTTTTATTCCTGACTTCTCCAAAACTGCTAAAGCCCTTACTAACCTCTTGAAAAAAGACGTACCTTTCAAATGGGAAAATCAGCAACAACTCGCCTTTGATACTCTGAAACATAAATTAACGACTGCACCCCTACTCATTTATCCTGACTTCACCCAACCATTTATCCTTACCTGTGACGCTTCAAACTACGCAGTTGGTGCCGTACTATCCCAGGGACCTGTTGGTAAAGACCAACCAGTAGCTTTCGCATCTCGCACCCTTAATAAAAGCGAATCCAATTACAGCACTACTGAAAAAGAATTGCTATCAATCCTGTACGGCTGCAAAACGTTTCGTCCTTACCTGTATGGACACAAATTCCTCATTATAACCGATCACAGACCCTTGAAATGGTTGTTCAATCACAAAGATCCCAGTAGTAAACTCCAGAGATGGAGATTAAAATTAGAAGAATTCGACTATGACATAGCCTACCGTAAAGGTAAATTAAACTCTGCCGCTGATGCTCTGTCCAGATACCCGGTGAATCCTATATACCCTGCAAACAAAGGCTCCTTAAACTCAAATGTAAATACTGATCCCAACCATGAACTTCAGCAACCAGATACTTCTAGAAATCAAGACCCTGCTGCAGACCCTGCAGATTCTATAAATTTCAGCCCCATAACACTGGACGATCTTGAGGTCCGTGTTCCATCCAGTCTTCTCGGATCAGATAGTAACTTACCCTCTATTCCACTCCTAGAAGGCGATGATATATCCCTTAGTGCATATAGTCCTGAAAACTTACCTATACCCGAACCTCTGCATCCTGATATCCAAGCTCCAGTACCTGAAAACTTACCTACTTTCGACGCTCTACAACCTATGGATCATCCTCCAATGGCTGAAAGCTCACCCTATCCTGATGGTCCCCGTCCTAAGAGCCCGTCTCCAGAACCTGAAATCCAACATGTGCAAGACGAAACTTATAGTAAATTTTTAAAGTCATCCACGAAATCACATGATACACAAATCATTGAACATAACGAAAACCTACTGAAAGGATCACAAAAATTGATCGTCATACCTACTTCAATAGACATGGACGAGTCTATGCCTTACGTTCAAGAGATCATAAATAACTGCCCAGAACCTAGCCGTAATGAATTCCTGAAATTAGAAAGATCTTTACACGACTTTTTACCTCTAACGTATGAAAATAAAACTTACCTTTTCTTATTTACAAAAGTACACCATTTTGATGACTACTCGTATCCTGATATTTTCAAATCTCTGAAACGCGCCCGTGATGAAATTATGATGTCTTACCCTACAGTGAATGAAATTAGCACATCCGATCTTAAGAACCCTTTCGATAAACATTCCTTTGTGAAAATCTACAACATGTTCAATTACTTATTCGACGGAACGAATATAAAAGTTCACATATACCATAACGATATAATTTACCCTTCAATGGGCGAAGTTCCTAAGATTCTCAAAGCCAACCATGACCTTCCAATCGCCGGTCACTTAGGAACTCTTAGGATGTTAAACCGAATTAAAGAAAGATACTACTGGAAAAATATGCGTAGCGATATCGAAAATTATATAAAAAAATGTACATCATGTCAAACCAACAAAGCCTTACGTAAAGTCAATAGAGCACCAATGGTGATTACTTCCACTTCAACAACTCCTTTCGAAAGACTCTCAATTGACGTGGTAGGTCCCTTGCCAGAATCCGGCACGGCCAAACTAAAATACGTTTTAACCATGCAAGACGACCTTACCAAATTTTCGTTAGCTTATCCCATTCGCAGTATCACTGCCGAAGAATGTTCCGAATGCCTTATCCATTTCATTTCACTATTTGGAATTCCAAAGTCTATACTTACCGATCAAGGTACAAACTTTACTTCAGAAATATTTAAGAAAACTTGCGAATTTCTAAAAACAAAGCAACTCTGGTCCTCTCCATATCATCCCCAGACACAAGGCGCCTTAGAAAGATCACATTCGACCTTAAAAGAATATTTGAAGTCCTATGTTAACGAAAATCAAGATAATTGGCCGCGATACGTATATACCGCGATGTTAGCATACAACACCGCGGTACATTCAACCACTCACTACTCTCCATTCGAACTACTATTTGGTTACAAATCTCGCATCCCAGACTCGGTATACGAGGACAACACCAGCGCGACTTATCCCGAGTACGTGAAAATGCTCCAACATCGTATGAAATATACACGCGATAAAGCTATTGAATACATCCAAAAATCTAAATTAAATTCAAAAAATTACTACGATTCCCATACGCGCCCAGTTTCGTATAAAACTGGCGATTTAGTGATGTTGAAAAACCACGTGCGACAAAGAAAGGCCTTATCTCCTCTTTGGAAAGGTCCGTATAAAGTTGTAAAGATTCACGGTAGCAATACGCTATCATTACTAATTAATAGACGCCACGTACGTCATCATTTCGATGAAATAAAACATGTGGAGGCCCAAGAGTCGCCTACCACAACTTAAAATATTTAAATTTATTTTAGTTGAGCATAGTTATAATAAAACTTTTTACAAATTATGTTACTCTAATTATTATTTTTTATTTTAATGATATATACACATTATTTTTACATTCAAGTTTTACTTATTTCGTTAGGATATACTTTTTCATCTTTATTAAATTGATTTCTTTTTTTACTTTATATTAATTAGGTTAGAGCTTCTTTACATAGAATGTCTCTTTTCGTTGCAGCATACTGGCCCATGGTCACCCACAATACATCCAGAAAATCAACTCAAGTTCCGGTATATACTTTGACCCTATTGGGGAACTTAAAATTCGTGTAAGCCACTTAGACATAGTGACCCCGCTTGACATCTCATATATTGAACCTCATATTACAAACATCAACTCCATATTAGGTACTTTACGTCTTACATGTAATCAAATACAAATAGAAACATCAAATGACTTACAATGCAATAATATACTATCTCCGTTGACAGCTAGATATCAAGACATAGTTTCGGAATTTTCGGCTATCTCTCATTTAATAGACAAAAGGTTCAAACGAGGGGCATGGATAGGTGGTATTGGCTCTCTGTCTAAAACCATATTTGGAACTCTAAGCGAGGACGACGGTATCAGATATGATAACGCCATTCAAAATTTACATGATAATCAAAAGAAACTGGCATCATTAATGAAAGATAACATTTTGGTAACTACTTCAACACTATCAAAATTTAATGAAACAATTAGAACAATAAAAATTAACGAGGCCAGTCTTAATCAAGCTATCGACGATTTCTCTTTAAAATTAAAAAACTTAACTTTAATATCTAACGAATTAAAAGTTAAATCAAATATAAATTATATTTTAAACAGTTTAGAAGCATCGATATTAACACTATCTTTCAGACTAGAAGATATAACAAGCGCGATCATACTTAGCAATAAAAATATTCTACACCCGGCTATACTTCCTCCCAGACAATTATATCAAGAAATCGTTGATAACTATAGATACTTACCTGTAGATTATAAGTTACCTGTAAGCTTAGCCTTAAGTAATATTCATACCTTAATGAATATATCTAGTGTAGTTTGTTTTAGTTTAGGCAACAAAGTTATATTTGTATTAAGAATACCTTTGGTATCCCCTAAAGAATTTAGTTTATATCATAGTATAGCATTACCTACCCCTCATGACAATGTGAAACCCAACTCTTTTACATATGTAATACCTAGCAGTAAATACATAGCAATGACCAGAGACAAATTAGAATATTGTAATCTTGATTCCTTAAGAGAATGCATAGCGATAAATTCCCGCGAATACATATGTGACGTCATGACAGTGTCCCCAACCAGTGCGAATCCCAGTTGTGAAAGTGAATTGATAGCAAATGTAATTAAAGTGTTACCAGTGCAGTGTCAAACTGACTTCATTCACGGACAAATAGATTTATGGAAACCACTTTATAATAATAATTGGATATATGTACAATCACAGAACAATAAACTTTACATAGAATGTCCTAATCAGAAAATTGTCGAAATTAATATCATAGGAACAGGAATACTCACTATTCCTAATAATTGTATTTCATATTGTAAAAGTACTAAATTAATACCTAAATTTGACAACATTGTAATAAACTCCACTATTGTTCAATCTGATTTTAATATAATTAATGACTCTTGTTGCACATTAGATAAGTTTAAGATAATAACAAGTAATGAGGCTCCCTTGAAATTACATAACATTGATTTAGATGCATTCACATTAGAGACAAAATCAAAATTAAGATCATTATCCGACCAAACGGACTCTATTTTAAACCAGCACCAAATTATTAAATATGAGACTCATTACTCGGTATTACTTATAATAATAATTATAATTATAATTCTTTTTTGTATTCTTAAATTTATATTTTGTATTAAATCAAACAGCCGTCTCGCCTATTTCCTTCCCAGAACCACCCGGACTATTCCATCAGATCTACCTTCTGAACCAACTTCACCAGATCCTGAACCAGCCATCCCTCTAAAGGTCATAAAACACCGACCAGACATAGAAGTCAGTCCATCCCCTATTATTCGCCGAAATATTTAAAATTCGAAAATCTTTTTCTACTTTTCTTTTCTTTTTTTTTCCTCTCTCTTCTTTCCTAAACATCGGAATATTAACCCCGTTGTTTAGTCTACCCCTGGGAGGTGTTATAGATAGTATTTGTACCCCTTTTTGCATATCATACATCTCTATTTAGCTTACGCAATCACTTCCCACTCATAGCCCGCCGATCCCATCCATACGCTCCTCAGTCTCGTTTCGCTATCCATACTCGACGGCTGTTCCACAATTTAATTAATTATTTTATTTTTTTAAAAACCTAAACCCAGCGAGGCTCATAACAGTTCCTAATGTTTATAAGAGATGTTTATGATTTATTATTTGATTTGATTCACAGTTCAAAAAAATTCTCGCAATCAGCCACAGTCAAATTAAAAATTTTACTTGTTCCGTACTATGATAAGAAAACATGTGCTCGTTATCTCTAAAATCTGATCTTTCTATTGATCTCGTTTAAAAAACTAAAACTGGAAACAAGTACTGTTCTTCTTTTCAAAACCATTATCATTGATTAGATGACCGTGATGAGAACTAATAGTTTTTTTAATATTAATGAAACTTTTTCTCATCATTTTATTCACAGCAAACAGGTCGAGTTCCCGAAATCATTGTTATTCTGAAGATATTAAGCACCGGCATGATGCCACGTCGCATTCCCTAAATAACTTTCACAAGACCTTCGAATCCCGCTTTGTCTTCCACATTAGGTAAAAGAATGTCACCGGTCTTTTGAAAAGATAGGGCTGTCGACATTGAAGCACTTCATTAGATTTACAGTCTAGTAGTGTTGTAACACTGCCACATTAAAAATGGTAAAGTGGTGGTTTTTCCGTTTCCCCTCTCTCCCTCACCGAACGTACTTGTTTAATGCACGCATTTAAATTATCGTCAAAATAAATAGTTACTGTGCTAACATAGGTGTTTTTTCTATTCAACGAATCAGCAACAATATATTTATAAATCAACTGCTCAACTCTCCGACAAGTAGTTTTCCACGCGTCTTCATCTGCGGAAACTACAGCCAATGTAATTTGCATTTGATGTTACATTTAATAAAGAAGAATTTTTAAAATCGTCCCGTAGTTTCGAAGCCTATTTATTGCAAAGAAACAATCAAAGCTTAACATTGTTATATATTAGTATCGATGGTGCTGCCAGCTTTTGAAAGCTCCAGTGCTAGACAACAAAATAAATGCGTTTCAATTTAGACTTGCGATAGACTGACCAGTAGGAAATTGGACGTGACTTGCGTATTTTGGTTGGTTTTTACACTCGAGCTTTCAAACTCGTGTCTGTCATTGGGCGGCATGTTAAATTAGACATTTTATATTTTTTTTATGATATTGATTATAATGCGATGTAGCTGCCATCCCTAAATATTTCTAAATAGTTCCGATGCACCAGTTAAGATAAAACCACTGCTTGGTAAATTAAATAAAAAAGACACAATTTGGGCTAAGGTAAATAAACAATTTATTCTTATGTTGCTAATCCTTGATTCCCACAGTAGCGATCGCTAAATAAATAATTTGCCACATACAAATGTAGGATCTTATGATGGTGAAAATAAGGGAGAATATAGGAACATTTCTCCCCTCTTGGCTGGGAACTCCAGTCAAAGTAACTGAACACGGATGATCTATTTCTAGAAATTCTACTGGTTCACAGGAGGCTTTCAAAGTCTTTAAAAATGCGAAAGTTCTATTTCAACAGATGACTTTTTCCAATTCTTTGTTATCTTAGGACTAAAGAATTAAAAGGTGACGATTATGTATCCTCAATCGGTCTGCTCCGCTATATGTTCCAGTGCTATTGCTATCTCATATATTCTTTGTGGTAGCTCAAAGAAAAGATCTCCACCTGATAGATTTATAGTTATCCTCGAAAGACAGGTGGCGATTGTGGTCCGTTCCTTGTACACACAGCAGCACATTAGGTTACTACAAAAGAACAAATTTCTGCAATCTGCAATCGATTCTCACCAGGCTAAGGTTTACAATCGGCTGTAAAAATTTTAGCTTATATTGTAAGTTAACGTGCTGTCGACTGTACAATTTCACGCCAACGTATTAAAACTCTGCTCGGGTAGTCTTGATTTATGGTTCTTACTAAAGTTAAAGTTTCTCGGCGCGATTAATCCTTATAAAAATCTACAGAACGACAGAACAATTTTCCCTCAATGTTGTAATGTAAACATTTAATTATGTTATAACAGTTCTTTACTTACGTCCAATGTATAACGATAAACGTAATAATTCGTGCGAAGTTTTGTATAGGGACATGTATATTTTCTACTATCTGTCTAAGCTAACAATTTACTTATTTATAGGTTCCTTATGTTTCCGTATGATAAATTTTAATATTGTAAATGTCTCCAATAAGTATTGTTTGAAGGTATCTATGCTTTTATTTATTAAAAGTCGACTGTCATCTCAGTCTATCCTAAGGATCCGTAACGTCTGAAAAATTAAATAATTTTTCAAAAATACACGCAATGAAACCGTTCAAAAGTAATTGTTTAAACAAATACTCTTTAAAGGTTCTTGGCAGATAATGTGGTCGCGGAAACTAATTTGTTCACATACCGTATTTATGGAGGTAGTTAAAATCATAATTTCCTCAGTTCTTATTTCTATTGTTAATATTTGCTGCCGTTTCACCGGTTCACATAAAGAACTTAACAATAACACGGTGCTTGTAAAGAAAGATTCGCTATCATAGTTTTTTCCTTGTTGATCGTAAGATAAATGATGTTTGCATAATTGGTATGTTTGCATAATTAGTATGTTCGCAATACTATATATGCAAATTTGCGTTCAAAAATATTATTAATGAAGTAACTGTATTATTTAATGAAGTAGCTGAAATCAGTTCCATCTGTGTAATCAATTCTGTCTCGCATTTTCTGTGGTCACCGTCACATCATATCGACGCTGGAAAGCAAATATGTAGTAACCTGCAAAACCAAAATGGATATTTAAAGTGGAAAATTTATGTATTTAAAAAGAAAAAATCTTTTTTCCGTATAAATTGATTAAGGCATACCTTATTTGTTAGCATGGACGTCCTTAACTGCTGGCCTCTTAGAGAAGCTCAGAGTCGCTCAGCGAGGCATGGAGAGAGCTATGTTAGGGGTTTCTTTGCGCGATAGGATCCGAAACGTGGATATTCGCCAAAGAACTAGAGTGACCGACATAGCTCGCAAAATTTGTAAGCTGAAGTGGCAGTGGGCAGGCCACATCGCTCGACGAACCGGAAGACGCAGCGTGGGTCGACCCCCGACTAGATGGACGGACGACATCGTCCGAGTCGCGGGCGGCCGCTGGATGCAGCTGGCGCAATGTCGTCCGTCGTGGAGTTCAAAGGGGGAGGCCTATGTTCAGCAGTGGACGTCTTCCGGCTGATGATGATGATGATGATGGACGTTTATAGGAATTATTTATTGAAAACAATAATAAATAAAAAATAAAAGTTTTTCTGCTCTGAAGAACAATTTTGGTTCTGCGGGTTACTAAGTGTTTGCTTACCTGCGTCGATATAAATATGTCTCTTCTGAGATTTCGGTAGCAATTCTGTTACACAAGAATATACTAAATTAGTATTTATCTTGTCAATACGCGTTCTGATTCTGTAAATAACCAAGGAAATAGAAGTAAACTAATTATATTACAGTAAACAAAAGGATAATTATATCCCTATCATGGTTCACAAAGTTACTTGTTTCCGACCCATCTAACAAAACATAAATGGACATAAATATATATCTAACACAGTAACGAGTCACCAATTAGGTCACATTTAATATTCGTTTGCCACCCATTGTTTGGGAAATACTGAATTTTAAAAACTTTAAAACGAAACTTAATTAGTTTTTTTTTTTTCAGTTTAGTTAGAGAGTGAGCATATGCAGCCGAAATCGGTTTTTTTGTTTGCCGAGGTACGGTCTCGCCATTGTTTAGTCAACTATCCTATAACCTCGAACTACTCTAAGCTTTCAATGAAGCAATAAGTCTTGCTCATTTAAAATTGTAAAGATAATTAAAATCGTCACACATTGCTTTCATATTTTCACCTATTTAGTTAAACCCTAATAGCGTAGTTAATAAGCAGTGATATGATCTAAGGTACGTGACAACACATTCTCAGGGGCCGAGACGACACGCTGTATGACCGACGTGAGAACGGCGCTACGCTTGATGCGTATGCGCAAAACAATCAGTGATGGATTAGGGCCTTTCCTATGTCACACGGTAAATTACTTTCGTTTCAGTATGTGTTGATTTCGAATGGAAACTAATATTTTTATAATTTATCATACAGTAATATTATGTCTGGATATTGAGCTGAGCGTTATGTAAGATTGAGCGATCACCCATTTTCAGTAACCCAGAAATAGCTTAACTAGGAAACGCCTTATATTACTATTCGCCTAAGCGGATTTTTTTTCTTTTATCCCTTGACATATTTATGACCTGCCATATACGTAAACGTCTAGCGCAAGGAGCCGCATAACGAATATCATAACTTCAGTTATTGCTTGATTTCGTTAGGTGGTTCCAAGTCAATGGTGAAATGCATTTTTACCTTAGGCGATTCCTAAATATTTACGACAGATTTGGGCGACTCCTAAGTTTAGTGAAAACGGACAGGAAGCAATTAAGAATATTAGAAAAGAGTGAGAAATTGTAATAAATAACAAGAGAAAACTTGTATAAAGTAAGCAAATGTATTATGTACTTACTACACTCTAATCTGCTGTACTTACTCGAGCTCAAACCCTCGTCGCACCTCGAAAATGACGTTACTTAAAATATTTAAAATTTCTTTTCGAAGTATTTCATTTCAACATTTATATCTAGACTCAAAATAATTTAACATTTGCCTTATAAAGTAATTAAGTTCATCAGTCAGATAATAGAATAATATTAGATACATATTTTTTTACTTCAATTTAACAAGAAATAGTTTAGATAACAAGCATTAATGTTGAGGAGTGGGGGCTCGCTACGTCACAGTTTTGTACATACATAATGCACAAAAGCGATAATGTACAAAATTATGACGTCATGTTACATTTTAACTCAATGTATCGCCTTAATTGAATAAATAGGCAAAAAAAATACGTGTTTAATATTTTTCAACAATCTACCTGACGGCCAAACAAAAAAATTGCCGTCACTCCATTTACAATCGACATGACTACAATACAAAAATCTGAATCCGTCTCTGTTGCTCTTAGAATATTGACTTGCCGCCCGTCACGCGTAATAAATTCTCTGTTATATTGACTCCACTGTGTTTTACGGTCACATACTCAATTTAATGTGTGTATCGGTAAATATTACAAAGAACCACTCGAAATAATTAAAACAATCACAACATTGTGCCGTTATAACCGGACGAGCATTGTTTCGTTGAATTGAACACAAAAAATGTTTATATCTATTTTATATTTCCTAGGCGCGCAACTGACTAAAAATTATTAATCCATTGCGCGCTTAAACTTAAGCTTTTTGAATCAATAGAACATTTTATTTTATTTTATCAGTAACATATCTCAAATTAGTTTTAACCGTTGTGATTAAGTATTAGACGTGTAGTACTTTCGTACTGTAGTTGGTTTAGAAATCACAATGTTTCAATTTATAAATTAATTAGTAATAGTTATATTAAATATAATAATGTGACTATTATTTATGTACATGATCAGCCCATTAATTTCCCCACTGCTGGGCATATCCCTATTCCCTTCGGATGGAATCGAATTGAAAGCGGGATGAGTGCGCATTGATGATGGGTATAAACAACTGCAAATGCAGCCGATAACAACTGCTTAACGTGCCTTTTGAAGCACGGATGAACTCTAGATAATAATTTTTGATCACCCGTATAGAATGAGATCGACCCTTCCAAAAGTTTCTTAACTTCTGCATACCGAGAGCTCATCACAACGCTATCGAATTCCTCCTATTATTCACATACCTTATAATAATGTTTATTTTGTTTTCATAATGAATAAGGTACTAAGAAAATTGTTTATCTCAAGTAAGACAGAATAAAATATAAAGTGTCCTGTTATATAGATGAAATCAGAATTCTTATATCGGCAAAACAGGCAGGCAGGCTCCCTCGAAGCTCCCAGCAACAAGCGGCGTTTTATTTCACCATAGTACTAAGAAAGCTGTTAGAAAGGCCTTGCGGAGCAAGCTCGCGACAACAATACGAGCAAATGTCCTTCTTTTAAGCTTCATTCACTTCTAACAGCGTAATGTAGCAGCATGACAGGCTATTTCAAACTATGAAGGACCACAGGTTCTTCCCTTAAAAGAGAGAGGGTGCACGGACGGTGTTTAGTGGGTATACCCCCTGCTGCCTGTCAAACGGCGGGGACAATGCATAAAGTATTCTCTAATGTTAAAAAAATTACTTCAGATGATGAACTATAACAAGAGTGAGTATTGTTATCTGTAATTCGTTTGATTCCAACAGACACGGGTCAGCATAGACAATACACATTCTTGCTCAGAATACAATTCAATGCCAACCTATAACTGTGCCTACACGATCCTCTATTCCGCTCTATGTAGGTAAGCTAAGTGTGCATAGACTTAAATACAACATTTTACAGAATATTACTTTATTTACCACGACACTCACTGGTTGAACAAGCACAACGATGTCTGCAGTGATTGATAGCGATCCCAAAGTTCACTGACCGAGTTGTCAAACTCCATCACTAGAAAACTAACGTATACCGTTAATTTGACAGTTGCACCTGTGGTTGAACTCTGTTCGCGCCTAATAAATAACGACATAATTGTGGAGAGTTGCAATAATTATTAAATTACGATCGCTATGAGTCCGCAACCAAATTAGGTAAAGTTGCGATCGCAAACTCTGTCTAACTGCATTCTCTGATCACGCCATAATTATGTAAATGATGCTTTATGATGTGATGACTCCAACTTATGACTTAAAGATATTTGCTCGTACCTGTGAAAATTTAATACAATAGCGCTTGATAACGCCGCGTCGGCGGCAAAGCTAGATGAATATTCTAGTCTCTTTCTATACTCTCTGGACAAAACCCACGCATACCGACCGGCTTTAGAAAAAATATTTCTTATTCTTATTTTATCGAGCTCATACTTAGGTTCTAGCAAATTCTTGTGTTGTTGAAAATTTTATCTTCAATGAAAGGTGTCAATCTGTTTATTATTAATAAATAATCAATTAATTATTAATAAATAATAATTGCTTTCCTCACACGCGTATCCCGTAGGTGAAAGAATTTAAAAATTTATCTATACGGTAGTTTAGTTTCGAAGTCAATTAAAAGTTTTATTTTTCATTTAATTATCATTAAACTATGGTAATATAAATCCTATCTTAGACAGTATTAAACTGTCCTATAAGTCATCGTATAGCGAATCGATTATTTGTTTTACACAAACAAATACATGATATAATTAACAACGTATCACCTGGTTTTCCAACGAAGTTGTAATGTTAGCAGCGCCCTTTTAAAATCTATTAATTTATAGCAGTGTGTCATCAGAGATACGCAAGCGTTAGTTAATGATCGAAAATCACGAAGGTAGGCGATATGCCCTTACAAAACGTAACTTATGAAATATAATGTAATTCTGTGTAGAAGTACGATTTGTTTACAATGACATGAACTGCATAAATGTTCTTTTTATTTGTGTTTTATAAGATTTCAGTTTTCATGCGCTGTTATGTATTCTAGGCCCTAAAAAATAAATCCGTTAATTTCTTAGCATATTCATACTTTTAATATTATATGGCATACGGGCGTATCTAAAGTTATATCGTACATTCGAAAGAATAACAATAAATATTTTATGAACTATTCTTAAGTGTCCACGTCCACCAACGTATACTACCCACCACCCTTCCTCCTTCGTCTATGAATTATTAAGTCTAATATAAAATATCAGCTCTACAATAAATTTATTCCTGAAATTCTCCATAATATTAGATAATCATTTTAGAACATTAGTGACATGTCAATCATATTTTACTAAGAGACTTAGTTGTGTTGAATACTCGTCATGTCTGCCCTTGGAACTGTATCCAGACAATGAGAGTGTATCAACAAATAAGCCCTTTAGAGGTGTTTACCAGCCCGAAGCGACAGCTAGCGTAATCAATAACCTATCAAGGCTCGGTTAATTTTTCGTTATTACGTATGATATGGTTGTTTGACTTTGTCTTGTGGCAAGATGAAAGAATAAAAATGTTTTTAGTGAATCACTTGCAAACGATTACGAAGACTCTAAAATTGTTCTCCGCGGCTACATTGTGACTCACATTTTTATGAATTTCCCCTATAGAGAAAAGATTATAATTACGAAATGAAATATGAAAAGCGGATGATTTTCAGGGATATTATGGGGGTTTTCTTATATAGAGAAAATCCTTAAAAACTATTTGGATATTTTATATTAAAATTTATGTTATTCTCCTGTTATACCCATATTTATAAGGAGCTCTTTAACGTATTGCTTAGTGTGTTCGGACTTTTAGCAAAGCTCGATTACCTAATGGATTAAATATATTTTTATTTATCTCTAACTCCCCGTGCTTAGGAAAGCACGTTATGTCGTTGAGCCCGACATTCTTACTCATTAGTAAGAATGTCGGGCCCAACGACATAACGTGATTAGTAAGAAGAAAGTAACGATTTTAAGAATCCCCTACAATGGGAACATTGATAGTCTGATACAATGGACCAAGTCCATATCTAATACTGAGTTTATTTTAGTTTGGATTATTTGGACCATCTTTAACGAACGTGAATTGTTTATAACATAATATCTCACTTTTTATTACACAATTTTCTGTTACAAATAATATTGTAACATTATTATTGATGATGATGATGATGATGATGATGATGATGATGATGATGATGATGATGATGATGATGATGATGATGATGATTATTTAAAAGTGATCGAATTTAGGGCCATTGCAGCTGGTTACTAAACGTATTGCAAATTCACACCTTCCGGTCTCGGATTCACTCGGTTACCCGATTGGACGAATTTATGAATTCATTACCTGATTTTCTTTAAAATTCCATATTTGCAACTAGGTAATAATTACGATTATCAGTCTTAGAGACACAATACTTTTTATTTGTCTTGTTAATTAACCGCAAAAGAACATATTTCATTAATTTAACTTTTTCCTGGTGGTTTTGTTAAGTGGATCGATTTTGTGGGTCATTGCTCGCGCTGTTTGTGTTGTAATCTGAATGGGCCGTTAAACGACCACCAGTCACCACAACCCGTCTGCTGGAATAAGGAAACATCGTACAAAGTTTTTAAGAATGGTTGGATTGAAGACGACAAACGGCCGTACTGGCGCCGCCTACCGTTGACCCGAAATACAAACTTTAGCGTTTAGCTATAAAACTCAACTGTAGATTGTTGTTTCTTGACGTATCAACGGCTATGTCCTTGGGCAGCTCGAATCATGAGACAATAAACTAATAAAGCTTGTGACAATCACCGAATCATTCTGTAGTGGGTCATACCTATATCTGTTAATTCGCAAGTGTCGCCACCTATAACTTCTGTCTACTATAGAGTACCATCTGTCAAACTACACGCGACTACAAAACAGTGTTGAAGCTTGAGTGTACGTGTAACAAGGCACTGAGGAATAAGACTTCCTGACACAAAATTTATTTAGTTTTTTTACATTGTTACATATAGGACACATAAAACAACGATTGTTGTTGTCAAAAATTATAAGTATGTTCATCAGTGTACCGTTATGTATACTGATAAAAAGACTTACACTCCAACCCAAAACAGTAAACGCGAGACATCTGCTGCTGTGCATCGACTATTTTACATTTAGACATAATAGCATGAGATGCCTTATCTACTCGATAGGAATTCCACTACATTTGCCGTACATGTTTTGATACTAATCCTATCCATCATACATGTTCCACTAATGGCACATCATATAGGTACACCGAAAAGCTTTCTACGAGGGATTAGAAAAAATCTTAAGCCTGTGCCTTGGCCCAAACAATCAAATGTGACTTGGATAGAAGGAAACGCTTTAAACGTCTTTTACAACACCAGGGACTGAGTTTCAAATTAAAAACATTTCACGCATAGAACTTTCGAAATAAAAAAGAACAACAAACTTACATTCAAAACCCCGTGCTACTGTAAATAATTAAATTCCTTAGTCGTTTGTGTACAGACTCTTACTTCCCTAGTTTGTAGGCTTGTTTATTCTCTTAAGTTTTGACAAACAACACACTTTGTCCAAATTAATTAAAATGTTATTCATATAATCAATTCCTTATTAATAGTTTGTAAAGTAGATTATTTTTTTTAACGATCATCTTTCTGTAATAAGTTGATCACTATTCAGTACCCAACTGTAATATTTCATATTATCAATTAATTAAAATATAATTAACAAACAAGTATCACCAGTATCTATGTAAATAAATTTATTTTTGAATTATCATGGAATTTTTGGTGTAATAACGTATATTCTCAATACATTATTTGCAATGTATTGTTTCGTCTATAAATAGGAGAGCAGTCCCTAATTTATACAACCCTAGAGCGTTGAACGAAACATTTAATTAAGATGTCTCTTTTAGATATCTTTTCGCGTAATAGAATCGGATTCTGTTATTTGTTGACAAAAATTAATCGATATAGCACCGCGCATCGATCTTTCAATGGAGCTGCTTTAATGGATTGTGTTAGGTTTTTAAAATTTGAACTGTACATTCATGTCAATAAGGGTCAGTTTAGAGTTTCTCTGGTTGTATGCAACGAGCTAACAATAGGTCAATTACGATAAAGCCACGTTTATTGCTCTATTCCATACTTGCTTTTCGCTGCGGGTTTGCCCGGGTGGATACCGTGATATTCTTTCATTAATCTTCCGACCCCTATTTCACCCCCTTAGGGGTTGAAATTTTCACCCCCCTAGGTGTTGAAATTTTCACCCCCCCCCTAGGGGTTGAAATTTTATTAAATCTTTCCTTAGTGTCCACTCCACAAAATATTAACTAAAGAGCATTGGTTCAACTTCAATAATTTACGCTCCGCGATAATGAATCATAACATGTTCTTTTATAAGTAGGTACATATTGTTACAAGATGGCATTGCTTTTTAATAATACAGTAATAATATATAGCAATTGTTGTACTACAACAATATATCTGTCGCCTCGCACAACCTTTTGATAGTGTTAGAATACAAATAAATAAGGTTAACTCATTCAGAATAAATAGTAAAAGGAAGCATTAACTTAATCTGCCACTAATATTTCACAGCAAGTTAATGCACTATAACGTTCGGTTGTGTAATGCAATACTGGTTTAGAAATAAAAATTCTTAGTATGTATTTCAATTTAATCAAACCATACTAATATTTTAAATGCAAAGTAAGTCTGTCTGGGTCTCTGTTACGTTTTCACGCCTAAACTTCTGAACAATTTTAATGAAATTTGGTAGGTACATAGATAGGGTAAGATTGGGAAAGGACATAGGACAATATTTTATCGCAAAAAATAGGCTTAAAATATATCGAAAGTTCGATTAAAGTGTTTTATAATGATAAAATCCAAAGCCGCGGGTGAGAGACCAGTTTATACTGATATTATAAAGAGAAATGATTTGACTGTTTGTTTGTTTGCATTGAAAACGCTCCGAAACTACTGGACTGTTTTTAAAAAAAAAGCTACAGGAAGCTACATCATACGTAAGTAACTTAAGGCAGAATTTACGTGGGTAAAGTAGTGGAATAACAGCTGGTTTATTCATAAATAGACATTATTTTTATTGTTATTGCAATATATACTATTTTGGTAATGCCATGATTGATGTAAATGTCGTTACTATTTATAAAAAGCTGTTAAGTTTTTGCTCGTTTTTAGCAAGAGGCATCCGGAACGATGGTTGGCAAAGAAGTGCCTGTAAATAGACTAATTTGATTACAATATCTAGTATTTTTCATTTCCAATTTAGTATACTATGATAGGGAACGTATTGCGTAACACTAGTTTTAAAACAAATTTGAATGTATTCATTTATTTTCAATTCTGCTTAGTGTAGATCAAGATTACTTAGTATGATTGCAAACGAAATTGTAAATATATGCCAAAACCAGTGATTCACTATTAATAGGCTAAGGGCGCGTGATAAGGATGCCCATTCACCATCTGCAGAGCTGACACACAAGTGACATTTCCTGTCGATCGCATCCCAGGGACGACAGCGACCCAACTCATTTTAAGTAAAATTATTTTGCTTTACCTCATAATATTAGAGAGCCGTATGGTATATACTACTTGTGTCTTTTTTATCTACGCAAAACCTATCTATTTAATTAAACAAGTTTTTCGACGATTGAACCAACCATTGCTGTCCTTCCCCTACGGATGTAATCATAATAGGTCATCTTGGTCACCCATCCTATGACCGACCGTTAGGTAAGTTGACAGAATGTCGTGAACCACTCCTCCATCGAGTTCCTCACCGACTGAGATGTTGGTTATCTTCAGTCTCACAAATTGTCGAAATCGTCATTCATCATTCAATTAAATGGAGAGGGTGGATATTAAACCCGAGTTTCCAGGCTCCTTGTCTTCGAATTAACACCAAAACGAAATTGAAAAGGGCAAGTCTATTGACAAGGGACGGAGACTGTGTCTAGTCATGAGCTAAATCCATCACAGACGAAAGGCGAACGGTCATTATAAATTAAATATGTCAATGTAGAAAATGAACTTTTCTACGATATATTGTCTCTGGTCTGAGTGTTGTGGTACCTTCGGTGTTTCAGATAGTCCATAATACGGGGGCTTTAGCTAATCATCTTGGAATCTGAGCAATGTATGTGATGTTGTCTAATATTTATTTATATGATTTGCAAAATTTATTGGAGTAAATGTGCCGCTGCAAAAGATGCAGGATTTAGAATACTCAGAATACTTGCGACATTTATTAAGGCGTGTACCCACGTGGCAAGGCGACCTCTCGAATGCTAATTAAACAAACAGCCTCACAATATTGATGCGCTAATGTCTTATTCCTAAATGAACTAGAATATTTTATTGCTTCATTTTGATCCTATTATCTAAAAGCCAGTAAACATAAACGGTTATATCTAGTTTTGTGTTATCAATATGAACAGATGTTAGGTCAGATGTTCAACAAAAGCGAATGAGGACCTTTTCCCGGAAAATGCTAGTTCATTTTATGTCATTAGTCACTGTCATATCCACACTGTCCACAGCTTTTTATATTATGTAAATGTAACAGCTAATAAATCCAAGATGGTTAGACAGTAAGAGCGGCCAATAATACATTTAAAAATTATGGTAAAAGTAATATTTAAGTTAAAAACAGTAGGTATTTGTGTTTAGTTATTATTTTGACCAAATAATTTTACAAGCATTATTACTAAATTCTAATAAATGTATGTAGTTATTGGTTAATAGTTAAATTATGAATAGTTTTCTGAAACTTGCTATATTTACATTAATTTTGTCATATTAAGTTTCCGGGCAATTACCTTAATATAAAGTGTTGGAGATGCTTACCGTGTTACTTGAACTATAAGAATGACAATCTTTTGGCTTTATGTAAAGTTAAAAGACTGGACGGAGGATAACTTTGCTCTTGAAAAAAATCGCAAACTATTAGGCAACTAGCTCTACAAAGTTATCAGTTTTCTATATAAAAAGGATTTAATTTAAATAAGAAATGGATAAAAACAATAAGGTATTTTTTGCAATAGACAACTTTTAGAAATATGATACCCAGTTTTCTACTTTTTAGTTAATTATTTGAACGTTATTCTTTTCTACAATACCAGTTCATTGAGTTACGTATTATAGATTATAGCTAAGCCAGTATTGGCGTCGTGTAAATGGAGATAATCTTTAAGCCAGTAATCAAACCAATCTAATGAAATTAACAGTTCCTAATTTTACCTGTTTTTAGTTGTTGACACGTGATACTCTGCTGTGTATAGATCTAACACCCGTGTCTTAGTACCGTGGCAAAAATCTATGAACTGTATTGCTTATAAACATTCCCCCAAAACTCGAGAAATTGACAAAAATATTTTCATGCTAAATCAAACTCGATATATATTATTATAGTTACACTTTCACTCGAAAGTTAACGCAGTATTAAACCAATTAGAAAATCGTTTCGACTGGCGATGTAATAATGTTAGGGTGAGACCCCAATTGGCCCAAGGCGTTTTCGGTGACAGATTATCACCACCGCCTCAGACACATGCCTCAAGTGATCAATGAAATAAAAATATAATTATCTATTACTTACTATCGAACCATTGCCAGTGAAGTACTACAACGAGTTACGCCTTCGATTCGCATTGAATTGTTTTTCCGTTGAAAAAGTAAAATTAATGTCAAAGTAGTAAATGAATGAAATATCGCCAAAATGTGTGCTATGGCTAGAGAGTTAGAAAATGGCGACAACCCAGTTCCCTCCATTAAAAAAGGAACATCCCGGATCAAGTCTTGGGAATATAAGATATTTGGCAACTTTAAGCTAACACCATAACGCCTAACAATAATCATCACCCTTTAGGGGGCGTCCATAAATTACGTGAGGTGTTTTTTAAATTTTCTGTCCCTCCATCCCCCTCTGGTGAGATGTCGTGAGATTTTATTCAACCCCCTCCCCCATCCCCCAATCTCACGTGAGATTTTTCAAAATGCAGTTTGATGAGTACTTGCGAGTATTTGCCTTGTTGTAGTATCGAGTGTCGCTTTTGAAAGTATCGATACCTACTCGGCATCGAAAGTATCGTTCGAGCCCTACAAATATGGTGGTTTGACAAGATTAGATTAAATCTTAAGCATGTACAATCTAGATTAAAAGGACCAAAATAGTATTTTTTTTTTTGTTTCAATCAGAAAAAAAAATGCGTGATATTTGCCGAGACCCCCCTCTCTCCAACGTAAGATTAGATGAGATTTGCCTCAACCCCCTCCCCCCCTTAAACATCTCACGTAATTTATGGACGCCCCCTTATAAGAAAACCAATTATAAAGTGGAACTGTTTTGGGAACAAATTTATCCATTAGATCAGGGGTGGGCAAACGGTCGATCGCGATCGACCGGTCGATCGCAAGGGAATCTATGGTCGATCGCATTCCTAAAAATGTACTGACGTGTTGGGCTAATTCCAATAACAGTGGTCTTTTCACCAGTCAAAATACCAGTATCTAAAGTGCGTTCATAAAAAACATTTTATTTTACACGCGCGTAACTTTAAGAAGAAAATACTTGTCAACAAACAACCTTTCACTGCGAAAATGTCGATATGAAATAAGAAGGCACCAGATTTATTTGCGGCTGTACTGTGCACGTGTGCCGGTGTCGGCTCGTTAAACGGCGCGGCGGCGTCCTTTGACCTGTGCGGGCGGCGAATTAGCTTTATGCTTGCCGCCCGATTTACTTTGCTTTGACAATTGCCGACGGCCGGCACGTGTTCGCCAGTCTCGCACAGATTTTGGTTTCGGTGAGACGTCATGTCGTGATTCTGGATTCTGTACTTGTTTATGTTTCCCAATAACTTTCGTGATCGTGTGACTTCGTGCTGCTCATGAATATATTTTGTACTGAGGGTAACTAAAGGAGAGAGTGAAGTTGGTAACTATTATTTAAAATGAGTGCGCCAAAAAAAAGTAAAACTTATCATTTCAACGATGAATGGGAAGAAGAATTCTTATTTACCATGGTGAAAGACAAGTGTATTTGTCTTGTTTGTCGAGCTTCAGTAGCTTTGCCTAAACGCGGCAACTTAGAAAGGCATCATAAATCCTTGCATAAAATTTACGAAAGTGATTTTCCTCTCAAAAGTGAAATAAGACGTCAGAAAGTTCAAGATCTGAAAGGTAGCTTGAAGGCCGAGCAAGCTATGTTTACCAGGCCAAGTAAACAATCGGAAGCTGCGACAGTTGCGTCCTTCAAAATATCTCATATATTGGCAAAACACAAAAAACCCTTTGAAGATGGCGAGGTATTGAAAAAAGCATTTCTCGAAGGCGCAAATTCATTATTTGGCGACTTTAAAAATAAAACTGAAATCATGTCTGCCATAAAAGAGCTCCAGTTGTCTCGTCGGACTGTAACTAGACGTGTTGAGCTCATGAACAGTGATATCGAGCAAAAGCTAAAAAGTGATATTATGAGATGTTCATTCTTTTCTTTACAATTTGATGAATCCACTGATATGATTGACACTGCCCAGCTATGTGTGTTTATTCGGATGGCATTTCCAGATACGTCGTCTAAAGAAGAGTTCTTAACAATCATACCTTTGAAAGAAACCACTCGCGGTTCAGACATATACGATGCTTTTCTAAGTTTTGCGAAAAACTACGAGCTGCCTCTGTATAAACTAGTGTGCATAACAACAGATGGAGCACCATCAATGACTGGAAAGACTAATGGATTTGTGGCACTGTGCAGAGCTAATGAAGACTTCCCATCTTTTTTTTCTTTTCATTGCGTCATTCATCAGCAGGTGTTGTGTTCGAAAGTACTGAACATGGCAGATGTGATGAGCATCACTATGAAGATCGTAAATTCTATACGAGCCAGAAGCTTGCAACGACGCCTCTTCAAAGTGCAATTGGAGGCCAGCGAATCTGAGCACACAGATTTATTGCTCCATACAGACGTAAGGTGGCTGAGCCGGGGAAAGTTCTTAGAACGGTTTCAAGAATTACTACCTGAAATCATTTCTTTTCTGGATCAAAGGGGTGATGACACGGAGATTCTTAAAAGTGAAAGTTGGCTGTGTGATTTGGCTTTCCTTACTGATGTGACTGGTCATTTGAATTCTATAAACCTGGAGCTACAAGGGAAAGATAAAACTATTATGGACATGATTAGCACAATTAACTCATTTAAAAGTAAATTGCAGCTTCTGATCAACCAACTGAAAAAAAAGGACTTGAAAAATTTTGCGTGTTTGAAAGCAAAAACAAGCGCCGTAATAAATTATAATAAATACGAAACAGAACTTGGAAATATTCTCAGCGAGTTTGAAAGACGTTTTTCTGACTTACAAAAATTGACGAACGTTGTTACTTTCATGATTTATCCTTTTTCTTGTGTGGATGTTGAAATTACTGCTTCTGAAATATCGAACACTTTTGACATGGATTTGTCTTCTCTCGAAAACGAGATGATACAGATCATTTCAGATGTTCACCTAAAAGCCAAAGCAACAGATATCAGTTTTTGGTCTCTTTTGACCCAAGAAAAATACCCAAGTCTCCAACAAATCGCACAGCAATTAACTGCTTTGTTTGGGTCGACGTATTTGTGCGAATCTGCGTTTTCTGAAATGAAAATAATTAAATCCAAATACCGCAATCGACTTACCGACGAACATTTGTCTTCCTGTTTACGTTTGGCACTTACTAAATACGTGCCTTCCTATGAGAAATTAGCAGAAAATACGCAGTGCCATGCATCGACCTCTAAGTAAATCAGTCCAGAGAGGCCCGAAAACTGATAAAAACACTCTTAGTTCATGTGATTGGCTTCATACTTATTTTTAGTAGTTATTAGTTATTAACTTGTATAATAAGAAACTGTACTTCTTTAATTGTAAATAAAAGTATATTTAAATAGTGATATGTGCGCAATACCTACAATAAACGATTTAACATAA
Source organism: Diatraea saccharalis (assembly GCA_918026875.4). Taxonomy (NCBI): domain Eukaryota; kingdom Metazoa; phylum Arthropoda; class Insecta; order Lepidoptera; family Crambidae; genus Diatraea; species Diatraea saccharalis. Next base: position 30,265,336 of record OU893333.1, read on the forward strand.
AAAAATATTGTCTTATTGCAAGTCGATCGCTTGTCGTCTCAATTTATTGATATAGATCGCCATTAGTGAAAGTCTGCCCACCCCTGCATTAGATTGTACATACAGTTGGTTGTGCGTGGCTTATGCATAACACGAAATACTTAATAAAAAATGTAGTCAGAATCGGTAACGTTAAAATTACATGTTTATCCCCCTTTGTCGGTAGGGGTGCCCGCCCCAGATCTCTGATTTCATATACGATCATCGCGTTACATATTATGAGCTTCGATTGCTATAAAAATATTATCTGAACGAGCGGGAGATGTCCCGGAATTCGTGTAAATATATCTCCCTAAGTTCCCAAGCGAAAAATTGACGTGTAACATAATGGAGAATTATTTTCATTTTTAGAAAAACATTTTTCAAAAAATAAAACCGGCTTTTGAACCGGCATCTTGTAAGCGGTGAATTTTTTCAAGAAAGGGATTAATTTTTGAAGCCAGTCTGAGGTTTTTTGGACTTAAATAAACTTCAATTTTTCTTGAAAAAAATAACCGCTTTTAAGATAAGAATTATTTTAGTGATACTAAATACTTTTTATTTCAAATAAATTATTCCTATTATGATTTCTTATACATGTTTTCACGCGCACTATCCATAAATGATGTTTCATTTATGGATACACTCACTTTTAAACGTTTTCATCGCGTTTGTATTTAGTTTTATGATGTTTCTGACTCTTTACAAGTTCCGTGTGAACACCTCAAACTAAATACAAACGCGAAAAAATTATATTAACAACAAAAGCCTTGAAATTTTTATTTACTGACATAAGAAATAATAATAAAGCTGAAGTTATATGAGGATCGGGTGCAAAACACCCAAAGAATAAATAAGACAAATTGACTGACATAATAAATACATAATACGAATGATTCGATTAACAAATGTGATCGATGTATAAAAAAAAATCTATGTACATTAAGTATATAATGCAAAGTATGCTTTTGTTTTTTGCTGATATAAACATGCCATCAAAATATTTAGGTGATATCTGATAAAATACATATCAAAATTAAACTACTGCGATATAGTTCCTTCAGATTTGTGGCGTCACGATGGTGGAATGATCTCCCCCCCGCCATCGCGTGATCTAATAACAATAAATAACTAAGAAACATTTCAAAGAATACTTATTGTACCCACATATATACTTTAACATTTGCTCACTTTTCGTGCTTTCACGGCATGTTAATGGGGGGTAAATAGGGTACTATCCCCGGGTCAAATTGAACGCCACTATAGCTACACTTCATATCCATAACGGGTTGTTAATAGCACGCACGCTAGCACTGGGTAGTAGGGATGTGAAAAAATAATCAATTATAGAAATAATCTAAATATAAAAACGAAAGGTTACTCACTCACTCACCACGAAATCTCAGAAACTACAAGTGCTAGTAGTTTCTTTGCATGTGGGTTCTTTTTAAGACGTAGGTGCTGCCTAAGACTAGATTTTATGAAATTCAAACCCTAAGGGGGTAAATAAGGGGATAAAAGTTTGTATGAAACAACGTTACTACACAATGCCTTCGGAATGAAGTCCGCCTTTTGTGTTATATTTTATGCAACAAAGCATAAATAAATAAACTTTAACAAACTTTTGAACTGTAATTGGATATATAGCTTTATAATAATAATAATAATATAATCTTTATTGCACACATACAGACAGGAAAACAAAACGAAATTACACGGTAAACAATACAGAGTACACAAAAGGCGGCCTTATCGCTAAACAGCGATCTCTTCCAGGCAACCTATGGAGGAGAATAATAAAAGGAAAGGGAAAATATGGGGTATTGGGTGCAATAGTCAGAAGGGATAAGATATATCTTACACATATATTACATACATTTACAATACAATTATTGATAAAGGATTTTTTTGTGAAAAGTAGAAAAAAAACTTGAGACACTTTTTTTTGTCCAATCGAGCTTTTCAAGATTAATTTTCCTAATACATACATATGTTAATTCATATTCACAAAAAATAATATTGGTAACGGTCTTATTGTTAAGATTAATGATGACGTATGTATGTTTGTTCTGCAGTCAGTATGGAGGAGCGCGAGGTGGACGAGGGCCCGGGCGTGCCCGACATGACGATGATGCCGCAGATCACCGAGCTGGCCATCAACGACAACCTCAAGCGCCGCTACAGACACGACCTCGTCTACGTATCCTTTATTTACTCATTTTCATACTTTTTTTTTATTAGGCTGCCTAATCTCCAGTAGGTATTCTTTTTATTGTATCTATTAGGTACAATTTATTTATTTAATCTTTATTGTCAAATTATAGCAAATGGCCGACTTAATGCAGGAAGAATTCTCTACCAGTCAACCGATGAGAACCGGACAATTTACACACTTAAAGTGTTATCAATAAACTAGTAGTTTATTTAGCGTTGGAGTAATTTTTTACTTATCTGAGTAATACATGTTAACATGTACATTATACGATGCAGAGGTTAAGTAACTTTCAAGGCCGATAATAGGATGGGTGACCAAAAAATGTGTAAATCAAATTCCTTAAGTAAGTAAGCAATTTAGTATCTAGCAGTGCTATTCATAAACAAAGTTAAGCGTCACGGTAAATTTACGCTAAAATTGCAATTTTAGTATTAATCCCGAATTCATAATATACAGAGAATAAGCAAACCTACGAGTAAATATTACACCCGTGGAAAAATTCGTAATAGGTTAACCTTTAAGTCTCTATTTAATAATATGAATATTGACTTATACTAAGTGCTGTCTCAGTGTAAATCTACTCCAACGCTAAACCTTATTAATAAAACTGTATTTATTAATAACACTGTCAAAGTATATGGAGCTGGTAGCTAGATTTTGTTCATTTGTTTTGATTGGTACTATACCTATATTGACGATAAAAAGTTTTCCTTAACTAATGCACAGACGTACACCGGTTCTATTCTAGTCGCAGTGAATCCTTACAAGGAACTAGGATGCTATACAACGGTAAGAATTCTTAATTTGTTTGTAGTATCCATCTATATCTGCATCCTTTTTTTTAATTGTTTTTTTTTTCTAATTTGTTGATAAAATCTACACAATTATTAAAGTATTAAAGTATTTTCAATATATATTGGTAGGTTCGCAAAGAAATAATCTCACATTACTGCGTAAAATACTTACCTTCGTCCCTTCGTATTTATAATCGAGACATTTTACCAAATAAACAAGAATTTAAATAAATTAACAATTGTTAATAGTTTGAATATTATTTTTATTATTAGTTATTAACAGTTCTTACCTTATTAAAAGTTTTCGTATATTGATTTAAAAATATAAGCTTTTCTCAAGTAATTACAGTGTTAGAATCTGTTTTATTAATCTCTTTTGTATTATGTTTCAGGAACACATGCAAAATTACCGGGGGAAAGCCTTCGGCAGTCTCCCACCACATGTGTTCGCGTTAGCTGAATCTGCATATAGTTCTTTACAGGTAACTAACTACAGGCTCACTTTCTCTTGATATACTCATGCGAATCTTTTCCGGAGTCGGAACTCGGGATAACCACTAATGAAAGCCAACAGTCAATAGTGTTCGAGTTTTCCTCGCATGCGATAAAATAACTTTAAAGATATCCTCATCTTCTAAAGTATAAAAAGCCTGATTTTGAACTATTTTCGGTCGGACATTTTGCTCTAAAATCCGTACTTTACCTTCTTAATAGTCAAACATTTTATAAAACAGGACATTTAAAATTTTGGCCATGACTTTTACTATAATATGAAATCTGTTACAAGTTAGAGTTCATTCTTTAGAGTCCTTATAGCGTTAAGCCTTGAATAACTAGACTCTGCAAACACCTCGTTACACTAACAAAAGCCGCTATATGGAGTACGGACGATGTCTCTGGATTCATTTCATTGGTCGATAAACCAATAACAGCCACTAACTGATCGAAATAATCCGTAAGCGGGCCCTTTTGATCAATATAAATGAACCGCGGTACAAACTGATGAAAATGTACCCCACGAATGCTGGTTTTACGTTCATGTATCAACCAATGAAAATATGTTGCTTCGAAACAAATTCTTGTATATTATACAATCTTTCTGTTAGTAGAAACAAAATGAGAAAAATGTTGTATACTTTTCTAATATACATATTGCCAAGATAATAAGAAAAAAACATGTGTTCTATTAAAAAAAAACCGCACGTGGTTCACGCTGGAAGTTTTTAGAATGGACCAGTAAGATACGGAGTAAGATAAGGTCGAGAATAACTGTATTTAAATTTCGAATTAGGAACTTATAGATGTGTAATGATTTAGTATTTCATTACTTATTTATGATTTAGTATTTATTTTTCAAATTGGCGCCAATTAACTACTTATATTAGCGCCACCAGTTAAAGTTGTTTAGCGGACCTTTTTTAATTCTAATACAAGAATAACAAATGACTTATGAACATTGCAGAACGGTGAGAAAAACCAATCAGTGGTGATATCAGGCGAGAGCGGCGCAGGCAAGACTGAAACGACCAAGCTGATACTGCAATACTTGTGCGCGGCGGGGGGACAGGCCTCCTGGGCTGAACAGCAGATCCTCGAAGCTAACACAGTCTTGGAAGCTTTTGGTAATGTTATATTCTGTATATGTCCTCAATATTCGATAATAATACAATGAGGACTGATTATAAAATTTACAATGACATATATACGACATTTCATGGATTTTTGGAATAGGTATTGTCATAATTCTTAATCATTAAATAATCGGAAAAATGCTCGAGATCTATTTAGACCTTGTCGCACCCGTTCCTCCTCTACCAAACGATGCCATCATGAATGGATAAATGTCATGATAGACTATTCAAAAGTTTTTACAGAGAGTCATTAATTCGAACGTGGTTTTCAAAGTGCCGGCATCTCTTAAATCCCGGATTCTGTTCCCATTCGGGGCAACGTAGAAAATGAACTTTTCTATATGATCTAGTGTCTGTTGCGTTACCTTCGTTGTCACAGATATTCCTTAATACATAAGCTTTAGCTACATTCAGCATTTTGAAATATGAGAAATATATGTGATGTTGTCTAATAGCTATTTATTTATTGAATTATTATTCAGCAGATTCATTTGTACTAAGGTAGCTGGATTGAGCTATTTTATTTTATATTCAGTTTTAATGACCTTTTGCCATTCATTTTCAGGTAACGCTAAGACAGTGCGCAACGACAACTCTTCCCGTTTCGGAAAGTTCGTAGAAGTACGCCTGGACCACAGGGGTGGTATCAAGGGCGCAGTACTCAGGGACTTCCTATTGGAGAGGGCAAGGATTACAGGCCCAGCACCCAGGGAGACTAACTATCACGTATTCTATCAGCTAGTACAGGGAGCTAAGGTATGTCACACGCCAGTATGTCAAGTCACTTAGAATATTGTTTTTGGACTTTACTGTTTACTGTATCAAGGTCTAAAATTAATTGGTGACATTTATCAATGTTGTATGAGCTCATATGCAGCTGTTGAGTATACAAACACGTTTAAAAGTACTTGAAACTTTATAAATATTAGATGTCATATACATTATACATTACTCTGAGTCTATCCTCTTTGCTCCATTCATCGTGTGTGTTTTAAGTTATTAAAACTTATCTTTACTTATATTATAAAGTGGAAAGATTTCATCGTTTGTTTGTTTGCAACGAATAGGCTCCCGAAACTACTGGACCGATTGAAAATTTCAAAAATTCTATCATCCATGAAAAGCTACAGCATATGCGGTGAACATAGGCTGTTTTATCCTGAAAAACAGCAAATAGAGGGATGAAAATGAGAGTGGAAATTTGTTTAGGGAATTAACACGTCACCATAGTAATAATTGTTTACTATTTTGTCATTGTAATTATATTCGTGTCATGATATGAATCGATATCCAAATAAACGCACCACGCGAGCGAAGCCGCTGGCGGAAAGTTAGTTTCCTTATAAAAATGTAATTGATCTTTATTCACAGCACAATGCAGAATTGCGTTCAACATTACGATTGCGAGATGACATTCAGTACAAATACTTGAGGCCCGAAGAAGACAATGCCCGCAAAGGTCGCGCCAGCGAACAAGGCAAGCTCGAAGCGTTACAGCTAGCCCTCACCGTGCTGCAAGTGCCTCCGCATATGTGCGAGGGACTTTTTAAAGTGCTTGCAGCGGTTTTATGGCTCGGCAATATACAATTTCAGGTATGTGAAAAATAATACAAGGAGTTGTTTATTCTGGAATTTAAATGCTGCTAAATACCATAGGACTAGATAATATCTAGATATTATCAAACCTTGCATAAATTATGGCGGCGATGTTCCGATTTTATTCATTTTCAAAACTCTCATGAATTTCTTTGCATAGCGTTCAGAAAAAGTAAACTAACGTATTGCATACAGACTTGCAAAGTGAACGTGTAATACTATACAAATGAATAATAACATCATTGATTAATTTAGTGTTTTTGTTTACAAAAGGATATAGACGGTGAGCGCACAACTCTAGCACCAGAGGACACGGAAGCGGTGGACGCGGTGGCAGCCCTGCTAGGGCTGGCGCCACCCACCGCGCAGCGAGTGTTGCTGGAGCGACAGATCAATGTGCGGGGAAATGTCACAGATATACCTCTGCGATTACCCGAGGTATGTGCAACTAACTAATAAAGGACCTATCCGTCTATATTTTGTTTAATTTTGTATCAATAAATAATCACCTCATTTCATATATAACTTCAGTAACCACCTCCTCTATAGTTAAATCTTCTGAGTATTGCTTTTTAATCATTTAATTTCATTGATAATGGGCTACTTAAACAAATTTTATTCTCGACTGAATGATGTCTGTATTAAGTTTCAAACACCAAAATCATCTTTTTATTATTGCTTTTGGACATAGACTGCGTTGCATCTATGTCTATCTATATCTTATTTATTTTTTTATATCTATATACAGTGTATAGACGCAATATTATTACAATATACCATTGAGAATATTATAGACAAAGTGGTTTTTTAAGCATTTTTGTTATAAATATTTTTCAGTATAGCATTGTGCATGCAAAATCGAGCAAAATAACTGAAATAACTATAGAAAATTTCCTATATGATATTTAAACCCTATTTAGTTTTTCGAATAAAAAAGGCTCATGGTTTATAAAATATCCCGTTACTACGGTAGGCCCGTGAGAATCGTCACGCAATGGCGCGAGCATTGTACTCGCGCACGTTCGCGTGGCTCGTGCGTCACGTGAACAGTACGTCGGCGCCGGGCCGCGAGGCGCCGCGCTCGCTCGGCGTACTAGACATATTCGGCTTCGAGAACTTCGCGTGCAACTCGCTAGAACAGCTGTGCATCAACTACGCCAACGAGAAGTTGCATATGTTCTTCAATAATTACGTGTTCGCGTTAGAACAGGAAATCGTAAGTATTTCATTTTTTTTATTTTTTATTAAATTACATAATTATTTGACCTGATTGAATGGGAAATCATACTAGATGTCGCTACGGTACGTTCTTGATTTCTCCGTGACAACCCTTCCGGTTTTCATTCATGTTTAAAAGTAAATTAGTTTTCAAAACTCAATAAACAACTCATATTCTATTTGTACTTTTTCGTATTTGTATTTATATCTAAGTTTCGAACTTTTCAAATTTCAGTTTTTTAATATTTTAGTTAAAAGGAACGGAAATTACAAGCTTTGGTCCATTCATTTCCTGCAAAAATCAACTTTTACTAGAGTCGCCATCTAGTGGAGGTGCTTTATTTAATGCTTTCGTTTTTTTTAATACTTCCTCATTTAATAAATTATTATGTAACATTAGAATAATTGTTAATAAATATTAGCTGTAACTTACTCCGTGATCATGGCGATTGCAACAGCGCCAAAATATCGGGAACTCGATAAATATAAGGTATACATATATATATGTAGCATATAGCAATTATTCTACTCTCACGTCAGCTATAGGACAATTTTAAAAATAATTGTCGTTTTAAAAAAAGATATAACCAATATATTTTTTTTATGTATATGTCATCATTGTATATCGGACAGAAATCGATTGAAGTTTATAATACTAATTAAGATTAAACATTTTAACTCTCATTTGCAGTATCGCCAAGAAGGAATAGTGTACAACCAAATCCAGTTCACAGACAACGCGGCTTGTCTGGAACTGCTAGAGAAACCTCCCCGGAGTCTATTGAAGCTACTTAGCGAACAGTGTCACATGCCTAAGGTAAATTTATTAGCTGCAGCCATCCGCCAAAATCATAATAATATAATAAAGTAATGTTAACTGAATATGACTTCAAATATATTGGGGAAATTTGACCACTTTAGTGCCTGATATGGTGTCGATTTACCTAATTTTATGCGAATAGCAAGTGCTCTATAAGTCTACTATTATTTTCTTGTTTATATAACTACTTACAATATTCAACATTTTTTAACGTCAGGGGTCTGATGGTGCTTACCTGACTAACATCCAAGGTGAATTCGGCGAACACCAAAGCTTTGTGAAAGGTTCCCGCAGGAAATGGGAGGAAGAGTTCGGTGTCCAACATTACGCCGGCGCCGTCACCTATAGCGTCCAGGGTTTCGTCGATAAGAATAGGGATACTCAACAGGACGCCTTCATTGACCATCTGAGCAGATCTGCCAATCCCTTCGTTAGAGAACTGGCTGATTATGTGCAAGAATTGGCGCCTCCTGGTCATGTGAGTGTTATGTTTCATTTTTATTTCCAGCTGTGGTAAGGAAAGCTAAGCTAAGGAAATCCTGAATATATGCTAAGGAAGGTCTCCTGGCGATGTTAGCTTCTAGTTTAGCTAACTTACCTGCTTATATTAAAAAAACTTACTTTATTTTGCACTTACATAATATTCAATCCATATATCCACATAGGTATCCATGTTCCACCACCTTCCAATTTTAAAATTCATAAGTTCAATATAATAGATTGGTCCTTCGTGCAGTATAGGTGATTTGTTTTTTTTTAGGATATTTCATTATCAAGTCCTAATTCTACTGGCACCACCCAGCGAGGTACTTCCAAAGGTCGGCCCACAGTTGTCGACACCTTCAGGGCTCAACTGCAATCACTAGTAGACATGCTACAAGCTACCGATGTATGGTGCGTATCTATTGTCTCATTGAAATTGAAATTTCTGCAACTAATTTTGATGATAACTATTATATTAATGCATTACAGTTAAAATGAGTTCGAGTTTAGTACAACCCGAAGCACCGTAGACAGTATTTAGTTTCTTATTCAATGTTTCTGTTTGTTAATGTTGTTCTTTTAACCTTCGGTTTACGGCGACCGGTAGTGCTAAAGTTCCCACGCACGCGGGGTTTACAATAATCAACGTATCAGCTTTGGATTTTTTTCACATATACATTATCTATTAACTTATGTGCTTCATGACGCCGGTTTCGTTTACATCACTTTTTTGTGAAAATGCTTTTTTCATTCGGTTACAGTCTTTAAGGAAAACTACTGTCTAATACATTTAACAGGTACGTCCGCTGCATAAAACCTAACGAGAACAAGGAGGCGGGTAAGTACGACGACCAGCTGGTGGTGGAACAGCTGCGATACCTCGGCATGAACGAGATCGTGCGGATCCGCCGCGACGGGTACCCGGTGCACCTGCCCGCGCCACACTTCCAGGCGCGGTACCGCTGCCTGCTGCCCCACCCGAGGCCTGCCGCTCCTGACCCCAAGTCAGTTATCCATGTGTTTCTCTTTTTGAATCTCATACCCAGGTTTTTGTTAAGGCGCCCTTCCTTTACCGCCAGCTTCAATAGGCCAGCTCATCGTAGCCTAATGTTTAGTATAACGTGTATGAAAAGAATTTTGAAACTCGTTCTTTCTTTGAACTGTTAATAAGTATTATATAATGATGATGTTGGCGCTCCCCTGCCTCTGACGTCCAGGGCCAGCGCTTCCCCCCCCCCCCTCCCGTAGTTCCTGCCCATTTAAAACTAACTGGGCCCTGTGAAATTGTATGAAAGTCCCGTCGAAATCGGTCCGGCCGTTTCAGAGATTAACCGCAACAGACAGACAAAAAATAATATTGTTATTTTGGTATATGTAACGTGTATACTTACATGTATACTTACACTTACAAATTTATTTTAACATTACAAAAAGACACTACAATTTTATTATATATTTATTTGCAAAGATCAACAAATTATGAAATAGTAACTTATATATAAACATTAACTTATTTTAGTCAGTTTAATTTTATTTTTACAAATTTCATTTGCGTTTTAGAATATGTGGATTACAAGGACCGAAACGCGGGCCGCCATGATTCGTGTGACGTCACATTTCAATAAAGTAAACGTCAACGTCTTTGTTGTGAATTTAACCAGTACTCGTGTTTATAGAAATGTGATGTCACGCCTCGAAATAAGTGATTTTTTCGTGAGACAATGTTAATTATTGTGATAGTGGTTTAATATGATCATATAAACATTTTAAAATAATTTTCACAAAAGAGTCGAATAGCCAATTACATCATTATTGTCATTACTGTGGGGAAAGACCTTTTCTATGGAATTATTTGAATCAAAAAGGAGAATGGGCCATGGTCTGTCATGCGATCGCAGTGCTGATTGGTGGTGTGAATAACTGAAGATGCAGCCAGAACCAATGGCTTAACGTGTCTGTCTAAGCATGACTCCAAAATAATAAATTTTGAGCAGCCATCCGAAAGTTGCTTAAATTCTGCATCGACCAAACGCACTAACTATATTTTTTTTATTTATATTTTTTTTATATTTTATGTCAGTGTGTATTTAGCATGTTGTGCTGTGATTATTGCAAATAAAATTATCATTCATTCATTTATATAAGGCTCAATCTTGGATGCCATAAAGACATATATCATTATATCTTTTCGTCATTTTTTTTCAATTAAGTTAACACAGACAAATGATATGCACTAAAAACATGTTTTTTGTTTTAGAACAATAATGGCAGTAGTGCAAGCATCCAATGATGACTGGCAGATAGGCCACACTAAAATTTTCATGCGAAGCTCCATACACTCGCCTCTCGAAGCTAAAAGGACTTTCCTTCTTCAATCGTCCGCATTGCTCATTCAGAAGGTACATACATATCAATATTTTATTTGATATACTTAAAATATTGCTTAATTTTTGGTTCCTTATAACTGTGAGACAAATAGATTCTATCAGGATTTTTTTTTTGTTCATTGTGTTATTATAAACAATAAAGAAACTGTCGGTCAATTTCTCCGACCTTGAGTATACGTACGGTTTATTTACAGTACTAAGACTATTATCAGATGCTTGGAACGTAAAATAGAAGCGGAGATCATAATGACCTATGACATCGTCTTGCGTTAGATAGATGTCGCTCTTGCAGAGTCACTGTACTAATTTTTCCCAAATTCCAGTGGTACAAAGGTTCGATAAAACGTCGTCAATATCTCCAATGGCGCAACGCGGTGATAGTTCTGCAGTCAGCGTGGCGAGGATGGAAGGAGCGCGCCGCCTTCCTGCGGCTGAGGAGGGCCGCGCTCACTCTACAGAGACATCTCAGAGGAGCCTTCGCTAGAGAAGTGGCAGCCGCGCTCAGGGAGATGAAGAGAGTCAATCAGGAGATCAAGCTGAGAGAAGAGAGGAACAGGTGGGATATCATATAAAAAACTCATTACACTATACCTTCCAGCCATTTTATCGAATGTTCACCACAGTCTCGCAAAAATATAAAAAAAAAATCTAAGTACATACAGATTTAACTTTTCTTAACAAGGTGCAAAATTCTGTCGCGCATCAGGCATATCATCTAGGAATGTCCACTCATCAGTTATCCTAGCAGACTTGTTTACACTTATCGATAGCGCAATCCAATGGAAAAAATAAAAGTGTTTTTTAGGCAATATTCAGAATACTTTTCATTGAGAATCCAAATACAAAAAATATAAATTATAAAGTACTGGCTGTATTTAATTATTGGCTTTGTCAACCCCGTATAGTGTAGTTACCTGTACGTGAATATTTAAAATCGATCCAGGTAGTTGCCTATTTGATGCAAACAGTCAAATACCTATTTATTCTTTATAATATTAGTATAGATAAAAAAAATTTTATCATTGGAGCGATAACAATATTTATGAATAAAAATCTTCAAAAATATAATAATGTTTATTTAAATTTTATTGTGCAACACTTGTAATCAAGATTAACAAAACATTATTGTTTCTTTCAACAGTCTAGCAGAAAAAGTGTGCGCCGAACGAGCGGAGTTGGAAACGATGGCGGAACAACTGCGCGGTCTGGCAGTAGGCGGAGTGAACGGTGGCCGCGCGGACTCGCTCAACTTGGACAACTTGTTCGATTTCCTAGCTGAGGTATTAAACATAGAGTAACGTAACAAAAATATCCTTTAGACCAGTTTTTCTTAACTAGTGGTCCTTGGAAGCATCACGAGTGGCCCGCGGAGTCTCATAAAATTATTATTATATGATGTTAATAATTTTATTTCGCATTCGCAATACTATACTGGTTCCTAGCACTATAACACCCCCCAAATGGAACAAAACAAACATTTCAAGTGGCTCTATGACGTCATATTATGCACGTGACTAGTTTGTCTACGCATACAGTATGTAACAATTAATGTGGCTCATCGATATACCTGCGCAGAAGGCTCAATATGGAAGCTCTGCAAATTTCGAACAATATCAATGTTCAAGTAGTCTGACCTCCACTGAGTGAAAGAGATGGACTGTACTCTTAATGCGTTGTCTTTTACATCTTATAGTTATAAAAGAAGGCTCATTGTCAATAGTTAAAAATCAACCATTCGTCATATTTTATATTTAACAGCATGACAATCTGTCAAATGTATCTACTTAATTTTAAACCTTATTGTTTTGAGAATAAGGTTTGAAATCAATTAGAGAATTTTAACATATTATAGTAACCTGACATGAACAGTGTGTACAAATAAATTTATTATTATTATAATGCAGGTACCAGCTCAACGTGGCGCGCCAGACGGTCAGCCGGATCGACAGCCAACTATTGCCGAAATCGGCGCCTCCATGGAACGACTAGCCGACGATCTGCATCAGGAAGTATGTTGTGTTATCTTTATTTCAATATAAATAAATAGGGCCTCCAGAGCCTAGTGGTGAATGCGTTCGGTCTCCGATCACGGAGATTAAGCAATTTTCGCTGAGACTGGTTATAGAATGGGTGACCGCATGTTTATTACCATGACCCTCCGTTCCATAACAAGCCACACTGTACTTCAATGATGGATTATAGCTAGTTCTCGCTGTATTTATTTTATGGAGAAAGCCAGTAGCCAGTCAGCAGTGTAGAGATCAATAGACTGATGATAATGAGACAAATCAATAAAATCTATTCTCATTTATAATGTTATGTTTCATTCCCAGTTGGAGCATGTTCTAGCAGCGGAAATGAATGAGCTCGGCATGTCCCACACTGAAGCACAGCGCAAGCCGGACGGTGCTCCCTCCGAAGCTATTCCCCCTCCCCCACCCTCCTCCCTCCCTCTCCACACCATCCTCCAACCTTCTCTCCCTCCCTCTATGACTTCATCGATGACCAACGGTATGACAACGTCTATCATCGGAACGTCACCGATGTCTAACGACGATGTTGCTATGGTGAGACAACATTTTATGATTATTTTATTAAAATATAGGATTTTTTAAGATCTTGAATAGTGCTCAAAAGCATAAAAACTTTTGTTAACTGATATATCTATATTCGCGTCGTATCCCTTGCGGGGTAGGCAGAGCGATATGAAGGCCACAAAGTACGGTCCTTACATACATCTTTCGCCTCGTCCATTTTTATTGCTCTTTTCATACATACATTAGCCGGTTTTATGTTATATTTTTTAAGACAATATATTTGAGCGTAAATTGCCTCGAGATTTTTTTCTTGATATGTGAAATTCTAATGTAAGGGGTGTATGTTTGGGGATAACACTTAACACAAAACTTTTTCAAGTAGAGTATTGATATTAGATCATCGATATGCTCTACAGTTACTACATAGTTTATACAGGGTAAGTTGGTGTAGCACCAACAACCTACATAACTACATAGATAACATATAACAATGTTTGTTTGATAATTTATATTAACAATATTGAAGTTATCGTTTTAATAACTAAGTGCATCTAGTATCTAATACATTTAAAACAGCGCTCGAGTGTAACATGAAGATAAACTAATCACGACAGTACAGCAAAAACTTGAAAGAAAAAACATGTATCTAGTTATGATTAAACTCGATCATCAAACGGTCGTTTATGATTTTATAGATTGTTCTTGGAGCAGGCAAAAAACTGACAAAGACATAATATTATGATAAAAATACTCTGTGTCATTGGCTGCTTTAGTGTTTGACGAATAACCCTGTATACGTACGTGTACTCGGTAGACTGGCGATGTGATGACGTCATCGCTCACGATGCCTCCGCCGCCGGTGGTGGAGGCGTGCGTGGAACAGTCGCCGGTGTTCCCGCCGCCGCCCGCGTGCACGCTGCCCGAGCCGCGCGGGCCGCCCCCGCCCCCGCCCCCGCCATCACACCCACCCCCGCCGACACAGAAAGGTAACCTCCCTATACAGTCTGTATTGGATATGGTACTTGCCTTGGAAATGAGTAGAGCAATGGATATTTGTTATATATTTTTTTATTTATACTCAATCTTTTTACGTGGTTACAAAAAATTCAATCCTTTTGGTTTTTAATATTCAACATTTTTCTAAATAAAAACTTAACTTATAAAATAAACATTCTCAAGTTGTCTGTTCTGCTACAAATAAAATTTAATTTCTATTGATCTTTGGATCGCAAGCATAACCAGTACATGCTTCTATAAAAGATCCTAACACCCGTGTTCACTAACCTAGAACAAGGCATTGCTTAACTAGGAAACGCCTAATTTTGCTTTTATCCCCATCTCGTTTGTAGTTTTACTTTGGGGTTGTTTTGATATTTTACAGCGAGAATCAAGTCCAGCATTGGTACAGTACTATTCACTTAAATATTTCCTTAATTATAGATAACGAAAACATATTTCACTGCCACTTATAACAAAACCCCCTCAGATTCTACTCCGCCGGAGTTGACGAACGGCGTGATCCCCAACGGCAAATTGTCAGTGATAAACGGCAAAGAGCCTATCTACGAGGCAGTCATACCGCGTGCTGACCAACAAACCAACAAAGATAATGCCAAAGAAGTCACTCTACCCACGCCGCCTCCGCCGCCACCGCCACCGCCGGAAAATAATGAGTAATAAAATATATTAATGTATTAAAAATATCTATGACCAGTTTAACTGAAATAGGGAATATGCGTCTGATTCAAAAAAAGGTTAAATATATTTTATTACAATCGTTATTACTTCAGAATAAAGTCTATGTAAATATTTTTCAATATTAGTTCATTTTCGTCTTGAAAATAATTATTAAAAAGTGCAAAATAAATGCGGTAACTTCAAAATATTTAAACGCCATGCTACTTGTCAGAGCGGATGTGACGAAAATGTACACGTATAGGGATGTCGTTGTTACAAAAAGTTAACATCGATGCAATAACATCAATGTATTATGTCGCAAAATAAACAACTGATTACAATTTTAATTATGTTTTAGGCTTTCATTTTTATTTCACCAATTAAGTAAATTATAAGATTTATTAAAAAAGTCTATTATACTTTAAAAAATCGATAATTTGTTAAACGATTTAGGTAATTGAATAATAATCTATCATTCATAACCTATATTGATTTAAAATGTCATATCTCTAGTCGTGTACTTTGACGTCACGACGAGCGCGCCAAAAATTCCGGCGTTTAAACTGCTCGTAGCTATTACTTATTTTCATCAATTATTTATGTTACAAAATGTTAGTTTTTCGGTGCCGGGTATTTTTTTACAGTTATATATTGTAAATTATCATATAAAACCATTTTCCAAAAATGTGCATATTCCCTATTGTGAAATAGGACGAATTTGTAATTCCTTTAATGTATAATTAAGCAGAAAATAGAAGTGCTTTCACGCCGAGTTTTCTGTAATTTTCTATGAATATTCATGTGAAAAAACAACATCCATTTCTAATTTATATATCGAATCGAATAAATTATAATACTCGATTCCTTCGCAGCTTACTCGATAAAGAGTCAGCGTTAGCAGATGATACACCGTTACCGCCCGCTCCGCCCCCGCCCTCGCTCAGGAACAAGACGCCCACTCCGCCCCCGCCCCCCGTGCCCATGGACACTTGCGTCAGCCCCCCGCCCACACTTAACGGAGATATGACTGTAAGTTACACACATAATCTCATTTATGTTATAATCTTTACCCGTTTTATTTTTTCACAACATTCGCAATTGGTTACTAATACTGATATTTTCATAAATACACCATATTAATAGAGTAACTTGGGGCTGTAGTCTCAACAGTGTTTGCGATCGTAATATTACCGAATTCGTTCGCAAACTCATAGCGATCGTAATTTAACGATAATTGCAAGTCTCTACAATTATACTTATCGATTTTTGTTATCCTGACACAAGCCCTTTTACGTCCCCACTGCAGGGGCTCAGGCCTTCCTTATGGATGGTTAAGGAGGATGGGCCATGACCCTCCACGCTGGCCCAATGCGGATTGGAGGGTATTGACGACTGCAAATGCAGCCGGGACCAACGGCTTAACGTGCCTTCCGAAGCACGGAGTAGCTCGAGATAAAAATTTTTTGGTGAGAATAGGGGTGTAGACAACTTTTTTATATATGTTATAGATTTGAATTAAATATATTAAATAAAAAATTTTAAGAAGATATCATTAATATAATTAAAAAAATATATACATATAATTTCCCGCGAATACGCCACTTCCGTCACGCTCGCTATGACGTCGCAGCACTCTGAAACGAATATCGTTTTATGTACGCTTAAGGTTTTAATGAAATGAGAGCAGTGCGTATTAAAATAGGCCTTAATACACTCTCACAGAGTACAGAACGCAATGCCCGCCGCAAAGAGCGTGTTGAACGTCGCCTCCACCAGATGGAAGTGGCGGCGTCGCCTCCCGCCACTGCACTACCCCCCACCACGCCACCCGCAGATGCCGTCAAAGATCTCTCCGAATTTGCCAAACTATACTTCAATGACCACCCAAGGTCACCAGAAGGTAAGATGGAAATTTGTACCATAGATTAGTACAGATTAAATATAAAAAGAAGTGTACTTATCAGTTTCCATAGTAAATGAAAATATTATAACAAAATAAAAATAGGGTGACTGTTTTTTTTTTTATCATATTAATATACAATGTTCAGTTTCAAATAACAAATATTGATGCAAATAAAAAAAAAACAATAATTAACGCAAAACTAACGTCAAAATCAAGGTTGGAAAAAGTAGAAATTTACCCGTATATGATGTCATAAACTAGCTACAGACGCACAGAAGAAACTAATACAGAATACGATTTCCATTTAAACTTTTTTGTATCAGGTACAATAATGGCAACTCTAACTCGCAAGAGCAAATCCATGGAGATGCTGTCTAAAGAGGAAATGATCACGTACTACAAAGGCAACAGTATACCGACATCCCACATACAATTACATGACCCGGATAGCGTCACCGCCGCCGTTAATATGTTCCGGGTATGTGTATTAATTACTTTGAAATAATATCAAAAAAGCATGTAGTCTCGTCTATATGTTTCTAATAAGAAGTAATCAAAGTAGTTAAAACTTTAAAACAATATCGATGACCATGACAAAGCATCGTTTGACGTCACATTTTAATAAACTGAACGTCAACATCTTTGCATAAAACCAATATTCATATTTATTGAGATGTGACGTCACAGCTCAATTGTCAGGTGAGTGATTGATTTTGAATTTCAAATTAAATAATAAAAACACTTTTCCTTTTTAAATAACATTTGATAAAATAAATCTGATAGTGATTTAATATGTTTGATCTTATAAAAACAAAACAGTCAAATAGCTTATTTGTTAGCCTAGTGACATTTTATCATTATATTTCAGGAACTATGCCGTTATATGAGAGGAGAATTAACGGCAGATAAAGAAACTCAAGTGATCCAGTCTATAATTGCAAAAGGCTTGGAACGAGAAGAGTTGAGAGACGAAATATTGGTGCAATGCGTTAGACAGGTCAGTGAAATTCAATGAACCCTTTACACTTCGTGATATTATACAGTTTTTCAATTTGGTTGTATAATTACGATTGATTATTATTCTTATTTTCTGTTTAGATAACTGAATGCCCTGTAGAAGACTGGGCCGAAAGGCTATGGCTAGTGTTGTGTTTATGCGCGGTGGCGTGGCAGCCTAGTCGCGGTCTCTCTCGTCACTACTGCAGCTGGCTACGTGCGAGAGCGAGACAGACTCCTCCCGCTAGAGCGGCACACTGTGCACAGTGGTGTCTAGATAACTGCAGGGGTGCTGCGCCCAGGCAATTGCCGCCGAGCACTGTGGAAATTGCAGTCAGTATATATTATACATATTTATTGTCCATTGATATCCTTAAAACATATTTATGATACCGATAATGCTTTCTTCGACAATAATTTATTCACGTTAATGTTTTTGGTAAATTAATTTTAATGTTAATTCACTTAAAATAACTCTTAATGCATGTGTCATTTACTCTACACTATCCCGAGGATATGGAACATGATAACTCCAAATAAAAAGTAGTTTTCGAACGTGCACATTAGGTTAGTATCGTTTTAAGATATTCCGTATCAGTATACTTACATGAACTGTTTCTTTTGTGTTACCACAGGCGATGCGACGTCTAGGTACCATAGTATGTCGGTTCTTCTTCCTGGACGGGCGCACTAAGGCAATAGACGTGCATCCGGCAGACACGGCGGCGGCGGCGGCCGCGCGACTCGCGGACAAGCTCGGCCTGGCGCCCCACTCCCGGACCGGCTGGGCCGTGTACCAGCAGAGGGGGGGCAAGGAGGAACACGTCAGGGCCACGCAGTACCTGTACGACGTCATCGCCGCCTGGGAAATGTGAGTATACGTTGCAAAGTTAGAGTTGCGTACTGTTATAATTTAGTTCATTTAAAAAACTCAACATAGTTTCCTATTGCATGACGATAGCGCAATTGGAAACCGAGCCTTCAATAAATTAATAATATTAATTAAAATTAGTTTTGCTTTGGACTCCCGTTGGACAACATAAAAGCCATGCTTGATCCTCGTAACAGTAAGAAACGGGACCTTATTACTATGACTCTGCTATTCGTTCGTACGTCTAACACCAGACTAAAAAATTAGACAGTTAAAATTCTCACAGATGACTTATCAATGTTGACATTGTAACAAGAAATAGTAAATAAAAATTGGGCTCCTTTACAACAAACGTGATTTTTTGCTTGTGTCTTTAAATTATATTATTTCGGAATATATTTACCAATATTTCATGAGACAGTCAAAGTATAAAAACCTGTATTTTCTAGGCAACAAGGTCCAGGTGGAGGATCAGCCGACAACCGTTTCGTGTTCAAACGTCGTTTGTTCCGCGGCGGCCGCGAGTTGCCCCACGACCCCGTCGAGGTGGCATTGCTTTACGCTCAAGCCGTGCATAGCGTAGTCAAGGTGAGTTTTTAATTAGCAGTAAGTAAAAGGAGTAGGCCCCCTTAAAGTATAACTTAACATGGCACCTAAGAACTGATTCTATTTGTCTTCGAAAGAAAATTCAGATAATTTTAAATCGTTCTTAAAATTTCATTAAAATCATATCCTTGAAGATTATCTGTTTATCAAAGGCAGTGTTAGGACTTGCATCATATATTATCAAAAACTGCGCTTCTTTGTAGTCGTATTAGTATGTCGAAATCAGCAAAATAATGTTTCAAAGAAGTAGAATAGACTTCAAGTGTCTTGTTAATCCGAATGAGTAGTATAGATCTTATTGTTATTGAAACAAAGCTTATTATAAATTTTAATCGTATCGTTCGGTCATTGTCGGATTTGGTAGGGGTCTGTAAATTTGTAAGAAACGCCATATTTGTTGGGTTTTAATGTAAATTATTGATTTGATAACCCAGATGGATGAGTTCCCCGTGTCAGAGAAAGTGGCACTGCAGCTAGCCGGTCTCCAGGCGCAAGTATCTCTAGGGGAGCCGCCGCCCAGTCCCATGCCGCCTCACACGCGGGCTTACTACGCACATCCGGAACAGTTCCTGCCGCAACGTGTGGCTAGAGCCCGTCCGCCACACCAGTGGGTGAGTTACTGTTCCCGAAGCGGAAATAAACGCCTTTTTGTGTCGTTGGGGAAATGTAGTATGCAATGTCTCTGCTTGCTTGACGGTCAAACACGTTAAATTCAATTTGATTCAGGTTACCAGTTCATTACGTTCAGAAATTAGTTATAATAATTCATTTTTGTTTTACTTTCAACAGTGGCAACAGTCAACTAATTAAGAAACAAACACTATTTAAATTGTTTAATTACAATCAACAGCCCGTCAGGCTAAATAAAATTGACAAATTTGTGGTGACGTCTAACTTACAGCGCAACCATCGCTACAATAATCGACGATCAAATACAATTTCCGATCTACATCGGTAGGACCAAGGGCCTCGAGCTCCAAACACCAAGCTTTTAGGGACACAATTTCCTTTTAGTCTCTCTAGCCAGCTGCTACATCTAAGTAGGACCGTAACCACCTTCCGGTCCTACAAATATTTTTACTCGATGTTAAACCTTATGATATTGTAAGTAGAGTTGAAAATCAATTCATACAGATACAGAGAATATTGATACAGACGCAACACAAAACCGTGCTCGGTGACAAATGCGGATGAGGAGGACACACATCAAGTAAATGGGACCATCGGTCTAGTGAAAAGAAGAAGAGTTGAAAATTAATGGACGAAGTTTGACATATTATGGTAGCCTAACGTGCAGCCGTGTTTAACTTTTAACTATACATTTGGCCTAATTGTACTTTTTTTACAAAGATAAATGTACTCCGTATACTTTGCCGTCCCACCCCTTTGCAGACGTGGAAACTGTTAGGTACTTTCGAGTCTTTCCCCCCCAGAGGCAAGGACGTGCAATGATCGATCGATCCAACCTTCCGTGCTACATTATTGTAAAATATATTTAGCTTTCGTACTTACATTCTCAATCTTAAAGACTCTTTTCCGTTGACAGGCCACAATCCTGGCGCAGGCACATCGCCAGTATGGTGCCGGTCGCGCAGAATTGACTGCTAAAGCGCTATACTTGTCTTGTGTGATGCAATACCCACTGTACGGAGTCACGCTGTTCCCTGTCACATACAAAGGATACTGGGCACATGGTCGGTATAGGGTCTTGACTTTAAAGATTATTAAAACTATCAAATCAAATGCCTGCATTTGGAATAGCGTATGCTCAAAAAGTGAAGGCATTAAAATATTAGTTGCTTGAAAGATTAATTGAAATGAATATAACCATTATTAAAATATCTTCATTCTTATAGGTCCAAACGTATTATTGGGAGTTGGATCTGAGGGTGTAGTGCTAGTTCGTCCATCCGATAAGGTGGTGTTAGCGGAATATCCTTATAGTAATATCGCGGCACTGCTCATGGATCCAGTGGATAATGGCCTCACGATCAGTCTTACACATCACGGTCAACACGACGGTCACAGGTATTATACAAAAGAAGATAAATGTAATTAGAGGAGAACCTCTTTTTAAAAGTTACTTTTTAATTTACTTTTAAATGAAATCCTAGAAATATTCCGTATTTTCTAATAATCATTAGTGATTTACAACTATATTAAAGAAGTACCAAAATTTCACATACTCTAAAACAGGGTTCTCGAAAATCCGATATTTATAATAATTATCAAAATATCCGATATATATCAAATATATATCATGCATTTCAAAAGCTACGATATTTGGGCTGCTAGTGGCTTTATTTAATATATGTTTACTTATTTTAAAATAATTAAAAGTAGTATGTGTGCGAGGATTCTCAGTAACGTATAGGGAAAAACCCGAAATTTCTTGTAAGTACGATTGCTACTTCGGGCCAACGTTGCCAGCATCACGACGGGTTGGTTAATTTACTAGTTGAGATTCAATACTCAAAATAACAATTAATATTATGAATATCAATTGATATAAATCTACGTATATATCAATCGATATATATATCCGCTGATATTTATCAGCCAGTGAATCCTGCTATAAAATGACGTCACAGTTCATAGAACCGAAAACTGCGTGTTGGGGTGATTGCGCTTGCGATGACTCAAACTTAATTTATTAATCTCTTTCGTTTTTTCAATAAAGAGGAGTTAGATAAACATGTTTAATATAACTTAATACTTTGTAGATGCATAGTCTTAGAGTCTGCTCAAAAGAACGAAGCGGCGTGGTTAATGGCAGCGTACAGTCCTGTACTAGCCAACGGCTTAGCAGATGAGCCGCCTCGTAGGGCTGCGCCCGCCTCGGAGAGATCAAGGCTCGCCGGTGCCTTGAAGAGTGCTAGAAGAGCCCTAGTCGACTCGGGTATGCTAAGAAGGCCTACAGAACTATCCACTGGTAACTTCCTAAGGAACACTTTAAGAAGGTAACGTTTACATTTAAACAATCTTACTCGTATAAGGTCATTGCAAACTTGGACAATGAAAAACAAAGTTCTCGATCGCACTTTTTTATCTGTACGTAATCGTTCCAATCAGAATAAGAGCGCCAGGCGGTCTCCATACGATAAGTTATTGTAGTTGTGAAGAATTTGATTGTTGTGACTTAGTCAATAGAGATCAAATTGGCTATGAATTAAATGACACAAGTACGCGGTTAGCGAGAAAGAAGTACAATATGCAAATATACAAATCCAGTCGTTTGTCTGTAGATTTATTAAATTTTATAAGATAAATGTGTAAAAATTATTTGTATTTATACAAATAGGCTTAGCAAGCACCGTCTGGACAAGATTCGCTTAGATACGACGGTGGAGAGCCAAGGCGAATGCTACAAGGGATACCCGGCAGGGTATTGGTGTTGGTCTCGCTCGTTGCCTCATAGCCTCACCAAACTCAACGAGGCAGAGGAAGTGGCCGCCATGCAGATATTCAAGGTAGCCTCCACATTCTTGCTTGTCTCTTATTAACTTATATCATAGAAATATAGTTTTTTTGCAAGGAGGATACTTGAAATAAGGTTATGTTAAATCCAAGCCTAGTAATATAAAATAACGCAATTCGAGCGTCTAGTTTTATTAAAACTTTTGATATTTGTTTTTATTTCACATTTATGTATGTTATTACCCAAAGTCGTTGCTGAAGAACAAATGCACCAAGAAAAAATCATTTGTCGTCACGCGTTTCCATGGTATTGACGTCGAATTTCTGAGATACCTACTTTAATGTTTTAACTTTGAGTTAAATTACTTCGAATATACGATGGCAATAAAAATTATCTGCGTTAAGTGTACGCAACGGGGGAAAAAAGACTTAAAATCAAAACTAATAGAGTATATTTTCGTTGATACTTTTTATCCATATCTATCAGTCGTATGCCTTGTGAGGTACCTATTTTTGTTATTATCGTATAAAATATAGGAAAGAACAACCTCAAGTCATTTCCTCACTGCCCCGTTATATGTAAATCATTATTACCAGGACATAATGAGCCACGCGGGTCTAACCACCAATGAGGGTAGTACAAACAATCTGGCCAACAACAACAGCGTGAGCAGCCAGGAGAGCGAGAGCGACGACCGTGTCTCACTCGCACAGTCCTTACTACAGCGCTGTCTCCAGAAAGACACGTTGCTCTGCGAACTATACGTCCAACTCATCAAACAGGTATGACGATAAAAATAAAAAGACCTATTTAACAAACTGATGGACGGAATGATAAATAATCACTCAAGGTCTGTTAACATAAAAAGATTATTCGTTTGTCAACCTTTTTACACATTGGTATCAATTCTGTTTTACAATCTAGACTAAATTTATTTTATGTCCTATCAAACTGTGTATTTGATTACTAAGACGATATGAGTATGATGTAAAGGACTAATTTTTTTTCTTTAATCACATACGGCTACGGACTAATGTTATAACCAGAGGTCGGAATTAGGTAGAGTTATTTATTTACTTGCAATGGACAATCTTGGACATCTTTGGACATCCGATGTTATTGATGTAAGTTTGGCAACAAAAATCACGGGACTTTTTCTGCTCTTTTTAATTAATCTTGGGATTTGAGGCATATCCACTTTATTCTTTCGCTGTATGAAATCAGTGTAAGTACATGAATAACTCTACCTAATTCCGACCACTGGTTATAACAAATATTTTTATTTTTTTAATTAAGCTTAGTCAAGAGTGGACCAATAGAATTGGCACTAACTATGTCAAATTATTAAAGTGAGTGCACATGATGAAGATGTATTAATTTTCAATTTATGAGTACGCTTACTAAAATATTACCGAGATATTAACTTAAGGCGTAACATGAAAAAATTTAGAGAAATTAGAAACAGGTTGTGAGTGAGATATTGTAGGGATGCTGTATTTATAATGCGAGCCCACATGCTAAAGGCGGCACCGCCTGGTTATATTGTACTTTACATATCTGCCGTTTCTTTTTCAATGTTTCGTGATAAAAATGCTAATCTCTTTATTTTTTTGTTCAAAATATACAACGTGTAACCTCAAACTTCTTATTATTTTAATCAGAAAAAAATATCCTCACTGATATTTTAGATAATCAGAAACTCCGACATAATCATCGATTGTCCGAAAGAATAGTATAATATTCCAGTAAATCTTTTTCAATATTCAAAATGTTACATTATCTAAATCAGAACTTCCGATACTATTAATAGATTTATTCCCAAAATCACACCAATTATAACTACAAACTATGAAAAAGGTTAAAGGTTAATTAAAAGGTTATGATCTCTTAAAAAAAACATGATATTTTTTTACCGATACATCTATTTTCAACATTTATCTCTTAAAAAAATATATGCCATTTTTACTGATACATCTATTTTCAACCTAAAATCCACATTGAATCTCACTATTTTAATCATCTCGATTCTTGCACAGCATAATGCAGAAAAACTAAAACTCAACATTGAAACCAATAAATAGAAAGGAAAAGAAATTTACTACAACCTGTGCCACAGAACACGCCTGGCGGGTACGTACTTACTTAATTAACTAGACGCAGTCTTGGTCGCGTATCTTTTTTAGGATCGCTACGAACTTAAAAAAGGGTAGTGCATTGGACGTGTTAAGAAAACGTATCAACTCTTTTTATTGTTGAGAATGAGTAGTTTCAACAATATCCTGCTGACAGTTGCCACAAAATTGGAAGCAGACAATGATATTATACAGCACTGGACACTCACGGTGTAGTTAAAATTACTGAATTGTTTTATAACAATATACCGAGATAATTTTTGAATAAAGTTGTTACATACCCGAAAAAAGGTGTTTTTTTTTATTATTCTCTTTAAAAATACTGAAAATCTGGTGGGCTACTATATTTATCACTAGATTCACATTTCTATTTCATAATTCAACAAAAACTATGACCCACTTACATATATAAACAGTAATGACTTAAAGCTCATTATAAAATTACAAATCCAATGATGTCTAAATTGAGATGCTGATGTTCATATAGGACCAAATAAGCTAAAATATTAGGTTGCAATATTTGAAGAAATTAATAAAAGGGAGATTTTGCAAATGTTTAGTTAAGACAATAAAAAGATAAGTAATCCACTAATTGGAGCATAGCTGCTTTTAAAATTTCTAGTATTCTTTATTATTTTGTGTAGGTATGTCTAATTTATTCTGTGTCCCAGTGTGTGACAAATCTTAGTACCAGGGCTTGTGAACGGTGCGATAAATACTGGTTAATATAGGCAATATGCCATTTAAAGCTTTTCTGAAAACTCTTTTAAATTATTGTTTGATATATTATAAACACACTGTCAATATATTTCATGTGAAACTTCTATTTTCGATGAAAATAATTGTTAAAGTTTTAATAGCCAAAATCGCGCAAAAAAAAATAACGCTGCTCATGTAATGGCGCTGATCACGTGGTATTGGTGACGTTACATGCCAGTAAATATGTCAAGGCGACTTAACCTTATAATAATTTATTTACAAAGTAAACAAATAGTTACAGAAGATAAATTTTTGTTGTTTTGTATTTGTATTTACTCTGGTTTTGTTTAAAGAAATGGACTACAAATTGTATATATAAATAAAAATGTTGCGTATCTCTAATAAAAATAAATATTTACGTATGACGTCATATGCCGGTAAACAGAACCTGTTATTGGTTACGATGACAACCAACAGGGCGTTTTCGTCGTTATTTTTTTTTTATTGTTGCTCTTTCTTTATATTATTTTATTAAAGCTAAACATATTTTGTCTGCAGATTTAAAGAAATAAACTTTATTAAATGATTATCTAACAGGATGACCAAAATACACAACTTATTTTAATAGTATCAAATACACTATATCGAAAACTCTCAAAACGGAATCTTTTCAACATGAGAACCCCAGTAAGGTAAACCTGGTTTATTCCAAGCGAAAGAGCTTTGTACGTAATCTCTTTGAGATCCAAATTTTTTCAGTGACTAGTATTTGATTTTTATCAGCAAAAAGTGGCGTGAGAGCGCTTAGCCATACAAATAAGATAGAATGTGAGAGATGGAAACTATTTTCCCGTCAGAACCAAAATTATTTCTATTTTTAATAAACGTAACTCTTCTGGTGATTCGCCAGAAGTGAGGAAATAGGCTGATGATGACGATTTGATCCGTAGACGACGGATCACCCGGAGCCGTCGTCTCGTGTATCGGGCCGTCACTGGGCGTTATTGTGCGCGGCGGTGGGAGCAGCACTGCCGCCCGCCAAGCCAGTGCGGAGACTGCTACTAGCACACCTGCGATACAGGGGCGCAGCCCTACATACAGGCGAGGACGGCAAATTTGCACGAAGAGCTGAACAGGTGAGTGTGTTTTTAAACAATTTTTTTAATTTTATTTTTTTGATTTACGATGAATGATAGTGATACATTGGGTTGAAATGTCGCATTACATCACACCATTGTACTTTTTCTATATAGTTGTTAAGTAGCGATCCCCCACTCCTCAACTTTAAGTCCTGTTATCTAAGTCATTTCTTTTGCAAAAATAAATTCGTATCTAATGTTTTCTACTATCTGACTGACGGACTAAATAGAATTTCAAATTTTTTTCTGCCTACAAAACTATAAATATGAATGTACAGATCTGGTTCGGTTATTTCTTAACACAAAATCATGTTTCTATACACATTTTTTCGCCTTATTCACACAGAATCCGTCACTGGTTCGTTAACAGAAAAAAAACATCGTCAAGTCACACAATCGATAACAACACATTAATTAGCTAGATCTGAACTGTTTCAGGTTCTTCAATTGCGTTGTGCTATTTGTGTGACAATGTGTTGTGACTTGTGCCAGGTGGCGCTGAGTACCGCGCAAGTGCCGCGTCGCTTGGGCGCGCCGTCTAAGGAGGAGGTGTTATGCGCGGGCGCGCGGCGACCGATGCACGTGCGCGTGCTGCTACTAGACGGGAAGCAACACGGACTCGTGTTTGGACCCGCCGCCACCGCCGACCACCTCGGCGCGATGTTGCGCGAGAAAATCGGACTCTCCGATGCCGCCACCGGTATGTCATTATTTTTTTATTTATGTACATGGTTTCCCAACAGCTAAAATTATAAAATAAAAATCTTAGTTAAAAACAGACTGCCAGAAGATTACGCTTTCGAAAATATTACCGAAATATTTACTAAACGCGTAGCATGAAGAAATTAGAGACTAGAAACAGCTCGTGAATGAGATATTGTAGGGATGCTGTAATTATAATACTAGCCCACATGCTAAACATCATGTTGTACTTTAAAATATTCCGTTTTTAAATCTCTTTATTTTTTAGTTAAAAATATACAACGTGTAACCTCAGACGTCTAATAATTTTTATTAAAAAAAATATCCTAATTGATATTTTAGAAAGTCAGAAACTACGATATAATCATTGATGGTGTGGTGGTATATAGGTTACGCGCTATACGAGGTATGCGCGGGGGCGGGTGGCACTGGTGCTGGGGAGCGAGCTCTGGCGGGTAGCGAGCGTGTGGGTGACGTCCTCGCTCGGTGGGAGAAAGCAGGCGCCACTGCTGCCGCCTGCAGGTACGTGTTAATACGTATACGGTGTCGTATACAGTTGCGAGACGGCACAATGTAGGTAGATCGTCTATGCTAATATTATAAAAAAGAGAGATCTGTTTGCATTGAAGAGGCTGGCGGCTATAATTTACTCGGAAAAGTAAATAAATAAATTTTATTTCTCTGTATCTCAATTACAAAGTTGTCTTATAGTTAGGTAGTTAAGTATAAATAAGGAAATATAAAAAGCTGTTTATTCGTATTAATGAAATACCTTGTGACATAGTTATTTGTTTTCATTGAATCGTAAAAATAATATTGTATGTAGGTAGGTAATATTAAATTTTATTTAATTATGAGAAAATCTTATAAACAGCTAGTGTCATATAAAAAAAAGTGTTTGTAGTAATCTGGTTATCATTTTTCCCTCTTCTGAAAGTTTATTATGGCTATTTCAAGTTGGTTAACTTAAAAACTGATATGTTTTGTACTGACAGGTAATTAATTTTATGTTGTTTTCAACTTTCATAATCATTTGCGTTGGATTGATAGTTTCCTAAGGGATTGCTGCTAACCATCAAATAATCGATAGATTTAGAGTAGGTCTCATCTCAATCTCTTTGTGATCCTTCGAGCCGGATTTTGATACTAATTCGTCATAGAGATTACATAAATATAATTTTGTATCAATTTATTTAAGTATTTATGCTGATATGGAAGCAAATATATGTACAGTTTTTAAAATGCATGCTTGTTAAGTCGAGTTTCATAAAAGAATTAAGATGAGTCGTGATTGAGGAATCGTAAAACGCTATTATAATTGAATTCTCATCATCTATTCAATTTTCATTAAATTACTTAGTTTGTCAGATATGTATTGTGATAGTGAGAAACGGATAAGTAATGGAAATTTATTTATTATTTAATGCATAGGTTGGTGTTCAAAAAGCGTCTATTCCTGGGCGAGAGGCCGCTACATACGGCTTGTGCGGCCGAAATGGAACTTCTTTATTATCAAGTTTTGCACGCCGTACGACATGACCGCCTACCCATCGAAACTGACGAAGCGGTAAGTATATAGTATTGTGTAAACTTATCCGCTAATAATTTGTACATGGACCGATATTCTGAATATTATTTATTTCTCTGATATATGTGTGCGTTATTTTTCGTGAAATTACGTAAACTGAACATTTATACTGATTTCATTCGAGTGGTCCTTCGAGCGGGATCATTGTCTTTTATGTTAGAGCCTATGCATAAGACGCGATAAACTCATGAGTCAGAAGCAGCGTCACAATCTAGTCTGTATCGTTACAAATGCCCATTGGTAGGGCGTTTAAAAAATGTTGCGTGTACAGGCTCTTAAGGTTATATTTTCTTTAACTAACAGCAGAAAACAATTTACGTATTTATTCCATGACTGTATTATGACTCCTTTAACCATCGAGCTACCCTAGACCTAACAGGACTACACTACTAGTGAGCGTAATTTCATCAGCGTTCAGTCAATACTCACACAACCGAAAGAAATATTTTTACAAACGTTATTTATAACTAATGTAACATTTAACAGGTGATGTTAGCCGCTCTTCACGCACAAGTAGTGAACGGCGACTGTTTGGGCGGCGGCGAGGAGTGTGCGGTGGCGGCAGGGGCGGTGCTGCCCGCGCGGTTATCGCAGCCTGCGTTACCCGCGCCAGCGGTCAGGTATGCGAGCAAAGTCTACATGTTATACTAGCAACTTATGATACTCGTCCTTAACTGTGGTTTTAGCTTATATAATATATGAGTCTTAATATGAACATTATGGTTTTAATATAATTTCTATGTAATATTTTTTTCGGAAGGAAAATAATTATGAAAATGTGAAAAAACGTGCTAAATCGCAATGTTATCAGAGCGATGACAAAGTCTACGTATAGAGATTTGTAATGTTATAAAAAGTTAGATTGATTGAAGGACATTATCGAAAACATAACATTGAAGTCCGGAAATGTCATACCACTCGGCGTCGTCTGGGTCGTAGACTATGACGTCACAACAAGCGTGCCAATAACTCCGGTGTATGAAGGGCTCGTAGATGTTATTTTATTTTATCAATTACGAAGTTACATTATGTTAGTTTTTCAATGAGGGATATTTTTTTCAGTTATATAACTCTAAAATTCTTAATGAAACTGGCACCCTGAGATGGGATTCGAACTCATGACCTTCAGAATCCGGGCGCAATCATTCGTTTATTCATTCATTTTCATTTCATTCACTCAGTACTCTAACCCGAACCTAACAGGACTGGTGAATCTTTCAAGCACTTGTTACTTTTTCGCTATTACAGAGCATATTCTCATCAATGTTCAGGCAATTGATCAAATATAATAATTATCTAAAAAAAATTGCAGAGAGTATTTTAAGGTATGTAAATAATTGTCAAGATAACCAAGTAAGTTTATTCTTGATATTATAAAGGTTACATCACCTCGCGTTACGCGGTACAGACGCACACGCCGCCATGCAGAGAGCACTCACGCTAGCCGCCTCCTGGCCACTAGCCAGGGCCACAATCTTCGATGTCATGGTAAGATTATAATTTACCGTACTAACATAGCATATTATAGCATACTATTTTATTTATCCGTCAGGTAGATTGCTAAAAAATATTAGACGAGTATTCTTTGCGTAATCATTAAATTATTGCGATTTATTAATTTATAAGGCCACATGACGTCACGCATTTGGACATTTCCTACTAAACAGTGACGTAGCGAGCCCACACTCCTTTACTTTTAATGTGTTATCTAAGCGATTTCTTGTTGACGTAAAAAAAATACGGTTCTCAAATTTTCTATTATCTGTCTGACGGAGTAAATATACTTTCTATTTTTATTTACCTATGTATATACAAATATAAATGCATAAAACGTTTCATAGTTCATTTAGTATCGTTCAGTACAGCTCAAAAAAGGTTGTGATCGTAGTTTCTATCACATCTAAAATAATTGTAGCGTGAAGTTCGTGAATATTTTCAAATTCAAAGTGACTGTGATAGATTTTCTGAGAGCCTATTCTATTTGTCCCTGAACAAAAACTCTAGAGAATTTCGAAAGATTGTCTGTGTATAAGAGACATCAGTGTCTGCTCTTACCTACGTTGCATCATATATTATCAAAATAAACGTTTCTTTGTTGTATAAGTATGTATTAGGGAAAAAATCAGAATTTCATTTTTCAAGATATAGAATAAGTCTTCAGGTGTTATTTTAATTCGTACGAGTATTTTAAGTAGCCCTTAGTTATACATATACAAAACCTCTTTCTCAGGTCTCAGACACCAGTTTTGTCTACCGTCTTATGAGAACATAACAATCCACGTGATATAAATTACGTACCATTAAAAATAAGAAAATAAATGTAATAGTGAATGTGTATATTTATATGTATATGTGTTTGTGTGTGTGAATGTTTGGTATGGTACACTCGAAATACACCAAGATTCGAAATCTGTTTGAGGGAAAGACTTATTATACCTCAGAGCAGGTCCGGATCTACGATTTATTTTAGCCGTGGCAGTAACTTCGTATTTCCTTCGTATTCCCTTTCTCTGACGACTCTAACGTTTTGTGAAGCCGAATTTTATATTATGCCTAGAATGATGTATGAACAGTTTTTAACTGTACATAGGTGAATGATGAATATGGCACCTTTCTCCCCTAAATCCGGGCCTGGCTCAGAGCAGGGTCTCTGTACCATTATAATCAAGAGTCATATTCTATGTATGTATGTTTATATATTTTTTATATAAGATTATAGTGTGTATGTATATATTTGTATTTTCAGTAGCGGCGTTAGGGTAGGGCGCGGTTGGGCGACCGCCCAGGGGCGCCGGACGAAAAGGGGCGCCGCGGGCCGCGGCGCCCCTTTTTCGTCCGGCGCTTCTTTCTGATTCTGTATAATGAGGAAGTATTTAAAAAAAACGAAAGCACTACAAAAATACCTCCACCTAGATGGCGACTCTAGCAAAAGTTGATTTTTGCAGGAAACGAATGGAACAAAGACAGTCATTTCCGTTCATTTTAACTAACATATTAAAAAACTGAAATTTGAAATGTTCGAAACTTAGATCTCAATACAAATACGAAAAAGTACAAATAGAATATGAGTTGTTCATTGAGTTTTGAAAACTAATTTACTTTTAAACATGAAAGAAATCCGGAAGGGTTGTCATGGAGAAATCAAGAACATACCGTAGCAACATCTAGTTTGATTTCGGGAACTAATGTTTTTTTCTAATACTTCCTCATTTCCCACAGACGCCCTCTTATAATTCCCTTCCTCATTGAACAAGGCCTACTGGGTCGGCGAAAAAGGAACAAGAACCTTGAGGATATTTTTTTTATATTCAAGTTGCCTCACTTTCAGCATGAATTGAAAGGAAACTTAACAAGAAAAATGTTATATTATGGTAAAACAGAACAACATACCGATTACCAATAAGAAGATATGTATTTTATTAGGTAATATAACGTACACTTGTGGGCATTATAAACCATAATCATTTAAGAAAATTTTCGTTTGAGCATGTTTAATTAAACGTTAAGCTGAAGCTAAAATGCTGCAATACAAACGAATGCATCGGCAGTGGAACCTTTGTCTGGCAAGTCAGATGGAATAGCTACTCAAGAGATGTGGATGAAAAATCCCGAAGTAAGGGAGCAAGTTGTGCTATAATTACAGATGCTGCTCAAGATAAATCTGTTATTGATGTACAACAAATACATGTACTAGATGATGTTGATACTGTTGTCCCGAATATAGCGGATCCAGCTACTTGTCCACTTATTTGAAATAGCAAAATAATTGATTATATAATAAGTAGTGGCCCACTGCAAACTCACTGTCACAAAGTTACAACAATTACACAAACTTATAGATAACAATTATGTGACACCCTGTTAGGGTAAAATTGAATCTGTACTTACCTAATGATGTGATCCGTCAAAAATGAATCAGCTACTTATACGCAATTTAAATAAAATTAATGTCACTATATAGTTGGAACAAGAACATCGTAACGTAGCGTTAAACGTTTAATTACTGTGTTTGTTTGTTTTAAAATAATCAAATAATTGTTTTAAGAGCGTCCACTTATGTCGAGCAAGAAGATAATAGGGATGATGACAGGGTAAAAAAATGCAATTCTATTTAGTCCGTCAGTCAGATAATAGAAAAATATTAGATACGTATTTTTTTTTACTTCAATTTAACAATAAATAGCTTAGATAACAGGCATTAAAGTTGAGGAGTGGGGGCTCGCTACGTCGCAGTTGAGTAGAAAACGTACCCTAACGTGACGTCATGCAAAATTTCAACTCCATGTAAAGCCGTAATTTTATGATTACGAAAAAAATAAAAAAATACGTGTTTAATATTTTTTAACACTCTACCTGACGGACAAACAAACAAAAATTAGTCATCATCCCTATTATTGATTGTGTTCTTCTTCGCCAAAATTTAAAAGAGATAGATCTAGGGAATCCCCGATTATAGAATAACACATTGTTTCTGTATGGTCGGAAAGTTGGGGATTCCCGAGAAATTAAACCGATTGAACACTACTTTCCATTCTAATGCTGCCAACTTAACAATCTAACTAAAATTAGGGAATATTACAAGTAAGTAGGCTGGGTCGGCGAAAAAAAAGACTAGTAACTGATTTGTAGTATGTAGTAGTAACTGATTGTAATTGAATTGCAGTTAGAGGGCGCCGAAGAAATTTCGCCCAGGGCGCCAGTAGTGCTAAAACCGGCACTGTGTATTTTATATATAATTTGTTGGTATTATTAGTTATAAATTGTAACTTTGTTCTTTTAATGATACCGCCTTTTGAATGCTCTGTACACCTTCATCGGTTTAACTGGTAGAGAATACCTTTTTGGCATTAAGTCCGCCATTGCTATGTTATAGGCATAAAGATTAAATAAATAAAATATGATAGTAAGTCTGGTTTTATAACGTGCGTTCTGCAGCAATCGTTCACGTCGAACTGGCCGCGCGCCCTGTGGCTGGCGGTGGACGCGCGCGGGCTGACGCTGCTGCGGCGCGGCGCGCGCGCGGCGCTCGTGTCGCACGACCACGACCAGCTGCTGGCGGTGTCGCCCGCGCCGCGCGCGCTGCTGCTGGTCACGCGCGCGGACCGCAAGCACGCCAAACTGGTGCTCTCCACAGATCAGGTTTTTATTCAATTTTTTTTTATCTAATTTATTATTGAATCATACATTATCAATTATTTATAACCTTATTCAACAAAAAACCACGAAGATTTATACTAGGGATAAGTAATATAGAACAAATGAACATAAAATAGTGAGTTATAAATGTATACAAGTTATTAATGCGGTTGGTTTATTACAAACGTTCACTTCCCACGGCAAGTTAAGGCAAATTGAATAGTTTGTGTGATTATAACTCAAACTGGCATGTTTTCAACGTTCGATCCGTTTCGCGTCTACTCGATGGACGCGGTAGTACACATATACTATTTTAATTATGCGCCTCGATATCTTTCGTGTTTACAAATTTAACCGATCAAGTTCGTTTAAGTTAGTGGGACTTAAACTAAGCACTCTGTACACCAAATGTAACTTGAATGCTAAACTATGTTATTGACGATATTGTGTACATAATAACTATGTTTAAATGCATGTTTATCTATAATTTCTCTCCTAGCAAATGTGTATAAATGTACGTTTAATAATCGTTTAACATATTTTATTTGAAGTATAAATCGTAATAATAAAAACAAATCGAGGACCTATTCAATCACATCATAAATCAACAAAAAACGTCCAGTAGTATTACTAGCTATTCGATATAAAGAGGCCTCCAATTAACCATGCATACGTTGTTATTTATTCAGGCATACCAGATCGCCACCCTGATCAAGGACTACATCGAGGCGGTCCGCGGGCCCGTGTCGCCGGCAGCGCCCCCGCCGGCCGCGGCCGCCTCGTGACATCCGCACGCCTAGTGCCAGTGCTTCCACGTCAGGCAGTGAGCGGCTACACGCTAGCCCGGACGGACGGGCAGCGTCGTCAACGCTAACGGTCGGCCAGTGAACGTCTACCCACCACCGGGCAGCGGCTAGTTACCACTATTAGCCGGACATTAGGCGATCAAACTACATAGTGATCATACCAATGTTGCGTATTGACAGAAGTCAAATAATGTGTGATTGCTTTTTGATCGTCTAGTGGCCTGGTTACGATGACGACTCGTAAGGGCGAATTCTCAATAACAAATTTAGCTTAATCTCTTAGCGATTATCTAAATTATTTAGAAATATAATAGGGCTGACGACTTTTTTTTTTTTGTTTGTCCATTTGGTAGTGTTGAAAAATATGAAACACGTATTTTTTTTTCGTAATCATAAATTATGGCGATAAATTGAGTTAAAATGCCGCATGACGTCACCATGCTTTGGTGCATTTAAAATAAAGTAAAAAAAATCGTGTCTAATATTTTTCTATTATTATGACTGACAGACTAAAAAGAATTTAATTTTTTTTTTTACCTAGTCATCTCTATTTTTAAATGAGAATTTTCCCTAACGCAAGTC
Organism: Diatraea saccharalis; assembly: GCA_918026875.4. Lineage (NCBI taxonomy): Eukaryota > Metazoa > Arthropoda > Insecta > Lepidoptera > Crambidae > Diatraea > Diatraea saccharalis. Next base: position 30,301,290 of record OU893333.1, read on the forward strand.
TAGAGCTTATAGATGCCTATGTAGCGTATTTTATAATAAAGCTACTACGGCCTACAATAGCAAATTGGCCAATAACTGGTCACCTAGCCGCTGTTGTTTCGGTCAATGGGTACATTAGAGAGATTGGACGCGAGCGATTGATAACAAATATAAATTTCTAAACTCTCATGTGAATAAAGAATCACTTTATTTTCTTGTTAGTATTATTAAATGAAATCTGACATAATCAAAACGATCATGAAATATTTAGTTTAGTTATAAATATTAAACTTTTGTTGGATATTTATAAAAAAGGTATATTTATACCAGTACATGATCACAGAAGACTGTTTAGAAATTTATATACCTTAATTAGGTGAGTGTGAACAAACTATGGATCCTAAATAATTTATAACATCGGTGCTTAGCCGTTAGATAATTTATGAAAGTGAAAGTTATAGATAATTATTTAAAAAGTTCGCTCGCGCCCAAAGAGAATGGTGTAGTCGTGCCCAACATATGTAATATGTTATTTGTGGAAAAGAAATCCGTTGCGTTTTCGCCAAAGGATATGGTAACGATCAAAACGTTTCTTTTCAAATCATAATTTTATTTATTTATTTAAAGCTTTAAATCAGAACACTACAATGGGTCAGATATAAGTGCGTTCGGTTCCGAGTGCAAGGATGGACGATTTTCAGTTGCCAGAAGACGGGGAAGCAAAAGTAAACCATATATAGTCAATAGTGAACATTACAGCAGTTTTAAATAAAATATTTAAGATAATAAAAATATACATACCGCTCATCACACTTCAAAGTTATTGTCAGTATTATTGCTGTTAAAAATTAATGTTACATGTTGTCGGTTAGTCTCACTGAAAGTTAAATATTAAGATGTTTCAGGTTAAATAGATAATGATATCTTATAAACAATCTTATCCTCCCCTAGTCTGTGGTTAACGTATAAGATCTGTTTTATATCGACATTTTTGTGATTAAATATAAACTCACATTTTCTGCTTGGCCGATTCCATAGAATTCATATAACCCATTAGCACAATAATTAGATTTACTACAACATTAATGTTACGAGTGGAGTAGGTTAGCTATTTGATTATTTTTTTTCATTAAAATGTCGATATAAATTAATTAATTTAAGACCATACCACTAAGTCTATTTCCCTATACATAATATGCAACGTGATATAATAAGCAACCTTCCAAATAGAACTGTAGAGTCCTTTAGTTTCCAATATGTTGCTAGAAATATCTCACCCTCAATAAAATACCTAAAATATTATTTTGTGCCTTGTAAGCTGAAATAATGTTGCTGGATATGTCATAAAAGACTAATTCATATTTGAATAGAGAATTATCTATTGCTGATGTGAGTTAGTTTTTTATTAGAGCCAGTAGATATTATTACAAGCGTAACTGTTAATTATTATCAGTGAGCGATTCGTGCAAATTTATTATAACTGCAAAAATAATTACTCATCGTTTTAAATAAACTATATATCCTCTATCATGCATAGTACATTATATTGCACAATGTTATGTCTCCATATTTTATTATAAAAATATATTTGATAACATAGGCATAAAAAAAATATTGCCTACATGTTTTGAAGCTTGAAGGTTCTGCTACCTCCGTTAGGTAATCTTTAAATATGTTTAAATTTGGATAATATAAGCAAGGAGGTGGCCATAGTTAAAATTATTATTTAGACTTATTTGGTGCTGACACGATCACATTTTGCTTATCTTTGAGTTTCTGATCTCATATTGAGTATTATTTATTTAGATGCCATAATTTTGTGTTATATAAGCAACATTTGGTTAGAACTTATTTATATATTTAATTAGATGACTGTATATAATTGGTGAACCAAAGACTTTTAAACTTTCCCTTTGGATATTTTTACTTTAATTTTATTTTCTTTTACAATTGAATTATATTGTGTACATAATAATTATAACAATAATAATAAGATTGAAATATACATACTCATGACGTGAAATACTCTTTATCATTAGAGCTAAATTTATGGACTATTATTCAACATTTGGCATTCAGTAAATTCATTTTTCGCAACACCATTTCAAATAATTGTAAGTATATCATTATTGTGTAATTTGATTAAGTAATTACACTATCCATTTTTGTGTATAATAATTAAGGGTGTGTAGAAAGTTAATGCAAATGAGAATCTAAACGTTCTAATCTAATACCACCACATACTGCCCAAATAGACTGAAAATGTCCAAATATTTTATTATTTTTGATCAATTGTTTTTTTGTTACATTTATGTATGGAACTTTACCCCATTATTAGAATGCCAAATAAATGATAATAAAGAATTCAATTATTTATTTATCTTAACATCAAAATCTTATAAAATAGGTTTCTTTATTTAATTATTACTGCGTCACAAGTCCAAGATAATCATCCATGAGTGTTCCAATGGCGAACTGAAAAAAATTAATGGATTTATTGTAAGATATGTTTAAGTATTGACTAATGTTAGGGACTAGACTACTGGAGGTCGAGTCCTGATTCAACACTTCCCGGGGATACTGCTAGGGTTTAAATGGATATATCTCTTGAGAGCCCTTAGTGGTAAAGCTGCCTGGTGGGTTCATTCACATAACCCTGTACAGCGACAGGTAGTGCTAGCGTTTCTTCGTACTCAACTTCGAGACAAAGTTTTTCAGTCTCTAAGTGCTGCCAAATCTGAGGTCCCGTCGCTTCTAATCTCGGTTGACTAATCCGTCAAAATATAAAATAAATTTTCCTATTGTATGTGAGTATTGTGGTAATTTCGTTGTTTCAGATTTCCATAACACAAGGACTGAAGTGTGACATAGTTAGGGAAGAACTAGCACGGCCAAAAACAAACAAGAAAATTATTATATTTGAGCAATTTGCATTCACAGTGCTATATACACTGAAAAATATTAATGAAAAATGCTTAAAAATCCACTAGGTCCCAGGGATTTTCCATTAACAACAAGAACATGTTAATTATTATGTTAAAATATATAAAAGGTCTTATACCTATGAAATTGCCGTTATGCCATACTGGGCATTTCAAATCAAAATATTTTTTTGGCAGATTTTGGAGAAACTCAATCTACGGCTGAATTAGCTGAATTAGCAGCAGCTTTCGACTTTAGCATCAAAACAATATTGATTCATTTTCGTTAAACTGTCTAGGAAAAAAGCTTGACAAATGGGTACTCCACGAACGCCCAAAGATCGCCAGCGCGAAGTACGCGTCGAGACGTGTCTTGCAATGCTCAACAGGCATACAAATGAAAGAATTTTGAATATCATTATTACTTGTGACGAGAAATGGATCCTATTCGACAGTCGTGAGCGCTCAGCAAGTTGGTTTAGCACCCAAGTAATGCCCTAAACGAAAACTTGCCTCTAGAAAAGCGATGGTCACTGTTTGGTGGTCTAACGCGGGTGTAATTCATCACAGCTTCTTACCAAACGGGACGAGCATTACTGCAGGTGTATACTGTAAAGAACTGAACACGATGATGGAGAAGGTCGCAGCTTTGGTCAATCGTTCAGTTCCACTGCTCCTGTACGACAACGCGCGACCTTATACAGAGCTGGGGTTGGAAGTTCTCCGTCATCCACAGTATTCACCAAACCATGCGCCTAGACACCTATTTTTTCCAGAATTTGGATAACTTCTTGGCGGGAAAGAAATTCAATACCCGAGAGGCAGTAAAAAATCTCTTTGAAGAATTTGTTGCCTCTCGTCCAGCTGATTTCTTCAAGAAGAGCATCAATAAGCTACCAATGCGTTGGCAAAGATACATTGACTGATTACTTTGATTAATAGAAATAAAAAATTGCTCCATTTATTTCATGAAAAACAGCAAATTCATAGGTAAAGACATAATCCCGTTTGTCCCTGGCACTCTGAGATTGAACAAACACCATTTCAAAGACGACATGACATGTCAGAAACGCATTATCTACTTACGATGCCACTAGCGTCCACTCTTGTGCCTACAATTTTTAACCGGATGACATCTTCTTCTTGGATAACGTTATCTTCTTGCTTACTCTTGTAACAAGGTGGATTCACATTAGGACAAAACTCCATATCCGCTGGAATAGACTGTAAAGAATAATAACATCAAAACTATTTTAATATATTTGATCAATCTTGCATTCACAATGCTATACTGAAAAATGCTTAAATGTTACTTAATTAAAATTCTTAAAAATCCACTTTGTCCTGAATTTTTTAAGCATTTTTCACTAAGAATCATTACTATTTTTACAATTCACTAAATCATATTATTAGTATTTTATCAGCAAGCCAGTATATTTTCTCTTTACAAGGTCTCCGCTTTGTACAACACTCTAAAGACCCATAACTCTATTAATATTAAAAAAATGTGAAAGTTTGTGAGAATGAGAGTGTTTATGTATGTTTGTTTTTCTTTCATGCAAAAACTACTGAACAGAATTCGATGAAATTTGGTATCTCGATAATTCTAATCCTGAATTAGCATAGGATACTTTTTATCCCATTAATCGGTTTACTAGGGAATAACGTTTTGTCAAGAAATTATATACACCACGGGGGTGAAGCGACTGGTGGAAATCAAAATCATACTCTTAAGAGGAAAATTCACTAGACTGGCATGCCCACGGACAAGTCTGCAGACATGCCTACTAGACCTCGTTACTATAGGACGGGCGTTTTGGCTAGTGTAGAAACGTTGCAGTCATTACCCAGACTATAGTAACGAGGTCTTACCCGCGGGTATGCCCGTCTAGTGCATTCCCCTCTTAAGAGTACGAGCGCACTCTGCGGGCGATCCGGTGAGGTCGTGGCGGCCAAAAACCAAATTTAGCCGTCGAGATATTTAACAATGTAATTAGAAATGATTTCTTTGGAATTCTGATATCATGGTCTCTGTGTCTGTCAGTCCAGCAGTGCCACCATGTTAATCTGCATGGCTGAGAGACTCGCGCACTGGTTTTAAGGTGACGCCAACTCTGAGGTTCCGGTTTCGATTCCTGGTCCCAGGTCAATGTAGAAGACGTGATATGTGATGTTGTCTATTTATCTAGATATAGAAAATAATGCTTTAAATATCAAATTCCAAATTTATCAGTCCCAGTCGATATAAAATATCCAAATTACGCAATTCCCAAGATAAATGACTGTGGCTGGGCTGATATTAGCCCACCAGCACTAGGATAAAAACGATTCTATGAATTAATATTTACTAAATATTGTGTCTATTAACTTCGTGAAATTGTGATAAGAAATCGGTGTCAAATTTACTCACATAAATAACTACTACAAAGTTTTGAGGTTTTAGCATGAGTTTACTGAACATCAAAACTTTGATATTCAGCAAGTATTAAATTTAGGTCCTAGAGTATAGGACTATTAGAACCAGCAAATAAAAAGCAATTATTCTCATTTTATCTACAAATTAAGGGTATGTTCCGATATACACTGCGAGCACTGCGCAGTGGTCTTACTGCTGAAAAATCCGTTCCGTTATGGACTGCCAGTATACTGCTACGGTACCGTAGGGAAATTTATGACGTCATAAATTGCCGCCATATTTGTACTGTGAGCACTGGGATTTCGAAGTGCAGTGCTCGCAGTGCTTTTGACCACGTGATCAGTCGAAACAGATAAAATAAAATACTTACGTTTATTATAAGATAGATTTGATTGATAAATATTTTTTTTTATACAATTTTCCAATTTTATAATATTTTCTTTTGAAAAGAGGGAATCCTTTATATTTATATTCATCTTGCATTAACAAATTTGAAAATGGCGCCAAAAATAGGATTAACAGTATACTGGACTGCGTTCCGTTTTAAAAAGTCACCAGTATAACTAGCTATAAAGGAACGGGCTTCCCGTATACTAAATTGACGTCATACTGTTCAGTGGTCGCAGTGTATATCGGAACATACCCTAAATATGACTGGAGTAACGCGATGGTTAGCACAAAAAACTAGAAACAATGAGCTTTATTACACACCGAGTCCACCGAGAACCATCTATGGCCGCGGCGCGCGCGTTAACAGACTCTTCAATATATGTGTTTCCACTGCTTTAGTTGATTCTTATATATTATAAAATGTCATTACATCTATAGAATCGTAAAACGTGATCTGCCTGAACCGCGATCACTAGTGATTCAGTTATATAATAACTATCTATTTTCCATAACGTTCTAAAATTAAACCAAATTCCCTCGTATGTCAACACCATAACGTTAATCTTTGATTTCACGATCACCAAGAAGTAGCGATCACAGATTTACAATAACTGTCTATTATCCATAACGTTCTAAGGTTAGACCGAATTCACTCATATGTAAACGACATTACGTTGATTGGTGGTTGCCTCGCTTCAAGGTAGCATCGATCACCAAGAAGCGGCGATCACAGTTCCCAGCGATACGTAGACATCTTTATAGATTAACGCTTTACATCATGTCATGAAATGCAGTTTTAATAATCTATTTAACTTGAGCTTTCACTTCTATCTTACAAAAAGCAGAGTTTATAAAATATCAAAACATGAAATTTTGAATATTAAATTTATTTTAGATTTCAACTTATTATATGAATCATATTTTTTAAAATATATTTCATATAAGTATATCTATAAAATAAAAATATTAAAGTTGTCTACACCCCTATTGTTTTAGTGTTACTAATATGGTCTGATTTTTTTTTTATTATTAGAAGAAATTTCTTACTCACATGATGAGAAATAAAACAGCTGAGTGGACCAATCTGGGCAAACATTCCAACCTATAATATAGGAAAATATTTTATCATGAAATCAATTTGGTATATAACCTACTTAGAAATGAAAATATGTTTCCAAACATTTAAATGTTATAGATTTTAAATATATAGATATTGGTATGTAACTTAATGTTATAGTGTCCTGTATCCTTGGCACTGCCATGCCAATGCAAAAGTCAGCAAGTCAACTTACAGTGTTTTAGCTCAACAACTGCTTTTTTTTCATATGGTTATTTAATGTTTATTTTGTAAGTAAAAAAAACTGCATTACAGTATTTTGGCTTGACAGGGCAGTTCTGCGGAAGGAAACATGATTGATATATTTTTGATTAATTTTGCATTCACAATGCCACACTGAAAATTATTCTTAATACAAAATGCTTAAAAAATCCACTTGGTTTCTGGCACCCTGAGATGGGAATCGAACTCACGACCTTTCGCAATCCGGACGACAGCTCTAACCACTGAGCTACCCAGGTCCTAACAGGACTGACGAATCTTTCAAGCACTTCGTTACTTTTTCTACTACAGTATAATAATACATTAATGAATAATTCTTTATTGTACATAAACACCAATAATAGGAAACAATAACATAAAGAAGAAATAGTACAATTGGTGGCCTTATCACTGAGAAGCGATTTCTTCCAGGCAACCATTACAGTTTGGACAATTTAAATCTAAATTAGGTAGTCTTAAGTGTACATGGCATAAACATACTATATACATATGTAATGAAAAGTTCATAATGACAGATAGTGCTCTTTGACTAGATTGTTGAAACTATCTATTTTTTGCACACATCTTATATTTTCAGGCAACTCATTCCAGAAATGGGTGGCTTGAACTATAAAAGATTTATCAAGAAATTATGCACTTAAAAGTAATAAATAGCATTGAAAAAACTATGTACTATTGTTACCTTATTCACTTGAGTGACAATTGCATCTAGTACTTCACCTTTGAAAGGTCTGAACACAATAGCTTTATATTTGACAGGATACACCACAAACCCTTGCCCGGGCTGTATTAGCCCTGCGCCTATGCTATCGATGGTGGTCACAGCAATAACAAAACCATATCTGCAAGAAGAGAAATATTGTTATATAGAAGTCATATATTTTAGTAATTTTATGTACAAAATTATTAAAATGTGTCATTGAGAAATAGATTTATAGGTACTTACTTTCCTGTGCATGTTCCTTCTACTTCTGTATAAAGTTTTTGTTTTACTGTATCTAACAATTGGGGCCCGAAATACCTAGGATGCAATAGAATCTCGTGTTCCAGGGATAACTGTAAGTTATATTTTCAATGTAAACAACAAACAAATAAGGTTATCGTATTTGTGATTCAATTTATTTACACAACTTACATGGTAAAACATTTTAACATTCAAAAGTGCATATTTTTTTCAAGAGTAAAGTATATTGTCTGTTAAACAATTTGTGATTTTTATGCAGCAAAACCGCATCGGCATTTAAAACAACACAAATTAAGTACATTCATACCGTTTGGTTTGGTTTCGTTTACCATTACCACAGACCAAGAAGGAGATATGACGTTTACGATTACGTTTATTCCATAGACATAAAAGAAGAGGACCGGCCATACCTACGAAAAAAGCGTATATGCCTAAACTTTAAATGCAAATTTTTGGATGGCGGACTGTCATAGGGCACGGCCCATGATATCGATATTTGTATCGACATTGAAGTCATATTAAATAAAAGTTAGTATTTCGTGAAATTGCTACAAAACAACTACTTATTAAATAAAGTAATATAATATCCATTGTTAGGGGCATGGCTAAACTATTACCTATATATACTTCTATTCGTTTCACACTTACGTACCAATCCTATTTATGATTATTATTAATTAAATAGATAAATTCACGCCAGTTTTAAGAAAATAATATTTTGTTAAAAGTGGCGTGAATTTATCAATTATTTATAAATCTTTAAGCATACTTTTGCTCGTGTTTTGTTGGACATCTAAAAAGTCTCATTGTTCTTGCGACTCCGTTGCGTCAGTATAGTAATTATAACCTATGTTACCAGCGTATGATGGCGCTTCCCACAATCCAACATTTCATCAAAACCTGTTCAGTAGTTTTTGCATGAGAGTAACCAACATCCATCCTCACAAACTTTCACATTTATACTATATAAATATTATTTTATAATATGATCTGTACCTCGATAAAATATGTTTCTGTTTCCTCTAATATAGACAATTTTACGTAGTTTCAAGAACTATAGTACCAAAATATATATCTTAAAAGTTTAACAATAATATCAATAGTGGTTTTTAATTATTTCCATATATATTGTAAAGTAGATATTTTGCAACTATAATTAAATAGATTTTTTTAACACAAGTTTTATTTTGCATCCACGGGAAGTGTGACCACTGTCCAAGATAACTGCCACCGGTAACTATAATAAGCTTTAAATTAATCGATTGACGAATGAATTATTATGTTTTTTTTTTTGTCTGTTATATATTTTTTAATTGTTATAGTGGAAAGTGACGTTTTGGTGCAATGAAGTAATTATTTTATTTATTCAGTACAGTACAGTAAATTAAACAGGGTGCAAAAGCAGCACTTGCAGTTTCTTACCGGTTCCCCTTCTTCTTTTCTCGGTACTAAGGTTTCCCGTAATAGATTTACGAATTATAAGCACAGAGTTTCGAGTTTCTTATATGCTTGTAACTAGTAAGCCAACTTGTCTATAAATTTATTCAATAAATTGTTTTTACTGAATAAATTTCGCTTCCTCCTCATTAAGTGAGATACCGTGCGTACTGTGTCACAATTTTAGTTCAGAACATCTTGTTTAGTAGTAAACATAGAAAACTTGAAAACACCTACATAATCTTTGTATTATATTATTGGTAAAAGAACATAAAAATACTGTAAACTTTGATGAATAAACAAGAGAAAATAAAGAAAACAAAGTTGGTGATGAATAAGTAACAATTGGCATAACAGTAACATTATTAAAGAAGTAACAATTGGCATTTTATTTAAAAATTTGGTTAGCAAGAAGAAAACAGCCGATTAATAGGCAAGCATACAAATATTTTCTCAGCACTAAAACAGTCTGCAATTCATGTTCTGTGAACAATCATGATAACGGTCAGCAATTTAAATTCAAAAAGGTAGCGTATTTTATGATGCATCAGCAAAATAAACATCCACGCCGCAAAATAATTATTTGGGTATTAAGATTATACTATTGAACAGCAAAGAAAACCTTTAATTTGATAAGTGTGCATATTTTAATTTTTATTAAAATTATTTAACTCATTTTATTGTATATTTTACTGGGAGTATATTATGATCAGAATTTTATATTTTAATATTATTATATATTGCATTCTGATTTTTTTCAATTAAAATAGTCGTCATATGACCGCAAGACTAAAAATAAGGTACATTTATAGAATAACAAAATGACTATATAAAAAACTAAATAAATAAATCAGTAAAATCAAATGAAAATTAACTAAGTGTAATAGACATTTTTTTTTAAATAAGTTAAAAGCAATTGTCAAAAATTCTTACCAGAGTATTTGATTGGCAATGCATCATCTCGTAATTTTATTATATTTAAAGTTCGATTCAAACAACTTTCCCTAAAATGAAGTGAGCAGATAAAAGTAACTTTTTCATTACATTTAATATTTTCTGCTTCTATGTAACTCGGCATTTTCCTCTTTTGTTTCATCTTTTGGTAATCTAAAATAATTAATATATTTTTAAATATTAAAATTATCGATATAAACCATATGTTAAAGTAACGACACTAGCCATGTAAACAATATTATTTACGGACCGAAATATTATAAAAATATAAACGAAAAGAGCAATATAGCATAAATAGAACACGCCAAAATACGATATGTATCGATTTATACACGCAATCATTTTCAGAATAACTTACTTACGTTTTAAATACTGTTATTCCAAGAAAGTGTTTAACTTACCGGTGAAACGTAATATTGCTCGGTTTGCGGGATATTGATGACGCACAACCAATTATACAGCACCTAGGCATTGTTTTGCATAAATAATTTACAATTTTCTGCCATGAAAGTTATATAAATTAAAGTTATAAATGAAAATAACCACAAAACTTATAACACTGACAGCTGAACTACTTCCGAGAATACGCAAAGCAAATTTGCAAATGGCTGACAGGTGGTACGATAGCTATATCTCATGACGTCACGTAAAAAATTTTGAACTGTCACACTAGTGTTATCTTTGTTTACTAAAGAAACTTCTTATTAGTTAAAAAAAGACAACATGATGTTTTTGATGTCAACTTCAGATTGCATGATATTTATATAACCAAAGAAAATATTTCCACTCTACCTTACTCTATGGTTTATTCCTATTTTTTTGTAAAGGTTTGAGCATATGTTAGCAGTCTGTATTATTTTTCTCTTTGGTTAGCAGCGATATATCGAAATTTTAGATACTTATCAGATAGTATAAAGATGTCCAAAAATATCGAAATGTTGAATAAATAAATAAATCAATATCGAAAGTTACAAGTGTCTAGAAACTTACTTTTAATAAAATATTAATTGAATAAAATACAATTGAAAATGTTAAAAGTATTTTTTTTCTTGGTCTTTTATACTAATTTTTCGTAGTCTGCATAAGCTAAAATGTAATAATACTTAGAGAGCACTGAATCCAATTTTCTTTGTTATATTTTATTATTATAATTTGTGCTTCATTTCATGAATGTGTTATTCAAAATCCAACCTCAATCTATTTAAAGCAGCAATAAGATATTTGACAATGTGACTTGAATAATAATAAGAATTTCGAATGTTTTAATACAATATTTCGATAATGTCCTTCGAGGATTCTGGCAAATAATAATTAAAAATTAATTTTTTATTGAATTTTATTCAGTGATATTTAATTTTATTACCTCATCTGCGTATATAGCTGCAAGCCAGGGCTGATTAAAAATTTTTGCTAACCAAAGTTATAAATCGCATATACACCAATAAATTATTTCTCATAAATATATGTATAGATATATACATATATTAATTTTACAATAATCTTCTCGGATTTGAAGAAAATTGTTATTTTTTTTTTGTTAGAATAAACATATTTTTATTTTCTATGCACACGAAACGCACATTCCATATGCATGTACTTATGGTCTGGTAATAATATTACCAAATAATCAAAATATATTCAATTTGACAAAAAGATATTTTAATATTCCTACTTTATAATTAAGTAAATAGCTCGATGGTATAGTGGTAAACGTGTTTGATCTACGATAGCGGAAGTTCAGCGACGATTGCAAAGGCCGGTAATAAAATAGGTGGTCAATTTATTTCCTGTCCATTACTTGCCTAACACCGCCATGAGCAGAATCAATATGCAAAGACGATAGCAGTCATCGTGTGGTTGTAGTTGCTATATCAGCAAGCGATCGTCCACAACACTACACCCTCAATGTTTTGCTTGGAATTGAAGGATTCCTTGTGAAAGAGACAAAAGGATGACAACGACTAACAGCCAATCGTCGAATGTTTCCTAAATGGAGTGAGGTGGCTGTAATGAGCCCAATTACAAAGAGTTATTAAGTACAATGAGATAGCCTGATTATGCAAGATTCCATAAATGGGAAAATGCCCGAGGAAATAACTTTCAATAACGGGTATTAGACGCGATTTTTACACTGACCTTACTAATACCCGTTATTAGAAGTATGTAACAATGCAGCGAGAAACTTTAAAAGTGGAAATAACTTTCACCTTCAGGTGATTGTGCCTAGAATCGAGATATCAGATTTGCTCTAGTTATACCATGATGAGTACTCTGGAGGTCACATGGAAATAAAAAGGACTCGGTTGAAGATCAGAGAGAGATTCCTTCACAAAAAAAAGTAGTGTTCATAATCTTAACACAAGAAATAAAGATAAACTTGCCGTTCCAAGCTTCAGACTTCAAAAAACCAGAGGATCATTTCTGGGTAAATGTATTGCTATGTTCAATAAAGTTCCACAAAATGTAATTGACATACCCATAAATAAATTTCAAATTCATGTAAAGAATATACTTATGAGTAAAGGCTATTATAAAGTTGATGATTATTTTAAGGATCGCAATGCATGGAATTAATAGCCTTCGCTTTGTTCTAATTATATGTTCAACCTATGTCCTACAGACTTTGAAAGTTGTATTTACTATTGTGATAATACATATTATTTTGGTAATGACATGATTTATGTAAATGTCATTTCATAACTTATGATAAAAAGCTGGTAAGTTTCTTTCGCTTGTTCTTCTTGTCAGCTAAAAGACGTCCTGAACAAGTGGTAGGGAAAAAAAGTTTTTTGGACGATTCAAAAGTGCTTGTATACTTGAATAAAGATATTTTCATTTCATTTCAGCATATGGGGATAAGGTGGGGTTAGTATTACGGAGGGCAGCAGCGTGATTGTCTGCACATTAGTAGACAGCGATATACACCAATAAATCGCGCTAGCACTGTTGAGACTACCTGTGTAATATTAGTATACATCGGGTCGGTAAGAAAAGGACGTTCTAGATCTTTTTGGTAATGCCTCGAGTACACTGGTAGGGCCGAGACCAACCCATAACATTCTAGATGTGGTATTGGCCCCTATAAATACGCGGTGGACTACCCGTCTCGGCTTTCTTCAGTGTTCAAGTGATCTGAAAGCAAAAGCGATCGGAAGCAAAACTCGATGCGATAGCTAGTGCGATGAACGATCTCTTAGTGTTGTGAAGTGTTATTAGCAACGTGAAATAGTAAAGTTGAAGTGTGAAATTATAATTGGCGTTAATTTTTATCCCAAACACGTAGCAATAATTTGCGTAAATTATGATGCCTAGTATGTCACTGCCATGATTCTTAAAAGGGATACCAGTAAAAAATAAGTTAGCAAATAACCTTGATAATAATTAGTACTACATTTTGTAATAATTTCATATTAACGGAACTAATGTGATTGTGTCTTTAATTTTTAAAATAGTGACTTCAATAGTGTGACTTCAAAACACTAAGGTTATTGTAGTTTCAATTTTTAGTCTACGATATTTTTTTACAATGGCAAGATGAAAGAATGAGATACGCGGCCTCCGTTGTGAGTACTTCTCTCGGCTCCGAATAGCTTCTGTAAAAGAAACAATGAAGGTACACTTGAGTTAGTAAAATTAAAGTTCTTTTTCGAAAATTACAATTTTTCAGTTACGAGTCCTGTCATATTAGTACTACGTCCATGGTACTTACTTACTACACTGGCAACATTTCTCAAAAATGCCAGATGAATGGCCAATGTAGAGTACTCATCTAATCAGATCGTGTTGAAAAATGGCAAAAACTTACGATTATTTATTAAAATTACTTTTAATAGGTGATTCAGGAGTAGGCAAAACGTCTATACTTTTTAGATTTTCTGAAGATGCGTTCAATATATCTTTTATATCAACTATTGGTAAGTAATTCATATCTATACCAAAGGTTATTGTCAGATATTTTCTTTTTTTATGTGTAATTTGTCACGGAACAGACTTTTTGCTTCATTGTTCTGTAAACTGTTTTTGTGTGATGGGTTAAACGGAGTAACTACTAGAAGGGTGCGGCAGCATCGTACTAATAATGAAGCCCTTATCAAATTAATGAATGAGGTTTCATGACATCATTCTTCCTAATTAATTGACCCTCAAATGTTACAAATTGCTACTTCCAGGTATCGACTTCAAAATTCGGACAATAGATCTAGATGGCAAAAAAGTGAAGTTACAAATATGGTAAGCATGTAATGTTTGTTGTTCTCAACTGTTGGTAATGTTAAATTTTTGGATGCTTATTTGCATTTAACTGAAACAATTTGAAAATATATTTTTCGTTATAAATGTAAAGAGAATGTAATTTGTAACAGCAGAACAATTTTTATGATTTGTCATACAACTTTATTGATATTTAACTACTTCAAAATAATATGTATATAAGTGTGTAAAGTATTCATATGTGGATCAACATTATCAAAATAAAAAAGGGTTAATACATAATGTATAAAACAGTAAAACACTTAAAGATTCCTATAACTTAGAATTGAAATAGCTATTAATTAGTTACTAATTAATGAAAAATAGAACTAAACCAATGTTATTCCAACAGGATAAGTAAACTTAAAAAAAGAATAGTCAAATTTTAAATTCATATGAACAGTGACAATTATAACTATAATAGATAAATACATGATTCATGTCAATGAATTTCATTGCAACAATTTTTATGAGTAAATGTCATAATTGTTTATTCTTCAGGGATACAGCTGGCCAAGAAAGGTTCCGTACCATCACCACAGCATATTATCGTGGTTCTATGGGCATTATGTTGGTATATGATGTTACAAATGAGAAGAGTTTTGAAAACATAAAGAATTGGATTAGAAACATTGAAGAGAATGCTAGTGCAGATGTAGAAAAAATGATTCTTGGAAATAAGTGTGATTTAGATTCAAAAAGACAGGTAAATCATTTTGTTATGGAACACTTAATTATGGGGGACATATACCAGGGTTAATGATCTAAATAATGTTTTTTATTTTAAACATGTATATATCCAAATATTTAATATTATGAAATTAGTTAGTTCAAGTAGCCATAAACTAGTTTGAACCAGTTTTATTTGAAGAACTCCTAAACCATATTTAAAAAGACCATTTCCTATATAGACATATTAATTGATTTATAAATGATTGATTAATAAAGATTATTTCACAAATTAATTGATTAATAAATGATGAAAATTTATTATGTATACATTTTTCTTATGTATCATATGATTGTTTTTTTTTATTATAAAAATCAGATTTCTTAAATCCTGGCCCACACACTCCTATACGTAAACTAACAATATTGTAGACTTTTTTATTGTATTACTTACAAGATCATATCAACAAATAAGCAATTAAAAGGCTGTTTATTAACATATAAAATTTCTTTATGTAATTCAGTGAACCTCTAAACCTGTTATGGGTTTAAAAAAACTAGTTTAAAATCTCATGCTATATACTATAGATATCATATTTTCATGTTATTTACCTGTCTTATGTGGTGAGAAATAAACAATGTTATTAATATGTACTATTATAAAATTTACATTCAAGGTCTCAAAAGAAAGAGGAGAGCAATTAGCTATAGAGTACCAGATAAAATTTGTAGAGACATCAGCAAAAGACTCTCTTAATGTTGAGTATGCATTCTTCACTCTGGCGAGAGATATCAAAGCCAAGATGGAGAAAAAGCAGGTAATTATATATATAAATTTTTAAACTTGAAATTATTGTTATGTTTCTTTCAGTCACCAAATAGTACAAATTGATTCAAGGGCAAATCTGTTGATGTTATATTAGGCATGCTATCCACAAAATAAACTAAATTATATATAATGTGCAGCCTTGCTTTAAACAGAGTTGAATAGTTTTAGTTAAAATATCATACCTATATGTAACTAATCTTTGAATTGAGATTCACCCACACATCAATGAATCATTCAGTGGATAATGTGGATCCTACTCATTGCATCATAATATTTTTATCATCAATGAAGCATCAAATAAATATTACACTCCCTTAGATGACTATAAGCAAATGATTGCCTCAAGTTGGAATCAGTGTTTATCCAGGCCGCAAACACTATTAAATTTCATCACAATTGACCCAGCTTTCTAGACAAATTAGGCAATTTACATAAAAAATAAATACTTTTTGTAATAATAAAAAAATAAACAGCTGAAAGGAATATTTCAAAAGTTCGATATTAAGATGACAATCAATTTATTTCTTTTTCTAAACAATAAATCAATAAATTGATTGAATATTGAATCTATATTTTATATAAAAAAAACTAGAAACTTATTATCTTTTTATTGTTTCATGGCTCATGATAACAGAAGGTAAAAATCTTTGTTGCAATATTGTTTGTGTGTAGCTAGCTTGCTATTCTTTAGTATGTGGTTTGGAATGGGTCGCATTTGATAGAATGTCATACTAACTTAATATAAAAAACAGAATTACTAATTGTTTGTAGCAAATGACGTATCAATGAGTCTTTAGGTAATCATTTATGGTGTTATTTTGGTGTTTGAAATCTTGTTTTGTCCTTGCATGATTTTTTTTTCAATTATAATTATTAATATTTAACTTATGATTCAGTCATCTTTTAAAACTTACACAAGCTGAGTATTTGATTTGATGTAACAAAGTATAGTATAAGACTTAAGTTTATAACTTTGTTGTTCTTGTACAATACAATAGGAAGCAAGTAATCCAACTCCAAGAAGTGGCGCGCATCAGCTGCGTGCTAATGAACAACAACGCAAACCGACGTCATGGCTGTCGCGCTGCAATCTGCTCTGACGGCCGCAGAGTTCCTCCAGTCAGCACCACTCTTGCAAGAACATTATGAAGTGGATCCTAAATACACCCCACCTCTATATATTTTGAACATTTTCTTACTGGTGCATCAATTTCAAACGGGGATGAGACTTGCTTTTGTATTTTTATATCCACAAACTTACCTACATCATCTCTAAGTTCATTTTAAAACAGTATTTTGTCATAAAAGTTAAATGTTATTTTTATTAATTTTCAAGTGACAGTTATTTTAAGGAAAATTACTTGGTGTTAATTTTTTTAAAGGTCAATGGATACTTCATAGATTATTTAGCTGTACTTTTCATTTTGCAATTTAATTAAGATAATTATATATATACTTTATTGTAATATATACTATTTAATTTGAATAAATAGTGCTTTTTTACAAATCTTTAGTTTTGAAGCGTTTTTTAACAACAATGAAAACATAATAATTTAGAAACCTTTATTAACCAACAGTATATACAGTTTTGTTATAGACAAATGTAAATTTTGGAAGTTGTAGAGTACCTAAAAATCACATTCTTTTATAATGCATTTGGTACCTATCCTTACAAGAAATTTAAGTAAAATATTCATTTAACGATAAATGCTATCATGTTGCTTGTATCTGCTTAGATTTTGATTTGAATGGCATAAGAGCTAGTTTTTTCACACCAACCAAGGCACTTTTGAAAACAAATAATAAAATTGGTAACAATTTTTTAAAACTGATTGAGATGAACTCTATTACAAGTTGAGAACTCTTTCTCCAATATAAGATGTAGAGTGGAAGCGGAGGGAGTATGTCAGACCAAACACCATTTCGATAGCTTTTGGCACGAGCTTCCGCAGACAACAGTGCCGGAGCAAGTTGGGACTCCAATGTGTCTTTAGCAATGTTTTGTGGAACAGAGGCTTTAGCAAATCCCAATTCAACCAATTTGTGGCCAACATCAAGTGTCTCCACCGATTTAGTCTGAAAATTATTATATAAATTACTAATAATCTATGGATACTTTACTAATGGCTCCAAACTAAATTAGATACCTTAGGTTGTGGTAAATGCAATAATACAGTTGAAACGAGAGTGTCCTGCTCCCTGGTAATAGGTTTCAGAGTAAGCTTTTGTCCACGGGCAACACATTCCAGCCAATTTACAGCATTGCCACTTACAACATCAACACCCCAAAGCTACAAAATCAGCATCAATCATCAATACTTTATATTTTGTCAAAACTTTCACACACATTGTAGATGTTTCATTTACTAGTTACCTTTACTGGTAAAGGAGGTTTGCTGGAATGCCATAAAGGTAAATATATAGGAGCTTGGTGGTTCACTAGCAAACATACTGGTGAGTGTTGTATGCCTGCATACATTCCTCTCAGCGGTTCATGATTGCGTAGGAAATGATCTGGGATTTTACTCGCTTTCGAAAACTTGCTAACCTTAAATGACAGTGTAATATTTAGTTATGTAATATTATTATGATAAAATAGTTATTAGGAGTCAATGTCTTACCGGCCGGATTTTGTATATGGAAACAGCTAAACCAGCTGTAGCGAGAGCATAAACAGCTATCTGTAAAACCACAAAATCCAATAACACGACAGTTTAAGTCTACATTGTAATTTTTATTTTCAAAACAATAATACCTACATTTACTCCACGATAATCCTGCTGTAATAGATTCGATAAGTTGCTAATAAAACTGTCACCTTTATTTGACATTGTAGGATTTTAAAGTCCACCAATATTTCATAATTTATTTTAAAGTTATTAGCTCACCAATATTTTCAGATTTCAGGAATCTTCTTTACAAACTTTTGACTTTGACATTTAGTTTCTTTTCTTTTTTACCGGCCCTGCCTTCTACAGCCTTCCTTTCTATTTAGTTCCTTCCAAAGAGTAAAATTAAATATATACCTACTTTGAATAAGTGTCATATAGGTACCTATCCCCACATAGGGATGGTCGATATTTATCGATATTGAATAAACATCACTAGAAAAAAAACGATTTTTTAACTTTGAAACATCGGCAGATCGATGTGCTCTAGCCAAACATCGATATTTTGAATAAAGTTTCAATATATCTTTAGGGTCATCTACCGTGCTCTAGATGTTCAACTATTTTACACTAGATGTCACGGTTGCACTCGTAACTGTAGTATCCAAACAAATAGCTTTTTCTCTGCTTGCATTTTAAAAGGGAGTTAAAAATAAATCTGTCTATCTGTCTAACTAAAATAAGCTCTTTGGTACCCTTTAAGTTATTTTATGCTCGTTGTGCTTGTTCTCTCTCAGCTTGCGCGTAATTTTCTTGTGGCACTAAGAGAAGTGTGAAGCGAAAGTGAAATACGTGAATTGAAGTTGCTTTATTTTGTAATTAATAATAATGAAACATCGGAATCAAAAACACAGGTATGATAAATTATTTCTTTGCCCAGTAAACTTTTACTTTAGAAAATAATTTAACCAATAACGTACTTCAATTACTATTACTTTTTTATGGGTTATTTTGGGAACAAAAATAAATAAGTTGCCTGTAAAAAGATTCCGATACTAACTGCTTGCTGCTTTTGTTTCGCATTGAAGGTTCTAGAAGATTAGTTTTTTCGTTTCCCTTTTATTAGAAAGGATTTAGAGTTAGGCCGTGGGACTTCTTTCGTGAAAAAGATTCTGACTAAACTTTTTTTATTTTATATTTTTAAAATAAGATGGTCGATGAACATCGATTTTAGATAATTAACGATGTACAAAGCAAAAATATGAATGTCTTAACATCGATGTTGCTATACGAAAAATAACGTAACATCGATGTTAACAAAATCAATCATCAATGTTAACTTATGGCCTCACGCAAGAACATTACATTATTTGATATTTTTATTAATATCAATATAAATTAATTGATATTACCAAAAACATCGAAATTTGGATAAAAGGGAAATCGAATTTTTATGTATGTAAAACATACATCTCTTGAAATACATATTTTACATACTTGTTAACAAAAGCTGGCTCTACTCTTTAACAACAAAGAAATATATTTAAAGGTTCTTCTTTATCAAAATTAGTTTTCCTTCAATCAGTTAATTAAAAATATTGGAATATATACTAATTTAGTCTGTTTCTTAATAAATTTCGAAAG
This sequence comes from Diatraea saccharalis, assembly GCA_918026875.4. Lineage (NCBI taxonomy): Eukaryota > Metazoa > Arthropoda > Insecta > Lepidoptera > Crambidae > Diatraea > Diatraea saccharalis. The sequence goes on from OU893333.1 coordinate 30,321,689, forward strand.
ATTTCACTGTATTTTATTTCTTTGTAAATAATTGCAAAAATACCATCGGTGTTTAGGGAAAGGGATAGATATTAGAAAAACATCGATGTTGACATCATTGTCACCATCGTAAGCCCAACATCGATGTTCGATATTTACCGAAATTGAACATCGATGTTGGGTTTACGATGGTAACAATGATGTCAACATCGATGTTTTTCTAATATCTATCATCCCTTTCCCTACATACAGGGAAAGAAAGCCCACTCTCCCATTTTTTGTCATACTCTGTGAGAACATCGACAGATATAGCTTTAGAGAAAAATCTGTTAAATGGCGTGACCGAGTCAACGCGGTGTAGTCATGTCAATATACTTTGTTTTTGTATATTTGATATTTATCCACTAACAAATTTAAAAAAAATTGTAAAACATTGTACATAGATTAATAAAATGTTTATTTCAATATCACTAGCAATAACGTCGATCCTACATTTTTATTTTATTCTATCTGTTCTATCTTCTATCAAACAGTCTATATAGCAATGGTATGTCGTGTACTTTTCAACGCATAACGCATTTTCATAGTCTCTTCTTAACAAAACACAATTTTCTTTCGATAGAACTTCTATTATCAAAATAGTTTTCTTCTTAATCTTATAATAAATAAATAAAAGTGTGTTAAGATATACTATGAATGAAACCAATAATACCTATATATTAATTGCATTCTTCTTTTTCTTCTTTTTTATTGAGGAAGTATTTAAAAACATTAGTTCCCGAAATCAAACTAGGTATCGTTACGGTACTTTCTTGATTTCTCCATTACAACCCTTTCGGCTTTCTTTCATGTGTAAAAGTAAATTAATTTTCAAAACTCAATAAACAACCCATATTCTATTTGTACTTTTTCATATTGCATGAATAAACAAAATAACTAAAATCTAAAGCCGCCATTTTCTCCTGCGATATGGTAGAATGCAAGTTATTTTATATTAATTTAGTTTGGAGAAAAATATTTCCGCAATAAATACGCCAAAAATTAAACAAAATAAAAGTAGATTTAGATCTACTGAGGGTGCATGCATCGTAAAACACTAAAGAAACAATGAAACTGAAACTGGTGTATTTCTTTAACATATCAACGTTGGCAAGCAAACACATAGTAACCTACAAAACCAAAATGGATATTTAGAGTGGAAAAATCTATATATTAAAAAAAAAAAAACTTATTTCCATATAAATTGACTTACACCTTATTTGTTACCATGGATGTTTATAGGAATATTTATCGAGAAAAATAAAAGATTTTCTGTTCTAAAGAACAATTTTGGTTTTGCGGGTTTACGTGTTTGCTTTCCAGCGTCGATATTTACAATTCGAAGAGTGTGAACAAATTTTCTCAAAAGTTATACAAAACAGCGACTTTTTTTGTCCGTTGTAAGTTATTGTTAAATTCCAAGTAACGTTTGATCGACTTGCTTACTATTTGAAAAAAAAATATTTGGCCCGAGGTCAAATTTTCACCTGCAATGTGGCCCAACTATTAATTTATTTGCCAAGGTTTGTCCTTCCCAGGTGATCGTCACTTGACAAGAAAACAAAAGTTACGTGTTTCATATAGGTATACGTCGGTGAGAAAGGGACGGTCACTTTTGACAGTGTAAGCGAGAGCGGCGCATAACGCCATCTAGCAACGAGTAGACGAAACAACGTTGCCGTTGAGGGGCTCATCACTAGTTATCTGACATTACATTCCCAAAGAGTACAGTAATAATACGGAAAAAGAGTGCCCTCTCGCGTGTATTTAGTGCCAATCAGAATTGAAGCGCCATCTGCATTACTTCCCCAAAAACTATTGCTATATAGGTATACCTATAGTATGTATGTATTATAGTTATAGGATTCTTTCTTCGCGCCACTCGAAAAATACAAACTGTAAAGACTGTAGTAAAACTTTTAAAAGAAAATTGAGCATAATGAACAACTTTCTTTTAAAAGTTTTACTATGGTTTTTACAGTTTGTATTTTTCGAGCGACGATAACAAAAAGAGGACAAAAACTTGAAAAAGAAACGACATTGTTCACTTATTATAAGTTGTTTATTTCGATAAGTTAAACAAATGCATACAGCACATGATCAGCATAGTCATTCATAAAAAATACAAGTATACATTTTATTATTTTCTGTTTTTGTATTGTTTCCTCTTATTATAATATACTTGCGCTGTCAATTTGGTCTCGTCATCACCCTGGTAATTAATTCTTCCACTTAAAATTCTATTTACTGACTTGCACCAATTATAAATAATTAAATGTACAGTTGTTTTAACAAAATGTTAATAAAAACAATCAGTGTGATAAGAACAAGAACACACAGGAGGCAGTTACAAATAATTTTACAACAAAGTATATTTCCTGATATATTACTTTTGGTAAAAAAAAAATTTAACGTTATGTGAGTAATATTTTGCATATCACGGAAGCAATTTTCTAGTAGAGTACTTGGATAACATAACCAATTTTTATATTCTTTTGATTTTATAAATGTATTATGTAGGTTCTCTCCATTTTTATCTTGCGATATATTGCTGCATGCATTGCATTTCACCTTTTTCAAATATTTTCTTAATGCCCATCCACATACATAGTTAATTTGACCGGCGTCACTATTCTCATTAGAGCCCATTATAATATTTTAATTAATAAATATTTCACTATCATTTTTGGGAATATCAGTAGTTTTTTAAATTTCCTGTTAAAAAAATTATGTTTTGTAGACATTGATTATAATCTGCCTCACAGTTTATTTTGAGTGAATGAGGCGTGTTGAAATATTTAATAGCAATGATTTATACGCTCCTTCAAATCCAACAGTGTTAGGAGCTATGTTTCTAACTCCTGATATTCCCAAAGAAGTTTTCAATGGGGTCTTGATTTAAATTGTTAGTCAACAAACAATCTAACCTATAGTTTTGATACAAAACCTTCCAAATTGCCTCCATGTTTTCAATTGTTTTTATAAAATTTTTGGATGAAGGAATTACACTTTCTGTTGCAATGACTTGACCAGCAATATTTTGTTTTTTTTTTATGAATTTTACACTATGCAAAATTTTTTTTGCTCTAGTCCATAACTCGTGATGGGTGAGATTCGCTTTACCGGACCTTTATAAATTTTTCCATTGGGAATGTTTAGCGTGTTGATATTTAGACTGTCAAATAAATCATCAATTAATAATGTTATGTTCACCAGTTGACGACACTCTTCTTGCAAATCTCCTCGCGCCGTAAGGTGCTCAGCAACTACAGCAATACTGTGACTGAATACTTGTGTTGCTAATTTCACTCTCATTTTATTATTTTTTTCAGGATCAATGTGTTCCTCCGTTAGTTTATTTAATAATCTTAATTCTCCATAGCATTTATCTGCCGCATAAACTTTTTGGTAATATAATCAGCAACTGTAAAATAAAAAAGAAACCTTTTGTGTACTGTTTATAATAAAGGTCCATGATAATAGTTTTTAAAATTATTTACTATAACTGTTTAAATTAAATACCTTGTGGAGGTGCGTTCTTTTAGATCTGCTACACGAACTATAGTTATGTTCCCTGATGATATCTTCTACATAAGGGATGTACTGAGAGTCAACTGAAAATTAAAGATATATCTATATTATTAATACCAAAAAATAATCTATGTCTTCAACTAATATTTGAGAACGAAATCAATTATTTATATCAGAAATGATTGTAGTATCTACTTCTATTTAGTAATTTTTTCTCGCTCTTACATTTTCCACAGAAAACTACTGACTATATATATGTTTAGTAGTATAACTTGTAGTCTTTAGTTGTATAACTATATAATCTTCATAAATTAGATTATAATCTTTGTATCAATTTTTAGAGATTATAATAAAATTGTAATTAAACATTGCTAAATATATAAAATAATGGTTATATTAATTACTTGGTATACAAATTAAACTTAATGAGAAAAAAAACTTTATTTGAGTGATATATAGAATGATGGTTATATTAACAAAAATTAAAACAGGTGAACTTTATATAAGTGCTAAATGAATTGTTTTTAGGCGCCTTGAATATTATATATGTTGATATAAAAAAAAATGAATATTACTTTGTATTAAGTAATATTCATTTTTTTTACTTTGTACTAAGTAATATTCATTTTTATAATATTCAAGACGCCTAAAAACAATTCATTTAGCACTTATATAAAGTTCACCTGTCTTATTTTAAACAAAATTCGACCTCCGTAGGCGAGTGGTTCGCACGACGGTTTCAAGGTGTCGCCATCTCTGAGGTCCCGGGTTCGTTTCCCGGTCGGGTCAATGTAGAAAATGAACTTTTCTTTATTGACTCGGGTCTGGGTGTTGTGGTACCTTCGTTGTCTCAGATACTCCATAATACGGCTTTAGCTACTCATCTTGGAATCTGAGCAATGTATGTGATGTTGTTAAATATTTATTTATTTATATATTCATTCACCTTCACCTAATATAAGATCACACTGAGCTAATTAAATGTCTTGTTAATGTCAGTCAGTAAATGTCAATAGTCATTATTTCAAATGTACATTTTATAATAATAAAATTATTGATATGAAATTATATAAAAAGTTATTATAATAATTAAGCATACCCAGTATACTAGTGTGTATTAATAATTATTTATTTACCTGAAGAGGACATTTGGGAAGATTGCAATTTATCATGAGATTGGTTGCCATACTTTGAAGAATACAAACTTTCCTCTGTCATTGTTGGAAACAAACCTGTAATAAAAATGAACAATTATGTAATTTCTTCCATAAAAAATAGATTATTAAAATCTTTATTTTAAATTTAATTCAAATTTATAGTTCCAAGTTAAATTTACCTGAACTTCTTGACAATTGACTATTTTCTTCATTAGGAGCAACTGGGAGCTCCTCAAGAATTCCCCTTGAACCTGGAAATTATAAAAATACTCTTTTGAGTTTTACTAAAACAATAACTATACATGTCACTGGTTGGTTGGATATGTAATGGTTATTGGTGGTAATTTTTATATACAGTAGAAATTAGAAAACATCATGTGATTGATCAATATATTAAATTGAATCATTACAAATCTAGCTGTGCTCGTGACTTTTAGGAAAGTGTATGTATAGAATTTAGTAATATTATAATTTGTCCTGTTACTATTACTAAGCCAACATAGATTTGGAGTTTTTTTTTTTGTTTTGTTTATTTGGGTCAACAAACAGTTTTACAATAGCATTCCAATTTATGATACGAGGGTCAAACTGAAAGTTCTTAGAACTGGCCACTTATAAACAATATAATAAAAAAATAATTCTAAAATTTGAAAATATAACTCTTTGCCAATATTACTGAGTATATATTTCATTCATTTGTCATTTGTTTTACGATTTGGCGGCAAATTGAATATTGTCTGTGTCACGTCATCATGAATTTAACACGAGAAAATTTTCGTGCAATGATTTTTTATGACTTTCGATGTCATTTAAGTCAACAAGAAAGTTATGATAGACTACGATTGGCCTTTCACGATGAAGCCCCATCTCGTGCGACTGTTTACAACTGGTTTAATGAGTTTAAACGTGGTCGCACTAATCTCACTGATGATTTATGTGAGGGACGGCCTTCTACGGCGACGACTGAAGATAACATCTGTGTTGTGCGGCGTATGATAGAGACTGACAAAAGAGTGACCTATCAACAGATTCGGACAAGCTTAGGCATCGGTATGAGTCAAGTGCACAAAATCCTCCACGAACATTTAGCGGTCAGGAAGCTTTGCGCCCGGTGGATACCTCATAATTTGACTGAGGCTCAAAAACTCCATCGTGTGGATTGGTGTCGTAAAATGATTGAAAGATTTAACGGAGGTGACTCAAATGCTGTGTTCGACATACTAACTGGTGACGAAAGCTGGATTTACTGTTATGATCCTAAAACCAAAAGACAATCTGCTCAGTGGGTGTTTCCTTTCGAGGAGTTGCCAACTAAAGTGAAGAGAGATCGAAGTGCGGGAAAAAAAATGGTGGCCTCGTTCTTTGGAAGGATAGGTCATTTTGCAACAATTGTGTTAGAGGATCAAAAAACAGTTTCTGCAGAATGGTACACTACCAATTGTTTGCCACTTGTCTTGGAAAAAGTTCGAGAGAAACGACCTCGCAGTAGGATCCTCCTTCACCACGACAACGCCTCGTCGCACACCGCCAAGCGAACGATCGACTATTTGGCGACATCAAACGTTGAATTACTGGGTCACCCGCCGTATAGCCCCGACCTCGCGCCTTGTGATTTTTATTTATTTCCAAAAATTAAAGAAAAACTTAAAGGAAAGCGGTTTATGAATGCTGAAGAAGCGGTGGCTGCGTATCGCGATGCCATTGAAGAGACCCCTAAGGACGAGTGGGCAAAGTGCTTTTCCCAGTGGTTCCATCGCATGCAGCGGTGTATTGACGTGAATGGACAATATTTTGAAAAGATATAATAAAACTAATAACTGGCTAATGTAATCAGTTTTTGATTTTCTAAGAACTTTCAGTTTGACCCTCGTATGATGTACACAGTTTTATAATTGCAAAAGCAACGTTAACTACAAGTTACTATGAGTAGTTGAAAGTTGCATATGTTATCAGCTTAAACACTTACTAAGAAAAATGAACACTACACAAACAAAACTGTTACAAATATGATATTATATATTACTTTATGATGATATGGCATTGCAATTTAGTTCACTTATTCTTTCTTAACTAACTCTTTGAATTTTGTTTTGTTTAAATTGAATATGTCGATTTCATGTAAACCATTGTTATAAAATTTTGCTACTCAATGCACTGGAGATCTCTTGCCTGTACTTGTACTAAATTTAAATATAGCAAACAGTTAGTGTTTACGCAGGGAGCTCGTTTGCGCCCGCTTAGGTACTAAATAATTAATTTTATTTATTAATTCAGTACAGTCATACTCACTGTGACATATATTAAATAAGCCAACCGCTTTCAGGTATTGCCGTCTAGATTTTAAATCTGTCAATCGGGGCCATACTAATTAATGTTCACATGACACACAAGCACATCTGCACCTATATGGAGTTTGTCAAAACATAGCCCATCCTTTTTTTATTCCCATTGTTTCATAATGTTTGTTTCATTACACATTTTTATGTTATTCCCAAGATTTGTGCCAAAGCGATTTCTAAACTTTTACTGTATTTCAAAATAAACATACATACCCTGTTAATGCACTGATGGGACAGCCAAAGCATTCAAACGTCTAAAACGACTTGTATGTCTGTCTATAAAATGAATATCGCAAACTTTTTCTTTTTGTTTCCAGTTTTCCACCAACCAATGTAACCCAAGCTTTGAAACATTCAGGAAACTTCAGGGTTTGGGAATGAGTGCATAGTGACATCTGAAACAGGAAGTCATGGCAATATTATAGACATTAAAGATATAGTCATTATATAGTTATTATCTCATTCTTTCCACTTTATACGGTGTGTTATAGAAACTTATTGGTAATTTTTGTTTCGTTAGTGTGTTAATAAGAAAATAAGAAGGAAAATAAATAATTGATAACCTCATTGTTAAAGTCTAGATTTTAAATCTGTCAATCGGGGCCATACTAATTAATGTTCACATGACACACAAGCACATCTGCACCTATATGGAGTTTGTCAAAACATAGCCCATCCTTTTTTTATTCCCATTGTTTCATAATGTTTGTTTCATTACACATTTTTATGTTATTCCTAAGATTTGTGCCTAAAGCGATTTCTAAACTTTTACTGTATTTCAAAATAAACATACATACCCTGTTAATTCTCTGATGGGACAGTCAAAGCATTCAAACGTCTAAAACGACTTGTATGTCTGTGTATAAAATGAATATCGCAAACTTTTTCCTTCTGTTTCCAGTTTTCCACCAACCAATGTAACCCAAGCTTTGAAACGTTCAGGAAACTTCAGGTTTTGGGAATGAGTGCATAGTGACATCTGAAACAGGAAGTCATGGCAATATTATAGACATTAAAGATATAGCCATTATATAGTTATTATCTCATTCTTTCCACTTTATACGGTGTGTTATAGAAACTTATTGGTTATTTTTGTTTCGTTAGTGTGTTGATAAGAAGGAAAATAAATAATTGATAACCTCATTGTTAAAGTCAATTAAAAACATGATGTGAGTTAGCTGCATTGAAGTTCAATAGATTATTATTATGCTTACCACTAGGTGTCGTCCGAAAGAACAAAGTCGGGGCATTACGACAATAATAATCTTAACACAAAACAAACTTAAATAAGCGTCCTGTCGCGATAAAGTTCTGAAACTACAGAAATCCACAGCACAAATACACAGTAAGGTGGAGAAGAATAAATCTCAACTCGACACACTTAACTTGAGGTTTTGTAGCCACTAGAACAAAATACAAATATATGAACGCAAGAGCACAGTAATCGCCATATTGATTTTGACAAATTGATCCAAATAAGTAAAAAATTTCGTCTTTTCGAGAGTGCGTGTAGCGTCATCTAGTATTGTTTATGCACACCTGGTAGTACTCATAATAGTTTTGGGGAAATAAAATGGATGTCGCTACTATCTTTGCAAAATTATGGCTACTAAGGGAGTGTCCCCCCCGTGTACATTCCACGTCCCGTCTGATTTGACAGTTGTTCGTTCTGCAGTTATCGTGTTTTGTTGGTTTTGAATAATTTCCAAAATGATTAACGTAATAAATACAATCGATACCGGCCATGAAGATATGATACACGACGCGGAACTTGATTACTATGGACTTAGGCTAGCAACATGTTCCTCCGATAATTCTGTGAAAATTTATGATATCAAAAGTGGTACTCAAACTTTAGCTGCTGACTTGAAGGGTCATTTTGGTCCCGTATGGCAAGTTGCTTGGGCCCATCCTAAATACGGTAATTTATTGGCTTCCTGCTCCTACGACCGCAAAGTTATTATATGGAAAGAGGCAGGAGAATGGACAAAATTGTATGAATATGCTGGTCACGAGAGTTCTGTCAATTCCGTTGCCTGGGCTCCGGCTGAGTATGGATTGATTTTGGCTTGCTGTAGTTCCGATGGTTCTCTATCTATCATAACATATATACAAGACAGTGGAAACTGGGATGTCAAAAAAATCCCTGCTGCCCATGCTATCGGAGTGAACTCGATTAGTTGGTGTCCAGCTATATCAGCCGATCTGAATTTAGATCCTCTCAGTAATAAAGACGCACCCAAAAGAATAGTCACTGGTGGATGTGACAACTTGATCAAGGTGAGTTTAATATTTATCCAATAATAATTTTTAATAAAGATTTCTTATATTTTCACCCATACTAACCATAAATGAAACAACTTGAAAAATTTTAAAACTGTTTCATTGTGTTTGTATTTAGATTTATTGACACTTTGGACCCGTTACAGTTTCATTGTTCACATAAGACTAAGGTGGTAATTATCTTTTTAATTAAGTATAAAGCTACCTTCAAAACAATACTATTAGACACATTCACAATACAAAAAAAGAAAAATAAGGAACATTTACATTTATTAAACTTAATTATGTTAAAAATACATTTGACTCATTTATTTACCCCTGGCTACTGTAATCTTATCACCAGTTCCAAAATTGGGAGTCTTGTCCGAGAAGAACTGGCAAAGCAAACTCTGACAAGAAAAGGTCATTGCTCCCTTTGATTTAATATTTACAAAATTAATTCACTGTATTTTTGGTTTCGTGATGTGTGATCTAGATTAAGATTTTGACTCATTGAACCATCAATAAAACTAAATACAAATGCGAAACCGTTTTAAAGTTGTTTTATTTATCAATAACAATTAGTTTTGAAAATATTTAATACTTCATTATAAATTATTATGCTTTTAGATATGGAGAGAGCAAGGTGACCAATGGATAGAAGAGAACCGCTTGGAAATGCATATGGATTGGGTAAGAGATGTAGCCTGGGCTCCCTCTCTTGGCTTACAACGGTCTATGATTGCAAGTTGTTCTCAAGATAAAAGAGTTGTTATATGGACCAGTGATGACAATGTCTCTTGGACACCGACAATCCTCAACACCTTTGATGATGTTGTTTGGAGTTTAAGTTGGTCATTAACTGGAAATATTTTGGCAGTGTCTGGAGGAGACAATAAGGTTAGCCTCTGGAAAGAAAGTGCAGACGGTCAATGGTTATGTATAAGTGAAGTTGCTAAAGGATTGGGGCAAGCACCTAATGAAGAGAGAAGCACACTTTAATTGCAATTATTAATAAATTATGTAATATGATTTAGTTTGTACATTTGATAACTTTAATAAATTCTTTAACTATTTAGATAAGTCTATAATTTTTCATGGGTTTCCGAGTTTGGCTCACCATCCACCGCATGCTTCCTAGTGAGTCATTGATGGGATCAAAAATAGCCTATACTTATGTTAATTAGAGTGAGAATTAACCATATAAAAAATTTCATCAAAATCTATTCAGTAGCTTTTAATGAAAGCCAAAGAGTAGCTCGGTGGCGTAGTGGATAAGCGCCGCGGCCCACGATCGTAGTCGTTAAGCAACTTTCGCAAGGGTCGGTCACGTGATGGGTGACCAAAAAATTAGTTTCTCGAGCTTCTCCGTGCTGCGGAAGGCACGTTAAGCCGTTGGTCCCGGCTGCATTTGCAGTCGTTAATACCCTCCAATCCGCATTGGGCCAGCGTGAAGGGTCATGGCCCATTCTCCTTAACCATCCATAAGGAAGGCCTGAGCTCCTGCAGTGGAGACGTAAAAGGGCTGATGGAGACCATTCCATTGGAATAGTCAGAGCAGTAAAATACTTTGGTTGTTGCGTGATTTATCTAATTGTTTCTATTTCGTAACGATCTGTTAAATCAGAGACCAGACGGAACAAGAATTCATTTTAAAATCGAAAAGAGTTGCGCGCCAGAGCGGACAGACGTTTTCGTGACAAACAAGGGACTAGGCTGACGTCAGTTCATCAGCGCCACAGGTAATGAATTCCGAAATACTTTCAGCAAAATTCGTTAATTTTTTTTATCAGTTTTCAGACATATTGGTGAAAATTTGCTAAATTGTTTAAATCGCTAATTATGAAATATTCGGGCGCTGCTGCGCTGTTTCCAGCAGCGCTGCGCTATATTTCTAAACTATAACACTTGAAGTTCATTCTTTTAAATGACATGTCATTTTAGTATGAATTCATTTACTGCAAGCATATCATAAGCCTCGAACATAATTTGATATCCCGAAATAAATACGGCCAGCAGTCCGAGTATTATAACGAATTCTACATTTCGTCTTCATCACCCAAATGTCACCTCTCGGGTACAATATCTCACTCGCAACTATCGGGTCTCAAGCTGCTCAAGTTCGTCATGCAACGCGTGCTGTAGTCTCGTACAGGTCAGGGTTCCACTGAATTCAATGAATAAGACAGAAGAAAAAACATCAAATAAATAAGCATTTATTCTTAAAACTAAATTAACAAGGTATCACATTTTTGTTAAGTGGAAATCAATCAATTCGAGCAGTAGAGGCATCTTGTAGTACTGTGCAATTGTCTTGAAAGTTGACAGTTGTGTGTGGATCTCGTTGACGGGTACCATTAGTGCGAACTCGCCAGCACAATCGCACACAGTTGTCAAATTCTCACGTTTCACCTGTGCAACAAGAAATTAAAATTCATTATCCTCGCTAGCCTGTGTGTCCCGCACAGCAATTAAGATAAAAAATTAAATTGTGTTCGGTTAAAACATTCATAAAGTAAGTGATTATTCACGGAATATTTTTGCTAAATAATAATTATTTCTATTTTTAAATCAATCAACAAAAATATAATTTTGCAATATTTGCAGTCTGTGTCTCACGTCAAACAAAATACCAATCGGAGCGCATAACGTCATTTGTAGGCAAATTGAAAGTAAAATTATCTAGGAAAAGCACGGGAAGCCTTCAAAGTGCAAAATGACTTTAAGGATTATATTTATTTTATGCAAGTAAAGAATCTGTATAGTACATTATTTATTTATGAGTTTGACTATACGTAGGTACTGAATATTAGAATTAATGACGACAAGTCCCCAGAGCCGCCATTTACGCGGTTAATTTAAACATTTAATTTTAAAAATATTATCTTTGCACACATTATAATTTAAAATTAAGAATTAATTAAGAACATAGCTACCTTCAAACAATACTTATTGGATACATCCACAATACAAAAATTTTATCCGGACTGGATCCGAAGTCGATTGTGTATTCCTAGTTTTATCTCTATTAAAAACTATTAGCATTCAATCACCGATTTAAGAAATTCTGTTTTATGGTTTAATTGGTCACTTTTAGGGAACGCATCTTTTCTTTTAATTAGTTTCATTGTAAATAGACACTCAAAATATATATTAAACACCCAGACCGATACCTAATCGAGAACACGACCCACTACACCACGACGGATTTTAATTAGCGTTACAATGTTCGGTAAAAGAAAATGTTATATTATGTATGTGCTGTCTTAGAACATCGATTATTTGTGAATGTTTGCCATGTTTGCCATGTTAGCGCGTGGGTTGGCTCAGATACAAAACTTAACAGAGTTTTTATTGTAAATACTTTAATTAGTAATTATAGACATAGTAAAATCACATTTACAACCCGAAAATATAATATTTTAACAGATTTTTAACATTTTTATTAATTCTGTCCTGAACAAATGATAAGGGAAAAAAATTTTGGACAATTCAAAAGTGCTTGTAATAAGCCTACTTGAATAAGGATAATTTCATTTCATTCTAATAGTTATATAGTTAAAATATTCCAATAAAACAAAATAAGACTGCACTTTGAAGTGAGGCATTATGTTTTCGCCAATTTTTGAGACTGACCGCTCATCTAGTTGTATTGTCGATCGAAGTGTATAAGTCAAACAAACCCTATGAAGAATATATTCAATAAAGCAATTAAATATCAAATCAACATTTATTTTTAAATTTGTTTACACAGCAAAAAATGAAATGATTAATAGAATAAGTCGACCGAATATCCGGTTTTATAAAGATTAAATAGATTAGTATTCGATCAAACATATTCGGCATTAGATGTACTATAATAATAGTATAATAGTACTATAACAGTACAAAAATGATGACAGTCCTCACTATGAAAATTTTTTTTTCAACGCACCTGATGACATCTGCCACAAATAAGATCCTGCAGTGTATACGTCATAGACCGTCTGTTTACGGTCTCGATGAGTCTCCATTCTAATTCTTGATTATCATACGCAGTTCCGCATACAGGGCAAACGCACACAGGGCTGTTAACAGAGAAAAAAAGACACTTTTAAGCGATCAAACAAAAAGAAGGAGGTTCTATATTCGAAGAGTATAAAATACATAAACTTTTTATGAAATTTCAACGATTTCGTCGATTATTCGCGACGATACAGAGTTTCGAAACCATATTAACAATATTTAACAAAATAATTGGAAGCTATCTGTCCAATAACAGAAATATTTCGATGACATATTTAGAAAGAACTTATTATATTAACTATGATTTTGTAATGTTACATCAAATTTTGATAAACATATTATGTATTATTAACGGTCAGTTGCACAAACATCCATTAAGGTTTAATGACGCCTTTAAGCTCTAATGAATATCAAATTTGTATGAGTAATGTCGCTTTAAACTAATGATAAATTTTAATAGATGTTTGTGCAACTGGCTGTAAAACTAATAAATAAAGATACATAGTATATAAATAGTATCACTATAAATTAAGAGATATTGGTGTGCCTGCTCGCTAGTTTGCTAATTTAAAAAATTGCAACCAAGTCTCACCAGTCGTCGTGTACCGCGCGATACGTATCTCTACATAGGTCCAGGTCCCGACAGTGGTTGCACACCTTACAGATCACCTCGGAGAGAGAGCACGAGGCGCAGGGATCACGCCATTCTGCCGCGCTACTGAACTCACCGACGCCTATCAATCGGAGAAGATTACGACGGAGGAGGGTCACCTGATATTAAAATATAAATAAAAATTTAATAGATTTGTTCTGAAATATTATTTTTTATTCCTTAATTAAGACAATGAAATAAAATGTTTTACCTGAAAATAAAACAGTTATTATATGCAGAAACCTTATTCGAGACCTAAGAGTGAGACAGCACTACTTCCGTTTCCTAGAACAGCCCTCCTCCGATACCCTCCACTACGTAACTACCGGCAGCGCAAGTGCGGTAGAAGGGATTTTTGTTTTTGCTTGTCACCGGCAGCCGTGGTTTGACTCGTCATATTGTATCTCACTGGAGTCAGTAGAATTTAGCCACTAGGCAGTAATTAAAAATTAGGTCTCGAATAAGGTTTCTGCATATAATAACTGTTTTATTTTCAGGTAAAACATTTTATTATATGCGCTGAACCGTTATTCGAGACCTAAGAGTGAGATGTGTTTGTTATCGCCTGGTGGCAAGTAAAAGTTTTAAAATTAAGTAAGTACTTAATTATATCATGCCAATGTGTGAGAAATAAAGAGAACTATAAAAAGAAAAACAAAGAAGAAGAATACTTCTTTCCTTTTATTTTCCCATAAGCAGGTAAGTAGGTGTACATAATTTGAAATAATCAAATGCAATTAATCATCTTTAAATTATATCAATCGATTACTTAAATAGCTTGAAAAGCGTGAGATAAATTGGAATTCGAGTTACAATAATTACGAATTTCAGAGGAATAAAAGCGAGCAAAAGTATTCGGAGTTCGCCAATTTCCTTTTTTCATAACTTCATCAATGTCATACCCATCCAACCAATTTTGGGAAGCCGTGGGCGCTACGTGTAGAGCCAGCGCTCGCCTCCACTCCAGCAGCGCGCAATAGCGATCGTACCCAGCCACTGAGTACTGTGCGAGACGCTGGCCGCACTGGTCCTCGTGCTGTTATGAACAGTTCACTCATATTTTTGTTTTCTCGACGATGAGCTGATATTTCGATGAGCCGTTTCATCCAATAAACTGGACATATTTTGTCGTTGTTTATTTTAATCAACTTCCACGAAGATTGTCGATGTGTATAATTGTCGGTCTTGGATCCGAACCGTGGATGTAGTATGACATGATCGTCAAACGTTTCGAAATGATCCTCGTCAATGTTTAAGAGAGTGAGATCATGGACTCTTCGGCTGGATGACAGAAGCAACAATAAAGCGGTACGTCGTGATACTTCATAAAGTGTTAGGTGCAACGGAACATTAGATGTCAACCATAGCACAACTTTCGATGGATCCCATATGTAAGATTTTTTAGGTGTTTTACTAGCAGCCACTAGTGATATGGCTTTTAAAATACGTTTTACAATAGGATTATTGCTCAAAGAGTCTGTCTCGGAAGCCGTCATAGTAGCAATCACGGATTTATATACTAAAATCGTTTTGTAAGCAAGACCTTCTCTTAAATGTAGATTAGCCAAGTATTTAGCCAATTGCGATCCCGTTGGGTAGTAAACATCAACTTCCTTATCGTGACACCAATTTCGCCACTTCTCCCAAACTGATGAATATACTTTCTTTGTAGAAGTTCTCCAGCTCGAGTCTAGTAACTCAATTTCATCCAATGACCATTCATTTAGTAAGTGGTTCCACCTTTTACTGACCAAACTTCGAGACACATCTGATCCGCCTGTGCAGGTGGTTTCCAAGTTTGTGTGTCCAATAAACAGTTTCTCAGATGTGTTATTGTCCAAGGTGCGGCTATAGCTCGGCGTTTCAGGTCCGGACGCCAGAATACCTTTCTCCATCGTGGGACCACAAGTAGAAATATGCCCTCGGCCCTGTTTAGGTGTGCTAAAACTCGAGGTACCAGGTGTGGTGGTGGAAATATCCAGGCCTTGCGGTATCGCCATTCTCTGCTGAATGCGTCGTGGTATTCTGCTTTTGAATCTCTGCAGTCTCGTGAAACGTATCGTGGAAGAATGTGAGCCTTTTGAGATGCAAAGAGGTCGATCTCTGGTGTACCCAAGCGCCTGAATATCTCCCGTAACGTTGGTTGAATTAACGTCCACTCTGTCTGTCTCTGTTGTCGGGAGATCATGTCTGCTTCTACGTTGTATATTCCGGGTATATACTGAGGAACAACATGGATGTTGTTCTGATCTAACAGTTGATATAGTATCCAAGTCATTTGAAGGAGAGTTTTCGAACGTCCGCCTTCGTTCCGTATGTAGCTCACGACACTCTTGTTGTCGGATTGTATTAGAACAGTCGTCTTCCGAAACTGTGTCGCAAACGTTTGAACGGAATTGATTATTGCCCACATCTCTTTTAGATTGCTGTGCCATGTTATCTGATCGGAACGCCAAGAGCCTCCCGTCAAATGAATACCGTCTACTACTGCGCCCCAGCCGGTGCCTGAAGCATCCGTAGTCAGAAAGTGAGCAGCGGGTGCAAAATGAATCGGTGTACTTGCTCCCATGGATTCTAACCACCACTGGAACTCTGTCAAGACCTGGGGTTGAATTGTGCTCTTCGACAGTGGTTGATCTTTTTGGAGCCGAAAACTTGCTTTTTGTAAAGGGCGGCAATGAAGCCGACCTCTGGGAACCGCAAACGAGGCAAAGTTTAGCATTCCCAATATTCTCTGAGCATCCTTGAGACACCAAAGACCTTGACCTAGAAGTTGTTCCAATTTTATTTTTATTCTTAGTCTCTTTTTGGCGGGTATATATTTGATATTTTGTCTGAGGTCCCATGTGACGCCCAGATACTCGATCGTCTGGGTTGGAGCCAATACTGACTTTTTGCAATTGATACTCCAGCCAAGGGAATTCAGAATTTGCACGGCTTCCGCAGCCTGTTCTTGTAACATTGCTTGGCTCTGATTGACAATCAGATAATCGTCGAGGTATACGATTACCCTCATACCTCTGTTGCGTAAAACCTCTGCTACCCAGTTGGAAACTGTCGCAAATGTCACGGGTGCTGACGAAAGGCCGAACGGTAAGCTGGTGATTTGTAAAAGTTCCGGTTCTGTTGCATTCTCTGACTGGTATAAAACCCTCAGGAACGGCAGATGAGAGCGAGCCAGTGGAACGTGAAAATAGGCCTGCGAAAGATCTATTTTTATTGCCCAATCGCCCTGTTGCAGAAAATCCGGCACCCGATTGACATTGATTAATCTGAACTTGAAATGAGCTAGAAATCGATTCAAGTTTTTTAGATTGAATATTGGCCTGTTGCTGGTATCCGATTTCTTCACGAGGAACATCGGACAAATAAAACTTGGAGTCGGCGGCGCGGGTATTAGTATATTTTGATTTTTTAATTTTAAAATTTCTCGTGACATTTCTG
Organism: Diatraea saccharalis; assembly: GCA_918026875.4. Classification (NCBI taxonomy): domain Eukaryota; kingdom Metazoa; phylum Arthropoda; class Insecta; order Lepidoptera; family Crambidae; genus Diatraea; species Diatraea saccharalis. Next base: position 30,339,097 of record OU893333.1, read on the forward strand.
CACTTGTTGGTGTCTGATATTTTAATAAACGTTTGTGACTGATTAATGGCGGTACTTTGCAAAATGGTATTCGATAACCTGATATTATTTTTAGAATATGTCTCGGCGCATTTAACTTTTTCCAACAGTTTATGTAATCTTTTAAACAACCGCCGTAAAACGAGTTTTGTCTCCAGTCATTTGCGAAATCTACCATTACTATTCCTGCCAGTTGAATTATTAAATTTACCGTCCCGATGTTTCAAATTAAATTTGTTATTGATTGTTGCGAACTTCTTGTTTTTATTAACATAATTATTGTTTTTATTTGATGATGGACCCGGAACAGGTTCGACATCATCATAATTGCGTTCGCGTGGTGCCGGCTTCCGCAGCCGCTTAGCGCGAGTAATACTATTTTTATTTTGAAAAGACATAATGGGCTCATCCGTTGAGCGCTTGTTACTATGAAACAGCTTGCTTGTACCACCCACTTTTAATAAGAAGGAACTCATTATTTCTGAATTAAATAAATTCGTGAGGGTAGGTGGAATTTTCCGCAAATCTTCTTTAATATAGCGATCCTTAACACTCGATAGTATGCTATCCCGGCGTTTTTGTATTGTATCGGCTCGTCTCCCACACACAAGCTGAAGTATGTCCTCGGAAACCTTTATGTACTGTGATTTCTCAGAAAATAATTCACTTAGTTTATTAAATAATGAGTCCGAGGTCAACACAGTATCCGACTTGTGAGACCATTCTATTATATTTTGTAAATTATTCTTGAAGAGCTCATTTTGTTGTATTACTGCATGGGTTAAAGCACCGTAAGAACGGTCTAAAGATTTTAGCCAAGTAGAATCAGGATCATAAAATCTTAATTCAGTATTAACATCCAAGTCTTGAAATCCAGGTTTTGCAAGATACTTTTTCTCAGTGTCAATATACCTTACGCGATCCCAATCATTTGTATCGAAATAATGTAATTTCGATAAAATATTTAGCCTAGATTCGGAAGCATTATCAATCGCAGCTTCTTTTAAGTTAGTGTTGATGTTACAATGGATATTTTTATCGAATCGAGGTCTTTTTAAAAGAGGTTCACTAGGAATTAATGAACTCGTTAATTCTCGGGTAGGGTGCAATTCTAAATCGTTATCTAAGTTCTGTGAACTATTGAACTGATCCTGATCCTTCAAATATTTAATAATTGTACTCACTTGATTCGCCAATGATTCAAAATTTCGGTCACTTTTACTTTGTTTTCGCCGCCTATTACGTTCTTTATGATGACGCCGTGGCCTAGATGATGAACTGCCGCTGGATGTTGACGACGAGGACGTAGACAGACTGGTGCTCGAACTGTCATCACTGACCGACGAATTCGTAGACGAAAGACGACGCTTTCTTGGCCTGGGAGCCTCTCTATGCGTTTCTCGGGGTCTAGAAGCCCCCTGAGTAACTCTTTCCTGTTCACCCAGCCTAGAAGCCTGCTTTGGTGACAAATTATGTTGTCTGGGCCTAGAAGCCCGCTCAGGAGTTCCACTCATGATATTTAAAATTTAAAATAAACTTGTAATATCTACCTACAATTTTTTACGAACAACAACGTTGTTAATAAGGAGGTGTTCACTCGACGAAAGTCGATGCCAATGTGACGAGTCAAACCACGGCTGCCGGTGACAAGCAAAAACAAAAATCCCTTCTACCGCACTTGCGCTGCCGGTAGTTACGTAGTGGAGGGTATCGGAGGAGGGCTGTTCTAGGAAACGGAAGTAGTGCTGTCTCACTCTTAGGTCTCGAATAACGGTTCAGCGCATATAATAAAGTATTTTTTTATCGAACCCCATATCAAATGACTACAAAACAAATATACATAGGTGCTAAAATTGGCTACTTTAAATTATAAATTTTGAAATATGTTGGAAACTGTAACTTATATGTAAACACTATATGTAGTATAAAATTAATAAATGGTATGTGTTATTTTTGCAAAATTAACTTGCGATATAAATGTATGGATTACAAAAACCAAAACGCAAGCGGTCATGACGGATCATCGTGAGACGTCACATTACAATAAACTAAAGGTCGACGGTTTTATTAAGAGTGCAATTAGTTCTCATGTTTACTGAAATGTCACTAGACAAATGTCGTGGGATATTTGATCAATTTTGCATTCACAATGCTATATAGAAAAATATGACCTTTCATAGTTATGGGTCCCATTTCAGAGCGCCAGTTTTTGTCAAGAATACATAGAACTATGTTCTTATTTTTAAATAATATTTTTTGAAGAAAAAAAATATTTGGTAGCTTATTAATATGATGATGTGGTAGTTTTTAAATACTTTTTTCCCAAAACAGTCCAATAGCCAACCTACGAATAAACAGGGAATTTTGTAAAACACCAACAATAACGTTTTATTTACGAGCTTTAGCTCAATATTTTGAACATTTCTCGAGTTTTAATTTGTCAAGTGTATTTTAGTACAGTCATTAGTCCAACAACTTACATAAAGAGTATGCTCTTTATTAGTGATGCAACAGACATCTGATTCTGGTTCCGCAACTTTTATAACAAAAATTTAAAACGAACATTACGACGCACGATTGCTTGATAGCAGGTTTGTTTATTTGTGGAGCGCGCTTTGGGGGGAAAGTTCAAGGCGCGAATTATATCAATTAGACGTAGGAATATTGGTGATGCTGCATATGGAAGAAGGTCACCATCGGAAAAGTTCCTCCTCAGCCTAAAGTGCCACGGACGTGCTGCCGCGTGACTATCGCCGGATCGCCTGGACTGTGAAAACCACCACTTCGTTTCTAACATTGAGCGGAGCCAATAGTCATGGAAATATTATTTTAAAATTATCAGTATTATATTATAGTTCAAATCATTTTCGTTTTTTTTTTTAAGACCTACGGCTGCTACCTTCGTAATTTATATATATTTGTTTTGAGTTGTCGCTACGTGTTTGTTTATTTGTAGTTAAATATAACACTTATTATATTGTCATTATTATCATTTTATAAAAAATAAATATTATTTTTCATAGTGTTTACGTTTCCGTTTCTCCTTATTTATTTTTTTTAAATTTCTGATTCTGTATCTGCTTCCAATGCACCACTACACTTTACGTAATTTGTTGAATGTAATTATAAAAAGCTTTATCCAAGAACTCTAGTTTGATCAATATGAATCTTTGAATAGTAAACTTATTTATTAGTCTCATATAAATAAGAGACTAACTATGCAATGGAATGAAGTTCAGCCTTGAATTTATATTCATCTAATTAATTTTATCTTTACCTCATCATCAAGTGAGGCATCCAGCGAGAACACTTTACACACGGCGTTAACAAAAAGTAGTGCAGGCGTCGCGTCCGGCGGTAGGGCTCCGGGCCGAAGCCCCGGCTGATCTCCTATGTCCGACGGCTTCAACATTGGCATACGAGTGTTGATTTTCTCCGTCACTCTGTTCAATCAATCACAAAGTTAAATAATGGCTTCGTTCGTCTTTGAAAGGTGAATAGGAGTGTAAACTTTATTTTAATATTCCAAAAATTTACCGAGAAATTAACATTCAAAATCTTGATGAGACAAGGATAAATATGTAGCCATAAATAGTAATTGGAGCAGGTAGATTATGTTTTGGGTCTTGTATGATAAACGGTCGTTGAAAGAATAACATGGATATGACATTCCGAAAATAATTTACGGTCCATGTTGTACTTTTGAAATAGAAAGCAAAGTAACAAAAGTACTTGAATTTATTTAACCTATTACAATTTCTGCGGAAAAGTATACATTAACAATACTATTAATAAACAAAGTTGAGCGTCAGAGTAAATTTACGCTAAAATTGCAATTTTTGTATTAGTCCCAATTCCATTATACAAAGAAAAAGCAAACTTACTACCTCTAGAATTTCGTACTAGGTTAATCTTTACTAAGTCTATGTTTAATAATATGAATTTTGACTTATACTAAGAACAGACTCAGTGTCAGTTTACTCCAACATTAAACCTTATTTAAATAACTGTAAAGGTTTTAATCATGTAATGAATAGACATAGCAAAATACAACACTTGAAAAAAATTGTCCATGATCCTGTTTATAATGTTTTGTTGTCGAACGTTTTAATAATACTCACTGGAAAAGTTTCTGTGTTATTTCACCACTGACTATAGCGGATAATCTTTGAGATTGTGAGCAAGCAGCGCTGAGGAATCCTCCTACTGCCGCCGTGAATTGTTCCCTCACAGCTGGCGGCAGAAACTGCGCTAGATTCCATTGCATCGTTATAGTGCCTTCCTAAGAATAAAAATAAAATTAAATTTAGTCGTGCTGAAACTATACGGTTGACCTTGCAGCCGTAGCCATAGGCCAAATGATAGCTGATCTTTTACAAAAATATGTGTAAAATATAACTATAAATAGGATGACGGTGAGATTATGGGAAAGGTAGATAGATGAATAGGATAAGATACGTAAATTGAGAAGTTCAATGGCGCAGTGGTAAATTTTTGCAAGTATCGATTGTAGGATGGTTGAACAAAATATAATTAGCTCGAGCCTTAATTTGGAGGGCACAGAGGATAGAATAGGGTTTTTTATCTGACATCACACATCACATACACAATTTACAAAATGTTTACAAATAAACATCCAAGCTCTGGAGAGCACGTTAAGCTGTTGGTTCCGCAAGCATCTGTGGACGTTAACACTTACAGCACTGGGCCAAGTATCATTCATAAAAGAATAATTACAGAGAAGTCTCTTTCTTTGACAGGTCAACATTGACAAGTTCTGTCATAAAAGGATTTTCTTTTTGGTCTTTTTCAATTCATGGCCTATTTGCGTTTACAAATCATAAAACAAATGTTTCGGAAAAAATAACACGTTTAATTGCCTTAAGATTACATCAAAATTTAAACCTTGTGCATACCCGCAAAAACGCTGTCCGTCATATTCATGATGCCATTGTGATATGTACACAAAACCTTAACTCTATGCACAAAACAGATGCATAGAGTAGAAGATTAAAAGATGTCAATAAAACAAGAACAATGACATCTAACGATCGATTACGAAATAAAAAGATATAAATGAGCTAAGAACAGCCCCATATAGAAATTAGTTTTATAATTAATAATAGGCATATCTTTACGACGTCACACAATGGAGGGTCGTCTTTCAAGTCACGTGACACACTGACAAAATATTACGACTTATTTTAAGATAATCGTGCGACTTTGTAACTCAAAATTAGAATTTCTATGTTTCGAGTCTTACTTTTTAATACTAAAACTAACTTATCCAAGAGCTCAGTTGTATCAAAATTAACCTTAAATATAGGAAAAGAGAATAAAAATTTACCTCTTCATCTTCAGCTTGTTCCGATGACAGCACTTGCGATGAGCCCACTTCCACTAAGCCCGGTGGTAATTTACCCTGAACATAGTGTTCAAAAAATATATTATTGTTTAATATATGTCGTATATTTAGTATACAGTATGTCGAAAAATGTAACTTTCCACGTAATATGGTATTTCTTAAATCTCTTTTTTAATCATATAAACTAGTCCATATCGTACTGAATCGCATTTCGTCTGGGATCAATTTTATATGAAATCTCTTTCAGAGACACCGATCTACAAATTCGGATACCAACAGTACAATATATATAAAGTTATATTTGAATAGATAATACAATCAGGTTTAAAATGGCGCTATTATATCTCCCTATTCGTGAATCACCTGCACTCCGGCGTGGTTTGCTTCATCTAGCCAAAGTAAATAAGACCAGCACTGCTTGTATCGGATGTCGATACCGTGGAACAGTTCCTTGTTGCGGATACTCTGGACTACGAATTCCACGTAACCTAAACATAATTATAATATTAGATAGTGTAACAGTTGCTTATATCAAAACATATAAGAAAACCAGAACATATTAATCTTTTTTACAAATCAAATCAAAATCATTTATTTAGTCTGGGCTGTTACTTGTGTAAGTCGAAACTCTATGGCATTCGTTCGTAAATCTACAGCGGGAGACCTTGTACCGAGAACCGACAGGGCGTAAATTAATTTGTTCTTTAAAAAACTAATAGAGTACACTAGACAAAAACAAGATAAATTTTATGAACGTGTAGATATATTATCTATATTGGTGGATCGCCTGATGGCATGATACTTGTATCATTCTGATGGGCAGACATTTGCCGCGTTCCGAAATTTATCTTTTAGCTTGAATTTGAAAAAGTAATAAGTAAAACTAACCAATGCCATCCAGAACAGAATGCTTCTTAGTACATAGTATAATCTTGTTGAAGTCAGCGTACACTATGATAGAGCCTAGTCTCTTGAACTCGGCCACCAGCATGAGGAACAGTTTCTTCATCAGATTGTATAGAGTGCGACGTAACGCCGGGTCATACAATAACGAAGTAGGTGTTTTCAGCCATCTGTGCAATTATATAAAGTGATTTTAAACAACCGACTAAAAAATGTTATTTAAGTTATATAGTAAAATAATGAGAATATTCATCGTTGTTAAAATAAAGCATCATTTGAAAAGTTGTGACAAAAATTGAGAAATCTATCAAATTCTATAAAATATATTTTATAGAATTTGATAGATCAACGTAGCTGGCTAATTATCTATTCTATAGTCTAATTTAAACTCACAGTGAACAAATCGGGTATCAAGGAGGACACACGGCTGCACGTCAATTTATCACAATATGTCATACCAAAATTTCATTTGAGCTCCACCCTCGATTTATTAAGGTTTAATATATATAAATTAGACAATTTTGTGTAACCTGACTGTTGTTGACTGTCCAATGCGTAAATCAGGTCATCTCCCGAGTTTTATAAGCCTTAATCTATTAATAGTTGAGTTCAATATAGATTGTAGAATTTATTAATTTTGTATTAAAGCGAATAGAATAAATATAATGTTTCGAGACCTGTAGAAGTGTGATATCTGGTAGTCTGCGAACACGTTCTTGTACTGTGTGACGTCACGCAACCATGACGCTACCATTGTGCGAAGGATCTTGAACGCTGCATTACATTGCGCCGTCTCGTCGTAATTCACCGATGCGTTCGGACCTGTGGCAGTTATTGGAAGACGTGTAACAACTCTAATCATTATTAACTCCTTTACGGCGGCGGTCTAATAACCTGTTTATGGCTCCCACTAGCCAAAAGGCACTAAATACCTTTAAAACATGGCGACAATAGTATCTTGAGAAAATACAACTTTAAATTATCGCATCATTTCTTATGAATATGTCCTTTGATTTGTCATGCCATCCGGTTACCCTCCGGCGCTTTCTAGTACCCGGACTGGAGAGTGTGAAATCTGTCACGGAAGACACCATTGGAGTAGGCGACTAAGCCCCAGTGGTTGTTAATGTTACTTGAAATAAGAAATTAATCGGCGGTCGCAGTGTTAATACGAATTTGGTTGAATACACTGATTTCGTGCTGAATGCATTGGATATTGGATATCAGGTGGACGCCGTATATACCGACTTCTCCAGGGCTTTTGATAAAATTAATCATAGTGTCATAATAGAAAAGCTTCTGGGGATCGGTGTACATGGTGACCTACTTAGATGGATCGAATCATACATCAGATTCGAAGTCAAGCTCTTGCGCTTAAGGGTTACCGATCTAGATTCCTTAATATTCCTTCGGGAGTTCCTCAGGGGTCCCATTTGGGCCCTTTCCTATTTTCTTTATATGTAAATGATGTAGATGTCTCATTTTCTTATGTATGCAGATGATACAAAAATCTACAAGATGATTCGTAGTCTCGATGATTGTGAAAAATTGCAAGAAGATTTAAATAATTTTGAACATTTTTGTAGAGCTAATCATTTGTCCTTGAATTTAGATAAATAAATAATAAATATTTAACAACATCACATAGATTGCTCAGATTCCAAGATGAGTAGCTAAAGCCCCCGTATTATGGAGTATCTGAGACAACGAAGGTACCACAACACCCAGACCCGAATCAATATAGAAAAGTTCATTTTCTACATTGACCCGACCGGGAATCGAACCCGAGACCTTGAAACCGGCGTGCGAACTACTCGGCTACGGAGGTAGTTCGCACGCCGGTTTCAAGGTGTCGTTTTACTCGTAAATGTAATATAATAACTTTTACTCGTAAACATAACCATATTCACTTTGATTATAGTCTCTGATCAAAGCATAACTCGTGTTAATTCAATCCGTGATCTTGGTATAATTTTAGACTCGAAACTACATTTTAACTTACATATTTATTATATAATAGCAAAGGCATATAAACAGTTGGGCTTGATCCTTCGCTTGGGTAAGGTTTTCAAAAATAGTAATAGATTTAAGATTTTATATAGCGCCTACGTTCGCAGCATTCTCGAATTTGGTAGTGTAGTTTGGAATCCTCAGTATGCAGTCCATAAGGATAGAATAGAACGTGTTCAGCGCAAGTTCTTGAAATCATTGAATTACAAAGCTGGCTTTTATTGCCATGATTACGAAGAGAGCGCAAGAAAACATAAAATACAATCACTATCCAGTAGGCGACACTACTTAGATTCTATATTTCTGTATAAGCTAATTCACGGTCATATTGATTCGGCAGCTTTGTTACGAAAAATATCACTGAGGGTTCCTCGATCCTCAACACGTTCGAAGGATACTTTTTGAATTGCGTTTTGTCATACGAAATATACCTTTCTCAGGAGAACATGTAATTTTTACAATGGGTTTTTGAATGAGATAGATATTTTTTCAATCTCAATTAATGTTTTCAGACAAGAGTAGGAGAATTATCATTTAAATAGTGATGTTGTAATAATTAATGTGGCTCATATGAGATATATTTTCATTCCCTTTAAAATGGGTGGTCTATGGCCGTAGTTTTGGTTGATATTAGTGCACTGTTTATGTGATGTTCGCCACTTACATGCACTGCTTGCTATCGATATTATTATGCTGTCAATTTATGGTACTATAGGTCTGTTTAACAGTAGCTTCAACATTATCTGTATGTGACTGTTTGTTACCTGAATAAATAAAATAAAATAAAATAAAAAATTCAGCAGTCCAAGTATTTCTACGAGCACTCAACCAAGGACTAATAATACAATTGCGGATAAAGGGCCTACTTTCAAAACAACAGAGATATGCCACCTGACTGGCAAAGAGTACCTGCAATTCGGAATACCAAAAGGAAGAAAGTGTCAACCTTCAGACAGAATTGAAACCTCTAACAGATTTAGTGGTCTTGAAATGGATGCAACGAAACACAGATACAAACAACATCTGTTGTCATTACCGACAAAAATGAGGACTTTACCATCTCGGCCGTTTATTGTCCTCCTAGACATAAACTAACTGAAATTCTTTTTAACCCCCCCCCCCCCGATGTATTAGTCGGGAGTGTCCTTCACTATGTTTGATGAAAATCGATCCAAGATGGCCGCCGCCACAAAATGTCGGATTACATATTTTGTCACGATTGCATCAATATGGGTATCAAATAAGAGGGCTTGAGTAGTAGAATACTGAACACTATGACAAATTTTAAATCCAAGATGGCCGCCACCAAAAATGTTGAATTACCTACATATTTCTCACGACTCCCTCAATACGGATATCAAATAAAAGGGCTTGAGTAGTAGAATACTATATACTATGAAAATTTTCAAATCCAAGGTGGCCGCCACTAAAAATGTTGGATTAGCTACATATTTTGTCACGACTCCCTCAATACGGATATCAAATAAAAGGGCTTGAGTAGTAGAATACTCTATACTATGACAAAATTTTATATACAAGATGGCCGTCGCCACAAAATGTTGGATTACATACATATTTTGTCATGACTCCGAGAATACTATAGGTACACTATGACAAGTAGTTACTGAGATTAGCGCGTTCAAGCAATCAAACAAACAAACAAACTCTTCAGATTTATAATATTAGTATAGATTACCTATTGAAAGCGTGAAGTTATTTGAACTTATATTATTATACGGTAAGTTAGATTTAAATCGGTATAGCTGTTTCAAATTAAGAAGGGAGGGAGGGAGTAAAAGTGGGGATGACCAATGTTATTGCTATTTTAATAGAATTGAGTCCCATTTTTAGCGAATGTTTTGGTTGCCACCGATTCGTGGCTGGCGGTGATTGTAATTTCAAACAACTACAATAGTACTCAAGGATAACAACAACAAGAGGTAGAGAACTGCAGAAGAGTACCCAAAATAACAACCTTAAGACTATAGCTACGCTAGAAGTAACACACTAGCCTCCCGATCCAAACAGGCAGCCATATGTGCTGGTTTTGTTTATTGTGAAAGAAATGTCTAGCTCTTTCCACAATATCCACTCCTGACTTGATGGATCTTCTAATCATATCCCAGTTACACTGACAATTAGCATAGAAGTGATAAATTGTAAAAAACACCCTTACCCATACAACAAACACACTGATTGAGAGGCGTTTCGTGAAAAAATTGATGCTAAACTCAAATTGCCAGTAGCTTTGAAAACTGAAAATGACGCAGATATGCCACCTACTCATTTACCACTGCTACTCAGACTGCTTGTTGGAAGTGCACATCTGAACTGAATTTTAAACCGAGACACCATAAAGTTCCAATAGAAATAAAAAAGAATGCGTCAAAGATAGCATGTCAGTAGACACCCAAAAGATAAAACTGCACTTAACAAGGCAATATAAGTTCTTAACGTTGTACTTAACAAAGCAAATAATGAGACCATAGCAAGTTACTTAGAATCATTTAAAGAGAGTGACCTCAACTATTTCATAGGGCATAAACCACCAATTAAATTGAGACATAATGTGTGGCCAGATCAAAGAAGGAAAAAACGCATCCGTTTGGGAATTATCTGGCAGGCATATTTAAGCCAAATGAAGCAGACCTGGCTTTTGACGAGAAAGACATACAGCCAGTTGCTCAAACGTTCATTAAAGTTTAATGACGGTTTAAAACTCTAATGAATGTCAAAATTGTATGGGTAATGTCACTTTAAAGTAATGAAAATATTAATGGCTGTTTGTGCAACTGGCTGTTAGATGATGTACTTAATGAAGAGAAATCATCAAGCGTAATAAGAAAAAAAAAAAGCAAATAGTTTGGCCTCATTGATAATAGACTATTGAGTAAACTTACAAAAAAAGAGCTATTATGCTTTTAACAACATTATTTAACGGAATCACGACAACTGGTTACTTTCCAGCTATCAGAAAAGTCTCAGAAATCATCATGATTCAAGAGCCAGGAAAAGCAATCCACGAAATATCCTCATACAGGTCAATAAGCTTGTTACCAATAATCTCCAAGTTGTTTGATAAAGTTTTCTTATCCAGACTGTCAGGAGAACTAGCAGAGAGGTCCATAATACCAAATCACCAATTTGGCTTTAGGCAACAACAAGTTCATAGAGTGTATAAAGAGATTCGGGAAACCCTTGAGCAGAAAGAATACTGTACATCTGTATTTCTTGTTATAAAATAGGCATTTGACAAAGTCTGGCACAAAGACTTATTATGTAAGACAAAACAGCTTCCCTACACTTATTTTTTATAGAGAGAATATTCAAAATTACGTAAGACAACTGCACATCCTAATTCTACTTAATCTTAGCTGGTGTGCCACAGGGTTCCGTGTTGGGGCCAATGCTCTACGTGATTTACGCGTATGATTTACCACAACCGGAAGACGTCACAGTGACCACTTGCGCAAATGACAATACCATTTTGGTGCGAACCAAATGCCCCAATGAAGCCTCACTAAAACTGCAACATAATCTTTCCGCAATAGATCCGTTGTTGGCCAAGTAAAGAAAAAAATCAAGTGCTGCAAAATCGGTACACGTGGCTTTTACTCTTCGTAAGGGAAAGCGTCTTCCAATCTCACTACGTGGACATCAACTATGTCAAAGCAATTCAGCTCAAAAATAACTTTCTTCCCAACATAAACTTTCAGATTCAGAAAGTTGATGTTGGGAAGAAACTTTCAACTGTTGCTGGAGAACAAGTTATTCGTCTATAAAACCATAATAAAGCCTGTCTGGACTTATGGAATTCAGCTCTGGGGCACAGCGCGTGACTCTAATATAAGCAACATACAGAGGGCTCAAAATTATATGCTGAAACAACTCTCCAACATCCGATGGTTTATAAAAATTGATAGGCAAACTTCCGCCGGAAAGTTACTCCATACAACTCAGCTCCGCCAGAAACGTTCCCGGCACCTTCACATCAATAAGTGACTCGTGCAGAGCGACCGCCTAACTCTAGCTACAAATTTAGCCATACGTTACATGTGGCTGTGTTATAGTAATATTTCGTCTAGTTCTACTACTTTGACATGTACTTTAATAAAGAAGAACGAATGATAAAGAATGATGAATATGGATTCGACAGCAGTGTGGAAACTGCTAGTCATTATTATAATATTAGTCTTTTTCACATAGCATGGGTAAGTTGACGTTTAGGATTTGAAGTTTTTAACGATGTGGTAGTAAAAATAAATATAAACAAAAACTTTACATCATTGAGCTTATTTCTAATAGACATAATCGATTTTGAGATCTATTTATTAAACAGAATTTATAAAAAATATATATTCATCAACAAGATGTTACGACAACAATAATAAAACAATTGTCAAATGATTAGTGAATACATATTTCGATTAAAACGATTTTATTGGTGCAATATCTATTAAAAAAAAACGTTCCAATTTTCATAACAAGTATTGATGTTTTAAACTCTAGAGGGATAGATTTCAGTAATTATAGATATTATTTTTTTTGTTTGATTATGCAAATTTAAAAATTATCTAATATATCTACAGTCAAACGATGGTTTTTAGTTAATTGGAAATAAAAATTTCGCCAAATGGATTCCTCAACAAACGTCGCCGTACCCATGCAATGTGGAACGGACTATATAACGGGCCAATTTCACCGCGTCACAGTATCACCCCTGGAGGTGTACGGAGCAACGGCCGTATATGTGTCGCGTAGGTACCCGTGTTGGCCATGGCGTCCTGTATGTTGGCGTGTTGGGCCCCGAAACTGGTGGCCGCGCTGGTGCCCTCCGCCTGCAGCACGTGCTGCGCCTGCAACAGCGCGCACACCGCCAGCGCGTCGCTCTCCACCTCCACGCACACGCTCGCGTACGCGCCGCTCGCGTTGTGGCTGCACCCGCACATTTCCTCTATCTCGCTCACCAGCCTGTGTAACGAAGCAAAACATAGCGACGATCGAAAACCGGTAAGTTGGTGTTGAATTAGTTAATAGAGATGCTTTTCGTATAAAATATTTAATTTTTTAGATAAAATTTCAATAACATGTCTGTTTGTAAACAAAACTACGTGTACGATCACGTACAATTACTAATTTATATTTAATGCTGATCCTGCAACCTACTTTTGAGCGCGGTCAATTAACTAAGTAGTTGTAGTTTATATTTTAGTCATATATCTAATAACTTAAAAAAACTCAACTATTTACACAGGGTAGTGTTTTACTCGAACAATACTTCATTTTATCAAAACTTCGGCCAACTGCACTCTCTAAGACCCCAAATCTATGATTAAATTTTTATTACTTAACAAAAACACCGATGGAGTAATCAAAAGGAGATTTAAGGGAAAAAAAATAATATCATATCTTGTTTTATAAACAATTTTTAAATAACCCCAAATCTTTGATTAAATTTTTATTACTTAACAAAAACACCGATGGAGTAATTAAAAGGAGATTTAAGGGAAAAAATTTAATATCATATCTTGTTTTATAAACAATTTTTAAATGACCCCAAATCTTTGATTAAATTTTTATTACTTAACAAAAACACCGATGGAGTAATTAAAAGGAGATTTAAGGGAAAAAATTTAATATCATATCTTGTTTTATAAACAATTTTTGTAAATAAACAAACAAGCAAATAATCTGTCCTCTTTATGATATTAGTATAAATTTACACAAATAAATAAAATATGAAAAACTACAACTCTAATCTATTAAACATTTTGTAAATCATTTATTTTAGAATATGCACATAACCAAGAATAAGCTTTTCAACCCTTGATATTATTACCGATCGTTCGTCGAAGTTTGAATCCTAAATAAATATAAACGGATCCATTGCCATGTACATCTATTTTATTACTTTCCTCTGACGATACTTACCTATTGTCGTCAGTCTCGCGGCCGCCCAGATCTGGTCTTTCAAGACTAGAACACCATAGAACGAAGTTGTGTTTGACGAGATGCCGTGCGTAGAATAAATCCGCTCCGAACACGGTAGGATCTGCGGGCATGTTGCCTAAAGGCACGTGGAAATATCTGCACGAGAAATACATAATATGAGCGTATCATCTTTAACAAATTCATGAACTAGTGTTTGCTGTAGGTTTTAAATTGTTATGTTTATTTATTATTTAAATCAAAAACAACAAAAAGCATTTTAAATATTTTGAGTATCAGTTGCTACTGAAGTTAGTAGCGCTACAATATTTCTTTAGTGATTAAGTCGAAAAAGCAACCTTTTAAATTTAAGTTTTTGGTGGATTGTTATTCAAAATTAAAACGCCGACATGAGCCAAGTTCCCTAATACAGTTAATTTGCATTATTTTTATTTAATTTTAAAATAACCAGAGTGTGTATAGTAATTTTGAAAAATCTTTTTAAAAAATGTGGTTTTATAATTTAACATTTTTGAAATCAAAATCAACCAAAAGCAGTAAATATAGTATCAACAAACCTGCACTGTTCTATGGTGAGTTGAAGCACGGACTCCAGATTGAGGTAATGGCGTATGATGGCACGAGCGCCTATACGCTGCCATTCCAGCGTGTTGTATAACGTTTCCACATCGCGCACGTGAAGAGGTACCAGGGGGAAGTCTGACAGAGCTGTGGATGTTTTACTTACTCAGTACTACACATAGGGCGTTTGGAAGCTCTAATTTTGGTAAGGTAATGCGAATAGCTTTCAGTTCGATTCTTACGTTGAAATAGCAATGCGCGCTTCTCCCGAGACGTAATTATGTATTTACAGTCAACAACGATCAATTTAAAACCTTATTGTTATGAATGTAGGACTACGAAAAAAGTTCTTGTTGCCAAGATGGAACTATCGCCAAAATGTAATATAAGTTGAATGTAATTATTATATACCAACAACTTATTTTTAAAAGCTGGGAAAAGAAAGATAATCCTCTCTAAAATATGTCTTTACTTTTTAGAATGCAGTTTAAATTGTGTTATTTTTGAACGCATCTGTAATTAACGAATAATGTCATTCCTAGAGAAGTCAATCTCTTTTCAAAGAACAAGATCGATTTTATTTCTGACTAATCGAATTTGATACAAATCTTATATTATATATTTACTTAGAGGAAAATAGTTATTTTATAATGAAATTATAAACTAATGATTATTAATAAAAATCGATATTACAGTAATCAATCGATTGCGACCTCCCTTTTTTTGCCGCCAAAATATAATTGCACGATTATTAATAATTGAATACATATATTTTTCAAGAATACTTGTACGTTAAAGTTATACTTTCTTTATTCATAAGAAGTGTTTTTAATTATATGATCATCAGTGTATATCCCCCACATACCGGGCATGAGTGCCAGCAGCGCGGGCGCGGACAGCGCGGCCTGCAGGGCCAGCAGCGTGGGCCCGCAGCGCTCGTCGCGGTACCTGTATATGTATATATATCCCCCACATACCGGGCAAGAGTGCCAGCAGCGCGGGCGCGGACAGCGCGGCCTGCAGGGCCAGCAGCGTGGGCCCGCAGCGCTCGTCGCGGTACCTGTATATGTATATATATCCCCCACATACCGGGCATGAGTGCCAGCAGTGCGGGCGCGGACAGCGCGGCCTGCAGGGCCAGCAGCGTGGGCCCGCAGCGCTCGTCGCGGTACCTGTATATGTATATATATCCCCCACATACCGGGCATGAGTGCCAGCAGCGCGGGCGCGGACAGCGCGGCCTGCAGGGCCAGCAGCGTGGGCCCGCAGCGCTCGTCGCGGTACCTGTATATGTATATATATCCCCCACATACCGGGCATGAGTGCCAGCAGCGCGGGCGCGGACAGCGCGGCCTGCAGGGCCAGCAGCGTGGGCCCGCAGCGCTCGTCGCTGTACCTGTATATGTATATATATCCCCCACATACCGGGCATGAGTGCCAGCAGCGCGGGCGCGGACAGCGCGGCCTGCAGGGCCAGCAGCGTGGGCCCGCAGCGCTCGTCGCGGTACCTGTATATGTATATATATCCCCCACATACCGGGCATGAGTGCCAGCAGCGCGGGCGCGGACAGCGCGGCCTGCAGGGCCAGCAGCGTGGGCCCGCAGCGCTCGTCGCGGTACCTGTATATGTATATATATCCCCCACATACCGGGCATGAGTGCCAGCAGCGCGGGCGCGGACAGCGCGGCCTGCAGGGCCAGCAGCGTGGGCCCGCAGCGCTCGTCGCGGTACCTGTATATGTATATATATCCCCCACATACCGGGCAAGAGTGCCAGCAGCGCGGGCGCGGACAGCGCGGCCTGCAGGGCCAGCAGCGTGGGCCCGCAGCGCTCGTCGCGGTACCTGTATATGTATATATATCCCCCACATACCGGGCATGAGTGCCAGCAGTGCGGGCGCGGACAGCGCGGCCTGCAGGGCCAGCAGCGTGGGCCCGCAGCGCTCGTCGCGGTACCTGTATATGTATATATATCCCCCACATACCGGGCATGAGTGCCAGCAGCGCGGGCGCGGACAGCGCGGCCTGCAGGGCCAGCAGCGTGGGCCCGCAGCGCTCGTCGCGGTACCTGTATATGTATATATATCCCCCACATACCGGGCATGAGTGCCAGCAGCGCGGGCGCGGACAGCGCGGCCTGCAGGGCCAGCAGCGTGGGCCCGCAGCGCTCGTCGCGGTACCTGTATATGTATATATATCCCCCACATACCGGGCATGAGTGCCAGCAGCGCGGGCGCGGACAGCGCGGCCTGCAGGGCCAGCAGCGTGGGCCCGCAGCGCTCGTCGCGGTACCGGAGCAGCGCGCGCTGTATACCGCGCCATACAGCCCGCGCTTCACTCTCCACGGCCACTTCCCATGTTAGTTCAGCACCGGGAAGAGTACTTTCGTCGCTGCCTAGATTGATTCTATGAAAGATAAGTGTACAAAACTAAATGGTTATCAAATCAAGTTTCAAACTAAGATCATCACGTTAATGTTACTTTAATTTAAATAATAGCATGGAAGACGGTTTTGTAAAGGGAAATAGTATAAATTTACCAATAATAAACTCTTTGATATTCGGAAAATTCTTTACTGCAAATGCCGATTTTTGTTCTGCTCATTTACGGAATGTACACAATTACTAATAGTGTAGAGGTCTTAATTTCATTTAGCACAGCGTGAAATGGCTCCCCGACGCGCCGT
This sequence comes from Diatraea saccharalis, assembly GCA_918026875.4. NCBI lineage: Eukaryota > Metazoa > Arthropoda > Insecta > Lepidoptera > Crambidae > Diatraea > Diatraea saccharalis. The sequence continues at coordinate 30,356,589 of OU893333.1, forward strand.
CACCCGATTAGTGAAGATCGTGGATTATAAATCTATCCTACAACTTTTTTTTTCAAAATAATAACGATACAACAAATAGACAGCCGCAATCTCCCATCCAGCAAATATACTCACTGAAGTATTCTTCCAAAAATCAACCTTTTTATTATTACTAAAGAAATTGAATTTTAAACAGCAAATTATAAGTCTTACTTGGCGGTCCTTTCTGTCGAGTAGAGGGTATTCAAGTTAGGTAGTTGATTGGTTCGTACCGTGTCGAGTACGAACATGTACCCGCGCTTGCTCGGCCCAAGGATGAGCGCCCACATACTGCGACTAGAGTTCAGTGCCGAATGTTGATATAGGTATATGTGTTTCATGGGTGAAACGCCGTCCTGTTGTACACAAATTGTTCAGCATTTAAATAGCACAAATGTAAAAAGATAAATAAATAAATAGGTAAATATTCCTACCTGTTTTTGTAGGTAAGGTTGATGTGCGACACTCTTAAACTGTAGTTGGCTTAATGTGAACGAGTCCATGTTGTTTGAGCCGAATTGAATAAGCCTGAAATCCGTTTAAGTAGAGTAAACAAAATGCTTTGAACATGTCATAATGTCTTTATTTAGAATAAGTAAATATGTATATTAGGGATGATGATAATAAACAATTTAACAAGAAATGCCTTGGATGATAGGCATTAAAGTTAAGAAGTGCGGTTTCGCTACGTCACAGCTATGTAGAAAATGCACTCAATTTATTGAAATCGCCACAATTTATTGATTACGAATAAATTGTACGTAAAATACGTGTTTAATATTTTTTATTAATCTATCTCTGTCAAATAGATTATAAACAAACAAAAAGTTGTCCTTATTCCTATAATGGTATTTGCGTCTAGTAGGAGCTTTCAATCATTCAGCCGTCTTTAATACCATGCTTTTTGAAATTAATACCAGGAAGTATTTAAAAAAAAAACATTAGTTCCCGAAATCACGCTACGGTACGTTCTTGATTTCTCCATGAAAACCCTTCCGGTTTTCTTTCATAAACAACTCATATTCCATTTGTACTTTTTCGTATTGTATTGATATCTAAGTTTCGAACTTTTTAAATTTCAGTTTTTATTGTTAGTTAAAAGGAACAGAAACGACTATCTTTGGTCCATTCGTTTCCTGCAAAAATCAACTTTTGCTAGAGTTGCCATCTAGCAGAGGTGTTTTTTTAGTGCTTTCGTTTTTTTTTAAAGACATAATTTTAAATAATAATGTAATAATAGCCAACCGTCTCGCTTCCTGTTGATCCACACTACAAATGCAGCCAAGTTGGACGAGCACCCTGAACTCCAAACTCATTTGAGTCTCGTATATGCCTTCTATCTCCGGGGTGGACAGTTCACCCATTAATTCTCTATGTAAAAGATATATGCAATTTTAATTGTTGTTTTCAAATTCTTTTTTTTTTATAATCTTGTTAAAAAGCGTAATCGTAATAATCCAAAGTATTACATGAGCATTATATTAAGCGATATGTATCGCTATTCATAGAAATCTATATCGTTTCATTAGACTGCTGCTTTGGAATACTGTTGTACGGGTTGGGGTCAATGAATTATAGAGTCCAGCAGAGCAATTCTGCTGATGCTAGCGTAATTATGAAATGTCAATAGCGCCTCAACTACAACCCTTTATAACACAATTCTTGTTACACGATCACAAAATAATATTAAAAAATATCTGTCAACATTGATTTGTGAGGATTTGTGAGTGAGGAGGAGAAGGATTCAATTGAGATGCGATTATTATATAAAAAATTTCAGAATCGAGGCCTAGTGCAACAAAATGCAGTAGTGATAATAGTATTCAAAGTGGAAGATTTCTAATGTTTTATATAATGTGTATGGACAGACCATACTCATTGTATTTATAAAGATGGGAAATACTATTTTGAATCTATCGCAGTGTGTTTTTAGTATATCTCTTCATCAGGCTTTCTATAAATACAATAAATATATTATTCAACACTTACTATGTTTTAAGAAAATTTTATCTTACAATAACATAATTTATACAAAATTTTGAATATACTACAGATTATATTTACTCACTCTTGATGTTCCCTGTACAGTTGTTCAGGTACAGTATACTGGTACAGATGTAACACCGGATGAGCCCTTGGCAATATCCTGTTACACTTGCGCCAGTACTGGCCGCTGTCAGTCGGCCTACAGACGCGCTGGTTCACGTAGAATATACGGGGCACAGTCAACTTGATCTGATGCAACTCGGACCCAACTAGTGCCCACAGTTTGAATAAGCCCGGCTCGCCTGTTTCTGCTACCTAAACAACATTTGTTTGACTAACTTTCTGTACTTGACCTAACTTTGCAATGTAATTATCAGTTTCCCAACTGTTCCAACCTTTCTATTTTTACGTGGTGTATACGACCTAATTTTGCAATATACATACAAATATGTTTCTATAGCGGCAACAGAAATATCATCATCTGTGAAAATTTCAACTGTCTAGTTATCACGGTTTATGAGATACACTGGTGACAGAGGAACAGACAGACGGACAGCGGAGTCTTTTTAAGAAGGTCCCGTTTTTAACCCTTTGGGTACGGAACTGTAAAATTGGAACATTCGAGCGTGTCAGTTATTTGTATTAATATATTGATATGACAGTCAGCATGATGAGGGTTGTACTGCTGGAAGGGTAGAAACTGAAATTGAAAAACTATTCTGGTACCTCAGATATTCTGAGGGACGTTAAGTAGATCCTAAAGAAGTTATATGAATCTGACAAATGTCCTAACGATAATACCTTAATCTATTGCCAATAAAGTTCAAAAGCATTTGCAGTTTTGGTGGTACTATATGATGTTCTGCTTGTGTTTGTACACGCCATGTACAAATTAAATCACTTTTCTGAGTATAGTCAACATTCACTTTGTAAATTACAAATATAGCTACTCACTTGGATAACTTGCCAAGGCGTGTTAAGTAGAGTCCTTTGGGCTTTCCTAATAAATCCTCCTAATGTATTAGTCGGGCCCGAATACTTAGGGGGCGGCATAGCGCTACTATCGTCCATTTTACCTATTGAAATATAAAAAGAGAGAATGTTTAATTTACAAAATGTATGAATCTATTTATGCAACAATATCGGATACTCGCGTAGTGGTTTATATGTGAACATTTAAATTTCACATTTCAAACTAATAAATTTTATAGGGCACAAATGAAATACATACTGTATCACTTTGTCCTTGTCGCTTGTTTGCAGTTGGTGATAACTACGAGAGCAATACTACTACCTCAACTCGATAAATAGAGAACAAACTTAACAGATTTTCTATTAGAATAAGTCCTCACCACGCTTGCCGCGCTTGCGTAAACCACGCTGTTCCATTTGCCACATCCATTTCTTTTTTTGGAATACTATCCATGCCCGGCGTTCTTCCTAAAATTAAATGTGCAAATTAGTCATACTGACCAATTAGTAGAGAGAGCTAAACTAACTACATTCTTTTTATATATAAAAATTATAATCAAATTATAGTATATCGATAAAAGTAGATCGTCTGTGAGGACATTTACCTCCGCATACAATAGGGTGACCATAAGTATGATTATTTTTAAAGAAATGTTTTTTCTACTCTATCTCTAATGTTAGTAACATACTAAAACAATACTAAAATTTGGGCACTAAAATAAAAATGTTCCTGCTTATGATTTTAAACATATCCTCACTTTGGTAGTTCCGAACGGAGGAGGTGGTCCGAGAGCTTCGCGCCAGGTCGCGGCATCCTTGACAGGAGACTCCTCTCGTTTTCGCTTCACAGTGTTAACTACGGGTCGGATGACGTTCCCATTACCTTTGCTCTCTTTACCTATATCTTCGATATCCACTTCTGTGTCCTGTATACAAAATAAAAAATACATATTTCACAAAGAACTAATCACGGAGACCCGTAAAATCAACATAAAATTAAAGCTTGCAGACTAATAGTCTAAACTCAGCAACCCTAAGGAGTACGCGATGGGAGAAGGGTGTGGTAGCAAGCCCAAGATGCAATACACTCATCAAAAGAGTCGTTTTATCAAGCATGTTTTTCATTTAGTTATGTAATTATTGTAACGATAATGGTACAGTACATTTAAATTAGATACTTTATTTTTACATTATATTCCTGATAAGTTATTCCCGAGACATACGCGTACTAATTGACAATTTGGGAATAGAATTAATAATAAAAAATACGATAAACCTGCAGCAATGTTTTTTCAAATTTCCATAATATAACAATACTTCGCCCGCGTGGTCCCTAGGGGTCTGTTTATTTTTATATCAATTCATACCTTGACATGGATATGACAATGACAAATTAAATAATAAACAATGGTTACTATGGTATCGTTTCAATTCCCTATACAAATCGCCACTCCCATTTTCATCCCTTTATTTACTGTTTTTCGGGATAAAATATAGCTTATGTTCACCAATTATGTTGTACAGATGCCGAATGTCTAAACGAAAAAGCATTTCACCCAACTACCCACAAAGTTTTTGCGCGGTTGCATAATTATTGCATCTTATAGTGTACTTCTTGATGTGACCTTGCATACCATACTTCCTTGCTGATTACTCCCAGACGCCTCAGCGTCGTCTTTATCCTTCATTTCTTTGGGCTGGGCGCTGAACATGTCAGTGATCTTTCTAGTCTTGTATTTGTCTTGCTTCGCGAGCATTTTCTTGTGTAACCAGTCTGGATACTGCACGCGGGGTACTGGATTATCCAACTATAAACAATTCATCATATATTGGATTGTGATTAAAAGATTCTGTTGTAATAGGGTATTCTACGCTGTTTGAAATAGTACTTATATTTATTTTAATTAAAATAAGCATTAAAAACCGGAAAAATCCGTTCTTAGAAAAGATGTCATTCCATTATGTACAGTGGCAGAAAAAAGGTTTGTCACCCCATCGTAAGGATAAATTGACGTTGCCAAATTGGTGACATAAATCCAAAATATATATTTATTGTGGTATTTTTACTGAACTAATGAAGTATAGTATAATAATATAGTACTTGTATAAAACAGGTAGGTCAATATTAATTTCGGTTTAATCTACGTTCATAGATCATCGCAAGCAAAAATAGCTAGAAATATTGCTTACCCCCTGCATAGCGGCTGGGATGGTGATGATCTTCTGTATAGCACCACTGAGCCGTTCTATGTAGTAAGCCCAGTCGAGTACATCACGTATGTCCAGGTCTTCAGTAACACTACTGTCTTTGAGCCATCGTCGTAGATGATGACGTCGCACCGCCGCCGGTGATTGGAATATCGCTAAAGGTATCGCCCTCTCTGTTACCGGAGCGCCTTCAGGCTTACGTGATATTATGAATCTATAAACAGGTTTTGTAGACGTTCAAAATAATAATACCTAATAAATTCGCTCATTTATTATTATTTAGTTTTAATATTTTCAACTTAAAGAGTTTTTTTTACTGAAACAAGAACTAAGATATAATTTCTACCCTTATCACACCTGTGCCGTTAGAGATTATGACTATAACATTGTAAGTGGGTATATATACAGCTATCCTTGTCTAAATGAGTTTTAGAATATATATTGTATAATAAATTATGAATATATTTAATTTTATTTGTATTTCAATATGATATGCATTGAAGAGATAAAAATATTATGCAGACTTTTTGTACGTTAAGTGATTTTTTGTACTATAACGTCACTGACCTGCAAGCAAGTCCAGCGTCTTTGACCATTTGATCGCCCAAAAACTCAGCCAGCCTCTTCGCAGTCGAAATCGACGTTGACTTTTGTCCACCGTAGTCTTCCAACTTCTTGGACATGGAGCGATTTTCAGATATCAACTCGAACAGCTCAGAGTCGGGCATGTTGGACCCTTTACTGTATAGAACGTCTAGCCAATAGTCGGCCACCCGTGCTACGGCACTGTAGCAAGACTTCAAATCGTTGCCTTTGAGGAAAGCTTCGAATACTGACGATTGGAAGATTTTAATCAGCTGCAATTCACCGCGACGTTTCACTTCAAAACCTGCAAGAAATTTTAAAATTGTGTCATTAGTCCCACAAAAATTATATTTATATAAATAAGCCAACATAATATGTTTAAATTCAAACCATTTAAAAGCCGCGGAAACGGCAGCTCAGTGAGCGTGATGTCATTTGATGAGTATGCTGTTTCATATTCAAAGTCAAAGTCAAAATAATCTTTATTCAAATAGACTTCTTAAAAGTACTTTTGAATCGTCCAACATTTTTTTTTCCCTACCACTCGTTCAGGACGTCTTTTAGCTGATAAGAAGAACGAGCAAGAAACTCACCAGCTCTAATAAGAGTAATGACATTTACAAAAACCATGTCATTACCAGATCAATACATTATAAACAGAGAGAGAAAAAAAAACCATGGTCTTATAATGATAACATAATCATTTAATAATAATGGAAACAAAATAATGAGTTTAGAAGCAATCACCAATCCAGTTGCTGGATCATCAAAGTCCAAGCGTTCTTATCTGTTATATAAATCGGATACCTTATAATAAGCATTTTTAATAAGTTTTTTTTTTCAAATACAATATTAAATCATTAATCACTGAGAGAAAGGCGTCACGTAATCTGCACTAGATCTAATAAATTAGGAAATTTCCTGTAATCAATTAATTTGAATGAAGAATTTATGTCTTTTACGCTAAATTTTGATTGATCTAAGTCAGCTTTAAGCATTTTACCTTTAAGTTCAGCCAACGATCCGTCGAAGTTGAACACGGCGTATCGCTTCTTGAGCTTCTTTCCTTCCTCCTTCGAAGCTGGTAGAACCATCGCCAAGTATGGTCCGTCAACTTCAAAGAATATAGAGTTTTCTGAGCGCTGTTCGTATTTCCGAGTCTCTGGGTCCACCAGCTCGTAATACTGATCATTAGTAAAGTGATCCTAAAAATAAAGATTTAAAAAATTACAAAAATAAACTGTATTGAATTGCATAGCCGCCATGAAATCGTCAAGATATGGCCAGACTTAATGAAAAATAAACTCACTTTGACCATGGCATTGAGCACAGCGTTTGGATAAGACACGTTAATCTTTTTCTTTTTCTGATGAGTCGTTAGGACGGTGACGTTCTCAGGAAACGATGAAGGCAGTATGCACCAAATACCTACAAAATAATATTCATTTTTAAAATACAGTCGATTGCATGTCAGAAATTGTTAAATTAAGTAACACATTGACTACGGATAAGTCTATGTGTCGATGTCTGAACTTCCCCCCTCACTGCTACTCCTCCTTACTTGAAGAAATATGATGAAAACAATCACTTGGACAGGCTTTTTTTTTTAATTTATAAATACCCGATTATGGAGGGCTGTAAAATATAACGTTCAAATTTCACATGGATGAAGAGTATCGTGAATTTCAAGGAAGTAAAGGACTTGTAACAAGAGCGTGAATTGCGGCGCTCAGTTCTTGCCCACCCACAAAGAGCCTGAAGTGAAGATATATAGTCTAAACCGAAAGCGAAAAAGCGACCAATACACTAAAGTATTTAGTGAGCGTTGACAGCAAATGATATGTATCGCTATCCATAGAACTTCGATTCGTTTACACAGTGCTGCCAATTGTTGTACAGAGTGGGATCGGCGACCTATAGGGTTCAATATAATAAAACACATAATTTTATAGAAATTATACAAATTTTTGTGAATTGCGATATATCGTTAACTTTGAACGCTTGCATAAGAATCTGGCTAGTCCGTATAGTCCGTTATAGTCCGTGTAGTCTGTATAGTCCGTTTCACATAGCATGGGTACGGTGACGTATTTTAACAAATCCATTTCACTCAATTGTATTTCACAATAATTAAAAACCATTGTTGTAAAAAAATTGTTTGACTGTGTACATATTTGATATTTATAAAAAATCTTCATAATAAAATATAAATAAAATTTTAATTGCCTAATTATTACTGAATCCTATCCCTCTAAAAGTTTAAAACATCAATACTTGTTACGAACATTGGAACTTTTTTTTTTAATAGATATTGCACCAATAAAATACTCTATAAAATAAGTTTTAATCGAAATATGTATTCGCTAATCATTTGTCAATTTTTTTATTATTGTTTTCGTAACAATTAAAATTAACCATAACAATTAATAATATTTATTTACATTTTTCTGACTATATTATTCTTAAATCACGTTTTATACATTGACCTCAAAATCGATTGTCTCTATTAGAAAATGAACTCAATAATATAACGTTTCTGCTGTTTTTTTTTATTAGCACATCACTAGAAACTTCAAAACCCAAACGTCACCGTACACATTCTATGTGAAAAAGACTAGAAAAGACAATTAGAGATATTACCATCGGTGTCGAGCTCGAGTGGGCGGCCAACTTGTTCTATGATCTCGCGCGCCCTCATTATGATGTTAGCGCCCGTGTAACACACTATACCCGCCATTTCCATGCTGTGCCAACGTGCTCTATAAAATAAGTTACTTGTTTTAAACATATTCTAAACAGTTTTGAAGATTTGGACGATTGACCCGTATACAAGGAAGCCCCAAGGCAGAACAACGAGCGACACTGCGACATTGTCGCAGACAGCCGAGTAGGTCTGCAGACAGTTCGGCAGTCTTACATAAATAAAAACATTACACTAGCAGAAACAGAATTTTATTTTCAGGTTTTTATAATCTGTCGCAGACAGATCAAAACCCTTCTGCTATGGGGCAAGGAAGAAAAACGTATCGATACTACAAATCATTTACTACTTGTTTTGGTAATTTTGTATAGCTACTGAACAACGTATGTGATGTTATATTTATCAATTGATAGTGAAAATTTGCCGTAAACAAATATGGTTGTAATCATTGTAACAAAAACTCAAGCTATTAAAATAGTTCTAATACAAAAACCTTAAAATAATCTTGTAAGAATCCATATTATATACTCAGTAATTATTTGGTCAAATATACTCCTTTATTGAATAATTTTGTAAAGTTAAAGTAAAGTTGGAGTAATTGATATAGTGTCTCGTATTATGAAGAAAAAAATGACGAAGTAGTTTTAAATTTTAATTAACATTCAGTCACTATTTGTTTAAAATATGTAATTATTATCAGTAAAAATCCTAGTACTCACCCTCTCCTCATGACGTATCCATAAAAAGAGTTGAGGATGCATTTATGTGCTAGCTGTAGCGAGTCAAAGAGCACCTCACGACTCTTTGCCGATTTGATTTCAGCCGCGTCGCCACTCGCCACCGCCTCAGCAACCTTAGCCTTCGCTTGCTTGTTCAAGGCTTTATATTCGTATCGCCGATCCCTACACGTATCAATACTCAAACATAACTACCCGATTATAAAAGTCTCCTCTTATCATTGTAATAAGTGTATTAAAATCATCTATTAATGTTTCATTATTGAGGAATACACTTTATTCAAAAAAATGAATTTACCGGACCAATTTCAGGATTTAACATTCAATAAGGTTGATTTTTAACTACAAGAATATGAAAACGATTAACTCTTACCTGAACGCTCTGACAGTGTCCACATAAAAGGAGTTCTCCTTTTGGCATATTGTTGTAGTCCTCACTTCCGTCCTTGTGACTTTTGTTTTCTTATATGCAACCCTACAGTAGTCAGCTAAGCGTTTCTTCTCATATGCCGCCTACAAGTATTTTGTTAACATGTATCTTATTTAATATATGATGATTAATGCATAACAAAGATATATCTATCTTCTATGATGTATAAGGCTCGACTATAAAATTTAAATATATCCTATAGTTATTCGAAAATAAATGATTTGATATAAAAAATAGTGACATAAGAAGGTTCATTGCTATTTAAAGCCAGAATATAAGTATTTCAGCTGATTATTATAATTTTGACCTATCTCGTATAAAAAAAAAATCCTAATATTTACAAAACAGTGGACCTTCATATTACACACTAATGTACCATTATGTACTAAAGACAGATGACATGCGGTGATATAGGCGTCAATTAATAATACGATACGAAATGTATCCTGTAAACTATACAAAATGGAAGAACGGCGACATTCTAAAAACTAATTAAATTTATTTCAATTTTTACTAATTATTTCACTATAATAATTTTTAATATTCTTACTTGATCTTCTTTGGGTAAAGCGTGGAAAGCTCTGGGCGGTTCACCGGGGTGTAACGGTGGGAATTTTTCCGTCTCCAGCTGTTGCTGGATACGTTGGTATTCGCTCCGTGTCGCCGGCACTACGAATCAAATACGATTCAACTAATTCAAAATGGAAATCCATATTAAAAAAGTATTTATTACACATTTAATTAGGGGCCGTCCATTAATCACGTGATGTTTTTTTCAACATTTCTGACCCCCATTTCTTCTTGGTGATACATGGTGAGGTTTAAGACTACCCCCTCCCTCCTTAACCAAATCACGTGTATTTAAAAAAATATGATATTTTATGATTTTTGATTAATCCCTTCCCCCTTTCGAGCCTTACGTGATTAATAGACGGCCCCTTATTCAATATTAATATGTTTTTAAGTTAAACGAGCTTGCATTTCATTCGCGCTAGAGACATTTCTTAAGTAAAAAATTATATACAGAGTTTTTTTCTAAAATACGTACGATCTAAGAATTTAACCGTAACTCAATAATTTGAACAAAACTCATTTTTTAAATTATTGTTGTGCTGTTGTGAAATCGTTACGTGTTTTATAACGCTAAGATTGCGTGCTGTGAGAAGTATCTACATCTAGTTGAGCATAGAGTCAAGTTCGAGCGGTACCTAATAAAAATGTAACGGATTATCTAGTTATAGAATTTATTTTTGTTTTATGTAATGTCGTATACCTAATATGAATATGATAGAAATTGTAGATGAAATAAATAAGAGAGAATTCCTTACGATAGTCTCCTCGCCACATCCATTCCATGTGTCTCTGACAATTGGCTCCAGGCTTGTTGAAGTCGCAGACGGCACATATGCTAGGATTCACCATCGCTGACGGTTGTAATCTGAAATTATCTATTAATAAGGAACTGAATTTGAACATTGTAAATTAAAGATCTATGTTTGCTTACATGATACAGTTACAACACAGTTACAATTTCCAAGATGGTGTACATTGGAAATTGTAACGGTATCTAGCAGTTCCACTAAGTAAAAAAAAATGCACTTAATAAATACTAATTAGTAGCTGCGCCCGCGACTTCGTCCGCTTGGAAAGTAGCCTAAATTAGTCTTTATTACATAAGCTAACTACTAGTGAAAGTCGCGTCAAAATTGGACCGACCGTTTAGAGATTATCCGGAACAAACAGACAAAAAATGAAAATATGTTATTTTGGTATATGTATTGTATACATATTGTAGCAGATAATAAATTTTTGTGGACTGAGGGTATATAAGGCAGCACCGCCCTTTGCTGCGCGCGCGTTCATCGGAGAAACATCGGCATTTCTGTGTTAATTGATTTTTCTTGTGTTTTGTGAGTTATAAATTTAATAAATTACGTCTCGACGTTAGTATCATTTTCTTACTTTTTAAAAAAATAATTCGGGTCACAGTTCATAAGAATATATATATGTATATGCATTTAGTTAAAAGCGATTATTTTAATATTACAAACAGACACACCAATTTGATTTAGTTATATAGATGTAGGTAGTTATAATTTCAAACCAAATATTAAAACGTAACGTAGTTAATATTAAAAAGTATGCGTTCGTTCAACTTCGTATTAATTGAGTGAGAGTGGTTAAACTATTTCATTGTGGTATCTTTACAAGTACAAAAATTCACATAGAATCAGCAATAAAAAATCACAGAAATATATAAAGATATATTTCTGCTAAAAAAAATAATAACCTGTTCGTTAGAATAATATTAGGGTACATAGCGCCGACGTCCAAATGGTAAATCAGTGGGTTCTCATCCCTCCTGGGATGGTCTCTCATATGTTGCAGCTTCGCTTTGATCTCACCACAAACCTCATCGAAGTTGGTCACCATCTCTAGCGGCACCCCTTCTTCTACTTCAATGGCGTGTTTCATTGTTTTTTCCACAGTGTCCATCAACTTCTCCACTGCTGATGGCACTATCCTGAATTTGCATTTGATGTCTGCTCTAAAAACACCTGCGCAACGAATGTTATATTAAAAATTTAGATTTTTAAAGACTAGCTTTCCGTCAACTGTATTATATTATTGTACATATAAACCTGTATTATACATATAAACCTCTCGAATCACTCTATATATTGATTAAAAGTTAGCGTACAGACAGTGGGAAGCGACTTAGTTTTATACTATATACAGTGGCGTAACTATACCGTTTAAGGCCCGTGGCAAATTCATTAGATATATTTTTTTTTTACTAATTATGTAATAATAAATGTCAGGAGTAAGGAGTCTCCTCTAACCGGGGGCCCCTTCCAACTGAGGGCTCGTGGCATTTTGCCGACTTGGTGAGTGACCCTGTAATTACGCCAATGACTATATATAGATAAATGACGATTTCCTTACTTTCAATTGTCAAGAGATAGTACTACTTCTAACTTAGCTAGCTTTCCTTATATATCGTATAGTAATCAATTCAGGAAAACGGGACGTAACCCGCCATGCGTTTCCGATATAAACGAGCGTAATAAATTGGACAACCATCTGATATTTGGCCAGTGAAAAAGATATTTAATCTCCGCAATATATAAAACTCACCTGACTCCAACGCTTCTACGTGTCCTCCGACATAAGTCTCAGTTTCCAGCACGTGACCGTCTGTAGTAAGTTTATTCAATTCCTCAACTTGCTTGTTAGGGAACACAATATTCGCGTGGAACGCTTGCACCATCAAAAGTGATTCGCATAAAGTACCAGACCCTTTGCGTAAAACCTTCAACATTATATAGCTTGTATAAGATCAAATAAACATTAAAAAGCGAGAAATACATTTAATTTAGGTACACCGCCATCTATGAGAACTTCATAAAACTAAACAGTAAATAAACACTTGCTTAAGAAACAATTAATTAGTAAATTTTATTGGTTTACATTCACGACATAAGCGAATAATTGAGATTATAACTATCCTATGCAGTAAGTTAGACCAAAATACGGGTACATGTGGAATTTGATTGAAATCGGTTCAGTAGTTTTGGAGTTTATTGGCAACATACATCGTGACACAAAATTTTTATATATATAAGATGTGAATCGTGAAAGTGATATATCATAGAATACACAACTTTACTAACTTTATGGTTGATTTTTTATATTTAATAAAAATTAATGTACCAATTTTATCATTACTAGTAGATAACGCTCAATAATCTTACCTCATCTGGCTCCAGGGGAATAATTGTGCAAAGAGCAAATATGAATGGATGGACATATTTCATGTACAGATAATATGTAGCCACTGCGTCTGACACCGAATAATTTGATAGCACCTGGAAATTAATATATTTATCACCTCTGTTGCTCATAGATGCAGATTTATTTATTTTATTTATTTATTTATTTACTTTTTATTGCATTAAATAAAAATAATACAAATGGCGGACTTAATGCCAAGGGCATTCTCTACCAGTCAACCTGAGCGAATGTTGGATTTGCATGTTAGGCGATAAAGATTGATATATCCAGTAAAAAGAAATACAAAATAAAAAATATATATATAAATAAAAAATATTGAATAATTACATAAATACTAATTACACATACATACAATACAAACACATAAATAACATACAGAATACGAACGATACAATTACAGTCCGAGATAGTGCTCACGCACCAATTTCCTGATGTCAGAACCTGTGAACGTCAAGATGGTGGGACGAAACTCTCAAATAAAATAAATGCAAGTCAAATTTAAGAGTGCTAGATATGTACTATATTAAAAAAATTGTGAAGGCTAAAGCGATACAGCAAAAATTAGTTGTTCCGTTGGATGTTTTAATCACATAATTTTGATTCGACCTCTACAATTGTATCCAAAATTTGGTACATTCGAGATTCGGGATATATAAAAAAAATGCAATTCTATTTAGTCCGTCAGTCAGATAAAAGAAAAATATTAGATACGTATTTTTTTTACTTCAATTTAACAAGAAATAGCTTAGATAACAGGTATTAAATTTAAGGAGTGGGGGCTCGCTACGTCACAGTTGAGTAGAAAACGTACTCTAACGTGACGTCATGCGAAATTTCAACTCCATGTAACGCCGTAATTTTATGATTACGAAAAAAATACGTGTTTAATATTTTTTAACTCTAACTGACGGACAAACAAATAAAAATTAGTCATCATCCCAATTACCTCCAAGTTACTTTTCGATCTGGTTCTAATATGCATTCTGACGTCAAAGTGGCGGGACTAACGAACTTTTAAAAAATACTGCTTCAGCCTTTAGTACAGTATATACAGATATTGTAAACTTTTCGTTAATTTAAGTTTTTATAAAATTAAAAGAAAAGAATATTTTATTAGGTTTTATGCATGTCGCTTCATGCGGCGCCTACGGTTTATTTCATTTGTCGTGGTATGATGTCATAAGTTCCATGTGTGTTGTATGGTGTTATATGAACGAGTATTATTATAAAATATAATATCCTTACCTGTGGCTGCTCTGCCGCCATTCTACACATATCTTCTGGATCTAATTCTACGGGATCATACCGTAATTTCGCTTTGGCCACGGCTTTCAAACCTTGCGAGCCTACTGGCAAATATGAGTCTCTTTTGACCCAACTGTAAATATTATTAAGTTGATATATCTTTACAATATTTGACGAAATATGAGCATAAAATAAATAGGTGACAAAGCACTACAATACAAATTTAATGACATGTTATATCTTGTAAACATGATGCTTTAGAAGTTTTTTTCTAATAATATAATTAAAGTTTTTTTGTTGTTACCTATTATTGGAGATTGAAAATTCAAATAAATAGGAACCTTATTACAATTGGATAAAGCTGAACATAGTTGTAAGATCATGATGTAAACAAACTTCTGATGAGGAATACTATTTTCGACTCAAACTGAGTAGTTCAAAGTTTATACTTTAAATTCTTTTTCATAATTATACTTAATGATGGTTAATTTACCACAAACAGTCCATATGCATTGCAGGGCGACATGCATAGGTATTATCCCTTGAAGCAATTTTACTGAAACCTATTTCTTGTTTCATATCCAAACCGAGTACGGCAGCGCGCGCCTCTACAAAAGGCCAATCGAAAAAGTCACCTAAAAAAAATATTTTTAGTTACATTCATTCATCATCATCATCAGCCCTTTTACGTCCCCACTGCAGGGGCTCAGGCCTTCCTTATGGATGGTTAAGGAGGATGGGCCATGACCCTCCACGCTGGCCCAATGCGGATTGGAGGGTATTAACGACTGCAAATGCAGCCGGGACCAACGGCTTAACGTGCCTTCCGAAGCACGGAGTAGCTCGAGATAAGAATTTTTTTGGTCACCCATCCCGTGACCGACCCTTGCGAAAGTTGCTTAACGACTACGATCGCGGGCCGCGGCACTTATCATTTCATATAAATATTTTACTCAGATTCTTAGAATGTCTGACTAATCAAGCAGAACACTTAACTATGGAGGTACAATTATTTTATATGGTTACCATTGTATGTGACAAAAATATGAGGCTTAACATCCATTATGTGGTCGAAAAACTTTTGTATTAACGCCAGCTCGTTGGGTTCATTAAATACAATAAATTGCCTGAAAAAGAATACTATGATGTACATTACTCATAAAACTTTTAGTTAAGAATAAAAGTGGAATATTCCCAAAAAAAAATATATGGAACATATTTTATCATGTTATTATTATATATTATCTTTCTCATGTGAATGAATAATTAACTAACAATACCTAACAAATTATTTAAAAGAAAGTGTAAGGTAAATGTTTTTGGGAACATACATAGGTTAGGGGCTCTTATTTTATGCACTTAGACGCTCTAATCGGTTCATTATGCATGTTTTTTGTGAACTATATTTTATGATACGATCTGATTTCAAGCAGTCATATTTTTGTTTTTCTAGTCAGTAAAATGAATTTCTTTATATACTTCTTATTTAATTTAATACATTTTAAACTAAAGATTTCTCACCCTTCAAATTCTGGTTTAGGTGTATATTCAAAGTCTTCAACATCTATCGAAATAATTTCCCTGTTAGTGATCAGATAACCTTGACCGTCAATCATATAAGAAATCATCATTATTTGATCAGTTTGTGAATCGGGAAACTTTAATGGCAGTTTAGTTGTTTCTATATCAAAAGCTAACACTATCGGATCAGGTCTTTCTAAGATATCATCACGTTTTGTAAATATTGGTGTCTCTGTACCCCTACTTTTTACTGTGTACCATGTACCACAAAAAATCTGGACATCAATAGATACTCTCACATGGTAAGGTACGTCATGCTCTCTGAAAACAAGAAAATACAAGTTTTAAAAAGTTAATAGATTTGAGTTTGTTTGAATTCACTGTCCTGTATTAAAAGTAAGTTAAATAAATGCGTATCTTGATCCAGATCTATGATTTCCTCTAACCGGGTCAGAAACTTGATGTTTTTTTTCTAATTAACTAATTTATATATAGCCTATAATGACACTTTCCCCCATTAGAACTGGCCTGTAATCTAACTATGTTCTTCTAATCATGATGTATATAGTAAACACCCTCAGATATAAAGTATAGCCTTATTACTTCAACATTCTGAAACTCAAGCTTTCAAAAGTTTTTGCATATTTTTGTCAAAAGCTCTTACACTGTGTCATACCTGATATCCAAAATATTTTCCATGTGGTCTGTTGTCTTTTTAGCATGTTCAAGAGCAGCTGAACTAGTTAAAGCATTAGTCAACATTTCA
Organism: Diatraea saccharalis; assembly: GCA_918026875.4. NCBI lineage: Eukaryota > Metazoa > Arthropoda > Insecta > Lepidoptera > Crambidae > Diatraea > Diatraea saccharalis. Next base: position 30,373,553 of record OU893333.1, read on the forward strand.
GCATAGATAGCATCTTTCTTTTCCCTTTCTTTGTTTTTGTTGACTGCAGTTAGAACTTCTTTTCTCACTTTCATCATCTCATTTTGAGTCATAAATGAAAGCTTTATATAAGTTTGTTTTAAACCAGAAAGATGATTGAGCTGTAATGATATACACATTTTACTTCTAAACTGGTCACACCAAAAATAATGCAGTAAAAATATCATAGTCACAAACATCAGGCAAAAAACAAAATAATATAACTAGCTTTCGCCAGCGGCTTCGCCCGCATGGACCCTAGGGAAATATTTAGTGGGGTAAAAAGTATCCTATTATCTAAGTCAGCTAATATCCTATATGTATATCAAATTTCATCAAAATACGTTCTGTAGTTTCGGCGTGATTGACCGACAAACATTCAAACATCTAAACATCCAAACAAAGAAACTTTCACATTTATAATATTAATAGGATAAGTGTGAAAAAGTTTTAAAATAAATTCAAAGGATTGAATATTTTGAATGGATTTGAATATTTGATATAATAGGGATGATGACTAATTTTATTTTTTTGCGTTTTCAATTAATTATGGTGATACATCGAGTTCAATGTCACTTGACGTCACTCATTTGTACATTTTCTACAAAACTGTGGCTCAAGGAGTCCCGCTCCTCAACTTTAATGCTTTTTTAAGACAAAAAAAATATGTATCTAATAATTTTAAGAGACTTCAAAAAAAAGGAGGTTATCAATTCGAGGTGTTTGTATGTAATGGCGTAATCAAAGTCAAAATATTTTTTATTCAAATAGACTTCTTCAAAGTACTTTTGAATCTTGAACATTTTTCTCCTACCATTGGTTCAGGACGCCTTTTGACTGATAAGAAGAACGAGTAGAATTGTTAATATCATCATTTAGTGACCAACCATAAAGTTGGTGTATACATTTTTTGTGTTTTGACTTGATTGAAGATAAATATTTGTGGTATTATTTCTCTCTTTTTAGTTGTTTCTAATTATTGTGATATTTTTTAATTCAGTTTCTCTATTATTTAACTGATGGATTAAATAGAATATCTTTTTTTTTAACCCATTCGTCATCCCTATTTGCATGAGGGAGGGGAGGTACAAACAAAGGGTTATGGGCTGTTGATTTTTAGCAATAATAGTAGATAGTAGGAAAGTATATAAAATGCAGGGGGTGTTGCCCTGCCCTACCTTGCCTCAGTGCACTTAAAATAAGTTGCACTAAATTAAATTACAGACTTAATCTATATCAATGATTCAGTGCTTATAATATTGGTTCCAATTCTAACAATTACTTTGATAAATATAAATGTAATTAGTTAATCACAAATGTGGTAGTCACCTTGGGATATAATTTCTAAAGCTCTGCTTGTCCTTTGTGGACTGTGAATTTTGCCATATGTAAAATATTAAATGTAACATTTAGGTGTTCCTTACCAAATAATAATGAAACTAATGAATGCACAGTTACCAATGTTCAAAGAATGTAGTCACTGGAAAATCAATTATAAATAATATTAAACTATTCTAAAACATTCATAATTACATACCAAATCCAAGTCCTCTCTTTCAATAATTTCAATTTTATGAATGGTTCCTGCAAATTTCTTAGATAAATATTGTATAACTTCCTGTTCACATTCTTTTCTAGCCATTATTAAAAAATAAGGTTGGAAAGTGAGTGATATTTTGAATCTGGTACCATCCATCTCAATGAAATAATAGTCCATTGCAGCTACTAGTCTCTTATCTTCATCTAGTATTTCAGCCTAGAGCAGAAATCAATAAGTTTTAAAGTTCAATATTTTTATTTCATTTTATGAAATTGTTAATTTAAGTAAACATAAGTAGATTGAATGTCACCGTGTGCATATTTATAAGATATCCCGTCCTTTCCTTGGCATCTCTGACTCTATCAAATCCATATTTAGAGTCTATTCGGTCATTTTCTAAAGCATTTCGCATACGTGATTCTGATGATTCCTCTCTGATGAAAATAAACAGTTTTCATTATGTTCACAACAAAATCATTAAAATAAAATTAATTATACATGAGATGATATTAACCTTGAGCCTGAAGAGGTGCCTGGATCTTTTTTAAATCCATTTTCTCGATCTGGCTTAAATTTACCAGTATTCTGCAAACCCATAATAGTAAATTGAAAAATTAAGGACACCTTTGTGTTTACGACGGTAACGATGTAAAAATCTGTCAAAACATTTCGCGCCTTTTTTTATCCACAGAGTACTTTGCACAGAGTAAATGTGATTTATTTTTCAGTTTAAAACAAAAACCTCTGTTAACACAGGCAAAAAAAATATTTTTTAATAATAAGTATTAAAGGTAATAATAAGTAAGTTAAAAGTAATGAGTAATTAGTAATAAGTATTTTTCTTTTTTTATGATTTTAATGTTTGAGTTCTATGTTTTTCTTGTCGTTTAGAATAAGGATGTATTTAAAAATATCGAAATTTCAGATTAATTTTATCTCTTTTAACTGCAAATTTGTAATTATGTTACGTGTAAACATAGAATTAATAACGTAGTACTTATTAATTCTATGCGTGTAAAGGAAAGTTGATTGTGTGTATGTCAACAATAGTGATGTGCCAACTTTATGGTTACTTGTAATCACGCTTGTAACTTGAATTAACTCGATTCGTTCGAGTTTGGAATAAGAAAAAAAGCAGAACGCTTAATTTTTCTCATTATATATCCATACGTCAAATAATATCGATATAAATAAGTAATATATTACAATGAATCTCATTTCTTAATTAGGATGAGTATTATTTTGATATAATAAAGACCATTCGTTGTTTGGTCCATATCAAAAAAAGTAATTTCCGTTCATTTTAATTAACATATAAAATAACTGAATTTTGCAAAGTTCGAAACTTAGATATCGATACAAATATGAAAAAGTACGAACAAATATACTCAGTTTTGAAAATTAATTTACTTTTATACATGAAAGAAAGCCGGAAGGGTTGTCATGGAGTATATTTACGACATTTAAATACTTTCTCATTAAAAATTGAGTCGGCCAAATAAAAACAAAAGAAATTATTGTTTTTGATACAATTTCGATATTGGATATGTGACACCGATATATCGTTACAAAATACATTGCCCAAAAATTACGACATATCGATTGGAAAATATCGTTATATTGCTAATTATTCGACAAGCCCCCTCTTTGGTGGTCTGTTCGGTTGTCACATACGTAGTGTCTTCTTCTTAGTTTGTGATTCTGCGTTGCCAGAAGGTTACTTTTGTAACCTTTTAGGTGATTTTTAACTCCTTGAGGTTACTTCAAGGTTACACGACACAAAAGGTAACTTTGTGGTAACTTTTAAAATTGCGCGGAAATGCTTTTCTATGTTCCCACCAGGGGCTTGTATCTACCTAGTCTGTGACAGGAAGTGCAACCACAGAATCAAATCAAACATACTCTTCAATCGTCCGATTCGCTCGGCTAATCGTCTAAAGTTAAATACGCGATTCACTATCTTACCTGATGTTAAGGACAAGATGTTTAGTCCCAATTTTGGCCGCGAGCATTATTATTGAAATTGAAAAAGAAATTCCAGCACCTAAAACGCAGATAACTGATTTTAGAAAATCATGTTTGTCGTTTTATATTGAAGCAATCAAACAGATCACACAACGTTTTATCTTTTCGGACCCACTTTACGACATAATCGAACTAGTCACAGATCCTCAAAAAGCTCAATCATTTGAGACAAAAGACCTTACTTTTGTCGTCAATAGATCGTCGATATTTAAGAAACGATTTAGATCTCGAAGAGCTAAATAAAGAATGGAAAATGCATGCACTGTTAGATTTTACTCATTTAAATTTGTCTCCCAATCTAGAAATACTCAATTACTGGAACAATGTGTTTAGGTTAAAAAAAAGTTCAGGAGAGCTTCAGTTTCCATGTTTAAAGAAAGGTATAATGCTTTTGCTGGTCCTACCCTTTTCAAACGCCAGCGTTTTCAGCCAGCTCAAATTGATTAAATCGGACCATAGAAATAGGCTTGCCACGGAAACAATATCAGCTTTGATGGCTACCAAAGCAAATATTCCAAATGCCATGACATTTTAGCCAACAAAGCTGATGCTGAAAACTAGAATAAAATATAAAAAGGATGGGGAAAGCGAAGAAGGTACTAACTGATGACTAATTTATTGATTTTTACTTTGTACGTAATAATAAGAAAGCCATGTGATCTGTAAGAAAGGTCCTCGTGATCTATAATTTTTGTTTATTTGTGAATCTATTGTCTTTAATTACAGGTGTTCAGAAGAAGTAATTTTTATACTTAATAGCAACTTAAATATGGAGAAGAAACTTTTAAATGCCTACCCATAAATACGTAAGTATTTTTTTATGCTTTTGGACATCTAAAATGTAAAAGGTTACTTTTCCTGTAAAAAGGTTACTTTTTTGCACACCGCAGGTAACTTTTGACAAGACCTCGCTGGCAACACTGTTGTGATTGTCAAAAACATCTAAAACGGCGATGAACGTTTCATGGTGAATATTAATTCAATAATATTTGTATAAAGCTACAATGTCGTTCTTAAGCCTAGACAATTCTTACAATAGATTTGATAACACATATGAAGACTTGTCATTGAGCAACTGTGGCAAGAAGGACGACAGCATCTGTAGTCAGTTAGCCGATTTTGAAAAACTTCGCATATCTGCTCTAACAAAAGCCGCAGTAATAAGTCCACTCATAAAAGAAGTGACTATAGGACCCAATAGTCCAGTTAAAAAGCAACAGAATGTGGAAGAGAAACCAAAGCCTCAGAAAAATCACGAAGACGTATTTGAAGACTTGTGTAAAGAAGATCTGCGGTACACACTACTAAGAAAAAAATATGATATGAAACTCCAAGAAAGCACAGAAGAGTTATTTAAAGATCTCATTGAAAAAATGATTGCAAATCGAGCTGAAGTGATGACCAAGTATTGGAAAAAACAAAGTGAAGAATCTGAAATTAGAGCTCTGGAATATAGGAAGCGTAAATTATTACTTTTAAAAGGACTCAAAGACAATGACAACCTTTCTGTGCTAGAAAAAGCAAAATATGACGAGCAACAAAGTCAAATTAAAAATCAACAGACCATTGAAAACATGAACAGAATCTTGGAAGAACAAAATAAAGCTACTGCACGCTTTGCAGCCATCACAGACAGTCATACTAAAGTGTGCATTTGTTACAATGAATTGACAAACCTTTTACATAGTGACCCAATTTCAAAGGGTGTTTACGATATGTATTTGTCGTCCATCAACACAGTTATGGGAAATATTCAAATGATCATGGAATATTGTAAAACAGGAGTTATTACTGATAAAGAAGTCAAACAGTCTGAAATATTGGCCTTGAATTTAGAAAACATTAGAAAAAAGATTATCAATGAAATAGATGACTTAAAGCAACAAGAACTGAAACAAAAAGAAAAGCAGCAGGAAGAGGCTAAAAAGAAAGAATTACAAGAAAAGCTTGAACTTGAAATGAAAAAACAACAAGCAGCTATAGCCGTTGAAACTCAAAACAAACAGGATAAACTTAATAAACCAATGTTTTACTCCTCTAAAAACTATAATTATTATTTAGAACTTAAGTCTTTCCTTGAAAACTATGAAAGTCAGTACAAGGACCTGTTGGATAATGCCAACTTAAAGAAATTTAGATTTGATTGTCAAAAGGCTGTTAATACTCCAGTCAATGCATTGTCATCTGTCAGTGGAATGCATATGAGGGATAAATATGATAAATTGTCAAAATTGCTAAAAGGAGAAAGAGTTCAAGTGCTAGATACTTTTGTAATTGCAAACCAACATCCGCAAGGACTGTATTATTGTACTGCTTTACTAGCAAAGAAAATTGTGAGGCAAGGTGATCTTTTGGTGTCCAGTAACCCGGAGGCGGCATTTCCACTTGCAGCCGTAGCTGTTGCACTATGGTCTCAATTTCCTACATTTGGTAAACTCCTTGAGGCGAATTTTCATAAACAATGTCCATATTTAGTGCCAATGTTCTTGCCTCAAAAAGAAGGACAAACTGATATGGAATTTTATTTATCAAGAGGCTATACATACAATGATGAGGGAGTGGTAGAGAAACAGGACAAATTCCTCAGGAGAATGTCTGGAATATTTAGGCTTCAATGTGCTATTTGGATAACTAAGAGCCCACAATTTCTGAACACTTCAAATCCTCATGGCCTTAGATATGGCTGGCAATGGCTGGCGTCATTCATTAATTTAAGACCTGAACCAGACATAAGTGCCACTTTGTTGCATGATTTCTTCACTGTCTGCGGATCTGAATTTTTTAAACACTATGGCAAACAGTTTACTAAGATAATAAAATTGATAAGTATAGATTATCTTAAAATACTAGAAAATATTGATGAAGGTGGTCCCAAAACAAGACTTGAAGTATTCTTACAGAATACCTTAAAATCTGGTCAAATACCTCCACCCAGTGGATTGTTACCACCTAGTACTTGGTGAATAGAAACAGAAATAAAATTTAATGAAATCATTTTTATGAACTGTATGTAATATAAGAGTAATCTGACATTTTTTAAGTAAATGTAAAATTATATTGGCATGTAATATTAGTTTTATTTAGTTATCCTGTTAGGTGAATGAAGAAAGTGAATTGAAACATAATAATACCTACTCAAGCAGCAGCAAATAGTCATGATTGTTTTTAAAGTTAAGAATTCCGTCAGTTTAGCAGAGCCCTCTGGGATTTTAAAATAAATTATTGATTCATCAAGTCTCTTATTTATCAATATGAAATACTGACAAAAAACGGGCTGTTGTCAGACCGGCAGCTTCACAGTATTATATATTATGGTTGGAACCCTGTAATTTATAATAGACAAATCTTTTCAATTTAGTGCGAAGCAGAATTTTAATAATTTTAGTAATTTTCAGGATATGAATGTTTCGAGGGTATTTTTTAGAGTAATTTATTTTCTGGCGGTATTTCTTAGGATAATAGCTTGAAAGCTTTAACGTTTAATAACAAATTATAGAATCAACTATCTATAATTTGCTATTAAACGTTTAAGCTTTCAAGCTATTATCTGCATATTATATTGGATAAAATGTTAGGTACCTAAAAGACCGCAAGCAATCCGTAGAAATATAAACGATTTACCAAATGTGATCAACAATAAATGCATTTTATTCGCTGACGATACTACTCTTATCACTAAAGGTAAAGATGACGGTCTTCAATATAAAGCTAACGCGGATTTTCAAAAGGTAATGGCTAGTCGATAATAATTTTAAAATTAATATGAATAAAACTAAATACATAAGATTTCAAATATTACATAGTAAAAATAAAAAAATTGACATTATTCTCAATCATGACATTATAGAAGAAGTAAACGAAATTAAGTTTTTAAGGAATTACTATTGACAATTTTTTTTAATTGAAAGGCACACATTGACATTATAATAACCAAGCACAGATTTGACAGATTTATTTATGCTTTAAATAGGATAAGGTAAATTGCTTCAAAACAATCGGCCATCATGGCATATCATGGTTATGTTTCTTTTGTGATGCGTTATGATCTTATATTGTGGGGCAATTCAGTGGATGCGATTAGAGTTTTCATGATTAAAAAAAAATGTATAAGATCGATTTGTGGTGCAAGTTATTTAGACTAATGTAAAACTTTATTTAAATCTTTGACATATTTGAAATGGCAGTGTTTGTTGGCAGTCCAAACAAAACAAGGACTTTGTTTATAGAGGTAGAAAAGGAGATGACTTCGCATTCCTACTCAAAGACTTGTAATTGGTAACGTCAAAAAATGCGTACTGTATGGCAATCCGTATATACAATCATCTACCTAATCAGATAAAAACACTGACATTTACTAAATTCAGAAAGCATTTGTTTGACTTTTTAATTGATAAATTATATTATACAATAAAAACGTGTGACATATAATCGTAAATTTGTATTTCTAGATAACATTTTCATTGGCATTGACATTTTGATAATTTATATAATTATAATTGACATTTTTGTATTTATTATTTGATAAAGATACTGAATTTTTTTTTATATCATGTTTATTCAATTTGAGTGACAATTCGTATTTTATTTTTTGGAATTATGTTGACATTTTTATCATCCTGACGACAAAATATCCTGGGTATTTAAAAATTTTAAACAACTAGTAAAACCATATTTCTGCAAATAAAGATTTTTATTATTATTATTAAGAAATAAAAACTCTCGGTTTGGTGTTTCTGAAAGCAACCATAGGTGAACGCATACCTACCACAATACCTACCTATTAATGTGGAAGTGTTTAAAAAAGGAAAGCACTAAAAAGCACCTCACTAGATGGCGACTCTAGCAAAGGTTGATTTTTGCAGGAAACGAATGGACCAAAGATAGTCATTTCCGTTCCTTTTAACTTACATACTAAAAAACTGCAATTTGCAAAGTTCGAAACTTCGATATCAATACAAATACGAAAAAGTTAAAATAGAATATGAGTTGCTTATTGAGTTTTGAAAATTAATTTCTTTTTATACATTAAAATAAATAGAAAGCCATATTATATTATATTAAGTAATATTTTTATTTGTAATCATGTTTCTGTTATTTGTAATTTAATATGGATCACTGGGTCTGAAATAAAGATTTATTATTATTATTATTATTATTTATACATTAAAGAAAACCGGAAGGGTTGTCATGGAGAAATCAAAAAGTACCGTAGCGACATCTAGTTTAATTTCGGGAACAATTTTTTTTTAATACTTCCCATTTAATTATAATTTATTACACACATCAAATTTTTTAAAAATACACAGAATACCATATAATCACCGAAAGTATCTTCTATTCTAAAGTATATAAAATATCGACTTAGTAAACTTTGTTAAAACACAGGACATAGGATCGCGCGTTATAATTACCTACTTAGCGTGCTCCGAGCATTGGCGATGACACGTCACGCGTTTGATCGTTGATTCGTTTTGGAATGAGGAAGTATTTTAAAAAAAACATTAGTTCCCGAAATCAAAGTAGATGACGCTACGGTACATTCTTGATTTCTCTATGACAACCTTTCCGATTTTCTTTCATGTTTAAAGTCAATTAGTTTTCAAAACTCAATAAACAACTCATATTCTATTTGTACTTTTTCATATTTGTATTGATATCTAAGTTTCGAACTTTTCCGATTTCAGTTTTTTAATATGTTAGTTTACAAGGAACGGAAATGACTGTCTTTTGTCCATTCGTTTCCTGCAAAAATTAACATTTGCTAGAGTCGCCATCTAGTGGTGGAAGTGTTTTAGTGCTTTCGTTTTTTTTCTTTAATACTTCCTCATAACTCGCGTGAATTGTTATAGCGCCTTCGCGTATATCTACTTAGCAGAGTTAATCGTTAAGAGAGAAAAGCATATTAATTAACACGCTGGATACTAATTTAACATCACTACTCAGTCTTATCTGTCTGTTATTGTCATCATGTCAATTGTCAACTAATTGTCAAAGTCAACCATGATTAAATGAAGTGTTTGTTGTTTTTTCTTTATAAATCGATTTTATCCTGATAGATTATGTAGCAAAGAACTCACTATAACTCTCTGATAAATATTGAATACCACTGCTATGCTATGTACTTAATAATAATAATGTTTAATCACTGACCGATTCGTATTTGTTGTCATCGCAATGGCCAACAAAGACTTTATGGCGAGGAATTCTGCCTTCAATCCTTATAGGTTGTGGAGAAAAGAATTGGGTTTCGGAACTCCTGTCGGCAGTGGCGATGCTTTGGCGAAAAGCCTTTATTGTGGCATGAAACCCATCTCATCTTGGGACAGTGAGCAATCAAATAGTCTGCCCACTGGAGGAGTATATAACCTTGAATTTTCACCGGAAGGGTACGTTGCCACATACCCGGTTACCTTGACTTTGCACTTGACTCAACGACAGCCTATATGTTTTTTCTTACATCAGTAATTTAACTATGAATTTGAATTAAATTTGTTCATGGTGATAAGCATACAAAGTTTTGTTTTGTTTTTAGGTCTCTCTTGGTAGCAGCATGTGAGAAAAAGTGCATACAAATATTTGACCCTCTCACTCATCAAAGGGTTCACTCTGTTCATGGAGCTCATTCAGATTGTGTTAACTGTGTAAAGTATGTAATTATATCAGTGATACAGCCAGTTGCACAAACAACCATTAAAATTTTCATTAGTTTAAAATGACTACCCATACAAATATATTCATTAGGGCTTATAGTTGTCATCAAATCTTAATGGACATTTGTGTAACTGACCATTAGAATTTTGAATATTAAAAGTCTATTAGTATTACATTAGTATCACAGGACTTCCAATCTCACAGCCTATCTATAATCTGTGACTGAACATTTTATTTGCTTTGAACCTTGGTGTTTGCAGGACTCATATATAGAATTCATAGTAGGTACATAATTAAACATGTTAAAAGATTCTATTTTAGTTACTTTCCATCAGTAGCTTTATCTGTATGGTCCTATATTGTAAAAAACCACATTAAAATCCATTGCATCCTTGAAAAGATCTCAGCATACAGACACCAAGAAGCAAGTTTGTTTTATAGTATTAATATCTTTTTCAATTAGCTTGTCTGATTTTTAAAGGGTAATTTGTATGATTTTAATTTAAGTGCTTTTGAAGATTAAATTGTAGAACTACCTCAGGATCCCATCTTCATAATCTCACAGGACTGGAATACTGGCAACTGTTTTTGAATCACGGAATACCAAAATCTCAGTATTGCAGGATTGGAAGTCCTACACCATTAAGTTTTTAGTTAATACAGCAGATATTTACACAAGTAAAAGAAACACTAAGCAACTTTAATTCAATAAAACTTAGTGGACACCAAGATTTTAAATTTCAGATTTTTAGACGGACGAATGTTTGCAACTTGCTCAGATGATACAACAGTAGCATTGTGGGATGTGCGAAACTTAAAAAAAAAGATAAGGTCACTGCTTGGGCACTCAAATTGGGTGAAAAATATAGAATTTTCCTTTAAAGACAAACTGTTGGTAACATCTGGATTAGAAGGCAGTATTTACACTTGGGATATAAATTCATACACAGGTTTGTATTGTAACTATATGAATGTGTATGCTTACAAAATGTTTTTTGTATTTTTTGTCAAGCACAAAATTAGTTTATAAATAATTGTTATCAATAAACCATCAAAGTAGCTATTTAAATCAAGTAATAAATAGCTATTTATATTATCAGAATAAAAAACAGAAAACTATAATTTTTGTCTATACTCATATCATAAAGTGGAAACATTTGATTGTTAGTATGTATGTTTGTTTGCAATAAGCTCTGAAACTACTGGACCAATTAATTTTTTTTTTCACATGTGGAGGCAAAGTCGCAGCGCAACAGCTAGTGCTTAATAAGATCACAATATTACCCCACAACATGAACATACATCAAAATATATCTTAACCCATCATTTACTATAAATTGAATAACCACTATAACCAATATATAAAGATATATAAATTTGTTAAACTTCTCTACTGGATTTTAAACATAGTTACATAGAGGCTAGTTGAAAATTAACAGGCGATTAAGCATACTATGGTGACATGCTGCTGTGCATACATTCATTTATTGGCTAATGACCATATCCAAAATCCATTAGTAAAAATTGGTTTTAATTACAGAATACAATTTGGTGTACCAGCGGGTGTTCCATGCGTCAGGGTTGATGAGGTGCAAGCTATCACCTGATGCTCGCCAAATGGTTATGTGCACAACCGGAGGACTCTTGGTTATCGTACATGATCTCAATCTGTCAACTTTAGCACAACATTTACATGGATTTAAGGTAAGTTTCTAAAAAAAAAAAATTGAAATATTAAGTCAGTTCAATAATTTACAACATTATAATTTAGTCTTTAGAGTCAGCAGAGCGATTCCATAAAAATCCACACCTCAATTCGAATTCACTCAGTTATCCAAATTCATTTCTAAAGAGAATCCACTTATATTAGTGTATAAATTCTATAATTCGTGAGAGTAAAGTAAGAGATCTAGGAGTTATTTTTGATGAAAAATTAACTTTTCATGCTCACTATGAAAGTATTATTAATAAAGCGGCACAGATTCTAGGATTTGTATCCCGCTTCACTAAAGGTTTTAGACGTTCAGACAGTCTTGTTTATTTATACAATGCTCTTGTCAGGAGCATTCTTGAATATTGCAGTGTGGTTTGGAATCCGATTTACAAGGTTCACTGTGATCGAATTGAGAAGATACAAAAGAAATTCACGAGGTTACTGTGTTTTCGGTATGGGTCAAAAAGGACACTTGTATCTATTACACTTGTATATACCAAGATAGACTAAAAAAATTTGGTCTCACGAGTCTTGAGAGTCGCCGCAAGTGTAATGACTTACTATGTTTGCACAAACTATTACACTCTGATATTGATTCGCCAACCTTGTTATCACATCTTAATTTCAAAACTAAATTTAGATCTCGTGATGTAAGTCACTCGGTGTTCTCTTTGAGGGTATGCACAAATAATTCCTCCTATTTCAATCCACTTGTTCGAATGTGTCGCTGCTATAACGAAATCGCTGTGCTTGACAAAGATATCGATATTTTTCACTTTTCATTTGTGAAATTTAAAAGAAGCGTAAGAGAGCTTTGCACCTAAATAAGGAATAAAACAATAAATAAAATAGTGACTTATCAATGTTAAAACGAATTTTCTTTTCTTTTCTATAGTTTGTAAAATATATGTATATAAACATTTTATTTTATTAATTTTATGAGACAACTATTACCATGATTACCATGTTGTGTACGCATAGTTCTAGATTGTAGTCCAGACCCAATTAGTTTGTCAAATATGTATTTACTTTTTATGACTGTAATCTGTTTTGTGTGCCTGTATAAATAAATAAATAAATTCCCATTTTTTGTATAAAAATATAAAACTAGATTGATTGATACATATGTTTGTCAGATATTCTATCCCTTTGTCTTTTCGAAACTCACTTCACTTATGCCACGAAACATCAATACAAATTGAAGTTTAAGTGGATGTCGCTTTCTAAGTGAACTCGGACACCTGAGCGAATTTGAATACGGATTTTTATGGAAACGCTCTGCTGCCTAAAATAAAAGACACGTTCGTATTAGTTAAACTACCATTAACACTATAAAGAATTTGTATATTTATAGTAAAATTAATGCAATCGATCTAATTTCATGCAACAAGTTTCGTCATTTCCAATTTTATTATAAGGATAGATTTATTCAAATTGATTATTTTTGTCTGTAGCCCAACTTATACAGGCTTATGCAGATGAGCCAACAATTGATTCCGATTGCGGCCACGTACGATCACCTGTTTGATAGCAATCGCAAGGAGAACCGCATCGAGTTTGTCTCGGATTTCCCTGAAGGAAATGATGCCAAGGTTGTGGGTTCCTTACAGGTAAATTAGATTTTTTTTTCTTCTATAGACAATTATGTAGATCTTATAGTTGCAACAAATAGTATGATGCGTGAACAACGTAATAGGTTTGTACTGAATGTAAAGGGTTTTTTTTTTCTTTTCTTGACTTTACTTTTTCCGTTATACACGGAAATTTTGCCAACATCCCGTAGTGAGAGAGACACGGGGCGTGGAGTTGTTTTAAGTTATTCAAATATTTCTTCATACGTATTTACATAGAAATTCGCCTCTGCATGGATTTAAGAGTGTTTTAGTAAAGTCCTCAGAAGAGAACCATGTTCTTTGCCGGGTACAGTGGTTTGGTTGTGAAAGCGTTATTGTAGTATATTTTTGTATTAATCAAATCGCTGTTGCTATAAATTTCATTTTACCTTCCTTTTCACAATTAAAACAAGTAGTTAAAAGAGGTAACATACCCCTAGCAAGTTTTTTTGGTAAAGGCTCAAATGCGCGTATCTATTGTTCTCAGATACATCCACAAGGATGGAGTGCTTTAAGTAGAAATATAAGTCACGACGACAGATCTGAGGTAAGTAAATAAAACTTTTAAGTTTTATTAAGTAAGTAGAAAATATATAATATAAACCATTATCACTATCATTTTTATTTTGCTCCAAAAAGTGTTATTCAATAAAGGAAAATCATATTTTTATTCATTAATTTAAATTGTTCCGTGAAAATAATAAATCACGTGACATTTCGGGTCGTGTGTGACGTCACATCTCAATCAACATGAGTATTGGTTATGCACGCAACAAAGAGATTTAGTTTATTGAAATGTGAATCCACACGATCTTCCGTCATGGCTGCTCGCGTTGATTCTTTTATAAATCGCAAGTTAATTTTTTTTATAACAAAATATACTTAAAAGTAATTTTAAGACAAGAAATACTATATAGTTATTGTGTATCACTATTTCCAACTTACTCATTGTTTATTGTTGTCACTGTCAAGTAGTCAATTAAAGCTAAACATAATTTTTGCTTTCAACAATTCAACTTGACTTTTTTGCACAGTGGTCGTGTATTCACGACATCCAGCCATACTCAGAGCTTGAGGGCAGCGATAAGTCAACGCGAGACGGCGTCGGAGCGCGCGCCCCTCGGCGGGTGCTCCCTCGGCGGCCCGCTCGGAGACTCCGCCCGCGTCTCTATCGGCAACTGCTGCTGCAGCCCTCCGCTACGGCAACCACTCCCGCTCAATCACAGTCAGTATCGCCAGGCATTTACCCTAAAAAAATATTTGTCTTCTTTAACTTAGGTAATATTTACTATATGGTAAGAGGCATTTCTTGAATCTGCAATTAATTAATTTTATTAGTATCTTCAGACCATATTAATAAATTTTATAATATATTATTTTTTGGAAATAACGTACGGTATATTCGAGAACATTTCTAGGTCTCCCGAAAACCAGAACGAAAGAGAAGATGACAGGGATGAATCGGAGCCTGAACCTGGTCCCAGTGCGTCCAGAAGCGAAGACCCCGCCGCAGCTGCGCCTGACGGTTCCAGACTATCAGTAAGACCTACTTACAATCATTTAGAGCAGTGTTTCTCAACCTTTTTTATAACCCATGGAAACTGCACATTAATCTCAGGATTCACCAACCACTGGACCTGCCCTGAAAGAGGTAGGTGATAATCCTATCTGATGAAACCAGCTGCGGCATACCTCACATGACTAACGGACCCGGTTTACCAAAAATGTTAAGAAATTATAAGAGGATATCACTCACTTCTAGAATCTTTGACATGCCAATAAATGACCTAGAAAAGTATTCACTTCACCAAAATATCAATATGCATCATGCAATATATTAATTTATGAAGACCTCAAGTGTACCAGAAAATTATCTGTAAATAATTGCAAATATAATAGTTCTGATAGCCACACGAAAAGGGAGCTATGTTTCGGTGATGCACACTTGCTTCTTCTCCTGGTTCTCGTCGTAAATTCATATATTTTAATTTCTGCGTGTAAATATACACTATATAACACCATGTATTCATATTATTTATACATAACTACATTAGGGGCTGTTCAAGTAAACTTATAGGCCAGGTGGTGCTGCAAATCTCTGTATTTTAACTTTAAGGACCTTACTTTCATAATACTTAGATTTTAATTCCCTATTTTTGTATTCAATAAAAAGAAAACGCATCGTAGCGTTTTACAAAACCCCTCCCCCCAAAATACGTCACCGATAATTGAACGCTCCATTACTACTAATGACTAACAAGTACTATGATGTCTGTTTGATTTCTACTCTGAAAACATTCCATTTTCACACTTTTTGGAATTGAGAATTGAATAAAACTTAATCCCAGGGTACCTTTATGTTCATGAAATGAGTAATCTTATTGTTACATTTGATCAATTTCGTATTCATAACGTATTAATAATATTATTAGTGAAAAATTCTCCCATCCCATCTTAGAGTACCAGGGACAAAGTGATTTGTTTAAGCATTTAGTCCTACAATATATGAATTTGGACTAATACTAAAATTGCAATTTTATCGTAAATTTACTCAGACGTTAAACCTTGTTTATTCTTGTATGTTTATATTTTAGCCGGGCCTGTCGAGTATACAAAACGATGTGTGGGAGGCTTCTATCACCATCAAACAACATAGGACATTACAAGAAATGTACAGCAGGTAAACTGACAATTATTACGTATATTGTTAATTAAATATTAATTGTAAAGTTTCACACTACATTCCGTCACCATGTGAGCTCTTTAACGATAGCTTAGAACGTAGAGTTGAGTCATTATAAAAAGTCACATTTGACATTTATCAATCTGAATTTGATATTGAGGCGTCCTTCTTTAAATTTTCGATTAATATCGATAAACCATATCAATTCGTTAATCGATATGGTTTTCAGAGAAATGTGAATCGAATAAAATTATTGTGTTAAAATAATATCAATTTTATGATTATTATCAATATATTACTTCTTAAAATTGTTTTATTAAATTATGCATTGTGTCGACATAGTAACTAGAATAACAGATGAAAATTAGTAAATAAATGACGCATAAATACCTTGAACTTTAAAATTACAACTTTTTGCCCGTTGTCTTTTGATACTATACCATTTTGAAACCGTTGGACATTTTTAACTGAAAGGAGTTTGAGTAGCTTCAAAGACAATTACATTTATTTATTTCCATCGAAACGTTTCGTTGCGAGCCTTGGACTTAAATGTTTTGTTGTCCACACGTTGATTTTTAATCAATTTAGTGTGAAAATAACGAGTAGGTAGGAGTTTAGTGATTATTAATCATACCTAGCGATTATAAGTATTTAATCGTTAATTAATCACATCGGCTTTAACATATACAATATGGTATGAATGTATAATGTGCATACCAAGGATTTCAATTGATTATATTAAAACATATAGGTAGAAAAAAATTACGATCACCTGTTTGCAATATATATATTTATAATTTAAGTCGTCAGCCAAAAAGGTTAAGAACCGCTGAATTAGTCCGCCTCTCGCTGAAAACTACTCTGCGGTTAGTTTTTTTTTTAATAGTTATAACTAGCTTCCGCCAGCGGTTTCGCCCGCGTGGTCTTGACATAAAAACCTTCCTTTTGAATCACCCTACCTATGAAAAAAAACCGCATCAAAATCCGTTGCGCAATTTAAAAGATTTAAGCATACATAGGTTTATATAGAGACAGAGAAAGCTACTTTGTTTTATACTATGTAGTATCTCATTCAGACACACATGGTGGCGGATATTTATAACATGTAAAATCACTTATCTATATTATTATTAATAAAATATGTCATATTGTCATTATGTTGGATCCCGTGTGTGAGATTTATGGTAGGTCATTATCACATTCGTTTGATTAACAAGAGGTGGCCTTATATCTCATTAGGGTGTGATGGCAGAGACTCCCAACAGTGTCGCTAATCAAACATCTAATTATATGACAATAACTTATTGTACAATTAATGTGTCTAATCGATGCATTGTATTTTACATCAGCTTAAAAACTTTAGAACGCCTTGTTTCGGGTGCGCCCATAAAACATCCCATATTCAACCGGACAAGTGACATTTGGTGTAGAGAAAGCGTTTCTCGAGTTTGTCATGCTACGCGTGATGGTGGTTATTGAAATAAGTTTCAATATACCGAACATATTTCGATATTATTGTATCTACTTTG
Organism: Diatraea saccharalis; assembly: GCA_918026875.4. Taxonomy (NCBI): domain Eukaryota; kingdom Metazoa; phylum Arthropoda; class Insecta; order Lepidoptera; family Crambidae; genus Diatraea; species Diatraea saccharalis. The sequence goes on from OU893333.1 coordinate 30,391,326, forward strand.
CATTGAAGGCCTTGAAGCAGACTATACGCTATAATATTTGGAACGCATTCTATGAATCTCTGCTCCGACGTCAACCAGTTGTCACTCCCCAAGTCATACTGACATGCGATTAGGTTTGTTTTGGCGTCTCATGGACGAGGCGGGTCGTTGCCATAGCATCCAATGAGACAAGTTCTATTGTTGTAGGGGTCAAGTGGGCAGGAATTTTAACATGCAACGTATAATGGGAATAAACACTGGCATCACGCCGCCTAACCCGGCGGGCGCGGTCCGCCGCCCTCGTTACTTGTCCGGCCGCATGTTCCTTGGCGGACTGCGAGACGATCTACCGCTCAGACATGACAGGTCAATAATCAATAGTGTTGTCCATAATAAACCTGTAGATAGTATCGTCACTATGGTATTTATTTATACTATCAACAGTGATTATTACGCATAGCTCAGTGTAGATGGCAGCACTAAAACATGTTGTAAAGAAACAATTCTTTTCGTACATTTTGTCTTTTGGAAATAAATTATTGTTACATACATTATTGATTTCTAATTATAATTTCATAAATATTAACTTCTACTACTCTAATTTACTCTTTGATCACTACTCTGTGAAAAACGTTTGATAGTGCTGCAATCTGGCGACAGAAAGTTGCAGTAATATGTCATTTAAGGAAATTTTACCAAATATTCAATATTAAAAAATAATTGGACCAGTATTTAATAACAAACATATTTTCTTTACTGTATATTATTTTAATTAGTATAATATTTTCATTTTTATAACAATACTGTTCCTAACCTTTTTCCGTTTCATTCTGTCTTATTCTCTTATTTGAAGCACCACGGGCCCAACAAAGATACAAAAACAAGCAATAACTGTAATAAAATGACATATAATAACAGGCAACAATCGTCGGCATCGAGTGAGCCTCCGAGTAGGGAGCGACCGCCGCCGGGCGACGACCCCGACACCCCACACTTCATCAGACAGAACAGAAACAGACTACTTTACTATATAGAGGAGACGAACGAAGGCAAAGGGTTCATCAAGGTGAGGCCGTATTATTACTTATATTATTAAAGTGGAATGTCACAGTTGCATATCTTTTGACTATCATAAGTTCCGTTAGTATTTTAATTTCTTTGGTCATAATAGTAGTTTATGCAACTGTCATATAAGAAGGGGTATTAAAACACTAGAGGCTGTTTATACCCAACCTTTAATACCTAAGTAATAAGCAGTTTCTTACACTACTTTCTCTTCACTCATAGGAAAATTGAAATTAAACAAAGTAGGTAGGTTAAAAGGAAATAATTTATACGTGCGCCAATTTTTCACAGTTCGAACTGCGTATGCGTGCGCTTTTTTTTCATATCCAGCCTAAAACCATAGACTAGTTTAATGAATAAAAAAAGATAGCGGTACTACAATGAGTTTTATGATACAATTGGCGGTACTATGAGTTTTATTTTGAATTTTATGTATATGCGTTTATAAAGTGCGTACGTATAGAATCGTCTTTGAATTAGTAATTAGAATTTTTCGAATCGAGTGTAGATAAAAATATTTAAAGGCGTGTAGCCGATAAAAGAATGTTTTATTTTATTATTTTATTTCGTAGCGTGGATTAATGGATGAGTTAATAAATGACATCACATACGAAGGAGACGTTACCCATCAAACAATTTAGTTATATTTTCTCTTCTTATTTTATTGTATTGTTCTGTGAAACCAGACACGTTTTATCTTCACTGAATATTTTCTACACACAGGAATTGTGTTACTCGGCGGACGGACGGTTGGTTTGTTCACCGTTCGGCCGGGGCATGCGTTTGCTGGCACTGAACGAGGACTGCAGCGAACTGTCGCAGACTGCTCGCTCGTTACGAGCGCCGCGCCCCCTCGCGGACGTGGGACAGAGTCTCGGAGTACACCAAGACTTGGTGGTCAGCTCGCGGTTCAACCCCAGATACCATATGCTCGTCACCGGCTGTTTAGAGGGGAAGATAGTGTGGTACGAGCCTTACAGCGGCGAGGCGCTCTACTAGTTACTTAATAAATCAATATAAATAGGCATTTTGTGTTTTTATACCTTTTATGCTATAAATACCAAAGATAACGTAATGCAGGTGTAGTTTTTTTTTAGTTTCCTATGTAATACTGCTAGCAGTGGCATCATTACAGGGTGCCGACATTTTTTTAATATAAAAGGTGCGTGTCCAACTGGCAGCGCCACCCTCTTCGATTCAGAAATTAATTCTTGAATCAAGTAGTTCCTTATTATCAGATAAACTAGTCTGTAGCGCTGCTGGGCTGACGTCAGCCTGGCTGCGCTACGCTAGAGCTTCTAAACTGTAGCACTTTAGTAGCTCATTCTTTTAAAACTTTAAGTCCACTGAAACTTTTGACATTCCGCGAGTATTCATATTATACAATTATACGCTAGGGTGCAATGAAGTGGAATAAATTACGCAAGTAATCTCAACGACCGCAAAGTATTGAACAATCCTGACTATTGCAGCCGAATTTTCTCATCTCATATTATTTTCAAACGGCCTTATCTTGCTACCAATTTTCTGGTGCCCGAGATATGACGCCCTAAATCTTGCTTATGGGCTATTCTGGCCCTTCTTATTGACAGAAACCGCGTTAATAGAGCCGACTAATAAAAGAAACAACGACATAGAGAAATAACATAAAAATGTGTACGGTGTATATTTAACAATTTTTTCTACATTATGCATACTTATTCCATATAAAATATGATTTACACTATGATCTCTTTACATCACACAACAGTTGGGAATCCTATGGTTTCAGACATGTCCTCCTTCTTTGAGTTTAGCTACGAGAGTGTCGACATCAGGTAAGATTGAGCCACCTTGGCGAACAGGTGGGTCTTCTACCGACACTACTTTGATTCTAGGCGATAAATCTACCCCGAGGTCTTTAGCAGCCACTTTTTTTAAAGGCTTCTTTTTTGCTTTCTGAAAAAAGACATTATAATATCAGAATGTGTGGTAAATGAGATTAGTTCAAGTTATATTGTAGGGTCGGGTATGACTTATTTGATACAAAGGTATATAATGTATATATTTTATACCTAATTTTGTCATTACCCGCCTCTTAATTAATAAATTAGTGGTCAAGAGTCGCATTTTCAGTTTTCATGGGTTGACAATAAGAAAAGATAGACGAATTTAAAATGCATACATTTTTGACACTACAAACACAATTAACCAGCATAATGCTAGAAGAATGTAAATTTCGAATGCTACTATATATTCAAATATCTTATAAAGTATGAAACACATATTATAAATACCATAATGTTAGGCAATGTCGCATATCTGGGCTCGTTGAGTCGCAGGTCGGCGCTCAGTACAGCAGGCAGTTTCGTTTTGATTACTTCCAAACCGCCATCAATCTCACGCGTCACTGTCAGACCACTATCAGTTTTCTCTACCTAAAACATATTATATATTTAACCTAGTAATAATGGTAATGTTTATGTAGATCAGAGGTTAGATGTGTGCCAGAATATAAGCATACGAATTTGAGAGAAAGACTCATAACTACAATTTTAAATCTTTAATCATTTTACACACAGCTGTACTTTATGTTACCACATTATGCCAAATTTCCGCATTGGATCTTGACATCTACATTTAATGAATTAAGGTTTAAAATTGAGTGGCGAAATTTTACAGTTTTGCCATTTGACAAACCTGACATGCTGTTGATTTTACAAAAATAGAATCTCTATTTCCAGACTGAATATTATGAAAGTGCGTTAGAGATAGATTAATAATACTGCCACACATAAAAGGGTATAGTTCAATATGAACTGTCATAGATATAACATTAAATATATTTTAATTTACAATTAAACACAAATACTATTATTACAATGATAAGATAACAAAAATAAGAAGCACCAAAGGTTATCAGTACAATAATTTGATGAAATATTTAGTACCTTTGAAGCAAATACAGCCTGTGGCCAATCCAATAAAGCAGCAGTCATTTGAGCAGTCTGGTTGGAATCATCATCAATGGCCTAAAATGCATATATATAATTATGAGACTTATAAACAATAATATAATTGTTATCTGTACCTGATAATCCAGAATTCTATCAATATTGCCTTGAGAACATCAAGCTTAGCTCAATATTTATTGGCTATTTGTTCTCTCAGCAGTTGTTCCAAAAGCATCAATATTACAGAATTAGAAAAGTTGGTCTAATAATAAAATGTAATACTTTCTATCTTAACACTTGATGTTAAAATTACAAATTCCAGATCTAATTGACTACATTATTCTCCAAAATTATCCCTATAATTTAATTGTATGATTAATATTTTGAATAACCTCTAATTACTTTTAAATTCACTTTCACTCCAATTGGACAAATTTTTTTTTTCAACAAAATTTTCTCGTTAATGTTTGTATAGATTAATATACATAGTTGAGTACCTACTTTAATTTCCCAAAAATTTTTAATAAAAGAAACTATTTTTATATAAGATATTATTCACCTGTTTTCCAACTATAACGATATCAGCTTTTTCATCTTGTGAAAGTTTTGCCAATATTTTAGCGACATGCAGTGGCTGTAGTGTCTCATATTCAGCACCTGCTACTTCCACATGGATGGCTCTGTCTGCACCCATAGCTAGAGCAGTCCTGAGGGTTTCCTATAAAGAAATAATGATGTGCTAATTATTGCTTCATCATAATCATCAGCCTTTTCATTGTCCCCAGTCCTGGTTCACAACCCTTCCTTATGGATAGAATTGAATAGTGAGAACAGGCCTGATCGGTCATACATGAACTCTATAAATACCTAAAATTTTCTAAAACAGATGTAGGATATTTAAAATGGCCAAGTCAATATTAAAACAATCCACTTAAATAACAAAAAAAAAATATCCAATAAAAATACAAACAATATTATAAATAATAATTAAAATATATAGTAACTAAATGATAAATAATAATTAAAATACACAGTAATTAAATAATAATTAAAATATCACTTATAGTTCAATTTATACACTGTTGGGGTAAATTAGACTTATTGAAATTTTGACTATTTGGTAAAACAACTTTTGTTTGAAAAAAGTGCGTATAATACTCTGTTTAGCATCAACATCATTTTGAAATAAGAACTTTGTTAGATAATGGATACCTACTTGTGCCTGAGTAGGTCCACAAGTTACAGCAATCACTTCACTGGCCAGTTTCTTCTCTTTCATTCTGACAGCTTCTTCCACAGCTATTTCATCAAAAGGGTTCATAGAGTGCTTCACGCCATCGGTCACCACGCCAGATTTATCTGGTTTTACTCGAATCTGTAAGTATACCGATCGTAAGTTCGTCGTGATCGTAGTGTTTAACCACAGATCAATTGTTTTGTTAGTTTTTTCTAAATGTGTCAACGTATGAATGGAAATTTTACTTTTCGTTAAATATTAACCCTTTTTTACTGATATTCTTTAGATATGAAATTGATAAATAGAAAAGTAACCTTTGAACACTATACTTACTTTAACGGCGTAGTCAATCACTCTCTTGACTCCAACTAAGACTCGAGACATTTTTATGTTTATATAAAAGTAAATTAAATTTGAAAATAGAATAGTTTTTAAATTAAAAACAAAATCCTACTACAAGTTCGAAGTCCAACGCGATTAAAAAAAATGACATTGACATTTCTGTCTAGGGATGTTCACTTTATCATCGATTCATCTTAGCCTGAATCCAAAGACATACTGGAATGTTTGGTAACGAGATAGTTGATCTGATTGCGAGGAAGCCGATAATAATGGAAACCCCTGAATATCCTAAAGTATTCTTACAAGATCTCAACAAAACGTTTAATTGAATGTTCAATGGAAAGCATCAAGTAACATAGTGGGAAAATATTATGCCGATATACAAATTACTATACCGATTAAACCTTGGTTTTGCAAGTTTAAGAACTTTTATAAATAGCGTATAAGTTGCGTATATTGTCATCCTGTTAGATAATAATCTAATAAAGTTTATTTTTTAGAATCTGCAGACAAAATATTAGTTTTAGCATTGGTAAAATAACAAAGTAAATGCAACGTTTTTAGGAATTTTAATGAACGACCTGTGATCGGTTGTAGTCTCAACCAATAACAGGTTCTGTATACTAGCATGTGACGTCACACGTAAACAGAAAGCTGTCATGTAAAAAAACTGTAATTAAAGATACGCAAAATTTACATTTATACATAAAATTTGCTTATTTTTATAAACAAAATCAGAGAAAATATAAATACAAAACATAAAATTTAACTTCAATTTCTCTTCTGTAATACTATTTACTTCGTAAATAAATAGTTGATAAATAGGCTACGTTTACTGGCATGTGACGTCACAAATACCACTTGATTAGCGCTTTTACATAGAGCAGCGTTTTTTGCGCGATTATAACTATATAAACTTTTACAATTATTTTCATCGAAAATAGAACAGATTCTCATGAAATATATTGACTGTATAAAATAATCATTTCAGAAAAGCGTCAAATGCCGTATTGTACTCTTCTACGATTTGTCGGCTTAGACTAGGACATGTAATAACCCCCGTTTTTCTAGCGAAAATTAGAATCAAAGACAGCTCATTATGCGAGTGCAGGTTGGACGAAGGTCCGAAATATCCCGACATCTTGTATGACGTTCTCCCAGAATATATTCCTAAGCCACATAACACTTTTAAGTTAGTAAATTAGATTCATTCAGAAATATGATTACATTTTGCAAACTTTCAAATTACAGTTACTTGAAAATAGACGTTAAGATTATTTAACTTTAATGGTAAGTTTTAAATATGTTTAAATCACTCAAATTATTCATATAAATGTATTGATTTGAATAAATCTGAAAATGATCGACGTTCGTGCAACGAGAAAAGTGTAATGCGCCCGACTATTATATTTTAATGTTAAATGTGAGAGAAATTGTCGGTCCTTCGGGGCCCTCTGAGGACGGAGACCCTGGGCACTGGCCCCTAGTGCCCTATGGTAAAGATAGCATTGCCTACAGTTTCATCACACATAAAGGAATTTATGACGAAATGACAAACTTGGCCTTGTATTTTTTACAGTTTAATGTTGTAGGTGTTGTAATAATATAACATAAATGGTTAAAATCACTATTCTTATACAACTATTAAAATCGTCTTTCTTAGAACTTGAATTCTTTGTATTTCTTTGCTTGTTTTGAATCTGTATTCTGCTGCCGTTTCCTCTTGTTCTGCAATTGGAAGAAAGAAATAAAATTGAAATATGTCAATTTTATCTTAAACTAGCAGTAGCATAATATTTCCATTAGTTATTTTAAAAAGAAAACGACGGACCGATATAACTTTGCAAATGTAAAGCCTAGTCAAAAGTCTGAGTATTCTTTATCCAAATAAACTTTTTAAAAGTACTTTTGAATCGTCCAACATTTGCACAGTTAATAATTCGTGCGTATAATACTTTATAAGACACTAGTGTTTTTTTTTTTTGTCAGAATCTGTTCCGGAACGATAGGGGTGTAAATACCTTTTTTTTATATAGTATACAAGAAATATATCTAAAAAGTATTTTTGAAAAGTATTATTCATATAATAAGTTAAAATCTAAAAACAAATGTAATTTACGAGACTTCGAGTATATACATTTGTTTTTTCCTGATTAATCTAAGCAATATTATAAATAAATATATAATAAGCGTAAAAGTGTGATTATCGGTAATAATATATCATATTTATTTTCGTTTATTGTCTACACCCTTATTCAATTATCAAACTTGCAGCTATCAGAAAATCTTGCAATTTTTATTTAACTGAAAATTTCAATAAATAATGTAAATAACAACACACATTGATCCGATTCCGAAGTAGCTTAGGCATTTTTGTTACGGATATAAGAAACAACGGGGGGAATACATAATATAAATGGAAAACACCTAGACACAGAATAGACATAATTGTTAATCACAAAAATGTTTGTCCTGGGTGGGGATCGAACCCACGACTCTCGGCGCAATAGTAGGAACGTTACCATCGCGCCATCGAGCCCGTCAAAAATCTAAACACATATAACTCAAAGGTGACTGACTGACATGGTGATCTATCAACGTACAGCCCAAACCACTGGACGAATCGGGCTGAAATTTGGCATACAGGGACATGTTATGACGTAGGCATCCGCTAAGAAAGGATTTTGATCAATTTTACCCCCAAGGGGACAAAATAGGGGATGAAAGTTTGTATGAAACTGTCAATTTAAACCGATCGGGCTGAGACTTTGCAAACATAAAGCTACTATGACGAAGGCATCCCTTAAGTAAGGATTTTGATACATTCCACCCCTAAGGGGATAAAATAGGGGATGAAACTTTATTTCAGATTTTTTTACACGAATTAATATTCGTTAGAAATGCTGCTCAGAGTAACTTTACCACGCGGACGAAGTCGCGGGCATAAGCTAGTTGTATTATAAAGTGAGACCGAGTGGTGTTTCAGTGACCTTCTGCCTGGCGACGTGGTCGGCCAGCATGTCGGACAGGTCCTCCCTGGCCTTGGGCCGGTGCTCGCGCAGATGCCGCTCGTAGCGCGCCGCCACCGCCTCGGGCTCCAGCTCCAGCTCGGAGGGGTCGAGCGCCACCTCCACGGCGCCCGCGCCCGCCGCCCCCCCGCCACCGCCCGCCGCCGCCCCCGCCCCGCCCGCCGTCTCGCTCGTCGCTCCGCCGCTCACCCTCTTACCTGTACACGACATTATTATAGTAAGACACGACATCATTTCGCACGATAATAATATAAACAAAAACGACGTATTTTTTACTTTTGACAACATTGTTCTTTGTAAAATATAAACTTTTTGTGAACATAGATTGCATAGAAACTGCTAGATGGCGTAGTGACAACACGTTGTTTAGAGGGGCTGATTACAATTTTTTGAACTTTAAACGCTCATTACTCAAAATCGCATTTTTTGCATTGTGTCACTATCATTCTCAGGGTACGATTTACAATAAATTCATTTGTTTACTCGGTACAATAGGTTTATAGTTTTTAGTTTGACTAGGTAAAAACAAATTCTATTTAGTCCATCAGTCAGGTAATAGAAAAATATTAGATACATATATTTTTAACTTCAATTTAACAAGAAATAGCTTAAAGTACACTATGTCACAGTTTTATAGAAAATGTACTAAAGCATGAAGTCATGTGATATTTGAACTCAATTTATCGCCGTAATTTAGTGATTATCCAAAAATATAAGTGTATAATATTTTTCAACAATCTACCGAACAGACATACAAAAAAAAAAGTCGTCATCCCTTTTTGTCATTAAATAGGTAATTTTACAAAACCCATCACACAGATGGACAGCGGTCCTACCCGCGAATATTGATACTTTAGTTAAACACTATTCCAGCTAACTTTTATTTTGTATAGCATCAAGTGGTTTTTTTATACAAAGCCTTAACCTACTAAATTACATATATAAAAATACATTTAGATTCCGTTATTCAGTATCGAAATCATTTTGGATCTAATCGAAAATAAAACGGTTTGTGCTTAAAATACCGGTTAATTAAGATCTATAAAAAAAACTACATCGGCTGCATTTGCAGTCGTTAATACCCTCTAATCCGCATTGGGCCAGTGTGGAGGGTCATAGCCCATCCTCCTTAACCATCCATAAGGAAGGCCTGAGCCCCTGTAGTGAGGATCTAAATGATGATGATTTATTTGTATATGTGTTGTATACAGACCTGGATTAGCGGCATTGATGTCGTACACGTGTGTGGAGGCCATCATGCCCGACGTTAGACCTACGCGTCTCTCCGGCACCACTTGGTATAGAGCGGGCGTGTCTCCGCTGCGAATGTAGATTTTACTTTTAATATGGGTGTACACATTTTTTTTATAGATATACAATAACATATATCTAAAAAATATGTCATTCTTGTAACAAGACAAAATCTAAAAAGAAATTGAACGTTTAAAATTTCCCGCGAGAACGCCACTTCTGTCATGGCGTCGCTATGACGTCACGGCACTCTGAAACGAATATCTTTGGTTTCTATTCTATGGTTGCATAAGGTTGAATTCTCTAAGTTCTGATATGTGTAAGAAGGGTGTGACGTCACGCGCTGTTAGCGGTCACGTAACAAAGAACATAACATATTTGTATTTGCATAATTAATTTAAGCAGTATTATAAATATAATAAGCATAAGTGTGATTTTTTACCAATAGTAATAGTACATTAAACACTACCACAAAAAATATTTTTGTTTACTTTCTGCATTCGTATTATCAAATCTATAAACATATCTACAGAATGCTGTTATTTCTATCATTACACCCGGTTATATCCGATTCCGAAAGCCATGAACTTAATTTCCGTGATACAACTACATCCTAGAATCAGGTATCAAAAACTTCGAGGGCTTACTCTGTCCACAGACGAAAATTCCAAAAAAATTCTAATCGTTCTTACAATTGTATAAATATCATACTCGTGAAGATTATCTGTCCATCGGAGACAGTGAAAATCTGTTTTGTTTGAGTTTTAAAAATAGGCGAAATTCTGTTTTCGAAGACACAATAGTAGGCATTCTAGAACTGGGAGTGATACTCTGTTTCCTATGTTTTACTACACGTCTGTTAGTTGTCAAGTTTTCTTTTGCGCAGCGGGTTCTCGTGTCTACATGCCAAATAATCGTATTTTACCAGTTCCCATGTTAAACGTCGAACCTGTTCCAAAAGCAATGCATCCGGTTCGGCATTGATTATAGTAGACTCACCCCTCCATGTCTGTGTCTAGTTTCTTCTTGCGCAATTCAATGGTGTCAGGAGTCTCCATGCCCGGAGGCACAGAACTGATGCCCAGCGGCGTCACCAGACCCTCGCCAGGTGTCACCACGCCCGTCGCTAGATCACCCTCGCCAGGCTTTTCGCCTTCATCTCCCGATTCCTCTGTTGAAAACGAACACATTCACATTCGTTTAATTAATACTAACTAATTCAGACAATGATGATAAATTTATTTTAATTATAAAAATATACACATAATTTATGCATTTCTTTTTTAATCCAGCTCTAAATGCAAATAAAATGTGGTTTATCAATAACGTTTATATTTGATCTGTGACGTCATTGCTCAAAATGACAGCCATATGAGATCTAACTAGAAATGTCGATTTCTGAATCGATTCAATTCGAACCAGATTTGGTATATATAAAATATAGTTTGTAGTTATTATTTCTATTTGCCTTAAATTATAATTAAAAGTATTCTCTTGGACATTTTCGAAAATTTCAAATCAAAAATCGATCATACAATGCTCTATTTTTTGAAAACGAATCCATATGCCTATTGTCAATGTTGATTTTCAATAAGTCATCCTGTCTGCTGCTGTCATGTTTATTCTATTGTCGTTTGAGGTCACGTGACCCACACTTTAAAGAAAGCAAATCGATTAAAAAAATAATTAATTGTAATGTTTTTGTATCAATATACAGAATCTACTGTATCAATATACAGCATCCCTAATCCGAATCTAACCTTTGTGATACCCACAACATATATACTTTTCTCCTACACTCTGACAATGTCGTCTTTAAACTCAGCTATAATAAAAAAACAAAAATATCAACTTACCCTCTTCAGACTCCTCCTCGGATTCAGATTCCAGCTCTCCCCACATAGTTCTATCTATATCTTGATCTTCATTATCCTACGATACAAAACAATAAATATTAAAGTACCGCTCGAAGGACCATAAAGTACAGCGCGATTTTAAGTTCCAACTAATACGGCGAATGGTGATTTTTAGTTTGCGCAGAGAAGAACCCACAGAATTAAATACATTTTTAATTTATAATGAGTCTTGTTAAGATAGATATAAGGTGTAAAATATAACGCATCAGTGTCTAATAGACAATGTCTATCTCACTCGCGTTACTTGGCTCGTTCTGATTGGACTACGTTTGTGTGCGCTTCGGAACCTGATGCGCAAGTAGGTACATCGATGAGCCACATTAGTTTTATAGCACTGTACACTGTATAGACAGTACAGGCTTTTAGCTAGTTAATAAGCTGTTTAATTAACTTAGGTTGTGGAGTGCAAAATCTTTAAATTGTTGTTATTGTACATAAGTTATGTAAAGCAAAGCTGATCAATTTGTACGAATTATTATCGTAATAATTCCCCGACCTCCACAACATGATAATGAGTGACGTATACCATTAATAATAATAAATAAATATTTCACAATATCACATACATTGTTCAGATTCCAAGATGAGTAGTCAAAGCCCCCGTATTATGGAGTATCTGAGACAACGAAAGTAACACAACAGGACCAATTATAGAAAAGTTCACACCTTGAAACCGGCGTGCGAACCACTCGGCTACGGAGGTCGTCAAATTAAATATCACAAGCAATTCTGAATCTTTCAAAAATTTTTTCCCTTACCTTTCGTTCAGTCTTTTAGCAAACAAAAAGAACGTGCGAGAGAAACTTACCAACTCTTTATCTAAAGTAACGATATTTATTTACATGAATCATACTTCCATACTGTAGTGTGAAGTTCGTGAATGACATTTAAATGTCTAATCGAAAAAGATTTCGATAGATCGTAAAACTATACAATCAGACCTGAGGTCTATGTCTATCTATACTTATATTATAAGGACGAAAGATTTGATTTGTGTTTGTTTGCAAAGAATAGACTCTGAAAGCGCTAGATCGATTTTAGTAAATTAGTTCACCTACAGAAATCTACATCATATGCTGTGAACACAGACTATATTTTATCCTGAAATACAGTAAACGAAGGGATGAAAATGTAAGTGGGATTTTGAATGGTGAATTAAAAAATTACCATAGTAACCATTGTTTACTATTCAATTTGTCATTGTAAATATATATGCGTCATGATATGAAACGATATGCAGATAAACAGTTGCGTAGAGACCACGCAGGCGAAGCCGCGGACGGAAAGCTAGTAAATGAAGAAGAAGAAGAAAAAGAAGAAACATTTATCAATCTCACAAAGGCACAAACAAGATAATACATTATGAGTAACACATAAAGCACACAAAAGAAACAGAAAAAGAATCAATAAGGTACATAATGGCCAGAGGTCGGAATTAGGTAGAGTTATTTATGTACTTGCATCGAAATGTTGATATTAATGTGGACCTTCCCGGGATTTCTTTATTTCTTTCTTTCATTGATGTAAGCTTGGCAACGTCGTGCGTGCAGTAGTTTAAATGCAGTAGTGTAAATTGTGTAAAAGTAAATAACTTTTTATTAAAAAAATCACGGGATTTTTTTCTGCTCTTTAAAATTAATCTCGGGATTTGAGGCATATCCACTTTATTCTTTCGCTGTATGAAATCAGTCTAATAACTCTACCTAATTCCGACCACTGATAATGACATAAAAAAAAGAAAGTGCCACACGCTGATATCCTGGCAGAGCCTGTTTGGTACGCGGAACAACATATTACATATAAATATAAAACTCACGTCCTGCCCGCTGTTCTGGTGTCCGAACACGTCGCCGTAGAGCGGTTTGCCGGTCTCGTCGACGGGGGGCTTCCCCCAGCCGCCCGCGTGGTACCCGAAAGCGCAGCCCTCGGGTATGGGCGCGTTCAGGCCCGGGATCTTCAGGTTCGGATACGACGGCGGCGGACCGTAGCGTTGCTGCGCTATCAGCCACGGCGGCGGCACCTATACATCGCATTTCAATAGAATATTTCACTAATTACTAGCAAACATCTAAAAATATAAATAATAAATAAATATTTAACAACATCACATACATTGCTCAGATTCCAAGATGAGTAGCTAAAGCCCCCGTATTATGGAGTATCTGAGACAACGAAAGTACCACAACACCCAGACCCGAGTCAATATAGAAAAGTTTATTTTCTATAATTTTTAATATAAGTACATTAAGTAGACAGCATTTTTTTATATTCTTATTTTATAGATATACATGAATTAAATATCATTCATATAATAAATGAAAATCTAAAAACAAATTATTTTTTCAAAATTTTCCCGAAAACGACAACTTCTGTGTATGCTTATGGTTTAATTCCCTGTGTTCTGATATGAGTTAGAGGGGTTTGACGTAACGCGCTATTTGCGGTCACGTGACGACGAGTATAAATTATTTGTTCTTTCAAAATTAATTAAAGTTTAAATTAATTATAATATTTATAAATATAAGTGTGATTATAGAAAAAAACTACACTCGTATTGAGATAGCTCAAGAAATTAGGAGTCTGAAAATGTTCGTTTTAAATGTTAGTTTCGTAAATTAAAGAATTTTTCTTTTAAAAACAATTCAAAATTTTCAAATTTTTTAGTCTGTTTTTTTACGCATATCAGTAGCTGTTATGTAGTGTGCTCTACACATGAACTGTTTTAATGCGCCGACACAGGAAGCAGTTAAACTGTACTTCGTTGAATCGAATATAATACATCATAACGACAGCAAATGCAACCGGGCCCAACAGCATAACGTGCCTTCCGAAGCAAGACGTAACTAGAAATAATAATTTTTTTGGTCACCCATCCCGTGACCGACCCTTGCGAAACTTGCTTAACAACAACGATCGCGGGCCGCGACGCTTATCGTCTATGCCACCGAGCTACTGATATAATATAATACAGGTAATAATATTAGTGGTAATTATAAATAAAAGTGTCTTATTACTTTATGTGAACCTGGCCCCACGGGCATGCCGAGTGCGGTTCGCAGTTCTTCGGACAAGTCACCCGGTTTCTTCTCTCGCAGGCGGGTCTCGAACTCCTTCCCCTCGTAATACAAGTCGCCGTGGATCGTCATGCGCGGCTTCGTTTGCCATCTACCAAAACATTTTTATTTAAACATATTTTCTTTTTCACATTACCAACATCTCTCTCTCAGAAGACATAAAAACCGGCGAGTATGTATGAAAAGAGTAATGAAAGCAGGGGCGTATTTGCATCCGGGCCAGGCCTGGGCCTCAGTGGCCGCCAATGTTCGTAAGCAAAAATTAATAAAATTCCAAATTTTTTATTTATTTCAGAAATGGCAAAAGTAAAAAAAGGTATATTTTTTCTCGCGTAAAGCGTGTTTCAAAGTAGGCAACACCCTGCATTAGTTTACCACCCGTACTTTATAATAAAGTATTGTACGTTATTTCAGACAATTGTAATATATCCTCCATTAGAAAAATAAAGTACACGAAAATACTTTATTTCGCATGATTTGATTCGTTTGTGATTTTGAAGCTTAGTCGTAAGTATTTTTTCTTTAAAGAAAATTTATCGATTCATGCTGAATCGATATTTATCGGTTATAAGTTTAATATTTAATATTAATAAGTATCAGTAATAAGTTTAATAATAAAAATACTTGTTTAATTAGAAAAAAAACAGGCAACCCTAGCTGCGGGATTTCTTAGTTTAAATCATTTGCTCCATGCAACGGGGGAATCCCACAATAATCGATGTACATACGATTAAAATGAGCATAGTGCATAGTAAACATTTTTTTTTCTTTTGTGAGAAACATTTACCACTTATAAGAGCCCTCAAAAATTTTTTTATACGGTGCCCCGCCAAGGCTCGCTACGCCACTGAATAAAAGTGAATGATGCGTACATTGTGGATATGGCGTGAAGATAAAGATATATAGATAGATTAACAACATCAAATCCAAATTGATTTGTCTTGTATCGTATTTCCGCACAGGACATATAATAAATACATCTCCAAATATTTCTACTATATTATTCAAACCACCTCAATTAAAAATATGGCTAAGAAATGAATACATATCATCAACATTTAACACTTTCGTTTTTGATATTGTCAAAGACAATATACATATTAATGTTATAAAGCATGCTTGTACTAGTAAAGATACTTGTTGCTGATTGATATATTTAAACTACATATATTATATGTAGTCACTACATCTAGTTTAAAATGCCGTAAAGAACAGGTTGTTACAGCATTATATGGTAAGAACATTTAATGTAAAATGCTTTTAAAAAAATCTTGTAAATTAGTAACAAGGAGTTACACATATACTATTTAAATTATGCGCCTCGGTATATTTCGTGTTTACGAATTTAACCGATCAAGAAACCAATGTGTGGTCGTCGTTTTAGCCGCCAAAACTCGTCAGTACCTCGACTGTGATGGAAGTGACGTCAGTATTAAGAATTGTATAGAGCTGTAATACGCCAAATTACCTTATTTGAATATAGGTACTAAAACATTGGTTCCAGCAGCGACAGTAATGATTCTGAGTCTGAAATGTCGGGTATAGACGTCATATCAAATTGTGATTAATTGATAAATTTATATTAATTGATGAATTTTATTTTATTAAAAAAACTGTTCTAGTTACTGGTGTCAGAAACTTATTTAGTTAGTACAACCGATTTATCTTAATTCGATTTTCTTTAATCTGGGGTTTTCATTTTGGTATCAGCTGATGGCAAGAAACACAGTATACTTTTATTTTTAAATTGGCTGACCTAATCTAAATTTAAGCGAAATGATTAATTATGTAATTACAACTCTATATAGAATTATAGATATCTTTAAAATACATAAGGATTGCCGAAGCTTGACGAATATAGCCGAAGAGCATAATTTAAATAGTATATGTGTATGCTGTTTAAGAATTGAGCTAGTATCATCCATGTCAATTCCCAAATGAAAAATAAATCAAAGGTAAAAGGAAAATACATAAAAAATACTTGTCTCTTACCTTAATTCATACATCCAAGTCTTGAAGAGTAACATATATACCTGTTTTTAATAAAATAAAAGTGTTGTCCAGATTTTAACCTGGTCCCAAATTGATCAAATTGTGGTTTAGTCTATTGTACCGTCAATTGTGATCACATCTGTTATTGTATAATATCATTATAATCTATTAAACAATTATAGTATAGATATGACAATAATATGAATATACTTTATTTTTTAGACATATTTTTCACTTTTTTAATATAACAATTATTAGAATTAGTTAATTTCAAACAATCATAAAGAAGTATAGACATTGACAATAAAACCTTAATAATATTCAAATTTTATGGTTAAATTTCAATAGTGCGACCTTTACTTACAATAATAACAAAAATAATAAATAACACACTCACTTGAAGAAGGCGTCGTGAAGCTTCTGGTAGTCTATATCGATCTTGCCGAGCTTCGGACGTGTGCGCTCGCGCATCTTCGCTTTTAGAGTTTTCGTCTCCTCCTTATCTTGCAAGGACGCGCGCATTTCCATAATGCCCGTTTTCTTTATAAAGTCGGGCAGATCGAAAGGCGGCTTTTCAATACCACGTTTGCCTTGCAAATACTGTATGACAGATAGAATTGTGAGTTTTTTCATAGACAATATTTAACATTTTGTAGAAACGGAATGTTTTCAACAATTGTTTGAAAAGAACAAAAGACACTTTGAAAGCTGCTATCTGGGCACTAGCAGTATTACAATTAGCATTTAATTTGTATAGTACTATTGTACATCAAGCTATCATATCTGAGGTTTGACTAAAAGGATTGCATAATAGTTGACCAACAAGATCACACAGTAAACATTATAATGCTTATAAACAACTGGTGGGATAAGTAAAACAGTATAGTTGAGTACAGCTTTGCAAGGCTTTGGTCTGCTAAGTAAAGTGTTTATAAAATGTATCATTTTCTTGCCTAGTTTATTTTTTTAATTTTAACGATATAGTCCATGCTTAAGCTATCAATAATAATTATAAAAAAATACAAAAGAGATCGTAGTCACCTTCCTCTTGTAGCACCAGTGCCGTGGCACCTGCACGGTATTCCTGTGCGCCTTCAGTTGGACCAGCAGTTTGGGATCGCGCGCTGTGACGTCGTACATCTCCACCACGTCAGGCCTGGACACCAGCTGCTTCAGCTCCGCCACCGAGAGCCGTGACAGCTTTTTCAGCTTGCGCTTTGACATTCGCTCTTTCTCGTCTGCTGCATTTTTCTGTTGTAAAATGTGCGTTTGCAATAAAGGTTAATGCGAAATTTGAATTCTCAATATTTTTACAAGACTAAGTAAAGTAAGTAATCTGACCACATTCAGCAATATCACCAAACAAACTACCTAAAATATTATCTAGTTTCAGTTAAAAATCTATGTATAATTGAAATTTTAAGCAATAAACACTAATACCTTTTATGTAACTCAAAATAAGGAACTGTAAAATACAAAAAAAAGGAACAAAAAATTTCAGCAGAATCTTATTATTTCTTCAGCATTAATTGTTTCAAGATTGTCGAGACTGAATGTCGACTTTGTCACCCCTAAAACTCTAAAGCGAATCTAGTATTATAATCTTCTTATAAATATTACTCTTCTAAATATGGTATTTGAAAGAGAAAATACCAGAACAAATGTAAGGATTATTGTTGATGATGTGGTACTGGAACAAGTCTATCTTGGATGTACTTTTGGCAGGGATGGAAGATACACCACTGACATAGAAAGGAGAGTAAGCCAGAAGAAGCAAGAATTGGGTATGTCAGAAAGAGCATGCAAGTAAAATAAATACAGTCGAGATGCTTTTTTACATAAAATTTACGGAGTAAGCCAAGAACGAGAATGCCAGATAAAAGAATGACAAAACTGCTATACAACAGGAAAGTTGAAGGATGCAGAAGCCGAAGAAGACTACGACACACCTTTCACAATCAACTAAATGGCGTGCTCTTAGGAGGTGATGTCAGAGGCCATGAAACTGGCTTGTACGCACGAAAAGAGTAATGAAAGTGGATGAAGCGAAAGATTGGCGTTTGGTCATCTCTGCCGACCCCACAAGGGATAATATATAGATAAATATTACTTACCTCTGCAGCTTCTTCATCAGCTGCAAACTGATCTTGCACTTTCTCTAGAGGCTTGGTTGGTTTCGGTAGATCTTTGCTGTCATCAGCAACTAGTTCCTCTTTCTTTTCTGTGATTTTAAATGCTTCAAGTATACGATGAAACTGTCGGTACATTGGTTCCATTTCATGAAATTGTACACTTTCTTGTACATACCTGCAAATATCAAAATGTGTGAACAAAAATAGTAAATAAGATGTGATTATGACTAGCTTCAATGATAATGCTGCCAAATCTGCTGTACCTCTCTAAGCTAAACTAAAAGTTTCTATCTTTAATTCGGGTTAATTCTATAGTTGAATGTAATCAAAGAAAAATAGTTATTCTCCTGTGCGCATATACTATTACTTTCATTTAATTTGTTATCTTATTTAGGTATTTTCACGATTGAAAATGCAAATCGACATAACAAAATCTCAATTTATAATAACAGAATAGTACAAGCACTATCAATGTAAACCATACAGCCATGAAGTTTCTTACTGAACGTAATTATGTAGTATCAAAAATAGAGTTAAATAAAATATATGGTAAACTGAATATAGATTCTGATAACTAAAACTTACTCTATTTCAGCCTCTTTCTCGTTCTCCTTGTCACTTGACTTCTTGCCGTCATCTTTAACAGTTTGAGGTTCTTTGGTTTTAGTTTCTTCTTTGCGTTTTTGCTTTGCTGCCTTCTTCTTTTTCTTTTTTCGTTTATTTTTACTGGCTTTGCTGGCTTGTTTATTTTTACTTGCTTGAGTCTGTAAATAATTCTTCCCCATGTTTGGCTAAAACAAACAGTAGTGTTAGAAATCCTATTTTGATTATCTATTTAAAGATTTGAGTTCCTGTAAACCATTTAACTATGTATTTCATATATTACTATTTTAAATCAAACAAAAAAACCCTTATTTTGATAAGGTGATTAATAGATTATTATATATACTAACATTATATTGAATATTATAAAAAGTAATACAGTCTTCTTTCACATTATTTTGAGAGCATCAAATACTCACATAGCTTTCTGAGTCGGAACCATCTAACGGATGCTTCATTCAATTAAACACAACATAAACTTACTTAAATAACTTATGGTGTTTTATTATTAGAGAATATTATTACCTCTTGTCTGGATATAACAGGAGGTTGTGGTGCAACAAGTATGTTTTCATCATCAGAATCACCCTCGTCCTCTTCAGCATCATATTCTGTGCTAATCACAGGAGCCGGTGGTGCTTCTGGACCATTGTCTATATATAAACAAATTTGAATATGACACATAGGTATATAAACAAAAGAGTGCTTTATAATGTGTACAGAACCCTTTATAATATTTTCCAACTTTGCATTTAATCTGAAATATAATAGGGAGGATGACTCATTTTTGTTTGATTGAAAAAAAAATTAAAAATGTCTTTATTCAAGTATGCATGTTTCAAGCACTTTTGAATGGTGCAAAAATATTTTTTTTCCCCTGACACTTGTTCAGGACATCTTTTAGCTGACAAGAAGAACAAGCTAAAGAACTAATCAAGTTTGTTCATCAGGTAAATTATTGAAGAATATTAAACACTTTATTTTGCATAATCAATACATTACAGCAATATATTGAGTTGAAGTCATGTACCATCATGCTTTTGTACATTTTCTACAAAACTATGATGTAAGGAGACCCCACTTCTCAACTTTAATGCCTATTATCTAAGCCATTTCTTGTTTAAATTGAAGAAAAAAAATGTGTCTAATATTTTATTATCTGAATGACAGACTATAGAATTATTATTTTTACCTAGTCTTCATGCCTATTACTGAAAGCGAAACTTTGCTGGGAACTCGGTGCAACATATATGTGTTGTAGACCATTGTTCATTTCCAATATGGATCCAGTTACATTTTCTATATCAAACATGTTCATGACAATGATAATTTGCATCTTGCTATAAATTTGGAGTATCCCTTTTTGAATAAGTGTTAGAGCAAGTTACAAATAGCAGAAAAAAAACAAACACAGTGTACCTACCCTCTACCTGCTGCTCATCTTCATCACCGAATGCTGCCTGTCTTTGATCCTTGTAAGCCAAAGCCTCTTCCAATGCCTTTGGTAATACAACACCACCTGGAGCTGGCTTATTGCGAAATTCTTCAGGAGTGTCAATTTTCATAGTCAGCAAAGAAGGAAGTGCATTAGGACCAGTAGGAGGACCCTGCTCCTCATCTTCTGGTTCATTTTCATCCCTGTCATCGCTTTGATCATCCCAGCCTGGAGGACCATCTCTACCCTGGCAACCCCACCCTGGAGGACCCTGTCCATCCCAAGGTCCAGGACCCATTTGCATATTAGGCGAAGGACCCATACCAGGAGGACCCATGTCGACAGGTTGGTTACCAAAATTTCCCTTCATGTTAGGTCCACCACGGATCATGTTAGGGGGCATTCTTGGTGGTCCCATACCAGGTGGTCCTATCGGAGGTCCCATATTCATGCCAGGTGGTCCCATGCCTGGAGGAGGAGGACCCATTCCGGGCGGAGGGCCCATTCCTGGTGGTGGAGGACCCATCCCCGGGGGAGGGGGCCCCATAGCCATCATACCCGGTGGAGGCCCCATGCCTGGCGGTGGCATATTGGGTGGCCCACCTGTAGCAGTCACTGGTGGCATAGCACCAGGAGGTCCCATAGGAGGCGGTGGCATATTCCCAGGTCCCATCGCACCTGGTGGAGGCGGCATAGGAGGGAAGCTTGGCATTCCCGGCGGCGGTCCTAAAGATGCGTTGTTGCCCGGAGGACCGTCCATTTTACTTTACTTCGTATAATGGTTACGTTTAGAGGTTTTTTATACCCAAGAAAATTCTTTCCTTTTCTTTACCTTTAATTGATTTTAACCAGCCCGTTACCACATTTCCATTTTCTGTAACACAACAAACGACAACATGACGGCAAATTGACACATTTGATTTGACAACAAATGTCAAGATTGTTAACGTTATTGACATTAGATTTTTTTAATCTCGTTGACAGAGCATTTAAGGATACAACAATAAACCGATTAAAATAAATAATTTATAAAAATAATCGATACATATTGATATCAAAGTAAAAGAAATTCCAATATTGAAAAATCCGCCATTCCGAAACTTAATACCAAATTAAATCCAAAGATTATATATATGAGTTGTCTATAGCATCCAAGAAGTTCATAGTATAGTAAGTAGGTGGGGACTGCACTATGGGATGGTAGAATGTATGGGACATTCCAATCCAATAAGGTCTTCGACCTTAGTGGCAATTCGTGCTCTCTCTCACTCTAAATACCTCATTTGAACTTATGAGTTATTTGTTTCTACTACGGATGGGTAAAGCAGTAAAAACTTTTACACTTTAACACAATATAAACTTTTTATCAGATATTTTTGTGTCTAATGTAGTTTTTCCATTCTTCTTCTTCTTTCTAATTATTGGCGTTGAATCCAGTGTTTCGTTCAATTTGTTTTCTAATTTATAGACTTCGCTTTTTATATTTTGTGCAGTGAAAGCCCAAATGAGGAAGTAATTAAAAAAAAATTAGTTTCCGAAATCAAAATAGATGTCGCTACAGTACATTCTTAATTTAGTTTTCTTTTCTTTCATGTTTAAAAGTAATTAGTTTTCAAAACTCAATAAAAAACTCTTATTCTATTTGTACTTTTTCGTGGTGAAACTTAGGTGTCAATACAAATTATTGACACCAAAGTTTCGAACTTTTAAATTTCAGTTTTTTAATATGTTAGTTAAAAGGAACAGAAACGAGTGGCTTAGGTCCATTTGTTTCCTGCAAAAATCAACTTTTGCTGGAGTCGCCATCTAGTGGAGGTGCCTTTTAGTGCTTTCGCTTTTTTATGTACTTCCTCATTAAAATTCAAAATTTGTATTTTAAAAATATTACCTGGAAGAGACGTACACATCATAGATGTTAGTAAATTAGGAAGTATTAAAAAAAAAATTCGTTCCCGAAATTAAACTAGATATCGTTACGGTACGTTTTTGATTTGTCCATGACAACCCTTCCGGTATGTTCATGTTTAAAAGTAAATTAGTTTTCAAAACTCAATAAACAACTCATATTCTATTTGTACTTTTTTGTATTTGTATTGATATCTAAGTTTCAAACTTATCAAAATTCAGGTTTTGTCATGTTACGGAAATGAGTGTCTGTGGTCCATCCGTTTCTTGCAAAAATCAAACTTTTGCTAGAGGGGCCATCTAGTGGAGGTGCTTTTTTAGAGTTTTCGTTTTTTTTAAATACTTCCTCATTCTATAACAGACAAATCACAAACGTATGTTATTCCTCGTTATATAATTACATA
Organism: Diatraea saccharalis; assembly: GCA_918026875.4. Taxonomy (NCBI): domain Eukaryota; kingdom Metazoa; phylum Arthropoda; class Insecta; order Lepidoptera; family Crambidae; genus Diatraea; species Diatraea saccharalis. The sequence goes on from OU893333.1 coordinate 30,414,623, forward strand.
GGATGATGATGAAAGGGAAGTTATCATATCATAAGATGGTTGAAAATTTGTGGGTTTGGGTATATATGGCGATGTAAGTTTCCTTTGTTCTAAATGACTTGTATTATTATAATAGAGGTGTACAGCGCCATCTTATTACTGGATGTTAAATATTCTTGCAATTCGTCTTGCTATCCATTGTTGTGGCAATGTTAGTGCTATGTGTTATCTGTCGCTACGTATGTCGCCACAAAATATTACAAATCAAGGAAAGTGTCTGCCCTGGCGTAATTCAGCACTGAGTACAAACTATAGTTATCACGATCGTAACAAGAATACGTCAAGAAATAACATTTTCTTTGTATAGAATAGTTCGAAATTACAAAACGATGAAAGGGTATAGTGTAATATCTATGGTATAGTTGGTGGCGACTCAGATTATTTAATACAACAAATATTTTTTCCGTACAGGTACGGATTGATTCCATGCGGAAGTATTTTAAGAAAAAAAAGAAAGCACTAAAAGCACCTCACTAGATGGCGACTCTATTAAAAGTTGATTTTTGCAGGAAATGAATGGGCCAAAGTAGTCATTTTCGTTCCTTTAACTAACATATTAAAAAACTGAAATTCGCAAAGTTCGAAACTTAGATATTAATACAAATACGAAAAATAACAATTTGAATATGAGTTTTGAAAATTAATTTAATTTAATACATAAAAGAAAACTGGAAAGGTTGTCATGGAGAAATCAAGGAAGTACCGTAGTGACATCTAGTTTGATTTCGGGAACTAATATTTTTTTTAAATACTTACTCATTGTTGGACTGGAAACACTTTTTAACCAAATTACACTTTCAAATACAAGCAAGGGCTTTATCTATCTACGTAATGCAAGGCTTTATCTATCTACGTAAAAGTTAGTCTGTTGATATTTGGTCCTAGATTTGCTTCTTTGTTTATGGTTATTTTATTACTCATTCGTCAATCATTTTGATATGACAGAAGTACCTGGGATTTGTTATCAAATTTTATTGTGATTACATCAAAAACTTACGTGTTACTGCAGTGTTTGTTGCGTCAATACAATATTTTAGTATAATTTATAAGATTAACAAGACCAGTGGTGTCTAAAATATGGCAGAAATGGGTGAGAAATATAACACAAAATGTCCTGGTGTAAAGCGGCTTATGAGAGAGGCATTGGAATTAGCAGAAGCAACTGAAGAATATTGTGCAAGACCTTTAGAAGACAATCTCTTTGAGTGGCATTTTACTGTCCAAGGTCCAAAAGGTACGGATTTTGAAGGTGGTATATACCATGGCAGGATATTATTGCCCAAAGAATATCCTATGCATCCACCTCATATTATCTTGTTAACTCCGAACGGCAGATTCGAAGTTAATAAAAAAATATGTTTGTCAATTTCTGGACACCACCCAGAGACTTGGCAGCCATCATGGTCGATAAGGACTGCTTTATTAGCATTGATTGCATTCATGCCAACTCCAGCTGAGGGCACCATCGGTTCTTTGGATTATTCGCCTGCGGAACGTAAAGTCTTAGCAAAGAAATCTAAGAACTGGGTGTGTCCGCAATGCGGAGAAATTGCAACATTACTATCCTCAACAGCAGCCAAGCCTATGACTGAAGAGGAGAAGTCTGTATTAAATCAAATAGCCTTCAAAGGAGAAGAAGAGCAGACAGCTAAGCCTCCAGAAGATCCTGTTCAGGAAACAGAGCCTCAGGTATTGGAATCTGTAGACTCCAGTGCTAGTTTTTTAGATCAGTTGACAGAGATATTAGTCGCATTGCTTGTTGGAGCCTTGGGCATCTTTATATATAGACGCTGGAATGCCCATTACTCTTCAACAGAAACAGAATTGTAATACTAATGTTTGTGGAACACTAATTAGTACTAGGCCTAAGAATAAAAAAAAATACAAATAATTATTCCAAATTAATTTATTCTGTATTCTTTGTATTTGACTTTATTACTTTTTCACAAGTAAAGATTTCATTACATACCTTAAGCACCTAATTTCTTTTATCATAATTTGATTATATGTAAACTGTTATCTTATATTACAAACTTGATTGAAATTTATAGTAAGATTATATGTTAAAACTTGTGCCTTAAAAAGGATACTTTGTTTTAAGGCAATCATGATGTAATCATTCTCAGAGAGAGTATGTATGTCTAAAACTTCCTTACAATTATTATTGATAGATGTGTTTGTGTATAATTTCTAAATGTATATTTATTTCTAATGTAAAGTATTAGTGTATTAGGTTTTTGTATAGTATTAATAAATGTGTAATACAGGGTGTTGCAGAATGTAAATAATCTTTAACAAGTAAAGGTGTGTTTACATATCACACACTAATTAAAAAAAAGTCAAATATCAAAATAACTGAGAAGTTCAATTTCCAATTTTGTAGTAGGATAACTATTACTGTAATTTCTCTGTGTGCAGCACAAGCACAAACAGTGATTTTTTAGGAACATCAAAGTGCATATAAAAATATCAGAGTTTGTAATCACAATAATTATCATGATAAATATCTACTAATTATCCATAGTTAATTATCAACAATAACTTAAATAAATAATTGAATAAACTTTTATTTTTATCTAACTACAGTGAAGTTAAAAGGAGTGTTATGATTTTGGCCAGTTTGTATGTAAAAATTTTCATCTGTTCTCTTATAACCTCGAAACTACTCATTGTACCTGGACATATGAGATATCATTAGAAGTGTCTTGGTTGTCCATGTGCTGATCATAACAAAACAAATGTTGTGGCATATGACTATGATGTCCTATAACTATCACTATAAAATAAATTTCTTGATTCAAACTTTTTAAGAGTGTTGTTTAACTATTTAGTTCTTGAACATATTTTTATTTGTTGTTTTAAATCAAAAATTATACAAACAATATACTCAAAAAAAGACGTGAAATTACATTTAACAAGTGATATTAAGATATATTTATAAAAAAACAAATTCTTTTTTTATGAAAAGAGGTTCCTAATTTTTTTTGTAGGCCCAGCTTAGAAAATATATTTGAAAAACATATTTGACAGTTGTTTAAGGATGACTCTCCATATTAACAAGTCCTGAAGTACAAAAATAGTTTGTGTAGTGTTTTGTAGTTATCAAGGATCACTGAACCTTGAAAAATATATCAATTGTTTTAATATATATTTAGAAAATAAGGTATCCAATAATGCAAGAGTGCTGCATATTTTAGTGTAAAGACAAAAAGTTAGAAAACTGTACTGAAGCTGTAGTTTTCCAACTTTTTTTATATATTAAAGCAATTATTATATTTCTATAAAGCTCTTTGAACCCCATTTAATGTTGCTTAAAATCATTGTGCATGTGCTACATTACCTTAACATGTCCTTCAATAAAATCTCCTGTTTCTGCAGGTGCTGCCAATTGTACTAAGCTTTGTTTAACATTCCCTATTTTTGAATAATTTCTTTTTTTTATTAAATATGTGATATATTTTGTAATGAAAATTTATACTTAATGTTACAAATATTTATTAATTTAATAAAAATGATTACACAAATTAAAGTGTAAATATGTATTGTTTGTGTATTTAAACAATCTGTAAATAAAAAAAATATATAATTATGAGATTTTTTATTTGTATAAGGGTTCTTTTTGTTTTGTAACACTCTGTATGTGTTCATAAAGAGGACATTCCAATCCAATTCTTTAGTGTTTTTAAGCTACTTGTTTGGCTGATTCAGAGATTTCACACAATGTTTATTAAAAGTGTGTATAGGCTAATATGTAAATTTAAAAATTGTTAAGAATCTGTGTTATATTACTTTGACTAAAATAAAGTTAAAAATCTCTCAATGTGTGTTTTATTTGATATTATTTTGGACTTTTTGGATTTTGGATTGGACTGGGGATGACGACTAATTTTCTTTTGTCTGCCCGTCAGATAAAAGGTAGGTTGTAGAATTTTAAGCATGTATTGAAATATCACATGACATCACGCTTTTTTGTACATTTTCTACAAAGCTGTGACGACTTGAATGCCTGTTATCTATATCTTGTACATTGTAGCAAAAAAAGTTGCAAATATTTTTTTTTTCTGATTGACGAACTAAATATTTTTTTTTACCCAGTGATCATCCCTATTAAAAAAAAGTCTCAATATTTTATTAGTCAATGATTGTACTGTATAAAAATATAAATTTAAGTCTAATGGAAAGACTTGAAAGAAAGATGGGATGGCATGGATCAAGTCACTAAATATTTTTTTAGTAGAGGTTTCAAAAATAAAATAATTTGTTTTTATTTCAATTTATAATAAGACAATAGTTACAAACAAATTAAATCTAGGATAGAGTACAGCAAAAATGCTGTTTATAAGCTAAGTTCCCAATTGGCAGAATGATGATGATGTGCCATACAACAGTGTAATCAATCAGTGTGCAACCAGAGTGAGGATGGTGAATGAACAAATAAACAATTATATTAAATCTGCCACATTCATAGGCATTTCATCTATTTGAGTTGAGTAATACTGTTCAATGTCTCTCAAAATCCTGATATCATCTGATTTCACAAAGTTGATTGCAACACCTTTACGTCCAAATCGTCCAGAACGACCGATTCTATGGATGTACAACTCTCTGTTGTTAGGCAGATCATAGTTAATAACGAGCGATACTTGCTGCACATCAATCCCTCTGGCCCAAACATCAGTTGTTATTAGTACACGACTGCAAAAAGAAAAAGAAAATTATACATCAAATGTAAAACAATTTAGTTTTAATAAGAAATTAACACAATATTAATATATACCTCTGGCCAGAACGAAATTCTTTCATGATATTGTCTCTTTCTTTCTGAGGCATGTCACCATGCATAGAGCTGACTGTGAAATTGGCTTCTTGCATCTTCTGTGTGAGCCAGTCAACTTTCCTCTTTGTATTACAGAATATAACTGCTTGTGTGATTGTAAGTGTGTCATACAAGTCACAGAGTGTATCAAATTTCCATTCTTCACGCTCAACCGCCACAAAGAATTGTTTTATTCCTTCCAGTGTCAACTCATCACTATAAAAATATTAAATATGAAAATCAGTAAGTTCAATAGAATCCAATTATTTCACATTCTTACAAAGAAAATGTATAACTAACAACCAGTTGCACAAACATTAATAATTTTAGTTTAAAGTGACATTACCCATACAATTTTGACATTCATTGGAGCTAAAAGGCGTCATTGCCTTTATTATCTCACTTTCGGGATCCCGGAAACGGTGCCAGCGATATCGGACTGGCACGTATCATCATCATCGGTGGATTCGGTTCGACTTACAGTCCCGTACCCCGTCCGTAAAATGTACCCCAATAAAACTAACGAAAACCATAAAAATTGTTTGGTGTCAGAGAAATTACTGTGTAAGAGCTACGAAAACGGTAGAATCGGCACCACGGTAAAAATAGAAGAGCAGATAAATATGGTTTCCGATTGCATGCTTGAATGTTATAAGGAAGCCATCCCTCTCAAATTTCTGAAATCCAACGGTTTGGGTTAACACCTTTGGTGGGGTCCCGAACTAAAGAAAATAAGAAGCGAGGTGAGGAAGAAATTTAACCAAGCCATGAACACCCGGAGTGAATTAGACTGGGAGAACTACAAAGCGATTAAAGCTAAGTACAAAAAACGTATTAGATTCTGGAAACAGCCTCTTGGTGTAGCTTCACCGAACAGATAAATTCCACTACATAGACAAATAGGGAAAGGAAAATTTTGGCGAAGCAAGGTCTCGGCACGTTGGGAACTCTCCGAAAACCTGACGGCACGATGTCCCAAAGTCAGGATGAAACCAATCTTATCCTACTACAGACCCATTTTCCAAACTGTCAATTAATCGAACAGGTAGTATGGCATGACGTTACGCCGACACCGACGGAAAGATGCTGGCGCCTTGCCACAGAAATTGTAACGTCTGAAAAGGTGAGATGGGCCATTAACAGCTTCTCTCTCTTCAAGGCGGCAGAAAGCGATGGCACCTTTCCAGCACTACTATAATGGGGAAGCGAGATCATTGTCACAACAATTACCCGTATACTACAAGAGTGTTTTGCTCACCGATACACGCCATAAAGGTGGAGATAAGTAAAGGTAGTATTTATACCCAAACCCGAAAATTCAGACTATACTAACCCCAAATCTTTCTGGCCCATTAGTCTAACATCTTTCCTACTCAAAACTCTGGAAAGACTATGCGACAGATATGTACGAAGCGGTGCACTGAGCATTTCTCTGATACATAAAAATCAACATCCTTACTTAGCAGGTAAATCTACAGAATCGGCCCTCCATCAACTAGTCGATAAGATAGAAATGGCCCTTCATAACAAACTCATCTGTCTTAGCACTTTCATCGATATCGAATGTGCCTTTGATAGAACCAAATTCATCAGCATTGAGGCAGCTCTTAAGACATGGAGTAAAGCCACAAGTTATAGACTGGATCGTGAGCATGCTACGCAATAGGATAGTTCGGGTTGCAGGTGAGGACAGTACGGGGCGCTGGTGGCGCGGGGATGCCCCCAAGGGGGGAGTACTCTCGCCGCTACTGTGGGACCTGGTGGTTAACGACCTGATCACACTCCTGAATGCAAACCACTTCTACACCATAGGATATGCCAATGAAATCACAATGTTAACTCTAGGCACCCACGCTGGTATAACCTGCAACAACATGCAAGCCGTCCTGAAGAAAGTCGAACGCTGGTGTGAAAAGTACGACCTGATCGTGAACCCTGCACAAACGGAACTGGTAATGTTTACAACCAAACACAACGTAGGCACGTTTCACCTACCGAAACAACATACATCTGCTAAGGGGAAAAAGCCCATACAATACAGTCTTCCAGGCTGAATGTATGGCGGTCATCCTGGCGGCGAGAGCGATAACTATAAGTTAACAGGATCAAAAATCCAGATCTTCTTGGACAATTAATCAGTCCTACAGGCTCTCAAAGGAAGTTCTGTCCGATTGAGTCTTCTACAGGAGTGTTACCAGGTTCTAAATATGGTAGGGACACACTATATAATTACTATCCAATGGATAAAACGATACAGTGGATCACGTGGAAATATTGTAGCTGATGAACTGGCATGCAGAGGTTCAGACACAACACCAATGGGCCCCGAACCAATCATTCCTATTCCGGTAAGTTGGTTAATTGGTAGGATATGTGAACACTCAAGTAAACTACATCAACAGTACTGGCGCACTTTTGAAACCTGCAGGCAGGCCAAACTTGCACTACCCCGAGTGAATGCTTGCCTCTCTAAAGCCCTTCTACAGCTAAATAAGCCATATTTCCGCATGGTTACTGGTGCTATTGGTCATGGCAACTTTAATAGGCACCTTTTCAATCTAGGTGTCACTGACAGCCCCTTGTGCAGAGGATGTATGGAGATGGAAGAAACAGCCATTCACAGCTGCTGCAATGCAACGGAGAGGCCAACTACTGGGCAAAGCACCTCAGCTCGCCGGGTAACTTCTAGGAGGACATCGCAGATGTGAAGGCGCTGAGAATGTTTTTGGCAGAGCTGGGCCAGCTGGAGTAGAATCCGGCCACACACTCTCCACACGCAAAATAGGCGCAATTTGGTCGTCGAGTTGCAGAGATGCCCGTAGAAAGAAGAATGTGTCATTAAACCTTAATGAATGTTTGTGCAACTGACCGCAAGACATAGTTATCAAAAATTTTAACTTAACCAATTGGATAGTATAATATAATTCATTGTTGACATGAGTAAACCAAGTGAAATCAGGTTTAATTACAATAGTGATTTTGAAAAATGTTAATGCCAATGTACTCTCATAAATGTCACAATATACTAAGCATAGCATATAAATCATACTATTTTGCATCTACATTAGATCAGACAAATGGATTCAAACTTGCTTGCTACATAATTTTAATATAATGACTAGATATTAGTACTAAGAAAATAATCATTCACATACCGTTTCACCAGAATTCTGATTGGGTCAGTCATGAATTTAGAAGTCATTTCCAGAATCTCATGTGGCAATGTAGCAGAGATGAGAACAACTTGTGTGGCAGGGGGTAGGTAGCGATATACATCATATATTTGTTCTTTGAAACCTTTGTTTAACATCTCGTCAGCTTCATCCAGAACTAGCATTTTGATAGATCTTGTTCTCAAAACACGTCTTTTAATCATATCTAAAATAAATTTAAAGTATAATTTATAAACAAGCTTGCAAGATTCACCTTCACTTAAGTGTCACCAAATTATAGGACTTATTTAGTAGTCTTATGACACCACATACATCTATCTTTGCATGAAAGCAAAATGTCTAAAACTGATGCTTATTCTTCTGAAATAAAATCCTTGATAAGAATGTATTGAGATGCACATACATCAAACTTATATACTGTTGACACCCTGAATTAAAGTATGATAAAAAACTCACCAAACACTCTTCCAGGAGTACCAGAAACTACATGTTGTCCATAATCCAGCTTACGAATGTCTTCACCAAGATTAGTACCACCAATACAGGCATGACACTGAACATTCATAAAATCTCCCAGAGCAAGAATAACTTTCTGAATCTGAGTTGCTAGCTCACGAGTAGGAGAAAGTACTAATACTTGAGTCTCGCGTAGAGTAGTGTCCAATGATTGAAGTATGGATATTGAAAATGTTGCTGTTTTACCAGTACCGGACTGAGCTTGAGCTATGACATCTCTTCCCTTAACAATGGGTAGAATACTTCTTTGTTGAATCGCCGAGGGTTTTTCAAAACCTGTAACGATAAAGGTAAAATAGCATAAGATATTTATAAGTAGCACAAATTGAGATACTATTTTGGAATACAATGATGTCTCACCATAAGTATATATTCCCCGTAATAATTCGTCCCGTAAACCCATGGAATCAAATGTTGGTATAACTTCCACATCTTCGCTTGTGTCGAATTCGACATTTGATAAATCTTCTGATATTATCTTACGACTGATAGAAACTTCCGACGAAGTCATTTTGAATCTAATATTATCAATTCAACAGTTTGAATACCCTCCTTTATTCGGGTTCTGGTATTAAACCAAAAGAGAGGTTGGATTTTGTGATTTCCTTTTCAGCACAAACAAAACCATAGAATCTTCTCTTAACTTTCACAAAACCTACAGCAATTAATCAAAGAGTATAAAGACGACCAACGCTTGTACGTACAACACACACGAGATTGTTCCTTGCTTGCACACGAGAAGTTGATCACGGATCAATAAAAAAAATTAACACAAGTTCACCAAAGAGAATATAAATACTCTATTCCTTCTGCGCGATTTGCGATAACGATGCCCAATCGGGTTGTTTTTTTAAATCGATAACGACATTACAACCTATCGATTTTTTAATCGAGTCGTATTCCTTGAAAATTGAAATATTGTTCATTTTAAGCACAGAGTACATTAGGAAATAGAGGCACATGTTCGGAGCTATTTTTGTAATAAAAGCGTGCAACTCCATCTGTAATTCTGAGTGGAACTATTTTTGAAAAATTGCGGGAAATTCAAATTTAATTAGTGGATATTTTCTAAAGAAAACAATGTTTTGAGTTAAATTCTGTTCTAAAAGAAAGGCAATAACATTCAAAATTATAGTTTAAGTTATTGCAATTGCTTTTAGAACAGAATCTAACTACAAACACCATTTTATATAAAAATTAAAAGTCATGAGAGATAATTTTATAAGGATTTCAATATATTTACATTAAATATAAAAAGTTAAACGAGAAACCATTACATAGATTGCAGTAATGACATCAAGCTACATCATGGACATTACAGAAAATTGTTGTGCGAAATAATACCAAAATTTTTCGATAAACATGTTTATTTTTTTCTTTTACATAATTTGTCATAATGTTTCTTAGCCTTTAATTGTAGAACATCGTCGTTATCTTCATTAGCCTTCATTCCGCCTAGAATTTTATTTATATTTTTGCAATACATATATATGTAAAATCGTGTTATTAAATTAATTAAATAATCTAAGATTTTTTCTCGATGTTGTTCACATTTTATGTAGTCAAAACTAACATACATTAATATTATAGTTTTAATAAATTCTTTTATGCATTTTATTTCAAGATTCTTTACTAAAATTTTATAAATAACGTCCTGCATCTGAGAGACATTTTTAATAAAGTCCATAGTAGGACTGCACAGCCACCTCTTTTTTTGAAATTCCCTGTATTGTATAAATTCGGACTCATTATTATCAATGAATGTTACATTACATAAATTACATTTTTTGAATATTTTGTTTTTAAGTTTTTTTGCAAAATATCCACTGCAATAATGTAACATTGCTTTTATTTGTGGATTTTTAAATTTGTCGTTTAAATCAACAATATTAATTTCATTTACGATACTTAAATCTACAGTTGCTGCTTCTTCGGTAGTGGCTCTGCAGTCCTCATTGATGACGAGGGCATATAAAGTTGAAGCTACGTCATCTTCACAATTAGTGCCAGGGGCATGGACGCTAGACAGGCGATTAATTAATAACGTTGCAAATACCGACTCAAACCTTTCGGGTGTAGGGTTGGTGTTGCGACAACCATGACTCCTGACTGAACCGAAAAAATTTTCTAGTGGATCTTGATTTAGGTGCCGCATCCAAATTGAGTTCACCTCATATTTTTTACCTATAATATTAATCAATGTCTCAATGCCATCTAGCGTCCATATCCAATTGCTTAATGTTGGAACATATTCAATTTTATCCCCTTTAATGAAATTCATTTCTTTTAACATTTCTTTTGATTCCTGCCAAATTTTTTTGTGAACAGATGTATGCGTAACAGGTTGTAGAGCCGGCTTTGCATATCGGTATTTTTTTTTGTAGCTGCCATTCATGGTATCAAATAATGTGTCAAAAAATAGCAAAATGTAAGCTGTGTCCTTACATTCCTGAGGGATAACATCATTATCTGAAACAAAATCAAAAAGAATCCTTTTGTAATGTTATTTGTGGTGGAAATAAATAAAAAAAATATTATTATTAAAATATAAATTATCAAAATCAATACTTTATCTTTCGTCTAAAAAAATCTAAGAACCGGTACGTTTATTAAACTAGAAAGAAAGATTTAAAAATTTTGATGTTTTATTATTGGGAGTGCTTTAAATCTATAACGTATTGAACTGAATACATAGTACCCATAACTCACTAATATTAGAACTGATATAACAAATAAATATTTAATCTGGTGTCAAGAGATTTCAAGATTACAACTCTTTAAGCTTGAGAGAATTTATTTATTTTCTTTTTAAAATATTTTGTCCTAAGTATTACATGTTTCTAGGAAACAATCATTCAATTTGTGACAAGCTGGTACTTAATAGGCCAAAAGAATATCAAAATGTAAGTAGTTTATTCTCATTAAATAATTGTTATTACTATTATTCTATCTATATTGTCACGCATTTTTCCTGGCGGGGAAGGCAGATACCACTTCTTTCCATTCTTTACGATCCTGACATACTTTTCTCGCCTCCTCCACACGAATCGACCTTTTCATTGAAGAACGCCGCGGTTTAGTGTACTTTTGACTTGGCCTTTCTTTAATACGTCCGCGATTTGGTCGTGGTACATTCGTAGGTCTTCCCCTTCCAGTATGCCCTGTCACACTTGCCTTATATATCTCCTTTCACTCATCCTTTCAATGTGGCCAAACCATTTAAACATCCCTTTTTCAATCTTTGTCAAAGAAGATATTTCGTTCATGCCACATCACTCTTTTATCACACTGTTAAAAACTCTGTCACTCATGACCTAATTTCCCTTTTTTGTCAATGCATGCATCTAACTAAATAACATTAATACATACCAGCTAGAAATCCCATATGAGAGGCTACCGTCTGACTAAAAATTTGTGTTGCATATTTCACTTTCATTTTGCTAATTTTGGCTGGCTTTACATGGTTCTCTGTAAGTTTGGGCATCAATCTTATCCCTTCGAATGCTGGACACTTATCATAAAGACATTCTATATGAGACCATTTGGCAATTCTTGTTTCCTTTTCTTTTTTGTACATTAAATTTTTCACCAGCAAATTATTTCGCACACACTTAATCAAATGGGGTGGATCATAAAGAGGTACGATTTCAGACGAGTCTATTAAAAATATATTATTTTTTGGCTCTTCTCCTCTAGCTAGCCACATACCTCTCGACTCTTGTATTAAATATTTTATTGCATTTCTATTGCCAGAGCCTTGGTCACAGACTGTCGCCACCACTGTAAAACCTGCTTCCGATATTTGTTTTATAAATAACTTTATTTGTTTGGCCAACTCGGGACCTTTTGTTGCTGACTGCGAAAATGTGTAGCCAATAGGCTGCTTATAATTTTTGACCAAGCCCCGAATCATAAATACCTGGGCATGGTCAGCAAATTCTTTAGTGATTTCCTCACCATTATTTACAAAGCCAATAATTTTATCTAATCTTTCATTGTATGTGATGTTAGCTTTCAATGCCATTTCATCAAATAATAAAACACAAAGTTTGTCAGATGGCTTCATATGTTGGGCCTTTTTTGCCATCTGTGAAAAAATTTTTTTATTTATACCTGGCTGTATATTGGCTGCAGATATTAGTTTTATTAATGTTGGAGGAGCTGGTAGCACAAAGATTTTTCTTAAAAACCTATATCCTTTAGGGCTTTGTTTTAATAGTGATAAAGCCACAATTTTTTCCTCTAATGTGAATCGTCTCCCTTTACCCTTCTTTTTCGTTTCTCGTAATTGCAGCATGGTGAGAATTTTCGCATTTTTGGGGAGATTTTCCAAGGCTTTTAGAGCTGAAGAGTTTGCCATAATATTTTTTGCGGTATTAATAGCTGCTGCCTGCTTCTTTATTTTATTTTCACATTTTCTCAACTTAGCTCTAGTGGCAATGAGTTTTCTGTATAATTTTAGTTCAGCAAGTGACTTGCTTTGTATTTTGAAAGTTGTTTTTGTATCTAAACGAAAAAAGAAAAGAATTAAAGCAGTAAGTTAAAGCTTGATTTTTGTGAGAATATTTTGAGTACTGTGAAATAGAGTATGAATGAAATGATTATTCCTTTTATTGAACATTTGTTAAATTTTAAACTATGTTTGTATTATATAACAGAGATTTATAAGTTATAAAATACCTTTTGAAGTAGATGGTATACACTCAATGACATTTTCTTCGGAGCCCAACAGTGTTGTTCTTGATTTAATTTTGTCTGAAAGTATTATATATATCATAATTAATCTTAATTTAGAATGTTTCAAAAAGCTTGTTATAAAAAGTTTACTTACGACTAGATGTTGATTGTTCTTTAGTTAAGGAAAATAATTCCTTAGTATGATCAATTGCTATTGTATGTTCATCTGAAAAAAAAATCCATAGTATATTTATTTACATAAGAACTTAACCCATATTATCCCAGCGCCCCATTTAAGGTGCATCTATATTCTACCCTCAAATAAATAGTAAAATTCAAGTGATTGACTGCAAATGAATATTATTATAATCTAGACAACTGACTGTGTTGTGTTATTTGTGCAATTGAAGTTTACGTGTTTTTGGTTCAGATACAAAACGTAGTCAAGTTTCGTGAAATTAGGTCAAGATGAGTTCGAGAAAAGGGTAAGTAATAATAATATTATTTGTTTATAAATATTAATTCTATTACTATTTTTTTATTGATAAATGTTTAAGTGATTTATCTACATTATGAAAAAACAAATATGTTTACTTTTTATTTACATTTTATTGAAATTTATTCACCGCCCCATCTAAGGTGCGCTGGGAACAGGTGACTATGGAAGTTTTCTTCAAAGTATTTTTGTTATGACATGAAATTGTTTTATTTCTCATATTTGTTTATACATTGTTTTGTTTTTTGTTTCAGACTGAATGTTCATGAAATTATATCATTCTTGGAGGATGATAACTCCATACTATCAGCAGACATAGTCATTACACCACCTGAAAACGGTGATTTGAGCGATGAAGACAGTGGAAGCGAAGATTCAGGAGATATTAGTAATCTTGCTCGTCGACAATTGCTAGCTGAAGCTGAGGTGCGGTGTCGTGTTCCATCAGCAGAAGGAGTCCTTGAAACCATTTATGGATTACCAAGCGCAAATTACGACGATCAAAATAGTTTACCGTCTACGTCAACATCAAAAGAACCTCCTGCAAAGAAAGGGAAGACTATTGTGAATCGAAAATGGAGGCATAAAGATATAACTTCTAAACCGGAAAGAGAGTCAACTGTACCAGATTTTGTTTTAGATAAAGATAATCCTATAGAATTTTTTGAGATGTTTTGTGATGGTGATGTTTATGAGTTGTTACGATCTAGTACAGAAAAGAATGCAATTGCTAAGGGGCAGGTCAACTTTCGGATCACCACTGAAGAAGTGAAGAACTTTATAGGAATTTTACTTCTGTCAGGTTACAATAGCGTATCACGCTATAGGTTGTACTGGGATCAGAGTGTTGATACACATCATCCAGGAGTAGCCGCATGCATGACTCGTAATCGATTTGAGGAAATTCTGCGATATTATCATGCTTGTGATAATACCCAACTTCCTGCCGATGATAAATTTGCTAAGGTAAGACCACTTTGGGATATGATGAATGAAAGATGGTTGAAGTATTTCCCTGGAGATAAGCATTTATCAATTGATGAATCGATGGTGCCATACTTCGGTAAACACGGAACCAAGCAGCACATTCATGGCAAACCAATCCGTTTCGGATACAAGATCTGGTCTCTCTGCACAAGACTCGGTTATCTAGTTTATGGTGAGCCTTACCAGGGAGCCAAAACTGGTAATACAAATCCAAGTCTTGGTGTGGGTGGTTCAGTTGTGATGAATTTGATTTCGAAGCTACCAAAAGATCATTACAGTTTTTATGTTGATAACTTCTTTACGTCTTTACGATTACTTGACGAAGTAAGACAATTAGGTCATGATATTACTGGGACTCTTCGTGCCAATAGAGTTGAAGGCGCGCCAATAAAAGACGCGAAAATAATGAAAAAGACTCCAAGGGGTTCTTACGATCAAGTTACCGATACGACTACCAATGCAACTTTAGTACGATACAACGACAACAATATCGTGACAATAGCATCGACTGAAAGCGGAGTTGAGCCGCTTGGGAAGGTGAAAAGATGGTGCAATAACAAAAGAGTCGAAGTCGATCAGCCACACTGTTACCAATTATATAACAAGTTCATGGGTGGCGTGGATAGACTGGACCAGAATGTAGGCAAATATAGAATCGACATAAGACTAAAAAGATGGTATTGGCAAATGATGATGTTTCCTATAAACGTTTGTGTTAATAACGCATACCAACTTTACCGCCTTTCACCAGCAGGCCAAGCTAAGGATAGTCACGACTTTCTGTCTTTTACGAGATACATAGTTCAAACTTATCTTATTCTCGGTAAAGCCTCTTCTTCCATTCCTAAACGACTTAGTACCAAGTTACCCATGACTACCAAGAACAAACTGCCTGATTCTATAAGATTAGATGAGAAAGGACACTACATAATCCGTAATGAAACTCAAATTCGTTGCCGCCAATGTCACAAGAACACCAAATTCAAATGCAGTAAATGTGAAGTTGGTTTGCATCAACATTGTTCTCGAATTTTTCACACCATAAAATGATTTTTACGCATATTTTTATTATATTTTCAGCGCAAAACGATCTTATTTCTTTTTTTTAATACTTTTATGTATGTAGTTCATTTTAAACAATAATAAAACAACTTTAAAAGTACCGTGAGTTGTTAATATTCCATACAAAACCCGTAGGCATATTGTCCCAGCGCCCCATTTAAGGTGCGGTCCTGAAATTCAGTCTACATTTATATGAAAAACATAAATTACATATTTTTGTCTCTTTTGAACTCTTATTATTAGATATTTCTAAAAAAAAAATTAATTTTCTGTCATCTTAGAGTCTTGGGATAATATGGGTTAATTTGGAATAGCTCACCATTTGTTATTAAAATAAATTTTATTTTATCACATGGCAGTTGCAATAGCAGTTAAATATAAACTAAAAACATTAAACATTTATAAGCCAGTGTTTATCTAGTGTAAATTGAACCTCAAAAACTTCATTACAGCTACCCCGTGACTGACCGTGATTGTAATCGTTTCAGCACTAGTACTGGTGTTGAAAATACTGATTTTCTAACCCACCTATAGACCCTGTGTAACCTTTATCCATAACCATATTACTAAAATATTATCCTAATACAAATTGTTAAGTTAGTCATTTTAGTGCAATTGAAATTAATCTACATTACAATTAAATGAAACAGCCTTTAAATGGTTTCATTGTCTTTTTTCAATAAATAGCTTAATCTTATGTGAACACTGAACCTGTAAAGGGTCTGAAACTTCAATACAAACATGATGAAACCATTTAAAAGATGTTTCATTTATGAATAGAGCGCATGAAATTATAAGAAATCAATACATTACAATTAAATACCTTTTGAAGTGGATGGTAGACTTTCAATTATATTTTCTGTAGAGCTCAATGGTCGTTTTCTTGACTGACACTTATCTGAAAATAATAATGTACTTCGTTTTGATTCAGAAATTGAAATTCAAGAATTAGCATAAAATAATTTACTTACAACTAGATGTTGATTGGCCGTCAGATTTATTTTCCTTTGATTGCTCAACATCTGGTATGTGTTTAACTGAAAACAAAAGTCTCTTGAAAAATTAAGAACATACAAACTTATTATGGATAACGAGTTTGAAATAGCAGTCAATCTCAATCGAAATTAATGGAATGAGGAAAAGATAAATATGTAATTCCTAAAGTTTAGATAATATATCGTTAAAAAAATTACCTGGCACATTCAGAGTTGGAATTGCAATGTTAGAAAGCCTATTGTTCCGACAGTGAAATTTTTTCTCAAAATGTGCATGACACACACGACGATATTTATAAACAAATTCGTCAGGTAAATCTAGTATATGTCCACCCACAGACGATCTCCAAGATTCGAAACGCTCTGTTTCTTGTTTTGGATGAGGAAACAAGTGGAGTACAGGACATGAAACTGCAAGAGAGAAATACAATTATGTAGAAATAAGCACGGAGACAATGTTTTAGCAATAGAATCTTTAAATGGAATTCATTTACGAACCACCACGAGCCTCAGAGCACCCAGGTACACAACACATTTTGTCAGATGGCATTATGGAAGTGATAAAGAGTCCTATCTCACAATAAATAAATCAATTTCACAATCAAATATTGTAGCACTACCGGAGGAGAGAACTCGACTCAACGGATTTACATAGAAGCACGAATTTAAGACTTAAAAACAGCAGAAACGCAACGTTCACAGCTCAGAAACCATGACATTAAATTGTAATCTTTGACATTTTAAATAAAACGTTTTTGGTAGTGTTTTTTTTTATATATTTGTAGTGTTACTCTATTCAAACGTGTTTAATACCATTTTTCAAATATTGTACCTTCATACGATAACGATTTCATAAAAATAAAGGTAGTTTTATTTGTGTCAAATTTATCGATATTAAAGTTTTCTGTAATTCTTTAGAAGAAAAGATTAAATGGAAGTTCTGTTAGAGCTAAAATTGTACCAAATAGAAAAAAAAATTAAAGAAGGGCTACATTGTAGCCCATAATAATGAAACTAAACTAAAAAGGTCATTGTTAGTAAAGTTTATGAGTGTTCTTTTGTGACAACTCAATTAAATAATATAATAGCGATACTATTGCCATCTATACGCGTGAGTGGTCAACTAATGTCCATATTATGAGACTAAATTAAAAAATAACATATTATATTCAAACGTATGCGGATATCGATCAATTTAAATTAACCATCTTATTTCGTTGTAGAACCTAATACTTTGTTCTGAGTTTAACGTCCCTGATTTTAAGCCATACAAATATGAAAATAATGCTGTAAATAATAATTTTAATGTAAATAAAAGTGATTGATATTGACCTAGGATCAAATATTAATCGAGGCTATTGACAGTTATGTGCTGTAAGTTTGACACTCATCAAAAGGCGTTTAGCAACGCATTCTGATTTCACCACAAAAAGAACGATCATATTTGATTTTGAACGAATCAAAATGGATGCTGGGTGTGAATGAACTATATACTGAAAAACGAACAGCTTTTTTATTGAATTGTGTCGTGGACCCCGATTTTATTCGGGAATCCGGCTTTGTGGATTTGTTTTGTGGTTATTTAGCTTGTGTAACAGTAGTGCTCCCGTAAACAGGATTCGCTAGATACATTGGTTCTATCCAGTAGTCACCGTGTCGGTATGTGTTTATTATACGTTTTAGTTTTGGACGGGTTTGTAATCTGCAGGTGGCCTTAGAATGAAGACTTTGACGGATATATTGCATGTCGATTGGGATCCGCGAGTGGATAACGAGCCTCCGTTTCTTACGCTCGATGCGCCATGGCGAGAATATTCGGACTAAAGTGTCGTTTGTTGGCTGTATGAGCGGTCAGAAATGAAATGCATATACAGGAAGGACCAAACACAACTCTGACAACATGTACCAAAATGACAGAAGAAGTAGACAGAAGACATGGCGTAAATGGTAACAGTAGTAGCAAAGGTGTGAATGAAGAAACTCCTGTGCAGAGTTCCCCCCTCGCAGCAACTGGTGGGCGGCTCAAGTTCTTCAAAGGTCAGTATGGTGCAGATTTTTCCATGTAAATATGTAGTCATGAAGCAATTTGTATTGGAAGATTGTTAACATTAAGAATACTAGAAAGTTATTCATGCTCTGATAAGCATACACAGGCACAATTGCCTGAGCCATTGCCAATTGTTTGAATGCAGCCTCTGTGTTATTGTTGTTTCGTAAGGAATTGTTGCCACCCTAGTGGAAATAAATACTTGTCCTAGTGTTGGTCAATTTTTCTTGAATAATAATTTTAATAAAAGTCTTTGAGGCTAGAGCTCTTATCTGCTGTCCAAATTTCCTATTTGGATATGTTTTCTTTCTTTTATTTTTCTTACTTTAATTATGAGTGTTAATTCATACACCAATAAATATCCTGTTGATAATATTTGGGTTGAATACATCAAATATTTTTGAATTTTAATAGATTTGATTGGATTAAAATATGTAATATATAATTAATTACTTGTTTAACAGGATAAGTGGATAATTTGTCCTGTTAGCTAATTATATTTTGATTACAAAAAACTAGTTTATTGAAGTGAAATACAAGCAATGCTAATGAGTGATTATGGTTTCAAATCCTGTAACACTATAAATGAATATTTAAAGCAGGTGTATGTAACTTGATATGGACTCCAGTATGCTAACTAATTAATGTCAATAGATAAGATATTGATACAAACTGCACCTAATGGTGTTTGAACTAACCTTGATAGCATTTATGTATGTTCAATTAATTTATTGTCTTTGATTTGTCAAGTGCTTTGGTTACATAATTCTCTTTATTGTTATCATGAAATTTATTATAAACTACAATTTTACAAAATGTGGAAAGATTTTTCTAGTAGTGATTATACTCTACCAAAGTATGCCCTTTTAATACATAATTTTCTTTTACTAGAAAATAAAGCATAAGTACATTGGGTATAAATCACTTAGGAATGTGTTGTTGGAAATGCAAATAAAGTTTATTATTATTAGTATGTTTGTATAGTATGCAGTCTTATGAAATATGAGTGGGCATATATCTAGTTCTCCATCTGCTTAAATATCAATTATTATGAAAAAGAATAGAAAATAAATTCAAGGAAGCTGTTTTAAGAATAATAATAGTAGGGTTTTTAAACAGAATTAAAAGAGTTAAAATATGATTACGAAATTGTTAAAAGTCCATAAGTAGCTAAATAGAGGTGTAGACAACTTTTTTATATTTTTGTTATACATGAAATATATATACATGAAATAATATTATAATAAGTTAAATTCTAAAAATAATTTAATTTTAAAATTTCCCTGTGGAATTTCTGTCATGGCATTGCTATGAAGTCAGGGCACTCTGAAGCAGAGATTGTTCTATGTATGCATAAGGTTAAATTCTTTATGTTCTGATATGATTAAGAAGGGCGTGACGTCATGCCCTGTTTATGGTTACGTGATAATGAGCATAAAATATTTTTTTTTCATGATAAGTTTAAGTAATATTATAAGCATAAAAGTTTTCCAAAAAAAAATTTATTTATTTTCGTTTGTCTACACCTGTATTAAAGATCTAGGAATGATGAATAATCATGAAAATTACTTTTGTTATTATTAGCAGCAACTGACCTTGAACTATGAACTTTAGAGCTCTCAAACATTGATAAAACATTGAATCAATCAGCTTTCCCAATTGAAGTGTAATTAGCTTATGTGATAGCATAATTGACTGTACAGTCTCTAAGCTGTTACAAGCACTTTTAAAAGTAAAAACTTAGTCATTGTCAGTTCACAAATTTTTAGTTCAGAATTGGCAAGTTGTTATACTGCATAGAACCTGCAAGAAACTCGGCAAAAAAAGTTTATATCTCTCCATTTCAGTTCATACAGAGAAGTCCAATTGAAAAAATATTTAATTATACTATGACATTTATAGTGGAAAATGTTCCACTGCAAAATTAAAAATAATAAAAACATAATTCTTTTATTATCCACTAATGGCATATTAATAATGTTATTAGTTGATAATGAATATACAATATGAATAATAAAAATAAATAGTCTAATAAATAGTATAATTAATTTTATCAATAGTATCAATTCAATGCTAAACTGTAGTAATGGCAGTTAATAGCTCTACATGTTTTAACATTTTGTAGTAAAGTTGTTTTTATTATATTACTAGTTATTTTCTCACAACTTCACTCTTATAAAGTATAGAACCTATGTCACTTGCAGATGTTGGGTTATGCAGGTGAAAGAATATTTTAAATTGCTCTAGTCATTTTGGAGTCTACTCAATACTTTAAAATACAAACAAATAACCAAATCTATCCTCTTTATAATATTAGTATATGGGGATAAGAAAGCTTAATTTAAGGTTCACAATGGTTTATAATAAGTGCATAAAAAAATCATTGAAAAAGAACAAAAATATTTTTATTTCAAAATCAGACTGGGTTTACAACATTTGTAATGGAATATTTCTTTTAGATATAATAATATTTGTACCAGAAACAGTTCAGTCTTTCATAGTAGAAATTTTAATGTTTCAGATGGGAAGTTTATCTTGGAATTGGTGCGTGGATGCGTTCGCGAGGGTGAGCGCGCGGGGTGGGTATCGGTACCGCGTAAGACATTTTGGCCGCCCGCCGCTGCGCCGCCCACTCCGCCCACCGCACTCCCACCCGCCTCCCTCTCGGTCTCCGACGATAACAGTTCGGTGCAATCCTCGCCTTGGCAGCGTGATCATTGCTGGAAACAGGCAACGCCCCGCCGGAACGTCTCCAAAGAGCTAACCATGTATTACTGCCGCCCTAGCACCTTGCATAACGCGACCATCGATACGGGTAGCCGCCGCAAACGGAGGCGACCTCATGACGGCGTCGGCCTCGACTCTATGAACGGCGCCGCTAAAAGTACGCTAACCAACGGAATTTGCGATAAGAAGCGAAACGGCGACGTCGAATCACTCGAAAACAAAACCGGTAAAACCGGCGAGGATGCGGTGGACGGCCCTACGCCCGATAGGTGGAACGACTTCGATAGAGAAAAATACTATCACATGAAGCTCAAAAAGCCTTATCAGTATCGTAAATTAAGAGTCTACAAGAAGACTAGGCCGCAGATAAGGCGAAAGGAGTTGACGCGAACAATCGATAAGCTGCGAGAGAAAATCGCGTCCCTCCCGGTTCCCGTAAACGCGAAGCTTGCGAACTGTCGCCAGGAGCACATGATGGTCTCGCCACGAAAACGAATTCTGAGGGAACTCGAACGCGTCAGCCTCGAAGACCAGGGAATGAAGCGGCGCGCCAAGACGGTGCCGGCACTGAGCACGGCGTCATACCCGCCGTCGCCGGGCCCGAGCCACACGCCCCACCGGGCCCCCGCGGAAGCAACGCGTCCACCCAACGGCACGGCGCCCCGCAAAGAGCAGCAGCCCGTGTCCAAGAATGTCAGCAGCTACAGCATACACTCGCTGCTGAGCATGCCCGACGAGAGTCCGACGCGCCGTTCGCCCGAGGCGAAGCGTTCACCGCACTCGTACCCTCCCTCGCTCAAGACGGAGTCCCCGTCAAGCGTGAACTCGCCCGATCTGAGCCCGAGCCCGGACAACTACCGATATAGATACTCGACGCTTATGGGCTCGCCGGGGCAAAGCGGCTCGATGACGCGCGACTCGCCGACGCCGCCGTCGGAGCTGGCCCGGTACCGAGCGTCGTACGCGGCGCCGGCATCTCCGTACGCGGCGGGGCGGGCGTGGGCGGGGGCGGGGGCGGGCCCCGGGGGCGGGTACCGCGGGGCGCGCGAGGAGTGGCGCGAGGTGCCGTACATGTACGGGTACCCATACGTGTCGGCGCCGCTGTACCGCGCGCCGTGGGTGCACTATACGATGGCGCCCGCGGTGCCCCCTGGCCCCTGGGTTCCCCTCGCGCACCCGCTTTTTACCGACCACATACCTAAAGAGGAACCCACGTCAGGTGAGACGATGTGTTTATTTTATATTGTGTACCTTGGATGCTAACCTATCTAGGATATTATTTTAGGGTTTCCTTATAGGATAACTTTGTTGTCCGTCCTTATGTTAAGACCCTTTTTCTCAGGAACGTGTGGAGTTATCCAGCTGAAATTTATATCAAATACTCAGATCTACTGTCCTTTGGAGCTGTGAAAAAACAAACTTCTATGTCAACGCAATCAAAAGATACAGCCGTTTATGCAGAAAATTTTCAAAACTCGCAAGGTTATCAAAATTTAGTACGAAGCAACGTTATAACACGTCTTATAATGGAGAAATTGCGCCTTCCGTAATTTTTTTATGAAATCTAATAATAAAAATATTTTTAATAATTTCAACGTTACTACACTACACTATGAGAAAGGCCTCATATATCTACAGATTTACTTATATACCTACCTTTTAATTAATGTACCTACAGGTTTGTACGGAACCCTCGGTGCGCGAATTCGACTCGCACTTGTTTTATATTAAACTCGAATTGGTTGGAGGTACTCCCGTAACCCCGTATACTTGGTCCATTAGTTAGGCAAATATTGTACTTTCCTATAGCCTTTGTACATAAATAGCTATAATATATATAGGTATGCCTTGGAAAAGCTGTGTATTTTACTTTAGTCCCTGATATGTTTTGATTAGGCGACACTTGGTAATCTGTGCCCCCCTTTTGCTGTTTCAGATTTGCCATTGAATCTATCGAAGCATTGAAACGGGCGTTCGGCGGGGCCGGCGTCCGCCGCGTGAGACTGAGCACACGAACTATATTGTCGAGGAGCCGATGTACATTTCGCGTTATTTATCGTGCCCGGCGTACCGACGAAACGTCGCACGATTAAAGATTTATCGAATGTAGTGTTAAAACTGCAATATTAATTATTATTTACATTGTATACTTTGTACCTACTTGAACAAGTTCGAACAGAAAACTTGTGGTATTGTTATTGTTGAACGGTGTCCTATTAACATTCCATTGTTGCACTGAAAGATTGGCGCGGTCGAATATCCAAAAACTAAATCCCACCTAACCCATTGTTCATAATCGTCCTGCAATTACATACTTATAATATGCTAATGATACAAATTAAGAAAAGTCGCAACAAATGTTTAATGTATACGTTGTGATTTTCCTACATTCTCTGAAAATCTATTTACAAACTGATGTATATTACACTGGAATATTATATTTTAGTATAGGTGTATGTATGCAGAGTCAAGTGTGTATTTTCATACAAAATATTTGTACTGCGAATTAAATATTTTAATATCGGCTATTAACTTTAGGATAATATACTAAGACAATCTTAAAAACAAAGACAGTTATCAATTGTTAACATTCAGTGCCTTGAGACAACTAAGATTTTAACAACAAACATATTTATGATTAAATTAAAATGAGAAATATTCAGGCTTCGTCCAAATTTACTAAAATATATTATGATAAATATGTGCTGCTAGATATATTACTATTTATATATTATTATCGTATACTTACTAATCAAAGCTGCAACAAATATCATTGTCTTACTCGATTGCAAAATTCCATATGTTTATGTTCGATCTCATTATTTAATTTAGAAAATAAAATGAGGTAAAGACTACAGTTTTGGGATCAAATTTGGATGTGTGTTTATGTAACATGTATATTAAAATAAGACATTGTACATAATATTGTGAATGGTGTATTATTGACGGAAGTTCGGGCGTTAACTATATAAAAACATAAACTGCGCATGATTTTTCGGTAATTTTACTACCTACAGATAATTATTATGATTGTACAGTATTTTTGTAATGAGTATTTTATGAATTACGGCGACGATGGGTGTATTGTAATAGTTATGGAGCCAATGTAAGTACTCATCGCCCGCCGCGCCGCTGAGGAATGTATGGTACGGCTCGCGACCTGGTAGGCCTGAGATTAAGTAGACCTAGAGTAGTGCGTTTAGTTGCAAGTATGGGTTTATGTATTATAAGAACAGTAATGAACGGTTAGGGACTGACTTCTGATGTAATATTATCATTATTGGAATTGTATAAACTAGTTTTGTATTCGAAGGCCTACTCGGCTAATGAACGTATTTTGTCCGCCAACAAAGTTGACTAGAGTAAATTTAGCTGTAATAGATCCTGCTCAATTAATTTCTGAGTACAGTTAGGTGCCGAACAACATTATTTCAATGTTGCCAAAGCATGGGATGGAACCTTTATTTTTATCTTGTATTTACGAAAGTAATCTATAATCAAGGCTGCTAATTGCTTATATAATTTGTATGATGAAAGCTCTGGATAGATATCATCGATATGAAATTTTTCCTTTTAATAATTAGAGAATTCGGTACAGAGTATACGTCTATAAATAATGATGAGAGTAAAAAATATTTGTTCCATAAATAGGGTATGTTAATGTTTGCCTACAGTCATCCTGAAGTAAAGTATTGTCGACTTATATCAATTAATGTTCTTCCAATCGTATCGAATACGCATATGAATGCATCCATAAAAGGCAGATCTACGAATGTAAAATTTATTTATGATCTTGAAAGCGAAGTATTAAAGATTTTTATTTATTTTCCACTATTTTCTGGCACAGGAGGTTACGGAGAAAAGTGTATATCCTCGACTGCTAGTTGAGAGTGGGAAGTAAATAAATATTAGTTTTGTAAGATCACATTGGAGTAGCGGAGTGCTTAAGAAACTTTCCCTTTTTTATCTTCCACCGTGGTTTCTCGGAAGCGTCCAGCTTATCAGCAATATAAAACGTCATAATCTATGTTACAATAAATGGGAAATATTTGAGTGATGCTTCTTTAAACGATTGGAATTTAATTCGATGAAATTTATTCAGATTACGAATTGTTGTCTTGACCAAAAATGTATTTATTTTATTAATATTTATAGTGTACTAATATAATTAGAGAGCTTTCATGAATATTTTATCTTAACTTTCATTAATTTCTTGTTTTTTTTTAACATTATAGGATATTTATTTTCCATATGAAGTAAAAAGCCTCATCTTTTGTACCTATATGTATTATTATTACGCACATAATAACATATCAGGTTTCTAAATGAGTTTAAAATTACTGGAATCAATTTTGAACTTAAACAACTACAGATTAAAACTTAAATAGTTTTAGAGAAATTTGTAATATGGCGTGTTTGTACGTGCCGTTGACTGTACATAGTTTTGTTAAATATTCATAAATAGCTCTCGAACTAACACGAACTTCAAGTACATTAGTGTGCCATTAGAATAACTAAACGACCCAACAACTTTTTTGAGGTTTTCCAAATCTAGTGTAGGTATATTGTCTCTTCCTTTCGTTACATATAATGTATGTATCTTCTTAATTTAAACAAACTGTCCGGATTTAATGTAACAATACATATACACGTAGGTATGCTAAATTAATACTAAACACTACCTCATTAAAGTTGTAGGATAGTACTTTAATGTGCTTATTTTAAGATTATTACATTAGATTAGTGAATAATAGGTTCCTCTCTACAGCAACATTGTTTTATTGTTGTTGATGAGTCAAAAGTATTTTTCTACTCAAATACCACAATCATTGAAGTATGTGATAGAGGATAATGTGAGACAGATGGAGGCAGATGTTAAATCAACTTAAACATATTTATCACGAGAAAAAATAGTTATTATCCATTTATATTAAGATGTAGTTATGTACTCGAATAAATATAACTTTTTCAAAAATGCTTTTTTATTTTGGGGTGCATCTTTCATTATTAGTTTTATGCTACGAGCATACGAGTTAAAACTTGACGTTCTAGTCTTACTTGCACTGGTATGATACTTATCGGATTTATCTATAGTACTTTCTACCACCACGGAAGTGGTTTCACCATCTGCCGAAATTATTTCCATGAAACTTGTTTTTGCGTTTGACTTAAGCTACTTTGAGTCCGTTACGAAGGTAAATGGCAAATTGGCAAAGTTACGTTGTGTCGGAGATAAACGAGTCTCAGTGACGCTACCGGGCTGACGTCAGCCTAGCAGCGCCATATTGTTTCTTTATTATCTCTAAGAATATTTACTTAAGCTATTTATCACTGCTATGCACCACAGAGATAAATAGAAGATAAAATGATGACCTGCAGTTTTTTTTAATTTATTATATGTATAAATTTCTAGCAGTGACGCTGCCGGAATGGCCTCTGGGCAGCAGCGTCACAGATTCGTTTATCTCTGCAACTACGTAATTTTATTTATCTCTCCTTCATAACGACTTCCTATTAAAAGTTTCTTTGTTCGATTAAACTCATTTAAAATCCTTTTTTTTAATTAATGGCCTTTTCCGTTTTACACAGAAATTCTGCCAACGTCCCGTATGAGAGAGACACTTGTGAAATTACTCAGTAATTATTTTTACTAGTTTTCTTCCTTGAGTGCACTCTTCGCTCATCTAAAAGGACAACACAAAGCAAACGTCACAAATTCTACTAATAAATTAAATAAAAAGTATGTTATATTTTTACATTCTTATAAAGACACAAAAAGATAGATATATTAGAAATAGACAAGATATAATTTAGGTTAAAGGGACGTGGGGTTTTAGGTGAAAGTTGCTCATATAAAGGTTGTTTTAGACAGTTGAAGAGGATGTGATTGGTGGTACTTTCTTCGATACCGCACTCGCACGTGGAACTATCTTATATACGAATCTTTGAAAGGAAAGACTGGCGAGGCAACATGGTAAAGTACTTTTGAATCGTCACACGATCCGAGTGGTAAGTGTAAGTTTTACGCTAACGCGTCACTAGTGAGCGCTTTAAGAACTAAATGTAAATAGGTGTAAAGGTAGCAGAGTCGTGTACGCTGTGATCGACCGATAAACAGAAGACTTAATGGGTCAAGAATTCATTTCGAAATCTAAGAGGGTAGCGCTGCCAGGCTATTGACTTGACCAGACTCAGTTTCAGTGGCATAACTACCAAGTGGCAAGTTTTCATCCATGTAATTTGCCTCGAACGATATAGTTAGACTTTCTTACCAAAATACATTTGTTGGTAGGCAGAGATTAGATTAGAATATATTTATCTTCTGCCTCCTCGACTTTTATTCCTTTTCGTAATAAAACGAGATTGCCGGTTTTTATGGCTTCTGACATCATCTTCCTTCCAACTACACGCGATTGTATTGATAGTAAAAGTTGTGTCCTAGCGTTCATGTTGTATTCAGTCTTTTCACTCTTTCTACATGTCCAAGCTAACGCAGTATGCACTGTTAAATACATAATTCTCACTTTCGAGTGTGCAGCCGACAAAAAACGCACTTTTTCGGAAAACGGGACTTTTTAGCGTCCCGGAAATATTCGAGGTGACCGGGACAAACAACCGAAAAACGAGACGTCTAGTCATGTTATGTATAGTGTTGCTGTTGAGAAGTTCGAACGATCCATTCGAACTGTTACCAGCACTCTCTCATTTCTATATCAATGGTTTATCTACCATTGCTGCTAAAAGCACATCCAAGATATACAATATTATGTTGTAATTACATTTTTCTGGCATAATCACTTTTAAATGCCCTTACCTATGTCTTCTTAATCATTTAATTATACAATTACCATTCATAACAGTGACTAGGGTTAGCGGAGTATAAATAAAAATGAGTCCATTTCGAAATTCTACAGCGCCTGTTGTAAGACCGGTGGACATGTTTACTTTTCTTCTGCTTACCTTTAATGGCTCCTTTGCGTCAACCATAATTATGTCGACTTCAGATACGCGACCATTACACGATGTGCATAAATTTAACCAAATTCAAATTACTCATTTCTTTCTAATGGTTTTGCTGCTTAAATTTCGGAATTTTTTGTTTAAGTATTACACTGACTTTTTATGTATAATTTTTTAATGAATTAAAGTCAAATTCAAAATAATCTTTATTCAAATAACTTCTTTAAAAAAAATATAATGTCGACAAAAAAACAGAGGCGAATCAAAAAAATTGTTGATATTTCATATCAGTTTAATCTAGCTCACAGGGGCGAGCGAGGGCCTCGAGTCGTAGTTCGACAAATAAAACAAAACAATATTTCGATTTGTGCTTTATTTATGAAAAAAATTGTAAATTATCCTACAATGAATCTCCGAATGAAATAGACTTACATATCGTTTTATGTATCAAATACATTATTTTGCTCGACGCCAGATCAAACCACATAAGAACAATATAGTTTAAAATATTATCTACAGTATCCGTCCTCGGCGATTCGATTACCAAAAATACAATCTTCGTTCGATCTCGCGGGGCGCGAGGGTGCGCGCGCGGGTGGCGCGGGGGCCGGGGGCGTTATTTACACGCGAATGTACAAGTGGGGGGCGCGCTCACCCGAGCAGCGCCTCCATGGTGTAGGGGTGGGGCGGCGCGGGCGGCGGCGGCGGGCGCGCTCGCTCCTGTCAGTCCAGGATCACCAGCTGCAGCGGCGCGCCGCCCACCGCGCCCGCGCCCGCGCCCACGCCCTTGCCCGCGCCCCCCACGCCCACGCCCGCCAGCGCGCCCGCCACCACGCCCGCGCCCGCGCCCGCCCGCATGGCGCGCCACGGGGCGCGGGCGCCGCGGCGCAGCTCGCCGCAGCTCAGGGTCCGCCGCGCGGCCCTGGGTACCACACCACATCGCCGTCAGACATCTTTAGAGACTCGATAAAGTACCAACCCCGACATGTTAACGGTTATTAGATCTCACGGCAACTTTTGTCGAAGCTGCTGCTAGGCCGACAGTACCGTATCCCTAGTACAGTACCGTATACACATTCGTAATGCCTAATTTTATGCTAAAAGTAAAAAATTGCAATGAAAACATATTTCTACCTTTGCCAAAACTTTTGATTGTTGTGATTTTTGTTCATAATTTGGATTTAAATATAAAATATCTATTTGGCCAAATTGTTCTAGTTATCCCGTACGCGACAGAGCGTTATGTATAATATAATAATGTCCTTTATCTTTCTTTCTTATTTATTTTTCTTGTATATTTCCAACCACATTTAACTACCTTTAGACAAACCATCATAGCATTTTGTTACTATAGTCTCTAGACTCTATTTCTCTTGAAAGATAGTAAGATTCACATTCATAACATTCAATAAATATGATGGTTGGTTTTCAATGATTACTCTGTAAAAGTGTAAACTTAAGTTGAACAGAAAGATTAGGCTACGAGAGAACTGACATGTTAAAAGTCATTAAAAAATAATTAATTCTGTTTTGTACTAATCGACTGATACTTAACTACAAAACTAATAATATATTAATTATGTTGACAGATTATCCATGATTATGATAGAGTACTACGATATTTTATTTGTAATGCACTCACTTGGTGGCCTCGTTGGCTCTGAAGTAGAGATCGTCAGGGGCGTCCATCCACGAGATGACGTGGCGGCGACCTCCTCGGCCAGTTATGTTGGTCGGTTTCCCGTTGACCTGAGAAGTTGGAAAGTTCAATTGAAATGCATTCATGGAATCGATATAATAAAATTATAGGACGAACATAGTTATGAATATGAAATATTTTTATTGTACTATAAAAGAAAAGTACACTTTGAAGTAAGTTTATAAAAAAAAATCAGCTTTAGCCCTATTAACTAGATCCAGTTAACTAATGACATCATCACATCAGTTACGAGCATAAAGTTTAAAAAGTTTTGATTGCTAATGAGGAAGTATTTTATGAAAAAAAAAAGAAAGCACTAAAATACACCTCACTAGATGGCGACTCTACCAAAAGTTGATTTTTGCAGGAAACAAATGGATCAAAAGATAATCACTTCCGTTCCTTTTAACTAACATATTAAAAAACTAAAATTTGCAAAGTTCGAAATTTAGATATAATACAAATACGAAAAATTACAAACAAAACATGAGTTGTTTATTAAGTTTTGTAAACTAATTTACTTTTATACATGAAAGAAAACCGGAAGGGTTGTCACGGAAAAATCATGAAAGTACCGTAGCGGCATCTAGTTTGATTACGGGATCTAATTTTTTTTAAATACTTCCTCATTGTAAAACTATCTATGGATAAACTTAGCATGCATGCAGTCAATAACAGTACTTCGAAAAATTATAAATAAATAACAAACAATTATATACAAAGTATGTGCCATAAAGAGGATATAATGGAATACGGCACACTGCTATTTGTAATTGAAATCATAAAATGGCGACGCTTTTAGAGTGGTAACGTTCCGTTACAAATCGTTAACGTCATATTTAAAAAAAAATAAAAAAAGATCAAATTAGAAAAAAAATTTAGAAATTAGTCCAAAAATAGAATATATGTACATATAGCATTCAAACGAATCCAAAAAAATATTAAAAGAACTTTATTTTATTTGCCGTCAGTACTAAAATGACAGCTAAGCAGTGAAATCAGTAGTACTCGTGCAAAATAACATGTCACCTAAAGGCCTAAGCATTTCATTTATTTAAATTTAATTTATTTACGAAGTGCTAATACGAATTAAAAGAAATGTATTTTTCGATAATTCATAATATAACTGAGACCACTTTGGACACTGCCTCTGACGCACAGATAGTCTTCACGGAAACGATTTTAACAAAATTATAAGAATGATTAGAAAAATTACGAATTTCGCTGAATGGGAAAATATAATAGGCTCTCAGGTGTCATGTTAGCTATAGTGTTGGTATAGTACGTACGTGCGCGAACACGTGCGCGGGCAGCGGTTGCCCGGTGGCCTGCGCGCGCGCACACATGGCGGCGTACTGCTCGCGCGAGGGCCGCTGCATCGGCGCCGGGTGCTTGTTGGGGCGCTTGGCCGGCGGCGGCGCCGCGCCCGCCCCCGCGCCTGCTCCCGCGCCCGCGCCCGCCCCCGCTCCTGCATCGACCGATTACGACACGTATAAACCACCGGACTACAATGAATTCGAGTTCATAAAATACCGCTTAGTCTGATTCTACAAGCCGCGGATTTCACTATGGGAAGAATAGGGTTATTGACAGTGTTTGAAAAACATTTAAAATGAAAACATTCAGGTACTATATGTTCATATAAAAAAAATCCGCAGATTATACAAGATAAGACCATTTAATATTTTTAAATTTTCATTTCGATTTCGGCGCCAAAACGACCATGCATTAATGTCCGCCATATTATGACGTCAATTTTTTGGATACTTATTTTAAGAGAAGGTTTGATAATATATTCTATTTTGATTCTAATTAACAACTTCTCGCTCACACGTCTCTGAAGTTGACGTGTGCAGTATGGCCGACTCGTATTGTTCCATTGGAGCTTAATTTATATTGTTTTTGGAGACAATACTACATCATTATTTTTCCAATTTTAGATTCCGATATGTAATAAGAAACATGGTGATTATGAAATTTCATTTTGTTTTTTATTTCAATTCAAAACCAGTCACGCTTTGCTATTATTGGTAAAATTTTTCCTGCACAAAAAGGGAATTCTACTTGGCCACAACTCTATATAGATGGGATAAGCTACTTTCGAAAGGGCCGGTCATAAAGATGGGTGACCAAAAATTATTATCAGTCGCTCTTTTGTGTTTCCGCCGTAGGTACGTTAAGCTGTTGGTCTCTGCTCCATGTGCAGTTTAATACCTCCATTCTGCACTGGATATGCGTAATTATAGCCCGTTACTTAAAACAAACCTAATTTTTTGTCAAGTACATATACTAACTAAAAATGGTGTTTATTTGTTAAACTAGTGGACGCCCGCGACTTCGTCCGCGTGGAAGTCGGTATCCCGTGGGAGTGAGAAGTTTTCCCAGTAAAAAGTACCCTATGTGTTATTCTGATGTATAACCTATATTGCTGTAAAGTTTTATCCAAATCCGTCCAGTAGTTTTTTCGTGAAAGAGTAACAAACATCCATACATCCATACTTACAAACTTTCGCCTTTATAATATTAATTTGTTAAATATAACACATTCACAAATATGAAAACGAATAGAATAAGCTTTTTGCGAATAGTCAAATAGTGCAATTAGTAGTTGAAAAATTTACACGTTCACTCACAAAGAAGTCGAAAAAAAATACTTTCATACAATATTTAATAGATTTAAAATTGCGATCTAGAATTTTACGAGGGGTGTTCAAAAAGTAGTGAGAATGACGTAGTAATGGAGGGTGCTTGAAAAAAAAAATTATGGTCACGGAAAGATTAGGTCTTTGTTATGTTATAATACCCTCAAATAATTAGGTTTCTATCTTGTCTGTGTCAGTTGTATTAATTATTTGTTTGTGACGCGTCGTTAACTCTCGCAAAAAATGGATAAAATTGAAATCCGTGCAGTAATAGAAATACTTTTGCTTGAAAAATTTTACTACGGAACAAATTTTTAAAGATTTTATGTGAGACATTGGGGGAGTCTGCTCCTCCATATTCCACAGTGGCTCGGTGGTGTGCAGAGTTTAAACGAGGTAGAATATTGGTTAAAGATGACTCGCGCTCGGGCCGCCCTTCAACGTCAGTCACTCAAGAAATGATCGAGAAAGTTGAAAAAATTGTTCTGGATGATCGCCGTGTAACTGTCCGTTTTATAGCTGAAGAGTTGAAGATTTCAAGTGGTAGTGTGTATAGCATTTTGCAAGATCACTTAGGAATGAAAAAGGTATCCACGCGTTGGGTACCGAGAATGCTAACGGACGCACAAAAGCAAACGCGACTCAACATTTCAAAGAGCTCATTGGAACTGTTTCAACGAGATTCTGCCCTGCGATTCTGTAAAACTCCAAACCCGAATTCGAATTCTCTCAGGTGTCCGAATTGACTTCAAAAAGAGGCATACGCTCAACCTTGAATTGGTAATAACGTTTCGTAGCATAAGTGAAGTGAGTTTCGAAATGATATAGGAATAGAATATCTGAGACACGTGTATTCAATCAATTTTGTTTTGTATTTTTGTTAAAAAAAATTGAATCAATAGAATTTTTACACTAAATGACGTGAATTCGGACACATGAGTGAATTCGAATTTGGGTCTGGATTTTTACAGAATCGCAGGGCTGATCTTTTTTGGTTCGATTCGTAACAATGGATGAAACCTGGCTTCATCATTATGTTCCAGAAACGAAAAAGCAGTCAATGTCCTGGAAAAGACCGACATCTCCCACACCAAAGAAATTCAAAAGTCAAAAAAAATCCGCCGGCAAGATAATGGGTTCAGTTTTTTGGGACAGCCAGGAGTTGATAATGATTGAATACCTTAAACATGGAGTCACTATCACAGGAAAGGTCTACGCAGAACAAATAAGAACAAATTACGTCAGGATATCCTTAAAAACCGACGAGGAAAAGTCACGAAGAAAGTTTTGTTCCATCAAGACAACGCGCCGGCCCACAAGTCTGCAGTTGCCATGGCAGCAATCCAAGATACTGGCTCTGAGATCCTCGATCATCCACCATATTCACCGGACTTAGCCCCTAGTGATTTCTACTTATTTCCGCATTTGAAAGAACACTTGAGAGACACAAAATTTAAAGATGACGAAGAAATGAAGGCCGCCGTAAACGATTTTTTAAGTACTCAAGATGAAGATTTTCTAAATAAAAGGGAATTTTGGCTCTAGAAAAACGATTTGCTAAATGTATTCATTCTCTATATTCAAAAATAAATTCATTCTCTAACATAGTCATTCTCACTACTTTTTGAACACCCCTCGTATAACTTATTTCAGTTGGGAAATGGCATCCACCTTAACTGAAACTATGGACTCAAGGTAATCTCTGAAGTCAAGGTCTGAAACCTAAATTTACATTTTAAAAAATGCAAAATGTATTTCATAAGAATATTAAGAATTCTGGTATCCTTAAACAGGTATCCATTAACAATCTTAAAATGTTGATTGTTGGATATTATCCTTAAAAAAAATGACATGAGTGCACACATTTTTCCATATAGCTTAGTGTCATTAATAGAAAATAATATATAGGAAGAATTTTTTCTTTAGTTAATATTTTAGTTTATTATCATTCTCATGTATTTTTACACGACTGCCCAAAAAAATAGGGTATTGTGTTTAGGGTTGGTTAGGACTGGACAGATATGAATTTGTAGGGTATCCTTAAAAACGTTTATCATCCCGAGTAACATTGCCTATTGCTATTAGAAAATACGTTTACAATAAAAAAAAGAAAATTGGTATTTTATTTTTCTATACTAAAACATTGTTTATATATGGACACAGTTATACTAATTGCTGAGGAATAGCGTGGGCATGTACATACTTACTAAAAGGAATAAAATAATAATAAATAATTTAAAAACACGCCTGTCAAAATCGAACTAAAAATAAAAGAAACTAGTTGTATTATGGCTCGGTTAAACGCTATTTTCTCTGCAGTCGGGACCTCTTAGATGGCAAATGTCGCCCGATTGCAGAGAATTTTGATTAGCCAAGCCATAATATAATTAGTTTCTTTTATTTTTAGTTCGATTTCTTATTAATTTCAATAATAGTGAAAA
The DNA here is from genome assembly GCA_918026875.4 of Diatraea saccharalis. Classification (NCBI taxonomy): domain Eukaryota; kingdom Metazoa; phylum Arthropoda; class Insecta; order Lepidoptera; family Crambidae; genus Diatraea; species Diatraea saccharalis. Next base: position 30,449,900 of record OU893333.1, read on the forward strand.
ACTGCATAACTATTATTAAATAGCAACATGTTTATATAATAGACTTCTTTTTATTTTTGATCTCCAATGCCAATATGGAAAACAATTTTAAAATGTACCTAACTAAACAAAAAGTCATGTGCACAACTACGATAAAAAGATTTTGTTTTTGTTTATTATGATATTGCTTTTTAATGTGAGTACTCAGTAAAGTAAATTTGTTCGATTGACTTTACTGAGGAGAAACCTTAATAAAGTCAATTTATTCGATTGTATGAATTGAACCTCTCATTTGATACCACGCTCGCGTATATTTGACAATATTCGATTATTCATCCTCCGTTTCCCTCTCCATTTACGTTTATTACAATGTAAATTTTAGTTTTTCTACAATTTAGTGACTTATTTTTGACTACCGAAACTACTGTATTGCATGGATTGCAATATGATAGATTTCATGTTAATGCTGTATATACGGACTTTTGGAAAGTCTTAGCACAGGTGGATCACGAGATATTTCTTCATAACATTGCATTGAAAGTTATACGAGATAACTTTATATATAGTTGATATCACAAAATGGTAATAAATAATAATTTGTTTAATACCATAACAAAACTCTAGTGTACCTCAGGGCTCAATTTTAGAACCGCTACTTTTATCAATGCAGACTTCAAACACAGTGAATATTTATTGATTTTGGAAACATAATTAGCAAATCATAAATGTGAATTTGCATATTATTATTGTTTACTCTTTATAGTCATAATGATTGAAAAGTGTAAGAACATCAAGACACAAATTTTGAACGCAAGTAAGTTTTAACTTGCTAGAAAAATGAATTAACTACATCTAGTATATTATAAAGACACAGTAAATTAACAAACCTGTCGCTGCTATTCCAAAATGATAGCGAAAAAAAAAGAAAATAGTTTTATAATCTATCGATTAAAAATAACAAATTTTTAATTGCATGATGTAAGTATAATGTTTAAAAAACCAATTAAACTTTACCTCATTTAAAAAATTAAGGAGTAATTTTATAAAACAAAAGTTTCATCTAGTGACACTAGATAGCACTTTGGATAAAAATGAATTTTTTTTGATAACTGCCAATGCTTATGACTTTATGTTCCGTCTTAATAAATAAATACAGTATTGTATACTGACTGTCAAGTCCGTTGATATCGTCGAATGCGCGACGTTTAAGTGGTTGCGCGGGCGCAGGTTCAGTTCTGCGAGCTTCTAATTCCGCGCGTGACGCAACGCGTTCATACATCAGGCTACCATCTAAAAATAAAAAATGTCAAGTTTCTATACACTAATTCATATTTTCTTACATTGATAAAAAACTATGATATTAAATCCTGGGGAAAGAGTTCTTAGCATATGTGGCATTTCTTTTTTTTACGATAAGGGGGCGTCCATAAATTACGTGAGGTGTTTTTTTTTTAAGTTTCTGTCCCTCCCTCCCCCCCTGGTGAGATGTCGTGAGATTTTATTCAACCCCCTCCCCCATCCCCCAATCTCACATGAGATTTTTCAAAATGTGGGAATTTTCAAATTCAGTCATAGATTATTTTTATGGAAGCCAAATTTAGCCAACAAAGAGTAAAAGAAGAAGAAGAATTAAATTATTTTCTCTCGAACGATTAAGCGAATGATCTAAATCGTATACGATTACGCTTAAGATAAAATCTTAAGCATGTACAATCTGGATTAAATGGAACAAAATATATATATAATAGTATTTTTTTTTGTTACAATCAGAAAAAAAATTGCGTGATATTTGCCGAGACCCCCCATCTCTCCAACGTAAGATTAGATGAGATTTGACTCGACCCCCTCCCCCCCTTAAACATCTCACGTAATTTATGTACGCCCCCTAAGTGAAATCTTAAATAAAAGAAATATTTTTGTTCTTTGATCATGTCAACTGTATTTTTTTAAAGTACTAAACTTTCAGACCTGCATTTGCAGTTTCTTTTGTAGTTGACAAAATTAGATCCTTCAATCGGTGTGGCGTACTTACATTATTATTTATTTTTATTGCATTTTAAACACAAAAGACGGACTTAATGCCAAATGCATTCTCTACCAGTCTACCAGAAAAAGATGTCGGAGTCTGGATGTTAGGCGATAAGAATAAAAAAAATAAAATAATGGCCAAATAATTATTGGAACTAAACAAATTAATAAAAGCATAATACTCAATGGTGTTTTATCTACACTCAAATCGAAATATTCCAATTACGAATTCAAAGACGATTCTATAAATACGCACTTTATAAACGTTTATACATAAAATAAAAAATAAAATTCATTATAGTACCGCTATCTTTTTTTATTCATGAAACTAGTCTATGGTTTTAGGCTGAAAAAAAATGGCGCACGCATGCACAGTTTGAACTTAATTTCCCGCGCTACCCATAAATTTTTTTGGCGATCATGTTTTTGTATTCGTGATTCCAAAAAATTACTTCCTTGTAACCTACCTACTTTGTTTGCCTTCAATTTTTCCTATGAGTGAAGATAAAGTAGTGTATGAAACTGCATATAACTTAGGTATTAAAACACTCGAGTCAACCTATTAGGCACTCTCGTGTTTTAATACCCCTTCTTATAAGACAGTTAATAATAATAATTATGATTTATTTGCTTTTAAATGAGGTACATTGTAGATTGAATTAAAATTTGAGTTCAGCCCATTTAGTCATCAGCTATAGCATGCAAATATTGATAAAATTACAAAGTCACATTGGATATATGTATGTCAAAATTATTAAATTAGAAATATCATTGTTACATAAAACTATTATAGCCTACAATAATTATTCCCACTTGAAGAATGTCAAACAAATTAAATTATAAAATCAGTATCAATATAAAAGAAGAGAATGTCCAATTGAAGAAAAAAATAAAAAACAAAAATAATGACAAACAAACTTAAATATCACACATTTAAAGACATTACACAATTCACAACATATGCATTCGCTACTTATTTGTATGATTTAAATATTCCCTAACATTATAAAAAGCATTATCACACAACCAAATAAATAGTGCCTTTTTAAAGCTATTAAATGGAAGATTCTTAATGCTAAGGGGGATAAACTACTATAATTTTGTAGTGATTTTCTATTGGGCGTCGTCCCAGTGTTTTGCCGCGCGCGTGTGACGTGTAACGTGTGACGTGTACCTGGCGCCTTGGGTGGTTTAGGGAAGGCGACGTGCGCCGGCTTGGGCATGCGGTCCCTGGGCGTGAGCAGCAGCCACTCGTGCGCGCGCGCCAGCGGGGACGGCGCCCCGCGCGCGGCCGCCAGCCGCGTCGCCACCGTGCCGACCGCGCCGCGCGCCCGCCCGCCCCCGCCGCCGCCGCCGCCCACGCCCGCGCCCGCCCGCATCTCCGCCCCGCCCAGGCCCGCCATCGCTATGGAACCTGATACACGAAAACAATAGGCATGATGAATATTTATTGTTTGTTTCTACGTCAGGTAAATTATTGAAGTTTTCCTAATACAATTTTTTTTCGCGTAATCAATAAATTACGTCGATTTGAAATGTCGCATGACGAACAAAGAAAAATGCGTATCTAATATTTTTCTTTTATCTGACTGATGAACTAAATAATTTCTCTTTTTTTACCTGTTCATCATCCGTATTACCTACATAAAGTTTATGTAAAAACAATCAATCATTCGCATATTCTTTCAGAAATTGAGCACACATTTAGATGATACCATTAACAATTGATCTATCCGACATTTGAAAATGGACATTGCAGAACTATCTCCAGATTTCACAACCGATTTTGTTTAAAAATGACATCATATATAGAGAAAGAAGGAATATATTTTGAACATAATTTTCAGTGATAAGACTTGATTATGTTTAAGAATATTATTTTAAGTAATAACTGTACATTGCATACAAAATTAATTCTAATATTTGTAGTTTTGTTTTACTGAAAAAAAAAATTATACTACTATTCCTATAACGTCCATGGTAACAAATAAGATGTTCCTAAGTCAATTTATACGGAAAATAGATTTTTCTTGGAAAAATATAAAGTGATTCCACTACAAATGTCCATTTTGGTTTTGCAGGTTACTACGTGTTTGCTTTTCAGCGTCGATATATAGAAATGAATCCTTATTTCTCTCGGTCACGTCATCGCACGTGAACGGCTGGATCTATTTTACAAATTCTTTTTTGTTGTATTTTTTATCGTCAGAACAAGGTTCTTATAAAAGACAAAAAGAAAATTGTATGTAAAATGAAAAATTAAGAATGTTCAACCACTAAATATATATTTTTAAAATCTAACCTTAGCGCTTTGGATAATATAAACATTTCTAATGCAACCTTATGACGTTTGACATAGAACTGACAGAATGCGTACTGTAAACATTTAAATTCATTTGACAATACAGGACAACGTGTGTCGGGTGAGCTAGTGAAATATAACTATATATTAAAACGGCGTATATACTCACACTCGTGTTTGACCTGTTGCAGGTTGATCGGCGAGAATGGCGAGCGCGCGAAGTGTCTGGGACGCCTGAGCGCGCGCGCGAGCCTCCTCGCCAGGCGCGTGAAGGGCGACGCGCGCAGGTAGAACGCGGCGCGCGTCTTCATCACGGGCCGCGCGCCCTCGCCCGTGCCGTGCGCCGTCGCCACGTGGCGCGCCAGGTGAGCGCGCAACTTGAACTCCTGCCACATACACACGTGCTCCGTCTACATCATGGCTGATTTGTTTCGCATGTGGGTTTTTTTTTTGTTTTTATGGGATAGGGGGCAGACGAGCGAACGGATCACCTGATGGTAAAGCCTAGTTCGCATTAAGCTAGTATTTTAGTCTAGTAGCGAGTAGTTTAGTAGCAAAACGTGTCTGAACAACAAAAATATAGTCTAGTAGCTTAGTAAGTAATTTAGTCGAGTCGATCCATTTTATTCTATTTTTTCGGGCGAGTAGTACCTCCCACCACATGTCCGCGCTTACCGAATCACCGACTAAACGAGTCCGTACCTGTCAAATTAGTCGAGTTAATTAGTTGCCTAAAAATGTCGTTTCGCTGGAGCGAAGAAACAACTTTAAAATTCGTTTCCAAATATTTGGAAAATGAATGCTTGTGGAATATTAAGTCCCCGCATTATAAAAATAAACAATCCGCATTATTGGATTTAGAAAATAAAATGAATATACCCGGATTTGGTGAAAAGAAATTTCCTCATCCACTTCTTCTAAAATAGCCGTTATAATGAGCTTAATCAGTTTATTTACTTTATTGCGTTGTAAGCTGTTCATCTTGCAGCATAACTCACTTGTGAACTGTACTCGAAGAATGTGCGAACGATTTTTGGGCAGTAGTGAGTATTTTTGCTACTAAACTACTCGCTACTAGACTAAAATACTAGCTTAATGCGAACTAAGATTAAGTGATTTCCGTCGCCCATGGACACCTGCAACACCAGAGGGGCTACAAGCGCGCTGCCGGCCTTTGAGGGCTCTGTGTTTTGTCTCGCTCTATTATTAGATCCATGAAATAGCGACGTCCATGTCGGTACGGTTTCGCAGTCGACTGCGAAATAGGTCGTTACACAGATGCGCATGTTTCGCATTCAGTGTCGCCACCCTACTCGCTTTCTGATGACTATCTGAATATCACGAGCTATGTTTCTTAAAAGGTGACAATCCTGCCATCATTCGCAATGGGTCGGTGTACTAACGACGTTACTGATTCTTATCTTAGCTATTTCATGTTAAAAGGAAGTCAAAAAAATACGCATCTAATATTCTATTATCTGACTGATGGACTAAATAGAATTTCTGTTTTTTTCTCCACGCAAATCAACAAAGTAATGTATGTTGAATGAATTTAACTTTTTTGCAATTTCAACTAATTCAAAGCCAATGAAACTACACAGTAACCCTGTGGGTTGTGGAAGGTATCGATCATACTATGTAGTTTAAACAAGCGAATTATGGGAGCCAATGCCTACCTAATTGCTGGCACAATTTAACGTTGTAGTAATTTATCTATAAACGAATATGCAAAATGATGATACCTTAGCACAGTTGAGTACTGTACAACGATGCGGGCGATGTGATGCGGAGAGGGCGGTCTCATCACCGTCGGGTCGTACTTTCGTCGCTTCCGCTTCACTCTCACCGAATGCATTTGCGGTCTGAAAAATGTATACAAACGTTATTAGATTATTAAACTAAAACAGACGTATCAAAGATAAACTTTATAAACGAAAACTCTGCGACGACTATGGATAATCCTTAGGGGTTTGAACATTTTATGCTACCAAAATTATTTATTTAGATTACTGAGATTGTATTTAAGACACAGTACCTTTAGCCCACCATATCTCTTCCAATATTGCCAACAGGAACCACACAATCTGTATTGTAAATGTTCTGGGCCCCACATATACCACTGGTTTGACGTAGTCACTGAAATAATTAATTTTGATCATCAAATAAAATTATTACGTTTACGACATCGATAATTAATACTCTTGATTTGATCTTAATCCCGCTTTCTTTATTGGAAGAAACTTTTGAAAAGTTTTGAGTGTTGGGTATCGAGTGCTCATTGTGATTTTTTTTCTTCTGTTTATTCCTGTCCATATTTGACTGGTGTAGTAATTTGCCGATCATCAGAATTAAAATGACTGCATGCATATTAATTTTATAACCCATCATAATAAAGTTATAGTAACATCCAACTTATGTGGTTCATCAATGGCTCATTATATTCTTGCACAGGTTTCAAAGCGTAACAAATGTTAACCAATCAAAACGCTTTCAAAAACGCGGAGTCGGGCGAATCACACATCTATCCTCCGCAGTGTGAGCGAGACAGACACGAGACAAACAAAAATTCACCATTAGTTGGATCTTATTGTACTAATGTTTTATTACAAACTTGCCACCCATCCCTACATCGCACATACCCTAATGAAAAGTGTATGTAATGTATGTATATAATAAAGTAATCTACCCGTACTTTCTCTTTTGTTAACAATAGTTACGGCGCCACCTATTAGATATATTGCGGATATTTAGCTGACTGAAAAGAATAGAATTGATTTTTATATCTGTCTTTATTTTTTTTAAATTATCTTCGTTACAAATCTCATCCTGTTAATAACAAACCCAACAAAATAATTTTCTACAAATTACATTTCGGTGGTTCACTTTTATTTATTTAGAGTATTAATAATCCTACAGTGCTAAACCTTGTTGATTTAGCATCAGAGTAAATTTACGTTAAAATTGCAATTTTAGTATTAGCCCACATTCATATTATACAGAGAATAAGCAAACTCACTACTTTTTAGGAGCAAATATTACTCCCGTAGAACCTCGTACTAGGTTAACCTTTGCTAAGTCTTTGTTTATTATTATGAATTTTGATTAATACTAAGTGCAGTCTCAGCGTGAATTTACTCCAACGCTTACTTAACCTTGTTTATTAATAACACTGCTAATGTTTAAGTCACCATTAAATTATTAACCAATACAAATAGTGTATTACCTTGGCATGAAAGGCAGATTTGTGCGGGCGGTAACGCGGCGGTGCCATTGGTTCCGCCGTTGAGTACAGCGGGCGTCTTGCCGCCGCCGGCGCTCGAACTAATCAACGCCTGGTTCGGTTTGTTGCTGGAATATTACCACACCATACGTTACACGATGAGTTTCAAGGATCACGGAACCACGGTAGAACTATCAAACTGTTTTATAACACGAACCGGATCGACATAGGAACATGTTGATCTCTTCACAAAGTGAAGAACCGGTTTGAACCGGTTCAATAAAATACGGTTCCCTCTGTGAGAAATGATTAGGCGTGTCCTAGTTAACCTATGCTTTGTTCTAGGTTAGTGAAAATGGGTGTAAGTGTGTTCAACAGACTTTCATCTCATCATTGCTATTGTCTATGAGAACCCCATACAAGCAGTGGCGTAGCTACCAAGGGGCTAGGCGGGGCAGTGCCCCGGGGCCCTCAAGCTCAGGGGGCCCTCGAATCTTTATCAGAAAATCTCAATCAAACTCAACTTTTGAAAATTTCTCCCATTTTCAAAATAAATATGACAAGTGACAACTCGAGTTTAATCATGGCAACTCAGTTGTAATATATTCCAAAGTTATAAAAAGGTATTCCCTTAAATTATTTGTGTGGGTTGACAGTGTTATTAATGTTTACATCAAATGTCGGATATCAATATCTGCATATTATTATTTATCGATATGCGTTTTTGTGATTCGCGATTGTTAACTTCCAGTCAAGTTTTTTTTCGAGCAGTGGGCCCCATTTTTTTATTTGCCCCAGGGCCCTAGGTTACCTAGCTACGCCACTGCATACAAGCAATATATATATATAATGTAGAACCACATAATATGGTAATGTTTAATTACCTACATCGATCTTCCATATTATGATAATAATGGTATCAATCTGACATGATTCCATCTATGAAATGTGTACCAAACTGTACATTACTTGAAATTAATAAAATATTAGTCATAAACAAGCGTTAATATCGTGATATAAAAATGCATATATTCTCTACATTATTGAAGTATATTCGTTGGTACAAACACTCACTAGTTGGGAATGTACACTTGTTTCAACTTGGATTCTGCCTCGACTGCCTTGACGCGCTTCTGTTGCACATAGCGATCTGTCGTTTTCCACATGTAGTAGTATTCCACAAGATTTTTCAACGTCTTCCACGGCAGCTGAAAATATACTCTCATTTATGTACGATACAGTGCAATTTGATATATTGAAGATATTAACAGGCTGATGACATGTAAATCATTGGCCCCGGGTGCACCTGCAATTGTTAGCACCCACCAAATACAATACACCTGCGTGGTAGGTTAAAGTTCTCATTGTGTTTCTTTTTATTGAGTAAGACTGTGTCCTAACGGGATTTATTAGCTTGATTTTAAGAATAAAAATCATTTATTTAATGTAAATCTAAATACATATATGAAACATATTAAACGCTAATTAAAATATGGTTACAATTTTTTTAAATTAAAATCTAAATTTTACGTTGCTAATACTGGTACTTATAGTATTCATGAAAAATACAGGGTAAATTTAATATCTATTTTAATAGTACCGAAACAAGCTGTGAGTATATTGACAAAAATAGATCGGGTTATCATAGTAGCAAGATCTTTATCTCCAAAAGTTAAAAAAATAAGGAAATAAACTATATGTTTTACAGCTACGAACGGAATATAAAAATATGTGCACTCATAATTACAGTTTTTTTTTTGTATGTATATTCTACTTACAAAGTCCTGCCTGATATCCGCAAAGTCCTTGCCGTACTTGTCGAGCGCTTCCTCAAACAAATTGGCCTCTGACGCTGACCACTCCTCCATCTCGTCGCGACACAACACCGGTCCCGACGCGGGCACTAGCGACGATAGCGCCGACTCTATGCTGTAGCCGGACTTGTGTAGCGTGTCCATAGCGTGGAACTGAACAATATACCATACATAAATAAATAACCATTTTATTTAAACAAAGAGCTAGATCTGTTGCCAAGATCGTCTCGACCATTTCAATCCGTTGTAATATTAGTGTTTTATGTATTACAATTTCAAAAATTGTAATACATAAAACACTTTTCTTTTATTTATAGTGGCTGGTACAAAGATCAGCTGGTAATAAATAAGTATCAAACATGATTTAAATCAGTCACATAAAAAGTTTAAGTCAAGTATGTTTTATGTAAATTCGAAATAATAATCAGATTTGTGACAATATAGGTAATTTTTTTTTACACATATAATACGGTTACAGATCGGTAGGCGTTTATCATAGCGGTCGGTTGCGCAAGAGTTTGCAAGCTCATACAACTCTAGACATTAGAAGTTATAATCATAACAAGTAACTTAAAAATGATATAGCACTGCAAGACTTCCCATTTCCAGTACAGCTATATAATGTGTGATACGATAAAAAAGTAGCCTTAGTACGCTCGATAGACTGACGGATGGTTTTGTCAGCTCTGGCATTCGTTGACATATCTTCGGCACCAGTATGTAGTTTATGATTATGAAGCCGATAAAAAATTTCACTTCATAAACTAATTCGAGTTCAACAAACACACAAACTAGGTATCACGATTAGTTATAATGTAGTGTAGAGAGCAGCTCACCAATGTGATGTCTCGACTGGCGGCTGCGGCGGACATATGCAGCGAGGGTTGCTTCACACTAGAGGAGCAGTCGAGGGCGCGCGCGAAGGTACCCACAGATCTGGACACCACCAGGAACTGGTCAATCTGTCGGTCCGTCAGACCATGCTCCGGCGTCCAAACAAGAGTTTCCAATTCTTCGCCGTTGCGTGGGTCTTCTTCGCCTTGACATTAGTTAGACTTCATGATTAATATCAAATACATATTAAGTCGAATATCTAATTTTATAGAAATTCTTTATGGGCCGTTCACATGCCAACTCTGGATGCAGTTGAATTAGTTAGATAATTTGACTAAAAGTTTTTTTTTGTATGACACACGCATGAAAGAAGCCTACCACTTTTAAATGTATGGTCCATGACTGACTTAAGTTCAGAAGACTTCGAGGCTTACGAAGTCCTAAAGTAAATGACTATAAACTAAGATAAAACTGGTTTACAGTCAGCGTCATATTCATCGAAGCGCCAAGGTAGTCAAAAAGATGGAAGTACAGAAGTTCAATTACATGTAGGCAACTAAAGTTGCATTTGATCTAAGCATGCAGTGATCAAAATATCATGGCACTCTATTCAATTTTATCTACTGAGTGTCAACCTAGGAATCAAACGCTGAGGGCTACATCAGTTCAAAGACAATAACTCTCGAGATTAGTTCCTGATTCCTTGATTAGTTCGGTTTTGCTTTTCACAATTCTCGTTAGGTATAAAACATTTTTTTAACAGGTAAATAAGTTTTTTTTAACAATATTATTGAAATGAGAAACATAAAAATCTCCTTTTTTACAATAGACATTATATAATAAAATATCAATGCTTACCTTCTTTTAATAAATTAGTTACTTCAGTCTGATATCTACTTCCAACTCTGATTTCTCCCTTATCTGCTAATAAAGTCTTTTGTGAAGGATCAAATACTAAACAATAAAAAAATGCGTCCTGAAACAAAACAGAACAGTGTATCAATGTACGTTTCATTCTTCATATCTCATCAATGTTCGTTGGGGTAGTGATTTGATTTATTTTAACAGTAATAAAGACTAAAAATTCATCAAGTCATTCGATATAACAATTATATGAACTCGTATAGAGTTGGAGTACTTATTCAAATCAGTGGTTCTACCGCGTAAGTGAGTACAATAGTGTTGGTGGTAGGAAGTAACCGATAAACAGGATAGATTGTCTTACAAACAACAAATGATTGTTCTGATTGACCTCTTTTATTATTTATTATGTGAGAGATTCTGCTAATTGATCATCTTAATGAATTTAATCTAAATTGCGTCGGTTTATAATAGGTTTAGTTAGGAGTATATTATTGTTGTTGATGCGGTGCGTTTTCCGGTACATACTCACATCCTTATTGAGATAGCTGAGCAGCGACTCCGTCTCGTTGAGCAGCGTGACGGTGCACTTGCCGCGGATGTGTGTGGCCGGCAGCGTTTCCACGTGCCGGGAAAGGAACAGTTCGCGGTGTTTCGCCTGGTGCCGTTGCTTCGGCGCCAGTCCGTCTGTGCCTGGTAGATCACTAGATTCCTCCTCCATCGCCGCTGAAACACATATACAATTGAACATTAAAACCAATAGCAAACATATTTGAGCAGCGGCGAATTTATCCTATGGCCACAATAGGTCTGGGCATAACGGGGCCAGCTATTAGGGATGGTCAATAATGGCATAAAATTGTTTCTTCATTTGTTAATTCAAAACTAATTCTTAAATTAATCAAAACTAAATTTTTCAACATCTTTCAATAAACGTAGTCAAGAAAGTAGTAAATTAGCATACGAAGTGTCTAAAAAAGGAGCGGCTAGTACTATATGGCCTAGAGCGGCCTGCAAATCCGCCTCTGCATTTGATACAGCTATGTGTAAAAAACAAACATCATAAATAAAATTGGATTTTAGAAAAAAATAAGCAACAGAAACGTCTTCTTTGTTAATGTATAGCTTAAAACTCATTAAGCTCTATTTTTTGGAATCACTTAATTTTTCAAACAGCGCTAATCGAGTGCCAGAAGCGACATTATAAAGCCCATCTCGTTAAATTTCATTAGTATTCAGGATTTAATGGCTTATCTATTGAATCCTTGATTTAATTAAGTTGACAAATGTTATGATACATTTTTTATTTCTCTTCCAAGCCTGAAAGGAACCTAGAACCACCAAAACAAGCGATACCATAAAACTGTCATTTAAAGAAAGCGACCATGGAGGTCATGAAAGTTTTTGGAAATAACTTTATTTGAACAATGAAAAGCAAAACTTCCCAGCCCATGATAAGCACCTCGGGTGTCGAGAGGTATCGTATTTCAATTCAGCCTCTTTCTAGAGTGTAGTGGCACGTAGTGGGCCATTGAGTAGTTTCCAGAGTGCTATCGCCGTAGTATCGAACATGGGTCCCGTAATTTCGCACGGAAACACAAATCTGACTGATCAAACAAAACCACGAATGGTCTTTTCGAATTGGAAACATTTTTCTCAGTTATGTTGATACTTTGATTGTTTGACCTGTCGATTGGCTAAACGACATAATTATATACATACATACAACTTCATAATAAGAGTTGGGATGTACAGTCAACAGCACGTCACGTTTTCCAAAACTGATAATTTTTTCCACTTTATTTCAAACCTTAACATTGAGCGAAGAATTCAAAATCAAACCAATTGTGGCAATCTGACGTGTGTGTACATAATTTATTTTTAATTCGATTGAACACAAATGCAACTACTAAAATTGGTTACTTTAGAAGTTTGCAGCGAATTAATTTCAGAAACAGTATCCTCGATAGCGCATTTTGCCTCAAATTAGGATGATATGGATAACAGCATTAATGCGCTTGTCAATTAAAATTAGTGTTTCATGTAGAAACTAGATGCAGATATTAACTTTCATTTTAATTATTTTAAGTTGATTTGTTAATAATAATAAGAAGGTAATAAACTGGGAATAAAAACAAAAATTGTTTACTTGGATAATTTCAATCAGTTACTACTAAAATACCGGTCAGCATTTTGGCTGCTACGACAACCCTACTAGTCGTGCACATACCATATCTGAAAAGTATGCTTTTGACATTTATGTATAATACATACTAAAAATATTAATAGCATTTTTATGAATACGAGAGAATGTGAGAGATAAGGTAATGAATGTTAATCACCGACTACCCAGCCGGCAGGTGCGTTCGTTACGAAACGCACCGGGGTTGCGATTTTTATGCGTCGATGTTGTGCCCGTCCGCCATTACGACACGCGCTATTACGCGGATCGTAAGACAACATGTCTGCTGCATTATTTATTCAAAGAATAGATATTTCGATCTCTATATATTTTCGTAAAAAAACTGCCATTGAACATTAGTTGTATACAATCAAACTCATGTTAATGTTGTGGCAAATTAATTAGGTAGATTGCATTGTTTTGAGCAATAATCAATGATAATTTAAAATGAACAGCATTTTAGTTTGTAAGTATGTTAAATTAAAACATTGGCATATCAGATTATAAAACATAAAATGTCTTGCCATTTCCGGAGTGGAAGTGATCGGCAATGTTGTTTTTTTTCTGTGACTATTCAAGAGGGGCGTTGGCGTTACCTACACTAGGGACCGCGTCCCCGTGGGCCGGGAACATGCGACCCCTGCGGGGCAAAATCGCTCGGCCCGTGTCGCGTCACGCGCCAACAGATGCCGTAAGAATCTAGCTTCAGTTTAATGAATTAGGTCAACAAAAGGATTGATATCAGTTACTTTAAACATGTCAAACTGTTATTAAACAACCGAATAAAACGGTTCAAGGGGAGAATATCTTTGAATTGATAAAAATGGTCCATGACAACACGTGTCCCCAAACGAGTACAAAATTAGACTTATTTCGAAAGAAGTACTGAGAGGTGAGTGTGATGGGCGCGTGTCGGCGAGGGGGGTGCGGTAATCAGGGGGTGGGAATGAGAAGGTACCGGCTACTTATTATTACCACAGTCTGCTCAGATACCTCGCTAATCACGACTCGTAACAATAAAGCTGTGTTTGGAAAATACGTCGATGGCGTTTAATGAGAGCGACAGCGACAGTCAGGACACAAGCACACTACAAAATTGGTCATTATATTGTTGGAAAATATCGTAAATAATATGCCTACTAACTAAATTAACGAATAAGTAACCACACTTACAGGATGTTTTAAGATCTGTACATGTAGCAAAATTTCTTCTTATTAAAGGGTGAAATTTTTTTGATGAATTTTAGAAAAATGAATAGACAATTTTGAAATCTCGGTCAATGAGAACACGAACGTCCTTCAGAATCGTATAACGCGGCGGAGGTCGAGCCAACTCAGCGTTTGCTACCTTGGAGCTATTATTGATATTAGAAAGAAGGGATGCAGTGTAAAGTAGGGGAACTTTGGCTGAGCGCAAATTAATCTTATACTACCGAGGGTTCTACAAACCAAAATAATTACAAAAATTACAAGATTCATTTGCAATAGGCAACTGTTCTAAATTCTTTTATTCTTTGTCTCTTTTTTGTCCTTTCCTTCGTCATACAGTTACTTTAGCTAAATGAACACAACTTATCCCACAACAAAAAACTGAATCTTATTCCAAGATATAATTATCGGATAAACATTTTATTAATATTGTTATTATGTTAGAGATCTCTGTACCATCAGTTACGGAACCCTATAAATGTTAAAGTAAGTAACGAGGGTGAATCCAGTTTCATGTAGCATTGATATCCTACGGTGAGATGAGACTGGCAAAAACCTTAACACAATTGTTCGGTGGTTCTCGTACAGAAGCAGCACGCGATCGCTCCACGCCCCGCTAGTCATTGTTATACAGTTACATTATTTAACGAAATTAATTAGATGTAATTTCTTGGTACTTCGATAATGAAATAAGTTTGTTCTTAAGCAACTCTGTGTGTTTATTGCGGAATATCTAACACAAATGTTGCCCTTCGACTTTGGTCGTGGTTAGAGAATATCACTAGGCCCCGTGAGAAATATTAATTTTTAAAATTGTGTTTGGTATTATTTAAGCTCGTCAATTAGATTGTCTTTGGATATTTTATATTATGAAATATATTCTAAAAATTGGATTGTTAAGAATTAGGATGTCATTAAAAACAGTCGCTAGTTGTTAAGTTTATTGTCGGTTCTTTTCAGACTGCTCAGCAAAAAAGTCTCCCGTTATAGACTTTGCGAAGCATAGTTTTTCAACTTTTACTAAAGCTAATGAAAATTTAGAGTCAAGAAACGATGTCAAACATTTCCAAAAATTCAAAAAAGAATATGGATTTTATAACGAAATTAAACTGTCATTCTGGTTCCATTTTTCATCGGTCACTACTACTACTCGTATATCAGCGCTGTATGATATCTACGTATTGTATCGCCATTAATCCATTCTGATGACTCTGCTTTAGAAATATTCAAAAGCCCTATAGAGTGACATGGTTTTAACAAGGGCATACTCTATTACTTAGAAAGTTGATGTGTTTTGTAAGAAGTGAAGTCAAATCGGCACATAAGTGAACACAATATTCCTAGAGAAAAAGAATATCTAATCTAATTTATAATGCTAGGATATTAGTCGTTTTAAGGCGTTTTTCAATACTACTCCTAGAGTTATGCTTCGTTTGTGTATCAATCCTAACAATAATCTATGTGCCTTGCTAATTTTGCGTAACGAAACAATTTTGAAAATATAATTAAGTGAATTACTTTGCTCACTACAAGAAGAAAGGGTTCGAAAGATCATGATAAAAATACGTCCAATATGTACAAACTATGGTGAAATTAGAACCGTTGAGCTGGTTTCGTAATTATGACGTGACTGAGGTGCTCCAAAAACATTTCGTTTACAAAACTGTTCACATTTTTAGCTATACTGCTAATATTGCGAACGGTAGGTTGAGAGCGATCCTGCAATCTCAGACTTTCATTAGTTTCAGTTTATTAAGACTCTTATGAAGGATTTCAGAAAGCTGTGGACTCCTTATTGTCAAAATGTTTATAGCAACTGGATGAGCGAATGATACGAGAAAAAGTGTCATTAATTTGTATAAAAAAATTGATTTTTTTTTGCTGGATCTTATAAGGTGCTCAATGCGTATTAGTTATTAAGCGAAAATTCGCGGTGCGTCTAATTATGTTAAAAAATAATTCTGTTTACTTTGTGGAAGTCACAAGGGACTTTAATGCTACACTTCAAACGTCATATTCGAATAAAGTTGTAAACAAACCTACAAATATTTTCAGACATTTATGGTTTTACTATGATTGGTATAAATAAAAAAAGTTGTCGATGTATAATCTCGATAAACGTCTCTAGAGCTCCGTTGGAGGGAGCTATTTACTGCGATTCCGACCGAGGGCGGCGGCCGAATTGCGGGGGATTTACTTTATGATAATTATTTCGATTGCCATCACCGAGAGAAGAGTCGGGCGCTAGAACCGATGCCGGTACTAGAACACTGTTCAAGAGAGACGAAACAAAATGCCTCGTACAAATCAAAGCTCTTTGGCCGGAACCACTTTTCATCGCGGCCCGGCAACACGCTAAGTGATTAAATTGCAAATCACTAAATCAAATAGCTTATTGTTATACCACATTTCTGCAATTTCACAAATGAATATAATAGTAAAAGTTTATGTTTATATAAGTGTTCTAGCCTAGATTTTCTGTGCTGTGCCTGGAATTACATAAATGGAGAGCCTTCTCAAGAATCTACTGGAATACGGAAAGACGGGGGGGTGTCATATGTACTTATGAATACAAAACATTGAATACTTTAGACATTAGATAGAAGTCAGCTTCTGTTTTTTATAATATATCCAGTACGAGTAATGCAGAAGTAATACAGTCATTATAAAATCGAGAATGCAGTTTCTAAGATAGATTTGTCTGTTTTTGTTTATTTATGATTATCAGAAATATAGCAAACTAATTCATTTCCGGAAGAATTTGTGCTACAATAAGTACTTCCGGAAGTCGTCAATTAAATTAAAATTAGACAATCTCACTAGTTTTCTTCGTAAGAATAATTTGAAGTCTAAACGTATACAAAGGCGATCGATTCTCGTTAGTTTTTGGGAAATGTTTTCAAGCTAGTGGTTTTCATTTAGTAAAATCGAATTCATGGGTGTTTAATTTACATGTAAGCTTTTGTTCAGTACGACTTATTACAAAGCTCTCTACAAAAAACCTTATACATCAATACCTCTATCATGAATAGAAGTACCTTTTGACTTCATTCATTGATGAATCAACTACGAAAACATATGCTTACCGCATATTTTTACATTTCTCTTGTTCCAACAAATTGATAGACGAGGTGAGAGATCTAGGATGATATAATAAATTTGTTGATATGGGTACCCAAGATGTTGTAGGAAATATGTTGAGGGCAAAGGCGCTTTAAGTTTGTGGCTTTCCTAAATTTACTTTTTTCTGATTTTCTGATGGTGATGTCTTTATGATGGTAGGTTAGGTTAGGTTTATCATTAGCATCATCATCTTTGTGTGTTATGATAGCTCTATGCTACCTTATAACGGTTTTTTGTTTCTTCACATAAAGTGTATTAAAACTAATACCTAAATATTGAAGCCACTGTTTGAAGTTTAAGACTTGTAAGTGATGATAAAAGTTAAGCAAGTGATAAGTGCATGTGCTCGAATAAGGAAAGTAGAGTTGAGGGAGCCAAGAATGTAAATGGAGGTTTATTACATAACTAAACAGAATGCACTGTTTTAATAAACATAACCTTATCTTATATAGGGATTTTTTTTATCGATGATGGCTTTTTGTTTTACACCTAATCTATGTTCTAAGCTTAGGCGCTGAAGTTGGTGACGATAACAGTTCGAATCTCTTTAACCTTTATCTTGGCAACATTCCAACTATGATTTTTTTTTAATATAGTGAGTTCACTGATGTTGAATGTGGTTACAAAGAGTGTAACAAGTCTTTTAATGATCATGAATTGTATCAAAATGATGTGGACCATGGGCTATTGTTCTGGTCCGACTGCTGCAGATAGATATATGTGCATCGTGGTAACGATGGTCTTGTGCCGGTCACAATTTATTGACGATTTAATAACAGGGAATTATGGATCCACACGCGTCACTACGCAACTAATTAAAGCGTAGGCAAAGAGAAAATGGCAATCTGTGGAGTTTTGCCCCCTTTTAGTGGGGGGGGGATGTCGGTTACGTGTGCCCCCTTGGGGTGGTCGGGTGTATGGTTTTTCTGCTCGGGCATCCTTTGCTTACTTATTGATCCAGTCAAATGTGTGGAGGTGGCGCTGTGGGTGGCGCGCCCGGCCCCGCGCCTCCCCGAAGGGGGTACGTCCAAATAAATCTGCCCGCCCGCGAAACACCGCAGTGACAACAGTGGCGGCCGGTAAGATGCGATCCCGATCCCGCTTCCGATTAATTGTCATAGTCGGAGCCGACCGACCTTCCGTTAGCGGCGTCATCGCCGGACGTTATACATAACCTAGTACATAAAATCGTTGAGTGCCATTTTAATTGGAATTATTTCAATTGAAAGGTAGCGACGGGCGCGACCTTAGAAATAGGCATGCGCGCCAATGTCGAAGGTACCTTACATAGTGGCGAAACCGCGACGCTTCTGCTCGCAGGGGTCAATGACGTCTGATTTAACAAACACTACACATGTAATTCTTCTTAATCAATATTCTTGATACGGAGACCCTCCCCTCCATCATAACATTTGTCTTGATTAAATGTACACGCTGCAAAATCACCCGTAATTAATCTTATTTATTTATTAGTCCCATATAACACTAACTGTATATGGACATTTTGAAGATGGTCTATTTTAAAAATGAGCACATATTTATCCACATCGAACACGTCAATCGAGAAGACCGTACTTTAGAAATAGAAGTATGAAAACATATATACACACATTTATTTACGATGAGTAGAAAAAATTGAACGATGACATCAAATTCGATACGTACGACGCGGATTATGCGTCCGTATATCCAGTAACCTCCCAGGCTTCACCACTTTTTGAGTATTCTACCTTAATTTTAAGTAATAAGATTTGGATGACATGGCATAGAATATAAAAATACTGATCTATACTTTTATAGTGACTTAAAAATATAGTATTCACAACAGAAATAAACTCTTCATTTGCTGAAGGTTATTGCACAATTAGAATGCCGAAAAGACGCACACTCTCTACCAGTCAACCGGAGTGTTATCAAGCAGAGTGTAAAAAGAGGGAGCAACAAACACGCATACATACATATTACTATAAGCTTAATCAAAAATAATCAAAATAACACTTGACCGCGTCATAAACATTTTCTTTTTCTTGAACATGTATCTTTTTTTTTAATCTTTAAATCGATCAAGCTTGCGAGCAAATTTTCTTTTTGGAGTATGTGCTTGAAATTCTACATCTTTAGTTAACAAATAATTAAAAATAAAAAAAAACCTCGCCAAGTAAAATTTTGCTACAAAATTTTGCCCTTCGACTTTGGTCGTGGTTAGAGAATATCACTAGGCCCCGTGAGAAATATTAATTTTTAAAATTGTGTTTGGTATTATTTAAGCTCGTCAATTAGATTGTCTTTGGATATTTTATATTATGAAATATATTCTAAAAATTGGATTGTTAAGAATTAGGATGTCATTAAAAACAGTCGCTAGTTGTTAAGTTTATTGTCGGTTCTTTTCAGACTGCTCAGCAAAAAAGTCTCCCGTTATAGACTTTGCGAAGCATAGTTTTTCAACTTTTACTAAAGCTAATGAAAATTTAGAGTCAAGAAACGATGTCAAACATTTCCAAAAATTCAAAAAAGAATATGGATTTTATAACGAAATTAAACTGTCATTCTGGTTCCATTTTTCATCGGTCACTACTACTACTCGTATATCAGCGCTGTATGATATCTACGTATTGTATCGCCATTAATCCATTCTGATGACTCTGCTTTAGAAATATTCAAAAGCCCTATAGAGTGACATGGTTTTAACAAGGGCATACTCTATTACTTAGAAAGTTGATGTGTTTTGTAAGAAGTGAAGTCAAATCGGCACATAAGTGAACACAATATTCCTAGAGAAAAAGAATATCTAATCTAATTTATAATGCTAGGATATTAGTCGTTTTAAGGCGTTTTTCAATACTACTCCTAGAGTTATGCTTCGTTTGTGTATCAATCCTAACAATAATCTATGTGCCTTGCTAATTTTGCGTAACGAAACAATTTTGAAAATATAATTAAGTGAATTACTTTGCTCACTACAAGAAGAAAGGGTTCGAAAGATCATGATAAAAATACGTCCAATATGTACAAACTATGGTGAAATTAGAACCGTTGAGCTGGTTTCGTAATTATGACGTGACTGAGGTGCTCCAAAAACATTTCGTTTACAAAACTGTTCACATTTTTAGCTATACTGCTAATATTGCGAACGGTAGGTTGAGAGCGATCCTGCAATCTCAGACTTTCATTAGTTTCAGTTTATTAAGACTCTTATGAAGGATTTCAGAAAGCTGTGGACTCCTTATTGTCAAAATGTTTATAGCAACTGGATGAGCGAATGATACGAGAAAAAGTGTCATTAATTTGTATAAAAAAATTGATTTTTTTTTGCTGGATCTTATAAGGTGCTCAATGCGTATTAGTTATTAAGCGAAAATTCGCGGTGCGTCTAATTATGTTAAAAAATAATTCTGTTTACTTTGTGGAAGTCACAAGGGACTTTAATGCTACACTTCAAACGTCATATTCGAATAAAGTTGTAAACAAACCTACAAATATTTTCAGACATTTATGGTTTTACTATGATTGGTATAAATAAAAAAAGTTGTCGATGTATAATCTCGATAAACGTCTCTAGAGCTCCGTTGGAGGGAGCTATTTACTGCGATTCCGACCGAGGGCGGCGGCCGAATTGCGGGGGATTTACTTTATGATAATTATTTCGATTGCCATCACCGAGAGAAGAGTCGGGCGCTAGAACCGATGCCGGTACTAGAACACTGTTCAAGAGAGACGAAACAAAATGCCTCGTACAAATCAAAGCTCTTTGGCCGGAACCACTTTTCATCGCGGCCCGGCAACACGCTAAGTGATTAAATTGCAAATCACTAAATCAAATAGCTTATTGTTATACCACATTTCTGCAATTTCACAAATGAATATAATAGTAAAAGTTTATGTTTATATAAGTGTTCTAGCCTAGATTTTCTGTGCTGTGCCTGGAATTACATAAATGGAGAGCCTTCTCAAGAATCTACTGGAATACGGAAAGACGGGGGGGTGTCATATGTACTTATGAATACAAAACATTGAATACTTTAGACATTAGATAGAAGTCAGCTTCTGTTTTTTATAATATATCCAGTACGAGTAATGCAGAAGTAATACAGTCATTATAAAATCGAGAATGCAGTTTCTAAGATAGATTTGTCTGTTTTTGTTTATTTATGATTATCAGAAATATAGCAAACTAATTCATTTCCGGAAGAATTTGTGCTACAATAAGTACTTCCGGAAGTCGTCAATTAAATTAAAATTAGACAATCTCACTAGTTTTCTTCGTAAGAATAATTTGAAGTCTAAACGTATACAAAGGCGATCGATTCTCGTTAGTTTTTGGGAAATGTTTTCAAGCTAGTGGTTTTCATTTAGTAAAATCGAATTCATGGGTGTTTAATTTACATGTAAGCTTTTGTTCAGTACGACTTATTACAAAGCTCTCTACAAAAAACCTTATACATCAATACCTCTATCATGAATAGAAGTACCTTTTGACTTCATTCATTGATGAATCAACTACGAAAACATATGCTTACCGCATATTTTTACATTTCTCTTGTTCCAACAAATTGATAGACGAGGTGAGAGATCTAGGATGATATAATAAATTTGTTGATATGGGTACCCAAGATGTTGTAGGAAATATGTTGAGGGCAAAGGCGCTTTAAGTTTGTGGCTTTCCTAAATTTACTTTTTTCTGATTTTCTGATGGTGATGTCTTTATGATGGTAGGTTAGGTTAGGTTTATCATTAGCATCATCATCTTTGTGTGTTATGATAGCTCTATGCTACCTTATAACGGTTTTTTGTTTCTTCACATAAAGTGTATTAAAACTAATACCTAAATATTGAAGCCACTGTTTGAAGTTTAAGACTTGTAAGTGATGATAAAAGTTAAGCAAGTGATAAGTGCATGTGCTCGAATAAGGAAAGTAGAGTTGAGGGAGCCAAGAATGTAAATGGAGGTTTATTACATAACTAAACAGAATGCACTGTTTTAATAAACATAACCTTATCTTATATAGGGATTTTTTTTATCGATGATGGCTTTTTGTTTTACACCTAATCTATGTTCTAAGCTTAGGCGCTGAAGTTGGTGACGATAACAGTTCGAATCTCTTTAACCTTTATCTTGGCAACATTCCAACTATGATTTTTTTTTAATATAGTGAGTTCACTGATGTTGAATGTGGTTACAAAGAGTGTAACAAGTCTTTTAATGATCATGAATTGTATCAAAATGATGTGGACCATGGGCTATTGTTCTGGTCCGACTGCTGCAGATAGATATATGTGCATCGTGGTAACGATGGTCTTGTGCCGGTCACAATTTATTGACGATTTAATAACAGGGAATTATGGATCCACACGCGTCACTACGCAACTAATTAAAGCGTAGGCAAAGAGAAAATGGCAATCTGTGGAGTTTTGCCCCCTTTTAGTGGGGGGGGGATGTCGGTTACGTGTGCCCCCTTGGGGTGGTCGGGTGTATGGTTTTTCTGCTCGGGCATCCTTTGCTTACTTATTGATCCAGTCAAATGTGTGGAGGTGGCGCTGTGGGTGGCGCGCCCGGCCCCGCGCCTCCCCGAAGGGGGTACGTCCAAATAAATCTGCCCGCCCGCGAAACACCGCAGTGACAACAGTGGCGGCCGGTAAGATGCGATCCCGATCCCGCTTCCGATTAATTGTCATAGTCGGAGCCGACCGACCTTCCGTTAGCGGCGTCATCGCCGGACGTTATACATAACCTAGTACATAAAATCGTTGAGTGCCATTTTAATTGGAATTATTTCAATTGAAAGGTAGCGACGGGCGCGACCTTAGAAATAGGCATGCGCGCCAATGTCGAAGGTACCTTACATAGTGGCGAAACCGCGACGCTTCTGCTCGCAGGGGTCAATGACGTCTGATTTAACAAACACTACACATGTAATTCTTCTTAATCAATATTCTTGATACGGAGACCCTCCCCTCCATCATAACATTTGTCTTGATTAAATGTACACGCTGCAAAATCACCCGTAATTAATCTTATTTATTTATTAGTCCCATATAACACTAACTGTATATGGACATTTTGAAGATGGTCTATTTTAAAAATGAGCACATATTTATCCACATCGAACACGTCAATCGAGAAGACCGTACTTTAGAAATAGAAGTATGAAAACATATATACACACATTTATTTACGATGAGTAGAAAAAATTGAACGATGACATCAAATTCGATACGTACGACGCGGATTATGCGTCCGTATATCCAGTAACCTCCCAGGCTTCACCACTTTTTGAGTATTCTACCTTAATTTTAAGTAATAAGATTTGGATGACATGGCATAGAATATAAAAATACTGATCTATACTTTTATAGTGACTTAAAAATATAGTATTCACAACAGAAATAAACTCTTCATTTGCTGAAGGTTATTGCACAATTAGAATGCCGAAAAGACGCACACTCTCTACCAGTCAACCGGAGTGTTATCAAGCAGAGTGTAAAAAGAGGGAGCAACAAACACGCATACATACATATTACTATAAGCTTAATCAAAAATAATCAAAATAACACTTGACCGCGTCATAAACATTTTCTTTTTCTTGAACATGTATCTTTTTTTTTAATCTTTAAATCGATCAAGCTTGCGAGCAAATTTTCTTTTTGGAGTATGTGCTTGAAATTCTACATCTTTAGTTAACAAATAATTAAAAATAAAAAAAAACCTCGCCAAGTATCATAATAAATACCTATGTACAATTTTTTCGTCTGGATAGAATCCTTCAGGGAGAAGTAGTAATCTATCACCATAATACAGAGTTGTAATTTAAATAAGATCATCATCAATTATGGGTACTCGTTGTCTACAATATTGTAATTGTTTAATGACTGTTTGTGCCAAAATAAAGAGTAAAAAAAAGATCATCTGAACAAAAACGACAAAAGAACTACACTTAACTCAATCACCCTTCCTCTCATTTCTTCCTATCACATGTATGCTGATGATTTGCAACTTTACACTCAAACATCTATAGATGATCTATGTGCAGCCATTGCCACCACCAACATCGATCTTGAGCAGATTTGCGATTGGAGTCGTTGACATGGTCTAATAGTTAACCCTCATAAAACGCAGGCAATTATTATTGGAAGCCATCGGTATCAGTCGAGAATAAATTATGGAACACTATCTCCAACCTTATTAAATGGCGTTCGTATACCATTTAAGGATACTTTTAGAAATCTTGGTGTCATAATCGATGGCAACTTATCTTGGTGCATGTTGGAGAGGTCAGTAGGAGGGTGTTTGGCGCCTACAACTCCCTCAAACTCTCTACCGGTAGATATCAGCCGTCCAAAATCACGTGACTCTTACGAAACAGATAAAGGAACATTTCCTCAAGCTGGATTTTTCCTCCTGAATTATATTGTTTCTTTTTTCTTTCCTTTATATTTATAAGAGGTATGTAATACATGTATATGATGTATATATATAGGATAGGTGTATTTTTCTATACGTGTCTTTTTCTCTGTTTTATAGCGATTATACAAATACTCTTTATTGCACTCAAAATTTTACATAAAACAAGTAAATAAATTTGTTACAAAGGTGGGCTTATCTCTAGAAGAGATCTCTTCTAAATTTACATAAATCATAGATTAACCCACTACTTACTCGTTTCTTTAATTAGTATAATTTCCTTTGGTCAAGGGTAGCCTGGAAGAAATTGCTTTTTTTTTGTATAACTGTAATTGTACGCAATAAAGTATATTAATTCATTAGGCAGCTACTTAATAATCATCCTTACGAAATCTTATAATATTTAACTGAAATTTCTCAGTCCCGCAGGAAACAGATAAATTCAATCACATGACCAAAACATTTACAAACTAAAATACATAAAAAACCAGTTTAACAAGCGGCCATTCAAATTATAATTAGTTTAAAGCGATATTGTCGATACAAATTTAACATTCATTAGAGCTTAAAATGTCATTAAACCTTAATAGAAGTTTGTGCAACTCACCGTAACAAAGATAAATAAGGAAATGTGCATCTCGACTAGATTGCTGCTTTGTATTCTGATATCAAATGAATATTCATAAAGATCCTTTTTTTTTATGAGATCGGGGGCAGACGAACAGGCGGATCACCTGATGGTAAATGATCATCGTCGCCCATGGACACCTGTAACACCAGAGGGGCTACAAATGCGCTGCCGGCCTTTGAGGGACGAATATGCCCTACGCTTGAAAGTCTGAAGGTCGTATCGGTCCGGAAATACCGCTGGCGACAAACTGTTCCAGAGTTTGACTGTGCGAGGCAGGAAACTTCTAGAAAAACGCACAGGTGAGGACTTACAACCATCCAAATGATGGTCGTGGATTTCTTGTCGCGTGGAACGATGGCGGAAGGTAGCGGCAGGTATGAGTCCGAACAAATCCTCGGAGCTTTCCACGTAATAGATGCGATGGAAGATGCACAGTGAGGCTATATCTCTACGCAGGGCCAGTGGATCATGCCGACTTGAAGTGTCCCGGCAATCGACGATTCAAGTCGCTCTCCGCTGAATGCGGTCTAGAGGGAGAAGCTGGTATTGGGGTGCCCCTGCCCAAAGATGAGAACAGTACTCCATATGGGGCCGAACTTGCGCCTTGTAAAGCTGCAGGCGATGTGCTTCTTAGATGCTAATTTAGCCTTACCCTCTAAGTGACCATGGAGCTGGACCTCGCTCGATAATATGTCGACCCTATAAGATATATTTTTAAAAGTGTTGTGTTATCCAGTAAGATCCCTAAAAATGCCTTCTGTGTATTTTTAATTTCAATTGGAAAATTAAATTGGTGATATTAAAAATGTTAATTACCATAACATGTGGCGTGATTAATTTCGAGTTTCTAGAGTCCCACAAAACAGGTTGTTTTCAGTGAATGTAAGCAGACATACATTCTGCTATATACTATTTATTTCCATTAATAAAAATGTCAAGATACTCGTTCTTTTTTTTAATTGTATCAACTATTGTAACATCTTTGATATCAGTCGCGAATTCGCATGTAATACACATACGAGGGTCAAACTGAAAGTTCTTAGAAAATCAAAAACTGATTACATTAGCCAGTTATTAGTTTTATTATATCTTTTCAAAATATTGTCCATTCACGTCAATACACCGCTGCATGCGATGGAACCACTGGGAAAAGCACTTTGCCCACTCGTCCTTAGGGGTCTCTTCAATGGCATCGCGATACGCAGCCACCGCTTCTTCAGCATTCATAAACCGCTTTCCTTTAAGTTTTTCTTTAATTTTTGGAAATAAATAAAAATCACAAGGCGCGAAGTCGGGGCTATACGGCGGGTGACCCAGTAATTCAACGTTTGATGTCGCCAAATAGTCGATCGTTCGCTTGGCGGTGTGCGACGAGGCGTTGTCGTGGTGAAGGAGGATCCTACTGCGAGGTCGTTTCTCTCGAACTTTTTCCAAGACAAGTGGCAAACAATTGGTAGTGTACCATTCTGCAGAAACTGTTTTTTGATCCTCTAACACAATTGTTGCAAAATGACCTATCCTTCCAAAGAACGAGGCCACCATTTTTTTTCCCGCACTTCGATCTCTCTTCACTTTAGTTGGCAACTCCTCGAAAGGAAACACCCACTGAGCAGATTGTCTTTTGGTTTTAGGATCATAACAGTAAATCCAGCTTTCGTCACCTGTTAGTATGTCGAACACAGCATTTGAGTCACCTCCGTTAAATCTTTCAATCATTTTACGACACCAATCCACACGATGGAGTTTTTGAGCCTCAGTCAAATTATGAGGTATCCACCGGGCGCAAAGCTTCCTGACCGCTAAATGTTCGTGGAGGATTTTGTGCACTTGACTCATACCGATGCCTAAGCTTGTCCGAATCTGTTGATAGGTCACTCTTTTGTCAGTCTCTATCATACGCCGCACAACACAGATGTTATCTTCAGTCGTCGCCGTAGAAGGCCGTCCCTCACGTAAATCATCAGTGAGATTAGTGCGACCACGTTTAAACTCATTAAACCAGTTGTAAACAGTCGCACGAGATGGGGCTTCATCGTGAAAGGCCAATCGTAGTCTATCATAACTTTCTTGTTGACTTAAATGACATCGAAAGTCATAAAAAATCATTGCACGAAAATTTTCTCGTGTTAAATTCATGATGACGTGACACAGACAATTTTCAATTTGCCGCCAAATCGTAAAACAAATGACAAATGAATGAAATATATACTCAGTAATATTGGCAAAGAGTTATATTTTCAAATTTTAGAATTATTTTTTTATTATATTGTTTATAAGTGGCCAGTTCTAAGAACTTTCAGTTTGACCCTCGTATTACCATTAATAAAACGAAGCATGTACATACCTCAAAAATTTTAAACCTTACGTTAATTAACAATCCGTTTCGTACAAACCATTATGTAAGCGCTTTCGAAAACAATGGGCAAATGCTATGTCATTTGAATATGTACTCTGTCATATAATAGCGACTCTCTGAAACACTCTGTTAGGTAAATCTAATCAAAGTTATATCTTTTAAAAAGATCTGCTTTTCAAAACTACATTTTAGAATGACCTTTAGCAATTCAATTGCACGGAGTAACTGAGTCCTAGAATTTAGTAGCAATAAACTGAATCCAAATCAATTTATACTAGGTCAGTATCACGCTAGCATTGATTTTTCTCGGTTACTTACCCGGTGTTAATCCGGTTAAAGTTACAGAAACACGTAATAATTCCAAAAGTCCCATGTTTAAGAAAGTAAAAGTTAAAAACTAGTCTCAATAGATCGCATTTTATTTCAAGTTTGACCTTTCTCATTGTAAAACATAGCGTTAGATCCCCTTTTAATGATGCTCTCGTCTCGTTGTGAGGTACTAGTGACAACTTCCTATCGAAGGGCAAAGCATTTTCCTGAGAATGTTTCATATAAACTTTTTTTGTGACTAATACTAATTTGAATAGACCATTTTCCAAGTTCAGTCCCTCCAGTGATTCGATTATTTTATCAAATTTAATATCGTCACGTACATGAAAAGCAGTAATAAAAAAACAATTAAGAAGATCGTTTATAAATAAGTAAAATAGTATAGTACCCAGATGCGACCCCTGAGGCATTCTCGAGGTAAATAAACAAGAGGCAACGAATTAAAGCTTATAAATCACCAAATAAAAAGTTTCATATATGGATAATTTGTGATTCAGGTTTTTGGGGGAGATTTTATTCATGAATAATCTTTACCAAAGCCTCAGTAAAAGTTACTAGGTTCCTACAAGTGGATCTAGATTTGACAAATTCATTTCGATGAGTGCTAAGATAGGGTTTATAAAATAAATGTTTAAAGAATCCAATGAAAATCGCTTACGAAATTGAAAAGATATAACTCTGGGACATAATTACTCGTATTGTCGGAATCGTTTTATCAAGGTTGTATAATTATAATTTAATTCGACAAATCTAAGGATAGAAGTATTGTTGTAGGTTGTTTACCGAATTTGAAATTTATTTACCATTCTATTTTGATTAATTTTGCATTCACAATGCCATACTGAAAATTATTCTTAATACAAAATGCTTCCATTTCACAGATTTGCTATGCTTCTATCCTATAAGTATTCTCATAAAGCTGGTGATCTGACATAACGAAGTCATTAAAATTTTACACTCATTCTATTTCTACGCGGAAAAGAGTCTATAAACTGAAATGAAATAAATGAAACTTGTTTCAATTGAGTTAAAAGTTATAAACTGAATAAATGTGCGATTAGAATGTTTTAATAAATTAAAACAGGTAAAATAGTATAGATAATTCAATTTGATTAAGTTTATGACAGTTAATTTAATGTATTTAGATCTTCTTTTTACTTTCGGACGGGTCGGGTATCCTTGTCAGTTTGCGCCATATCATTCGATTCTGGGTTGTTCTTAAATATTAATAAATAAGTTTTATCTAAAATAAAAATTAAATAATTCTTTGCTAAACGGGACCACTCAAGATTAGTGTTATGAATTGGCTATTTCCTATTTTATTCAGAAAATAAACACACTGAAAGTGCTTTTTATGGGCTTATTAAAATTAAAATTGGAACACCTCTGTCGTGTCAGTTAATTACAATTAATGTTAATATATAATGTAAAATATGAGAATATATTGCGAAAAGTACATTTTATGTTTTTAGTGTTATCAGAGAATAGAGGAATGCATCGTAGCGAGAGTTCGGTATGTCAGGGAAATTATGCAATTCAAATCGAGTAACGAAGAATCATGTTACCAAGGACGTTGCACGAAGACTTAGCAGAAGCATGAAGTCTGGAAGGACATGAGTATTCACAATCAGATTTATGTATTGGAAGAAGTCAAAAAACAGGTTAACGTGAATGAAAAGAGTTAGTGATAAACGACCGATGTGAAATAAGTGTGAAAGGATCAGGACCTCATTTCGCTGATGTTAAGGAAACGATGGCACTTTAATGGAGGCAAGAAATAATTTCATTTTAAATTATTTAATTTTCCCACTGCATTATTAATTTAACGCTAAATATATTATAATTAGTACAAAAGCGTCTTAACAAATCAATGATGACATAATTATTTTGTTGTATTGCGGTATAGTTACAAGAACTATGTACCTCAAAACTGCTATTGTTATGCTTGACATGAAGATTATACCTATGCCTATAGATATTAGAAAATTAGTAATAGTAATGATAGTGTATAACTAGACTTTGTCTACAAATAGTGAATTAGACTGTTTTTTGTCAAATTCAAATAAAACCAGTCATAGCTTGCTAAAAAAATATTATCTCATGCTCCTCCGTGTTTCGGAAGGTACTTTAAGCCGTTGGTCCCGGCTGCATCAGCACTCTGTTAAAACCACGACTCATTGTCTCTTTTCAATTCTATCCATGGGGAAGACCTGTACTCTACTAATAGCTTGATGATTATGTCAGAATTAAGAGAAGATTGAGACCATCATTACATTAATAGCTACAACATAATGGATCATATACTTCTTGAAGACTCATATGAATCTTTATTTCATTAGAATGATGACAACCACAATTGATTTCCGTAACGCGACCTTACTGTCAGTTAACTTTTGAACTTAAGAAGGCGCGTACACCCTGCACAATGCTCTAACCTGTTTCCTAATATAAAAATAATTTGCAAATAATATGCAACTCATAATGAGAAATTGTATTTTTAAGGGTTGTCACGATCAAAATGGGGAGTTTTAAAATTTTCTCGACAGAAAAAAAATTACAAAGTTCATAGTTTTTCTTTTCTTTTAATTATAACAACTTTTTTATGTTAAGGAAAACCAACAAATATATAAGTTAGTTTATAGCTTTAACGAGATTTTTTCCAATAATCGTAAAGTTTTGTGATATCTCTCTCATTGATGGGCAAGTTGATTTCGTCTAGTCTTCTTCTTTGTCATTAGGCCCAGCCTTAATGTAAATTGGGTTATGTCACACGTTTTGTGTGTTTCTATCGTCTGTTTGTTCGAATTTTTAACAGCAAAAGTACAAAACAATGTAGCTCATTTATGCCTGACTTTAATGTATAAAAAAATATTAGAAACGCATTTATGACGTCATCGCTATAGTTTTTAAGCCATAATCGAAAATTAAATGCGTCCGTTCAGTAATTAATAAATGATTGTAGAGTTTGTTTGCGATGTTTATTGACGGAAGGTGTCAGTGGCGGCCAGTGGAAGTGGCAATGTGGTAAAAGTGTAATGAGGGTCGGTTGGTCCCGCGACGAGGTGCAGCGCGGCGCGGCCGGCGGCGGCCGGGGCGGGGACGGGCGGGCGCGCGGAAGGAATGCGTCGTTTTCGCATCGGGAGAAACGAATGCGTTTAAGCGTCGCGGGTACACAATGGCGGCGTGACGAGATCCGGTTCGCGGGCGGCGCGGGGGCAGGGGCGGGGGCTCTAATCGATAGCCGGCGAGCGACGGCCGGGCGACTGTGGCGCATAGGTGACAGCTCGGGTCCAATCAAATTAACGGCCGTGGAGGAAAGCTGCAGTGCAACGGCACGCAAGAGGAACAAACACAACCGCCCGCTTGCCCCTCTACCGGCCGACGCGTTGCCGCCGTCGCTGACGCTGCCGAAAACGCAGCGATGAACCTCTATTGTCGTGTTATAGACCAATGACTCACATGCACTCGGCTATGCAACACATTGACGGATAGTTGTCACTTATCACACCCGCCCGATACACTAGGACCGCCTGCCCCACATACCCCCCTTTTATCTGGCTCCAGAATTGTGGTCTGTGCGTAGATTAGGTAGGGGGGTTGATAGTTATACAGATACTTTATTTTATTGGCTTCTATTTGACGATATTTTGTGGTAATTCAATATATTGATTAATGTCTTAGAGTTGGGGCCGTTTTAGTTATCCTTCCCGTACAACATCAACAACCAGTTGAAAAAATGGCTAGCACTTGTCCACCATGGATAGGAGTAGCGAGTGATATGAAGATAGCCATCATAATTTCAATGATAGTATAGCTTTAGATCAAACGTAGTTTTACGCCTAATCTTGTGTGACCAAAGCACTACTCAAATCCAACGAGATTATTTAGGTCTTCAAATAATAAAACAAGAAACCGTATGAGAATTCACATAAATAATTGAGATACCTAATCATGTATAATTAATCCTATTAAACGCTTCTACAACAGGACAATCGGAGATTGCTCAGAGAATTAATTGTGACAAAATAAACGAGACATCTAAAAGTTCCACTAGTATTGGTGTACGCGCATCTAATTATAGGTTATTCCACCCGCGTACCACAACAGATCCACGGCCTACCATTAACGACCGACCTGAGCACGAGTCGTAAGTATAGCGGTCGCTATGTGCATACGCGCGGTGGGCACATCAGACATCGCTGTGAATAAGCAACACGCTACGCACAATGAACTTTGCCCGGTCAGGACAAAATCTGGCCCAAAACCATACAGTGGGTAATGATAATAAATGACAATAAAACAAGGTTAACTGTTGGCTGTAAAAATTAATCTTGACATTGAGTATGGTATTATAACGACAATATATTCCGTGAAAAGATAACGGGCTGTAAAGTTGGTCGCTAATCGATCGTACGCGTGTTGTGTACTATATAAATTATTGACGTAGTAGTTTAGTCGACCGGTGACTGAAATAAATGTCGCTATCAAAGGTACCTACGTAGGTAATGAAGTAGACTCCGCAATTATATCGATGACATCATAACCTCCATGCTTGTCGCGATGGGAAATAAAAGCACAATTCAATCAACCAGATCAACGGCTACGTGTATGTTAGTAGAGTCCACAGTCCTCTTGTGTGATATACTAATCACTGAGTAATCGGATGCGTTATCTATTGTTTTCAGTGTAATATTGAGACAATATCGAGTTATTGAGGACTCAAACACTGGAGAAACGCTACTCGGAAATATAACCGAACAAATGAAATGCGCATATATTGGTTTTGTGTCAGACGAATCCTTGAATTGTGACCGTGATTCGGTAAAACGTAGAGTAGGATGAATTTATGACTCATATCTTGAAATATCATTTATACATAAATAATAACGAAAACTTAATCTTATCGTAGGACAGACTCGTCCCCAATTTGATTGTAGACACAATCAGATACTTCAACATAAACTCAAAATTCTAATAGCGCCAGACAATTTATAACTTTCTTTACTCTATCTTAAAATGTTTATACCTTCAATAGCCAATTAAAAAAAAATTCTAAGTCAAGTTAAGTTCGCATCTTTTTTGAGTGCATAAATATAAATGAACGGCTAACGAAAAATTTCATAAATTCTTGTCCTAACTCATTCTTGACTTAAAATATATTTAAGTTTTATTTTTTTAGGTTTTATTGTTAATAAAAGAACAAATGGAACGAATCAAATATTTCTCGTAATATACTCATAATATACACATAGTATAAAATAAAGTTTAAAAGTTTTTATAAACCTAACCTACATGACAATGAATCTTTGTAGGATAAGGTTTTAAGGTTTGAAATTATATTAAGTTGGGGAAAAAGTTGCTTCGCATTTTTAAAAGTTTATTTACCATTACTAAATTATTTAGGTACCATTTTATTCCGATTACTTTTTCCATATTTTAGATAGGTACATGATCCCCTTGCTATAGAAATTTTGGGGTTTCTGATAAAAAAAAACCCCCAACAAATGGTTTTGGCAGTCCTCGCGTGATGTAAACCTGACACTGCTTAAAGAATTCTGAAGATAACGCAAACAGGTGGAAATCTGAAGGTGCAAGCTCAGTTCTATACGGCGGATGCATTAACACCTCTCAATCAAACTTACTTATTTTTTGCTAAGTGGCAAAAGATATGTATGTAAAAGATCTAGCGTTATCATGATAAAAAACCCCTTCTATTGATTAATTCTGGCCAAGCGGTCTCTCAACTTCTTGCTTTAATCTTAACAGTTGTTCGCAGTAGAGTATAGAATCGATGTTCCTGCCTGGCGGTAACAGCTCATAATGAATAATATCTTTCCAATCCCACCATACACACAGCATCACCTTGTTGCGAGTTAACTCGGGTTTCGCCACAGTCTGGGAAGCCTGACCAACCTTTGACCACGACCTTTTTCGCACATTCTTGTCGTACGCGATCCACTTTTCATCATCTTCAAAAATGGTTCGGTAACATTACGCCGTAATAAAGAATCACAAATGAGTACACGAGTCATTAGGTTTCTTTTAGTAAGCTCGTGAGGTACCCAAATATCCAACTTTATTGTGTACCTAGTTTATTTAAATGCGCCAAAACTGTTTTGTGGTCTATCCCCAGCTCTTTAGCTACGTCATAATTACTGATATGTCGCTTTTGCTCCAATTTTTCCAAAATGGCATCTATTTTATCCGTAACACGGCGATCATCTTTGACATCAAAATTTCCGGACTGAAAACGCTTAAACCAAATTTGTGCTACTATTACAGAAACTGCAGTAGGTTTTACTCATTTTGACAGTAAAAAAAACAAATTTAAATCACACATTTTTCTAATTCGGATTCAGAGTTATCTTCTTTAAAACTTAAACTTTTTAATGATACTGAAACCAGCCAGATACAAATGGTATAGCCAGAAAGATTTTACTACAAGTTTATGCACTCTATATTTTATACAACTTCGTAAAGCTGAACGTTTCTTATTAATTATCAGAAAAGTTGTCGAAGAATTGTTAATGTTTTTTTTTTAATATATATACGTGTTATTCCATATTTCCCACGGAATGTTAAGTATATTTAAAGGTACAATACAATACAATAAGAGCCGAAATAGAAACACGACTTATAATCGCTTAGCAATGAAGTTTATCAATGTAAAACAGAAAATAGTTATAAAATAAATAATTATGGAATCAAAGATTGCACAATGCATTTCTTCGATCGAGAGTTGGATATCGTATGGATCGCACCGGATAAAACACATTGAGATAAAACGTTCTAGAGTTTGTCATAGTCATGCGTGTTGGTCTCAAGCTCGAGTTGCGGAAAACAACCCGCCGTCGAAAAGATGAAGAAAAACGGTGAATTTATCTAGTCGATGCTGCCTTGTATCACACAGCGGAATAAAAGTCCGCTTGGCTTCAATTAACCATTGTTCATTGAATTGTACGGAAAAGAGACATGGAACTGAAGGCATCTCAATGATTTATTGAAACGCGGCGCCCCTCCTAGCTAATCCTAACCTTTTCAATGCTATCGCTAATTATAATAATACATATATTGGGAAAAGTGTACTCACCTAACGCTGGGTCTAACACTGCTTGTGCCGCCTGTTCTTCGCCAACTGGCGTCTTAAGGCATATTTTTTTGAGTTTCATTGCGATCGGCGAGTCTTCCGACTGAGCCACTGTAACAAATATAATATGTTAATAAAAATTTGCTTATGATAGAAGTGAAAAAGTACAACAGCACGTTCGGTTATACAAAACTGTCCAATTTTTCAATTCGATTTTAAATGTTTGGCCGTCGTCGTAACGTTGGTACATCATTTTGTTTATATACATAAAGAATTTACAGTAAAGAACTTATATTATTGTATGCTGTTTTATATTCAAATACACGAATAAAATGTCACTTTAATTCTTGACACTTTGAATGTTTCCTGTTGGTAATTCTGTTAATGTTAGCGTCAAAGGCGCTTCAACTACACCCCTTTATGAATATAACACAGTTCTTGTATTAGATCACAAAATAATAAATATATTTGTCACCGTTCATTTGTGAAGAAGACATTGCACTCACACACTAACATTATTGTGTACACACGGATGCACGTCAGGCTACCACAATATGTCAAGTTTTCGTAAGGGATTTTGTGCTCTACTATATTTTAATGTTTAACATCAAAAGGATAAATTTTGACAGTTTTGTATAATCCGATTTGTTGTTGACTGTACAAGCGCAAAACGCAAGTAGTTAAGACCCCATTGAGATGCGATTACTATGTAACTTTTATAAAAAAATTTGATTTAAAAAAATAATATTATGTTAAGAAAATATTGTTTTTCTTTTAACAAAAATATCATAATTATTTAACACAAATATTCGATTAATTATATTTTTTAATGAAATATATTGGATTTTTTTTGTCAGATTGCCATCCCTGAGGTCCCGGGTTTGATTCCCGGTCGGGTCAATGTAGAAAATGCACTTTTCTCAATTGTCTCGGATCTGGGTGTTGTGATACTTTCGTTGTCTCTGATATTCCATAATACGGGAGCTTTAGTTAATCTTAGAATCTGAGCAATGTATGTGATGTTGTTTAATATTTATTAACTTAAGTAAATCAAAACATAAAATAGAAATTGTATTATCTTTACAGATAAAATACACTCGAAATTGTGGAATACATGGATGCTTTCTTTTGCTTTTCCTATGATAAAATCTGAAGTCAGAGAGCACATTCCCTGAAATAAAATATAGAGCAATCGCTAAGTGTATTCTCCAATTTCCTTTCTGATTGCTTGATACTAACACATAACCGAGATTGCGAAAAGTGTGACAAATGTCGAGAATACAAATCGTCATATCATATAGTTATTTGAACTTAAATTAAGTTTGTCAACCATCACAAACAGCTCCAGAAAGATGCTGACAAAGACGTTAGTCTCAGTTCTATTAGTTACACTGCGAGATAAGTTGGCATACATGTTTTATTCTAAACCTGTGGTGTGAGATTAGTCCAATTCACGGTTTGTCCAATTCGTGGTTTGTATGACGTTTGCGAGTTAAGTTTTAAAAAAGTAATACATATGTAGGTTAAATTGGCAGAATAGTTTAGGAGTGTATTTGTAAACTCTTCATTGAGAAAACTCGCTGTTTTCGGAAGTTCCATACATTGAAAGTTAATTCGCTAACGCTTTAAAAATGTATGTGTAAATTCGCCATAGGCAGATAAAAGTCATTGTAAACAACATTTGATTTAATAACGACAATTAATTTTGTATCATATTTTTAAGAACCGTTCGCAAGCACGTTATAGCGCATAATAGTTATGTAAAAGAATAATTCTGTTACCGGTCGCCGGTCGGGCCCATATAGAAAATGAAATTTTATATAAGTATTTTCTCGTTTCTGAGTGTTATGGTACTTTCGTTATTTCAGATGTCCTGGTATTTATATTAAAAATTGAAAACTACTTAATTTTGGTCTAAACAATGTATGTGTCTCAGCCGAGTGGTAACAGGATGATCGAGAATCAGCTGAGTAGCTGAACGCAACGTTCTACGATACGGCTGAACAAAGGTCGACCAATTAATTAACTGTCAATTCATAAGAAATACCGAAATTACCAATAAATTAATGCTCTGCATGATCCAATACAGGAAGTTTTGAGGTTATTTTTAGAAAACTAGGCGTGCAATTGGTTTGCGCCATTCAATTAAATGGTTAGTCGCCCTATCGAACGGCTGTTTTAACCAGCTGGCTGCGATATATGCACCGTTGTCTAATTTTTTTTTGTAATAAGTATGAAAAGCGTTGAAAGTTCTTTGATAGAACCAAAAAGATAAGACTTATTATCAAACTGTAGTAATACACCATTGATAAGATGAATGCCACCACGCCCCCTTAACATAAAAGTGATAAGAGAGCCCTCCTCAATAAACAAAAATTTTAGTTAGATGGGCTTTTTAATCTTTTTTATTATGTTTGTAAATCAAATAAATAATTTATTTACGATTATTACAAAATAAAAAATCGACAATTTATTGTTACATTCTGTAGGTCCTATTAATTAATTAAACACTGTAGGAGAATATTGTTTTGTTTAATTAATTGTCAAAAAACCAGTGTATTGTGTTTAGAATTAATGTATGTATGTAAGTATCTTTATAACACCGTAAGTTTTGGGCGACTAAAAGGATTCCAATGTATGGGTAGAAAAAATTATTCAAGTTTTTATTAAGGTTTCATTTTTTGCGCAGTCGGGTTTTTTTTGTTCATTTATTACTTAATTTTAAATCACTTAATCGATTTTTTCATATAGCTTACATTCAAATTCAGTCAATTTCATAGAAAATTTTAGCTCCTTAGAAAAAAGTAGAGTTCAGAGCCAACGACGGCATTTTGACAAATTGTGGGAACCTTATTATGTGTAGTCTTATCTGAATTATAACTCGCGTAAATTATAACATGATACTCGCCTGTAATGTAGGTGATTTTTAAATTGGTCTGGTAGTTTCGGAGCTGTTTAATAAAAACAAAGACTAACAACAAAAAAACTTTCCACTTAATAATATTATTATAGATAATTATAAATCATAAAGCTTAGCCATACAAATTTAGCATTGTCTTCGATGTGTCGTTCCTTGTGTATAAGCGGCATCCGCTCAATCTTGACATGGTAATAACATTGAGTAGGATAAGTGATGCGAGTTTCGAAATTACATAAGAATAGAATATCTAAGACACGTATAATCAATCAATTTTGTTTTGTATTTTTATACAAATCAATAGAATTTATACACCAAATGAAGTGAATTCGAATTCGGGTTTGGGTTTTTTACAGAATCGCAGGGCTGATCGTTTAGATTGCATTCAAACAAATTTGACATCCAGCCACAGACTGTGAGTTAGGCAGTTTTTTTACTTTAACGAACAAATCATCTTTTCGTTATGGAAATTAATGAAAAATTCGATAATTTCTGTAGTCGTATCTATAAAGGGAATCTATAATTATATTACTATAACTATGAGTTTTTCATCTTCTAGAATGCTTAAAATGTATCTTGCTTAACGACAGGAATAGTTCATTGGTCACATTTTTCTAGTTATCATCTATAAGAATACACATGTTGACAGGGATTAAATTTATATGAATAAAAAGTGAATATTTATTGTATTTCTTAAGAATGGCTTGGTCGAAAACACATCAATACTTGTAGCATTAAATGCTTCATTATGCAACGTCATCATCTGCAGTCATTACTCCACTGGGAACTCGTTTTGGGTTATGTTTAGTTCTCTCTATATTATTCATACCTGTGGTTCTAGTGACAGCTCAGTAAAAATAAATTTCCACTAATTTGACAAAATAAATGATTGAAGAGGTTTTGTGTATGTCCATTCATATTAACCACCCAACTGCAATAAAAGTTTTTTAAATTTATTTTTCACTTACATGAAAGATTTTTTGAATGTCGTTTTTAGGGTTACCGTACCCAAGGGGTAAACAAATCAAATCAAATCAAATCAAAATTTATTTATTCAATTTAGGCTTTTACAGAGCACATGTGAAAGTCGAAAACTACGCCATCGGTTCGCAAAACTACCCCTAAACCTAAACCTAACCCTAACCCTGCCCTATTGTAGTTACTCTTAGTAGTTCGCTCTCTGTCATTGGGATGTATCTCATACACCGTAAGTTACACAGTTGAAATTTTCAAAGATGACGTATTTCTGTTGCCGCTTCAACAGCAACCAGAATAAAATAAATATTTAAGGGCGCTACTATACAACAAACGTGATTTTTTTGCTGTCACCAGGCTGTATCTTATGAGTTATGAACTGTGATAGTAAGACATCTGAGATTATCACATATGATTTATTTCTGTTGCCGCTGTAACAACAAATACTTTAAAGATTTCCTTGTTGCTTGATTGTTTTTGGTACGGAACCCTTCGTCTGCGAGTCGCATTCGGTCGGTTATTTTAATATATTTTGGCCCCTCCTTTAAGTCTGTTAAACTAAAAGTTCATATCTTCAAACCTACAGAACCGATTTAATTAAACTTATACTGATCCCTAAGTAGAAAGCCAAACAAAAAAGAAACAATTAATTTTCAATTAAATCATACATTCTTATACTTATGAAGAGTCACTTTGTTATTTGCAAAATATTGCTTATTTTTAAATTTAATAAAGGTCTATTAACCAGTTTTATAATGCATGGTAATTACGGTATTGGACACTTTTGTCTAATACATAAATGATTTAGTTGAAATAATGTCAACCGTAAAACAATGTATTACAAAACAATGTTTTCCTTGGATTACATAGCCAGCTAGAATAATCGTATGACCTATCGACGCACTAATTACCTGAGTAACTATATTGTAACGTTGATTAAGTCATGTCATCAAGTTTTCCTATACTATACAGGTTAGTCATTACTATAATAATCGAACAATTAAAAATTATACATTTCATAATAAAACAAATAATAAATTTAGCAGCGTTGTATAAAAATTGCGTTTAGTAGTTTTTGTCAAACCATTTAACTTCTTTATTTAGCATATTTTTAAAACATTTGAAAATAAATTTAGTTATATTTTACAAAAAAAAAGGTCTAAACGTAAATAATGTAAAACATTTACATTATTTAGATCGTCTGTAGGTTCCGTGGACCAGACGTGTGAAAGTTATGCAAGCAAATGTATACATTATTTGAAAAATTGTAATATGACATTATAAAACGCATGCGTGGAATTATAAAAAACTAGCTTTTACTCGCGGGTTTAGTTTCAGCGACGAGCTTCCATTTAAAGTTTATCCCAGCTTCAACCCCTTTTTGCGCCTAAAAAGGTAATTATGTCTAAGTTCCCAAAGTTAACTATGTGACTCTATCAAAGTTCCATTTAAAATCGATTCGGTGGTTTAAAGGTGAATATCGTAAAACACAAATTGAAAGTGGCTTTCCCCCTTATAAAAAATAGGAACAATTAATTTATCTCAATGAGGTGGTTTTAGATATCTTCCTAGTGTTTACCGATGTCAATTGTTTTTTTTTAATTTAAAGCGATTAAGGCATTTATGGTCTATTACTGTACCTCCAATGTTCCATAAACCTTAAACCATTACTTTTGGATCCACCATTTTAAATTATTTGTGATGATTTTTACTTATAAATCTGACTGTCATAATCTGAAATCTAAAAAAAAAAGAATACAACCGGCTCAAACTTTAAAAAAGTGATAAATAATACTTTATCTAATATATTATTAAAGTTTTAAGTCAGTTCTATTTTTTTAAGTTTTTATTTCATGCTTTTAAGTAATATAGATATTTTTTATATAAAAGATAACACTAAAAATATTATAAATAAAAATATTCTACATAGTTGAAGTCCTAGAAAAGGAAATTTTGTTTATTTGCTCGACATGTTATAAAGAGAAATATTATAAAGAGAAAAGATTTGATTGCTTGTTTGTTTGTATAAAAAGATTGACATCTTAAAGCCTTTGAAAGCCCTAACAAAAATATATAAAGCTTTATATAGTATACATTTATAGTTTTTACGGAAGACCTAGTTTCGCTTGCATTTTTCGCTTCATTAAAAGGAAATAACAAAATGGTAGAAGCACTAAAATTGAAGAGACAGAAGATTGCTCAAAAAGGATAAATCTTGATATCAAGCATATCCACGGAAAATATATAGCAAACTTAATATTCCTACGATCCTGGGTATGTCATCAATTTTTTTTTTAACTTGGAATGGAGATGCCGATTACGCAGCTGCCAAAACTATCGTTCATTCTTTGAGGGTAGAGAACGACACAGCTGAGCGCGGTGTTGCTTTAATGGAGGAATTTAATAAATCTTTTACAACTAACAGAAGCAGAACAAAAGCAATATTTGGTTTTATTAGTGAAAGAGTATAGGAAAAGATACTATTTTCTTTTCCTACTAATAAGTCAACCCTTGTATCTCATAATAAATGATTAAAATATTTATAGAATGTTTTACGACAATGATGTAGTATTTTATTATGCCCGAACTCATGAAAAAATAATTGCACAAATGTCGAGATTTATGAGTTTTTATTTCAAATCTTGGTAGCGACCCTTAATAAGTTTATTTAAAAAAATATTAGAACCGTGAACTAGCTCAGTGAAATGAATCAATTTTTTTTTAGGTATAAGGACCATTAATGTTTATATCTGCTGTCGTTAGATTACACAAAATACTATCAGAATCCATATGAAGTCTGCGCTGTTGTAATATATTTAATGACGCGCTCTGTTTCTATCTATAGGGAAGTAATTTTCTCCACCGCTGATGATGCTAACGGTTTCTGCACATTTTAAAAATTATTATTTGAAGTCCTTCCATATGATCGAGTAACATATTATTATCCGACAAGGAGCATAATTTTGTGATAAGCTAATGAAAAGCAATATTAATTATGCATTAGGTTTGGAAAATTACATAAGTGGCAAAGCTTAACATTAGTCATAAGAAATGAAATGCGTAATCCTAAATATAGCACATGTTAGGGGTCTGTCTGGATTCCCGTATGTCATTTGTCCCGTATGTCACTTCTAACCGAGGCTTCTAGGAGGAGAGTTCCACAGATCCTTCATCTCGTCAAGCGGCAGGGATAGTGCGTAACGCATTCTCCCTGGGTTAAAAAATAAAAAGCTGGTCTAAAATGTTCTTCACAAATTATACGACTTCCGTTGTTTCTCATTGATACAGACACCTCCCAAGTAGCACAAAACACCATTATATCAAACTTATAATAGCACGAGTCCAAGCGTTAAGCATTATAAGAAAATCGTATATCAGCCGTATTTCTTTTAAACGACTCTTATACGTAAAATTTGGGCCCCCCCCTTTGTACGACTTTAAGCTTTATAAAAGCTGTGCAATAGCACTACAACTTTTGTATAATAGCATTAATAAAGTCGGGTAAAAGCATTCTAAGGTGCTAATTGAACTTTTTGTGGCTATATTACAATTGATATGCGGCAATCAAAATTATAATGCGTTAATTTAATGTTATTAAAATGCTTACTGTTTTATTTCCTTTGTAAAAAAGTATATTTAATAGATTTTAAAAATATATAATCGGTTTAAGTTATGGTTTTGTGTAAGTGTCATGACATGTTCTGTTGGCTGGTCTTTTAAGTATTTTTTAATATTGAACAGGAGAGTACTAACATTTATACAGCTCGTTATGAATGAAATAAGCTGCAAACATCAGTTCGTGGAGTAAAATATACAAGTTTATGGTGTAAAATACACGCGCCTTCGCAAACTTCCTTTAATATAATAAAAATAATAGAAAATTTAACCTGGTAGCAAAATTTTTTGTTGAATTTTAGGCCTTTAGCATTGTTTTAACAACATAATTGCTTTTATAGGCATCTGTGCACAAAATAAATAATCATTAACCCCTTTCCATGTGTCATAGTTGACTTTAAATATTATTGTAAGAAATGGAAAAAGAAAGCAAATGGCGACTCGTAAAATTAAAGCATTAAGTATTCAAATATAGTGTAGTAGAGCTGTTAATCGTATTATGATTAGACACAAAACTAAGAGCTCGTAATTCACCGTATAACACACTCCCATTTTAGGTACAGCCGTATTTTAACACTTCAGAAGTATCTTATAGTGCTTATAATCATCAAACGATTATTTCATTTTTATTTTGATTTTTAAAAGCTTCAATCAAATTAGAATACTCTTTTTTCAGTTTTCTTTTATATCCACTTGTTTTCTTTGTTTTTGTCCATGGTGCCAGCGATGCGTATAAAATGCCACCATTACAATACAATACATAAAATAATTTTACATTTTAATTTTTTACATAAAATATAATTACGATCTATTTATTACTTGTATCTCCAAAAATAACTTAATTTTGATCAAAATATAGCCTAATGTTTGATAAAAGCATAGATTAAGAAGATAAAGGAGCTTGAGCTTGATTAAAGAATACTTTTAGAACAAATCGAATTGTTCTTTATTCAATGTGTATATAGGATAAGCATTTAATCGATATAACCATAGGCCATTAGAAAACCTCTGTTTCTAGAAAATGACTAAATACAACTAAGTGCACTAAATAATATTACGTTAATGCTTATATAATATATAATGTTTTTCATATCACCGAAATAAGATAACAACTTTATATTAATATTACCCAATACTTAGGAGTTTTGACATTGGTATATTTTTTTTTATTAACCATAATATGGCATTAAACATTATTAGATAAAATAAATGCCTTTAAACAGATTCGAAACTTGACCAGTGCTGATTAAAAATGTTAGTATGACTTTAGGACATAAATCTGTACTTATTTTAGTTAATATATTATTTATTTGCTACTTGGGCTGCCGGCCTATACTATTTCTCCGCAAATTAATTTCATTAATTTAAGAAATGCTATTACGACTCCAATGAAACGTGATTTCCGATAATTTATAATGGTTGGAGGTAGGACCTGACACTGGCTCTGATGCACCGATAATCTTCACGGATATGATTTTAATAAAATTATAAGAACGATTTGAAATTTTCCGAATTTTTGGTCGACGACAAATAGAATATTCAATTCATTGACTATCCAATCACAAGAGAAATAATACGTTTAAAGTTTAAAAGCAGTGTTTGCATTATAAGAGAATTATTTAAAAGCAGTAATCATGCCTATAACCATGTGTGTTTTGTTTAGTTTCAGTCGATACAATCGAAACTTGCCAAAAATATTTGATTGAATTAGGTTAAGGTTGAAAATTAGACGTATAAAAGTAAACAAACAGAAGCTAAATGTATTTCTTCACATGGTAAAGCCAAAGAAATGCAAACTGTATGATCCATTTTGAAACGAATGAACTTATTGTGTTGACTATGAAATCGGTACTAATATTATAAATAGGAAAAAGTTAACTATTTGTTTACATTCGTCCCGAAACTATTGAACCGATTTAAAAA
Source organism: Diatraea saccharalis (assembly GCA_918026875.4). Taxonomy (NCBI): domain Eukaryota; kingdom Metazoa; phylum Arthropoda; class Insecta; order Lepidoptera; family Crambidae; genus Diatraea; species Diatraea saccharalis. The sequence continues at coordinate 30,494,688 of OU893333.1, forward strand.
AATTGCCTAGGGAAGTTTTAACTTATTAACATGTAGCATCAGCTAGCTAGCTAGCTATACGCGGGTGACATAGACCATAATTTATGCGGGCAGACCATAATTTAACTAGCTAGCTAGCTAATGCTACCCTATCTTATTAACATGTAGCATCAGCTAGCTAGCTAATGCTACACCATACGCGGGTGACATAGACCATTATGCGGGCCATACCATAATTTATGCGGGCAAGGTCGTGGAAAAACGGCTAGCATAGAATAACTCTAAAAGATTGTCAATTATGATTTCGATGTGTCTACAATGAATTCACACGATTTCGTCTGCGTATTATTTATTGATCACTAAAATAATTTATTTACAAAAAAATTACATGCGTTTGATTGTTGAAAATTTTATTTTGAAAATATGAATTTCTCTTAATAACCTACATATGCTAATCATAATCTAAGAATTTAGATAATTTCAAACTAATAATGTAGAGTTAGGAAAGGTATTGTAATTTTGAGGGACAGATCAGTAAAAAATGTAATTACTCTATATATTTAATCAGAGCTAATGTTAATTGTCAATTCAATTACACCTACTATAGCAAGGAAAATAATGCATCGGAATTTAGATTAATATTAATCTTGTATGCGAGGTTAACACGTATTAACACTTCATATCGGTAATTTTAGACACATAGATATTTGACTAAAATAGTTAATAGAAAGTTGGTGTGTTTCAGAATAAAAAAATTAAGGGGTTCGTGTAAAATTCTCTCTTGCACCGATGGATCCAGGATGTTGTCTTCGAGACTGCAGCTGATGTCGTGTTAGTGGGTGAACTTAAAAGCTACTAAGATTGACGGGTACAGCTGATGTCGTGTTAGTGGGTGAACTTAAAGCTACTAAGATTGACGGGTAGGTAGCTTCATTAATGAAATTCCCCTAAATCATAATGATCGATGCTTCAACCTTATTGATTAATGAATGACGGCGTAATGCTCCATCAATAATTGACTGACTTGAATTTAAAGTACTGATGTTCGATAATGTGGTTCGCTTATTTGGAAGCGATTCATAGGATTATTTCGAGTATTAATGTGGTTTGAGTAATCTGTAGTGGTGAAGTTGATATGGTTCGTCGAGTAGTGTATGGGTGCCATTTGATATGCGTTCCGTCGTCGGCGGTGAGCCGGTGTCGTTGCGTTACGGCCGGCAGGTGCAGGTTGCACGCTGCGCGGAGGCTGCGGCAGCCCTCCGTCGCACCCTACCCCTCACACCACCCGCGCGCCATCTTAACAAATCGATAGGATATGACTGTTCTCCACTTCGCGGGTGCGACTTTTGGGCGCGGACAAAATGACCCCTCTTGATTGCGTAATGAGGATTCGGGAACAATGAGGTATACGAAAGAGCCGGATCGTACGTATTAAAACGGAGTCATGTGAAATTTGATAGAAAACCATAAAAATGTGGTTTGTGGCTGGAAGGTGAACTTCGATGTAGGAACCTGTTTTTGTCAGTGACATCGCCCTCCGTTCGTAACTTTTATTTTCAGTTCTCCGAGTGAAAATATTGGGTCAATGTCGATGATATTATGACCCATAAGATTGTTTGCGAACGTGAAGTGTTTACAGACGTTTAAAGCAAATACTGGCCTATTGGTTCATGAGATCATTCACCGTTTTACTGTTTTGATTTTTAAAGTTACAGATACGAAACAGGGAACGACTGGCAATGATATTTTCATAAAAAAAAAACATTATATCTGCTTTTCTATGAGAATGTAATCCCTGAAGTCCTATAACGGGTCGGGAGTGAGTTCGCGTCCCCGTCGACTGTGTTTAAATATTCAAACCCTCTAATGACATGATATCCAGGTTCAACAAGGTTCTATGTGGTCAACTTAAGCGCCCAGAAAGATTCTTGTCAGGTAAAACACATATCAGGGAGGAATTCTGAATATACGCATAAGCTATACTGTTTAAACTCATAAATCTTGATTGAAGAAACACATGAATATTTTTTCGTTAATAGGTAGTATAGAATCGAAGCTTCATCACTACATAGTATAAAACGAAGTTGCTATCTGTGTTCCTACATATATCCCTATGTATGCTTAAATCTTTAAAACTACGCAACGAATTTTGATGCGGTTTTTTTTCATAGATAGGGTGTTCAAAAGGAAGGTTTTTTTATGTATAATACAAGACCACGCGGGCGAAGCCGTTGGCGTAAAGCTAGTAATGTATATGTTACGCTAAAAGATCTCGAATTATTTTTCGCTCAATGAGCGTTTTCAACTTTAGGAATTGCTAACATACCTATAAGAAAATGTTTTGACTACGCCAGAAATCTAAAAACTTTCCTTAGACTATAAAGTAGTAGGCTAGTAGTAGGTCGGTGGCGTAATGTATAGGCGCTGCGGCCCGCGATCGCTATTGTTAAGCAACTCTGCCAAGGGTCGCTGACGGGATGGGTGACTAAAAAATTATTATCTCTAGCAACTTCGCGCTTGGGAAGGCACGTTAATCCGTTGGTCTCAGCTACATTTGCGAAAAAAGCTGGTAGAACAGTCTGGAGGTTACAGGTTATAGGAACACAGGGTATTTATTATAGACGGTAATATTTTAATTATTGAATTTAAAGCGTAACCAAGGGTGGTAAGTAAGTACAAACTTTAGGACATTTCACTTTAACGTTCTTGCACTAAAAAAATAAAACAGAACGGCAAGGCACGCTTGTTGCTGTGTGTAACAGTGCTATATCTTTAATGAAAAATGCGTAAAAACCCACCAATTGCATGTCCCCCGAGATTTAGCCACATCTCGGGGTAGGTTATACTTAGTCTACGCGATAGCCTACAACATCTATTCAAAACTGTCACGATAAGGTATTAAAAAATAAAGAGGTAAGAGGATTCACCGTTATGTCCAACAACGCAGGTCAATGTGTATCATTAGTCCAGTACACAGGCTTTGTTCACTTTCTTTTGTGTTAGATACATATACTAAACAACATGTAACAGTTTCTTTATCGACGATTTCACTAATAACGGGACATAATATATAACATAGACAATGCATTGTCGTTGTTCTTATTGTCAATAAAAGTGTGCTTTTTTCTTTTTTAAACCAAATTTTGTTTTGAGCGTTTCAGAATATAATTTGTTAGTTTTTAATTTCCGGCTGTATACGGCGGCTAAATCTTTGACTTAGTTTCACAAATAAGGTAAACTGTGAAAGACAACTAATTATAAAAAGATTACGATATTTCATTGGAGCAATCAGGAAATGGCAAACCTTTCCTTTTTTTTGGAATAACAGCTTGGTTATTATTTCGATACCCAATACACGTTACGTATTTCTATGGAAATTATCAATTCTTCAGTTCTCTTAAGCATACTGTACTGAAAATCATGCTATTTACGCAGTCCATTTAAGGATCGGTGTGATATCGAATAACTTGAAGGGTTGATGGTAACAGGCCCTTCATGAATTATAATTAGGGAAATTCGCTGTTTTTGCATTGGAATCAAGTAAATTAAAGTCACCCGGTCCCATTACAGTCGTACCAAATGAAAAAAATTGATAAGGTTTTTGAAAATTCTCTATATTCTTTGCTTCTATGATTAACTTATCATAGAATTTTTCTTCTGATTTATAGGAGAATAACAAAGGAAAAGTTAAAAATACTCTTAAATGCTATTATGCACAAGTTCATAAAACAAAGAATAAAATAATTAATAAATAAAGATTAATCGAATTATCAATTTCATATGTGATGTATTTTCCTTATACTACTCTAAGTATTGTCAATACATCGAAGTGCTTGAGGGTTTGGCACAATGTAGTAGTGCTGCTGTAGCACTATGCTCGCTCTGTGATATGTGATTGCAGGACTATACTAACCGATACTCAGAACAAGTAAAACGTAAACTTAAAAATCACGTAGAAACTCGAAACAGAATCATATTTCGTATCGAGAGTATTATTAGTAAGTAGAGAATGCAATCTCGTTCTCGCGAGATCTCGGCTTTTTGGGGTGAGATTGGTCTTGGTCGAAAAAATGAGCAAGATCTCGCGAGTTTAACGAGATTACACTCGAGCATAAAAACGGCATATTTTTAGTGCGGCAACGCGAATTTATTTATGCCAGTCAGAGGGTCAAAAGGCGAAGTTTTACGCTTTCACAGTACTTGTGTTTCCGTAAGAGCCTTTTCAGTGGTTGGTTATCTGGTCCGCACTACTCTTTGGACACTTTGTGCTTCTTAAGAAGCTACTTTCAAAATTATTCGTAATAATGGCGTAAACTGAATAAACCTTTCAATTGATCGGTAAAGTTTGTTAATTTATTTTTCAACTTCTAATAGATCTCTAATTACATATTGTTTTCTTATATAGATAATAATCTCAGTTTAATAAGCAATGCAACTTAGCTAATGAGTTTTATTTGAGTTATTGATTTGTTGTAATTTTTATTTTAAAACAACTGTGTGGTTATTATTAAACTTTTGTTTGATATAAACAGAGAAGACTGATTGTTTATCTCATTTCGTATTTGATCAGATACGTCAAAGTTTACTTCTTAAAAGATATTTGAAGTACCTGAATGACTATGCTAAACTTGGCTCCTTTTGGTAAATGAAACCTAACTAAATGTCATGAAAATTTTTGTTGCCGTTTCCAAGATTAACATTATAATACAGGAATTCCTAGTTTAAAGGTTTTATATAAAAAAAAAATATAATTGCGTCAAAAAATGTTAAATACATAAAACTTTATTGAAAATACCCCTAAAAATAAATATTTATTTCGTAATACCTATGATTCCTATTATTTTTTTCCTAATTTATTCAAATATTGTAAATATTTGCAACAATAACGCTACACGAAAGTGCCAATCTTGCGGTATTGATATTCATAAACTCAATCTCCCCAATCTCGCGAGATTGCCCCTATTTGTAGCTATTTTATAGCCAGCTCAAAGCGTGGTTGGCCTCCCTGATGGAATCCGCTGCGTACCCTCGTGTGAGGAGGAAGGATCTAGGATCCGTGACGGAGGGTACATGACCAGTTGGCAAGGAATATTCTGCGATTCGGTAAGGTGGTCGTCGACGTTCATAAAGGTTTTTATTACAAAATTATGCCTAGTACTTTGTTAACTAGTACTCTAGTCATAGAAGAGGTGTACTCAAAATAAGTGTTTCCTTGGACATAATTCGAACCAAGAACATTTTATCACGCACGTAATTAATGTTTATGTCGACAACACCTGCAGAGGAGCTTCAAACTGCACGACCTTGTAGACTTATTCTCAATACCACATCGACATTTCGCATTCGGAACATAAAGAATTAATTATACGACGTCATTAATATACAAGAAAACATTCAAGTTTTTGCTTTAGCATTTTTATTTTAGCTCTTATTGTATCGAGTAATTGTTATATTCGATGCGTTACTACGGAGTGTGACTAAAAATACGACATTGGGGACTGCGACAAAACGGATACTCGCTTCACCTGTTCGCTTCCGCTATACAATTACAAGAAAATATAGTATTTTATTCAAACATTGATAATACCGAAGATAAAAGATACAGATGGGGACAGACACAATTTTATTAAAAACTGTTATTTGAATATTACCGCAATAAACCACTGCACATTACATTTTTTAGTATCAGATTTAGAATTACGTAGCATCAGGTATCAATGTCGAGTGAAGAGTCCGGTTTCAATGAGTGAGACGTTAGTGTAAGCGACGCTAACGTAAGTAAGCTACGAGATGTTAAAACAATGCGACGGTGTTGTACCAAGTGCGGATTGGTCGGATGCGCGGGTCGTCGACCGTATGCCTCGTGCCCCCCGCACGCCTGGCCACGGTCTCACTTTCGATGCGCCCGAGGCCTCCGCGAGTCCACGTGCTCGCACGCAGCCACCGACGCCGCCGCCGCAGCCGGTGACGTCACGCGACTTCAGGAGCGCGCAACGGTGCGCCCCATCCAACCGTGAAGTTTGTGCTCGTCGTTAGGATATGCCCATGGGAACCGTGCTAATTACTTGTCCCTTCCCCTGCTGACTTGTTACTCGAGGTGGGAAGTCAGTAGACTATTGGGTCACTGTTTTACTTATAGTATATCCTACTACTAACAATATTTAGTAAACTGAATTGCATTATCACGTCACTGAACAGATCACTAATATATTAACTGGTGCAGTGAGAATAAAGCATTAAGTGAATGGATTATCGCAACTGCCCAAAAAACTAGATATAAATAGGGACAGAAAACACACAATTGATCTTGGTATCATGAAATCCGCTAAGATTTTTCTTACAAAGTCTGTTTATGTACTTTCAGGGAGCAACACCGAAGTAGCTATTTGTTATATATAACAATAACAACAATAAAATATCCACAAAATCAATATTTTTCGGACACGTTTTACAATGCAGAAAATGTATATAATCCTAGAAAATAAAAGATCAAACTAGTAAATAGCGTGTAAAACGACGTCATATGCTGTTTTATGTTATTTGGATGGTTGAAAGTGTGAAATGTCGCGCAATATTGCAAATGTAAAGCTAATAGACTACTCAAGCGAAATGTGTATTAGTTGAGATACATTTACTACTTTCATTTTATTTAGCTTAAAGTTTACTAAGTGGCAAACTTAAAAATTTTAATACTTTAGACATCTTATACAAAGTGTAAAATTAATATATTTTACTATTTACATATTTAAAATACGTTCAACATATTATTTTATCTATATATGTATAGATAAAAGCGAACCGATTTTAATAAAAACTAACACATCCCTGTGATTTGGTCTAGCTTAAAAGATAGGATAGCAACGCTTGAATAAGTCAGCTAGTTATAGTTAATCGAAATGAAAATCTTGTAAGTTGATTTTGGTTGCAAATCGCCGTATTTTTTAATCTTTAAGGAAGGGGAGGCGGTAGCTGCTTTTCCCTGCCTAACCTTGGCGACGCCCTTGACGATCATGCATAAAAATATTAATTGATGAGTATCTCTATTGCAAATTAGCATGAATACCATATTTGAGATCGACAAATAAAAAGAAACATTAATAAAAAAATGGCTGTTGATAAGTGATAACTTGATAAGGTAAGGTTTTATAAACTTTATATTGCGTAATCGATTGTGTAATGTTTGCTTACACGAGTAAAAGCCGATTATTGCAACATTGTTGAGGTTCTGCACATACTAGTCTAGCGGAGAGGAAAATTAAAAAGCTATAACATCCGATGCAGATTATGAAATTGATATGAAGTGCTAACATATTAGTTGTGAAGACTCGGTTTGATGTTAACTGTCACACAGTCACATTTCATCAAGAGCATCATTTGCATTTCTAAGAATTAGATGAAGAAAATTGTATTAACAGAAAAGATGAAGATGAAGACGCATAATACGTATAATTTGTATGGAATACTATGCTAACACAGTATCGCTAGCTTACGAGTTTCATCAATTGCAAACAATAATAATAATTAGTATAGTAATGAAGTCAGCAGTAAGTAGTTTACGCAATTTGCGATAGCAACGCATCATAACTCGGTCCACGTAAGGGTATGATATCGAATTTGTCAAAATTCCATTATATTATTATAATTCTAGACCCTTACCGTCAACGTTACACTGCTGCAGTACCGTCGAGCTCGGAATGTAATTTCACAGAAACCTATACAGCATATAAGGGCACTGGTAGTGCTGCGCTATCATACATTCAGTTTTATTGTAAGTAGTAACGCTTGATTACAATATCATGCATGTTAATAAAAAGGGGAGTAGTGCGATAAATTTCGTAATATCAAAATTGATACAGACTAAATTGATCTTTCATGCCGTATTATATACTAGCTGTAACTGACCACGTGGTCCGCGGGTACTGTGTGCAAACTGGCCTGCTATACTGGAGTCTTAAACTAATCTTAATTAATAATCTGTCAGTAAGCATCCACCTTTATATTATCATCTTTAGCTTATTAGCGTTCTCACTGCTGGGACATAGGCCTGCCCAATAGATGGAACCAAATAAGAAAAATCTAGTGGTGTTTCTGTAGATAACGCGTATATCTTCATAAATTGTCCAGTTGCTCTTCTTTCGTAATAATTGACACGTCTTGTAAAAAATACGAACAAACGTTTTCTTTTAAATGATAGTCCTTTTATAGAAGAATTTAATAATTACGCCGTCTTTCCGCTTGGATGTGATTAATTGACTACTGTGGTTATTTTATACTTTCAGATAAAGGATTTAATTTTAAGGGTTTGAAATGCCTGATCCTCATAGCAAAGTGACGGTCAGGTTGTTCTTGCTTTCTCAATTCAGCATTTTCAGAGATTTTAGTGTGTGACGCCAAATTAAATTTTGCCAACGTATATACTTTCGCCCAATTTATTATTTAACTCTAATACTTTAATTATCGCGATAAATATACCTTGAAAATTATAAAACACTACACTTACACTTTTGTATTTAAAATAAAACAATAATTATGCATCCCCTTTTTATTCCTTTTTTTAAATTTATTTATATTTTCATTTCACTTATTGTTAAATGTGATTTCACAGTTTATTATTTCTTTGTATAATTTTTATTTTTTAAAACACTTAAAACAAAAAATTGTTGCCAGTAATTACATATAATTATCCAAAAATATAATTTTCTTGATAATTACGAACCCTGTATTAAAGTATCTCGTTAACAGTCAGTCATCCATATATTATTCTGTCGTCCCATGAATAATTCTTTATTAAAATATATCATTTAAAACTATCGAGCAAGCGCAAGTCGGACTCGTGCACGAAGAGTCCTGTGCCATTATCCATAAAAAACGCATAAAATCACGTGTGTTATTTTCAAAGGAGTTGTTCGAAATTTTAGAGTTAAATACATTTCGTCGACTATTGTTCGTAAACTGGTAGAGCCAACTTAAGTGTCATAGTTGTCCTATTAAATTCAATTAATATAAATACTAATGGCGTAACGTTTAAGTTTCTGAAAACTGTTTAGTTGGTAGAGGGTAGGGGGGGAAAGCTGAAAAAGTTACTAACGGTTAACCAAACGTCTTCTTACACCCCTAAAATTTTTGATAAACCTATCCAACGATACCCTATGGGAAGATAAATTTTATTTTACCTCTTTGACGGCGTGATTAAAGTGTATATAGGTATTACTCTATTATATAGGTACACTCATGTTATATAGGTATTACATCTTTCTAATACAAATCGTTTTAAGTTAAATCGGAGACCGACGACCGGACACGGCGAAACTATAAGGGTAAAAATCGTAAAATTGAAAACGAAAGCGACTTTGTTTGATAAAAATCGGAAAAACACCATTTTAAAAATACAGTAGCGTCATCTAGCGAATACAGCTTATTGTAAGATTTAATTTTTACGCCGAATCAACAATTCCTCGTTAAATTATGTTATTGGAAAACCAGCAAAATTGAAAACGAAAGGTACTTTTTTTGATTAAAATCGAAAACAAACAAAGTTTAAAAATAAAACAAAAATCGAAATCCCGTTTTAAAGGACAAATGCGTCATCTAGTGATCAGTAGCGTCAGCTAAATGTAACATTTCATTTTTTTAACTATTTCCTATTTAATTATGTTATTGGAAAAACCTCAAAATTGAAAACGAACGCTACTTCGTTTAATAAAATAAAAAAATGCCTACAAACATAACAAAAATCAAAATTGGACGTTTGTGCAACTGGCCGTAAATGACGCTACTGTACTTTTAAAACGGGATTTTGATTTTTGTTAGTTAATGATCAGTAGCGTCAGCTAAATGAAAAATTTTTGTGTACCTAATCAACAGAACACAATATGCATTTAATATTAGCGAAGATTGTACAGATTTGAATTTTCAAAAGTTTAAAAAGCTAAAATTATTTAATATGGGTTTGGAAAAGGATGACATAGAATATATTTACAATGACAAATTGAATTGTAAACAATGGTAACCATGGTAACGTTTTAATGCCCTATACGAACTTCCACTCTCATTTTTATTCCTTTATATGTTTTTGGGATAAGATATAAGATTATGTTACCGCGGACTTTTTATTAGAGCTTTTAAAAGGGATCAATATCGTAATACATAATTTTTGCGTAAATTTCACGGTTTACAAAAATTCTGAGAACTTATTATAAAATGTTTTATCGACACACATTTTCTTTGTCACATCGGACTAGGACAGTTAGTAATAAGCGCAGGAATTGTCTTTAATCCACAAATACCTTGATTTTGAAAAATGTGTATAACTAAATGAGTACGTGTTTTTTTATTTTCATTTTATAGGCTCAGAGGCAGTGTATTGGAGTCAGCAGTATGGGTCATCGGCGCGTGGCGACAATTAAAACCGAGATAAGTGTTGCGTGTACCTGCGAGATGAGGACGACGGTCGATACCGAGCGGGGGGCTTATTCGCGGGGAGGGGCAAGCATTCAGTTAAGGAGTTTAGAATACGACTCACACAGCATATTGATATTTGTGCATTTTTACCATACACTCAATTTCTTTATGGAGGCTGTCATCCGAAACTGTTGTATGACTCGATTGTGTATTCTGACGCGGGGACATCTCCAGTGACCGTCATTGGGGTCATTACGATAAAATTTTTACGATATGTACTTTTGTGTGCTTTCTCAGCAACACTGTTTGTGCTACTTATTTGTCAAAAAAAAATTCAGTTTAATACAACTGAAGATGATTATAGATATCAGTTAAAAAAATAAGGGTATGACCTTTTCAACGAGTACATCACAAGACGTGTGGGCGTCGCGGTGGCAGACAGTGAAGGGGGTGGGTTGGGGTGTAGAGGCGAGGTAACTCTTCATTCCCATTTAGCTACTGAATTGTATAGCGGGAGGAGGCCATGATTATGTTTACTAACCCCGGCCGCCGCGCCCCTTGGTCTACGCGGTCCGAATTAACACACCATCTTTGTTCCGAATCGAGCTTTATAGCATTTTATAGTAATCCCACTGTAAAAGACGTTGATAAAATTGAAGACATGTAGGTAACGTATACAAATCACTTCAGCCGATGAAACAAAGGACGACGCGCTGCTCTAAGACGTCGCGTATCGATGCATTATTTTTTTAGTTATGCGGTTGACATGAATATTGTTATTGGAAATGTACCTTTATTTTAACTCCAATAAAATTATTTTATCTGATCAATTTCGAATTCACTTTGCTGTACTGATAAATATTCTTAATGAAAAATGCCATCCCATCTCAGGTTGCCACGGACCAAGTGGACTTTTTATAAACATTTTCATTAAGAATATTTTCCAATAAAATTAACTGAAATTTCAGCTTTAGGGTTCGGAATAAGGGATGATTAAATGGCACTCATAAACATACAAGCATGCCAAAGAATTAAGAAAAAGCTCACAAAAAATTCAAAATTAAATTTCTACTATTACTTAACTTTTTCCCCCTTATAAGTTTAAGTAATTTTATTTAGTTCTTTTGTCAATACAGTTTATTTATCAAAGAAATAAAAAAAAAATAACCGATTTCGATTTGCCCCAGAACAAAATAAAATTCGTTTTAATAAAACGATAGCAATAATATCATCATTATTATTTCCACCTTTTTATTCATATTCAGAGTTTAACCATGTTTATAACCAACAAATAGAAGAGCTTTTATGACACGCGTGCCACAGTGTACAAGTTGGCAGCAAGTTTCATTGAACAGTACCTGATCGAAAATATTGATTATTAAAATTTGAATTTTGAACAGCCACTTAACATTTGTATGTTTTATTATTTTAATGTCGTTATTAATTTAACAAAAATCTAGTATGAACATAAAGGAAAGTTTATGCAATAATACTATCAGTCATCTATTTACAATTTTGGATATTAATAAAAGCTATATAAATTCTCGTGTCACAATTTTCGTTCCAGTACTCCTCCGAAACTGCTTGACCGATTCTCATGAAATTTTGTGAGTATATTGAGTAGGTCTGAGAATCGGTCGACATCTATTTTTCATACTCCTTAGTGATAAGGGTTGCGGGAAACCGACTTCCACGCGGACGAAGTCACGGGCGGCCACTATTAAAAGCTATAAAAAAGGTGGTATAACATTTCGATGAAAACTAACATTATTTTAATGTGAGTATGAATGGTAGTGTTTTTATTTTGCGAAGGGTAGTCGATTGGCGTTCAAAAATATGATGAATTGATGTTAGTAAACTTAGTGAATGTTAATATGTATAATACGCAATGAGTATTTTTTTAGTGACATGACTTACATGAACATTGATTCTATGAGAAAGTGGTCTTACTGGTGTGTAAATTTCGTACACTGTGTCACGGGCTGGTGGATCGTGTAAAAACTCGACCACGTCGCGTTGCCGCAGCGCTGCTGAGCTCTGACCACCGGCCGTGCTTTTGTATGTAGCATGCACATTTTTTTACTGTTCGACAACTTTCCCTCATATGTCGGTAGTTCAGTACGGAGAAAAAGTGTGTCATTATTATTACCTTACATAAATTCACTGTTTACGACTACATTTTACATTCAGTAATATAATTGCGTCGTTTAAAGAAGTCCGACTAGTTGACATATTTTTTAGGAAGACGCTTTAAATATCGTTCAAAAAATCAAAATTTTTATTCAAATGAGAAAATTTATTACAATGATTGCATTTTTGAGTGTCATACATAATATAGGATCTGGTATGACACAGTTTAGTTTGCGGTTTCGTCTCTGCCAGCTACTAACCACACCGCGTCAGGGTCATTACCACGACCGAGGGAGCACTGGGGCACCAAATGTTTATGTAACAGTCCTTGCAACGTCTACGATTCCTTTTTGGCCTTCAATTTTAATGCCATTAAATATTTAATGTACTTAATGAAAAATTTAAATGAAAACCTGATTTTCATGAATATAATGATAGTCGAGCTAATTGTAGTAAATTTTTAATGAAAAGATTTAGAGATATTAGCGGCACATTTTATAAAAGCATGAGCAGAATCATGTTTTACAATTACACAGTAACAATGTCAATCGTGACGTTGAAACCATTACTTTTACACAGATAATAGCAGTCTGTAATTATAATTAATGTTAATTTTTTTATCTAACAGTTCATGCCAAAACTGAAGGTGTATAAATGTAATAAAAAATATATTATTAGATTAGACGTAAAATCGTACTTATGCTAACTATAGCTGGTGAACAAATATAATAGATAGAGCTAATGCATACTCAATCAAATATAATCAAGTAGTGGTTTTAAACAAGGGACGGCCGGCGCATGATGCTTGCGACTTACTATATGCAATCCTATCACTTTTGATAAGGTCTGAAGTAAGAACATTTATCCTATTCCGATTATTAATATCCACGTTAGTATTTTATATTATTATGTGTTTGTAGAGTATTTGTAACAAAATATATATCGGTATTGGTAAGCAAATGTAAATGGCGATACAAAAGTATTAAAAGCTGACGCACTTTAGATATATTGACAAGTCCGTGGCCGCGGATCCAGACACCCGCTGAGTAATCCTAGTTACAGCTCCCACGGATAATCGAGTTTTCGAGCTATTTATAGGAAAGTATCAAACGCGCGTAATACCATATGGACACGTGACCAGGGGGCGATTGCAAAAGTATTATTATTGCTCTGTGTGCTTGTTCGTTTACCCGGCGACCAATACGCGCTGGCTTTCTTTGTTACTGCAATACTGCATGGCGTGCGATTTACCCAAATCAATAATGTAGAATTTTCTTGTTCAATGTACTCGAATCTCAAGGACATAAGAAACGAATCCGTCCGTCAGAGTGATATATTAAAACTTATCAAACGAGTGTATACGAACGTACATACAATGTAATTTAATTAGTACCGTCGGCAGAAGTTTTATTAAGGAAAATGTAACATAATCATAACGCATTTGTTAAAACGCCAAAGCCTGTGTTTTTGTGTATACGAATTGTCGGATTCGGTTACTTACTTTGATGCTTATCAGCTAACTGTATGAGGGGGTTGGGCAGGTCTCGCCGCCTGTAGAAACACATAACTTTCGCCTCCACATTACCCGACGCTGTTTTGTTCAGCTCCTCTATTCGCCGGATTTGGTACGGAGACTTCGGCGACGTCTCAAAATAGACGCAGTCTGCGGGACAAAGATTGATATCAATAAAACAATAAAGACAAACTAGATTAAAAAAAAATATGCTCGACTAATTTTGGCCTATGACGACTTTCAATTAAAACGAGGAAGTAGATGACACAATGAGTGGTTGTGGTGACGTAATCACAAGGTTCTCGAGAGTAGCGCAGTTTGTGCCGTTCGTCGCCGTCTCGAGGGGTAGCGGCCGCTAAAGTAGGGGGACCGAAATACGAGAGGACAAGGTCAGTATTACCGGTCGCGACAGTCAGTTGTTTTTTTATTTTATTTGTAACCAATCCCTAAACCACCTGACGATAGATGCTCGATGTTGCGTACACGTCTGCTACCGTTATATTTATTTCAAACTACAGTATACGTTTTAGGAAGATTTGCTTTGCAGAATTACTCGTTTTCACTGTCACAAATAGTTAACGTTAACTACTGCTAGGTTGACTGGTCGATCACGGAGGAGTCCCACATACCCTCGTTACTTGCCAGGTAACAAGGACGTTACAAAAAGGTTGCCTGGTAGAAATCACTAGCAAGCGATGACATCGTATATTGTACGATATTTCTGAATATTCATTCTTTTTTTTCTATTATGCAATTAAGAGTACATATACTAATTATACCATAATTAGTTATTAACTAAATATATAGTAAAAATTAGTTAATATTGCTTAAATGGTTTAACCGAATATATCTATTAAGATTTTTAATATTTCTTTTGTCTCCTAGATCTTAATAATAATAATAAATGAAACTTTATTTTTAACACATAATTATTAACATTAAGATAACAATATGGTACTAATGCTAGGGTGGGCAAAGGCGGTTAATGCAAAATATTAAAATTCGTAATTTGATTGTTATAAATATTTACACCATTTTCATGTTTTTTTAATATTAGTAAACACACTGTAGGTATGTAGACCTAAATCGGTCATTGACCTCTGGATATAGTTTGAACAGGTTTATGATAAGCAGCAATATTTTTATGGAAAACTTTTTTTTTATCTTCAATGTCAGTAGATTCAAAAAAGAGTAACGAATACAATATTAAATTTTACATATTGACAAAAAAATTTCCTCTATAGTAAATGATGCAAATTTACTTCTTTCTCTATTGTGTTTAGGTTTGATAATTAGAAATTATTATTTTAATCATTAATAAGGATGATCTAGCCTGTGTTGTGATATAAGGCATTTGTTGTAGAGAATTTTCGCAATATTAATAGCATTTAGCTAAAAGATATATAAAAAGACGACACAATAAACCTCAATATCAGCATATTCTTTATCTAATCATTAATTAATTAGCTATAGTTTAATAATAACAACAATCTTCTATAATTTATGAGCTATACACGTTGCATATGACTATATTGTAATGTACGATAGTTTCCGTGCAAGTTTTAAGGTAAGTATATGAACCGAACGTTATGACGAAGCTTCCGCATTCTGATTTACTCGAAACAGGTATATGCATTTACAAAAGAAACGCAGCTTTACCTAGTAACTGAAGTCCTGATTAAAATAAAATAAATTTCAAAATAAATCCAAGACGCTAGGCTGATAGATCAACTGTCAGCAGATCAATCTGGATTGATTTAGGATTTAAAGAAAGACATTTATTGACCATGTAGACATTATATAACATTTACAGAGTAGTAATTAAAAAATGCGAGGTCCGATTGGACACACAAATCTTGATAGGACTGCTGACAGTGTCAGGTTGTTAAGGGCTTCATTTTGACACAACAATCCAGTTATGCGGTAGAGCCGTTAGTCTAGTGCATACAGTAAATCCTACGGGGTTATGTATGATCTTACAATTTTTATTTTGTCATCTTAAACGAAACCAAATTTAAAATAAAATCATCCGGGGACCCTATTACTAAGACTCCGTTGTCCGTCTCGTCTGTCTGTCACCAGCCATCTCATGAACCGTGATATCTAGACAGTTGTTTAAATTTCACAGATGACGTATTCCTGTTACCGGTATAATAACACACCGCTAAATAATTATTTAAGGGGACTTGCATTCAAGAAGCTTTGAAACTACTGGGATGATTTTAGAAATCGTAAAATTTGTTTGAAGAACTAGGTTTCATGTTACCCTTAGCGTAGGCAGCCGATGGAAATTGTCACTATGGAGGTGAACATCGGAACCCCATTTCAATGGTTGTATGTTGTGATAACTTAATTGTGACTTGATATGTAGGATAGCTCCTAGGCACCTGTGTAATTTAGATGTGCAAACGCAACGTTGAGAAATTTTTCCACTATATAGGAATTCGACTGTTTCGGGGCTGCTGTTTGGATTGTAAAAGAACAGCTTCAACATAAAAAAATAAATATATAATTTCAAGATTTTACAAACTAGGTAAGTGTCTCATATTTTATACTCTTGCGCAAGTTTACCACGTAATTTTCGTCGAATAGGGTACAAAGTTTCAACGACGGGCTCAAAAAAGGGACTTTTATCATCCCTCTTGTAAAATAACAAAAGTGGCAGACCTTTACTGTAATTGGCAGAATTATTTTGTTAGCTAAAGCGCAGCAGAGGTGTCCGTTAGTGAGAATAGGTTATTGAAAATTAGTGGCGCGGAACAAAACGCTGCTAACTAACAGTACTACAAGCCCAACCTCTATCGCACATCTGTCCAATAACACTTATTTTGTATATTTTGCAAAAAATATCTATGCAAAATTATTCTTCCAGTTGACAATATACTCCAATGCATTATAAATAAGGTAAAAGAAAGAAATACAGGTAGATTAATTCAGTTCAATAATTTCTTTTTTCAACTCCAAACATGAATTTGTGTTACTCTCTTTCATCAAAAATTATGGTTCCACTGCTGAAATCCTATTGTATCTTTTATAGTCTGAAATTTATTGGGTGGTGTTCTTCATAAACTTCCTATTCAACCTCCAGAGCAACATCTGTTAGGTTCACCTGACAATATATCATCATCTATACGACTTACGCGAGCTGCTTATTCCAGAGTTTTGTGATCCTTTAACCTGACACTGATTTTTGGGCACTTATATATGTTGTATTTGTGATGTCTTTCTGCAGGGAATAGTAAATATATAGTGTTCTACGGGTCTTTCGATAATGCAAAGTATTAGTCCCGCAGTCAGAGTTCACGTTTCAAAGAGTAATTTTGTGCCGGTTATAAGTTATCTTCGTAAGGTCACAAAACATTTGTTTCAGTCATTACATAATTGTATTTTTGGGCGTTTTTAGTTAATTTAGGTTATTATAAATTGAAAATATACAATGCCCTTAGCATTGTAAATCAAAAAATCATAATAACCGTCTCATGGGTTTATGATAAAACATACACGCCTTTTGTTATAGCATAGTACAACGAAATCACAATATCAATTACGTATGAAACTTTCCATTCGATGTCGAGGTGAACTAAAATTAACCTGAGATGAGATGAGAATTTACGTGTAATAGGAAGGAGCGCATTTACTTAGTCGATACGCCATTTTCAATATAAATTCTATTGTGCAGTTCTCAGCGAAACTGTAGTCACGTATGGTTATAGTGTTTATAGTATAAACCACTATCAAAGAAGACGAGCAAATAGGATTTTTCATTAAATTAATGTAATATTACCTATAATTCTTTTATAGAGTTTATGATCGTTAAAACTTATTCGAATATAAGTAATACGAATCAACGTTACATATTCACTTATGCAGGTGATAACTAATTTTTGACATACCGATCAAGATTATCTAAGATAAAAAACGATAAAAATGCAATACATGCCTATACATGTTGAGTAAGATTTTTCAGGATATAATAAAAATAATAAGGCAAACGAACATAGTGATAATATGGTCAACCATAGGTTTTTATTGTTCCAAGTTTTCTTAAAGTTTAAAAAATGTACTTGGTATGAGCTTATACGGTGTTATGTGGCGTGATGCTATATCAGACAGGACTATGAAAGTAACCTTGCTGCACTATGTACAGACACGGGGCAATGCGAACAGTGCGGATACGCGTACAGTGCTCGTATACTGTATAGGTATAGTTATGAACGCGTAAGTTGGGTATTATGCGGCTGATAGCGGTGTTAACGCCCGTTCAGTTTTGCCAAGAGTTTAGTATATTTTTGGAACGTGTCAATAAGTAAGTGGTGTAATTTTAGTACACGGACACGTCATTACAGCAGAGAATAATGATTGAATCCACCAGGAAATTTCACTTCGATCGTGTGAGACAATTGCAATACTCAAAAATGGGTTTAATTAATAAGACTGTCAAAGTCAATCAATTTATTTTGTTAAAGTTTACTTTCTGCGATATCATCAGTGTTGCTTACAATTCTAACGTGACACGTACTTATTTCCTAATCGCGTTTTCCCTAATTATTAACTCTCATTAGTATAAAAATCGTACTAGTTTAAAATCTTAAAAGTGACCTTGGTTTTACTAAAGTGAAACTTAGGCGAGGCATATTCCTAGAGTAAATTACTGCATTGTGTTTGTTTAGTAAAATACGGTTAATCTTAACGTGATCTTAGTGTATTGGGTCAGAGGTGTGGTATTGGAGTGTGTTCTTGTAGTATAATCGAATTACCATGTGTTAATGCAATAGACAATCTTAACCCTACAGCGCATAGTGTGACACATATGGTACATACCGATTTATTCCTTGTATTTCGTAACACGACGCATTTTCACGCCATCTAATAGAAAGTAGCGTAACTACACACTATAGTACATAAAAATATAGTTCACATTCGTTCATAGGGCTGCGCTGCACTCAGACAACTATTTTGCAGTCAAATTAGCGGTCACTTTGAAAAAAAGTAGAAAACGTAAAGTTTTACCATTGAAAAAAAAAGCCAAATTAGAGTGTTTTCGTTCGGGAAAATATAAAAGAGGTAAGTTATTGTTTATAGTTTATTGGTAAATAAGTACTTTACGATTTCAGTTACTATCTACGCATATTTTGGATTTTATTTGTATGTGACTGATATGGGTCACTGTGCAATAAGGGTTATTATATGATACTTGATTGATTTCAGATGAAGCCCTGCAAAAGAGTAACAGAAACCGAAACTGAGCATATTTTACATATGTCATCGGGCAGTGAAGGTGAACTAGAGATATCTGATGAAGATAGTGATGATGATTTTATAAGATTATCAGATTGAGTCATGAATTAAATGGAAAAAACGCTGTAATTACTTGAGTATAACTACATTGACCAAACCCTCAATAAATCTTTGTCACAGGCGAGTAACACATTGAACATTACAGTAACCAGTTTCTGGTAATGTCAATGCATCAACTTCAGCAGCAGATTCAATTAGATCGCCAGTGGAGTGTCTGAGAGCAAGTACATCTTCAGGTCAACCTTCTTGTCAACTTACTTTGAACACTACTAAAAAAGTAGACACATCTGGCGAAAGACAGTCACCACCTCCACCATTCATAGTTGAGGACAAGTTAGATGAACCTTTTTTGAGTTTTGATACGCCTTTACAATATTTTACGTATTTTTTGATGAGAATTTACTAAAACATATCGTCGAGGAGTCTACAAAATATAGTATTCAGAAAGATACATCGAAACCATTTGTTGTCACTCAAAATGATCTGAAAAAGTACCTGGGTATTTATCTTTTGCTTGAATGAAATCCTCAGTCCAAAATACGCTTGTTGTGAAATCATAAATTGGGCATGCCACTTATTGTATGATACTCACACATTTTGAGACAATTCGTAGATTCCCTGGTTGTAAGGGGAAATCATTTGTGAACTGCGAAAAATGTAAGGTGGCGCTGTGCCCAAATAAAGATAAAAATTGTTTTATATCATTTCATATGTAAATTTCATAAATAAAGAGTAAAATTTAATTCAAGAGGAAAAGACTACACGTAATGATTACTGATCTCAATTTCTTCCTATTTTCTAATATATTATAGTGTCTATGCTTACTAAATTTTTACCAAAATTATAGTTTAATTTTTAACTAAAATATAACATAATTAATATTGCTGTTTTATTTTATTCTTGCTAAGAGTAAGTTATATACATATAAATATTTATACACCCTAAACATATTTTGTGACATATCTGGTACATACTGAAATATTCAAAAAAATCCGAAAATATTGAAAATAGTTTTTTTTTATTATTTTTCTATAAACATAGGTAACATTTAAAAGTTCATATAATTTTTCTGTTCAAATAAAAAAAATCGTGCACTGTAGGGTTAACAATTCAAGAACAGAGGTTTAGCATATTATGTATTACTTTATTTGTAACTTTTAAAGTTTAAATCGTCCGAGCTGCATTATAAATTCGTTGAACGTGTCGGTTCATTCGGGTAGATTTATGGTGAAAAATTAATACTTATGGTGTATACAGTGTAGTAAAATGTATTAAGCCAGCTGACACAGGATCAGCATGTCTCTGTCCATTTTAAAACAATCATAACTGTCAATTATATTTTAACGTGACGTGAAATAGGGTTGTGAGACACTACTCCAATTACATTTTGGTATAAAAAGAAATGTTATTTACATATAATACAAAAATATCTATATTTCGGCACTTATTCCGTATACTGACCGACTGAAATGGCAACAACTACCAAGTTGTTACAAATGTGAAAAGTCTTATTACGGCTACCACTCATATGTAACTGATGCAGTGACAACCTTCCGTGTCAGTCCAGACGTGGGCTTTGGTTGCCGGGAGATTGAGGATAACGATTGTATTGTGACGTGTGTAGGTAATAAATAGTAGCTAATATCCTAAAATGTCTCCTTTGAAAATTTAACCAAGCGTTGGGCAGACCAAGATAGAATAGCGTCGCAAGACTAGCATTTCTTGTCTGTTGTCACCAAATCTCGAATTTTGGTTTTCAAGAGCATAATACTTAACTAGACTAACGATTTAACAGTTATGAGTAGGTAGTATGTGATTTCTAAGTATTTCAAGTAGATAAGGAATCTGTCAGATTTTGTAATTGGTGAATAAATTAGTATATTATATAAAAGATAAAGCAATACTACATTATAAACCTTTCTAAAAATATTTCGCAACTGATAACATCATCTTATCAAAGAGATGTAATCCTAGTGACCAATGAATATACATTATGATGAAACCAATTATTGTTATATATTTATATAGAGAACTTATTATATTGTTCAATATAATATTCACATAACAATGAACATAACCTTGTCATGTTCTTCTAAACTATTGCATAAAATGATATGATAATTTAAACTAGCACTCGCTTGATACTTAACAGGTCAGTGAACTCTTACTTTCACAGAACTGAAG
The DNA here is from genome assembly GCA_918026875.4 of Diatraea saccharalis. Taxonomy (NCBI): domain Eukaryota; kingdom Metazoa; phylum Arthropoda; class Insecta; order Lepidoptera; family Crambidae; genus Diatraea; species Diatraea saccharalis. The sequence goes on from OU893333.1 coordinate 30,516,193, forward strand.
GCCATGTAAATATATGGCAACATTTAAAGACTACAATTAAGCAATATACCTACTTACGTTTTGTAAAATATTTGTATGATCATGTTGAAATAACACTATGTAAAAGTTATATTAGTTACATTTTATTATCCAGATCATGCTTGGTGATATATGTTATGTGTTGGTAATGAAAAGTTTTATAAATTACTTTGTTCTTTCGCCCATCACTTAGGTGACATGTACTAAAATTTATGCAATTTTAATTAAATAGATACAATTATCAACATTTTTGTAGCTTTTGAGTCATATTATGGCACATGTCTTTTTATATTTGATGATATTGTAAATTTTTATATGGATGAAATTGAAATAAGGGAATGGCCCATAACCCACCAAACAAATGTTCTGGGGGTTGGCAACTACAGCCGGGAGCAACCCTTTTGGCAAGAACATTTTACTTCAAGATATGGCATATCAGATTAAATTCTCTATATCAAAAATAAGGGTCAGTCAATTATGATAAATGAGCTGATATTGATAGAAAAAATTATTATTAGAGAAATTTTTCAAGATGCGATGTTAATTAGATATTATATCTATAATTTAAAATATCTTATAATTTAAAATTAGGCCTAACATTGGACTACAAAATTTGTCATGATCTTATATACTGAGAACAAATAAAACAAACTAGAGTAAGCTACAGAATTTCTGTATCAGATTCATATTTGATTTATGCAAATATGATCCATATTAGGCTTAACTAGCAACTAATTCATCTTCACTAAATATATATCTAGGAATGTTTTATTTTTATTCATGATTTTCACACTGTTGTTTTGAGATTATCAGAGGATATAATTTCAATTTTGCAAACAACTCTTGTAGACCGACAAAATGCTTATAATTCATAACATAAAATACACACTTTCCAATGTCCTTTACCAGTGAGTCCAATTTATTGTTAGATTAATATATACCATACAATTAAAAAAGATTTCATTAAATGTGGGTGGGCAGTTAATCTATTCAAAAATTTGTATAAAAAAAAAACAATGAATTAATTTTGTCAATATAACAAGTTCATTGTCTGAGACAGGTAAAAAAAATGTGGTTAATATTCTTAATAAAAAAAGTTTAAAAATCCACTTTGTCCTTGGCAATCTGTGATGGGATTCAAATCCTTGACCTTTTGCAAACAGGTTGACTGCTCTAACCACAGACCTATCCAGGACCTAACAGGACTGATGAATTTTTCAAACACTTGTTAGTTTATGGCTACTACCCAAGCTGCCAAAATATTTCATTTTACAAATATTTAAATTATTGATAATGATATATTTGATCAATTTTGCAAATATATTAAATGTGAGTAAATTAAAAATTTGACTTTTTATATTTATTTTATAAGCATTTCAAGTTTTAAAATGGACATAGGGCGTATAGTGAGTTCTACAATTTTTCTTGAATAATGAGAATTTAATAAATCATTAATTATTACCTAAAATTATAGGAACAATGTTATTAGTCTTGTATATATAAAGTCAAGTAGTTATATATATATCTATATATATATAAAGCTTATATATTATATAACTACTTGGTTCTAACTTGTTCAGAACTTTGTCAATTTAATGATACTTTAACAGCATTCAGTTGCAATTAGGACAATAGTGATGTATTTATTCTATTTGAAAATTTATTTTATTTTGCATTATAAATATTAATAGGTTTATGTGAAATTCATTAATTAGACTTTTCACATGTAAAATGATTGTATTATTGGTAACATTGATATTGATAAAACTATTCTTAGTAGACAAAAACCCTCAAGGTAGTGAATGTAGGCCATTAAATTCTTTGTTGGAGATAAAACTACAACTGTATTATGTATGCAGACATTATGAGGTCAGCTTGAATGACAAAACTTATGAGGTCAAATGTAATTTTAATTAACTTGAGCACTATAATTTTACAAGTATTTAAATATGATACACCTACACTTTATTTTGATAAAACATAATAATTAATAACACCCCTACCTCTGTAACTGGATTTAAGACTGAATATTTTTTTAGCCATTAAAGGTTGAAAACATAAGGATAGTCATATATAGACACTAAAATATTAACATAGGAAGCAGTGTAAAAGGAAGATCTAATTAACATTCAACGCGGCGAGCACGGAGACCGCGGAGCGCAGCACATGAGGCGGCCGAGGCCCCCGCAACTATGCTATCAACTAATCTAGGGAACCCAAGCACTGGTAACAGGCACCCAAACAAACTGTACTCATTAAATCATTACATAAAAGTCATTTCTAACTAGCCAGTGTTCAAAACATTAATTTCCTATAACACAGCTGCAGTTTACCCGTAAATTGTACTTGAAAATGTTTTGACAACATCGGATATAACCTAAAATCTCATGACAACTTCCATAGAACAGTATGAAAACGCAAAATCGTTACGGAATAACAAAGGTAATTCATGTCTAAGCACCCGGACGCAGATACGCAACCGATACAGTGATACCTAGATGCAAATGCTAATGTCCTATTTGACGAAATTTGGTAAAATAAATGTTACTTTCCCGCAAAACACGATCACTTGACAAGTAAAACGTTTTGTTATCGTAATAAACTAAAAAAATAAATAAATCTGAGGGATGTAACATTATTGAACTAATTAACGTGAGCAATTAACGAAGGTACGACAATCAAAGCAAAGCACCGCTAGTCTGCTGGCGGTGAACCGGCGAAGCTACAACAAAAATAACCAATTATTGCAACTTACCGCCGACTCTGTACATATTCGCAGCCATTTTTATACACAATCACTATTCATTAACACTTAATTAATCTACATCTGACACAATTAATAACTAAAACACTATGTAATTGAGCTTTGAACAATGTTTTTCATCACGTTAACTCCGGACGCCTTTCGCTGATCGCCATTTTCTTTCACACTACTAATTTGGCCAGTGCGCAGTCGCACTTTTTGGCGTAAACTTCCTGCTCTTGAAACAAAGCAATGTCATCTCATTATTTTCATATGCACAATTAGTAACAAAAAGACCGATAATCTATGTAAAAATCCGAATTATTTTACAATTATTGTCCATAATTGAAATATAATTTACTATGTCCTAAAAATAAAAAAAAAACTTCATTCAATAACGTTCCTTTATTACCGGCTGTAAATACACGTAAACAATGAATTTTTAATGGTTATATTGGGAGATGATTTTCAGTTGTACATTGCAAATAGTAAGTTCATTTGTAAGATGTATCAGCTTTGAATTTGTTTATTTAATTTAGAAAAACAATAATTACAAGGTTATTAATAGACATTTATCAAAAATAAAAATATCCGTCTTCCGTATAATGAAACGTATTTATTAAATATCAGAGACAACGTTGTAATAATCACATTGTCTTTGGTATCATCTTTGGTTATGGCTACACAGAGTATTTTATGCAAGAAGGTTTTATATTATCTTTTTGATTCATCATATATACGAAGTAATTACGAATATATAAAAATAATAAATTACTAGCTTTATACATTTTTTATTATATGTTGCGTTTTCAAAAATGACGTGGCCTAAGTGACAGCTGACTTGTCTATGGTTTTGACATTTGCCAAATCAGCTCCATCGATTTTCGCCTGATTGTGGGATTAATTAATTTGTGTGATAAAATAAAGATTTCTGAATGAGTAAATAGTAACATATTCGCTATTCGTCCATAAATATTGTACAATATCGCCGCATGACCACCTGGTGCGTATACAATTTTATGTGTCGTATAATTTATTTCATAAAAGTAATGTTTTTGGATTGTTTCGCCAATATTTCTTTTTTAGAACGGCGATATGGCGACTTACGAGGAGTTTATGCAGCAAAATGAAGACAGAGATGGCATACGATTCACGTGGAATGTCTGGCCATCGAGTAGAATTGAAGCGACAAGGCTGGTCGTTCCTTTGGCTTGTCTCTATCAACCTTTGAAAGAGCGGCCAGATTTACCACCTATCCAGTATGAACCTGTGCTCTGTACTCGTAATACTTGCAGAGCTATACTCAATCCAATGTGCCAAGTGGATTATAGAGCTAAGTTGTGGGTGTGCAACTTTTGCTTCCAGCGAAATCCTGTAAGTATTTCTTGCTGTTGTTGTTGCACTGTTGCATACAGCAACAGTGCATTGTAGATCATTAGTAGTATCAATTTAAGTAGTTGATATTTCCTTCATTCACTCTATAAAATATATATGTAGTAATAACTCTGCTTATGCTGACATGTCTCTTATGATGTATTTTGTAAGAATTTTAATAATTCATGTTCAGTTATAGTTACTGACATGAATCTCAACCTAACATTTTCGCTTGTCTCACAAGAGAGTTGCAAACTCTCTATGCCCCTTTCTGACATCATGAAAATATGAAAAAAAATATTAGGCTAATTTATCTCTATTGAATGAAATGTACCTAATTTATTTATTAAAAATATTTATTTATAATATAAATAAGAAGTTGTTATTAACTATTTTAGGAAGAAAATAAAATTATAATATTATGCAACACAACAGTGGAGTTTTAATACTAATTTTGAAAATATGTCTATTTACAATTACTTTCAGTTTCCACCACAATATGCGGCTATATCGGAGCAACATCAACCAGCTGAATTGATTCCGAATTTCTCAACAATTGAGTATACAATCACTCGTGCCCAAACAATGCCACCAATTTTCCTACTGGTGGTGGACACTTGTATGGATGAAGAGGAGCTTGGTGCACTTAAAGATTCATTACAGACATCTTTAAGTCTGATGCCTCAGAATGCATTGGTTGGTCTTATAACATTTGGCAGGATGGTACAAATCCATGAATTAGGTTTGTTTTTACTTTATCTATTTAAAAAACAACTAGTAATAACAAAACTACTACACAATGCTCTAAAAATTTCAGTGCACTAATTACCTAGGTACATTTTTTAACAATAAAGCATTATCATTTCTTGTTTCCTTATTCTGCTTTCTACAATTGATTGATATTATAAACTAAAAGACAAATATTTATTTGTTAACTGACACAGATTCCTCTTTATCATATCATATGTATTCTTTTTTTTTAATTTGCTGCTGATTTTGAATATTTATTTGATACAGGTACAGAAGGAATTTCAAAATGTTATGTCTTCAAGGGAACTAAGGATTTATCAGCTAAACAGATACAAGAACAGCTGGCTATAGGTCGTGTAAATGCTTCTAATCCTCAGCAACGACCTGGGGCACCTGCTACACAGTCACCAGCTCACCGTTTCCTTCAGCCTGTTAAACAGTGTGACATGGCCTTGACTGATTTACTTGGTGAACTTGGTCGTGATCCATGGCCCCTTGGAGTAGGAAAAAGGCCTCTGAGAAGTAGCGGAGTAGCACTTTCTTTAGCTGTGGGTCTGTTAGAAGTCACATACCCTAATACTGGAGCAAGAATAATGCTTTTCCTTGGGGGACCATGCTCTCAAGGCCCCGGTCAAGTGGTCAACGATGAGCTGAAACAGCCAATCCGTTCTCATCATGATATTCATAAGGATAATGCCAAATACATGAAGAAGGCTATAAAGCACTATGAGAGCCTGTCTTTGAGATCGGCCACTAATGGACACTGCATAGATATTTATTCCTGTGCTTTGGATCAAACCGGTCTATTAGAAATGAAGCAATGCTGTAACTCAACAGGGTAAGCGTGCTTTAGTCTTGGAAGACTTGGAAGTCGTATCACTTAGTATCTACAACTGTGTGTTAAATTGATATATGAAATTGTTATTCATTGTAGTGGACACATGGTCATGGGCGATTCATTCAATTCTTCTTTGTTCAAGCAAACATTCCAAAGAGTATTTGCTAAAGACCAGAGTGGAGACTATAAGATGGCATTTAATGGAACATTAGAAGTGAAATGTTCTCGTGAGTTGAAAAGTGAGTATAATATCAAAATACAAATTTTAAGTTTAGGAATCTGAACATTGTTTTTATGAAATATATTGTCTTTGATAAGTGTTACTATTTAAACTCCTTCTGATTTGGTTGGTTTGTTAATAATAATAATTTATTTATTTCAACCAACTAGGATCATAATCAAATTTATATTAACAATACTTGTTGTCACAATATAGTGTGTAAATAAATAGTTATTTTAAAGAAACATTCAAATAATGAGATTTAGCAAACAGTATTTGGAAACATGTCATACATCATTTTATCATTTATATGTAGCTAGACGCTAGAGATGTCTAACCACAAAAAAAATAAATATTAGTCCTCAAGTGATTCAAGAAGAGCATTTTACTTAATTTATAATGATAAACAATTATTTTTTTTTGTAAGTAAACAAATCAATGTAGCCAATAATTAGTATTGGTGTACCAGAACCTGATGGCATTTTGGGAAATTTTAATTTGTAGAAGGCAACATATGGGAAAAAGGATAAAGACGTCTTGATACTTGTAATATTTCCATATAAATATAATTAAGTAAAAATAATATAATTAATTTTCAATTACTGCTGCATTGAATGTACTCTTGATACTCTGTATCTCGGCAAATTTTGACATAGATTAGCCATCTGAAAGGGACATAATATAGCGCAAAAACATACACCTGTACACTCTACACTACCTACATCTAACATTTTGACAGGACAGCACCCGGCCAGAAAAAACCCAATAATATTTTCTGTAACTTGGAATTTAACTCAAATAAAAAAGAAGCTTTAGTTTATGTATTTTTTTATTACTAATTTCTACTAATATTGCAACTGCTGTTACACTTTCACATCTAAATAAATTCTGCTTTAGTTTATTTTCTTTTTTTCACAGTTCCTATTTTTACCCGGCGTAGCAAAATGTCTTCATATCTCCTCCTTCATTAATAATTTGTTTTATTGTAGTAGTCAACACATCAACAAATATTTACAAATTAAAAAAAATTAAGTATCAAGACTTGTCATTAAACATATACTTTAAAATAAAAAAAATCATCAATCTTCAGCTTCTTTTCACATATATTGCTATAAACATTAAAAACAATATTTCTAGCTTGTGATATCAATGGGTTTTTGGGCAATTTCACAAAATCAATAATTATTTTCATAAATATTTACAACAATTTACACTTTGACTTGACTGTTGTAAACAGTAGGCAATTTATATTGGCATATGAAAATCGAGATCTTTTTCTTTCGCTTTTTTTTCCCTCAGTTTCTGGTACACCTATAAAAACAAAATTAAAATAAATTTAATGGCAATAATATACTATAATGTATACTATTGCTAATTAAATTATTAACTCTTCTGAAACAGTCATTTCACAATTGTTTATATACAAAATAATAACTCCACTGAATCCACGTGGGGGCGCTATACCATATATATTGTGGAATTGATGAAAGTATTGTTATAGTCTCTGGCGCGATCGGTTCGTGCGTATCACTAAACGTGAAGGGCCCGTGCGTGTCCGACCAAGAAGTGGGCATGGGTAACACTTGTCAGTGGAAAATGTGCACATTCACTCCTAGCACAACCATGGGTATATTCTTTGAGGTAATTATTTAGTTAATTAGTTTGATTATATGCGAACAAGAAGCTTTTATCCCCTTTATCTTATTTGAATATAACTAAATAATAAATAGAATGACTAAAAATTTGTATAGAAAAGAACTCAACCTTCACATCACATACCAAAAGCTCTAATCTGCAATCGAGCTCTCCACTTTAGTCAATAGAAGTATTTGCCACTCTGCAAAGTGTTCAAAAGATTTTGTTTACATCTATGGGATTTAATATGTTCAGGTGGTGAATCAGCACGCGGCGGTGCCTCAAGGTGGGCGCGGATGCGTGCAACTGATCACACAGTACCAGCACTCGAGTGGTCAGCGCCGCGTGAGAGTCACCACGATTGCCAGAAAGTAAGTATAATACATATAAACCTTGAAATTTTACCGTAGTTCGATTGCTTTTGAAGTTGCACTGAATGTCACTTTTCTCAAAACACTCATCAGATCAGTCTTTTATCATGGTATCAGTAAAAATTATAAGTTTTATCAGGCCTAGATCTACAATTTTGTTTTGACTAAAGCTTCGCATGGTGCCCTCTACACTCTTTCACGCTCCGTACAGACGGATTTTATAATATCATATTTTTGCAATATATAATACTTTAATTTCAGTTTTGAAGCATGTCCGTCCCGTTGTAGCCTATAAAGTTTATGAAGAGATTTGTAAAGCTTGCTGTGTTTTTAAACTGTAAATAGGTATTATATAATGTTAATTACAGCGCCCTGACACTGGCGCCCGGGACGTCCCTTGATCCGGGCCTGAACACAGCGCATAGATTTTCGGCTGCAAATCGATGCTACAGTCATCTGCGATGAAAGTCCTGTTCTCGTGTTGTTCAATAAATGATAGCGGTTACGTGTTAGGCTGTCCCGTTTAGTTGTACGGGTAGTTGAAAGATTTGTATGGTTTCAGTTGGGGCGATGCTGCGGTGAACCTGCATCATATAGCGGCCGGGTTCGACCAGGAGGCGGCGGCAGTGGTGATGGCGCGCCTGGTCGTCTACCGCGCTGAATTAGAGGACGGACCGGACGTGCTCCGCTGGCTCGACAGAATGCTCATCCGTCTGGTATGTACACACACCTTAAAGTTGCTAACCGCTCTCTACAACAAGGATGACGGTTTAGTCCGTCAGTCAGATAATAGAAAGATATTACATACATTTTTTTTGCTTCAAATTAAAGAAATGACTTAGACAATAGCCATTAAAGTTGAGGAATGACGGCTCGCTACGTCACAGTTTTGTGAAAATGTATAAAAGCGTATATAAAAAATTGTAGCTAAATACATTTCAATAGGGTGTAGACAGTAAACGAAAACGTATTACTTAACATATTATGTATTATTATTTCTTTTTCTGATAATGTTTAATATAGTATAAGCGATAATCACACTTCTATCCTTATATGCTTTTTATATTATATGATATTGCTTAAATTAATTGTAAAACAACAAATATTTTATATTCATTTTTACGTAAATGCAATAAGCGCGTGACGTCACGCCCCTTATACTCATATCGGAACTTATAGAATTGAACCTTATGCATACATTGAAAGATATAGTTTTAAAGCGACGCCATGACAGAAGTTGGCGTTTTGGCGGGAAATTTTGAAATTTAATTTATTTTTAGATTTTAACTTATTATTTAAATGGTACTTTTTTCTGTTTGTTATGTGTATTGATAAAATAATAATATAAAAAGTTGTCTACACCCCTACGTGTTGTTTGTAACACAAATAAACTTTATTATTATTATTATAATAAAAACAATAAATACTCTTTTAAAAATGTAAAATAAATTATAGTTTGTTTTATCAGGCCATACACTATATTTATCTTTGATATAATTACTTTTTTAATAGTATATTGTGGTCAATACTGTATTTATATATAAATATATTATTTTGATTTACAGTGTCAAAAGTTCGGCGAGTATGGAAAAGACGATCCAAACAGTTTCCGTTTGTCAGAGAACTTCAGCCTTTACCCGCAGTTCATGTATCATCTGCGTCGATCACAGTTCCTGCAGGTGTTCAACAACTCGCCAGACGAGACCACTTTCTATAGGTAAATACACAATCATCACTATCCCACATAAGTTGAATTCTAAGATAAAATCAAAGCCATAAATGCAAGTGGGACTGATGGCTTAAATGCCTACCAAAATATAGAACTCGAGTTATTAATTTTTTTATGGTCATTCATTCTATTATTGGCCTTTGTGAAAGTTGCTTATTCTCAGTATTGTAAATGGAATGCGCTAATTACTGCGCAATCGAGCTTCTTATAATGATAGTACGATTTCTTTTTAAAGTACAGTCGTTGAATAGAAAGATTTTCGTTCAATGACCCGGCACTACATATATCTTTCACTAGTTCGCAAACATATCGCTATTTCGCTCGCACAAATGCATCTATTATTTAACTATAAACTAAAAATAGATACAACATCTATTAATAGGCACAAAGGTCAATGTACGAAATTCTTTCTGTTCGGCAACCGTGCTATATACATTACTACATTACAACTCGTTAAATATCTCCATAGGCACATGCTGATGCGTGAGGATCTGACGCAGTCGCTGATCATGATCCAACCGATCCTGTACTCGTACAGCTTTGGTGGACCGCCGGAACCCGTTCTGCTGGATACATCCTCCATTCAGCCGGATCGCATCCTACTCATGGACACATTCTTCCAAATCCTCATATACCATGGAGAGGTGAGCTCAATGAATTGATATTCAATCTATTTTATTTATATCTCTAATGAGACTGGCATTATCCGCGGTATAAATCACATAGACTAACTAGCCATAATTTATAGAGACTCAATTTTAGTAGTATCTATAATAGAGTGCATAAAATACTTGTATATAATATCCCTATATCGATAATAATTTGAGAAAGATGTTCTCGCATAAAACACATCGCTGTATTTTATTTTACTTATACCAAAAGTTTCTGAATTTTTCCTTCCCTTCATTATGGTTTAGGAGGGAGAGGGGAGTCTAATTTATCTTTTTTTTTTAAGTTAAGATTATTAATGAAAAATTGCTTATTTTTCCCCTAAATTCAAACGTATTGATGATTAAGCAGTGGGAGGTTCTTCACATAGAGGGGATCGACATAAAATTTATTTGGTTATGTTAATGAATAGCGCCTTATGGCATGGTAAAGTTTGGAGTACTGACCCTAAAAACATCGCTGAACGAATGTGAACTTTATTTGTTAGACAATAGCCCAGTGGCGGGCGCTCCGCTACCAAGACATGGCCGAGTATGAGAGTTTCGCTCAACTGTTGCGTGCTCCTATAGACGACGCGCAGGAGATCCTGCAGACTAGATTCCCTGTACCACGGTACATAGACACGGAACATGGCGGCTCACAGGTCAGTTGTACATATTTTTTTGCTCATGCTTCATTATGAATTTTGTAGTAAAATTTATAATTATTCCCCCAAACTTTCGTTCATCATTCGTGTGAATCTTTTCAGGAATTCTGAAAAATGGCACCAAAGTGTGTATGCTGGGTTAATTTTGTTTGAAGTCTGATTTTTCTTTTGCAATTGACAAGCAAAATAATCAGATGTCTGTAGCCAAATTCTAATCATGTTCATTCAATTAATAGTAAAAAAGGCTTTGTTCACACGAACGAGGTTGTGTGGGTAGAATGCTACCTGTTGTCTAAGAATAACATAATAGACACCTATGAAATAATCAGTCAGTTGCACCTTTATTGACGACTTTAAGATATTGCTTTAAACTAATGACAATTTTAACAGACGTTTGTGCAATTTATAGAGACTACTTTATCGATTCATGTCTATTTATCAAGAGGCAGAATTATTATCTCTACAGGAAACTTGTTAAATGTAACTTACCTGGTATTATCTTAGAGATAAAGTTTTTTTTTTTAATAAAATTCCTTTTTTATTATAAATTATAATGTCTCCAGTAAAGCTCGAGTTCAGCTATTGAATATCTAGCGATTAAATAGTTTAAATAAAATATAAAGACAAATTTTTTGGTTTTATTTTCATTATATCATAAGAACGAAAAGTATTAAGAAAAAGAAACAATATCACACAAAACGATAACATAAAAATTGATCAAACAGTAATTCGTAAAATAAATGAATATTGCAGTTAAAAAACTTAGATATCAAAAGAAACACGAAGCGTTAAATAATATAACGACGATTGTTTACCATTGATTTTCGAAATTTAACTTATCTTTAGTAAAAATATCAAAAACAGAAATCGGAACGCATTTAATAATTAATTTGATTTAACAAATAGATGCTTGGAGCGAGTGTTTTAAAATACATAGTAGCGCTAGTGCCATCTATTTTCATTTCGAAAACTACTATTTTATTCTTAAATACTTTCTCATTATAATATTATGAAAGTCAATATTTCTGCACAAGTAGGATTTCGATGTTTCAGTATGAATGTATTTTTTCTAGATAATTTCAACACTGCGAGGTTCAGACGTTTTAGATGACAGTATTTTCTCCAGCATGTCGTTAACACGCTGTTGTGTTTTTAAAAAGTCCTTGAAGTGTGTGTCGTCGTAATTGGTTTTCATAGTGTTGAGTGCTAATTGTTGCCTCGATGCCAAAGCCAAATCTTCACAACATTTCGACGTATCCTCACCTTGCCAGTTATCCACCCTTTCCAATCTTTCATGGAATCCTTTTATGACAGGATGTCGATAAATATCACTGCTTATATTTTTATATTGACTTTTATTCAAATCACGAATATTACTTTCATAAAAGTCTTCTAATGTTGGTTGTATATTTGAACGATAATCGCTCGATCGGTTAATGATTGCTAATTTATCATCGCTCTTTTGATCTATATGTCTCGCCATCTCGTTCCTTATATTGTAACGTTCGTTACTTGTGGGTCGTTTGAACATAGGAGCACCTGTATTGTAATTGGAGAATCTCAGATCGTATTTAGAAGTGATAGGGTTCAATTTCAAGTGATCGGAATCATATCGTAAACGGGTGGAATCTGGATGTGACGGATTAGAATTATACCTTGTATGGTCTGTATAATGATGAGATTGATCAGATAAATATTGCAAACGATCGTTATCCCGATGAAAGGAATTGTGATTGTATTGTGAACGATTTAATTCTCCGTGAGAGATAAGAGGACTGTGCTTTAGATGATTCGGTTGTTGTTCAATAGAGTTATGTATTAAATGATGTGACGGAATATATCTGTATTGTGAATGATTCGAATGTCTGTCATTGGACTTGTAACTATTAATTATCCATGGCTCTTTAGACTGTACTGTTTGGACTGGATGTCGTGCAGTTGTAACCACAATGTTCTGGTGTATTAACTTCAGTGGATTTGATACAGGAATACTTAACGGTGGTATCTCTCCTGAATTAGTTTGTATTATGGCCGAGTGTTTCATCGTGTTGATTTGTGGCTGCATAGGGATGTTCAGTCTTATGTTTTTCTTACTATCCGCGGTCGCATACATTTGTACAATATTTTGTGGCACAACTGATTGGTATGAAATTTTGGGTTCAGTTTGTTTCTTTATGATATGTGTGTTCACAATTTGTGTGGGTAGCTTATTTGCTTCAAATTTCTCATTTGGATGTGGTGTTGTTGATATTGACATCTGTTTGAAAGCTTTGAACTCTTTGAACAGTTCAGTAATGGTTTTCAATATTAAATTTGCGTCTTCAGTTTTATTTTCGAATGGTTTTCCATTAATAACTAAATCTGTAATAAGTCAAAAATATAATTTAAGTACTTTTTCTAGCATTTGAATTATTGATTAAGGTACTTTCGTTGATTATAATATAAGGGCTTTATCTATTTGATTTAGAAGTCGAGCAAAGACTCTAAAGAATATTTTCTAATATGTATTATTCTATGAGTAAACAAAAAGTTTCTTTTTTAAGAAGACATTGTCATTTTCTATTTCGTCGACTATTTCTTTATTTCTAGTATACTCTACAAGCAATTTTTTTTATATATCATTGTATAATGAGTAATGATCGAGTAATATTGATTTAGATTTATTATTTTAAATGTTTTAAATAATAAGAATATATTTACATGTTTTGATATTAATATTTAATAAACGTTAAAATTGATACTGTCATGGAGTGACAAGTATTAGCTTTTAAAGTAAAGCGGTAGGATTAGTTAGCACCGTGAAGTAACGACATAGTAATTACAGGAACGGTGAAGTTAGGAGTACTGTATTGTTTGTTTGTCAGCTCGTAACGATATGGTTCAATTTCTCACCTGTTTTTGTTGTTTTGACGTTGTTCAGCGAAGTGGCTGCTGTAGTTGTAGTGACAGTGCTCGTGGTTGTGTATTGCGATGTCGTCGAAGCTGTTTCTTTTCTTAAATCTTCCAAAACTTTTTCTTTCACGTTCTCAGCTATCTTTTCGATTACATCTTTGGGGAATACATTTATTTCTTGCGGTCTAATTTTATCTTTTACAATTGTTATCGGTTGGTTTGTAGTGGGAATTTCCGACTCGGGTGTTGTATAAAATTGTTGATTATTATTTAATTGTCCAATTATTGGCATTAGATACGGAGGTGAAAATGTATTATTTGGTAGTGTAAATGATCTTTTAAGTTGATCATTAAAAAGTAGTAGGCCACTGATATCACTTATGGAATGTTTCTTTGAATCGTTATCGACAAACTTTTTTTTGCTCGCTCGCATTATAAAAGCTTGTTGCGGCATGTTATTATTATTAAAGTTGACGTTGTTATCTTTAACTGAATCGTAATTCTCGGTTAAGTTAGCCATTACAGTCTTCTCATTATTATTGTGAATTATTTTATTTTGAGACATCAACTTGAAGAAATTTTCAAACTGTTTAGTGAGCTTGCGTAAATTACTTAAATCGGCAGATGATATAATCGAAGATTGTGTTGTGGGGGAGTTCGTGTTTTTATTGAAATACGTTGCTAATAATTTATTAAGATGTTCAGCCTCTTTAGAAATCGCTTCATTAGATGTAGTTTTCGTAATCGTCTTCTTTTTAGATCTTTTCTTCGTCATCTTTGTCCTTTTTGTCACAGCAATGTTATAGTTTTTAGTGTTTGGATTTGCCATTTTTTTCCAGAAGTTAATAACGTTTTCTAGTTTTGACTTATCGTTGTCCAGATGTGTTTCTTCAATTTGGAATTCAGCAGTACTCCTCGAATTTTCATTGTCACTGATATTTTCCAACCGGGGTGATTGACCTATTTCGAGATTTTCCCCGATAACAATGGAGTCTTTTTCTTGAGCCTTTTGCTTTTGTTTATCCATAATATTGTCTAATATAGTTGACAGATCGTTTTTTAATTCTGATTCGTCATACTTTTTATTTATTACAGTTTCAGCTAAAACAGGAGCATCGAAAATTTATTATAAAACTAATCGAAATAAAGAATTTGTTTTAATGTTACCTTACTTTCAAACGTTGATGTTGTTGTCATAGTATCTTCATCGGTAATATTTTTCTCTTCTTTCTTGTTGTCTCTTCTCGTATCTGTGTTTAAGCAATCTTGTTTCAAATCGCTACAACGATACAGAAGTGCTTATAATGTTTGCAAAGAAAAAACAAGTAATACAGTGTTACTAGCTCAACACTCACTCTGGATTCTTATCATCGATGTTTACATTATGCCGCTGCAGTTTCCTCAGTATGTTTACGTCCAGGTCCTCCTTTTGCAATCCACTCAACCACAGTACACATATTAGATCTGAAATCAACTATACGTTCACTACAATCGTTCATTGTAACTTAGGATTTTGTGAACGTGTCACGGAAAGTAACCTTCGTCGCGCGCTACTGGCCAGTTTATTTATTTTTATTTACAATAAACATTTTGTTAATGGAACCTTTTCTGTGGACTTTACGTTGTGTGCCCTGAACGTGTGCGAGTGGGAACGTACATGAGATGGCGAGCGCCGTCAACAGAGCTCTACACAGCATTATCATGACGCTTTTATCGGTACACTATGCTCCCCTCTCATTGTTTCAAAACGCACTTGTACTGTTCATTGATTGTGTGTGTATCTATTGTGACGTAGAAAGTGCTCACTTATATTGTTGTTTTGTTTGGCCGTTTGATGAAACTGATTTTTATTGGATCGTGATACGAAAGATATTGGTATGTTCAATAGAACTAGCACGTTTTTATGTTATTGTTTTTATATTTTTGATGTCAGTTACCAATAATTTTAAATATTGAATGTAAAAAGGAATCATATATGACTTTTTCATTCAAAATGCTGTATTGATATTTATATTATTATAAAAAAACTCGATTTGACTCTCACACGATGTAGCTTTCGGTTAGTTCAAAAACTGGAACAGTTGTCCGTCTTTATTTCTGACACTGTATTTTTTATTGAATAAGAAATTAAAACCAAAATTTTCTTTTTAAAAATAAATCATACATAATTTCAACCAAAGATATTGTATAGACAAACCAAATAAGCTCAAATTTGACGTACTTACATAGGTCGTATGACTACCTTCCAACTCCATCATCAGATCAGTTCTATTCCATATTAACGTAAAGTCATCTAAGTTATATTTATATGCATGCATGCATATGCATAATTTCACTGTAAATTCAGAGGTATTCAAATTGATTTTAATTAATTTGTAATATTATTTGATATTGTTTAAGAGCAATATAGCATTGAAGTAGTTGCATATCTACTTCATAAATCAAGTGAATATTTATTATATTTCAGGCCCGGTTCCTGCTATCCAAGGTGAACCCATCGCAGACCCACAACAACATGTACGCGTATGGAGGGGTCAGTATTTTTCACATCATATTTATTAGAGCTTCATGTTCATTTAATTATTTAGAAAAGAATCATATTTGCTCTCATAATTATTTATTTTTAATAGTTATGATGTTAGCTGTAATACATATATCTTAGTGGGAATCTATCTCTATTTGACAGCGTCAAACATAACTTCATTTTTGATTGAATATTTGATTTTGTCATATTAACGTTTCATAAGTATAAATGCACATGGATATGTTTCGTAAGGATTACCTCAGAGAGACGCTCAAACAGTTGAACTTCTTATCTAAGTGAGAATTTAATTCCATTTAATCAAGCTTTATCTGAATAATATAAGGAACATATTTAAGTCTCATCTAAAAGCTCATCGACTATTTTTTTACTGTACAAACACCACTACATCAACAATTGTCAAAGTATGTTGTGAAAAACATAATTTGATATAGTGGTGTTTGTTTATTTTGCAACATATTAATTTGTTAATGATCCTTTAATACGTGCTCTGTACCTAATAAATAATCTTATATTAATATGCTATGCCCGTCTAAAAAATTAGGAGGACCAACTGCCATATTTCTAATACGATTTTCGTTAACTCATTGATTCGTTTTGATTATTATTTTGCTGTTAAAACAATATCTGTCTTATTATAAAACGAGAGCTACATTTATAACTAGGACTCTTTCGGCCATTTACCGACCAAATCAAGCCAACATTTCTCAATCTAACGTGTTTAAACCAAGTACTTCCCAAGCAGCAAAATTATCCTATAGTACAGTTGTTATAGGCCTTCAGCACTTATAACATTCTCTTAACGGTCATAGTATTTACTACCACGCTTATAGTAGGAAGCATGGAGTCACTTGGTCCTTGTAGTATATCTGATCTTATATATCAACTTATAATCACTTATAGATCAAAATTAAGGATATATTATACGCTTAGGTGCCCTATAAAAGCATGCTGTGGGTGTAAATGTACTCGAGAGTAGATAAACTAGTAAGCTATTCTTATAACTGCTAAAATAACTCATTATAGAACTATTACAAGTAAAGTACGCCAATAAGAGTGCTAAACAAACTGGAAACCATTTGCATTTATTACTTGGTTTTGTATAGGTTTATAAATCCACTATACGCAACAATTATACGTAAAATGGATAAGTTTTATAGTGGTGTAACTTAATATTGTTATAATCACAAACCTATTATAAAGAATTTGATACAAGAATACATTGGCTTATTATGGTCCTGCAAAAGTTGTTATAATCTCAACAAAACTATTTTAATTCTGATAAATCTTTTTCCTTGCCGAAGTACTATTAACTTCTGTTATCAAATGGATCTGTATAAATAGAAACGGCTAAAAAGAAATGGTTCATACAAACGAAAAAATCCGAAAACCTATGAACAAATAATTCAGGTGTCCGGTTTTAACTTTGTCTGGCGAAGAAAGTATCGTAGAAATAGGAAATAGTTCCGTACAAAACAATTCTTGTGATAGTTTGAGACAAAACGTTTATATTAACAACTCGTATTTCAATATGGTTTATATCAATTCATCCCTTGAATTATCAAGTGAGGAATCTGTCAAAAGATGAAAGCGATATTGAAGACTATTCTTCTCGTAATTTTGAACTACATAGTGATTTTAGAAAATGGGCTGTTTTTCTAAAATCACTGGGTCTACACCCAAGAACATTATATTGAAATACGTGGTAATGCTATTGTACAAGCACAAGATGCATTCGATCAATTAATAAAATCATTGTTTCTTAATATATATCAATGCAATTTTAATGAAATCAACAACAATAGAAAGGAAAAGGTCTTTAAAATTTCAAACATAAAATATAAGCTTGCGAGTATTCTGTATGGTTGAAATATATCAAAATTTACCAGTTCAAATATACCAGAATTATATAAATATTTGAACAACAATTTTTGATAATAATTGACTGATTGGTTAATTCTATTAGTAGTTAAAAATAATTCCATTAGTAGTTGTAAATAGGTCAGAAGTTAACAAAAATAAACATAATATTGATTTTTGCTAATGAATTTTTATTCAAGGTAAATTCAAAATTTTCCCTCTTACGTCAGATTTGCTACCTTACTTTGACACAATAATTTATTCCCAAGGTCACCTTGATGTTTTCAAAGCTCGAAATCGCTTTTAGTCAAAAAGCGATCGATGTTCAAAAACACTACCTTGCTAAATGTTTATTTCTAAACAAAAATATTAAAAGAATCATGCCAGTTAGAAAAATATTTGTTGAACCCTGATTCCAAAAAAATATGGCCAAGCAACGGTTCTAATGTCTGCCCTTTTTAGACAAAGTACGCCTAAAATGGTTTTTTAATGTATTTGGAAAAACCATCTGTCAAGATGGCGACTTTTCGTTGTATGGTCTTACTGAAACCGACATTATTTCGAAATCTAACTTATTAAAAACGCTTCTTCTGAGAGGCGCGTAAAAATTTTAATAGAAAACTTGGTATACTTCACCGAAAATATACATGCGCAAGCCATTACTTATTGTTAAGTAACTCTTTACTTATGATTAATATTTTGGATATTAATTAAAATTAGAAATGGATGAAAAGTTACCATTATCAATATAAATATGTGCAGCAACATTTGCCAATTCACAACACTTTGAATGGTTCTGTAAGAGATTTTTTACTGCCGTATTTGGTTCCATTAAGCGCTGATAGTTAACTTCGCAGGAGCAAATAGTTCTACGTAGACTAACTATAGGGTCGTTACTGAACAAAGTAGTGTTCACCAAGTCCATTATAGATATTGAATTAGAGTAAATACGCCTGTAAAATGGGCCCTTTTCCGTGGTTATAATTGCTTACTATTCCATTATAGTCCTGATGAAATTGTGGTTCCAGAACGATTACTAGACCACATTTTGCTGCTTGGGTTAGGTTACATGTAAAGGCCACCAATGTGACATTGACGGAATTGTGTAAATGCAAATACGTCATATTTTGCTGTTGTAATTTTTAATGGTGTGTTCAATAAATTTTTCATTTATTAATTCAATTTTAAGTTCTCCATTTTTAATAAAACGGTAACAGGCTGCGTAATGTTGATCCTTACATGATGAAAGTTTCTATTGATGCATGATCATTAAAATTGAAGCATGTTTTGATTTTGTAAATTGCCATGAAAGCATGGTTTGATTTTTATTTTTTCTTTGTTCCATCATTGTTTTGGCGAAAACCAGGCGATGCCGATACCATCAGCGGTAGAGTTTTTTTTCTTTTCTGTTTTCTTTTAACGGGTGTGGGATGGGTTGTTTTTTGCACTAACATATAATAAACGTATATTTATTTTATATTTGCTTATTACACTCATCAATTGTTTAACTTTATAACTATGTCTTATGAAATTTTTACACTGGTCAATGATCTCCGCGTGTAGCGTGTGGGTGATTTCTGTTCCTGCTTTTCATTGGTCTGTGATTATTTTATTGACCAATGAGACGAGCCCACAGATGTCGTACGCACCCTGCATGCTGACCCCATCGATAAGTGTAAATGAGCCATTACGCTTATTAATTTTGTCACTAATTTTATTTACCTATATTGTTGATTTTTAGTCTGCATATCAAATTAATGTATTTGATAGACACTTAATATGCTCTTATATTATTACTTTTCTCCATTTATTATCTATATAGTTTTATTTTAGCGAAGCTACAAGGGAGGTGGTGTTAATTTTATTATTTTATGTTTGTGATACATTTCACGTGAGTTCTAGAAGTTAGACATATAAATTAATAGAAAGCATGTAAATATAAATTTTAAAATAACATAATAGATTTTAATATGGTCGAGTCTTAAGTTGAATCAGTAATTTTTTAGGATATTATTAGTATAAAACGATAACCTGTCTAAACTTCAGCGAACTCACAAATGTAATAGCACCTTTTTTAAATTCTCGCATTTCTCTGTAGGACGGTGGCGCCCCCGTGCTCACGGATGACGTGTCATTGCAAGTGTTCATGGAGCACCTCAAGAAGTTGGCCGTGTCATCGACCGCTTAACAAACAACTAAAGGCGATGGTAGTGTCGTCTATTATCCACTAATCAGGCAAATGTCCGACTCGTTTATGGATTTGAAAAATGGTAATGAAATCAGTATCATATTCCCGCCCCTGAACTCTAACTACCCGCACCTGAGAATGAGAACGTTCGACGACGGTGAGGATGCGCGACCACCACAGCCCACGGTCGTGGACGTGATGCGTCAGTGTATCGCCGATTTTCGATTCATCATACCACTTTTTCCGATCACCGCTTATTTGCTGTCGCGGTTCCTGCTACCTCTGGTGTTATACGAATGGTAGAGTTATTTTATTCTGTGTTTAAATTCAATTGTCTGTGTTATTTTCTGCTGATTCACACATATCAGTGAAGTCACCGTGTATGTTATTCTTTATTACGTTCTCTATGGACGCATCTATATGTTGCTTCACAAATAAATATACTACTCTTCTTCGTCTGAAGCAAGGGCTATCAGATCTACAGCAATAACCAACCACAATCACCTCGGTTTTCATTAATTCTTTCCTCGCACACGTTTTGACTGAAGATCCATAGAGAACTAAGTACCTACTGATATGTACGTATGTTATTGTTATAAAGGCGAGCGGACAGGACACTTTAATCCGATTTCAGAATATCTACTAGTTGAATATTGTGGTTGGCGTTATAACATTAATCGATATAGACGACGGTTCGTTATCTAAAGGGGTCGTGGAACTAGAACAGAATATCACTGGTTATGTTACAAGCGAATTGTAAAGCAGTTTCAATGCCATAAGCGTCCGTAACAAACAAGGTGAATCCATTAGAACCCAAAATAAAGCGAGACAAAAGAACTTTTCGCTTCACAGGCCCGAACGGGGGTAGGGGGGGGGGGGAGATTTTGGTTGGTGTCAAGGGGGCGACTATCATCATTAATAATACCGACTTACAGTCTAAAAAGAACGCGTTTCATACAAGTAGGCTAATATATAGAGCGTAATTGGGAGGTTAAACAAAACGTAGATCCGGGCCTGTCGATTTAAACAGCGACGCTTCCGTGCAATAGAAAAGGATAGAATAGACGAAAGAAAAAAAAAAGGTCATATAATAGTAGCATGAATAAATGTGTAGTGTAGTCTTTTACACAATTTAACTACATTGTCCGAATGCAATATTTAAAGTTAACGTAGATATATAGTTTCATCTAATAATTAATAGATGTTTGTAGCTGGTACGCGACTTCCTCTCACGTCTATGCAACTCTTCTAAGATCACTTTTACACTGTCCGCTTGGTATTTCAATTATTTATAATATGTATTTCAATTATAATTGAAGGTTATTACAAAAGGTGGAAATTTTGAACTTTAACTATTGAGATTAAAGCTCGACATTGATTGAAGAATGGACCTTTTGTAGTAATTTGACGTGTTATTAACACTGTATTAAGTAAATTGGTGTCGATGTACTCGAATCGGTGTTATCAAATTAAATCAATGTCATAAATGTGGTCAGACAGATGTCCTGTTAATGTGGATAGTAGAATCTTTTTAATTTTATGTTTAAATATATGTTTTACAAAATATTATGTAAATTAAATACTATTTTGAATTAATAAATGTTTATATATACGAATGGTGGTTTATGTTTTTTTACACAAATTAACACGTCCATTGCCAAACCAAATATTTAAGTTTATTGCGGGTATCACATTTACTATTTTTAAACTAATTAAAAAAGGAGGAGGTTTTAGGTATATTAATCGAGTAAAAAAATGGAGGTTCGCACTTTAACACGTGGTGTATGTATTGCCCGCGATTATCTCGCGTTTGGCTGAATCGAACCGATTTTGACGCGGTTTTCAGAAAAGTATTTTTAATGTTACCAATTATACAAAAAAATATCAATATCACTTAAAAGCGTAAAATAAAAAAAATAAAAATAGAACCGATTTCAAACTTTAATAAGTCTATTTTGAGATAAGTATTAATATTCACTTTTTTTTAAAGTTTGAAGATAATTCATAATCTATATATTGATCCGTGAAGCAAAAACTTTGGACCCCTTTTTACAAAAATTGCCAGGACGGAGGAGTATGAAATTTGGCACACTTACAGTTTATATGTATGAGAAATGTAAACGGCTAATATTTTTCAGTAATAATGCTTATAAAGTACATTAAATCGATAAATAAAAAACATTACACACACTACTATCCATTTGACACACAGAAACAAGTATTTGCTATACGCATACATGTACTCTGTGGTCAAATTGTTTCTTTTGACACAGAGTTTGTTCGCAGGGTTTGTGCATTTAGCCAGTCAAGTTTTATATGTTTACCATAGACATCTATTTATATGTTTACTGGTTTTACTGAATGTCAAAAGATTTTCGATTTCATTAATTTCATATAATTACAGGAAAAATAAGTGATTTTTAGTGATCAGTACAATGCAATGCAATATACAAATGTACTATCATTCTATACTAGCTGACCCGACAAACTTCGTCCTGTCAAAAAGATTTGTAATGTGGCAGTTTTTTTGCCTACGTATTTAAAAAAATTCTCCTGAACAGAACCGTCACCCTGGTGATAGGGCGTTGTGAACTCCTCCAACTATGTATTCTGTGCTCCAACGCACACACGCACATTGTTTTGATAGATATGATCTTTGACGTTAGGAACACACCTACATTGCTTAGACAACAGTGAGTGCTTGTAATTTAATATGAACTTTATACCATAGCAATAAAGCTCAAATTGACTACGTTTTAGTTACAAATCATTTGTATGGGAAAAAGAAAAGGGCTATTTTTAGGGTTTTTCCAGCAATAATTCTAATTTTTCTCGCCGTAAAAACCATCCTTGAACTTCAACGAACATTTTAAAAAAAGATTTGGCCAAATTGGTCGAGGCGTTGTTGAGTTATGCGCTTA
The DNA here is from genome assembly GCA_918026875.4 of Diatraea saccharalis. Lineage (NCBI taxonomy): Eukaryota > Metazoa > Arthropoda > Insecta > Lepidoptera > Crambidae > Diatraea > Diatraea saccharalis. The sequence continues at coordinate 30,539,589 of OU893333.1, forward strand.
CCAACACATTTTGCGATTCATTTTTATATATATAGATTTAACGAAAGTTCTGTAGCAGTAATCTGAATGAAAAATTTCATCATATCGGTAAAAATATATATAAATCTGTTATTGCTGGTTCAAAGATCTTTTGTATTTTTATTGTGAAGGCTAAACAAATCTTTTTCTCTTCTTGATTTCGTTCGGCTTCCGCTCAATAGAACGTTATAGTAGTTCAGACAACTTTTGATAGATGGCACTTTTACTAATTTAACAATGATCCTGAGTCGGACTACTCGTATCGAGTACATAATTAAACAATGTAGGTTTAGTTGGGTTTCATAGGCAGGGTATAAAGTGCTGATTTGCATGTACGGTGTGTACGCCACTGGTAGGCGTGCCTAGGGTTGCCAGATGGTCGGGATTCGTCTGGATTGTCCAGACATTTCGTATTATGTCCAGAGTCCCGAAAAAAACAAATATGTAACGACAAAAATTGTTAGATTCTGTAAAATCGAATAACAAAAAATAAAATAACAGACATATCATAAAAAATATAATAAGTAGGTATATTAGCTGTTTCAATGTAAACTATTATTATCTGATCTTATGAATTGACAAAAAGTAGACCCTTGTTATTATTTTAAAATTTAATAAATTAAAAGTGGATTCTTTATTAGTTTTTTTTTTGTTCCGACTGTGATCCCAAAATCCTGACTTTTTCAAATTTTGACCAGATATTTTAGTCTCGCTATCTGGCAACCCTAGGCGTGACACTAAACTCGATATAATAACGTCGATCGGCCTATTAATGGGATAAGCTAGTGACGGTCCACTACTGGGATTGTGACCTTGCTATGGATGCAATTGAATAGTATGGGCTACCATGACACATAATGCTGACCCAGTGCGGCTTGACCTTTGTTAATGACCTTCGAGATGAAGTTCCTTCTACATATTATGGAATTTACCAAAAAATAAAACCATTTATTTATAAATATTATTTTTAATTGATTTTACTATTGCAGTACATTTAATAAATATAAGAGTAATCTTCACATCCTATTCTATTTTGGTAACGACTCACTAAATTTACAAATATACTTTCAGTTTAAGACTCTCTGTGGCGTAATAAAATTATTATTTTTATCAATTATGTACCTATATTGGTTCAATACTAGTTCAATTATGCCATCCTAGTAAAAATGTCACTAATACGCCATCTAAATACATACAAATATACAACCTGCAATAAATGCATCTATAAAACACAATAATTTCGTTAAAAACCTGAAATTAGGTTTGCTATGCTATACTAATTAACATTCCTCTCCATCCAAAGGTTGTCTGGTAGAAATCGCTTTCAGCGATAAAACCGCCATTTCTTACTCTTTGATGTATCGTTTAGATTCATACGTTTATGAAAATATCTGTGGTGTTTACAATAAAGTATTTTTAATTATTACTATTATAAGACGACAGATTTAATAATTTCTTTGCATTGAATAGGCTCCGAAACTAGTGGACCGGTTTATAAATTCTTTCATTATGCGGAAAAACAGGTAGTTATAAGTAGGAAAATTTAAAAATTATACAATTGTTAGTTTCATAATTTTGTGCTATTTAATAAAGATATATTTTACTTTGATTATGAAATCAATATAGTTCGAAATAATATACAGGTTACCATGAAACGTTAAAATTCTGCAATAGACTTTGAGGTTCATTATTATTTTGCCATGGTTTAAAGTTGATATAAGTTTTAATTTTAATTGGCGATGAACGATTTCTAATCAACGACTTAAGTAACGCTCTAAAATAATCAGAATCATTTGCTCCTGAAGCTTTTAAAAATACGAGTACATCTGTTAACATTTCTGTTTCTGATAAAGTCAATGAAAATACACCAACTATATAAAGCATGTTGGTTACTAGTAGATATACTTATCCTGGGGATATACCTACTTCAGGGGCAATCGATCGACTAACCAAAATGGTATAATGCTATCGGAGCTCAAAGGACAAAATGACATGGTAATAAAACTACTTTTTTAGAGATAATTATATTAGAGACTGGACAACATACGGTTGCCTGTAATTGAACGTAACGCAATTAAAAAGAGAGGAAAGATAGTCCTAGTGGTGGTAATCATAAAAACAGGTGAAAATGGAGTCCATATATATTTTTATAGTTATCTTTCGAATGTAATTAGTAATGTTTTGAAGCCTGTCTTACATTCGCTAATATAATAATGATAAAAACACATTTGCAGGTATTACTAACACACAGACTATCGTTTGATTCTTTGGAAAAGTTGAATGACCACCGCAAGCAATCTGGCCAGAGGAAATGCCTTCCGGCTATTCAAACATTACAGTATTTCTATAAAGGTGGCAAAATTTCAGTTTGACAGTGAAACTGGTGGATGTTACTATGCCAACTGTAACTTATCTAAATTGAATTGTTCAGAGAACACCATTACATCACCACCAGTGGTTGTTTTAATAAAAGTTGGCGTGTGTTTATGTCATAACTATTGCAAAATGTATGCAATGACATCTGCTCTATAACAGAATGTCTCCATTTATTTATAATTGATGTTTGGTACTAGTTAAATAATTTCAAACTTTTACTTGTACAATATATTACAAAGCCCCAAGTAAAATAAATAATAACTAAAGCAATAAAAATAATTGTAATAAATTATACACCCATATCTCAAACTAAGTATTCACTACAAAATATATACAACAAATAATATCAAGCTTTAGTCCATAGGAGAGTAATCAACTCATTTTTTAGTTAGCAGCCCATAGATTATTACTATAAGAACTATGGTCAGTATATACTTGATGTATGCGGTTCAGGAATGTGGTGGTCAATTGAGAAATCGGATAGACATCTTCTGTTCTACATCAGTCCTCTCCAACGCACGGCAGAACTCTTCAAAGCAGATCATTTGATCGTTGTTTGTGTCGGCTTCTAATATGGTGCGCTCTGCAATGCTAGTGAGCTGTTCTTCGCTGGAACACAAAGATGTTCTATTAGTAACTGATAAAGTTTAAATTTATTTTTCAAATTCAGTTCAAATTCAACTTTTTAAAATGCTTTAGTTATTTATTGCTAGGTTACATGATATAATTATCTGAAACATTTTACAAATAATATTTTAATAACTATGCTAATTGATTTCTTATATTTTAACGAGTAAGGAGTTGGTTGTCTTTTTTAATTGAGGGTATAGCTAGCTATCTTCAAAACAAAACTATTAGACACATACAAAAAAAATATGGAAAGATTTACATTTATTAAATGTATTTTCAATAAATGTAAACGTAATTCTTTTTTGTATTGTGAATGTGTCCAATAGAATTATTTTGAAGGCAGATAATGTCTTAATTAAAAGACAATCAACACCTTAGTCTTATGTGAACATGGAACCTGTAAAGGGTCCAGAACAGCAATAAAAGAAAATACAAACGCAACGAGACTGTTTAAAAGTTGTTTCATTTATCTATGCTAATTTTATAGAGAGGAAAGATTTGTTTGTTTGCACTAAATAGGCTTTGAAACTAAAATCCTTTTGCCTTTGAAAATCCTTTCACCAATGGTTTTTAATAGTTTATTTAACTCCTGCCTAGAATTAATGTTACTTTTTTTGACAACTTGTTCCAATATGCACATAATAAAGAAAATCGCATAGCTTGCCAGAATTTTAAGTAAATAAGAAAAAATACATTAGGTATTTGAATAACTAATTGAATAAAATTGCTTATCTTATCACAAAAAATTGTTGCTAAGTATTAAAAGGTTTTGGTAAAATCATCAAGGGTGTAGATAACAGCCCAGAATAATGATTATGCTTTTTGGTTCGTTTGATATTCTAGAGTTATGTGACTAACCTGATGTTTGCTCCAACCATCATGTGTAGAATAGCTAGTAACTCATCTCTTGATATCTTGCCATCATTGTCTAGGTCATACATAGAGAAGGCAACTGGAAATATAAGAACTTAAATGTACTTATCATAATTGTTTTTTTACTCTGCTTAACCTTCTATCATATAAAGATGAGTTGGGATTTGAAATTCTTGAGGACAAGATCATAAAAAAACAGAAGTATCAACAGTGACTGGCATGGATAAATGTATGTGATGGTAATGCTAGCAGTACCCATACGGTTTGAATATGCAGTTTGGTGAAAGGGAGGTGTGGGTGTGACAAACTCAAATTGAATGTCTGGTCTTTGATGTTTTTAATAAAATTATCAGCCACAAGTCCCAAAGATAACAAAAAAGATAAACATATATGAGTGATCTACTTCCAAAACATATAAAAATTTGCTTTGTAGCAAACATTAATGTTTGTGTCAGTTTAGAAAGTACCTTGTGAGTTTTGATGCAAACTGATTGTTGAATTTAAAAAAAGAAACACATAATTAAGTAGATTTTAAAAGTCATGACTGTTTTCATATAAAAACATTATAGCATGTTTTGAAAGTCAACTCCACACATATCACCTTTTTATTCAATAAATAGTCTATACTTACATCTGAGTTTTTCTTCTCTACTGTTCAATTTGTTTTCTCTATTTTTTCTAATAGGTCTGAAATGTGCCAGAACCCTCATGAATTGTAAAAAATTCACTCTGTCATCATGACTCTCAGCAAAGAAACTATGCACAATTCTTTCGCTTAATGGATTAATAGCAAGCTCTGGAATTCTTAGAAAGTCTTCTCGAGATAGTGTTCCACAATCATTTTTATCAAGGGACGTGAAGCGGGAATAGAGTCTTTCAATTTGATTTGGTGTAACTGTGAAAATGAAAAACAGTTGATGACATTGACAATATTTTCTATAATAAAACTCTTAGATTAGCTTTATCTTTGTTTGGATTTTCAATTATTTGATTTTTACAACAAATGTGATTGAAGGAAATATATTGCTTAATTTAGATTATAAATTTATAAAAGAAATATAATGTACTCACATCCAGTTTCTTCTTGAATTTGAGCTATTTCTTCTTCTCGAAGCAATAATGACGATTTGTTACCCATATTAAAATCAACCTTAGTACATGCGCGACCTTTTGTGAAGAGTATGCGATAAGTAATGCGTATAAAATCTTCACAAATGTGGAAGTAATTAGTCACAGTGTTGTTTAGGTTATGACTAGAAAATTATGACTTAAAGTTAAAAGTTCAGTATAAACAATCGACTTTATACATTTTATGCTGCTGTTATATTTAATTACACATCACATAAACAGTATGAAAAATCATAAACTCGGGTAAACATTTGCTTAAACTTTGACACCTTTGACATTTGTTTGACAGCCAGCTGTTTGCATTAGGCGCCATCTTCATAAGCGAGAGAATCGTGGCGATATCGTCGTGTCACATATTTTATATAGGTACTCTCTGACCGCGTCTCCACACGGCGATGTTATCGCGGCGATACGACGACTCACACGAGTGGCTTTGTACATGCGTAACGGCGCCGTGTCGTCACCGTTGGAAGTGCGCCCACCGCGAGCACGCTGTCAAACGTAGTCTCATTAAGCTTTTTAAACAACATTCATAATACAGAATTATTTTCTGTTCTGAGACACTATTTATGTTGCTTTCGTCTGGCATGTAATTGAACTCTTTCAACAAACAAAAGAACTATCAAGGATCATCAGAAATGCGGCGATTCCGACAAGTCGTTGAGGACACGCTGCGATTTCGTCACAAGTCGTGACGACACGTTGTAGGAATACTTGCTCGATCATGGAGATGACCCGACGATAGAAGTGAGAACTCGTCGCGATTCTCTCGCTCGTGGAGACGCACGGGGGGGACACTCCCTTAGTAGCCATAATTTTGCAAAGATAGTAGCGACATCCATTTTATTTCCCCAAAACTATTATGAGTACTACCAGGTGTGCATAAACAATACTAGATGACGCTACACGCACTCTCGAAAAGACGAAATTTTTTACTTATTTGGATCAATTTGTCAAAATCAATATGGCGATTACTGTGCTCTTGCGTTCATATATTTGTATTTTGTCTTCGTCATTTTGTTCTAGTGGCTACAAAACCTCAAGTTAAGTGTGTCGAGTTGAGATTTATTCTTCTCCACCTTACCGTGTATTTGTGCTGTGGATTTCTGTAGTTTCAGAACTTTATCGCGACAGGACGCTTATTTAAGTTTGTTTTGTGTTAAGATTATTATTGTTGTAATGCCCCGACTTTTTTCTTTCGGACGACACCTAGTGGTAAGCATAATAATAATCTATTAAACTTCAATGCAGCTAACTCACATCATGTTTTTAATTGTCTTTAACAATGAGGTTATCAATTATTTATTTTCCTTCTTATCAACACACTAACGAAACAAAAATAACCAATAAGTTTCTATAACACACCGTATAAAGTGGAAAGAATGAGATAATAACTATATAATGGCTATATCTTTAATGTCTATAATATTGCCATGACTTCCTGTTTCAGATGTCACTATGCACTCATTCCCAAACCCTGAAGTTTCCTGAATGTTTCAAAGCTTGGGTTACATTGGTTGGTGGAAAACTGGAAACAGAAGGAAAAAGTTTGCGATATTCATTTTATACACAGACATACAAGTCGTTTTAAACGTTTGAATGCTTTGGCTGTCCCATCAGAGAATTAACAGGGTATGTATGTTTATTTTGAAATACAGTAAAAGTTTAGAAATCGCTTTAGGCACAAATCTTAGGAATAACATAAAAATGTGTAATGAAACAAACATTATGAAACAATGGGAATAAAAAAAGGATGGGCTATGTTTTGACAAACTCCATATAGGTGCAGATGTGCTTGTGTGTCATGTGAACATTAATTAGTATGGCCCCGATTGACAGATTTAAAATCTAGACTTTAACAATGAGGTTATCAATTATTTATTTTCCTTCTTATTTTCTTATCAACACACTAACGAAACAAAAATAACCAATAAGTTTCTATAACACACCGTATAAAGTGGAAAGAATGAGATAATAACTATATAATGACTATATCTTTAATGTCTATAATATTGCCATGACTTCCTGTTTCAGATGTCACTATGCACTCATTCCCAAACCCTGAAGTTTCCTGAATGTTTCAAAGCTTGGGTTACATTGGTTGGTGGAAAACTGGAAACAGAAGGAAAAAGTTTGCGATATTCATTTTATACACAGACATACAAGTCGTTTTAGACGTTTGAATGCTTTGGCTGTCCCATCAGAGAATTAACAGGGTATGTATGTTTATTTTGAAATACAGTAAAAGTTTAGAAATCGCTTTAGGCACAAATCTTAGGAATAACATAAAAATGTGTAATGAAACAAACATTATGAAACAATGGGAATAAAAAAAGGATGGGCTATGTTTTGACAAACTCCATATAGGTGCAGATGTGCTTGTGTGTCATGTGAACATTAATTAGTATGGCCCCGATTGACAGATTTAAAATCTAGACTTTAACAATGAGGTTATCAATTATTTATTTTCCTTCTTATTTTCTTATCAACACACTAACGAAACAAAAATAACCAATAAGTTTCTATAACACACCGTATAAAGTGGAAAGAATGAGATAATAACTATATAATGACTATATCTTTAATGTCTATAATATTGCCATGACTTCCTGTTTCAGATGTCACTATGCACTCATTCCCAAACCCTGAAGTTTCCTGAATGTTTCAAAGCTTGGGTTACATTGGTTGGTGGAAAACTGGAAACAGAAGGAAAAAGTTTGCGATATTCATTTTATACACAGACATACAAGTCGTTTTAGACGTTTGAATGCTTTGGCTGTCCCATCAGTGCATTAACAGGGTATGTATGTTTATTTTGAAATACAGTAAAAGTTTAGAAATCGCTTAGGCACAAATCTTGGGAATAACATAAAAACGTGTAATGAAACAAACATTATGAAACAATGGGAATAAAAAAAGGATGGGCTATGTTTTGACAAACTCCATATAGGTGCAGATGTGCTTGTGTGTCATGTGAACATTAATTAGTATGGCCCCGATTGACAGATTTAAAATCTAGACGGCAATACCTGAAAGCGGTTGGCTTATTTAATATATGTCAGAGTGAGTATGACTGTACTGAATTAATAAATAAAATTAATTATTTAGTACCTAAGCGGGCGCAAACGAGCTCCCTGCGTAAACACTAACTGTTTGCTATATTTAGATTTTGTACAAATACAGGCAAGAGATCTCCAGTGCATTGAGTAGCAAAATTTTATAACAATGGTTTACATGAAATCGACATATTCAATTTAAACAAAACAAAATTCAAAGAGTTAGTTAAGAAAGAATAAGTGAACTAAATTGCAATGCCATATCATCATAAAGTAATATATATTATCATATTTGTAACAGTTTTGTTTGTGTAGTGTTCATTTTTCTTAGTAAGTGTTTAAGCTGATAACATATGCAACTTTCAACTACTCATAGTAACTTGTAGTTAACGTTGCTTTTGCAATTATAAAACTGTGTACATCATATCATAAATTGGAATGCTATTGTAAAACTGTTTGTTGACCCAAATAAACAAAACAAAAAAAAAAACTCCAAATCTATGTTGGCTTAGTAATAGTAACAGGACAAATTATAATATTACTAAATTCTATACATACACTTTCCTAAAAGTCACGAGCACAGCTAGATTTGTAATGATTCAATTTAATATATTGATCAATCACATGATGTTTTCTAATTTCTACTGTATATAAAAATTACCACCAATAACCATTACATATCCAACCAACCAGTGACATGTATAGTTATTGTTTTAGTAAAACTCAAAAGAGTATTTTTATAATTTCCAGGTTCAATGGGAATTCTTGAGGAGCTCCCAGTTGCTCCTAATGAAGAAAATAGTCAATTGTCAAGAAGTTCAGGTAAATTTAACTTGGAACTATAAATTTGAATTAAATTTAAAATAAAGATTTTAATAATCTATTTTTTATGGAAGAAATTACATAATTGTTCATTTTTATTACAGGTTTGTTTCCAACAATGACAGAGGAAAGTTTGTATTCTTCAAAGTATGGCAACCAATCTCATGATAAATTGCAATCTTCCCAAATGTCCTCTTCAGGTAAATAAATAATTATTAATACACACTAGTATACTGGGTATGCTTAATTATTATAATAACTTTTTATATAATTTCATATCAATAATTTTATTATTATAAAATGTACATTTGAAATAATGACTATTGACATTTACTGACTGACATTAACAAGACATTTAATTAGCTCAGTGTGATCTTATATTAGGTGGAGGTGAATGAATATATAAATAAATAAATATTTAACAACATCACATACATTGCTCAGATTCTAAGATGAGTAGCTAAAGCCCCCGTATTATGGAGTATCTGAGACAACGAAGGTACCACAACACCCAGACCCGAGTCAATAAAGAAAAGTTCATTTTCTACATTGACCCGACCGGGAAACGAACCCGGGACCTCAGAGATGGCGACACCTTGAAACCGGCGTGCGAACCACTCGCCTACGGAGGTCGAATTTTGTTTAAAATAAGACTTGTATTAAGTTATATTCATTTTTTTTTATATCAACATATATAATATTCAAGACGCCTAAAAACAATTCATTTAGCACTTATATAAAGTTCACCTGTTTTAATTTTTGTTAATATAACCATCATTCTATATATCACTCAAATAAAGTTTTTTTTCTCATTAAGTTTAATTTGTATACCAAGTAATTAATATAACCATTATTTTATATATTTAGCAATGTTTAATTACAATTTTATTATAATCTCTAAAAATTGATACAAAGATTATAATCTAATTTATGAAGATTATATAGTTATACAACTAAAGACTACAAGTTATACTACTAAACATATATATAGTCAGTAGTTTTCTGTGGAAAATGTAAGAGCGAGGAAAAATTACTAAATAGAAGTAGATACTACAATCATTTCTGATATAAATAATTGATTTCGTTCTCAAATACTAGTTGAAGACATAGATTATTTTTTGGTATTAATAATATAGATATATCTTTAATTTTCAGTTGACTCTCAGTACATCCCTTATGTAGAAGATATCATCAGGGAACATAACTATAGTTCGGGTAGCAGATCTAAAAGAACGCACCTCCACAAGGTATTTAATTTAAACAGTTAGAGTAAATAATTTTAAAAACTATTATCATGGACCTTTATTATAAACAGTACACAAAAGGTTTCTTTTTTATTTTACAGTTGCTGATTATATTACCAAAAAGTTTATGCGGCAGATAAATGCTATGGAGAATTAAGATTATTAAATAAACTAACGGAGGAACACATTGATCCTGAAAAAAATAATAAAATGAGAGTGAAATTAGCAACACAAGTATTCAGTCACAGTATTGCTGTAGTTGCTGAGCACCTTACGGCGCGAGGAGATTTGCAAGAAGAGTGTCGTCAACTGGTGAACATAACATTATTAATTGATGATTTATTTGACAGTCTAAATATCAACACGCTAAACATTCCCAATGGAAAAATTTATAAAGGTCCGGTAAAGCGAATCTCACCCATCACGAGTTATGGACTAGAGCAAAAAAAATTTTGCATAGTGTAAAACTCATAAAAAAAAACAAAATATTGCTGGTCAATTCATTGCAACAGAAAGTGTAATTCCTTCATCCAAAAATTTTATAAAAACAATTGAAAACATGGAGGCAATTTGGAAGGTTTTGTATCAAAACTATAGGTTAGATTGTTTGTTGACTAACAATTTAAATCAAGACCCCATTGAAAACTTCTTTGGGAATATCAGGAGTTAGAAACATAGCTCCTAACACTGTTGGATTAGAAGGAGCGTATAAATCATTGCTATTAAATATTTCAACACGCCTCATTCACTCAAAATAAACTGTGAGGCAGATTATAATCAATGTCTACAAAACATAATTTTTTTAACAGGAAATTTAAAAAACTACTGATATTCCCAAAAATGATAGTGAAATATTTATTAATTAAAATATTATAATGGGCTCTAATGAGAATAGTGACGCCGGTCAAATTAACTATATATGTGGATGGGCATTAAGAAAATATTTGAAAAAGGCGAAATGCAATGCATGCAGCAATATATCGCAAGATAAAAATGGAGAGAACCTACATAATACATTTATAAAATCAAAAGAATATAAAAATTGGTTATGTTATCCAAGTACTCTACTAGAAAATTGCTTCCGTGATATGCAAAATATTACTCACATAACGTTAAATTTTTTTTTTACCAAAAATAATATATCAGGAAATATACTTTGTTGTAAAATTATTTGTAACTGCCTCTTGTGTGTTCTTGTTCTTATCACACTGATTGTTTTTATTAACATTTTGTTAAAACAACTGTACATTTAATTATTTATAATTGGTGCAAGTCAGTAAATAGAATTTTGAGTGGAAGAATTAATTACCAGGGTGATGACGAGACCAAATTGACAGCGCAAGTATATTATAATAAGAGGAAACAATACAAAAACAGAAAATAATAAAATGTATACTTGTATGTTTTATGAATGACTATGCTGATCGTGTGCTGTATGCATTTGTTTAACTTATCGAAATAAACAACTTATAATAAGTGAACAATGTCGTTTCTTTTTCAAGTTTTTGTCCTCTTTTTGTTATCGTCGCTCGAAAAATACAAACTGTAAAAACCATAGTAAAACTTTTAAAAGAAAGTTGTTCATTATGCTCAATTTTCTTTTAAAAGTTTTACTACAGTCTTTACAGTTTGTATTTTTCGAGTGGCGCGAAGAAAGAATCCTATAACTATAATACATACCTACTATAGGTATACCTATATAGCAATAGTTTTTGGGGAAGTAATGCAGATGGCGCTTCAATTCTGATTGGCACTAAATACACGCGAGAGGGCACTCTTTTTCCGTATTATTACTGTACTCTTTGTGGAGACGGCGCCTTAGTAGGTATTGGTTTATGCCATAGAGATAAGGTTTATGCAAAGAGTAAAGTTATTTAAATAATATTAACCGTATTAGCAAGTGTAATTTCTGAACGTAAAAGCTGTGATCATCTCATCTCCACAATGACTCTCGTTTATCTCAGAAAATACGTTACTGGACTATTTGTCCCTATTTCATCATGGATTTATAAATAAGGGACTAGATGGATCAAGAATTCTTTTCAAATAGAAGACGGTGGCACTGCCAGCTTGAGATACAACGTCATAATCTGACGATTGTTTTTAAGTCAATTTAATGAATGAATGAATTATTTATTTTGGTACAAACATGAGACAAATAATATACAATTTTTAGGATACAAATTACAATGAAATAATAAAAAAAAACATATATGCGATTGCGTCTCACGACTGCACCAAAAATAGGTCACCAATTCAGTTAGGTCAAATTGATAGTCTGATGCTGGTTTTCAATGAGGAAGTATTTAAAAATAAATAAATTAGTTCTTGAAATCACACTAGATGTCACTCGCGATGTTTGGATTTTGTTTATGATATTCATTCAAGTTATGTTTCTGACGTAATAAAGTACATTGAGTATCGAAAATTAATAAATATGACTTCGTTTTGTGTTTCTTATAATATCTAACTTTCAAATTTATTTTAATGGTAAGCTTAAGTTGTATATTATGTTACGTGTAAAGGAACGATGTTTGGTTAATATGACGTAACAACATTAGTGATGAGCCAACTTATTGGTTGCTCGTAAATTTCATCCGAATTCAGGTTTGGATAAAAGAACAAAAAGCGGAGCGCAGAATTCAGCTTGAATTTGTATGTGTCATTTTATGTGTAACAATACAACTCAGCTATACTATATTTGAGGGAACTTAACGATCTATCACACACGACACCACCGCAGAGATTTTTAAGAGAGCATGTCTATTCTAGAATAGATCAAAGAGAATAGAATAGAATTGTGACTCGGATTAATATGAGAGAGTTGAAGCAAGTTAAGAGTTGAAATGTAACTAATATTAATCTATGGCTATGCAAACACAACTCGTTTAAGTAATCTTTGAAAAAAAAAACTTTTTTATTTGTAAAGTGACATTTAGCTACGGTATACAATAATATTACCGCCAAATAGCTTTTATAAATAAAATATTTATGCCATAGTAGGTCTACGAATTTATCATTGGTACTGATCTTACATGTCGACGGCGGACGTCGAGCCATGTGTTAAGTTAATTCGTACGGTGGGTATGTGCTTTTTGGTTCTTACAATATTATTGTTAATAATAGATTGAAGAAATCAGTTTTATTGAAGTATATTATTTACTTAATAATAATATACTTCAATAAAACTGATACATAATAGCTAGGTATCAGTTTTATTGAAGTATATATATTACCGTAAAATAATACCGTTGCTAAATGTCGTCATGAATAAACGTTTAGATCCAACAATTTGTGATGCCATCTAGTTAGTGTTATAAATTTTTGTAGTTTCTTTATTTTTTTTTAATAATAATCATTGACGTTTAGATCCAACAATTTGTGCTGCCAGCTAGTGACATAAATTTTCGTAGTTTCTTTACTTTTTTTTAATATTCCCTCATTGACACCTTAATTTTTCCATTTTCGGTATAAGAATATCAGTGAATACTAATATAAGTAACTTAAAACATCGTAAATGATCAGTGGTTTTAGTTCATGGAATTTTATATAGTTACTCAATATATTTTTGATAATTACAAATTACAAGCATGTAAAGAAAAATATTCAGATTTAATCTTATAATAACTTATATTTATAATATAAACAATTAATCAACCAGGTTGCTAATTAATTATTATAAAATATATCTCATTTATAATGTTAAAAATATAATAAATTAATATTATAAATGTTATAGATTAAAAATATTGATATTTCACAATTCACAACCATTTCACTAACTTAAACCAACATTAAATATTCTTTTTTCCCCCATATACCACTCAGATCCAAGACTCATTGACATTTTAAGCGCCGAAGTCTTTTTGCGTACCAAAAAGTATATTTCCAAACGATATTTAAAACTAGCGATGGAATTAATATCCCTTAACGGGGGAGGGATATTATTCCAGATTTTAGAAGCCGCATACCGAAAGGCGCCTTTAAACGATGCAGATCTATGTAACTAATGACTGCGAACACTATCTTCTCTCGCATTGTCTTGTACTCCCCATCCAACTGAGTCTATTACATAAATACTTGGGCTCATTGAATTTAATGACTCCAAACAGTAGACAAGCCAGGTGCAGCTTTCGTCTCGATTTCATTTTCAATATGTTGTGATCGTTTAAAAGTGGAGTAACATGAGTTCTAGCAGGTATTGAAAAGCAAAACTGTGCACAAGCATTCTAAACTCGCTATATAAGCCGTTCAGTCCTACCCAATAAACGTGGTCTGTAAACAGCATCCGCATAGTTGAGTTTCGATAACACTAAAGATTCGGTTAGTTGGACACGTAACTCCTCCGAAAGATAAGGCCTTATTTTATAAAGAACTTTATGACAGTAAAAACAATTTCGAACCGCTTTCGCAATGTGTTCCTCAAATCTTAAACCCCAGTCCATTTTGAGTCCAAGGTTACGTGCTAAGTTGACATTTTCAGTTGTTTTAACCATCAACTTTACACCAAAGCCCTCTGATATTAAATTTATTTATTCGTTTATTAATTTAATAACAAACAGTTAGGGCGCTTGTGCACTACACTGAATTTTAATGTCCGGTGGTCCGATTTTTTCAGGTCCGATATGTCAGGCCATATATAGGTAATGCTAGCGTGTGCACTGTCAGGAAGTTTACCGTCCGGGATTTTACCTTTCTCTATTCCGGACCGGCTTTTTCAGGTCCGTGATGGCGGCAATGAAAAACGTGTTTACGCTTGTGCACTGCTGTGTCCGTGATCCGGAAAATTCATAAGGAATAGGCTTGGAGAAAAATAATCGATTTATGTATAATCGATATTTATTTCGTCGATATTGTTAATTTCCAATAAACTTATAATCGATATTAATTATAGATTATAAAATGCTATATTTTATATGATGATTTAATATAATTAGTAAATATAACTGCATATGCTTTGGTAAACTTGGTATAGCTCTAATTTGATCAGCGTATGGTTCTAGTATCGATTTAGCTAGACTTAGCTAGATTTTAGAATCGTATTAAAAGAGTCGATAACTTAAGGTAAGATAAATAAGTGTTGTTACGCCTAGACGCCTAAACAACTGAACCCATCTTAATGGAAATTAATATAATAAATAGACTTAACTTTAAGAAAGGACACAGGCTACATTTTATCGTGAAAAATAGGGTATGAAAGTATGCCTGGAAATTTGTCATTATCAAAATTTTTTTAGTCCATTGATAAGAATAGATAAATATTTGATGATAGAAGTAATAATAAAGAATAAACAGAAGTTTAACGGAAGTAATTAAGAGGCACTCAATGTCTTTTTCGCATTTAATAAAATTTGAAATGACTGTTTGTGTCATACATAAATTTTAAAAAAGTAGTATTGTAAGGGAAAAATATTTCTGCTCAAAGAAACTACACATCGCGTATAAAATGATGCCTATAAATAATACAGTCAACTGATCTCGTAAAGTTCATTTATCATATTAATTCTCCGCTTACACGGCACTAATTTCGATTTGTTTACGAAATGGCGCCACCGATTGGTCTATCTCTGTAATCGCTTAAAGTTGTTTTTACAAAACTTCGAAAAAAAATATCACTTTTATTTTATATCACATTAATTTAAACATCAAGTATTAACCCATTATCAGTAATTTTATTCTAATGTCACAGATATTTTTAGCTATTGTATGTGAATAATGCTGTTTCTCAAAGTAAGGGCATAAGTTTTTACATCTGATAGTAGTCATCCGATAGTAGTAAAAAAAAATGCTTTCGTCTTGCCATAATTTATTATGGTTTATTTAAAATGATCAGGTCATTATTTAGGTACCTTTCCACGTCTTCGAACGCAATTACCGACGTTCCAAAAATTTCATCGTACCTAGCGTAAGTGACGTGTAGCTTCAAAGAGAGCTGCCCTACACTGCGCCGCTCCGATCAGGAAAAAATGGACAAGTGCACAAGCTACTCACCCGGATTTTTCATGTCATTCCGGACAGGAAAAAATCGGACCGCCGGACCTGAAAATTCAGTGTAGTGCACAAGCGCCCTTATCCTCCGACCAAGCGGCAAAGCGTTCTAATTTGCTGATGATACAAATATTTGTGTATCATCAGCATAAATGTGATACATACGTTTTTATATTGAACACTATGTATAGACCCCTGCGGAACCCCTTGATTAAACGGCGAAAGTTTAGAATTTAAAGCAGTTCCATTATCCAGACGCAGGCTCACCAGCTGCTCGCGATTAGTCAAATAGTTATCAAACTATAACAGCGTACGGTGATCAAAACCGTACAATCTCATCTTTGACAGCAACAATGGCACATTTTTATATGTAGATTCAAATGCCCAGGAGAAGTCGAGCAGCACCATAAAAGTGCATAACCCGCGCTCTTGGGCTGTTATAATATTATCTGTCACATCAATCAAAGCCGTAGTAGTGCTTCGCCTTTTTGGGAAACCAGATTGAAACACTGGAAAATATCATTATGTTCAAGATAATTTGTAAGTTTCGGACAAACTATTCTCTGTAAAACTTTACAGAGATAGGGAAGGATGCTAACAGTACGAAATCTGTAAACTGTATAGGGTTGCTTACTTTTGCTAAAGGTCGCACTATAGCAATTTCCCAGAGATCTGGAAACGTTAATATATATATATATATATAGACATTGACGAATTAATTAAAGAACGAACGAATTAAAGACGAATTAACTGAAGAGTAAGTCAACGTCATAACTATCATATTTAAAGTAAGGTTATTAATTCCTGTGGCGTTGGAACTAAGCTTACTTATAATATGTGAAGTCTCGGTGTGTGTAACGGTTTCAATTGAGAATACAGAATCACTGAATCTATTGAATTCATAGAAAGTCATGTTAGATATAGTTAACTGCAAATTCCTCGGTAAGTTAATGAAGTGCGATTTAATAGCATTTGCATTGTTAAAGTGAGATGGCAAGTCTGTAACCTGGTCCTTTATCAATATTGTGCTTTTAAGACTGCTCCACACAGACTTGGGATCATGAATCTTATTATTTACACTTTAGCGGAAATAATAAATTTTCTCATTATGTAACGATGGTTTTAGCAATGACTTTATAATAGTCTCTACTAGAATTAGTTTTCTTTTTACGATATTCAAATAACGACTCAACAATAAAAAACTCATTTTCATATACTTCATATTGTTTTTTGTTTCATAAATTAACAAATAATTTTTGAGCTTGGTTGACTCCCATCTAGCTATCTTTTATTGCAAAAAAGCTGTATAAGTAGCTAATAAAGGTTTAAGCAACCTTAAGTTACCTTACTGTTGTATAAGAGAGTTCGGTAATACATTTTGGATCTTTAAGCTTATAGAGAAAAAACAATCTGTTAATAATTGATGAAAAGGCTTATTTTGACACTTTATATATCTGTTCTATAAAGGCATATCTATTTCTTTTTCACAATAATACTGACATTTGATTCAGTATAATAATACTGCAATTATTAATGCAAAGCCTAACTTCATGTAATATCGATTGTAATGTAGAGTGCTATAGTAGTTGTGGAAAGTCAAAGTATGTTTAGGGCTTTAAAATTATATTGTTAGTAACAACTTAATAATTCGAGGGAGGGAGGGGGGGACTTTTAAATATTATCCTAAGTCCATCCATAGTTCATCGGTAAAATGACTATCGCACATAATTTTTACGTAAAAGGCGATTAATCTTATTATAAGTAAAAATCTAACAATGAATCAATGATAAATATAAGTCAGGTTAAAGTATCATAAACTATCAGTTCAAAAAAGTAATTTAGCAGCGTTGCAGTAGCTTGTATATAACCAAATAGAGATTGAGATTTTGTTAGATCAACTATATAGGCCAAAATTGTAATACCTGACATCTCTATAGTCGCACTTTAAAACAAAATGGAGATATAGTTCCGCCATTTTCTTTGGTGGTGCACCTTTTTGCGTTTTTTTTTTTACCACCGATGGTTTTTACAAATCGTTCTATGGTCTTTTAACAACAAACGTGTGCTGGTAGGGTGTGGCACATCCTGTGGTTAATATTAGACTACGGGTGCGTGGAGACATCAAATCACATATTTTCAATGTCATATTTACGAAAAGTCTGATATTAATCCAACATAATTTCAATACAAAGAAGTATTAAAAAAAGCACTAGTTCCCGATATCAAACTAGATGTCGCTACGGTAATTTCTTGATTTCCCCATGACAATCTTCCCGGTTCTCTTTCATGTATAAAAGTAAGTTAATTTTCAAAGTTCAATAAACAACTCATATTCTACTTGTACTTTTTCGTATTTGTATTGATATCTAAGTTTCGAATTTTGCAAATTTCAGTTCTTTAATATGTTAGTTAAAAGAAACGGAAATTACTATTTTTGGTCAATTAATTTCCTGCAAAAATCAACTTTTGGTAGAGTCGTCATCAAGTGAGGTCCTTTTTAGTGCTTTCTTTTTTTTCCTAAAATATTTCCTCATTATGAAGATTTTAAACCACTACTTTCATCTTTATGGATATTTCAAGTATTATTATATTTTGAACTGCTATAATAATCAGAAAATAAGATTGTTATCTGTTGAACCACACACCTTAAATCGATACATAAACTTCTAACTTCATTGATTAAAAGATTTATGAAAATACTAGCTGACCCGACAGACTTCGTCCTGTCAAAAAGATTTGTAATGTGGCAGTTTTTTTGCCTACGTATTTAAAAAAATTCTCCTGAACAGAACCGTCACCCTGGTGATAGGGCGTTGTGAATAAAAAATAATTAAATAAAACATATATAAGGATTTAAAAGTAAGTAATCGCTTTATTGTTAATCATGTGAATCATAATTATTATTGCAATGTATTAATAGTAATAGTATTAAATATAGAAAAAAGAGATTTTTATGATCATAAAAACACATTACACACAACAGCATTATAAAAGTAAACTATTCGAATTAAAAAAATATATAAACATTCTCAAGGAAAAATGCTGGAAGAATCCATCTACCTGTACCCCGGAATGGGACTCGAACCCATTCGCGATCCAGGGACTGCTCTAACCAATGAGCTATCTAGGACCCAACAGCTTTGCTACTACAGAGCGTATTTTCATCAATGTTCCGGCAATACATGTAATGACGTGGAAACTGATGCATTTTATCTCGCGTGCCGAAACTAATACAAAAGAAACGCGAGTTTCGGAACGCGACATTAAACTCCTCCAACTATGTATTCTGTGCTCCAACGCACACACGCACATTGTTTTGATAGATATGATCTTTGACGTTAGGAACACACCTACATTGCTTAGACAACAGTGAGTGCTTGTAATTTAATATGAACTTTATACCATAGCAATAAAGCTCAAATTGACTACGTTTTAGTTACAAATCATTTGTATGGGAAAAAGAAAAGGGCTATTTTTAGGGTTTTTCCAGCAATAATTCTAATTTTTCTCGCCGTAAAAACCATCCTTGAACTTCAACGAACATTTTAAAAAAAGATTTGGCCAAATTGGTCGAGGCGTTGTTGAGTTATGCGCTTACCAACACATTTTGCGATTCATTTTTATATATATAGATTAAAGTAAACAATATACAGATGTAGCTCTATTAAATTCGCATCCGCAGATCTCAAAACAATTTGCATCCGCAACATCAAATGCAACCCAAACGACAGTACAGAAATTTACCTAAGTATACAATAACCAAAGATAAGAACTTATACAAAAGAGAATGGTATGGTGGTATTGTTATATTTTCATGTCAGAAATGAGAGATATAGATTTCAGTCAGTTTCAGTAACTAGGCAACGGTTTAGGCACGAGGTTTTGTTTGAGATAAAATTGAAATCCGAAAAATTCGTGAAAACAGTTCGTCTGGTCTAAAATCAAACGCAGGTTTCAAAAGTAAGACCACGAGGTCTATTCAATTTTTTTTTGAGCTGTTAATATAATGGATGGATTATTTTCAGAAAGTACAGAATGAGTGTTGTGAAAATATCCTCGGAAGCATTTTTAGAAAAGAAAAGTGAAGTCGACACATTAGATCCAGTTTTAGAACTAAATGAGAATGTGGCAAGTGAAATATTCGACCGACCCCATGAGGAAGGCGATTTTGAAGAGGTTTCACCTAGAATTTTCAGTCTCATCGATATTACCGAACCACTGACAATAGAATCGCTGAATAACGCCATATACGAGCTCGGAGTAGTGAATTTATGTTGGCCTGATATCAGTGAACCGGTGTTTGAGACTCGTACAAGTTTTCCTAAGAGTTATTACATAAATACTACAAAGGAACGATTGCTACTTGCTTACACTGAAAACTTCAGGAGACAGTATAATTTTCATTACAAATACAAAGCGCGGAAGCCTTTATTGTTGCAAGTTCCCAATGAATGTGGATTGCAGGTACGTAAGTACTTTCTACCAGGCGTTATCCTGTTAGTTTTCTGCTTTGTCACTAGATGGCAGTTTTTCTGAAAAAAGCGGATACTATCTTTCACGCCTAGTTTATGATTTATTTAACCGAATGAAATTAAAAGTATAAATTAAACAAAATTAAAATTCGATTTTGCATTATTTCAGAAAATGGTGTGCACCTCAATTCGACCGACGAAGCTTTGTTTTGCGGACACCAACACATGGCAAGGTGTATCAGCTTTGGTATCAGACTACTTCGATTATGAACCTCTCACGAAGCCGATGCTGCATGTAAGTAAAGAGTATTTTTTTATTAATATGAGATGATACAATAATTATTATTGTTCAGCTTTCGGTTTCTAACTGCGGTATTTATAAATCTTAATGCTATCACTTTTTAAAGGTGAGCAATAGATGTCGTTACTAGTTTCTAAAAAGGACACGCTTCATAGTAAACCGGAATTCCTTTGATCAATTTTTCGGTAAGATGATATACCTGATTACTTTTACAAGTTCTTACTGACACCCATATCTCTGTATCCATTACTGTCGAGGCCTTTGTAGCCTAGGCCCTAATTCTGCAAATGTCAGCTTCATTAAGGCGAGTCGATCCATCCGTGTAGGTTCTTGTTACTAGATCACAAAATAAAAAACATGTCTTGTTCACCTCTGTTTTATGAAGAAGATATTGCGCTAATAATATTGGGCGTTAGGTAGATAGGGCAATGGCAAACTGCAATAAATTGAGACGCCATGTGATGTCGTTATTATCTTAACATTAGTGCAATTGAGGCCTTGGAAGTCCGTCCATAACATTACGGGTGATACGCTGACATGCGGCAGCTACTTACATATTAAAATTTGATTTCACAGTGTGTCATAATGTAATTTGCCTAATTATTTAAGGTTTCAAATGTTTACAATAAATCACAAAACATTTTATTTTCTATTCCATCGGATTCGCGAGAAAAAGTCTGACGAAGTTCATAAAATTATTTTTCTTAGAACTTACTTATTACTGTTTTTTTATTTCAATTACGTTTCGAAAGAAAGAAACTTACCAAAACTATTCTTATTGGAGTTGTCGCAGTATAGATTTATCGAAACGAAAATAAAAATTGTCAATTAATGAGTTTAATATAAGTACTGGTAAATTAGAAGACACTCCAAATTTAATAATGCTATTAGGTCTTACCACTAAACTTCCTAATTTTTTGCATTTTTTGGTAAAGTTTTGGCTTGATATTTATAAAACGTTAAAACATTTTTAATATAAATTTAATTCAGTTAAATATATACTACATTTGGTCAATATCATTTATGCCATGTGCCTACATATTTTATTTACGAAATTACGTAATCTACTATAATATTGGTACTACTGTTATCTACGATTTTATATTAACTTAACGCTTTAGGCAAAGGCATCTTTCTTTTTTTTCTTAAGCTTTTTCAAAGTGGATAGAATTTAGTAATTTCGTTTCATTCACATGTAACCTACCTATTTGCTTTTTGTTAGGGCCATTTTTATTCAATTTCAATGTCTAAGCAGTGTTGGGAAGAAAATAAAAAGATAGCCTTTAATTTTTTAATCAAGTTTATTTATTTAACATTTTCGAGATCTCAAACTCTGTGACAAGAGAATCATTTTATAATCCAATTTTTAATTTTGTACAAAATATCGCATCTCGAATAATTTTCAGTAGAGCTAATATAATTAACATGAAATGCAAATCAATAATTCTTATCTTCAGTGGAAAGGACAATTTCTTTGAACTTCACCTAGTAGATATTTAATTGTATTTTATTTAAACGTCGGTGGCTTTGTGTAGTCTCTACTACGCCACCAACCAATGGACAAACTCTCATAACATTATGATAATACACTCTATTAATTAGGAATGTACTTACAATATTTAATAATCTCTCAATAATTTATAATTTTGATCACAGTGTCCTTAACTGTTAACTTTAACGTATAATACAATTCCGCGTCAAGACATCGAGAATATGTCTATAATATATAAAATACTGAGCAATAGAAAACAATTACAACGAGTGCCTAGCGCTAACGCAATATAGTCATCTATATCTTAACAATTATTACCTTGTCCATAAGATTGGCACAACGAATAAAATGTCGTCCTTTCAATATTTGGTATCGCACGCGCGTCACCCATCGCGCTCGCGACGTCGGCGCGCCTCGCTGGCGAAAGGACGCCGTGACTTAGTATTTAGTTTTGACTTGAGGTAGAACACAGGGGATCCGACTATAAACTATAGTAGGGTACAACTAGGAATGTAAGTAATTGTCGAATGGCAACATACAGCTGTACTACTTAGTCTAACCACGTAACAATGTGCAAGAAAGTAACGCCGACTACGTACCAGTAACACTCAAACTTTTATCGTCTATTAAGTTCGCAGACGGGTTAACTAACGACGTAGTCGTCTGACAAAGCGCGGTGAGCTTCGAGAGAAGCGTTGGAGCTTATATTTAATTAAGTCTTAAGATTATACGAGAAATAACGCATAACTTTCCTTTTAGAACAAAGAAATACGCAAATTTGGCTACACATATCACAAGTGAACGCTTACTGGCGATGTTACTATGTACATAATTGAGTGTCCCTGTAGCGTTTATTTGCGACGCGGGTGCTCGTGCTCGGCCAGCTGCGGGGCGTGCGGAGCGCGGCGCGAGCGCAGGTTGTGCAGCAACGCGCGCAGCTGGTGCACGTGCATACGCGTCACGCTCGGGTCGCCACTCATCTCCAGCCATGCTAGGAACTTATCCCCGTGCTCTAACGCTTCCGTCGCGTCAGCTTCCCATCCACCGGCTTCCGTTCCCCCCCCGTCCGCGCTAGCTGGCTGATTGTTGTTGTTAAACAATAGGTTGTCTAACACCGTACGAGCTTTTGTATGACTTCGACTCGACTCGTGAGTCTTCTCTGTAATCGGTTCCTTGTTCTCAACACCGATCTCTGGGCTTACAGCCGGTTCGGCGACCCGCGGCTCTTTATTGTTTGTTTCTCGAATTTCCTCATTCCTTATTTGAGTTGTAGATTGCACTGGACTAGTTGTACTCCTCTCCTCGTCGGCTTTGCCTTTAGTTAATTGCGAATACAGGATGTTTTCTGCGGCCTTTTCTCTCGGTACTTGTGATGCAGATTTAAGTTTATCCTCTGGTAATGCCATCGCACCCCCGAATTGTTTGTAGTACTGCCACAACCAGGAGTTCCTGTTATAGTCCAGATGTGAATTTATCGGTGTCGCTGGAGTAACCGGTTTTACTGGTAAGGTTGGGTCTGCTTTACCGAGCTGAAGAGAGTGTGCCGTATTTGTTTGAGCGGTGAGATCGAGCATTGCCTGTTGCGTTTTGAGCCAGTACCATAAAGTGTCATCTACAGGTTGGCTAGCTGTCGTCGAGGGTGTGCTGTGATGACTCGATTTCATACTCGATCTGTACGGGTCGGAATGGTGGTGTGATTTGCTGCGGTGTTTCATTTCGTTCAAACCGAGTCCTCCGTTGTGTGCCGGTTTTGGCGAACGAACGGAACGCAGGGCACGACTAGCCGGTTGGGCGGATAACGCAGACAAACCGGGGTTGAGCTGCGCGAGGAGAGTGAGATTGGTGGCGATTTCATTGAAGCTGAGGCCGAGGTGTGAGTGCGTCAGACCGGGTATATGACCGAGCCCGGAGAGAGGACTGATAGCGCTCATGGAGACACTAGCGCCAGGGTCGGGGCGGCGTTCACGGGGTACATGTGTAGTAGGCGGCGAGGGCTCAGCGCGCTTGGTGGTGAGCTCGACGGGTGCATCGGGCGTGGCAGTATGTGCGGTGTGAGATGGCGCAGTTGCTGGTGGCGCTGTTAAGTCTAGTCCGGTGGGCGGTGATTGTGGTGCAGCGGGCGATTCGGTGCGCGCGCGCTTGTCGGGCGGTTCTCCGTCATTGCTCTTATCGGTGTCGGGCGAGGAGAGTCGTGACGTCATGTAGCGCAGTTTGTCCTCGTTCTTACACCAGCCGCGGAGTGTGGACTCTGGTACGCCTATGTCTCTCGCTACCGAAGCTTTGGACTCGCCATCGTTGACGCGCTGGATTGCCTCGATTTTGTCGCCGGGCGTCAGGGCGCGCATCGGGCGCTTACCCTTCGTCGTCATTTTGGGTTCTCGCTTTCTGTAACAAAGAAGAATTTTTTAAAGAGATATGATTTTAAATTCAAACTCAAAAAGTTCTAAAATCTACATAAAATTTAAGATGATCTTGTTAGCTTAGTATTTGGCTGATTACTATATAAGATGGCAAAACAATAAAAAGAAACCCGTTCGTATCAAAATCAATATCATTTCGTATTATACGAAGTAAACTTATCATTTATTAGGTACACTCATTTTAGTAAGTGTGAATTCGAACAGATGATAATATTTGTACGATGTCGTATAATAAAAACATTTACGTGGCCAGCTATAAAGTTGCGAAAAGATAAACAAAAAGAAGACATAAAATTATGACCTACGACAACAGTAGGCGGCAAAAGTTGTTAGGTCGTTGACACGGTGACCTTGCAAACGGGTGGCGTACGCTTTACTCGGTCACTCAGAGATGGCGCTGCAAGGCGCAATGCAATTTATTCGGGAGTAATTAGATTTTGGTATATTTTTTGTGAAGTAAATTAAATAGTGTAAAATTATTAAAAAAAGATACACATATTTTCTAGCATTAGTCAATAAGATTTTACCTAAAAAAATAATATTTTTTGAGAATTACATAAATTTTTAGATTAAGTTAAAAAAATTGACGACTTTTCAAGAATTTCTAAGTAAATTGTGAAAATAGAATGAAATTTTTATTTTATTTTATATGAATCAATATTCAAACCGACTGCAATCCTAATTATTTTAAGAACACAAATTATATCGAAATAAAATCAAAAAAGATATTATTTAAAGTGAAATTATTGGCGTTTTTCTTTATATTTATGATAGGTGATATCCACCTAGATATTTATATAGTTTTGTGTAGTTTTTAAACTGTTTTAACAATTTTTTTTTTAATAACATTGAAAACGAGGTTGATTTTTTTACGTAGTTTTACGATTAGTGTTCTATACTTGTTTTAGATACTACAATACATATTTATTTAAGCTTGATTATTTCAGTTATTTTTGCAACAAAAGCTTTCCAATAGACAGAATTTTATATTTAATGTAAAATGATTATTTTTTAAAGATATACGCGAAAGATATATGTAGATATAAGAAATAGTTAATCTAGCGAAATACACATAACACAGGTAATCTTATGCTAATTCTCTTCCTAACTTCGACGTCTTCCGTGAAGGTTCTTCACGGTGATTTTACAAATTTCTCCTCTTACACTCAAAGTGATGCAAATTACATTTACCTACAACGCACTTAGATCCGTAGAAAAAGTTAGCAACTTACTTGCGAGCCGGCAGCACGTGTGCTGTGTTTACAATATCTGACAGCTCCGTTGTAACAAAACAATAAATTGTTCACTTCCAATGTATATTTGTTTCACTGATGCGCAGTGCGCGTCACAAGTTTAAGTTTCACAGGCCGATCACAAGATTCACACAAGTCACTGTTGGTTCACCGGCGGGAGGGCGAGTGTCGCGAGACGTGCGTCGCTGTCCGCGCGGGCCGACTGTGTGGCCGGTGTGATAAGGCCGGCGCCGCCCGCGGCTCGCGTCCGCGGCCGGCCGCTCCGCTCCTTTGTGTCCGACAGGCGCCCCCCGCGCGCCCCCCGTCTCGCCCCCCCTGGCCCGCGACCCGCGACCCGCGTTGCTATCTCTCCTCCGCCGCACCGACACGTAAACAACCCACCTATCCTCACAATTAATTATGTACTAATTTCACCTACGCATCAGATAAAAAACGGAAACCTAAAAAGAAAGCCGCGGAAAGTTTTCCCCCGGTACGGAGGGAAGTTTGCGAACAATCGCGCTGTGATCCACAACTTTTCTAAGTGCAAAACTTTGTCTCTTAATATCGTCTCGCGGCCGTCTACTTGAGTATCAGAGTTACAAACTAATTACGACAAAATTGTCGGTGTTTTGTTTTTCTTTGACGCTACGATTAATCGTAGATTACGGCTATGCCATATTTTGACAACGCGTTACAGATTCCGTAGCTGCTACGGTTGTTTGTTATGAGTTTCATTCATAAAAATCTTCACTGAGTAGGCATGACCTACTTTTAGGTTTTATTGCTTTTTTACTTTCTGAAATAAAATATGAGTTGTGTACACTATTTGTAGAAAAGTTACAACGTTTGTAAATAAAAAGTATAAGAGGTTAATATATTATTGCGTAGTTCCGTTTTAGGTGTATCGTAAATTTTGTGGAAATAATCGTTAGTTAGATAAGCAAATTTCCTGTCAATCTAAAATTAATTTAATAGGTAGGCACCTACATCGATTATTCGCTTGTGAAGGTATATTCTGGCTAAAGCTATAGGTTGTCTCAAGGGACCGCTCTCAATTTGAGGATGCTTTGGGGAGTTCCTGACTTAAGCGTTGCCAAGGAGAGGCAAAAAGCGGGTAAGGCTCTCCTAAATGAGTAGTTAGTATAGGGACTATGTAGTTAATGGCCGTCCTCGGTAATACCTAAGCGTTTCACACTGCTTTTTAGACCTTTCTAAGTGCCTAATGCGAAAATGTATTAAATAGCTTACTAAACTTAGACATTCTTTCATAGTCTGATAGGTTCTCGTGGGAAATTTCAGATTGTAAACGTCTTAATGTGGAAATTTCTTCGTCTTTATTTCGGTTTTGAGGGTACTAATAGTGAGGTAAGAGGTTAATATATTTTTTATATGCTATTTTTATACCACAACGGTAGTGCTATTTTTATACCACAAAGACCATTATGGAATGTAAATTTAAACATGATCCTGCATATACAGGAATACTTTTATCTTTGCTTGTGCTTCTCATGTTAGAAGGAATAGTCACGATTTTCCTTATAGCTCTATCCTTTATTTATGAACCGACGTCAGGTAGAGCGCGTGACGTCAGAATCGCAGTAATAATAAGTACCACGTGTCCGTAATAGCGTTGGTACAATTTTTATACGAGCCTATGCTTAAGAATGAATGAGTAACATTTAGTTACCTAATTAGTAGACTTGAAAGTTATACGTTTACATTTTCATTTGCGTATATGCATTGTATAATATAGCTGGACAATAAAGCACTCGTAATTAATTTTTATTAAATATAATGTCTATTTATTTAATATTACCTATTATTATTGTTATATATTAATATTAATTTTATTATATTATATATAAAGAGGGAGGATTTTATTGTTTGTTTGCATTGAATAAACCTCCGAAACTATTGGATGGATTTAAAAAATCATTCTACTACGGGAAACTACATCATACGGGGCTTATATAGGCTATATTAAAAATAGTCGCGGGAAAACAGCCAGTATATAATATAAGTACATTTAGATATAGACTAACTTGTAGTTGACATTTCGAAGTGTGGCGTATCGCAAATTTGAAACGTTCGGTGACAGATTGTTAAATATGTTTTGTGATAAACTATTTTGCATTGTGAATGCAAAGTTCATCAAAATATAATAAATTATTGTTTGCTAAATATTCTAATGATTCTCAGGATAGAAACTGTACTTCGAAGGTAACTTAAACTTTTGGTCACAATATACCGAGCTGGGCTGGAGTTTTAGATTCTCGGTCGGGTCAATTAAGACTTTCCTGCTTTCATGGCGAGCAACGATATTCGTAAAATTAAGTCATATTTTAGATAGCGAGTGAGTGATATGAACATCGGTCATCGGTGACTCATTTAATCTCAACTCCAATACGTGTTTGTTATCTAAAGCTTTAATAAAAGAAACGACTATTATTGTAGTTAATTAGTGCGATAAGATAAGACAAATATCAATGATTTTTCTCCTAAATATAATAGGTATTTCAATGTCTGTCTGAACGTGATAAATTAAGAAATTAGAACTGATCACATCAATGAATTTTCGTCTATTACTACCAAGAAGGTTTTAATTCTTATTTAATTGAGGTTTTGTGTAAATTGACCTATGACGATTATTGTAGAAGAATAAATTATGCCGGGGAGTACGCTAGTTGTGAACAGACACGAACTTTATCCCAGTTGTCATAAGTTTTAATATCAGACGGCATTCGGTCGACGCCTGGCGTCTGCAAAGTTATGAACACGTTGCACCAAAAGTTCAAGGTTAGAGATATTTATTTATTGGAGTCGCTGATAAGTTTGAACGCTTTGTTTTGTTTGATGTTTTTTTATTGTTAGTGGTATAATATTTATTGTTATAATGTCCCGCTTTGGTTTATTTTTATATTGGGTATATAGAATTATTATAAATAATTAATTAGTAATGCGTTTCTATTGGATTTTGTGATGTAAAATTAGTCTGATTTCTAAAGAAGTATAGGATATATATGAATATATTGATGTTGTTTTAGATTTATTTTAAAGCAATGAATTCTTAAATTAAGCAACATTTTAACTGTTCCATGAGTTTCATGTGTTTCCATTCCAATTCCATTCTTCAATTAATTAAAATTTTTGAATCAACCAAACAAAACCTTGCAAAAATATCGAGAAGAAGAATTTGGAACGATAATTTAGTGTGTTGTTGTATACTATTCTGCTGTATTATACATAAAAATTCAATTTGAATACCTTCTCCCCTTATTACATTAAAATATTATTTTTTAAGTGTTGGGCTCAATCAGTCTTTCTAGCAAACTAAGCTAGCTATATTTCCTGTTTCCGGTGTTAAGTAATTTATACTTTTACGCAGGTAACTAATATTGTGTCGGCGGTATAGATTGTGTCTAGTTTGTGCGGAGGTGCATAATGTTTTGCTGGCGCGGGTGCGCGGCTCTAGTCACGTAGGTTTTTGCCGCCATCGAGGCGGAGGCAGCGAGGCGAGGCACGAGGCGGCACAAAGCCGCCGCGTCGCGATTTACGACGCGTCCTCCGCACTGTATTTCGGGTATTGGCGAGACACAGAGCGTGAATCGGCGATGCGGTAATGATATTGCTTGCTCGAATTAAGACGGTGTGGTGTTTCTTTTGAAATTCTGTTACGTATAACATTTGTAGTAAATAAAAGATTTTGCTATGGCTGACGGCTGATGTATTACGGATCACACTTTTATTTTTTGATGTACCTTTCTAAATCTTTAAGGAAATAATGGCTTAGTTACACTGGTCAATGACATTCGCATGTGGCGTGCGTTATCATGTGTGTGGCCCTACTTTCGGTTGTTGGTCACTGTTTTATTGACCAATGAAATGAGCGCGCAGACGCACCAGAATAATGTAACCGAGCCATACTGGTAATGATCCAATATACGACAAATTGTCAGAAAAGTTTTTTGCCATCGTCTATGAACGTGTAACATTGCCTTACGAAACATCTGCTCATTCGTAAGTGCCATGTCCAAAAAAAGGGTACCTACTGTTCTGTGTACCGCGCTGGTTCTCTAGTGATTTTGTTATCGGCGACGCGGCGTAGCACCCCCGGCGACATCCGACGCCACGCCATTACTGAACACCCCCTTCCCCCCTAGCCCGTCGCGGACCCCCCCTCGCCCGCCTCGGCTCATTAGCTCGATGGCGAGAGCTGCGGCCGGCTGCACTTGCCTTGGTCGCTACTTGAATTTTGACACATTAGTTTGATATAGTTTTATTCATACGAATAGCCCATACGCCCTGTAATATTAAGCCTTACTTTTGAATAGAAAACCTACCAAACCACAATTAACTGTATATAAATAAGGAGCTTAATTTTCCTTACTCTACCGTAATTTTTCCACTCGCCAAGACAATTATTGAATGTCCTAAGACTTAAGGTCGACAAAATAAGCTTATATTTCCTATCTAAATATGCAGCTAAAAGTATTAAAGCCTGATTGATCTATTAAGGCATTGCCAGAGCATATTGGAACTGGAGTTTTTGCTCCAGACTTCATAAATTCATATTGTTTACCTATTATATTGATCCTTAAAATGACATGTTGTTTTTTTGTAAATTTCGTAACTTCTATTAGAACTGGTGAGTTTGTTTCGCTCGCTCTGCTTTGGTCTCCAAAGTTTTCACATAGATATAAGTATCTATCGTTTACTTGGGTCAGGCAGCTCGCGATATTTATCTAACTAAAGGGTTCTTTAGCTGATTAGTGTAAATTTGTAAAGTGTTCGGATGATGCATGCACACTACTCTACCTATACATGCTAAGGTCCTTTATTTGGGACGAGATGCCAAATCTTTGTAATGTAATGAACATTAATAAAGTTAAAAAGAAGACATTTTGTAAATTATTTGTTTTTGTCGAACAATGTATAAACATTTGTATGGGTACAAAATTCTAGATTAATCAAGGATAAACATGAACTGAATAAGTAGGTATTAATGATAAAGAACAACACAATTATGAAAAGTCAAAATAATATGCCAGAAGTTATGAAATCTAGCTACGAAGTTAGTTTTGAAACTGAATGAAAACTTTTTCTGAGCTAGTTTAGGTTAAAACAAAAGAGAAAATAATTTACTGTTAAGCGGAAAAAAACATATTTTTTAGTAGATATTACTATGAATTATTAGTTGAAGACTATATAAACATATACTAGCTGTTTTGCCGCGACTAAATTATGGCCTATGTCAACCTCGTATGATGCTACCCGTAGATGAAAGAATTTTCAAAATCGGTCTAGTTATTTCAAAGCCATGCCAAATCGAACACGATGCCAATAAACAAACAACCACACAAACACCCATGTTTTCTCTTTATAATATTTGTATATATGATACTTAGGGCTTTTCTTAAAGTGGGCAAATTTACGTTGAAATGAATGATTTTACAGTGCGTTTTTGTTCTTGACTGGAAAAGGACAGACAGAGACGCATTTAGTAATGAAGAAATTTACTTTACTATTATCAATTGACAAACTAAAGTACAAAATATTATATAACTATTTCCCAGTATAGTACCGTGAATGCTAAATTGGTCAAATATAATAATTATAATTCACAAAAATCCTAGCGTTACAAAGAGTTTTATTTTTTCGCTGACATTTTCTCGTCTTAGTTTGCGTTTTTTCTTTACCGTGCTTGGCTTGCGACTTTAAGAGTTAGTCCGTACGTTGATTTATGAATTGAGCCTTAAAAATGAAGCCAGGCGTGGATGGCATTGGAACGATTTGATGAATTCAGCGCTTGGCCTTTCCAAAGCTCTGCTCCTAATTTGGTAATTTGGTTCAGGCAGTAGGTATATATTTATTTTTCGTTAAGTGGTAATCTATGATCAGAAGATGGTGTATTGAACGAGTTTGAGCGTAAAAACTATTATTAAATAACACGAAAATCATTTTAAAATTTCTCAATGTCATACTTTGTTTATAGTTACAATTTCCTATATAAAAAAGACTATAATTGTGAGAAAACAATTAATGTGCAGAGGTAAATTTCTATATTTTTCCATCAATAAATTATAGAAATTACCTTTTAACTCAATTAGGTACTGACAGTTGTGTATATTGGTAGATTACCCCCTCCAAACAAACCAAGAAGCAAACAAACTTAGAAATACTATCTCTTTATAATATTAGTATAGACACGGTATAGATTTGGACTTTGATTTCATTATTTTGTAATTAACGTGAAGTTAGTGTAAATCTTCACCTTAAAGCGCACTTCTAATTATGTAGACATCAATTACCAATTACAAACAAAAGTCTTTATCTTAATTACGATGCGAATATGACAATGCGCTTGCTACGGTTTGCATGATACATAACGCTGTTGTCAACATAGCTTATAATAATCGCTTTACAAAACAGAATTCTATTGTGCAGATTATAAAGTATAATTCTGATACTAGTGCTGCTAGATTCATCAACACGCTGATATCGAAAGGTTCGATGATAATAATTTACTGACACGAAATGCTCACTTGTAATATGATGTATGTTATATTTTGATTGTGTTTTGAATATTGTATTTCGTTCTAATTATTTTGTAGCGAACTTTATGAAGTAAGACCAATTTATGACATGGTTTAATGGGCATGACCGCTAACTACGTTATGACTAACTAAACAAACGTCGATAATTTATCATTTAACATTATTATACATAGAATATGCCGTGACTTTGATGAACTTCATAAAAATAATAATAATTTGATAATACTTGACGTCTCTCGCCTTTAACTTTTAGAAATGGAATTAGTACATTAAATATGAAGTAGTTATTGTAATTTATATTTATTATAATACATATTTATTTAAATCACATGAAATTTTCAATGATGTGTTTGATTGTGCATGTATTTGAACCTTCTCAAAATAAACTTAAAAAATCATAAAGTTTGCCTTGATTTTGTTTTATAATATACACATGTCATTGGAAGTACAACTTGACACGCTGCAATGTTATATGATGACTTATATATTGTTTTAATTATCTTGTATTGTTTGTGTACCGAATAAATTGAAAGCAAAATTGCGATTGTTGTCTAAAAATATTATATTTCTCTTTATTCAATTTGGGGTTTAGCTTAAAAAATAGGAGATTAAAAGAGCACCGCGTTATAGAGTTTCTACTGGATGTTACTACGGGAATGTACGGATTTCCGTAGGTAAAAGAATTTTTCATGATCTGATCAGTATCTCCGAAGATTATTCCCTACAAACAAACAAAGTTAAAAACTTTACCTGTGTGTAATATTATAAATGTAGTCCTCTAGATTGTATTATAAGGTGTCATAAACACATTAAGCTGTATTGCACTTTAATAAAAAAATATATTAGCTTCGAATGTTTACATATCTTCAATGAGGTGTCATATATTTGATGTTAAACGAAATTCCATACAATATTGGAAAAATAATCGTATAATAAAATAATAAACGTAACGTAAACGTATAAAACGTATAAAATTTACTTATAGTAAGTCAATCTGAGACTGTTTATTCTAAGGCTTTCAATGTAAATTTATTAATTAATGTTTTTATTTTTTATTACTTGCTTTATTTAATCGAAGATAGAAGCGGTCATAGTTTATGAAATATAGTGTTTTTTTTTAATTTCATTCTCTGTAAAATACTCAAGCAATACTCAAGGTAAGGTTAAGTAGAAAGATAAAACAGTAAATCTTGCAATGTAAGGCAAATAACAAAATGCCGTATAGCTCCCACTTTTAAAAATGTGTTTTGAAGACCATGATAAACTTTTCCGCGAACTGCCCGGGGTGTAGTTACACATAGCGGCACGGTGACGTGGCCAACGGATAAGCGGGGCACGGCCATAGAGCAGGTAGACTGATGAAAGGGCGCGGGGAAACGTGCACAATTATCGAGACACGCACACGACAAACAAAACAATACGCTCCGTCCTAATTTAGGGTCACTGTTAAAAAAAAAAGATCGCCTTGTGTTAGTAACTTTTTGGTAAGTACAACGCTCTCTTTTGTATTTCGAATATGCAGGTATTGACAGAGTCGGCATTTGACAGATATTATTTATGTTAGAACACTGTGGAGGAGATTCGGATATGTACTGTACTTAAGATAATGTAGATATAAAATGAGATTTGGGCAAAAACGTTGCTTCTAATGCCCATGTTTTGTATTTTTTTTCAGTTAATTTTATCGACAGCTTAGCGTGGACTGTAGTTTACAAACACACAGCACAAGTAAGACAGTAATAGCCGCAAAAAACAATAAAAGGTGACAAAAGTAATAAAAATAAATATATAAAAACACTTATAGAGCTTAGCTAAGCTGTAATCAACAAATGCCATTATAGCTAGATATATTTCGAATAAATTTATTTATTTTGATTATTAATTATGGGTGTCCTTTTAGCGAGTGATTAAATATTTTATTGTTTTAGATTTTTTTTGTTATTTCTTCCCCCTTTTGCATCTATTGTCAGCGAGCCTTTCTAACAAATAACAACTAGTTATGTTCTTACGGAGATGAGAATTCTATATTCCCTGCAAGTAGTTTTTGTTTATGAAAGTATCGCGTTACAAAATCACTTCCCAAGCTTCCACAATCGCGTCGCTACATTGCTATGAAAAGGTTGGCATCAAAAAACTAGTCCCAACATGTTTATTACTTTACGAGCGACAATAGATTCCGGTACCTCTCTATGGACCGTATATCTCTCTTTTGCTCAAGGGACCTTTCTCATTTATTCGTCTATTCTAAAATGGGGTAACAACTGGCGATCGTCGTCGAGTGTCTTTTGTTTTTCTTTTCTCTCGTTACACCTATCACTTGCCGAAAAGAGTCACGATACGCGATAGTTGGACGTTGTGTCCGTTGTTCGAATTGAGTTAGATTTGAGATTAGAAATCCTGAACATACGTGAGCGTGAGTAATGCGTATCGAGGTTTTGGTACATACTAGCATTCTGTAAGTGTCCTTGCCTACGCGGTTAATATGAGGATACGTATTCCTAGGGAACCATCAGTGGGATTAAAATTGACTTATAGCCAGTGGTGGGAATTAGGTAGAGTTATTCATGTACTCACACTGATTTCATACAGCGAAAGAATAAAGTGGATATGCCTCAAATCCCGAGAATAATTTTAAAGAGCAGAAAAAATCCCGTGATTTTTTAAATAAAAAGTTATTTACTTTTACACAATTTAAACTACTGCACGCACGACGTTGCCAAACTTACATCAATGACATCGGATGTTCAAAGTTGCAAAATACCAATACGCGCGATGTTGCCACATTTGTAGGGAAGGTCCACATTAATATCAACATTTCGATGCAAGTACATAAATAACTCTACCTAATTCCGACCTCTGCTTATAGCCTAAATGTCATTAATCGTTTCAGCAAAATTCTTTCAGTACCTTTCGCTTTCGCTTTTGAAAGAGTAATAAACGGTTTGGTAAGACGATAAAGAGTCAATAAAGTGTTTCTTTTATAGGTTTTTATTTACAATCGTAGTTGTCCTTATTCTATATTTTTGTAAGGAATTATTCTTCCATAATTTTTGATCAGCAGTCATCTTACCGTTCAATACTTTCTTCGGTCTATCTCTATTTACATTCCCATTCATCATACGAATCGTCTCTTCTCATTTCGTCACATACGTCCAAATACAGTCTTATATCACCAGACTTGGGAGTAGACACCTGGATATATTGCGATAAGGTCGGATGCCTTCAAAGATATTTCAATAAGAGCGGTTAAAAAACTCGACTGGATCTATAGGCGGCCCATGTTGTCGCCACATGTGCCCGTGCAACTTCCGCATTTGTTTGTCACTTTTTATGGTGTCATTCATAAGTTAACCCCCTTAACGTTATTAACGCAACACTGGACGAGCGAGGGTTTGATTGAATTGTCAAATTTCTTCTACTAACAAATAATTGACATATGTGTAAATCATTTCGCAAGTATTTATTCTATAGAAGAGTGCTTAAAAAAACTATTATTAGGTGCCTTAGATACTGTAAACTTCAAACTTTCGTATTCTAAATGCATCTACAGTAATTTTCTTCGGCAGCATAAATTATAGCCAATGTTATCCGCATACGATGTAGCTTCCCGTAGGTGAAAGAGTTTTTAGAATAGGTCCTGTAGTCGGAGCCTATTCACAATGCAAATAAACAATCTAATATTTTTTTTTGTTTCCAATATCAATGCATTAGCAGAAGAATTAACCAACACAATACTATCAAATAGTGCATATAATTTGTTTATTACTTAACATTTTACTAAGTATTTCATACATAATGAGAAAACGAGTTTGTTAATTATTTGCCGCGTAAACATTTAAGTATATCTGTCTAATTAATATCTGTTTAAATTAGATATGTAAAAAGTATTTATAGTTTATTGTATTTATATTTTTTAGCTTTTGTTATACTTAAAAAGAGAATTAAAAGCATTCATAAATATATTTCCGATGAAAAGTTTGGTGTTGGTTCAGACCGTACTATGAGACTCATAGTGATTACGGGCGATGAAAATCGACCGGATAAATCGGGGATATAAAACTGTTTTAATGACGATAAGTATTCTGATTGAAGTGTTACAGTAGGTGCTGTATGTCGCTTTATATTTTCACGTTATATTAAAAGGCCGATACGGAGTTCGAACGCCGGTTTCACGGTGCTCGGGTACGATTCTCAGTCTGGTTAATATAGAAAAATTAACTTTTTTATAATTGTATCGGGTCTGAGCGTTGTGGTAGCTTCGTTATTTCAGATTGCCATAATACAAGTACTTTAGATATTTAGAATTCAAGCAATGTATGAAAAGATTTTTAATATTTATTAATTTATTTGTTTTAATTATGTAATTGGGTGCTTTCATAGCCTTTCTACGGTTTTAATATAAAACTGTAGTAAACAAATAAGTAAAACAAAATAGTTTCAATTTTTTTTATTGACTTTCTAGAATAATTTACATTAAGGTTAAAGATACACAAAAGAAAAGATAATTAAAATGTCAAATCATTCTCCTCGTATGTAGAGATTAACTTTATACTTTGAATAAGTCGAAAGCGTCCTCGAAGAAAAGCTTAAACTTTGTGACGGGCTTGATACTTGGGCGAATTAAAGAAAGGCTGACCAACTTGAGAATTGATTTATTTTATGGTAATAATGGGTAAAGAAAAGAAATTGTAATTTATAAATACTTAAAATTAAAATGAATACTTATAAAAACAGTTCATATGTTTACCTAAATATAAAATTGCTAAATAAAACAAATATATACCCTTTTTTGGGTTTCTTAATAAAAACTTGAACGCTATTACAGGATTTAATTTGTATTTTAATCACATATCTTCATTATTATAAAATTTATATTTAGATTTATACGATTTAAAATAATATGTTCACAACAGAAGACTTTTTACGAACTGACATTCATAAAGAAAATATTTGATAAGTCAAAATTTCAAATTACGAAAGGTGAATAATAAAAAGAAATGACGTTAAATAT
Organism: Diatraea saccharalis; assembly: GCA_918026875.4. NCBI lineage: Eukaryota > Metazoa > Arthropoda > Insecta > Lepidoptera > Crambidae > Diatraea > Diatraea saccharalis. Next base: position 30,577,209 of record OU893333.1, read on the forward strand.
CATAGACTAAAAGTTTACATGCGGAAACCTAGGAAAATAGACGGTGGTACAGCACACCGTTACAACTTTAATATCTTTTCGGAAATCTAACTAAATAACGTAGGTATTTAAATATATAAAAATTCTATAGAATGACAACCATCAAATTATCTCAGTAAAGGAAAAACAATAGTTTGTGTTAATTACAGTTAACTCCATTATCGGTCTGAAAACCTATGTTGTATGAACTTGCTATTAATATTTGACAGCGACCTGTTGCTTCCCCGCTTATCATACAATTGATTACGCCTTTGTGCTCTATCATTATGGACATAAAGTTGGATATCGAATGTGGATGTATAATTGTCGCTGACAGAGCTGACATTTACGAGGATCGTTTGGACTAATTAACTCGCTTTATGAGCTTTTATTCTGGTTTCAAGTTGGTACGAATTATCATTAGTTTTACTTCGATAACCAAATTAGTTTTTCAATGTTTCCGTATATTGATCTGGACTACGGATTTAGTGGTGAAGGTAAATGTTGTATGTTATTATGAAGGATTTTTAGTTGTTCTATTAAGTTTTTCGTATTGTGGATTAAATTCAGACTATATAATATACTCGAAAATATCATATATATTTTAACATCTTCGGTCAAATCAATGACAGAAGTGAAAACGTCAAATTGAGACGCGTTGACTCATTTTGGTAGGATAGCGGTTTAAATGTACTAAAATAGTACCTGGTACTAAATTTAGTCATCGTTTTAGATTAAGATGGAAGATGTTGATTAGAGTATTAGTTTTAAAATAAATAAACTGTTTTGGATCGAAACAACAAATAAGATAAAAAGTTAAATTACATTCGAAATTAAATTTATACAAATAAATAATATTGGAATATCTGTTTGTAACATTAAATTAACCGCTTTTTACTAAAGTATTTATGTTTACACGGTACATATAGCAAAATATACTTTTTTAACATTTTTTTGTCTGTCTGTCTGTCTGTTTGTTTTGGCTAATCTCTGAAACGGCTGGGTCAATTTTGACGGGACTTTCCATGACAGATAGCTTTTATGTAATAAGGAGCAACTTAGGCTTCTTTCCACGCGGACGAATTCGCGGGCACGGCTAGTAATTAAAATAATGACCAGAATTGCAATGCAATCTGCATTTCAAATATTGATTGTTAATGAAAAGCATAAAAGTTGCACAGTCTATAGTTAGTATTTGTCTGTGCGTGTTGCAAATGCCGATTTTTCTCCCTTAACATAAAATTACAATACAGTAATTGGCATCTGCCAGTGTCGTTCCCGCGGCACAGTTTCACGGGTCGCAGATATCGATTTAAAAGGGGCGAGCGGCCCAATGCGCCCGCGCATCGCTACGCAATCGCGGCGGCCATCTTTTCCCGGATATGGGCACAATGGGCGCTTTCGCGGGTTGCTCCTGTTATGCAAAAATATGATTCAGTTTGAGACCAAAATTATTAATAGTTTAAGATTCTGAGTAATGATTATAATATACATGCAACCAGTAGAGCTATTTACAAGTCTTTTTTACCCGACTGCAAAAGAAAGGTTATGTTTTTCACGCGTATAATGTATGTATGTAATATTCTTTATTACCTCAATATCTTCAGAACCGCTGAACGGATTTAGATAATTGAGGTATAGTTAGATTTGTCTTAGTAGCCCAAGTGTTCATAGATGGGTAACGTTTAAAAAACAAATATGGCGGTTCTCCGATGTCATTATATTTAATAATAGAAATTTTGTTATTGTTTCAAATACTACAATATTGGTATCAAATTAAAGGGCTTAATACATGGATTCCAAAAAGGTATATCTTGAATATGATTACCGTATAACGAATAAAAATAATACAATGATAAAGTTTAAAACGTGAACTTTGTTCTTTCACTTTTTGAACCAACCTGATAATTTTCTAACTAAAAAGTCATAGAAAAATTATAGTTAAAACAAAAAAATCCGCTAGTGTCAAAAACAACTGAAACAACTGACAAAATATAGGAGGCATGAAATTGAATAATAAGTCAAATCATTCTTTCTCTGTGCATGCTTCCGACTGCATGTTATGATGTTGCGTTTTATCTTGTTCTAGCCTTATATTTACTACCGAGTTTTATATAGGATATTAGTATGTATTGATTTGACAATAGAAACTTTTGATGTTACCTCTATTCGTCCGGCCCATATTTTTTTAGGACTTCATGTTATTAATTTATTATTTATCAACTTTTGTTATGTGAGCCTCTATACTGGGTTTTGATGTTTCCGTTATGTTTTTCTTAGGAATACTAACAATAGAGATAGCGTTTGAGGATGAAAAACATTGGTATTTATATAAAGTTTTATTGTTTTGATGATATTAAACGCTCGGGTAAATCGTGATTAAGAGTTTAGATACGTTGGTTAAGGTTTTTTTGTGTTGTTCGTTTATTCTCTCAGCATATTGATAATTCAATTTATAGTGTAACAGAATTATTATTGGGCTAGATTTTTTTAGTGTTGTAGTGTACCAAATGAATGTGCATCGCACGGTATGAGCCCACATGCTCGGGTGTATCGGTCCCTTTTGCTGTAGATGTGCTAATACAGGGTTGTAGCTAACGTAAATAACATGGATTACTCATAAATTATGAAGAAATTGTGTCTGGGACTAGCACTGTATTATTGCTGGACACGAGTTACGTTTGATGTTGTAAAATCTTCTAAACTAGAAAAAATAATAATTATTACCATTTAATTAACAAAGATACACGTTATCTTACTCATTTCCATTAAGTATATATAGATAACGGTCTGATTGCCAACCTTTAACTTGTTTTTACTGATAAATATCAGTGCTATACTAGCAATATTAACCTTCTGTACCTAAATTTGTGTTTGTTTGCTCTCTATTTGTTGAAAAATCTGTTTTTTTCAGATTAGGTGTCCTTAACTTTTTAAATAGAATAGAATAGATTTTATTTGGCAACACACATCACATACACAATTTACATACATAAATAAATATGAACATATCAGGTTCAAATGATTATGTTTTTCTTTGCGTTTTGTGACTGGTCTCATATTGCACTAGTTGCATTTCAATGTTGTTCTTAATTGTATCAAAAAATAATTCCAGTCACCTGTGACTTAGAAACTATTTCTTACAGCGTAGCGTTGCTCATTATAAAAGGATGTTTTACAATGTATTCTTTTGACACGGTAGAGTGGCAGATTTTGTTCAGCTAGTAATAAAATTAATATGTAAAATATGGAATAGCAGTGGCAGCCCTGCGTTAGAGCTTTCACAGAGTGCGTGATGTTTACGGAGAGGCAGCTCGCGGGGCGCACCTCGTGCGTGGCCAATCGTGCGCTGAATGAGACAGACATGCCACTAATACGCCTACGCTTGGTTCATTATATTTTGGTTTAGAGCAAGCAAAATTATCATGTTGTCATATATACTGGTACATTATTGATGTTCTTACTCTAACTATCTCTGTCAACAAAATTATAATGGAGTACGTATAACAGTGTAATTTATTTCATTAAGATTCAAAATGAGATTTGGTCCAAAACTTTGATTGACGTTTAGTACGCTCTTGGCATAGAGTTCAATTTTGTGATTAAGTCGCAGGCATAACAAAATCACAGAGGATGAGGTACTTTTTTTTCTTTACAACTTTAATGAAATGAGGTTTACAGTGTTTCGTAATAACTACCTACAAAGTTTAACAATGACCACGCACCGTATACCGAAGCCGGTTTACGGGCATCACAATCTTTTGTGTGTGACTAACGAAGTCGTAAAAATTAGCGATTCCTGGTAGTCGCACAGATTATATCGACCGTTCGGACTGCGGAAAGAGGCAAAATCGAGCGTGAAACAGCTAAAGATGGCGGCGTTCGCGGGAAAAAACGCGCGACGCGACTCAGGTAGGCGGGTAATGAGCCGGCAGGTACGTGACGCCGCGAGGGCGCCCCACGACACGAGGATATATATTATACTGGCCATTTCGGTCTTAGAAATAATTAAAAATAAACCGTAACGTCATATCGTCTCTTTGGCAACGATTGTAACTAATTTATATTGTCAAAGGGAATGTTCTTTACAAAATTTATCGATGAATAGTTTAATACCCGTTGTCATTTTTCTCTTTGCGTATAAACGGACTTTGTTGGTTTTAGTGTTTTTAGTTACGCAATGGCTACCTCGATGCGCTCAGAGACAAAGAAAAGAAAAAAGTCAACCATATGTGGTTGACTTTTCAGAAGCCGATAATAACTTTTCGTATTTACTATCAAGCTTATACTGCCATTAAATCTTTTTGCGATTAAAAAAGCCTCAATCAATCGACGAGTTAGCTTTTAGTAGCGTCAGCGTATTTTTCCTTTTTATCCGTATCGAATGCGGGCGAGCGGTTTTAGTGTTGTCATTAGAAACAGCGGCGCGTCGTTCGGTCGAACGATTGATGGCTGCAATTCCTCGGGCGCGCCCCTCGAACTAGCTGTAGCGATAGCTATAGCTGTGTGGTTGTGTGCCGCGCACGTATCTGTGTCGCTAATGGCGGCGGCACGGAGCCGGCTAGCTGCCCGCCCGCGCCCGCCGACGACAACGGCCGCGTGAAGCGCGCGAATGTAAATGCGGGCTCATGCCGTGCTCAGGGCTGTGCCTGTGTCCGTGCCGTTGACACGATTTTTTTTTTGGCGAAGTCGACGAAATTCTAGATACGTAGAATGGATTTTTGTTAGGCGTTGATTGATTGTAGACTTTTGACGTTGAGTGTGCATAGTTCAATTTACAATTACAATTTACGTTTATTAAACATTCTGTTTTGTTTAAGTTACAACAGTAGTTTATTGTTATATAGCAGTCGTAGTAGCAGTACCCGTACTTTTTAAAGAAATAGGCAATTGGATGTGAAATGACGGACATAATGAAACTGAACTTGCTTTTCCCTTGAAAAACGCCATAATCGGTTATATATTAGCATGGCAAGCGTAACTAATCAATTTTCGATAGAAATATCTTAATTTAAATAGTTTGATGCATGATCTCTTAACCTTGACGTTATGTAAAAGTTTTTAGATCGTATTTGGTAGGGAACACGTGGGCAACTGTGCGTCGCTCACGCGTGCGGTTCATTATTCATATTCGGTAACCCGAATCAGTAATAATTATGATTCCGTGATACGTATATTTAATATGCTTATCTTTTCCCACTCCTTTATAAATACTTTCGTCTGGCTTATCTTATATTTTTGACAACCTACAACGAAAATCGTTCAAGAAAGAAAAGCAACCGTTTCACCAACTTTCTTCATTGCTAAAGCATTTGCAACGTTTTGTTTTTCTTGCAGCGTGACATTTAAAACAAAAACTCTGGTTCGTGGTAGCCCTTAACGGCGCGCAGTAATTTAGCCGCTGTGTCGTCGCCGCCACCCGCCGCTCTCATCAGTAGCTTACGTAAAAAGTCGCGTGGTACCGCTCGTTGCACTTTATGATCCAACAATATCGACTTTCTCTCGAACTCTCCACGTCCCGTGCACCTAGTGCTAGCCTTGTTCGCAATTTGAACAATTTTATATTCTAGACTGTCTCCACGAAGTAGGCACCGCCCAAGGAGTTGGAAATAAGGAGTTTTAATTCACGTATGGCCTCTTTTTGCTTATGTGCTTTTATTATGATTACATAAAAACTATTCATGCGCTCATAGTGCCATAACATCAATTGTTTTTACGCGTAAAATGGTAGTTGTTTTTACATGCTCTGCGCGCACCATGACACCTGTTTTTAAAGTATTATTAAATTGGGCCCATCTCAGGGTGCCCAAGTGGATTTTTTAAGCAATTTCATACAATTTTATTTTGTAACATTTAGTAGCAAGACTTTTCAGACGACACTTATCAGATATAAAGTTTCTTCTTAGCGTACTTGTATGTGTTGTGTTCTATGTTAAAATACAAAATTTTTAGACTAGGATATTTTTTTTTATAATGTATAAACAATAAAGTTAGGTTTTGGCATGTACATACCAGATACGATTTTTGTTTATAAATAGTACGAATTTACAATTGTTTTGGTCCTTCGAGTATTAATGTAAGAATTTTATTCGGTTTAGTCATTCGATTATTGGCGCACTTTTATTCTTACAATGCTGAACATAAATTGATTACTATTTATCATCCACTAGCTGAACCGACAGACGTTGTTCTGTCTTAATTATGAATATTGAATTCGAATTGGATAAATTAACTCCGACCTAAGCATCTGTTTTAAACGATATTCAGTTTTTATTTGCACGATGTTTGCAACACGCATCCTGTCAATTCTATGTCAATCGTCATAAGGTTACATTAAAAAAGATTTTACTTTTAACATATTTAAATAAATTATATATGTATTAATTGCTATTTTACAATATGCTTTGTATGAGTGGACTTATCAACACACTACAATACAGACACTGGAGTAAAATTTTCTGTGTACCGCCGTTGTCTTTGTGAATTAGGGAGCTTTAATTTTAGTATAATTATGTATAGCAACTACCAATAATTACGTTGTACTCATTGGAATTATGCGACATAGCCTAAAAATGTAATACTGACTGATTATTGTAAAAAAGTGTCATCCAGATGTTGGATTTTGAATTGGAGAGCGAATGATTCGATATAAAAAAAATAATTTTGTAATCACAATAGAAGCAACAAACAAAGACATCCTCATTAACTGTTAATTAAATTATTTTATTAAGTTATTAAAAACAATTAGTAAGTATTCCATCTTCATACTTTTCTTAATATATGTCATTAAGAGGGCGCATACACACAACAGCGGTAACTTAAAACTAGTTTTGTAATAATATTTTGCCAGTAATTAATTAATAAACTAATTAGACGCCCTTCCGTTATACATTGCTAGTTGGCAAGGAATACAAACAAATGAGACGTAAGTAACATTTAATTTGAAACGCGTCTGGTACTGCAGCGACTTGATTTTTCTGCTCAAGGAATTAGTCGCAGGCGCAATTATAACATTAGCGCAAAACATTAGATGAACTATAGATGTATTTTATTATTTGCTGTTGTAAGGGGCTATGCAGTTCCCTGAAGAACTGTAGTCACTTCGACCTTGAAGGTCTATTGTGACTCGCCGCCAGTGCTATAGTAACTCCTTTAGCCCGGTAGACTTCAAAAAGTCTATAATATTCCTGGATTTTAGAGATTTTATATCTTCTGAGCTGATTATATGTCGTCCCAGATGTATGCTTCGTTTGTGGATCAGTGTTCCACATTCGGAAGCTTTAACTTCACACAGGAGATGTTTTGATGTTTCACGTTCCTATTTGTAGTATCTGAAAATGTCAGTGTCACTTAGTTTCATGTTAAATCATGATTCTGTGGTTATTGCTATAGGTGTGTTTTCAAGGTCTGTTTGATATAGAGATCTCAGTGCTTGAGAATGCCAGTTCTCTTGACCATTAACTCTTACTCTGTAGATGCTGGCTTTCGCCTCATTAATTATAAATAAATCAGAGGCGGTACGTTAAGCAGGACATTCAGAGCGGCTCCTGGAATGGTCGATATGGTCCTTAATAGCTTCAGTCACTCACGAAGGTGGCGCATTTGTGTGCGTGCATATACCTGTTATGTATGAGTAATAATTCATTTGTGACATGTTCGTTTGGATATAGAATAGTTGGTAATTTCAGAGCTGCCTTTTACTCTAAAATTGACTTAAAATCTATCATACAAAACTACATTAGTTACCAAATAATTACCTAATTGATAGGCTTCAAGATTGTAATAAGTAATGATTTCCGTTAATTTGAGATCGTACCTTGTAACTGGTTATTGAAATAGCCTTCTGATTAATTAAATAGAGATTCAAATTGTTTTTTAATATCGATTTTCATTATAATGGCCTTTCGAAAATAAAGAGGATTTTAGAAATACCACGTCGTCTATTTGGATGATTGATTTATGTAGAATGTGTAGCTGCTTTAGATAAAGTCATTTTTGCCTTTAGTCGTGTTTCTAGAAGTCAGTTGTATCAAAGCCGTTTTATTTCAGTATAGTTTTACATTTTGTCTTTTCTTCGACACATTTTATTCCCTTTTATAGTCAACATTATTTCATTAGCTGACTGACTTCATCTCGTCTAAAAATAAATCTCAATGAATTATTCTAGATCAGCCCTGCCATTCCGTAAAATCCAAATTCAAATTCACTCAGGTGTCCAAATTCACTTCGAAAGTGACATCCGCTTAACCTTGAATCGTGGCATAAGTGAAGTGAGTTTCGTAAATGACATAGTGATAGAATATCTGAGACACATAATCAATCAATTTTGTATTGAATTTCTATAAAAAAAATGGAATCAACAGAATTGACGTCATTGACGAACTGACGTCATTTAGTCAAACTATACTAAATGACGTCAGTTCGAACAAAAGATAGAATTCGAATTTTGGTTCAGATTTTTACGACACAGATAGATTTAGAAAACGAACTTTTAGAAATTGTTTCGGGTTTAGGTGTTGTGGTACCTTCGTTATTCTAGATACTCTATAATACATTTTGAAGCACTCTTCAGATACTCGTCTTGGAACCTGAGTTAATGTCTTAGAAAAAATATTGGAATTGCACTTTTTTGTTTAGTAGAATAAAATAAAATTGTAATTGGACCACGTTTTCTTTGAAACATGTTAAAAGCTGTATGTTCTGCTGAAATCTATTTATTGATCTTAAAAATAATAATTGCCATTAAAAGATACATTCTATTGATGTTGCTACTATTTACTTAAGTAATTAAAAGCGTTACCAAATGTGAGTTCTGTACAATACATAAAAAAACATACTACGAAATTACTTGATTCTCCACCATCAAAGTAAATCAAAATACTCCGCGACTTCGCTCGCGTAAGTTATAGCCTATGTCACCTGTGCATGTTGTAGCTTTTCATAAGTGATAAATTTGTTAAAATCGCTCCAATAGTTTTGGAACCTGTTGAAATCAAACATACACACAATTGATGGAGTTTTTTCTCTTTATAATATTAGTTTCCTCGCGATCTCGCCCGCTTAAATTATAGCCTATTGTCACCTGCGTATGACGTAGTTTCCCGTAGGTGAAAGATGATCATGATCTGCACGGGGCGATTCTGTAAAAATGCATACCCGAATTCGAATTCACTCATGTGCCCGAATTACGTCATATAATGACGAAATTCTATTGATTCCATTTTTTGTATAAAAATACAAAACAAAATTGATTGATTATACGTGTCTCAGATATTCTATTCCTATTCCATTATCCATTCCTATTCCATTATTGCATTTCGAAACTCACTTCACTTATACAAACGTATTACCAATTCAAGATTGAGCGGATGCCGTTTTTTGAAGCGGATTCGGACGCCTGAGTGAATTCGAATTCGAGTATTACAGAATCGCAGGGCAGATCAGTATTTCCGAATATTACCCCCTATAGACAAACAAATTTAGAAACTTCACCTCTTCATAATATCATTAGTATAGATATTTATCTATCGCAAAAGTGTCATTGTGTTTATGCTGCGGAAAATAACATGAGGAAAATATTATGAACTGTCATTCGCCCGCTCGCCTCCGTATCGCGGATCATTGCAATTGCGGGGTCGATGACTTATGCCGATGACGTCATTGCTTTGACATTGATGTGCTTGTCTATATAAAGCTTAGTAGGTATCTATTTGACGAGTGGTTAGCGCGTTGAGACTGGCAGTGTGCCATATGTCGCGACAGGTACTACCGGGTTCGAATCTTGGTTTGTATTGTTAATTTTGCTGGGGACTGGATTTATGCACGCGACACTTCTGCTTTCTATATGGAATTCGAAAATCTAATCTTTCAGAAGGGTTTGAAAACAAATCTTGGTTAGTTAAGTTACAATAATTAAATTGAAACCTATTTTTTTTATAAGAATAAGAAGCGATAAAGGTAACTGAAGCAGCTTTGTGATAACGCTCAAGAAAAGAGCTCCAATTTTTGTCTAACATTTCATTTCCTAATATAAGATAATTTTTGTATTATTTTGAACATTTCACTCACTTTAAAAAATACGAAAAAAATTAAACATTAGCTCACAAGTTTATTATTTGCCCGCAACTCAATAATAAGTAATAAAATTTGTGGCGTTCGGTCCTTTATGCCTGTTGTGTCGAAATAAATGACAATTTTAAACACGTATATTTAGGGAATCGCTCGCATAATATTATTTGCGATACTTGTATACAGTTTTATTATTTCTAAAGCGGTCGGCAGATGTGGGACTAAAAATGCAGTTGAGCTTGTAGTTGATAACATTAGGCTCCGTCTGGTTCGTGTTCCGAGAAGGCGACGACGCGGCGGGCGCGGCGCGGTGGCGGCCGCTGTGGCGTAAAAAACGGGCTCGTTACGATTTTGTCATGAGCATAAATAGACGAGCGACTTGTCCTTATTGCTCGATGGTATGCGACGCGATCGGTACGTGCTCTACCAAGGGTTCGATGGCGGGTTTTTTGCTAGTCGCCTGCAACGGCCGCGACGCACCCGGCTCGCAGCGTGCCAACAAAGAACCTTGAAAGAACTTCGTGGGAATCATCGAAGGGTTGACAGTCTAGGAAAAAAAAGACACTTCAATAATTTCGCGATTCGCGTTTTGCGTGAGAGAGTTTTGCGATTCTCAATTGTGTACGATTGTACTGGGTGCTTTTATTGTCGACGTTGTAGTTTTAATATGACTGCGTGATATTATTGGCGGTTTATCGCGGTCGGTATTAAATATGAGCCCGATGCGGCCGTGATCTCTTATCGGTATCGCGACAGGTTCACCTTGCTTCAGCATTATAACGTGCTCGCGTGTTATTATGGTAATTGTTTGCGTATCGGATTTATTATGCTTGAACTGGTACACATACACGTGACAGTTGACTGAACACTTGGTATACCTTTGAGATATATTAAGATATATCCTTATATAATTTTATTTAAGGTGGATATTAATGTTAATATAAATAATATATAGTTAAGATAGTGGTAGGGTTATTAGTAGATAGTGCTAACTGTCGCAAAAGTACTGCATCGAAGATATTTACTTAAGAGAGCCCTTAAAATAACCTCCAATCAGTTGTACTATTAGTACAACATTCAAATAAGCTGTGAACGAAAATGAGAAATCAACATCTTTTAAGTTTATTTAAATAATAGAATTAAAATAAATCCTTAAATGTTTGTTCATTTTTAATTTATTTTTAAAGTTGCTATATATATATATATATATATATATATATATATATATATATATATAGTAACATAATCTAAATATAAATACTTCAAGCGTCTACTCGAGTAAAAACAAGCACAAAAATCACGTTTGTTGTATTGAGCCCCCTTAAATATTTATTTTATCCTGGTTGTCAGTATATGTTGTTAAAGCGGCAACAACCGAGTCCAACTCACACTTAGCCGGATTTTATTATTTCTTGTATTAAAATTTAGAACACAATTTTTTGGACGGGCGTGCTAATATTGTATACATACTCTTTACGTATACAATATTATATTGTAATTGTATTTGTCTTTAGGCAGAGTTTTAAACGTTCGGTCGGCAAGGAGCGCCGGGCGCGGGGCGAGTGGTCCGCGGGGATGTCGACGTGACGTCCAACAATTATCATTACGACTAATTATTTCCGCCCGAGCCCGCGGCAACACAAGCAAGACAGTTTAGTAGTTCTCCGTATGGCACGCATACATTTAATATCCTAGTACGTTCAGACAGTGTTGTTACAACAGCTATAGATTCGTTATCGATTGTTAACCCGATAAACTGTCACAATGCACTGTTGATTAATCGTGTAGACTTACAAAATATACTTCCTTAAATAAGATTGCCGATATTCATTACTACTTATATATTTTATTTACGTACAAACTATTGGGGAGTAGCTGTTTTACTGCGATTTCGCCCGCGGAAATTTTACCCACATGTGATGTAGCCTGAAAAAATTCATAAAACTTTTCTCGTACCTTCGTTGTCTCAGTTTTTAGTTTTCCTTTTTTTTTTACTATTGATACTGTTGGTTAAGAGCGAATAGTTTCTATACTTCTGTCTATCGATAGTATGATCGGTTCTTAAGACCGTATATGATATTACCGGTAGGGCATCGCTACCATAACAACACTACCGTCCATCTTTAGGAGCGAAAGATAAACAAAGAATGCGTCAACTTATCATCCCACCAGTCCGTAAAGTTGATTGAGAAATAAGTTCTTTTTGTCGTTCAACCGGCAAAAAGAACTTTACTTGTTAGAGAGGCAACTTAACTCGCCACAGTAAAATCGGCAAAAAAAATATGGTCTGCTACTCTACGGCTGAGATTCAATTGAACGTCATGCAACAAGGTTTGTTTCTTCTTGCAAAATATTATGACAGTGACCATTAATTACTTCGAATGACACATCACAGATAACAGACAATACGTCTAACTGAGCGTTTATAAAAAATTTAGAAAAGTCAACGTAAGCGATAAATATTACTCACAGAAACTTTAAACAGGGAAAAACACTTTCTTTGCCGACCGTAGTAATTGGTCTTTACACTTAGTAAATAGGTTTTACACTTTAACAATTATCTTAACTTTAAAATTATCCAACTTAGAAGGAGATTTTCACTGCAGCCCTGCGATTCTGTAACAATCCAGACCCGAATTCGAATTCACTCATGTGTCCGAATTCTCGTCATTTAGTATAGAAATCATATTGATTCCATTCTTTGTATAAAAATATTAAACAAAATTGATAGATTAAACGTGTCATAGATATTTTAATCCTATATCATTTCGAAACTCACTTCACTTATTTCACGAATCATTATTACCAATTCAAGTTTGAGCGGATGCCGCTTTTTGAAGTGAATTCGGACACCCGAGTGATTTTGAAATCGGGTTTGAAGTTTTACAGAATCGCAGGGCTGGTCTGGAAATTTCCTAAAGAAGGTTTATCACCGTGTAAAGCTAGGACACATTACTGGTTGTTATATAATGATCATGATTGAAAATCACAGATTAATAACAGCAAATAAGAGGCGTCTACTTTTAGTTCTGAATTGCTCGTGGTGATAATAATCTCTAAATAATCTGTTCCCGCCTGGACTTTATTAGCAGCAGCCTTATGGTATACTATATTAAGGTCAAATTAGTTTGGATGTCGTACGGTTTTTACACGCATACTAATTTAGAGATTGTGAAACTTTGTTGGTATTTAGTTGCAGAATAAGAGCAAGAACCAAGTATAGAAGAAAATTTCGAACTTATGTCCAAATAAGTATACATTTATACTTGTATATTGAAGTTTTTAGTACCGTTTTTCACAAACTCTAATGATAATGTGTTCATATATCTTCACGCCATATCCTTGTGCAGGGTAGGTAAAGATGACCTAACGCTATAATGTACTTACATATTTTTCGCATCATCCACTATCATACAAACTCGCCGGTTTGGTTTCTGATATCACCTGAGAGCGCGCGATTGATTTGATCGTGAAAGGTGTATCGTAGCCTTCTTCGGCTTCTGCATCCTTCCACTTTCAGGTTGTAGGTATATCAGTTTTGTTATTCTATCACCCGACATTCTTTTTGCATGTCCCAACAATCGACAAAATGTTGTTTGTGACATAATGTTTGAACGAAAGTAGTTTAAAAAGGCTTGTTTAACTTATCTTATATTTATTTGAGAAAATTCGAATAAAAATACCTACCTAAGATTAAGTTACAAGTTTAAAAAACTAATACAATATACCTAATACTTGGCTGGTATTGCAAACGATTCAGGAAGTGTTTTATTTTTGCAAATTGCTGTTTTTTTGCAATTGGAGATTGGCTGTGACTCTATTTTGCGACCGAGTATACATTCGCTGCATCCAAATCACGTAATCTCTTTTAGCTACTTGATAAGGCACGCTCTACTGAGTCCGAGACCAAATACGGTTGCGAATGCATTGCTTCCTCTGCGGTAAGTTTCTCATCGAGAAAGTCGGCAGCTGAAATGCCTACAATAGTGTATAGGTAATAGATTTATCTTCACCGCCGAGAATTCGGTATTCAATAATGCGTCCGGTTGTAAACTTGGCTATTTTGAAAGAGGATATTGTAGTGCTTGTCCTGTATATACCTGACGCTGACGCGCGCGATCTTATTACCGTGTAAAAAAAAAACAAAGGAAGCGGACGGGCGGCGGCATCGAGTGGAGATTTATGGAGGCGCGGCGCCGCCGGGGGCCCGAGTGTCCCTCGATCCCGCGGCTCTAAGCCACCGCTTCGATCCCGCCGATTCCAGGAAGCGCGATGCGGGTTAGGTTAGGCGCACGCCGAATATTGATTGGCCTCACTATTATTAGTCAAGAGTCCCGGCGGCGGTCGAGGGATGTGACGCACGTTCGTTTTTCCGGTGTCCATTTCGCTAATTGCCGTGGACACCGCTTCTCAAATGGCGGTGCTCGAATGTAGATGTGGGCTTCTTCTGATTTATAATGACTTAGAGCTTTTCCTCAAAGCTTTATATTTACTATATGAAATATCCATATAACGCCATTCCTTTGATTGACTTTTAATGATTGCGTTTTTTGTGTTGACTAATTTGGTCTTTATTTTAACAATCGTGTCTTAATAATTTTCTGCAGCAAAATTATAAAATCTTTCATTTTATGTAAAAATGGTTCTAATCACTCTGTGTGTCATACACATTTTAATAGAATTTTCTTATTAGTGTATTACTACATATTATAAAACAAAGACGCTTTCTCTTAGATAATAGGATACTTTTTATAAACATTTCCCTAGGGTCCACGCGGGCGAAGCCGCTGGCGAAAGCTAGTAAGTAATAAGCATGAAACATATTAATCAAAGAGTATGTTAAAAATAATAAGTACCTTTATCTAAAGATTAAAATGTTTTACCCAAGTCAGTTGCTTCTAATAATTTAAGCTGGCGACCCAAAATACAAATACACTAGCTGCAACCCGCGGCTTCGCTCACGCGTCCGAGAGTACTGTGTGCATTGGACTGCTATACTGGAGACTTAAGCTTGTATTTATTAAAAATCTGCCAGTGAGCATCCACCTTTATATCATCATCATTAACTTAACAGCGTCCTCACTGCTTGCCCAATAGATGGAACCAAACAAGAAAAATCTACCGATGTTTCTGTGAATAATGCGCATGTCTTCATAGAATAGTCCAGTAACTCTTCTTTCCATTTTAATGCGTAGTAGAAACGACACTTGCAAAAAATACAAACAAGTGTTTTCTTTGAAAAAATAGTCCTTTCATTTTAATCGTTTGATAATTACGCCGTCATTTTGCTTGGATCTAGATATTCGAATACTGTGCTTGTTCTGTACTCTCATATAAAGGCTTTCATTTTAAGGATTTATAACAGCCTGATGCTTTACTTGTGCAAGATTCTACGCCTGATCCTCATGACGATCAGCTTGCTCTTGATTTATCAATTCAAAAATTTCAGAGATTTTAGTGTGTGACGCCAAATTAAATTTTGCCAAAGGATATTCTGCCATTTTTTTCAATTTGTACGTATCGAACGAATATAGTTTCATCCACTCAGTATTTTTTTGCCCAATTTATCTTATTTAACTCTGGCACTTTGAATTTTAGTAGCTTATTTAGATAAAACTGTTTTCTACCGTTAATATCTCATTTCAAGTATTTTTGAAATTTAGTAATTCATAATTATTGGCAATTTTGTACAATTTTCGCAAACATAATTTAACGCCCCTCGGTTAAGTACGTATTAAAGTATATTAAGTATATACGGAGTAAGTACGAAAATATAATAAAAACAACAAACATAAAAAATCAAAACCCCGTTTTAAAAATAGAGTAGCGTCATCTAGCGAAAACAGCTTACAATTAGTGTAAAACTTTACTTTTTCGCCTAATTAATAATTCCTCATTAAATCATGTTATTAGAAAAATCTCAAAACTGAAAACGAAAGTTACTTTGTTTTATAAACATCGAAAAAAAAATTTTTACTACAAACATAACAAAAATCAAAATCACGTTTTCAAAGTAGAGTAGCGTCATCTACTGATCTGTATTGATTAGCTAAATGTAACGTTAAATTTTCTGTCCCTGATGAAAATTCTCCATTAAATTATGTTATTGGAAAACTGCAACATTGAAAACGAAAGCTACTTTGCTTCATAAAAAAATTGAAAAAATGGAAGACTACAAACATAACAAAAAATAAAAATCCCGTTTTAAAAGTACAGTTGTTGTGCACTTAAACGACATAACAATGCATTTAATATTAGCGAAAACGATTGTACCGAATTCAATTATTCAAAACATTATTTAATTCTACTTTACCATCTTAAATCACTAAATAATGGGTTAAGAAAAGGACAACATGGAATATAACTAAAATGACAAATTGAATTCTAAACATTGGTTGCCGTGGTAACGATTTAATGCCCTGTACGAACTTCCAGTCCTATTTTCATTTCTCTATGTGCTTTTTTCGGGATAAGAAGATATTCGTAGACAAATGCTGCCGCGGATGTTTTTCAGAACTTTTAAAGGGGATCAATATCTTAATATAGCAATTATTTTTGCGTAACTTTCACCGTTTACGCAGAGCACGCATGGAAAGCTTTAAAAAAGAAATATATTTTACCGTTTTTGTAACATTTTTCTGCTGCTCCACTCCTATAAGTCATAGCATGGTGTTATATAGCTTTCCTCTATTAGTGGACTATTTAACACAAGAACAATAATTCATTTCGTTTCAGTAGTTTCTGAGATTATAGACTTCAGCCAAACAAACAAACTTTTCAGCTTCATTATTTGTATATATATATATTTTATTGGAAGATCGCAACCCTGACATTTTATTTATCAATCAGTGTTAATTAAATAGAAGTATGAGCAATTAATTAATAACATAAAACTGAATCAAAACACGGAGTAAAATAAAATACCTTAGTTAAACGTAATGATTAGGTGTCTGGTATCTTGTGAAATATTTATACAACAATGTAAAAAAATCACATCAAACGATTGACTGAAACCGTACAAAAAATGCACCGCGTAACAGCAATTCTCTAGTCTTTTGAATTAAAAAATTAAAGCAGCTGATCAATGATCGTTGGATAAATGGGTTAATTAAAAAAAAAGTTGGTGTTCTGAGGCATTCACTTTTAAAAACCTAGTTATTCGTTTCTTAAAGCAACGGAACCCATATCCAAACAGCTACGACTACTTTAATCTTATTATTAAAAAAAGAAACGCACAATCAGTTGCTAATGTTATAAATACCTTTAAAAACCTGGTGATTCATTTCTTAAAGCAAAGGTACCCTTATCCAAACAGCCATACCTACTTTAATTTTATTATTAAAATGAGGAACGCAGAAATACTTTATATTGTACAACTTCCCAAAAACGTTGTCCGATTGTTTTATCGGATTTTCTTTGTTATGTGGCCGTTGGGGTCTGCCATATTGGTTGTATAAACACAATAATCTTGTTAGGCGTCTATTTAATCGGCGGCCAGGTGTCATGGAGGGAAAGTTCTTGTTACGTATGGAGTACGTATAGGTATTATTAGGCCGCGCTTCTAGAAAGTTCCGAGGCGTTAATCACCCGGAGACGCAGCCAGTGACCTGCGTCTGCGCCGGTGTAGTATAGGAGCCTCGCGTTTGATAGCTCCCTTGTCTCATGCTTTAGTAAAATAATGAAAGTAGCAAAAATTTAGCAAAAATTCACACAGTTAATATATACTTATATTATACAGAAAAAAGATTTGATTGTTTGTTTCTTTGCTTTGAGTAAACTCGAAACTACTACTGAATTTGAAAATTCTTTCACTGCGGGAAGTTACATCATACGCGGTTGGCATAGGCCTTAATTAGGCGAAGATACGGAAAACCAGCTAGTCTATAAAGTCATTGTTTATTTTATAGATATGTCAATTATATGGATAGGTTACGTAAATTGATATAACTCTGTGTCGATTCATAAAATTCCCTTTTGCGGATTTAAAAAATGTTGATGCAACCTATTATGTACAACAATTATACCGTCGCACTTTCAGTGTCATGTTAGAGTTATAATGGTATTTGTGTAAGTGAGTTTACATCAAGCAATAATTGAGAATTGTTCTTTATGTTACATTTAAAAGAGTGATGTTCCGAATTTGTAGGGTACAAGTATGTAAAATTTTCAGGTGACGACAAGAAAATTGAAAATTTTAGTAGGAAATAAAATTGTAAATGTAGAGAGACAGTGTAAAATTGAAGTGTTAATATATAACAGCAAATTGAGTCCGTGACTAACGCATACTAAATAAGTTTATACGCATGAATCGGATTCTAACACGCCAAAGAAGGCCAAAGAATGTAAATTCAGAATATGATTGATATGTTGAAAATTTTAGTGGATTTACTAAGTTATATTTTCCTTTTTCTTATGTTGTGTTGGATTATTTTTTACAATAATTCACACATTTCACGCTTATTTGAGCACCTTTATTTATTATATTTTAGTTAAATTTTAGCGCAGCGATTTATTTCTATTTGTTTTGGGCGATGCGAGTACCGATGACGGAGATCCTCTACTTTTAATTTTATTAGGCGGGTGGAATTTATAAAAAGGATTTTATTATCTATCGATTAAGTCATGTGTTTAGTTTTTTATTGCAATAAAAGATGTGAATAATGTAATATCAATAATATATGTTTATAATAAACGGCGCAGACAAGTGCGACTTCTAATTCATCTGCGAGATGTAAAGATAATTCGTTTACGATGAAACAACTTTTTTTTTATATCAGTTTATTTACGACAATAATTACATTGGGTGGGACTGCCTACAGTAGGAGACCCTGAAAATACCTGGGACTTATCTTAAGATACCAGGTACCGGACTATGCGCGAGGGTGGTACGGGGGGTTTTGCACGGTAGGCCTGCTGTAGATAGGGGGTTCTTTAACCCTCCGCAGCAGGAGAGCCCGGGTTCAGTCGGCCTTTTGGTCGATGGCATGTTAAGGTCAGTTCCCTTCGGTACAAAAAAAAGGAGACCCTGAAAAAAGACAAAGTTATCAAATAATGGTAAAAATAATAACATTTATTTCCACCACAAATAACATTTAAAAGGGACGAACAATAAGATAACCCTATTAAGAGTCATTCATGGGAGACTGGTGCCTGTACAGGTTCACGTAGTCACCAGTCTCCCCCCCAAATGAATTAACTATACAACCCACAAGTGAACAAGTACAAAGTTATCGAATTGAAACGTTACAATGGATGGGAATTTGGCTCTGAGTGCATTTTCACGTGCGTCATTCGACAAGCAGGATGACTGCTGCTAGATAGGTGTGTGGTTTTGTTCCATGTCCGTAGAATATCGATAATATTGTGACCGTAAAGTCGAACTATCGGTACAACTTCTTATAATTAACATTGACTGCGTAACGAAACTTGGACGGATATAGTTAACGATATTCATTTTTAGTTTATTGTATTTAAACACTGTTATGAGTGTGACTTAGGTCTCTATGAGCGTGACTTAGTGGTGCTCTCAAGAACCTAAGGTTGCCACGGAGGTCAGCGTCGAGCTTCTGAGACATCCGACACATGCCGAGTGGCTGCCTTTTCAGTACCTTATACTTTTTGTTTTTGTTTTCTCGTAAGGTCGCTGAATAAATAATTTTCTTTCTTTCAATTATGACGTCATCTAACAGTTGCCAATTTGGGCAACTCATTATTTACTTAACCGGTTCTTTAACATGCTTGTTATTGTTAAAG
Organism: Diatraea saccharalis; assembly: GCA_918026875.4. Lineage (NCBI taxonomy): Eukaryota > Metazoa > Arthropoda > Insecta > Lepidoptera > Crambidae > Diatraea > Diatraea saccharalis. The sequence continues at coordinate 30,597,048 of OU893333.1, forward strand.
TAAGTAAACCTAACCTAAATGGTTGTCTTCTGAGATATAAATTAGGAACTGATATATTTTATTTGTTTTTAGGATTCCGTACCTCGAATGGAATAAACCCTTATAGGATTACTTTGTTGTCCGTTCGGCAAGATCCCTCAGGAACGTGTAGAGGTATCAATCCGAAATTTGTATCAAACACTCAGGTCTACCGTTCTTTGCAACAAACGATACAAGCAATCAAAAGGTACAGCCGTTAGTGCCACAAATTTGCGAAAATTTTGAAACTTGAAAGGGAATCAAAATCTATAAGGTTACTTCATTTGAACTCAGAATCTTATAGGACAGATAAAGGAAAAATTGCGACAGCCGAAAATTTTTAGTCACATCGTAATATGTATTTTTTATAAATTTAAAGTTACTATCTCTTTTCTCATGAACGCGTAGATGTATTAAATTGAAATACATATCAAATCACTCAGATCTATAATACCTTTAAGCTGTAACAAAATCAAACTTCTATGTCAACGCAATCAAAAGAACAATTTAACTCGCAAGGGAATCAAATGAGTACTTCCAGTCGACTTAGAATCTTGAAATTTGGCATGAAACAATGTTTTATAGCACATATAAAGGAATATGTTATATCACAATATTTCTAAAGGATTGTACGGAACCCTAGTGCGCGAGTTCGACTCGCACATGGTAATTCTGGCAATCACTACACAGTAATAAAATATCAGTCAACATTGCAGTTATTGCATGATGTAATAATTACACTAAAACAGGGGAAAATGCGTAACAAGTGTTTAGTTATAGTGCTTTATATTTTTAGAAAGCAGTGGTTTAATAACGCATTCGCATTCAATAATAAATGTATTATCAATTTGGGTTTGTACAAGTATTATTTTAATGCGAAATAAGTGAGGATATCACTGGCTGGTAGGTATACCTTATTCTGTTTTTCCTGGTGACTATTTCCACGAACTGTTGTTTTATTAAAATTGTCTTTTAGTTTTATATTTTGTCTTAAAAATAGCTTTTAAATGTGGGACACATTTTGGACAATTCTTTTTTGGCGAGAAACAGAATGTTGTTCTTGACGGATGTTGTTCCTAGGCTAATTATTATCCGGAGCAAGTTGCTCCGTGATCGCGTCTTACTTCACATACTAACAAATCAAACGTAGGAAATATATTAAGAGGCATTACTTAAGATTTGACAATCCAAAAATACTTGCGGCTGAACATAAATTCATACCTATAATGATACGCGAGGCTATTGAAATTAAAAAACATCCGAATTTTGATAGAGATGAAGGTTGGCATATACCGCCGGCTTGGGATCCAGTAATTAGTAATAAATCTCAATCCAGATCACACATTGTAAAACAAAATCGAAGGAAGTAATTCACTTTTCTTGTCAGACAAGACTCCCAAATTTGGAACTGTTGGTAGAGTACGGTAACCAGAGTTACATAAATAAGTCAAATGTATTTTTTAAAAATTTAATTAAATGTAAACCTTGCCATTTTTTTTTGTATTGTGAATGTATCTAATAGTTTCGGTTTTAAAGGTAGCTATACTCTTAAGTTAAAAGACAATCAACACCTTAGTCTTATGTCAACACTGACCCTGTAAAGAAACGCGATGAGACCATCTGAGATAATTAGGCAATATTACTATAAAATATATTTTCAATATAGTATAACAGTTAAGTCCGACATAGCGGAGAGAGTATCTCCAGCACACGCAGCATAGCTGCTGGAACTTGAGTTGCATGTAGATACGAGTAGTTTAGATATGTCGCACAATATAGTTATATATACTCATATGCGTTCGCGGCAAAAACTGCATGGTGATAGACTTTTGTTTACCATTGAGGTTGCATTAAGATAGGAACATTGTGAAGTTTGGATGTAGACAAAATACTTCTGGAGTTCGTCAAGCTATGCGTGCTGTAGAGGTAGATATCTTCCGTCTAAAAACTACATAAGACGCAGACATTAGAATTCTGATAATTCGTCAGACTCGTTTTCTTACTAATATGTGAAGGTTCAATGTTTTCATACCAACAATTCTAAAAATCGTTTCTCTCCCCTCTTTCGGCACATTCTGAGAAGACGAATGCATGTGTAGCAAATCGATTCTACACGTCTGAAGTCCATATCAACAGACACACATCCTGAAAAGACCTACCGGTAGTATAGTTAAATATTTTTATGCTTAAATGCCGAAGTGTATTGTGTGCAGGTACCGGATAAGGAGGCGAGTCAATGACACCGCGAGCCTCGGTCGAGATTACGCGTCCGCGTGCTCTTGATAAAAACAGACGAATCGCGAGCGACCGATCAACACGAACAGTGATCGTGATCAATAATGCTAACTCATTTCGAACCTTTATTTACATAGTTAAAGATAAATTTATTTATCATACGACTTACTAACCTTGTGATTCTATATAATAATACATAGAATATATACTTAAAACTTGCACATTTTACAACTCGAGGACATCTGGATCTTGATTAATTGGGTTTATTTTAGCATAGAAAGGAAGAATAACTATTGAAATATTTGAAAATCAACAAAATAATTAAAGTCTGGTTTGTTAGATTATATATGATAGTTTGTCGGAGCAAATGCAGTTGAGGTTATGTGAAACTTTTGAATGTGTGTGCATGAATTTTTATTAAGGCGGTAGAAGAAGTCGGTTTAGCTGACAAAAAAAAACTGAGTAATTTTGGGATTATTTTTGCTAGTTTAAAGAGGAAGTTAAGATTTTTGTAATTACCTTGCTACTATATAAGTATATATGAGAGTATCGGTTACTTTCATTGGGCAATGTGTTCACGCAAGCTACATAGCGAAACAGGGTATGGCAGAGAAAAGTTTCGGGGAGCGTATTTAGGTCATGAATCCGTTCCCCCGGAAGGGGATACCTGGATTCACTTTGAATGAGCATTTGACGCTGATCTGAAAGCGGTAGTACAATATTATGAAATATGTATGAACACGAATGTCTATTTTAGGATTATATCTTAAAAATTGAGAAGGTTTATGGTGTTGGTATATGAAACGAGAAATATCAGACTTCATAAATTAAAAAATAATATTATAAACGTGAAAGTTTCTTTGTTTGGATGTTTAGATGTTTGGATGTTTGTCCGTCAATCACGCCGAAACTACTGAACGGATTTTGAAGAAATTTGGTATACAGATAGGGTATTAGCTGACTTAGATAATAGGATACTTTTTTCCCTACTAAACATTTCCCTAGGGTTCACGCGGGCGAAGTCGCTGGCGTAAGCTAGTAATTAATAAAAACGGTTAAAAAATTCAGTATCCCAGACTTACTTCAAAAGAAACCTCTTGAGATATTTTGTTTCGATGATAATAGCAGATTTTTTTTTGAATATGGAAGCAGTATATGACTTTGTCATCCCAAAGCTCAATCGGTTTGAATAAAGGGTGTTAGTTGTGCGTTTTTGGTATAATACGCTTTAATCGGTGTTTAGGTTGCGTCACCGCATCGTACAGTTATAGAAACGATCGATCACTAGCGACTCCTTTATTTTTGCGCGACGCACGAGGAACGGTCGCCCCGCGTTGCACGTATCGCTGCGCCCACGCAGCGCCGCGGCCGCTGTGTGCCAGGGATGATGATTCAATAACACACTAATTTAATCCATCCTTATTTCAAATCATGTTACATTCTCTTTCACAGTTTTCTTTCTCTTTCACCATAATGAACAGTTCTACTACTAGACATTCGACACTGCCTTCTTTATTCGTCTTTTCGGGCATTCCAGCGAAATTTTTTTCGTTTATATGTTAAATATTCTTTTAGAACAAAATATATCAAATTATTTATTGAGTTTCAAAATTAGTAAGAACCGTAGAGTACCCGCTTTTATAATAACAGAAATCAAATAAATATACTTACTGTCAAAGACTTATGTCACTGCAGACTCAATGTCGTAGTTGACCAATATTTGTCACACGGTAGTAAGCATTTTCGCAAAATTAGTAATTCCCTGTGAGCAACCCTAGAGGTAATAAGTACTAGGTCGTAAATTACAGGCGCGCAGCGAAGAGTGCGCGGGCCTTCAAACAGGCCGCTCGCAGGCCGCTCCTAACGATCAACAGTAAAATGGTCGTATCTTGACGCCACACCGAACGGTCGCTTTTAGCGTGCCTCGACACTTATATGACTGAGTGCGGATCTGTTACTTTATGACGATTAAAAACCTCTGCCGTAAAAGTTTCTCTATCGGGTTGTTTGTTGCAAAACAATGGAGTCGTTATTAGCGGGTTAAAAGATTTACGATCTAACGGTTTCACTTTATGAGACAATTTAGTCAGTAATAAGCTTAAAGTATCGTGTACTGTTTTTGAAGCATTTGAAATATGATTTTAAGCTATTTTTTTGCGAATTCCATAAATAAAACTTTTACTTTAATTAAAATGTCACTGTAAAATTAGCTATAGGCATAGATAGCTAATTTTACAGATTTGTATAACCTGACCTGATGTTGACTGTACACATGTATAGTGGACACACCTGTTACTGTGTTGTGGATTTATCAATTTTTTAAGGCGATTCATAAAACAAATACTCATTGTTTCAATATAAGTACATCAGTTATGCGGTAGTGCCGCGCAGGCCCAAGTCATAATATAGAATTATTTCTATAGGTACTATGGTTCTATATTCTTTATTTTGTGATAAATAAGTGATATGTCAGTCTGCCAAGGTATACAACCGTGGGTGACGCTCAATCCTTCACGGCACGGAGCGAAGGTCGCATTGGCACGTACAGTACGCCGGTTGCGTCACGTTGCACGACGTACTATACCTATTACTTGTCACCATCCGAAACGCGTTACGTGACTGGCGATAACGTTTATCGCGGACAGTCGCAACCGCGAGTCCGCGACACGAGAAATTGTAACTGATTATTTTCTGATGCTGATACGTTAGATCTAGTTTGTTTACACTTAATAGAAGGTATTATGATCAAATCAATAGTTGTCCTGTAACTTTATTGTATGTTAACTGAGTTTTATTTGTGCCAATGAAATAAACAGTGATAATTTTAGAAAAAATGTTTAAAAATAAACTCTCTAATATAAATGACAGCTATTGATTCAGAGAAGGTTTAGGTATGCTTTTATTAGGGAAAAAGAAAATAGCAACTCCTTAGGACAATCAAAATTTTAGGTAGGTTATGTTCTTAATCAGATTTGACAAGACAAGGATACATAAATGCGAAAATATAAATATGTATATAAATAGTACAGAAGCGATCTCACAGTACATAACATTACTTCTATATCACCGACTATTATAGTATAATCATATTTAATAATTTTCAATTTCTTTTATCATCATATTATCTATAATACCATTATATAATATCATAAGAAGTTTATGGTCATGAATGTTAATAAAACAGAACAAATTTAAATAAAGCGGTCGTCGGCGATGCGACCAGAGAGTCACGAAGATACTCTCGTAATAGTCGTAAAGACGTATAAAGTTGATAGGAATTATTTCGCGTCTCTGGCGCTTCCGCGTGGGTGCAACGTTGCGCTTTTACTCACCAATGTACCACTCGAAAACAGGAAATTCCACACCGAGCGATCTACGTTGCGCGCTATGCTCGCCATTTTAGTAGACTATTCTAGGTGGATGGGGTAATGTAATAGGTTTTTAGCGTTAAAGACGCTGTCTTTTAAAAGTAGTGTTTATATAAGTCGCTGGCACCCATTCTGCAATAAGTTTGGGAGTTTTATTTAATGTCCACGTGTAGTGGTTGGCTCTCGTTCGCCGCTTGCGCTAACTACCTACCCGCTAGGTATATTATGTCTTAAATACCTGCGCGAGTATGTTTATGATGTTGCTATATTTTACAGCTGCTCGTGGGGCTGTAGTCCAGTTTGATAGTTTATTTTTCAGTTATGAAATCAGTTAGCTACCGAGATTCATGTTTGGGTAATTACCTAACTATATTTTGTTGAAACTTTTAACAATATTAAAGTAGCATATTTGTTTTCTGTTTTGGAAGAATCTGGTACATTTGAGGGTTAAAACAGTAGTGACAATGATACATTTTGCTGTGGAGTACGTGTCGTTTGTAAGCAATAATTTTATATATAAGTATACATCAAAGAGGAATCAAGAATATAGGATCAGACATCAATTTGTTTTTCGTTAAACTAAAATAGACTTTATGAAATCGAAGAATACCACTCAATAACCAAAAAGCGGCTAACTCATGCAAGAAATTTCTTTCGAAGATTGACTTTTCAAGAGACTAACGAGTTTAACATTCGCGTTTCATTCACTTTGATAAAACTTATCAACAGATTGTCTATCGCCATTGTGTATTTTTTGATATTTTTACAGACAGTTTTACATTCCTTCCAAAAACAAAGTGGTTACAGAGAAGTCGGATATGTAACTAACTGTTTATATTATCTGCCTGTGTATGTGTGTTCTGTTAAATATGAGTGAGGCTTTGAAGAGCCCATGTTCCCCAACATGGGCTCTTCAAGAAAATATTGGTCATATTATAGACTCGCTGGAAGGCTGGCGAGGACCAGCGGCTTCGCCCGCATAATCTAGTTTTAAGTCTAGAAATGAGGAAATTTTATAAAAACTTTCATCCCCAATTTACCCCCTTAGGGGTCGAATTACGTTAAATACCGTCTTAGTGAGCACCTACGTCCTAAAAACTACCCGTATGCAAAATTTGAAACTCCTAGCTCTTGTAGTTTCTGAGATTTCGTGATGAGTGAGTGTGCGGGTGAGTGAATGAGTGACCTTTCGCTAAGGTAGATGTAAAAGTGAAAATATGTGTCTTTTATCATTAATAAACGGTACACATTGATTTATTTTTCGGCCTGTGTAAATATTTGGTTTCCAAAAGGGCTGCATCGCTAAAAACGTTTGAGAACCGCTGTGTTAACGGGTCCGGGCGCGTCTCTCCCACGCGACGTCACATGTAATGATAATGACCGCCCGTTCGATTCCCGTCAGCGGCGCGTCGCCGCCCCTCGTAAAACTTTAATTGGAATCGGCCGATGGTTTCCTGTACATTTTATGTTTGGCAATGTGAACGAACAATGTGAAAGAACGAACGGTATCGCGACTATGTGAACGAATCATTGCACTTACCTAGCATTGTTACTACAGGCCTGAACGAAACAGTTGTGGATGTAAAGGTAAATTATTTTAATAATAACAAGCAGACCAGGGGGAAAAGAAAGCGTTGTTTGTACTCAGTTCCTCCCAATTTCTTCAAAATCGTCGTAGGATATTATCAACGAATATTTCTTAAGTTTACGAGTGTTATTTTACTTAGATAATAAATAGTTCAGCTTATTTGCATAATGTATACTAATGTTACAAAGAGTTAAAGTTTATAGCTTTGTTTGTTTGTAGAGAAATATTGTTTCGATAATAGAAACAACTAGATCCGCGCCGAATATTCGTTCGGTATTCGACGTATTCGGTATCTTTATCAGAATTATTTGATTTCGTGTGCCGAATGTTGTTTGGTTTGAGTTTCTCTATTTTCTGGCTATACGACACGGTATAGTACTAGAAAACCAAAAATTATTATGTAAGATTAACATTATATAATGAAGTGTTTGTTCAATAGTAATTAATTAAATTAAAGTAGTAATTAAATTTTTCAAATCAACATTTGTTTTTAAACTTATTTACGCGGCACAATCCTTGTGGTAAACCGAATAATTCGGGTGAATATCCAATTCGGTGAAGATTAAACAGAATAGAATTTAGTTATTCGGTGAAATCACTATTCGGTGCATCTCTAAAAAGATACGACAAGCTACGTCATACGTGACAGTCGGTTTCTGAATTGAGAAAAGTATAACATTTCAACTGATTATTCTCAATAACATATGTTTTTTTACTTTTAATAAGGCAAAAGTCCTAGTTTTTATAAAAATGCTATCAACTGATCATTAAAAAAACTAAAATCAGAAACGAAAACCTGTTTAAGTACAGTTTGAGAGTTAGACGTGCCTAACTTCAAATAGCTACTCATTGATGTGAGCGAAGTCGCGGGAAAACACCTAGTTCTATATATGTATAATTCATTTGTTTTACTTGTCATTTTAATTTATCATTCTTGTAAATCAATCTCACATACATATCTTACTGTCCATGCTTATTAGTACTCGCATGAATACAATTAAATAAATAAATACGATTAGGAACTCTATACCAAGAAAGTTACACAAATATTCTTTTTTAAAACAAAGCCAGCCTCCGTTCTTTCTTTAGAGAAGCTCGTTGGCTGGCGTTGTAATTAACGCGTTACAGCGCGACTGGCGCTTTGAGCAACTTTCGCAATGGTCGATCAATTTGGTGACCAATCATTTGTTATCTCAAGCTCCTCCGTGCTTCAGAAGGCACGTTTATCACTCACCAATCTGCACTGGCCACGGTCATGGCCCATTCTCCATATTCGATTCGATCCATAGTCAAAGCCTGTGTGCCCCAGCATGGGCCGCAGTGGGGATAGTGTTATAACATATAATCTATGGTTGTTCCTAGATGGGATGATGCTCTGTGACAAAAGTTTTGGAACTGATATTCTGGTCAGGGCTTGAAACCGGTTCAGAATAAACCGTTTTTATTTAGGTAAAACCTGTTCTCTTATAATGTTCCATTCCGGATCGGAACTAAATGCGGAGTGAAATTCGGATGGAATAAAAACCGGTTAATTCGCTAGGTTCGTAAAAAGCAATGTTCTTACGCTTTTAATGCGAATTATATCATTTTTAAGCGACGACATTGATCATACCTGTGTACGGATGTAATAGATAGGAGTATAGGCACTTAAAAACCGTGCTGAAGTTTCAAGATCAATGTCTGGAGTCATATTTAAACCGGTTAATGAAGAAAACCGTATTTCTAGTGAACCGGTTTAAAAACCTGTTCATAGGAGCTGAACTTTTTATGTAAAGTTCCGCATGTACTTACGTCAAACCGGTTTCCAAGCCCTGATTCTGGTACATGAATAAAAGTGATTTAAGAATTATTGTATTAAATTCTTTCACGTTAATCCAAACAAATGAAACAGATAGTAATAGGCTGGTGTAATGATGATGATTTCGTTCTTTAAGTAGATTTTGATGTGACATTTTAGTGCTATTTTGTCCTTCAGGATCGAGAAGAGCGGGTATTTCTTCGGAAATTCAACTTCCGGTTTGATACATCCGTCATTATTGTTCTTCAATAATAATGAATATAGACTGATATTTTTTTTTTAATTTAAAATCTATATAGATACCAATATCGTAGCACACTAATGTCACCGATTTAAATATACTTATATATTTATATGACGGATGTATCGAAGCAGAGTTCAATTTCCGAAGAAACACCCGTAACATCAAGTTGATGTTAAAAAAGTTTTCTTGAAGATAAATAGTTTTTAAATATTTAAATTTTATCGCTGTATAAGATTCCCAAAAGGTCTATTGTTTCCTGTTGACATTTGAGCGAGTTTATTTTTTCTCTTTCCTTGTTCAGTTCAGAAAGAAGGAAAGAGAGAGAGGGTATCATTTAAATTTATAGTGTGTTGTACGACATAATCGAGCGAAGTGGCACGCCTCCTACACATACCGCCGTCTGGACAGCAAAATGTCACCACATTCGAACTTTCAGTCTGTTATAGACTGTCGGAATGCAGCGTAGGATGTAAATTATATACAGTGGATAGAAGAAAGGAAGTCGTCAGGTCTGTGTTATAATCAAAACAATTTATTATTTTTGCTATTCGTCTATATTAACATTTCTTTATAGGTAGATTGATAGTGATGGAAATATATGTTCTTTTGTAGAAATACTGATATCAGTCAAACGTATCCACTCTTCAATTATATGTATGACTAGCTTACCACCAGCGGCTTCGTCCGCGTGTTATTGTATTATACATAAAAACCTTCCTTTCCAATCACTATGAAAAAAACCGCATTAAAATCCGTTGCGTAGTTTTAAGCATACACAGGGATATAAGGACAGAGAAAGCGACTTTTGTTTTATACTATGTAGTTATTGGAAAAATCATTTATTCTATAAGCTTACATGCACTTTTGATATATCCAATTTTCGGTCCCTACCACTCGTTCAGGACGATTTTTGCTGACAAGAAAAAATAAGCTTACTCTTGTTGCATTATATATTGCATGACAAATTAAATCAACTAGATGATAACTGACAAATTAAATAGATACGTTAAAATGGGAGTAATGCTCAAAAGACTGACACTGTCGACGACATTGCGCCTGCGGTGAGTTAGTTAGGGAAAGTGGATTGGAATTGCGCGGCGAAAACGGTTTTTAATTTATTAATTGTAAACTATTACTATTATTGTAAAACTGCTGCTTAATTGACTCTACTATAGAGTGACTAACATATTTTGAAGCTTAGGGATTATTGTGAAGCTAAGGCAAGAGTCTAAATAACTATTTTGACTTTAAAAAACTATTTATAGCTTTTATATATTTCACAGCTTTTATTATTTCTACAATTCAGATTAATATTAAAGTAGTGACTCGGTACGTGTCAACAGTATTCAAACAATGCCGACATACATTTTAATATAAATACTATTAGATATCCAAATTAAAAGTTTTTAGTCGTAAATACAGGAATCGTGTTTTTATTCGCGATAAGTGAAAACACGTTTTATGAAAGCTCAGAATAAGAAGTCTATACTGTATCAGTCTTCATAATAATTGAGTCAACTTTGAATTTAAATTCGAATTAGATTATTAATACTTCAATGACGTAAAATCATCACCCACCTCTTAAGATTTTTTATATCTAAAGTCCAGTCACATCTAATGCAATGCACTTTATTGTTATATAATACTAAATATAAATTTTAGAGAGATGGTTCAGCTTGTAAAAGGAGAGTATAAAGATGTTTCAAAAAGACGATATCCGGTTCCCTTACATTATTGGATGTGATAAATTATTTTTAGTACAACAATAATTATTTGCTATATGTGTCAAAGAGTAGAGAGAGAGATGCAAGAAAATGGAGTGAAACGCACTAACCTATATTATGTTCAGGAATAATTATCTTATTGTCGGTGCATATCTGATGAAAGATGCAATGTATCTCGTCTTCGGTCGCGGTACGTCAAAACCGACAAATTATATCACTAGCTTTCCGCCCGTGTGGTCCTTAGGGGACTGTTTATTTAGATATCGATTCTTATGACACAGATATATTTTACAATGACAAATTGAATAGTAAACGATGGTTACCATGGCAACTATTGTAACGTTTTAATTTCCCACACAAACTTTCACTCCCATTTCTATCTCTTTATTTGCTGTTTTTTGGGCTGAAATATAGCCTTTGTTCACTGTATGTGATGTATCTTCCTGCAGGTGAAGAATTTTTAAAATCGGTCCATTATTTTCTGAGCTAATTTGATGTAAACAAACAATCAAATCTTTCCTCTTAATATTATCTATAATATATAATTATAGAAGGCATTCGACCTATCACAGTCGCCAGAAATTCCGTCGCATACTACCACAGATTTCCACCGATCCTAAAGCGGTGTGAATTACATTAAAATATTAAAAAATAGACTCCAGAATTTACATTTAACTATTTGTCTCTAGTTCGCCTGTTCCATATTTTGTGTTCAAGCTGCAACTCCGAATGTCATATGGTGTTTTTAGGATTCAAAAGGTAAAACGGGAACCGTATTACTAAGACTTCGCTGTCTGTCTGTAACCAGGCTGTATCTTATGAATCGTGAAAGTTAAACAGTTGAAATTTTCACAAATGTTGTAATTCTGTTGCCGCTATAAGACTAAAATAGAGAATAAAATAAATATTTAAGGGGCCACTAATACCACAAACGTGTTTTTTTTCGCTCGTTTTCGGTACGGCACCCTTCGGGCGCGAGTCCGACTTGCACTTAGCAGGTTTTTTTTTAAATTTTATCAAGTTTGTAATATTTTATTTCCATTTTCTATCGTACAAGTGTATTATCTAAGCGTATCGAGTTGTTTATTAACTTGAAACATAGACCAATGATAAGGAAAAGTCCCTCACTAAAGTTCTGGAGTGATTGCCAAAGGTCGCGCACCCCGAGTGGCCATGGCGTTGAATTTATCGATACTTGTTTTATGCGCTATTGTTGCTTCGTATTCTGCTGCGTATTTTAATTGTCCAGTGATTCCCAATCTAGACAGAATTATCCCCGAGGAGTTAATCAGTTATTCTATGGAAGTTCCAAAGAACCTAATAATTAATACGAAATTTAATAAAATAATAATAAAACCATCTTAACGTAGAACTTGATTTTAGACGTGCCTTATGCGAAAATAAAACAATAATATTATAGGCTCACTAGATACCTATATCTTTCAGGCGGGGCGTGGCCTCTAGTTAGGCACCTCGTTGTTCTAGTCGTGAAAACATATTTTATACTCCCAACTTTCTTTTATGGTGCCTGCAGTGTATTTTTCCGTTTTAATTGAAACTATGGAATAAAGGAAGGCTATAGACTAGTTTGTAATTGGAATCGAAGTAAACATAGAACTTCCAACTAATGGAACATAAAAATTCAGAGTACCAGTTACCTGTAAGCGACTGCGCCCAGGAATTGTACCACGACGACGTTGAATTGTTTTATAACCGTGTTGTTTTCTCTAGGCAGGTAACGGAAAGACAAAAAAAAAAAAAATGGACGCGTCCGTCGCGAGTGTTAGCGATGGCGATGAGTGAATGTGAACAATGCTGGCGCAGGCAGGCGGACAATAGCCCCGGTTATCAGTTGTACCCGCGCGCGCCCGTTTGGGTAGCGACTCGCGACCGAAATATGCATTTAGGTCTATAACCAGATGCCACTAGATGTTGTTCGTTTTATGTGATGCATTCAATTTTTTGCTTTTTTTTTGTCGCTTAGAATCGCTTTTTGCTGGAGTGAAAAATAATAAATATATCTAAAAATAATTACCTTTAAGTATGTACGAGCAAGTCGTACATTGCCGACGCATCATTTTTATAATAGCCTAGTTTACTCATAATTAATAAATTACTTTTACATAGTTCAGTTCGCATATATTAGCGTATCAAGTCGCGCGTACTCACATCAATTTTCACCCTCATTAGTAATAATCTCTCTAAGTTTAGTATAGCAAATATATAACAGTTTTTAAATCTTATCAGTTTCATCATTTTAGTTCTATCCCGAACAAAGTATTACAAACAGAAACCACAGTAGCTTTAAAAGTATTCTGAATTCTTTTTTTGAGCAAAATCTTTTCTATGCCTTGAATTAATTTTTGATGATGCCTATAAGCGAATCTACTTTTATGTCATGATGAAATAAGATACTATAAGATTTTTTTTGAGATTTAGATTTAATTGAGGATGTATAAATAAATAAATACTACGAATTGTGAACTGCCATACCTTGTATAACAATATTGTTACAAATGGCTTATAAATAAATTGAAATTGAAAAAAATTTTTGCGTATCGCTTCGAGGATTTCGCAGCCCTCAACTATAAGGCGTTTCTTTTGTCAAGAAATATAGACTATCTATATTAATTTATTAGACTAATGGTACGAGTTAGTTACTTAAACAGAAATTATTCTCATGTAAACTGACTGTGTAAGACTAAATAAATTGTTGTACGAATTGTACGATGACAGTTGGAAACGAGCCGTGAGTGGCATCGCACCGTTCTCCCATTTGGGTTCGAGTGTCAGGCTCAGGGCGCGGCGCGGCGGCGTGCGGGCGAGGTGACCGCGACGCAGCGGCGCGCGCGCAGCTGCGCGATGTTTTTACTGCGAAAACAGTTGACGACTGTGATGAACTAGCATTGCGGACACGCAGATGAGCGGCAGCGTTCAATGTATGATTTTAGGAGGACATAATTAATCTTTGCTCTGATTCTCCTAATGTCACTGTAATTATGACGATGTATTCGATCTTTTGGACATGGTTATTATTACTATATCACAAAATGTGTGATGAAATTATTATTTATCAAATACATACAAAAAACTAATGAGTATGTGATTGACAATTTCAAATTTTTCGGTGGTTGGCTACTTGACATACGTCTCGAGTTTCGATCAAAGTGTAAAACATCCATGTAGAAGCTAGCGAGCTTTGTCGTATATAAATTAATTTTTAACCGATAATCCGTTATTATTTTTTTACATTATGACAATGACGTTATCTATCAATCATTATTATATTAATAACGCAATGAATGAATTACTTTAAACTCTATTATTAACTAAACTTTTTAATGCCTTACTCGCAAACTATTATGATTATTGTAAAAGTGTTAGTCCTTGTGAAGTTGAAGTTACATGTTTTTTGTTCTTTGTTGGCACGTGCATGTATGCATTAAATTGTATCGTAGGCCATACTTTGCGTTGTTTCAAATGTATATTTCCCCCCATGGGCGCCGCTAGGATTATTTCCAGGGAGGTGCATCTGCATCTACACACTATTATGGTCTAATATATATAGAATGTAGAATGAGTGTAATTTAAAATTTAAATCACACGTGAATTTCATTGCATTTTTTTTATAGAAAATTGACTTTTATATTAGTTACTATATGTAATAAACCAACCCCGACGACTTCAGTTTTTATTCAAACAATAATTCAATAAAAAAAATATAATTTTCTGGTATATTTTTTTATAGCAGGGGGATGCAAGTGCACCCCCTTGCACCGTGCTGCCGGCGCCCATGTTTCCCCCGCTTCGCTTATAACTGTATTCTGTGTACGACAGTGCACGGGCGGTCGCGGGCGGCGAGTGCGCGCTGTTATCGCGGCGCTGACTCACCTCACTACCAGCGAGGCGGATACACGACACGCGGAGGGAATAACGAGCGAGCATCGCGCGCCCGCTGAATACGAACGGCCACGCATCTAGAGATCTTCATTAGCAATGGCACTAGGCACCGACCAGAATTCCTAACATTACTCGGCTCTTGCCTACACTGCTGTAAACAAAGCGGTTTTCTCCAGCATCACTTATTGTTTACGCATGCATTATACGAGAGAATTTTTCTTCGTATACCTAAAAGTTTTAGTTCTAATATACAGACTTTGGCAAAACCGTTTTTGCATATTTGTTTTTGGCATAAATGTAGTTCGCAGAATTACCATGTATCTTCGCAGAATTACCATGTAGGCTAAAACATGAAATAACTGATCAATCAGTAAAGTTAGAATAGAAATTTCACCAAGAAAGATATGCGTTCTTTTCTGTACTGCGGCAGCGGCCTGCAAGCGCCATATAAAAGTTATTTTTATGCTTTAAAGTTAGAGTATGAATAAAGAAATTGGGAAATCTTGTGCCGAGAACCGGCAGAAAATCGGCAAGGGCTGCTCTTTTTTTCCATGTTTTATTAAATACAGAGTCGTTAAGAGTGAAAAACACTTAATTAATATATGATGTATATATGAAAAACGTAAAGTAAAGCAAAACATAATATAGTAAAATATTAATATATAAAAAACTTAATATAGAAACAAAAGTATGTCATTTTATATTATGGCTTAAAATTGTATGCAAATGTAAAGAAAACCGCTTATAGACTACGGTCATCTACAGTCATGGGATAAGGAGAAACGATTTGCTTTAGAACAAAAAAGTTGTAAGAGAGGGAGAGAGAGAATTTTAAGGAAACTATTAGAAGAGCCGGACTTAAAAAAATATAGGTAAACTAAAAGATTATACCTATAAATAAGAAAAGGTGTTAATGTTGAAACGAAGACTGATTGAGAAGAATGCTCTTGTGACGACCGCGCAAGAATTTGATTAAAGGCAATCGAATGATGTTTAAATGCAAATAAGCTTTCTTAAATTAGTTATATATTAATAAATAAAAGAGTTTAATAATGCGACACCTACTTAATGTGTCGAGTATCCCTTTTGTTACATTAATGTAAGAGTTTACTGCTTAATTTGTTTTATAAGAAGGATGAATTTTTGTATTCACTCAAAAATTATATTAAAGATCGGTAAATTGGAACATAATAGGGTGCTCGTGTATTTAATAACAATTTGAATAATGCATTACATAAAAAGGCGATCCGAGTAACCACTAACATGCTATAAAACCTTTTTAACACAAAACATCTCACTAAACTGCTGAATACTACAATAGGAGACATCTTACATCAAAGTAAGCTCTCTGATGCCAGCGCATGGTCTAAAATTGAACAGCGCATCGTTACCGGATGATAATAACAACAGACCGAAGAATGACCAGCTTAAATTGACCCGCCACGTCCTTTATAGCTTCTAATGTTCGCAAGATGCGAGGGAATATGTTTGGTGTTTGGCAGTTCACGTTTAACTGGTCGATTTATTGAGTTGAGTCGCAAACTTTTGTAGATATTGAAACGAGAAGCGCCACCTGTTGAGCCTCTGGAGTTCGTTAATGGACCCTCGCAGATATTCACAGGACGAGGACCGACTGTTACCAACTCGCTATGAGCAGGGAACAATTAGAACGAGTTTGGAATGACTTTTATGACGTAATTTACTCATATTGGAGTGGTTCAAATGAGCGTTGGAAATTTGATTTCTTCACCCTTAGAAGTATCATACTCGTGTGTGATTCTGTAAGCAACTTTTATATATGTCAGTTCTTTGACTTTTGTGCTATTCGTAAAAGGTTTAAGCGGGAATGCGTTTTATATTAAATTTTTATGCAACAAAAAGAATAATGCTCTTTTGTTTATGATGTTTGCTTTAGTGGAATACACCTCGTACTGGTTCCATAAAGAGCTCATGAGATTAAGATTAGTATTTTTCGTAGCATCCTGATAATTTTTTCTTGCAAATAGTTTTGATTGGTTTTCGCCAAATCTTATCAAAAACAAACGGTGAATTTTTTTTTGTATATTAATTTGATTTCAAAAGACTGCATTGCAAGTCGGAATTAAACAGCGAGGCTTCCGCACTAAATCTATACCTAAAAACTATCTTATGTAATAATTTAAACATTTTATGGACGGACGAAATAATAGACAATTGGGAGGTCTTATAAGAGATCTTTTTTTCTTTTGAAAGTAAGGAAAAAGACTTAAAATACTTAGGTAGGTAATTCATTGAAAACAAAATGAAAGTTTTTATTTTTATTTCACTACGCGATATATTTATAAAGGACTGTTTGAATTTGTCACTTGTGCAACTCCAGTTCGTTCTTACTATGTGAATTCAACTCGTTTTTGCTACATTACAAACATAAATAGAAGCGAGCGTAGCAACCATTATACCGATCGAAGGAAAGTTTCTTGCTAAACCCTTACAAAAAGGTTCGAATACCTACCCGGTGATTTTTATTTCAATGAATCAAGGCACCTGAATTTGGTGAATGAAGTAAGGTAATACATGTTTTCCCCAATTAATCAATGTTATGATGATGTATGTGATATATAAACTTTTTTATTAATATCTTGTTGTCTATTTTCTCAATTCGAAATTTGAACCGAACTCTGTCAATAGAATCGTATTTTGAACGCTGGCAGCGTGTTGCGTTCCTGGGAGCGCCATTCGCGTCGGGCGACGCAAGCAAAGAGGGGCTTATTGCGGCGGACGCTTTATGGTGGCTGGACCCGGGTCAGCGAGCATAATGAATATCTATAAGCAGTACCTACGTTCGTATCACCAATTTGAGCGGAAGGAATTATAAAACGCATTTTATATTAAAAAAAAAAGATATAGTCACACAGCTTTGATATTTAAAACGACTGTGTCGGTAATTATATGGTTGTTGAATTCAAAAGATTAAAATTTCTTGACGAATGAAATATTTGAGACATGCAATGAGTCATCGTCTGAAAAGTTTCGCGTGTATCAGTATTCTGACTCATTATTGTGACGAAGCGATAACGCACCCGCTATATTTAACTATTTGAATATTAATTATAAGTATTTTATTAAGAAAGTAGACATCAATCCAATTAGTTGAAGAGTTCGTCTTTTCTTGCGAAGCACTAAGTTGATCAATGGAGCTATATAACTTAATTAATTCAATTAATTTCTGCATAATTATGTATGTATCTTATGTATTGTCGATAATAATAATCAATGTCTTAGCTTTGTCATTTTTACACAAATTGCAAGTCACATGAGAAATGAACAGGGCTTTGTGTGACTAAACATCGGTAATAATATTCTTAATAGAAAACTAAAAGATTTTATATCACAGATCGAGGTACTGGATGTTGTATATTTACTGTGAGCGCTGGAAGGTTTTTGAGCGGCACTTACCACCCACCTCCCTCGCGAATAGCACACGCGAGGGTGTGGGGGCAGTGAGGCGCGGGGGACGCGGTTGAATAGAGCTCGTGACGTGACGGAAGACGGAAGGATGGCAGTGCGTTTGTATAGTATCGATAGGTTGAAAATATATTTGTAGGTAAACACCTATAATTATATTATGGTGCTCTATTGAGATATCGGCAAAAGTATATTGAGACAGTTCGATCTACAGGAGTAAGGGTGCTTTTAATAATAATCACTAATGCCTTGGTGCTATTTTTTTTGTGTTGCTTTATCAGTACTTTATTTAAATGCGCTTTTTACGAACTATTCAAATTTTGATTATAACCTAGTTGTCAGTTATATATAGCATCTTGTGCTT
Source organism: Diatraea saccharalis (assembly GCA_918026875.4). Classification (NCBI taxonomy): domain Eukaryota; kingdom Metazoa; phylum Arthropoda; class Insecta; order Lepidoptera; family Crambidae; genus Diatraea; species Diatraea saccharalis. The sequence continues at coordinate 30,615,731 of OU893333.1, forward strand.
CACTATTGCCCGATGCCTACAATTTATACAATGTTTAGACTATTAGGCAATAGTGAGGTATAAAATGCAATTATAATATTTTTATACGATCTTTTACTTCTATGAATAATTAATGATATCCTATTATTAATATTATAAATGTGAAAATTTCTTTGTTTGGATGTTTAGATGTTTGGATGTTTGTACGTCAATCACGCCGAAACTACTGAAGGGATTTTGATGAAATTTGGTATACAGATAGGGTGTTAGCTGACTTAGATAATAGGATACTTTTTATCCCACTAAACATTTCCTTAGGGTCCACGCGGGCGAAGCCGCTGACGAAAGCTAGTTGAATATAAATGCAGAACATAATATTACCTGGTGTGCTTCATTGGTAAATAGCACCTATTTCTTTGTTTCACTGTACAACGGTAACACGGTATATATATGTTTACAGAGACGCTACAATTAAGAGTGAAAGAATGAATGAATGATATTTTTTTATTTGCAATAATCACAGCACAACATGCTAAATACACACTGACATAAAAGAACTACCATGCTATCCAGAAACACCTACTATTTGAATTTCGAAAGAACAAGTTCACACTGATTCGTGTACACTAAACCTAAGCACACAGATTACAGCTCAAATAAACGTACTAAAATAAAATCTAAGTTTAAAAAATAAAACTCTGCTATTTAGGCGGCACATGTTCGAAAAAGTATGAAACAAAATATTCTTATATGAAACTAGCTTTCCTCCAGCGGCTTCGCCCGCGTGTTCCCTAGATGTTTATTTGGATATCAATCCATATCATGACAAGGATATAATTGTAATGAAAAATTTAATAGCAAACTATAGTAACTTTTTGATTCCCTATACAAACTTCCACTCCCATTTTTATCCCTATATTTGCTGTTTTGCGGGATAAAATTTTCATCGCATATGATGCAGCTTTCCGTAGGTTAAAGAATTTTTATAATTGGTTATGTACTTTCGAAGCCTATTCGTTGTTACATTTTCGGGTGTATTTTTGGGGCTCCACCAAAACAAGGGTCCTTAAATGGATCATCTGAATAAAAACTTAGATATGCGAGCATACATAAAAAAAATATTTTATACCCACGCGTTGACTTGAGAACTATATTCTCCGCTTTAAGTCAGTTAAAAAGGATCTTATTAAATAATAACTAGTCAATATAAAAAAAAGCTTTCTATTTTTTGAAGAAATAAATTTCACTTTCAATCACGTGAAATCAGGAGGTTTTCATATCTTTCTAACAGGCGCCGAACCCGTGAAGAGAAATTGAAAGCTTGCCTTAGATGCTGGATAATACCAAAGATTAACTGCAAGATATAGAAGTACTTACCCAAGTGGAAAATTAAATGTACTCCTCAAGAAATATTTAAATCATACAACGTCCAAAAGAGCTCGCCTAAATGAGGGTCTATATGGATTAAAATCTCTTTGTTACTTAATGATAAATTTGGAGGTCTTTGATACAAATGAAACTGAGCTGTAAACGGGATAAGTTGTTATATGATCTCATGTATTTCTTGAGACTTACCGACCTTAAAATTATACAGTTAGGCCTCCGAGAAAAAGTAAAGAAAAAAACTTTATTCAAATATACTTAAGTACTTTTGAATCGTCCCGACATTTTTTTTCCTACCAAACGTAAGAAACTCACCAGTTCTCTCAGAAGTAACAATATTTACAGACTATGTCATTACAAAGACAATAATAACAATGGCTTTGAAGTTTTATTCTTATCATTATCGGGAGTGATGTTTCGAAGATCTCAACGAAATTAAATACCTAGTTTAATAAAATGTTTAGTAATTGATTTTCACACTTTTTTATCGCTCCGTTTCTGGTAAAAGAATCGAGCGAAAGGGTTTGAACTCGAAATACCATTAACTCTCCACATTTTTACTTGAAATTAACCAGTTAAATAGTGGCACTTATTACTTTCAACGATTCCCTTATAACATGCACGAAAACCCTTAAAAATTATCTTTTTTAAACGTAATCTATCGAACCGTTCTCAGGTCACAGACTAGTACGAGGGTCAAACTGAAAGTTCTTAGAACTGGCCACTTATAAACAATATAATAAAAAAATAATTCTAAAATTTGAAAATATAACTCTTTGCCAATATTACTGAGTATATATTTCATTCATTTGTCATTTGTTTTACGATTTGGCGGCAAATTGAAAATTGTCTGTGTCACGTCATCATGAATTTAACACGAGAAAATTTTCGTGCAATGATTTTTTATGACTTTCGATGTCATTTAAGTCAACAAGAAAGTTATGATAGACTACGATTGGCCTTTCACGATGAAGCCCCATCTCGTGCGACTGTTTACAACTGGTTTAATGAGTTTAAACGTGGTCGCACTAATCTCACTGATGATTTACGTGAGGGACGGCCTTCTACGGCGACGACTGAAGATAACATCTGTGTTGTGCGGCGTATGATAGAGACTGACAAAAGAGTGACCTATCAACAGATTCGGACAAGCTTAGGCATCGGTATGAGTCAAGTGCACAAAATCCTCCACGAACATTTAGCGGTCAGGAAGCTTTGCGCCCGGTGGATACCTCATAATTTGACTGAGGCTCAAAAACTCCATCGTGTGGATTGGTGTCGTAAAATGATTGAAAGATTTAACGGAGGTGACTCAAATGCTGTGTTCGACATACTAACAGGTGACGAAAGCTGGATTTACTGTTATGATCCTAAAACCAAAAGACAATCTGCTCAGTGGGTGTTTCCTTTCGAGGAGTTGCCAACTAAAGTGAAGAGAGATCGAAGTACGGGAAAAAAAATGGTGGCCTCGTTCTTTGGAAGGATAGGTCATTTTGCAACAATTGTGTTAGAGGATCAAAAAACAGTTTCTGCAGAATGGTACACTACCAATTGTTTGCCACTTGTCTTGGAAAAAGTTCGAGAGAAACGACCTCGCAGTAGGATCCTCCTTCACCACGACAACGCCTCGTCGCACACCGCCAAGCGAACGATCGACTATTTGGCGACATCAAACGTTGAATTACTGGGTCACCCGCCGTATAGCCCCGACCTCGCGCCTTGTGATTTTTATTTATTAATGCTGAAGAAGCGGTGGCTGCCTATCGCGATGCCATTGAAGAGACCCCTAAGGACGAGTGGGCAAAGTGCTTTTCCCAGTGGTTCCATCGCATGCAGCGGTGTATTGACGTGAATGGACAATATTTTGAAAAGATATAATAAAACTAATAACTGGCTAATGTAATCAGTTTTTGATTTTCTAAGAACTTTCAGTTTGACCCTCGTAATATATATCGGGCAATTATTTCAAAAATGGAATTATTGAGAAGTTTAAAATTAATATTTCGTATAATCCAAGACTGTTTTATAATATTAAGTTTCCCTCGGATTTGATACTGTAAAACATAATTGTTTGCCCTGTATCTGGAGCTCAGCTCCACGGGCAACAGGGATCATTGTATATAGCGCCCGAGGCCGCGTCGCGTCACCATGGCGACGATCCCTCCCCCTACCTGCCCCCCTCATTAATATGTACCCGGCTGGACACGTCTTGGCCCGAGTTGAGGTAAGCAACCCGTACGTAGGTACGTATCGACGTCGACACTTGAAAATTTTATCACACGTATCGTGCTGGTTGACGATTTTAGTTCAATCTATACGAGGAACTATTTCAGTTCGCATACCACATGAGTTTCCGAACGAATTTGGTTCTTATATACATATGCTTTCGTTTCAGTTTCACACATAACGAAACTTTACACTTGGTAGTACTTATTCAAATTAACAATAGGTAATGGAAGTGTAATTATCGGTCTAGCTTGCGAATGGCGTCTGCTGGCTTGGTTAAATAAATGCACTTCTAATGCTATCACAATTAAGAGTGTATACATTTTTGACGGGAGATGAATATTAAAGTTATCTCAAACAATAAATTATTTATGTATATTTTCTATTTACAACGTTGCTTTAACATATATCGATTTATAATTAGATACATATCCAAACACGAATAAAGATACCTGTTCCGTCTTATTATAAAGTAAGACTAAAGCTAGTACGGGCCACCTAAATCAAATTGTTCCTTCATTACGTAGGAACATAAAACGTCAAATCTAAACGTGATGTCTTATTAACCTTTTACTAAAGACTGTTCTCACTCCTCGCTTTATAATAAGACGGTTTATATCAAAGTCCTCTTGAGAAAATTTACGGATTATCTACCAGCGGGGTGTGGCCGTATTCAGCTTCAATTCATAATAAATAATGTATCAATTTAAGTATAGATTATAAAATATTCATACTCAATCATTATTGTATTTAATTTTCTAGTTATAATTTTAATTGTATATGTAATATTTAATTTATTAAAAACTATTATCACATGCGTTAACGGATCCCCGTTGATGTCTTTTACAAAAGGATCAGATTACATTGTAGATGTAATGCGAATGCGAATGTAAAATAATGTAGAGGAAGTGAAAAAAAAATGTTTTCATATATCAAGTTGTATTTTAATTATTTTTTTATATATCCATTGAATATTCTGAATAAAACTTATAATATTATACAATCAATAAAACGATTGTATAATCTGTTGTTGGTTATAAATTAAATTAGAAGCAAAAAAAGCTTTTATGATCATATAGGTAAAGAGGTTATAAGTTGGAAGTTAAAATTTAAAAGGAAATTTTATTTTCTTCTTTTTAGAGCGTTTAAATAAAAGCTCTTATAAATATTTGTTTGCTCTTAATTTTTTTAATACTTTTAAGTTAGTCTAGGAACCTACCCAGTTCCTCAGTCTGTTCTTCTCATTCAACGCATCATTGTTGCAAGGTCATTTGCCGGTTAATCTTGTTAATTTAATAAAAAATATTGGATTTAGAGTTATATCACATTATTTTCCCAATTACTCTCGGTAAGCCATTTCATATGATACCTACATTGCAAGAGATCATAAAAAATAAGTATTCCGCCATCTTGGATATTCCGCCATATTGAATTTACAATAACGTCACATTCTTTTTCAATTACTCTCAACAAGCCCTTTCATTTGATACCCATATTTATGATACCCTATTCCGACATATTGGATGGTCTGCCATATTAAATTTAGAATGACGTCATACATCTTATCATGGAAAGTCATCCAAACTTAACAAAATTTCAACTTAATCGGTTGAAGATTGAGTTCAAAGATTTTACCCGAACAAACATACATACATTGCAAGCATCTGTTATTAATAAATTATATGTTCAGAGGTTACTAATTTAGCCTTAACGATAATTTCTTAATTTTTTGGGTTTATTTTTTTATATATTACCACATTTTTCTCATGATATATATACTTCTTGTATGTGCAAATCGATAAATAAGTGAGCTAGGTTGCAATTTTAAGAATTTTAACAATAATTGTAATGGGTTGCGAGTAATTAATTAAAACATAACTTTGTACGCTATATCATGCATGACGCCATCTGTCTCTGTATATCTCATTGATTAGTTTTGCTATTTCACCTCGTCTTTTCTTTATCGTTATTTATAGTCAGTGATATGTTTTTATTACGTAAAAAGTATATTCCATAATATATTGAAATGTTAAATAGGAAAAGCATCCCTATTCTAAAGGTTTTTATTTTTTTTATTAAATCAATTTTTTTCGCGAGTAAGAAAAATGAGATGGCTCTATCTGTTTGTTTGTATCGACATGGTGGTCAAATGCATTCTGCTTTTTGTGTATACTTTCTGTAAGTCACATTAATGTGTGTGGGCACAGCGCGGGCGCGGCGGGCGGCATGATCCGCGCGGATAGCGTGCGCGCACGCATCTGCACAGTAGGATTAAGGGCGACAGGGCTGTCACCATTTGGAATCAAAAATATATATATTATACTACTAAAATAGCAGTGCGGTTGATGATACTATACAACGTTAACTAATAACTATAGCACAGCTGGCCATTCTCTTTTTACTGGAATTTCTTCTCAACCACTCTACGTAAGCGTCGGCGACTGTTTTGTCTTATTTTGCATTCAAGTTTTCAAAATGTTAAATGTAGCTACATACCTACCCACTAATCGCCTAGGAACTAATTACGTATTGCTGAGATAATTTTCAATTATTTTTATATTTTAAGTGTTTTTAATTTGAAGTCAGTTTTAATTTTTTCACTTATTTTATGTCATTACTGATGATACAACAGTATCGTTGGGTGTTTCTGGAATAATAGGTCTGCAAGTAAATGTTATTTAATATTACTTTTAGTAACATATTTTAACATAAATTATTCTCGTACATACTCGTCAGCATTGGTTCGCATGAAGGAATCATGTTTCATACCTTATTGATATGATTTTTGGTATGAAATAAATTAAATAATACAAATATTTTTAATGATAAATAGACAACCTTAGCGATGGCAGTGGGGCGCGGGCGGGCGTGCCGCATCTGGCGCTGCGCAGGAGTGTGAAAGTCCGGCGTTTCGTCCTATAATATTAAGTGCCGGGACCTCTCCACGTGTTACCCTTGTGTTTCTATGGGTGGTTATTCCCTGATACAAAATTTCTTATAGAATGTGATCAGTTTTTAAGTGGACGAATTTTGTCTACCATCGATAATTTTGATCACGGTATACAGAGTGGTTGTTATTGATTGCTAAATATAAAATTACCTTTCGGCATGAAAATTTAATATCTTTTTCACACATTAATTGTGTTGAATGTTTTTTTGTACTTCAATTCAATCTTACCAATCTCTTGATTTATTGCAATTTTCATGTCACGTTTGGATACAGTTAGCAGCACGTCAGGTTATAAACATCTGCTGTTCGGTTAATGGCCGAATGCTGCCTCATATACCTTTTGATATAGTATAGATGAATAAGTGTGGCTCGTGACCGAAAGTAGTTCACCGCCAGCCTATTTACATTTCGATTTCTTTTTCCGTCGGGATATCACTAAAATTTACCATTAATATTCTATAGATTTAGTAAATATTATAAACTATTGATAGGTAATTAAGTAAAGTGACTTTTATACACTCCGCATATTTATCCCCAAACAGAGTGGTCCTTCGAGCTGGATTTATTTATACTGCATAAATTTCACATAATGCAGTGTTCAGTCATTAACCGAACATCTGTCAAATTTCTACACTTTATTTTAAACCTTAATTCTTTAACGATAGTGTTTAAAATGAACTGTAGAATTTGACGTGCAACCACACGTACAGGTAATGTTTGGAAATACATAGAGATAATTCTTTTAAAAGATTAGTTTCGGATTAATTCTATTGAAAATTAAATCATCCGATAAATAAATCGTCTATTGTAGAAAAAATATTCATTTATTAACTATGTTAAAGTTCATTAATAATGTGGTCAATACAGTGTCTAATGATTTTTTAAAATAAATATTATGAACTATTTTATTCTCTGCGATTTAATTTACAAATTCTTGCATTTATAATACTGATTACGTGCAATCTTTTGCAATCTGGTATAGATAGGTAATTATATTAGTTACAAACAAAGGATTATCTGTACATAAACTCTGGCATTTACATATAATTTTAGTAGTAGCTACTTAGAAGTTAATAGAACTTAAGTATCATGGTACCTAATCTATTAAATAATGGTCATTGTTTAGGGCTGTCTATACTAATATTATAAAAAGGAAAGATTTGAGTGTTTATTGTGGGTAGTGGGTATACGGCTATAAATTAGGGCGTAAACATCGGATTTTACTGTCGGTTGCTTTATTGTCATTATTGCGTGACAATATTCCGTAGCAACCCACAAACAGATTGTAATGTAAAACCTCATAGGTACGCCCCCTGGTTGCACTTTTAAATAAAACTAGTGTTAATAAAACCTCCTTTTGAATCACGGTCTTTTATTTCCAATATCAGTTGTACATTCGCTATTTTTATAAATTATATTTTTTGACGCAATCATGTTCGTTATCCGATGGCCATCGTCAGAATCACCGTCCGTTTTTACTTTATTTTTATATTCCCTTTTTTTCATATTTAATGTCATCCGATAGTTGTCATAATGTCAAGATTTTAAAAAATATGAGATAGCTAACACTAGGACAAATCTAAAAACCACGGCCCTAGCTTCACAGTCGTAGTTCGAAGTATTTAATGTTAAGCATTTTTGATAAGTCAATGATTTTGTAAAACTTTTGAATCGTTACCACTATTCATATTTTCATGCGAGAAAACCTCTTTGGTGAGCTAAAAATTGAAGTTTTAAACGTTTTCGGAAACCTAAACGCTTTCGGCCAGTTCACAGCAAGGTGCCAGCAAGACGCGCAGATTCGGCAATAATTGTCCGCCGGGGCGTGGGTCGAGGCCGCGGGGCGGTGCGGGGTGCGGGGGCGGGGGTAAGATGGCCACCGTAATTAATTGGTGCGACGCGAGGGGCCGACCGCGCCGCGTCTCGCAACGCGGTATTGCTCCCGCGTGCAGGTGACCACTGTTTTGGTACAATTTTCCAGGACACAAAGGAATACGAATTTATGTAAGCAGAATTATTTTGATAATAATTCAGCATTACCACCGTGATATTACTATATTTAGTACTAACTAACACAATAAATATTGTTGTTTACAAATATCTACAATAAGTGTCGTAAATAAAAAGCCATTTTTCAGAACTTTTTAAGCACATTTTAACATTTTTCTTGAGTATATTTAGAAGGATACTATCTTCATACTTTGAATATTATGTCATACATTTAAAAAATTACTCAGTTTTTTAATAACATTAATAACTTAACACTTACCGTGAAGAAACTTATAAGACTTTTATTATTGCTTGTTAAAAGTTTTTATATCTGTTTATTTCGATAATGTCTTGAATTTTAATTAAAATCTCATGGTAACACTAATGTCGTGGACCAGCGATCCAACCGTAAACGTCTCACCCACACGCCGCGAGCACCCGCTCGCCACTCGCCACTACATACCTACCTATCTAACACAGGCGAGCATATCCACCGTATCTTGATACGTCGCTCTAAACTCCACCGCGTCTCACGCTGTACTAAAAACATACAGCCCGAAAAGCGAGGAAGCTCAACTTACACTGGCGCTCGACCGATACCGCACTATACCATAATTCGGTCACATTGAGATCTTTGACCACTTGCACGGCCAACCCCTCCGACGCCTGACATAGTACCGGGCGAGGGGGGCAGGGCATCTTCCCCGATAGCAGTCGAGAGCCTCATACAAATTGCATGGGTGTGAGTGAGTAACGCTAGCTCTGGACCTCGGTTCGCTTGAGCGTAAATTCTGTTGCGTAAGTAGGAAAAGACGTCTGGTTTTCGAGATAGGTCCGAGTGAAAAGATATTGGGAGAATTGTGGCTTAATAAGATAACGGAATATTTCTATTAATATTTGCACCACGAAGCAATGAGACAAACCGATGATAACGGATATTTTTTTAGTCTGTTGCGTCGGCCATTTTCTGTAATTGTTTTTGCTATTTGTTTCGCTTTTCATGATAACTTCGCAAGAAACATAAAACTCTTTACAATTTGTTTTCTACAACTCATAAATATTGCTTATTAAAATGAGTTTAATGTAACACGTGTAATAAAGAACAGCTAAGGAAAAAATATGAAATGTAACTTTTGAAATCGAACTTTTTAAAAGTCAATCTGCTAAATTGTTACAATTCCAAAAAATTTAGAGTGATCAGACAAGAATCGTCTTAGCTGTTTGCTGTGTCAAAGAAAACATCGTTTGTATCATAAAACTTTGGGAGACGATTAATAATTTGTATCAGTTTGACCGATATCTTCCTATTGAAAGCTTAAAACCCCAATGGCCTGGTAGCCTCTCCGGATCCTAACAAATACGTAAACACGAGCGAACGGCTGTTTGTTTATGCATCGTCACGCTAATCCCTTAAGGGCAGCGGCTGGCGATCGTTTAGCATTCTGACTGGCTCGACTCCCTCGCGAGAAGATTCGCCTGCCTAGCGCAGGGGGGGGGGGGGTAATGTCAAGCATATCGTGAAAACTTTCTAAACATTTTTCTCGCGGCTGTTACACTTCTCGTGAGTTTGAATAATAAAGCATTAGCGTAAATATGTTTAAAACAGAATCCTTAACTGTTACCACAACAATTTATAAATAAGGGAAATATATAGCAAGAGAAGCCATACTGAACATATTTTGTAATTAAGAACTCTTAATAAATCGAGTAAAGTCATAACCAGAGGTCGGAATTAGGTAGAGTTATTTATGTACTTGCATCGAAATGTTGATATTAATGTGGACCTTCCCGGGATTTCTAATGGACAATCTTGGACATCTTTGGACATCCGATGTCATTGATGTAAGTTTGGCAACGTCGTGCGTGCAGTACCTAGTTTAAATTGCGTAAAAGGAAATAACTTTTTATTTAAAAAATCACGGAATTTTATCTGCTCTTTAAAATTAATCTCGGGATTTGAGGCATATCCACTTTATTCTTTCGCTGTATGAAATCAGCGTAAGTACATGAATAACTCTACCTAATTCCGACCACTGGTCATAACTTAAGCAAATGTTTTTAACCAATAGACGAGAATTTAAATGTAATGTCAATAACAAGAGAATTGTTAATAGCCTATTATAATAGTATTCTAACTTTGAGAGTTTTCGGACTTTTTGTAAAAACTTGTCATTGGCTGATATGCTAGTTCGTAATTATTCCATGCAGTTAGAGCTGTAAGTTGTCTGAATAATGTAAAAAATAAAATTCTTGTTTATTCGTTAAACATATTTGCTAAGTTATTTGGTACTTTTGCTCTAGAAATTATTCTACTCGATTGTACGAGTGTAAAAATAGGGGTGTAGATAACTTTAATATATGAATTGATCATATAATAAGTTAAAATCCAAAAATACCGTTCTAATCTTATATCTTTAAACTAATATCGTTATATAAATGATAAAGGTTTAATTCTCTAAATTCTGATATGAGTAAGAGGGGCGTGACGTCACGCGCTGTTTGCGGTCACGTGACAACGAGTGTAAAATATTAGATTTTTCATAATTAATTTAAGTAATATTATAAAAATAATATGCCCAGCAGTGGGCGTCTCTCGGCTGAAGTGATGATGATGATGATGATGATAAAAATAATAAGCAGCAAAAATGTATTTATGTTCATGTATTACAGTTAACGAATCGAATTCGTGTAGGAAATGTTATATTCCGTTTACAATAGATAACTCACAATTAGCCTTATAAAATTTATTAATAACTTTTTAATGATTCCATGTTTTTTAAAATCAGCCAAGTCCGTGTCTGAACCCTGATAACTTGATGACACATACTCTGAATTTCAAGCGTTTACCTACCAGAAAATGCAAATTAATGAAACACATCATAACGACATAAAAAAAATTCTTTAACTGGCCATTTTATTGTTTGTCGTAATAAAGGCTGCAGCAACAGGTATAATCAGAGAATACAGTTCTGTGATAGATATACAGACAGACTGGCAGGGTTAATGATAATTAATTTATGGTTCTCTTGGCATTCGCGCTTCGCTTTTTGATTACGAATTAGTAAACCATTAACTCAGCTGTAATTATGGGCTCAGTATTATTAACAATTATTGTTTTAATTGTTGTTTTTTTCCTATGTTCACCTATTTCGTAATAAAATTCTTACTTACCTGTTAATGTTATAATGTTATATGAGAAATGATTTTTACCATTATTATAATATAGAGTTATAATTAAATACTGCAAGCTGTGCTGTCTTATTAAACGAGTTTATATAATTTTCATACATAGTGTTAACAAATCAAATTCGATGGCAATCAATCTTATTAGAAAGTAGAATTATCCATTAGGTGTTTAGTAGCTAACTAATATAATCACGACCCTCATCAAAGACTACATCAGAATGATAACTAAGTGATATATAAACTTAAGTCTTTCTAAAGCAATTAAACTAGCATCTTATTAACAAAACAGTATTCCAATCCGCGTATCTAAAGGTCAATTATGTGGATGGTCTAGGTATAGAAAAGAATCACTGATTTTTCGAAAGGGCATCCTAATTACCAGAGCTTAGGAGTGAGTTTCGTTGGGTGGTCATGTTTTCTTGTGTTCCTCCGTTTCCCGATTGTCTCCTCGCCCTTGCTCGCGTCAGTCGCGGTAAACAATCGTTTGTATGCACCGTTCGGTGCACGTCGTGTCCGCTAACCAGCATTGCACTAGACGTCGATGTAAAAGCTTTCGTTCCAGTGGCAGCTGAAGCTATGATAAAGAATAATGTCATTTCTTGATGTTGGCTGCACTTCAGATTTCTCTGGTTGATTTTAAACTCTACATTCAAAACATTAAGGTTTAAACAAAGTATAGAAATTTGACAGTTTTGATATAGTAGTGCTGTTGACTGTCCATTTGCAAACTTAACTGGTTCACAAAGAAATAAACGGGTAAAGAAGTGACCTGCAAAGACGCAAAGATCAAACAGCGAAACCGAGATAGTGAATTCCAACCGGATTTATGCTATATAAGACTTGACCGAGTAGTCAAGTTTCTTACAGTGTTATAAATAAACAAGGTTTAGCGGCGGACTAAATTTACGCTGAGACTGCACTTAGTATTAGTCAAAATTCATATTATTAAACAGAGACTAAGCAAAGGTTAACCTAGTACGAGGTTCTACGGGAGTAATATTTACTTCTGGAAGGTAGTAGGTTTACTTATACTCTATGTTATATTAATTTGGACAAATACTAAAATTTCAATTTTGGCGTAAACTTACTCTGACGCTAAGCCTTGTTTATTAATACCAGTGTGAGGTTCCTCCAACTAAAGACATGTATTAACGGAAGAAAAACATTCTAACAGATACATTTTAATTGAGCGGCTAGACCTTTAATTTAATGTGTGTGTATCAACTCATCGATCTACATATACGGCTGAACATAGGTCAGCCAACTAATTAACTGCCAATTCATCAGGAATACCGAATTTTATTGTTAGGATTTAAAGTAAAACAAAATAAATAGTGTAGTGGACGATTATAAATAAAACTCAAAACTCATTATTATAATCTGTAATTGATACAGATCCAAAAAGATAATAACAAACTGCTTATTCGCGCCTGAGCGTTAATGGACCGTAACGTTCAATAAATGATGCTAAAGTAAACACCAGTAACGTAAATGGGTTAAGCTTTTATTTTTTATTTTTCGGTTCTCATTCTTAGGGGTCTGAACCACCTTCCCAATGGGGGAAGGAAGCGATGAATCCTTCATTGGATACCACACAGCCGGCTGTGAGGTTATGTCAGACTCCTACTGACTAAACACTGCCTTAGGCATTTGAAGGGTAACGATCAGCCAGTTTTTTTTTTTCTTTTTCGGTTCTCAACCTTTAGGGCTCGGAACCACCTTCCCATCAACGGAGGAAGGAGGCGGTGAATTGGATTGGATACCAACACAGCCGGCTGTGAGGGTTATGTCAGACTCCTACTGACTAAACACCGCCTTGGACTAATGGTTACATGCCCGGAGGCAACGAACCTTCAACCGGAGCGACCGTCCCCCCCTCGAGGGGGGGGGGGGGTGTGGAGGGCAGGGAGGGGAGCATCGCATACCACCAGAAGCGTGCTATTTGATACCCGTAACAATTTGTGTGGCCTGCATCCTGAAGGGATGTCAGGTCGAGAGGGCAGAGAGGGTTGACCTGAAGGGTCAGTATGATGGGAGTGGATTTGGCCTACTGGGTCTCGTAGGGAGGTCCAGGTCGGCCGAAGGATGGGTTGTGGGAGGTTTGGGAGACCTAACATGTTGTTAGTGCTTATGATAAGGCACTTAGTAACGCTTCGTGTTCACACAGCGCCAGAAGGCGTTCCTGTGTGGACGAAGCGCGGCGGAGCTTAGCCGCTAGGGTGGTGATTTCATTTATGTCGATTCCACGAATCAAGTTGAGGACTAGATTTATGTCATCGGCTATAGATGAAGGAACATGAGCGGTTTTGGGAGGTGGGACGGAAGCCGTTTCGGAGGGGGACCCCATACCGGTTGTGAAGCCGGTTTGGGGGCGGAGTGGTTCGCCTTTGGTAAGGCGGGGAAGTTCGCCGCAGTGGGCGGGGGGGGGGGGATTTAGGCGCTTTGTTGACCACCGGGCCCTTACCCTTCTTCTTAGAAGAGGGTTTGGGCTTCGGCGCTCGTGGGCAACCTTTATAGTTGGCCGTGTGGCCGATTTGGCCACACAGTACACAGGCCGGAGGGGTGAGAGTGTCTCGAGTTCGAGAGCACTCCTTTGTGGGATGTGACTCGAGGCACTTTACGCACCTCGGAGTCGCGGAGCAGTTAGCCGCCGCATGCCCGTAAAGCTGGCATCGGTGGCACTGTCCCGGAGTACCGCGTCGGTGAGGGGGTTCTACTTTAACCCTGGTAAGGCCGCAAACCCTAAGGTCTTTAGCCTTAAAAATGTCACGAGCGTTGGGGACATTTGGGATGATGAGTAGAGCCAGTGGGAAAGGCCTGCTGGCTCTACTATGCATCTTGTGTACGGATTCTTCAGGGAATCCCTGTTTGTTTAGATCCTTATGGATCAGATCGGTGGCGTGCTCGTACGGAACATTTCTCAGAACCGCACGAACTTTGCTCCTCTGGGAGAGCGTAGGTATGATAACCCACCTTGTGGTGGGTTAGGAGTCTAGTGAGGGCTCTATAGTCCTCACTAGTGGGTGTTTCCACCCTGATAGCTATACCCATGTTTTTGGCATGGGTGTAGTTGATCTTATTTTGTGTGCAGAGATTCGAGACCTCTGCCCACCTTGATTTGTCCCGTATAAATACGGGAGGCGGAGGTTTGGGTTTACCCGGCTTTGGAGCGACGTTTTCCGTGGAAGCGTCCGCACTTGCTCTAGGAGAGCGTGGCTTACGACGCTTCTTGCGGCTTCTAACCGTATGAAACGAACTTGTGGATTCGTCGGAATCGGACGTCCTGAGAAGGTCGCTGTGAAGCGGTCCTCTTTATGGATGTGCTTTCGCACTCCATGGCGGAGGTTAGGGGTGGCGCAGATGCCTGGGATAGGGTTAGGGCCTTCTTTGCGTTGACGACCGCTTGGTAGAGGTGATCGGGTAGGATACGTTTAAGTTCCTCGAAGGAGAATTGTCTGTTAAGCAGATCGGACATGTTGGCAATGCAAACCGTTAATTGCAAGAGAGAGAGAGAGGAGTAGTTGTGTTTCACTCGCACTTCTCTCCGTCACACCTACCTTGGTAGGTTAGAGGGAGATAGGGCAAGTGTGCAAAAGACCAACCCCGCGCCGGAGCGAGGGGGGTAGCGCGGAAAGATGCGGCTATCCCTAATGGATATAGCGGCAAACCTTCACCCTTGGGACAAGGCCCAAGTGCACTGGGATCGGGTCTTCGGTGTTGCTAAAGCCTGAGGGGCCTTAGCGAGCGCACCGGGATCGCTCAGCCGGCTTAGTTGCCACCGTATGGTATCCACCGACTCAAGAAGTTGATATTGAGTCAAGTCCTACTGTTTTAATGTTTTGAGAAAAACAACAGCAGCAGGGCCTGCGCTCGGGGTGTGCAGAAGGTACGAGATGTACTCACAGTTTGGGTAGAAGAGAGTCGTGTACGCGCACGGCGGCGCGCAACGAAAGCTGAGAGCGGAGTGTTGTCAGCCAGATCATAACTTTCGAAATAAATACTTAATACTGTTCTAACTATACAAAGACAAGATATATCGCGATTCACTCGGCTACAGCGCCATCTATCGAAAACGAGAGTAAGCAATGTATTTGATTATTTTATCATTCTGAAGTTTGATGCTACAATAGTTAATAACAACAGAAAATGATAACGTTGCTTATCATTTATTTGGTCACGAGATTTTTTTAATAGACCACAAAAGTTTGCTGTCTTGTGACGACATACAAATAAATGACTAGCCGCCCAATTGAATGGTTAATTTAACCAGTTCAAATAATTTTAATTTTATTGATGAGAACTGATGGAATAATATAATATAGCTAAAAGCAGCATCTGGAAGTGATTCCTAAGCAGCGAGCTCGTTGTTGCATACCGTCATCGCTCGTACAGCTTGCGCAGCATTCGGTCTGGCGGGGGAATGTTCTGGCACGCTCGCCTGCCTGCTCTTTGCGCTCAGATGCCGCGCTTTGTACAACTCGAGAGGATGCCAGTTGGCCTAATTTCCGCAAGTGCCGATAATCAAATGGATTTATACTTGTAATCAGTCTTAATCAATTCTTGGACACATTTGTTTTACGTCGTCTCTATGCCTTTAATAACTAGCGAATAACTAAATAAGTTTGCTCAAGAACGCGTATATTGGTCGGGTCAATCGATGTAATGAGTTTTATTTTGGCCTCAATCTAGGTGACGGGTTTGCAATATTAGAGCACATAATTGATCATTTCATTGATGTTTTTTTATACTTTATTTGTGCCAGGCACGGTTTTTCGTCCAGGTCGATAAAAATATTAAGTTCAGTTTCCTTCGGCAAAAAAAGGACTATTATTAGCCTTTTCGAACCAGTTTTATTCTAGCAATATGCCAAAATTTGCATAAAAATATTTTTACTGATATCATGATCGAATTTATTATAAAAATCAATTGGTACATTTTAATTACCTGGCTTGTTAAAGAAATTAAGTAAGCGATTTCGCTATTTGTATTTAATTGAGATTGAGTACCGTACTAACCAGGCATGGAACTACTTAAATACGTAACTTAAGTACTTATTCTTAATGATAAACTTTATTAAAGTAAATAAATACAGAGCCAACATAATAATGTACCCTAGTAAAAACATAATCGAATAGTGGTTTTGCTCTCAGCAGTTAGGCAACTTTGATGACTTTGTACTGTATCTTAATCGCAATATTTATTATGTATTTATGTAACGACAGATTAATCTGATAATTTCTATGCCATCCTTTGATATCTGAAAGCGACTTACTTATACGATTAAATCCGAATAGTAAGTAACATGTCTGAAGAAGGAAGGCGAAA
Source organism: Diatraea saccharalis (assembly GCA_918026875.4). Taxonomy (NCBI): domain Eukaryota; kingdom Metazoa; phylum Arthropoda; class Insecta; order Lepidoptera; family Crambidae; genus Diatraea; species Diatraea saccharalis. The sequence continues at coordinate 30,632,769 of OU893333.1, forward strand.
CTATACTCATAAGCAGTGGTTACACAATGAGGCTTAGTTTAATTACCATTCATGGAATGAAAACCACGAATTGATGGTTGTACACTACAGTAAGGATGACTGAACGTAACTCCCGAAGCTTGTAGAAGCTCGAGATACAACATTTTGGTCACCATCCTATGGATCGATCCTTGCGAAAGTTGCGTAACTACAACATAGCAAACCGAATGCACTCACCATCGGTATACATTAATTTGATTAATATACCAAAGATGAATCTGTAGTAAGTGTGCTTGGAACCAGTTCTGTCGGAAGCGGTGTCGTGTTAGAGCCGAAGAGCGGCGTCCGCGCAGCTAATTAGAGCCCCCAATAGGATCGCACTCGCCGTGCCGTGGCGGAATCCTGTTCTTAGCTGGTGTGTAGTAACGGGACCTTCCGATGGTAATCTCTGTGTTGAAGTTAACATGTACCTTCTGCTGTAATATACTCGTACCATTCATTTTGAAACTTATTTATGATACCAAGAATATGTACGTGTTACGCATTATATACTTGTTACGGTGGTATATCACAGTTGCATTCTTTTTCACGGTGAATACATGGTTGTAATCTAAATGTATACTGATCTATCAATGCACAGCTCAAACTGGATGGATCGAGCTGTTTGGCACACTAATAGTATAAATGAGGTAGAGGTTCGTAAAAATGAATTTATTTTTTGAGCAAAAAGCTTATGTCGACATTTTTTAACTATAAAAGCGTCGGTTATTGTTCTTACGGAAGGAAAAATTGGATTGACCTAAATACATGGTGTATTGTGTGTGTTGCTCCGTGGAGGACAAAAGGACCAGATTTGACAGACAAAACGATCAAGCATACAGAGTAAAAAGTGATATATCTGACGGAAGATACGTCGCGTATCCTCCCCCTTGATGATATTCAAACTTACACGGTCGACGAACGATCCAATGCGCACTAACGCATGCCTCCGTGAGACATTAACGGATACAAACTCCAAAATAAGTTTTACATGATTTTTGTTACTTGTACTTTTTTTGGAAATATCAAATAGAAATGTGACGATTTGTTTCCAACCGTTTGCCGCTGAAATATCAGTTCTCACGGTGACTACTGCTTCTAACCTACATTAGAAGTTGAAAGTTATACTCCGATATTATGCCAGCTAAACTTACACGCGACGGAACGCTCGCTCACTGCAGCCTCTGACAGAACGAACCACTCCGGCTTCTAATGGCAAGTGGACGTTTAGCGTGTCACGGTAAACTTCCATAATTGCTGCAGCTGCAGTTTCGCTTAGATACCTTTAGAATTCTAGATGGACCTGGAACACCTGGTAGTCCGTTATTTATAATTCAACATTAACAAGCAGGGTTCGCAAAAATCCGATATTTATAATTAAAATCAAAATATTTGATGTTTATCGGATATATATTATGCATATGAAATTCGATTATTGAGCTACTAGTATTTAAGCGGCTTTATTTAATATTGTATCTTTTAAAATTTCGATATGTCTTGTAAGTAAGATTACTACTTCGAATCAATGTTGCCAGTGTCAAATTGTATTGGTAAATTTTCTATCTGAGACTCAATGCTCAAACTAACAATAAATATTATAAATATCTATCGATTGATATATTGACGACCTCCATAGCCGAGCGGTTCGCACGTCGGTATTAAGGTGTGCCATCTCTGAGGCCCCTGGTTCGATTCCCGGCCGGCTCAATGTAGAAATGAACTTTTGTATATTGTTTCGAGTCGTGCTACCTTCGTTGTCTCAGATACTCCATAATACGAGGGCTTTAGTTACTCATCTTGGAATCCGAACAATGTATGTGATGTTGATTAATATTAAAAAAAAGAAATCGATATATATTTTTTTTTAATATAAATGTCAACGGATATATATCATGATTGATATATATCCGTTGACATTTATCAGCGAACTCTGTCAACAAGTGCTTAATATCTACAGTAAATCGATCATTCGGTATTTGAATGCAATATATATGAAATACTAGCTTTCGGCCAACGGCTTCGCCCGCATGGTCTCTAGGGAATTGTGTGGGATTAAAAGTATCCTATTATCTAAGTCACTATCTGTATACCAAATTTCATCAAAATCCGTTCAGTAATTTCGGCGTGAATGACGGACCATCATCCAAACAAAGAAACTTTCAGATTTATAATAATAGGATATCTACCTAACAGTAGGTATAGTATAACAACAATTTCGAAAAATCAAAAATCTAATATGTTGCATGCGTTATAATGTACTCGTTAATGAGGTATTATTGTTGTATATGTGATGAAAAATTATTTGAATAGGCGAAGGAAAAGGATATGTTTCTCTTGTTCCCTCCGAATTTGAAAATACTCATCTTTAATCCTAAAAATAAACAGAAGTGAATTTTTGTGCCATACGCATAGCCCATTTTTAACAATCTTTGAAATTATAAAAGTCATTTGACAGTTGAAATATTGGTAGAAGCGTTTCGACCATCCACGTCACATTATAACGTGTATTCTAATACTTTAATAAGATCAAATGAGAGTTAAAACCTCCTCACTGTGAGTCCGCAATTTCTAATTGAACCGTTTTTAGCGATAAGTTTCGGTTTTCAGCACTAAACGTTGAAATTGACTCGGCGTCGAGTAGTTTAGTGGCGGCATGTCAGTTCGTCCATCACCTATTCCGGTTTTACGTGAACCTCCCTGTTCAGGATATAAACTCCATCTCTGAACTGCAGGCGTACAGCTTTATATGGCTCCGGTTTACGATCCACGGCGGATTCCGAGCTGGTAATGTTCTAGGGAAAAAGTCGAGCGGTCTCCGAAAAAGGATTTCTAGTTTTATTTTTGGGTTGCCGATGCTTGATTAGGTGAATGACATAATTTTTTTATAGCAGTTCCTAAAGTAAAATGAGAATAAGGTTTGTTATTTGATTTGCTAAATGTTATTACTATTAAATTAGTGGTAGAGTTGACAATAGCAGGAGTTTATAGTCATTAATTTAGGTGTAAACAACGAAAGCAACTATTTTATTTTTTATTTGTATTGGAGTCTGTAGTATAACGTAGGCTGGCATAGGCTTGAGAGTGTAATCCTACTTGAAAGTGACATATGTTTTATTCCTAAGGGCCAGTTTTTTGTTCCGTAGTCAAATGTCATTTCATCATTCGTTACAGTGTGGATTTGTATAGTTGTGTTGTGCACACTGTGTTTTTTTTTTCAGGAACTAAAAGGCAATTACTTTAATTAGGTCAGAAAGCAACAAAGAAAGAAATTTAGGAGTTATTTTAGGCTTAGCTTTTTAAAACGCATATTTTATTATTTTTTTATCTTATAGAAAAATACGTAAAAAATATAGTATCAAGTGTCCAAGCTGGGAATGTAATGTTGAAAAATAAATAAACGAATATGTATATTATATACTTTGTTTACCTTTTGTATTGTCTTTTCGTGGATATAGGTATTTTTTATAATTTGGCATAGATATATGCCCTTGAAAACAAGAAAACAAATGATTTTATATAGTACAAAATATACTAAGGATGATCAAGATAAAAATATTACTTATTTTCAATAAACCCAAACCCAAAAATGAGAATAAATATTTTCCTGTGAAACTGCATCATAAAACGAAATCCCAAAAATAATTAATGTCCACATTCACTGTGAATCATGTTAGTGATAAAAACAACTTAAAAAAACAATGACAAGGGACCAAGTAGGCACAACGCAATTATATCTTTTAACCATTGGTCATTTGCTTAACCTAGCTCCCAGTGATGGTTAAATTTTTTTATCAATAGTTGGAATTCTGACAATTGGTTAGGCTAACTAATGTTCGAAAAGCACATTTTTCTGATATTTAACCATTTGTCCAAGATTTTAACAAATGGTTGAGTAAACTACGGATCAAAAAACAGGCCCTATGTTGAGTACGAAAGATAGTTGATCAATATATTATTGTGAATTAACTTTACAAGTTTAACGTATAACTTATTTAGATAATCTTTAATTTAATTATTCATTAAGTCGTAACTTCAGTATCAATTACCAATTATGCTACGAGTATGCATTCTATTTAAAAACAGTCTCGAACCAATCGTCGACCGCAGCTTTAATTAATGAACATTTTATTGTACATACATGAAAAAAGTAACACAAATATTAAACGTTTTAACAGAACAGTCAACGGCCTTATCGCTAAAGAGTAATATCTGTCAGGCAACCGAGAGTTTCAAAGGAGGAAAAAGAGGAGAAAGAAGTTTTTTTCCAATTTGAAGTATAGCCTAATTATTGACTCTTACAGTAAAAGAATTTTTAAATGTAACAGTTTATTAAAAAACTGCTTTACTCATCAATTTCATCATTTAAAAAAAGAACAATAAAAATATTCTATCCACTAACCTCGTAATAAAGAAAGAACGCCTAAGGTTTCATTTGAAAATCACGTCAAGTCTAAATGTCGGCATTATCGTACTGATATATTTTAATAAAGGAGAAGAACATCCGGCCGTCCGTCCGTAATAAATCGTCGAGTAAACGCAACACTATACCGATTAGACGCCACCGTAACGTTTTATATCGCGTAGTGCAGACGCGGTTTTTAAAGGTCCATAAAATGTGGACCCGCGCATTCGGCCCGGTTTATGTCGGTCCGGCGGAATGCCTGGCTGTATACCAGCTACGGATGTGTGTTATCATCAGTACCAATGTGGAGGCTAATAGAGTTTGTGTATATTTATATACTCACGGCCTTACCAATAAGCAAATAAGGGTTAGCTGCACTAAGTTACTTTAACAATTTAACCTACTAATATTGTATGCCTTTTAGGCAGATTACGGTGTAACTATTCAATTCAGTCCTTCTAGCCAATTTCTTTATATGACCTATGATCAACAACAAAGATTGATTTGATTTGATTTGACATTATTAAACATGTTAAAGTTAAGCAAATTATATTGAACTATCTTTTGGAAATGCTTTGATGGCGTCATACCTTTAATAGCTGCGTAAGATTCGCTGGTTAAAGTTATTGTTTTACTATGCCAAGAAAGAGGGTGATGCATCGCAATTCACAGTCAATGTTACAATCAGCGTGACAAATATTGACATATTAACATAAACCTTAACTTTAATGCAGTTATGGTGCAATCGAGACTAAGCGTTGTATATTTATAACAGTGTTTTGTCTTTTTCACTAGAACTGAAAGTCACATTGAAATGACGGGAACAGATCTATGTTTAACTAAACTATTATCAAACCAACAAGTGACGTATGAAAATGATGAGTGAAATAGACATCATTAGAATCAAACTCAATTGAGCTTTTATATTTTACTCTGACCGTAACTGAGATTATAAACGTGTCGAGTTAGATGACGTTGCTGTCTGTACATCGGCGTGTTGTTTATCTCGGGCTTCAGGGAGTTCAATTATCGACGAGCGATACGTCGGTCCCGCCCACGCCGCACGTGCCGGCCTTTGTTGCGCTTTACCTGCCAAACCGAGCAGGGTGAGGGGGGGCAAGACCGCGTAACGAACAGTCAAATGATGGACAGTAACGAAGGTTTAATGGGAAACACGATACAAACGAAAACTACCTATAGAACATTGAACAAGCTCTTCAAAATTCGGCATAATGTCAAAATCTAGATGGCCATGCAGGATTGTGGAAAATTTTAGATACATTTTTTTTGGTAACCCACTCCTTGACCGTCCCCTGTGAAAGTTGCTTAACAACAACGATCGCGGACCTGTAGCAAGTAATAATTATTATAAATAACTATTTTGCTGCTTTGTTCCGCTTCATACGTGTAATAATAATTTATTTTTGTTTGATTAGGATAAATAAAGATGGATTGCCCATTCAGCCACCAACAAATAGCATGCAAATATTGTATAGAAAAACCACACTTCGCATTGATAAAACTATTAAGTAAGACACATCTACAGCATAAATTAGAACCGTCAGTTAAAATTCAGTTTCGATAATCTAGGTATTCCTTCACAGAGTAAAAAGTACACTCAGCAAGCCAATTATATAATTCTTACTATAAAATATAAAAATATTTTAAAATAAATTCAAACATATTAAATCTTACAATTTGATAGTAACTTATTTCCATCGCAAAAATGACTGGGGACGTTCTAGAAATTATAATAACATATTCTCTACCCGTGCCAGTCAGCGTCGCTTACAATCATTCCACCTTTCCTTCAAGCCGAGTGATTCCGAAGTAGGTCGATTTTCCACGATCGACGCTTCCGAAATTTCTTAGAGGCATTTGTCGTGAACCCAATTACTAAATATCATTAAATAGGACTTAGACTTTTCCGGTAACTGAACATCCGACTTTATCAGGCCTATCTGAACGGCTATTTCGTAAATTATATTTTATTTATGTCAGTAATTTCTATTTAATTAATTTATTTTTGTTTCCCTGTCATAGTACGGAATCGTGATTCTGCGAAGTCTTCCATAACATTTTGAATTGTGTCCTTTATTTGGTCTTTATAAATATAATAAAGACAAAAGAATATCATAAAAATATCTCTCTTAGTATTTCGAACTTTTATTATCGAACAGGAAGCGAACTAATCAGCAAAAAATGCATGATATTGTGTATTGTGCTGTGTTGTGTAATGCAAAAAGTGATTTTACTGGTTAATTTATGTAAGTATGATCTTTCTAAGTAATAACTGGTAAGCGAGAGTGAGATGTCGCTGGGTTGTGTATGATAAGTGAGTGATCTAAAGTGTAACCGGCTTTTATGGCCGCGAATGGTAAAAGAAAATGAGACAAAATTAGCTGGTCAATTATAAACATATATGATAGAGAGTTGTGCGAAATAGAGGATATTAAATCATTTTCAACTAACTGACGGACGAACATTATAGCCAATGTAACCGACGTGTGATATAGCTTCACATAGGAGGAAGAATTTTCATGTTTTGATAATTATTACCGAAGATTACCCCATAAAAGCAAACAATCAAAGTAAGAAAGTTTTTTTTCACTTGTGTAAAATTAATGAATTTGATTACTTTGCTACACAGTGAATTGATAAAAAAAGTATGTTTATCAATTTTTATTTCAAAACAAATATAAAAAGGTTGAGATCATTTTTGTGAAAATGCAAGAAATTCGCTTTTCACTAATTTGCTTATACATCGATGTAGTTAAATATGTATTATTTTCTTAAACGAAATTACTGATTTTGAGTAAGACTTTATAAACTGATTGATATATTGACTGTGCGTGGGACCGCGAGCTGTGAGACCGCGAGCCGTGAGACCGCAGACTGGTGTTGACGCTACCTGCCCCGTCCACTTCGAGAACATTCGCGTTTGACAAATATTTTTCCTTGTGTTTACCTATTTATGTGAAAATAAATTGTGGAACTGTGTTTTAAAATTTGCGTATTATGTTTATTTATTAAAAGACAAAAGTATATATTTATATATTTGGAAAAGCTTGATATTGAGTTAGAATTATTTTTATAATTATCTTAGAATCCGCTTGGTCTTTTCCATATCAAGTTGTTGCCATCTCTGGTGTCGGGTTCGATTCTTGGTCGAGTCAATATATAAAAATGAATTGTTCGATTTTCTCTAGGGTCTGGGAGATGTGGTAGCTTCGTTGTGTCATGTTTCCATAATAGAATTGCTTTAGCTACTTTGAATCTAAGCAATGTATGTGATATTTTCAAATATTTATTTATTTATAATTTATTTATTTTTTGTAAATACTTTACGTGTTTGTGTTTCAAAGTGAAAATAATCTATATTCAAATAAACAAAGTAGTTAGAATCGTTTAACAGTTTTTATAACTATCAATCGTTCTAAACGTCTTTTGGCTGTTTGATCGAATGTGTTGAAAGTAGGTAGGTTGGTACCTCATAGAAAATTGACAGCTTTTAGTACATTGCTTTTTGACAACGGCCTCAAAGCGAGATTTTCTGTAGTAATACGACTTAACATCAAAAACTATAAGGTAAAATCTGAAAAAAAAATAGCAGAGAAAAAGGAACTGCCGTCCGCAGCGATAACAAACAGAGAATTCGGTGAAATAGCACTCCACACGGTCGAATCGATGACCGGAGCTTTATTTCAACTTTATCGTTTTCGCGTCGGCCATAACTTGGCGCCCTCTATGCGCCGAAAGCCCAGTAAGTATGTAAATTACGGTCGCGAGCTCGGGCCCTCGATGCCCACTTATCTATTCAAATTCTGGGTGCCCGAGCGGTGCCTGCGTCGCCGGCCCACGCTAATCAAAATCCGATCAGCTATTAAGTCCTCTCGCTATCTGCGCTTAGTTTACGAGCGAGGCGGGAGGGGAGGAGCGGTGATCACTTATTTATGTGGCGGGGGCAGGCCGCCTGAAAAACTACCCTCGCGGAGCGGGTCGTGAGGTGCGCTACCGTTGTCCAATATCTATTTGTTTATTTACCTTTTGCATTTAGTAGGGTAAACATTCAATTTGTGCGCCGGAAAGGTTTACGGTTTCTATTCTGTATTAGATTCCGCTCACAGCGCATTGTCCTGAAAGTTTTTTTAAGTTTACTTTTAGGGGACTATTTGTGGTACATATATTGTATATATACTCAAATAATGCAAAGTGTATAGGTGTAAACGGTTTCATTAACCGTATAAAATTTGTATCATTTGAGTAACAAAAAAAAAACGTTCAGGTAAAGCGTATGGTCATGCTAAGTTTACAAACTGTGTTTAATTTCTTACAAAATAGAATTTCATAATATGATATTATAACTGTACTCATTTTCCTAAGATATACAGTTTCTTGCAATTACTACTTAAAGATATACGTGATATAGTCAAGCCAGTTTATTAACTATATGAAATTAGCAATGCATCAATCTTGATTTATTTTTACAAGATCATAATATTTTCGACAAATTAAATAATTATTTGTAAAGGTTTTGTACCAGGTGGAAACGTACCAGCCGTGAGCGAGTGGCACGCGAGATCCGCGCCGTAAAACCAACTCGGCTTTGTAATCAAGCGGCGCGCTTTTTACGAGGGCCCCGTACACCACTAGCGCGCGAGATAAATACCATCCGCCGCTAATACTGGAACCTGCCGCCTCCGCAAATAAGTTCCTAGCAACTGTTTATTGGAGTTTTAAGTTAAACATACTGAGTCATATATTCTCCAAGTTCAATTAACAAAGCGAAGACGAAAGTATGAGATTTGAAATCAATGCCGATATGATGATGAGTATTCTTTTGTTTTTTGTTCATCAGGTAGCTTATTTTAGAATATTATAGACGTATATTTTGCATTACTAATAAATTACGGTGATTTACTATAAAGCTGTGACGTAGCGAGCTGTCTATTAAGCCTATTATGTGAGACATTTCTTGTAAAAAAGCAAAATCTTCCATTTAACTAGAAATGCCTTACACGGACTAAATAAAATTCTGCTTTTTTACCCAATATCCACGTTCACCGATAAATGGTAGAATCGGTAGTGCGTTGGGAAACTGCAGTTTTGTACAATCCTATTAGTTGTGTATATCATTCTTATAACAGAAGCAGGCAGTTCCTGCCAGAAGTTCGTTGAAGAGTTGATTATAGTTTAATTTGTCCTCGGCACAAATAATCTCAGTAGTGTTTCACATGTTGCACTTGACGTAAATATCAAGTTAATTTTGATTAGAAGAGTAAAACATGTCACGTGATTAAAAAAATCAACAACCAAAACTAAACAGCATTTTAAATCCTGCCTGGTTAATTTACATGTAAAGAAAATTGCCTGCATGAATTAAGTTTTCTATTTGTGCTGCTTAGCTCACTATAAATGCCCCTTTGGGTAACAAAAATACGATGGAATTATATGAAGATAAATACTTGCCCAGATAAATGCAACTCCAGTTGTGAATCATCATCAGCCCTTCTACGTCCCCACTGCAGGGGCTCAGGCCTTCCTTATGGATGGTTAAGGAGGATGGGCCATGACCCTCCACGCTGACCCAATGCGGATTGGAGGGTATTAACGACTGCAAATGCAGCCGGGACCAACGGCTTAACGTGCCTTCCGAAGCACGGAGTAGCTCGAGATAATAATTTTTGGTCACCCATCCCGTGACCGACCCTTGCGAAAGTTGCTTAACGACAACAATCGCGGGCCGCGGCACTTATATACTACGCCACCGAGCTACTGTTGTACTGTTGTACTGCATACAGTTGTGAATGCAACGAGCTAATCATTCCGTTATTACATAATATTATCTGGCCTTTGTGCGATAATGTCAATTTGATAGTTGAAATGCGCCGTCATCATATCAATTTAAACAAAGAGAGTGTAATTCATTATTCCATAAAACGTTGAATGTGTAATTAATAAATTCGAGGACGATATATTGAAGAAAAATTGTATAAGATCTTTAGAACGGGATGTGTATTTAACGGAAATTATATTTATGAAATTTGAATTGTATAGAAACTGTATACATGCAGTCCTCGTACTTGCGGCATGTTAGGTTCTAGAAATACGCGACGTAAAGCAAAACGACGTATTTTTTCATATGTTTACAAGTAAAACTCAAGGGTTAAGTTCCACCCAGACTCAAAATAAACAAAAAACTACATTTATAACAAAGGATATACGATACATACTTTATTACCAAAAGTAAGTCATTAAACTTAAAATAGTTATTTTTGGTATTTCAATAATAATAATAAAACTTTAATAAGCAAAAAATATGCAATGAGAAATAGTAAATTAAACTTTTGGCTTAAAGAAACTTCTTTCGACTTCTTCCTATCATACAGGTCTTGGTAACACTGATAGGTTGCACAAATTTTGTTATGACAAGTTAATTCTTCTATGCCGACAATCGAAACAAATGACGTATGCTTGAGGAAAAGTGTCAAAACGTTGTTTTACGCAACTTGAAACGACGTAAATCGAAACGATGTAAGTCGAGGACTGCTTGTATTTGGAAACAACTATTCACTAAGTAACGTATGAATGTATGAGTACGCGTAGTGCTCTTGACGGCTGATTGCGAACTGATCCTATTAATATTATAAAGGCGAAAGTTTGTAAGTATGGATGTATGGATGTTTGTTACTCTTTCACGAAAAAACTACTGGACGGATTTGGATAAAACTTTACAGCAATATAGGTTATACATCAGAATAACACATAGGGTACTTTTTACTGGGAAAACTTCTCACTCCCACGGGATACCGACTTCCACGCGGACGAAGTCGCGGGCGTCCACTAGTATTATAATATTTGAGTAATTACATATTATGACGTTTGATCTAATTTGTATCTAGCGGTGTTAATGCTGACAAGACAATGTACACGCTAGCTCATACATAATCATTGAAGCCTAAATTATAGCGAATTAATTAACACAATAGCGAGTTCTTAAGGCGTGAAGTTTTTCGAACAACTTTTTCACGTAATAAATCACCGATGTCGTTTCCATCCATCGATCTGGCGGGTGTGGACAGGTGAGGCGATCGATCCGACGGCACACGATAATACCCGCCTCTGTGGGACGAGTGCCCGGGATACGGCCGACAGACCAAACAGGATCCCTTCCTTTCTTAGCTTACGAACTGTTGACACATTATTTTCCTTTCAGTAATCCCTTTTAAATGTTTAAAAATTTAGATACCCACTAGCTGATCTGCAAACGTTGTTTTGCGATATAAATTTGGGGTAGACCACCCTCATGACTTAGGAGTATAACAAATACAAAACAACCTATTCTCAGACTTAATGAATATACATGTAAAATTTCATCAAAATTCGTCAAGCCGTTTCGGAAGAAAATAGGTAGTAAGTAAAACCATTAGACAATAATTTTATATATTAAATAACTTAATCGATTACGCGAACTAATAAATAAATAATATATTAGAAAACATCACATACAAAGTTCAGATTCCAAGATGAGTTGCCTTATTGAAAAGCCCTTTTTCTATATCGACCCGACCGGGAATCGAACTGGGGACCTCAGAGAAGGCGATACCTTGAAACCGGCACGAGAACCACTCGGATACGATCGGAAAAGAATCTTATAAAAAAAAATTAAGAAGGGGGAATAGGAGGTGTAAAACAAAATCACTTTCTAAAAACATTCTTTTGACTACTAACGGTCAATGATATCTATCCTCTGTCGTTCCTATGATCGACAGAGGATGACAAATATATAAAAAGCTGCTTAGCTCTGAACAACAAAGTGCCTCGCATATTTATCAAATTTCCCTATAAAAAAGGTTATAATTACAACAAGAATTGGAAAAATGGTGAATTTTATCCGTAACCTTGTAAGTATTTTCAACTGGATTAGATAAATCTATACAGTACTAGTGGTAAATTTTACATCAATATTATAGCGTGATGAAAACAGTAGTTCAGTTCAATTTCCTTCCATCGAACACTTCTCGAAATTTCCCTGTAACAGTTTGGCCTTTACCGAAAATACTTTTCGGCGTAAATAGGATAAAGTGTCACCTGTCAAAAATGGCGAAGACTTGAATAGAGGTGTGACGTCAAGGGCGCATTGTCGGTGGTGTATGTATGGTGTGGGAGAGATCGGTGTACCTTCTCAACACCTGGTCACTGATCGATTGGTTCTCTTTGGTCATGAGCATAATGAATGGACACTTACGGACGAGTGATTGCGTGGACGATCTTTTAACAACCAATAAACCTGAAAGAAATGAAGTGCAATTAATTGTAATTAAAAAATCGGCCACGAAAGACTTCGTACCGAAAACGAGCAAAAAAATTATGTTACTGAATGTTATAGCGGCAACAAATACATTATCTGTGAAGATTTCAACTAACTATCACAGTTTAAAGCAGCCTGGTGACAGACGGACAGACAGACAGCGACGTCTTAGTAATAAGGTTTTCGTTTTGCTCTGGCTGAGGAACTCTGAAAACTGAAAACTATATCGTTATGTTTATAATACTGTAAAATTCGGAAGCCTTGCACTTAAACTTCATAGAAGATTTCTGAATTTTCCAGTGCAGTATTATAAAATGGATAATGTTTTAACAAAATTTTGATCATCCAGAACTTTAACTGTAATATTGAAATTTCGTCAAAGCTTCAATCTCCATATTAAGACGATCCTGACTCCACAGTAGTTAGTTTTTGAGCTTACTCAGGCCTTCGTATATAGAACTACATACGAGAATCTGAAGGTAAGGACCACTAGGAACTGCGGTCCCAGTTCAACAAAAAATTCAATATCATTACAAATCGTGATTTTCTTTTCCAAATATATAATCGAACTTTAAAAGTGACTTAAAAGCGACTTCATTACTCAAGAAACGGGGGTTTTCTGAAGATTATTAAATGATATTAATCGCTTTTAAACTAAGTATTATTTTTCATTTCCTAAAGTGCGTAGTTGGTTCTATTTTTTGAAAAAAGAAAACATTTTCTTTTGTTTGGGGGACTCCCTTGTGTTGTCCGAGTTGCCTGAGGAATAAAACAAGTGGGACCGTGCTATTAGTTTTTATGCGGTTGTGTAACGGTGCGTCGTAACACACCGTTTATTTTGTCCTAGGTTTCCGCATCCAAACTTTTTGTTTTTGATCTTTAACATTTTTTATTATTCAATTTTCGAAATTTGAAATTTTGAGTACGCGAATTGCTCTTTCTGAATGTCAGTTTTTAAAAAATTGTTCCATAAGGTTTTATTCTTTAAGTTCTGATATAAGTAAGACGGGTGTGACGTCACGCGCTGTTTCAGTCTCGTGACAATGACCGTAATACTCGAATATTTGTTTTTTTTTCATAATTAATTTAAGCGATATTATAAATATAAAAAGCATAAAAGTGTGATTATTGGTAATATGTATTATGTAATTATGTAATATGTATTATTTTCATTTAATGTCTTAAACCCGTATTGTATGAGTTACTCTATTAAAACGTAATAGTTGGACCAGACGCGGAAGGAGATGAACCGGCGACACTAAAGCGCATTTTCATTGGTTCATATAGCGCCCGGATGTGATATTATTACATGCGGAGTACGCTCGCAGGCAGCATAACTATTTTTATTAGGGTTCCGTGCACTATTACTAAGACTCCGCTGTGCGTCCGTCTGTCAACAGGTAATATCTCATAAACCGTGACAGTTGAACGGTTGAATTTTTTCACAGACTATTTATTAATGTTGCCGCTATAATAACAAATACTAAAAAACAGAGTTTTTTTTTATAACAACTGCGCTATTGTTTGTCCCGTGTTCGGAGATATAATATGTAATATATTTTCGACCAATGAAAAAGGCTCATCAGGTTCTTTGTACAAAAACGGTCGATGATAGCCATTCTAACTTTATTCTGAGCTCTATGGTTTCTGTCTTACAAGAGTTCGGCAGTGAGGGTTCTATATAATGCAAATATTAGCACACAAAGAGCGAACGTTGCCCACACTCACTGTCCATATGTAAACGCGGTATGTTTACCAGAATCGTACAGTAAACAGACTCGCGACGACGCGCCGAAACTCGTAATCCATCAACCGTAGAAAATCTATCGTTAATCATGTACCTACCGACCGCCCACGGCCGCCGACCGGCATGTCGCCGCAGCTACACGGATCATTAGAGGTTATTAGACTCTGCGGCTTATACATACTTGCATATACATATGTCACTTTCAAAGACAGATAACTTTCGTTGAACGAAATAAGAAGCATACATTTTGGGTGGGTTATATTTAAAATAAAACTATTATTATGAGAAACGTAACCGAAATAAAGTCGCGGTATATGCATTGGACAGTGTGAACTATCGTGAAGCAGCGCTATTCTTAGCGCTGCTTAAACCTTAAGCTTTAAAAAAGGGCAACATTTGCAGGGCTCACATTAAAAACCTCTTTGGCCCAAGTGTGATATCGAGTAATTTTCCAATAATTGTAATGAGTAATTAATCATTCATCAACCTCTACTTACCCGTATTTAGTTAAAAACCTCTCATGTACTTTCGCGATTGTTGTATCTTGTCTATTTTTATATTTTAATTAGCCAGCGGCTTTGCCCACGTGGTCTTGCATTATGCATGTAAATCTTTCTCTTGAATCACTTTAAAATACGTCGTGTAGTTTATTAGTTCACAGCGACAAAGGGAAGCGACTTAAATTAGCGAGCGATTTTTAATTTTAAAAATACTGTATTAGTGTGCAAAGATCTTAGAATTGTTTACTTCCTACTAGTTGTTGCAATGATAAAAATGATATTTTTTTACTAAATTCTTAATTAAGAACGATAAAATAAGCAGTTTAAAATAAACTACCTTCTAGTAGGTCATACATAGCCCATTCAATTCGATTCCATCTATAAGGGAAGGCCTGTAAAGTTGCCTGCCCTAGAAAGTTGGTGGTAACTTTTAAAACTACAAACAAGAAGCAATTTCGTAAACACTTAAAGGTTTGTTATTTACTATTTTCCCGCGACTTCGCTCGCAAAAATTATAGCTTATATCATACTTCGTATGATGTAGCTTGCTGTTGATAAAATAATTTTCATGAATCAGTATTTTTGAAGATTACCCCCCTAAAACAAACAAAGGTAGAAACTACCTTTTTATAATATTAGTATAGTTATTTAATCTTATAAAACGTTTAGAATTTCCGAAGGAGGTAATAAGCAAGCTGAAAATACAACTAAGCTTTTTGAGGTGAATATTTTCTGATATGTATTTCGTTTATCTTTTTTTTGTTCTTCGTTTTATGGTGATGTCATTGTAGTTAGGTGATTTTAGAGAACTTATGAAAATTGTCGAAAATTAATCCTTATTCTAATTGGATGGGAGTATTGGACTTGTATTAAATGTTATTTTGGTGACCGAAAATATAGATAATAAAATATAGATCTTGACCTTGAAATCATTGGAAACTTCAGATAACACAGTCTCATTTACATACCTATTTAATTTTAGAGTTCGAATGTAATGTTCCACAAATAGGGATTTATGATTATTTCGTAACCTAGCCTAGCTAAGAACATATCATGTCATGTAAAAAGATGTTATGTTCTTACCTAGTAAATAATTCAGTACCTTCCCGTAAATCTATAAAAGAACAGTTGTAAGTCTCGCCAATATTATAAATGCAAAAATGTGTGTGGATGGATGTTCGTTACTCTTTGACTCGAAAACTATTAAACGAACTTTAATTAAATGTAGTGTACGTATAATACCCACTTAGATATCGTTAAGCTATTTTTTATTCTTAAAAACGGTTCCCTATGTTATATATTTTTATATTGAAAACGATCTTCGTGATCGCTCTGGGCTTGAAGGTAGACGCAGGTTCGATCGAACCTTTAAACTAATTTAAAAAAATGGTACCGTATAATTATTACCAATATTTCTATATTTAAGACGCTGTCACAGAGAAATAGAAGAAGACACTACCATAGTATAACACAGTACAGTTTTATAAAACTCATAACCAATCCAAAATACTATTTATAGATAAATAAATTATGGATAGAAGAGTATCTGCAAGGTACATAGTTAGATAGGTATGTTTTTCGGCACGAACGATAAGTACAAGACTGCGCGCGTGCTGCTAGTAATTTAGCGGGCTAACATGGCCGACGCGTTCAGGGTTGTCACTTGCTACAAAATACATTTATTCTTTTGCCTGTAGTACGTGGTACGTGGACTTATGTATATACTTAAATATAAAACAATCGATCAGTGTAAAACTAATTAAAAATAAAATAAGATTTCTCGAAAATAATTATTGAAGATAGTCTAGCTGTAATAATTAACAGGGACATGCTTCGTGGAAATAATAACGAAATTGTTTTACAGCGTGAAGTGGAAAGACGTAGAAGGTAAAAGTCGATGGAGACCAAGAGCCACCTTCGATGATAACAATTTGATCACATATTATTCGATCTTAGAAGTCATAAAAACTAGCGAAAAATTTATATATCGAAAAAACGTGAGAGATTAGTAAATACCATGCCTTGTATCTCTTGTTATCTTTGCTTACCGCAAAAGAACCGGCGTGAAATTATAGATAAAAAAATATGATAGTAGTAGTATCGATGATTATTTGATTTGATCTGAATTATTCGATTCTTTGATCTGAAATCAATAATATCGATGATTTTTGATCTAAACTAAATAAATTAATGACAGAAAAATTGTAGATTTTGACAGTGTGGTTTGTGCAATACTATATCCCATTTTATTGCTTGTAGAGTTTAACATAGGCGTCACTTCACGGACAATAATACGTCTTCGATTAGGGCTATCAAATTACTTAATTATATTGTCGCATTTATATTATGGTAAGGAGTTCTAAACGATATATTTATTGTTTTATAGTTTTCCAGTTTTACGTCGATTTTAAATCTTTGTGCTTACTTCTCATAAAGTCATCATCTGTGTCGTTTATACGTCCACTTAGTCTCATCATCTCGTCAGCTTCAAAGATATATTCCTGTTATAGAGTCTTCTTGTTTTGGCATATATCTCAATAGATTATTTTTATACCGAATTTTAAATCTTATATATATTATAACATGTGATGGCAGCCCTACGCTGGTTTAGGTAGAGAACGGGGACGCGTCGCGGGCGCTGCGTCCGGTCGCTATCGCGCGCCGGAGATCGGAATCGTTGACATCGCGCCAGCGCGCAGTGGAATGACCGGCCGCTAATTGTCGCCTCACCTTCGCGCAAGGGCGGCCTCGCGACGACCACGTCTCCCCCCACTCCACTCCCTGTACGCTAAACCCCCCCTTGCGATATGCGTCACGTTACCTATGACTAAACCAACTAACCATTTATTTTTATCGCAAAATAACACTGCAGGCGTATTGCTCTTTTGTTTTTTTCCAAGTAGGCACTGATTGCATTCGTAACAGTTAAAACTCAGTGATGGTTTTGAATTGATGAATTATTTTCTATTACAATCTGCGTTATCGCTGATTAACTTAAGCGAGAGAATATTTTCAAAAAGTTTAAGAAAGTAGTTAAGTTGATTTCCTAAAAACTAGCATTCCAATAAGCGCTAGATTTCACAAAAATAGCACTATAAAATTTCTTCATAAGAAATTTCATTACATAAAGCGCTGTATTTTACAAAAAAGATAGCACTACAAAAAGCTCTAGATATTGCGATAAATTGATTACAGTTTTTCTTGAATTAAGTGAAAACAAAAAAAATATTCATATTTTTGCTTGTAGGTTACACGGAAAGCTTCGAGTAACAGTGCTTACACTCGGAACAGAATCTGAAAGCGTTACATGTAGCGCCAAAAGCGCTAAAACGGCAGCATTGGTTTGCTGGCAGCCTGTCATAGTTCATCGATATAGACATCGAATGCCTCCTACACCTCCTATACGTCACGCGCGTGCTGTGCCCAGTGTGCCATCTCCTGCCTGCGCTCGTCACATGTCATTCTGTCACACGTGAACAGTATTTTAGGCGTCTGCTCGCAGTTTCACGAATGACGTTAAAACTTTATTAGTCAAAACCTACTTTAGCAGATAGCGGCCATTGCCATATTACCATTACTAGCCCGAGTAATCATTCAAATTCTAGCATAAACGTCAAATTTTTGTATTGGAAATCTTAGTTCCGTTTATGGTTACGTTTCCGTTCTGTTAATAAAGAAAAAAAAACTATTTTATTTTTAGCAATTAGAGTGAAAATTTGTGTGTAACACAGCGCCGTATGTTACAAAACCCATTATATCTTGGTTTCTAAAACTATCACTCATATAATAGTTTAGCCCCATGTATAACAAAATATATAATTATTTTGAACGCCATAAATTTCTGTAACAACGCCAGTATTAGACGGCACTACCTTTTGTGGACTAAAATAGTAAAACCAAATCCCAGTCAATGCCTCTGTCGCGCCGTAAGAGCCAGGTTACCGCGCCTTTATATGCCAAATTCGCCTGAGCCTGTTGAGTTCGTCTATGCTTGATTTTCTTTGAGTTGCCAAAGCTGTGTCGTAACCGCGAATAAACTACCTACTAACGTACGTCACACACAGCGGGAGTTTATATTATTTTCTCGGGTCCGTGGTTTACCAACAGTTTCTGCCTTCTATGACAACGGCATTTTCTTTATTTTTTAATTTATCGATACCTATTAATAAAAGTAAAAAAAAATTGCTAAATTGTATCAAATTATGCATTTCGTATGCACGCAGTAATTTTTATAACAAATTAATTGTATTTCCCCTCTTTTACCTGACAGCGAAGCGAAAAGGAGGGTTATGATTTTGGTCAGTATGTATGTATGTAAGAATGTTCATCTGTTCTCTTATAACTTCGAAACTTCTCATCGTAATTGGACAGATGAGAAGCTTCTTAGTTGTTCGCGTGCTATATAGGCTGGGTGACGTTACATTAAATTGGCAAGAGCGCCCTCGAGAGAGCTTAAAGTAAGAAACTAAAAAAATATGTTATTTAATCATTCCGTGTAGCTTGTCAAACGAAAGGGCTTAATTAGCACATAAGTCAGCAGCAGCGTAGCCGTATGCCACAACAGTTTGTTTTGTTATGATCAGTGGCATACAGTGGCTACTCTGTCCTTTGATCATCGCTATTATAATAAAGCTATCGCTCTAAAATAAATTTCTTGCCTTAAACTTTTTAGAGCGTGATTTAGTGGTCGGGTTTAAGTTCTTTAACTTATTTTTGTTGACAAGGACCAAGTAAGTATTACCTACTATAGAAATTACTATCTATCACTGCCTGCCTTAGGTATACGAGTATCAACGGAAGCAAATGAAATGGCATCAATCGATTGGAAATACCTCATTCTTTTCAAAGAAGATTCGCCTCCCAAAAAACAATAATTCGTAATCATTTCTATTCCACCCATCAAACTGTACAAAACCAAATTGGAAGTTTTTAACATAAACAATAACTTTATTCTCGCTGCTCCGACATTGTTGTGATTACAATCAGCCGTTCCCAGACCGGCTTTCGCTTTCATTCATGCCCAATGCCCAACTAAAACAAACTTTATTTCAATTTATAAATGTGTGTATTTCCTGGGTGCTCACTGCGCATGTGTGAGTTCCAGCCGTCATAGATTAAGCCTCGTCATCTGACTAAGTTTAATGCCAATCGAAAATCTCATTCTGAGAGAAATAATTACATTTCTCTGATTGTGGAAATATTAATAATATAAATACTATTTCGAGCTTCTTTATATTTTGGTTGGTACGTTAGACTGTTGCTTGGCATCTATGTGAATAATTAAATGTTGTTCTCTGATTGCGAATTCACTATAAAAAAAATCGAATCAAAGTAGCTCATGGTGACCAAGAATTTATTATTTCTATCTATACTTCGAAGAGTGCTTTTTGACGTCTTCATTTAATTTTACACTCATTAGCACTCACCAATCCCTATTATGCACGCATGGTGGTTCACGGCTCGATTTCCTTAGGCGTTTCTAACCATAGGGAAGATCTTGTAATCCAGCAGTGGAACATTAAAAGCTGTTAAAGTAAAACCTCACATTTTTTCAGTAAAATGTTTTTGGGAAAATCATATTTTAATGAGGTTGCGTGCACAAATGATACTTAAAGCAAGTATGCAAATCTAAATCTATTTTAAAAAGGAAGTTTTTGATTAATAATTTGCTTGCATTGAATAGGCTCAGAAACTTTGGATCGATTTAAAAAATTCTTTCACCAATGGGAAACTACGGAAAAACAACTAGTAAAAGGAGACTGAAACAGTTACATATAATTTTGGAGTGAAATAGTGTGATTTGATAGATTCAAATGTCTTTTTTCATTCACTGAAAATTCGTGGTTTCGTGAAAGTGAGGTTATGTTATAATCTATAATTAATAACTGATTTCTGAGGATCAGATATGTTCTTTAAGCACTTGTGCTTATTATATTTAGTATTGAAGTCGTGACTGAAAGTCATAGATAAATACTGTAAATAGTAAATAGTTAGGTAGAGAGTCTTTAACTGTAAATTAAAATATTATATTTATATTCATATTCTATTATAATTAAAGCATCATCAAGAAATTGTGAGGATGGAACGATGACCTTGGTACCTAACCCAGCTTAGGTAACATATTACGCACATGATATGAGCGCAGTAGTCTACAGTGCGTCTGTCTACAATGCAATTGCAGTAATACATAAGAATGGCATAAAAAGTCCTTCCTCTGCGAGTACTGTCGACTAAAATATAAATAAAATATGTTTTTTGGCTTTGGCCTTTGGCTTTTGCCAGGAATTACTTGTAGCCTATAGCTCTCTAAGAAAGCTGCCACTGACCCGCTTGCACACTTCTTCAGTCAAACCATAATTTCCTCTCAAATGTTCACCATAGTAGGAATGTGCCTGGTTGATCTAATACGTTTCTATAGTATCAGTATTAGTTGACTTTCTGGAAGCTGAGGAAAATCATTAAATTTATCAGTATGCACTGTTATAGTTTCAAAATTTGCTCGTCGCTTGTTATAATCATTTCTAATAATAAATTGAGTACCATTTCTCTAATACAAAGTGGAATTCTGTATCCTTTTGTTTAACGACATTCCTTCTTCTAGAGTCAATAGTTCTCATATAATCTAGCAAAATAATAGTGGTTTCCGATGGTTGGTCTCAATTATGTGTGGTTTAAGTACATCATCCTCTTTTTGACAATGTTGATGGTCTAAACACCATATGGACAGCGGCCTGTCTGCAGCCATCCAACAAGCATGACATATGTGACTGGTTTGCACAAGCCAGCAGTAAAATCCAAATTATCAATTCCAAGTCAGTCGGGTGAACAATCTTCGGTGTCCAGTGAAAAAAACAAGGGGTCTTCAAGTTAGGTAGAATCACAATCCGTAAAAACAAAGCAATGGTCATTGAAAAATAATAAACACCCGAAAAGCACAATACGAAACGAGTAAGAAAGCGTGAATGAACTGTCGGAAGTCAATGCCAATCAGTAATATATAGTTATCTGCCGACAATGCTAATCAGCTTAGTTGTCACTGTAGTGCATAGACTCCAACTACATCCGATTCTAATCGATATGTATGTCGTAATTATCTATTGAATTTCATGTAGTAACCATATTTAATTTATTTAAAGCTAAGTATGCATAGTGACATATGTATATAATAATTTTATTAGAGTTAACTATATATTTTAAGAGTTTGCTTATTGAGACCGTGACAAACATATTGTTTACTATCGATTTAATTTAATCGATAATCTAATGAATCCATGATTTCATCCTTTTCATATTTCTCCGCTTCCTGATTGATATTGGAGCTCATTTTTTGGTAAATTAGGATAGAAAATATTGACTGTTTTTTTGGATCACATCTCAACTTATTACATTTTGAGCCCATCAATTTCCGACTCATTTACTTAAAAATGAATAGTATGAAATTTTTTTTAGGTTTTCAAAAGTTACTTTCTAACGAATCGCCCATCTATAAAATACTATAATAAAATTTCTCATCTTTGGCACATCACAGTCGCAAACACATAAATATGTAGGAGGTATCGCCGCAGAGAAACTTGTAAAAAGTTATGAATGAAACCGAGAGTGCCCGTAGTAGAGTTGTAGACCGCCCCCCCGCGCCCTCCCTGGCGCCCTCTCCTCCCTCTCCCCTCTACTCCGACGATTTGTTTCACGCATTAGTTTTATTTTGTTTTGACTCGTTTTACGGAACATTTTAATGATTTGTCGTCAGTATTGTATTATGATGCTGTTACTTTTTTCTTATTTATTTAACGATTATGATATTAAACCTTGAACTTTTTGTTATTTTGGTGTCGCTATTTACTATGATTTACGTTTAATTTTCAAACACGAAGATAAACGTACTATGAATTTGATTTAAATCGGAAATTTTCTAATTAAAATTAGATTTACATTGATCAGTATTTAGTTGTTTTAAAATTATATAACAGTGTAATAATTATTACAACTGACATCTGACTTCTATTGTTTCATAATGATTTTTTTGTGTATAATTCATTTAGAGTTAGCATGAAACTGACGAGAGAGTGAGACCAAATAGTGTAACACGTTAAAAAAATTAAGGATAAAGTGTAAAACATTATTAATCGATGAAGATAACAAAGGAGGCTTTCTACAAGTCGACACGTATATCCACCAGACAATAATAGGAGTATCTTGATTACACCTATAACCAACTCTATTGTTTTTATTTACATACAAATATAATTTAATAGACAACAATAATTAAATATAATTAAAAAGGGTTTTTAATCTTCGACTTTTTCGACTTCGTTTAGAGCTGATGTCGGCCAAAACACGTCTTGAACGAGTGGAAGGGAAAAAAAAATTGGGCGATTCAAAAGTAATAGAAATTAGTTTATTTGAATAAAGATACTTTGACTTTATTATTCTAATCAGGGGATAAAATTATAGTATTATATAAGTACATGTCTACTATACATATTTTAGATTAATAAAAAGAAATTATCAACACTGTTGACGACAAAATTTTGTTTGTTTGTCCGGCAGGTAGATTGTTGAAAAATGTTAAAAAAGTAATATTTTATTTTTTCAAAATCATTAAATTACGGCGATACATCGAGTTAAAATGTCACATGACGTCACGCTTTTGTACATTTTCTACGAAACTGTGACGTAGCGAAGCCCCACTCCGCAACTTTAATATCTGCTATCTAAGTTGTTTCTTTAGAAATTGAAGTAAAAAAAATACTTATCTAATATTTTTCTTTATTATTTTTTTAACGTCGTCATCACTATTACATATTGAGATTAATGAAATTTAATATAATCATAATTCCTTTATTTTTGTACAAATACCGATTATATAAATATTTGAGGCCCTGAATTCTAAGCTAGTTTTACCTGCATTATAGAAGATAGTATCTCCTCAATGTCATTTCAATATTTAGATATGTACTAAGTACAAACAAGTGGGAATCAGCATCATTTATGTCTGTATTTCCCGTTTATAATCTCGATATAGGTAACACAAGGATTTCCTATGACATAACTCGTCGCTTGGAAACGGTACTCTAGTATGACATATTGTAGGAGATCCCGGCCTATATGTAGACTAAGATACCTTGAAACTGCACCTCCTACATTTATAGTGGTATTGATCATATACATATATAACTTATCTACATATAGCACACATGGTATGTGCACACTGGTCCTTTATAGCCACTGCTCTGTCCATTTTCCATGACGTTGCAGCTGCCAGCCGCAGGGTAAAGCTGCGTGCTCTTTCATAAGCGTTAGAGTTTTGAATACAATAATTATAATGATAAATTAAATATACTATCAAGTCCTGTCATGAGGAGACTAATCCCTGATGTGGGTTTCGTTGTTCTCTAATTTTAAAATATTTTTATGAATATTAACAATATGTTGAAATAATAATCTTTAAGCATTAGGAGCTCGCGTTCGTACACTAAATATTACTCACTTTTACAGAGTAATAATGTCCATATAAATTTGAAACCGAATTAATAATGAAGGTATTACATCATAGGCTTACTTATATATCAAGATATATAATCATGTTATATATTCGTTGGTATTTATCAGCGAACTCTGATTATAATTAAGTAAATTATTAAACATAATAGAATAATATTCGGGCGTTTAATGGTTACTCATCATAACTGCAACCATATTATCAACCAATAGTAAAATTATTTTGTATTGGACATTTGATAAACTATTTGCATATGGCGGCTTTTTTTATTTTTATGTTTAAATATTGTATATGGTCAGATTGGTCAGTATCAAGTAACTATTTAATATTAAGACCCGCTACGTCTCGTAGCAAGCGATAACCTTAGCTATAGCAGTGCCATCAGAGGAGTCCGTATTCTAAGCTCGCTCGTGCCGCGTCTTACTATGGCGGCACCTGATATGTGTGCTCTCCTCTATGTACACGGTGTACGGCTATGTGCTTCGTGTAATTATGTAACCAGCTGATATTCCAAGTACTAGTAGTGGCTTTGAAATGCAATTCCACCCTGACGAAGTCGCGGTAGATAGGATGCAACTAATCAATATTATATATATGTACTCCATGAACAGTTGTGAGTATGTGTCAGCTAGATTTGAAATTTTTATTGAAAGATATATTAATTATTTGTCTTCTTTGATATCTGAGCTTTTATGACACGCTAGCTGGTTTCCTGTAACTTCGCCTGCTAAATTTATACTCTATGTCACCTGCATATGAGGTAAGCTCCCGTAGCCGAACAAATTTTTCAAATCGGTGAAAGTGCTTTGAAAACACGCTTGGATAATTATTGATATTTGCTATTTGAAATAGGTACAATAGGAATAGACGTGAATTAAAATTATGAATTCCTTGGCCTGAAAACATTATAAAGACTGGAATCGGAATCTTTCTTTGCTTAAGTCTGAACTGTTGAATATCATACCAAATGAGCTGGAATCTTATATGATATCCTTGACATTTTGGCTCGACTCTGTGACTCTTTACTGCAGTACATTTACTTCCTAAGCCCGGTCTTAGGTTTCCAAAGTCCGAGTTTCTCGGAAATCGAAGCTAAACCTCTCCAGCAATTCTATGAAACTGTACAAATGGATTGTAGCTAGATAAAATAAAATACATACCATTTTCATTATTATTATTTCTTTAAATAAATACATAATAAAATATGTATCACATATATTCTTAGGTTAGAAGGAATTATTACATAAACATAGTTTTTTTTAATTAAAACTTTAAAATTATTGTACTTAATACAGAGTCAGGACAATATATATCCTTAAATATATATGTGACAATACACAACAACAGGATCTTATAACAATTATGACTAAAACATATCAAACGTTCATTAAAGTTAAAACGCATCTTAGCAATGTCTTAAATAGCAGTCAAATTAAGTAGCGTCGCACCCTTGTTTGAGCGCTTAATAAGGTGTTATTTACGGATCTTTGACAGCTGATCACCTAGCAACCGTACCTGTGTTATTTTTGTCGATGGTTGGATTAATTTTAATTTCTTTTTTATACACCTTGCCTTTCATTTTGGCATCAAATAACACCCATGTGAGCGTTAGTATCCTGATGTTGTTCTCTAAATCACATCTGCATCTATAGAGTCTTCTTCAGAGAAAACGGAACCTTAGTATTTGATAGATAGATGTGACGTAACACAGATATGTTCAAACATGTAATTCCCTGGTGCACTTTGGGCAGATCGGCAGCGGGCGGCGAAATAATTCTTTGTCGACATCCACTCACAGAATGAGCTGACTCGCCTTTCCGCTTAGCACTCCTGTTATTGCTACACGGTTTGCAAGGCACGGTAGCAATTACTTTTCTTTTTTATATTATTTTATATCGACGAAAGTAAAATAAGATTGTTTCGCCTATACTGCCTATTGTTTTTTAAAGAGCTTTGAAAAAGCGGCCAAGATACGTTAAAATTACAATTGTCTACTGGTCAAATCAAATCAAATCAAATCAAATCAAATCAAATCAAATCAAATCAAATCAAATCAAATCAAATCAAATCAAATCAAATCAAATCAAATCAAATCAAATCAAATCAAATCAAATCAAATCAAATCAAATCAAATCAAATCAAATCAAATCAAATCAAATCAAATCAAATCAAATCAAATCAAATCAAATCAAATCAAATCAAATCAAATCAAATCAAATCAAATCAAATCAAATCAAATCAAATCAAATCAAATCAAATCAAATCAAATCAAATCAAATCAAATCAAATCAAATCAAATCAAATCAAATCAAATCAAATCAAATCAAATCAAATCAAATCAAATCAAATCAAATCAAATCAAATCAAATCAAATCAAATCAAATCAAATCAAATCAAATCAAATCAAATCAAATCAAATCAAATCAAATCAAATCAAATCAAATCAAATCAAATCAAATCAAATCAAATCAAATCAAATCAAATCAAATCAAATCAAATCAAATCAAATCAAATCAAATCAAATCAAATCAAATCAAATCAAATCAAATCAAATCAAATCAAATCAAATCAAATCAAATCAAATCAAATCAAATCAAATCAAATCAAATCAAATCAAATCAAATCAAATCAAATCAAATCAAATCAAATCAAATCAAATCAAATCAAATCAAATCAAATCAAATCAAATCAAATCAAATCAAATCAAATCAAATCAAATCAAATCAAATCAAATCAAATCAAATCAAATCAAATCAAATCAAATCAAATCAAATCAAATCAAATCAAATCAAATCAAATCAAATCAAATCAAATCAAATCAAATCAAATCAAATCAAATCAAATCAAATCAAATCAAATCAAATCAAATCAAATCAAATCAAATCAAATCAAATCAAATCAAATCAAATCAAATCAAATCAAATCAAATCAAATCAAATCAAATCAAATCAAATCAAATCAAATCAAATCAAATCAAATCAAATCAAATCAAATCAAATCAAATCAAATCAAATCAAATCAAATCAAATCAAATCAAATCAAATCAAATCAAATCAAATCAAATCAAATCAAATCAAATCAAATCAAATCAAATCAAATCAAATCAAATCAAATCAAATCAAATCAAATCAAATCAAATCAAATCAAATCAAATCAAATCAAATCAAATCAAATCAAATCAAATCAAATCAAATCAAATCAAATCAAATCAAATCAAATCAAATCAAATCAAATCAAATCAAATCAAATCAAATCAAATCAAATCAAATCAAATCAAATCAAATCAAATCAAATCAAATCAAATCAAATCAAATCAAATCAAATCAAATCAAATCAAATCAAATCAAATCAAATCAAATCAAATCAAATCAAATCAAATCAAATCAAATCAAATCAAATCAAATCAAATCAAATCAAATCAAATCAAATCAAATCAAATCAAATCAAATCAAATCAAATCAAATCAAATCAAATCAAATCAAATCAAATCAAATCAAATCAAATCAAATCAAATCAAATCAAATCAAATCAAATCAAATCAAATCAAATCAAATCAAATCAAATCAAATCAAATCAAATCAAATCAAATCAAATCAAATCAAATCAAATCAAATCAAATCAAATCAAATCAAATCAAATCAAATCAAATCAAATCAAATCAAATCAAATCAAATCAAATCAAATCAAATCAAATCAAATCAAATCAAATCAAATCAAATCAAATCAAATCAAATCAAATCAAATCAAATCAAATCAAATCAAATCAAATCAAATCAAATCAAATCAAATCAAATCAAATCAAATCAAATCAAATCAAATCAAATCAAATCAAATCAAATCAAATCAAATCAAATCAAATCAAATCAAATCAAATCAAATCAAATCAAATCAAATCAAATCAAATCAAATCAAATCAAATCAAATCAAATCAAATCAAATCAAATCAAATCAAATCAAATCAAATCAAATCAAATCAAATCAAATCAAATCAAATCAAATCAAATCAAATCAAATCAAATCAAATCAAATCAAATCAAATCAAATCAAATCAAATCAAATCAAATCAAATCAATCAAATCAAATCAAATCAAATCAAATCAAATCAAATCAAATCAAATCAAATCAAATCAAATCAAATCAAATCAAATCAAATCAAATCAAATCAAATCAAATCAAATCAAATCAAATCAAATCAAATCAAATCAAATCAAATCAAATCAAATCAAATCAAATCAAATCAAATCAAATCAAATCAAATCAAATCAAATCAAATCAAATCAAATCAAATCAAATCAAATCAAATCAAATCAAATCAAATCAAATCAAATCAAATCAAATCAAATCAAATCAAATCAAATCAAATCAAATCAAATCAAATCAAATCAAATCAAATCAAATCAAATCAAATCAAATCAAATCAAATCAAATCAAATCAAATCAAATCAAATCAATCAAATCAAATCAAATCAAATCAAATCAAATCAAATCAAATCAAATCAAATCAAATCAAATCAAATCAAATCAAATCAAATCAAATCAAATCAAATCAAATCAAATCAAATCAAATCAAATCAAATCAAATCAAATCAAATCAAATCAAATCAAATCAAATCAAATCAAATCAAATCAAATCAAATCAAATCAAATCAAATCAAATCAAATCAAATCAAATCAAATCAAATCAAATCAAATCAAATCAAATCAAATCAAATCAAATCAAATCAAATCAAATCAAATCAAATCAAATCAAATCAAATCAAATCAAATCAAATCAAATCAAATCAAATCAAATCAATCAAATCAAATCAAATCAAATCAAATCAAATCAAATCAAATCAAATCAAATCAAATCAAATCAAATCAAATCAAATCAAATCAAATCAAATCAAATCAAATCAAATCAAATCAAATCAAATCAAATCAAATCAAATCAAATCAAATCAAATCAAATCAAATCAAATCAAATCAAATCAAATCAAATCAAATCAAATCAAATCAAATCAAATCAAATCAAATCAAATCAAATCAAATCAAATCAAATCAAATCAAATCAAATCAAATCAAATCAAATCAAATCAAATCAAATCAAATCAAATCAAATCAAATCAAATCAAATCAAATCAAATCAAATCAAATCAAATCAAATCAAATCAAATCAAATCAAATCAAATCAAATCAAATCAAATCAAATCAAATCAAATCAAATCAAATCAATCAAATCAAATCAAATCAAATCAAATCAAATCAAATCAAATCAAATCAAATCAAATCAAATCAAATCAAATCAAATCAAATCAAATCAAATCAAATCAAATCAAATCAAATCAAATCAAATCAAATCAAATCAAATCAAATCAAATCAAATCAAATCAAATCAAATCAAATCAAATCAAATCAAATCAAATCAAATCAAATCAAATCAAATCAAATCAAATCAAATCAAATCAAATCAAATCAAATCAAATCAAATCAAATCAAATCAAATCAAATCAAATCAAATCAAATCAAATCAAATCAAATCAAATCAAATCAAATCAAATCAAATCAAATCAAATCAAATCAAATCAAATCAAATCAAATCAAATCAAATCAAATCAAATCAAATCAAATCAAATCAAATCAAATCAAATCAAATCAAATCAAATCAAATCAAATCAAATCAAAATTATTTATTCAGTCTATGCTGTTACAAGCATTTGTGAAAGTCGATAGCTACGCCATCGGTTCATAAATCTACGACGGGAGACCTTGTACCGAGAAGAATCGGCAAGAAACTCGGCAAGGGCTGCTTTTTTCTCCCTGTTTTATTTCATACAGAGCGTCAAGATTGAAAAATGACTTCATTAAAATTTGAAGTCACTTTCCATTACAATATTACACAATATTAGAGTAAAACAGTATTTTCGTCAATCCAATCACATTTGTAGCCAAAGAAGCTCACCGATTAACAATTTAATATATATGAAAAATGAGCCATATTTAACTCCAAGCAGTTTTGTCGTTTAAATATTCATTAATAGTATAATATCCTTTACTGAGTAGACAATTCTTAATATGGGTTTTAAACTTAGGTAATGGTAAATTTAAAATTTCCATAGGAATTTTGTTATAGTAGTGTACACCTTGATCCATAAATGACGATAGGACCTTCTTTAGCCTGCATGACGGCAAAACAAGTTTATCTTTGTTTCTAGTATTAAAATTGTGTACATGACTATGTTTAATATAATTGTTAATATTGTTTCTAACATAAAGTATACAATTGTATATGAATTGGGAGGCTACTGTTAATATCCCAATTTCTTTGAATTTATCTCTAAGTGATGTTCTTGAACCCAATTGATAAATGGCCCTTACTGCTCTTTTTTGTAAAATAAATATAGACTCTATATCTGCAGCCATACCCCACATCAGAATGCCATATGACATAACGCTATGGAAATAACTAAAGTATATTGTCCTATCTGTTAGTTGTCTAATTTTTTTTATTGCAAAGGCAGCTGAACTTAGTTTTCCTGCCAATAATGAAATGTGAGGATGCCATTGCAATTTAGAACCCAGCGTTACACCTAAGAAGATTGTTGAATCAACCAACTCGAGCTTTTCATTATTAAGTTTAATTTCTGTAAGTTCAGCTTTTACATTAGGTAACATAAACTTTATACATTTCGTTTTTTTTTAGCATTTAACTGGAGATTATTTACAGTAAACAGTCAGTCGTCGGTCAGTCGTCGGTATGGAAATCCATGGGGAGGCTTGTGTTCAGCGATATCGTCACACGGCTGAAATGATGATGAAAAAAATGATGTTTATCTTTAAATAAGTTCGCCATCTTTGTGGGCCGTATGTAGCGGTTGGGATATGCGGTATTTTATCCGCGTCGACACGCGAACTCCCGTTCAAGCTTGCAACTAAACGGCGTAATAAGTTACATAGTTTATACGATATAATAATATCGCCGTCCGCCGATGTTACAGACGTCTTATTTAGCTCATTTAAACTATTTAATAGCCGTTTTGCGGCGACTTCGGTCGCGGATATTATGGCCTATGTCACGCGCGTATGATGTTGCTTCCCGTAAGTAAAAGATTTCTTTAATCATTGCAAACAAACAAGCGATCCGACCTTTCTGCTTGTATTATGAGTACAGATAATCTATTGGAAATTTGATTTAAATCTCACATATTATAAAATAAGCGGCCATAAGCGAGTCGCACCGTGTATTTCTCATGTAATAAGTAAATAACTATTTTTTTAAGCCAATCGGTCCAGTATTTTCAAATAAAAAAGACTGTGACATACGAAAGGAAATGCAAGAAAAAGAAAAAAGCTAAACTAAATAAAAAGCCATTCGCTTTTTCGAGTATAAAACTGTCGTCAAAAAATAATGAGAAAAAACAAATTAATTAATTTGTCATACATACATTCGTTCTATATGCTTGTAAGGCAGTGATATGATTGAGAATTGAGTACCTTGCTTTAGTCAAATAAACGGTGCATATAAAATAATAAACATGATACAATAGAAAAATATACATTTCAAGAAAAGAATGTCTATGTCAAGAAGAAAAAATAAATTACTTGGCTGCTTAGAAACAGTCTTCAACCTTTACATAGTTGAAACCGTTCCATCTAAGCGGTGTGGCTGCCTCTAGCGCTCCCTATCTGGCTCGGGTTACCGCAGCCTCCATGAAATAAGACTTTAATTATTCGGCAACAAACAAATTGAAAGAAAAGCTTAAACACAAAAGACATTTTTGAGATAAATCTATACAATTATTATAAAAATATAAAGATTCTAATTTTTTTGTTTTTTTGTTTGCATTGAGTAATTTTTATAAATACTGATCTGCAGAGCGATTCTATAAATCCAAACCCGAATTCGAATTCACGTCATTTAATGTA
Organism: Diatraea saccharalis; assembly: GCA_918026875.4. Lineage (NCBI taxonomy): Eukaryota > Metazoa > Arthropoda > Insecta > Lepidoptera > Crambidae > Diatraea > Diatraea saccharalis. The sequence goes on from OU893333.1 coordinate 30,665,151, forward strand.
AAAATTATATTGATTTAATTTTTGTAAAAAAATACGAAACGAGACTGATTGATTCATACTTGTCTCAGATATTCTTTTCCTACGTTATCGAAATTCATTTCACTTTTGCCAGGAAACGTTATTACCACTTCAACGTTTAGGGGATGCCGTTTTTCAAATGAATTCAAACAAGTGAGTGAATTAGAATTCGAGTTCCGATTTTTATAGAATCGCTGGGATGAATCATGAAAATTCTTTCACCTACAGGAAGTTACATCATATACGCGGGGGAGATAGGTTATAACTTTCACGGGCTAAGTCGCGGAAAAACTAGCTAGTTATTTATAAAGAACAATGGCGAACTCCCATATAGCTTTGGCCCTGAATTTTTAAAGTCCCGTTCATGAATGAAATATTTTTTTCCTTTAAAAGTTGGGATTAAAAAGATATGGCATAAAATACTTTGTGGGGTTATATATTGCATCTTTGCTTTTTCGTTGAATGGACGTTAAAATGAATAAAAATGGTAACCAGGTTACTCCGTTTAATAAACTAGATTAAAATTATTACATATCTAACAAGATCCAGACACTTATAATAGAAGAAACATTTATAACATATGACTAAACTCTGTGGAGTAAATCCCTTTGCCTTTAATTAAATCATTAAATCATTGAATACACATTGAACTGTCATTGTTATAACTGAATCGATTGCTATTCGGAATCCAAAAGTAATGCAAATATCAACGTTAGTCGAAGAAACATGCTTAATTGTAATTGTTGAATATTAACATAAATATCAAACTCCATGAACGAACACACAACAAACGAACGAAACCAATCACAAAAATATTTATGAAAGTGTTCAAAGACCGTATTTCATATAATATATTATATATAGATTTTATATTGAATATTATTTGACGTTCATTCGCTCAGTCGGTACACGTCATTACATCACATATCTCACTTATTATTAGCAATAAACGGCGACAGATAATATTCTATAGAACATGTTTGAAAAACTCGCGATTAATTGAGAATCGCTTCTTACATCGTTGATGTATCTGATCGATTTTTCAAAAACCATCCAAACTACAACCCTTTGATATACTGGTGGTTTTCAATGAAAGAGAACGGAATCTATTCTATACAATCTTATTTTGAATTTATAATCGATTATTAAGCGTATTAATGGTACTTTAAAGGCAATAGAATTAATTGCAAAGTACAGGAAATGATAATATCCATTAAAATAGATGAACCTTTTATTGCCCGGCGCAACATTCATGAAACACTTCCAAGATATAGTTTTATTATTAAAGTACTTCTGCGTAGACCAGAACATTTCTAAAGGAGATTTTCGCGTTTTGTTTTTGCACTATCATCAGACGTTTTGTTATCTTGATAATAATTAGCAGCATTTAATATTTTAGTTTGGTTTCCCGACATTAACATTCACCATTTTATAGAAATAAAATCTATTAATCATATATTATTTATTTGTCATATTGCCATCCATGTACGGTTTTGTAAATTATGGGGTCCGATTTCGCCATTCTTCTTTATCGCTAAATGTTTTGTTGCGCAAAACAGATAGACTACTGTTACTTTTTTGAGGTGGAAATCAGAAGGTTGTTAATGAAAGAAAAAATAGAAAATTGGGAAAACAACGCTTATACAACTTCAATTATACAATTATATCAATTATACAACTTCACTTAGCTATCGAAATATTTACTAATAAGAAATTTGATATCAGTATGTACTATAAATATTATGAAAAACATGTTTCTATAATGTTCAGAGGCTCAAAAATAATTTAAAATATTTATAGGTAGACACTTTGGCTTACTAATAAGAGGTTACGGAATTGTTAAATATATAGAAAATATATATATAACATGAAATATATTTATTTATTATTTAAAAGACTAAGTGAAGAGCAAATCTAACACTCTCTAGGATCCATCAGCCTTTAGTTTTAGAGACAGTCGTCAAAAGTGAAGTTGTTATGTAATGAGTAATCTCGAGAGTGTATTTTGACGTTGAACTGTCACCAGAGATTAAAACATAATATTTAAAAGTCTGCACATAAACACAAAGAAAAATGGAGTAAAAATTAAACAGACTTAATAGAAAAAAGTTAAAATTAAAAGGACCTCCCTCTGAGAGTCACTAACTTTCATCTGATTTTTCACTAAGAAATAACTCTGTCTCAATATTCTCAATATTTTGTAATTCAAAATGACTACACCATGTTTTTAAGAGTTTTATCAAAATTTTGTAAATTCACCATTTGGCTGTGATAGGATAAATCACGGATTTTAAAAAAATCACAGGTTAGCCTAATATTCACTATTTTTCCATTTCTTACCATAGTTCTACCTATCATTTATTGAAAAAAAAAAATATATATATATGTGGTTGTGTCTTGAATATAGTATAGTCATCTACAAATATTAATTTAAGTATATAGTTTCTTTCATTCTAAACACTTCCTCATTCTATAAAAAAAAAAAATTATGTTTTAATTCAATTCTTTTTTACTAAATTTCTCTCATGCAAAAATTAAACAGACTTTTAAATACACGTATAGCACAACTTATGTCAGTCAGTCATTCCCAAAACTAAATTGTTGCTTTATTTGTTTTTCGTATTATATATCAATGTTTTGTTTGAATAAACGTTGAATGCACATTATCTTGTTTACTAGACTGGCGTACGAGGCAACTGAAATGCATCGTATGGTTATTAAGATTTGCAAGCGTAGCAAAGCTGGTCCGAACAAGGGCGTCCACCTCAGCACTGTGCATGTAGCAAACTAGAAGATATATACGTATACAATAAGGTATATAACGCTATGTACTTACGCTACATAAACCGAATGGCCGGACCCGACCAAAATACTGGCACCTGACGCTCGCGAGAACCCAGATAACACTCGTGTCACAGTGTAAACGATAGCGGTTGGTTTATGTTTTTTTTTTTCAAATGAAACGATTGACTTTGTAATTATCACTGGTAAAATAAAAAAAATAAAAAAATCACGGATTTTAATAAATTATTTAACCAATTTCAACCTTATTTTATTAAGGTATGCAGTATTCAATCTAATAATACTTCATTAGCGCTATTCTTATTGTAACGTTTATTTAACGGTACTATAAATCATATAAGCAAAAGAAGATTTATTTTACTGTTGGTTTTTAATAAATATAGATACTATAGCTTTTAAATATCGTCAGTTTATAATCCTATTATAATGATTAATGTCTAGTGTAATAAACTGTCGATTTTACAATTTTACGGTGACAGACACACAAATTCAATTACGTGCAACTGAACCATCGTATATTTCTCCATAGATTGAGACACTGATCATCAACAATTACATGATCATGAGTTTGCGTACAATAATTAGCTGATAATATCTTTTGGCTGATAATTCTTGTACCCCGTCAGTTTGACACTTGACGTTTTTCTGTATATTTTTATAAAGCATTGTACGAAACACTAACCTATTTACGCACATAAATGTAATCCTAAAGTTTTTCCTCATTTAAAATTAACTTACTGTTTTCCCGCGACTTCGCACGCGTAAATGGTAGCCTTTATAACCCGCGTATGTAAAATAAACAAACAAAGTTAGAAATTGTACCTTTTTTAATATTAATATAGATTAAGCCATGTTCTCCGCTCCTCTTATGGCTATATCCGCTGTGTGAGGTAGCTCGAGCCTCACAAAGCCTGCCGCAGCGGTCGCCCGTCTTACCGAAGCCGACCGATTCGCTTATATACCCGCTACGTAGCCGTTATATAACTGTTATATATCTGTCATGTATTTATAGGCTGTTGACATAGTAATCACGCCGTCTCTGAAGATAGTAGAACGTTCAGGAATAGTTGGGGGGCGAGGAATCAGGCTCGGATGAATCTCTAAATACCTGAATGCTTTATTTTAGAAAACATTAAAGTCCAAATTTTGAATAAAAAGTAATGGAACAAAGAAATTTATTCGCACACAATAATGCACGTAAGATAACCAAATAGAAAAATAAAATACAAACCGATATGCTATTTTAGCAGCAGCTTCTGCATCGTTCCTGGATTAGCAGAATGACACAGGGGTGCTGTTGACTATATAATGACTCAGTTACACTGGTCGAGGACATAAGCGTGATAGTTGCGACGATTTTTGTGGCTCGCTCGTTGTAATCGTTTTATTGACTAATCAGATTAACAGTCTGAAAGGGTCTTGAAAGTTGATAAATTCATAATTAAAAAATAAGTATATAGGTTATTATATATATGGTATATAGGTAGGAGTTATTCTACGATTTAAAAAGCAAAAACAAAGCATTATTTAGAAATGTAACGAGTGTGTAAACGCAGTATTCGGCCTAGTTACTCAGCAATAGTAAGTATGAGGTGTGAAAACCAGTTTTAAATAACTGTATTAAGGTGCATGTCCATATAGTTATACAAAATATTTCAGCGAATACTTTGCATTTAAACCTTATTATTCTGATGTGTAAGGAACTCAGCAAGTCTGATGGAAGGTCCATAGAGCGTATGCGTTGGTACCTACAACATCCAATGCTCTAATGACGATCGTCGGTTAAGTGTGCAAGGTTGAATGTCATATTATATAAGTATTTGTCATTCCGACGTTTTTCGACCATTGATATATTCGACAAGCTGAATAATTATTGTACAAGCGCTAATATAGCCCTTATAAGAAAACATAGGGCATAAATTATAGAGCACTGCAAGAGATGATAACTATATTTCGGCATAAGAATATATCATAACATTACAGATCTATTATTATATATTAGAATAGCTTACTAATTTGCCGAGAAAATCTGAAAGTTTCTTTGTTTGGATGTTTGTCCATCAATCGCACCGAAACTACTGAACGGAATTTGGTATACAGATAGGGTATTAAGGTTGACTTAGATAATAGGACACTTTTTATCCCACTAAACATTTCCTTAAGGATTTAGGTACTTAAAAGTAACAACAACTTTTTTGCTTGCTACCAAGTATTATTATTATAACCATATGTCTTATATTTCACGTTTTATATAATAATATAGTATATAAGAACATGGTAGCAATCCTCTTTTATCAATAATTCTAATGTCAATGACCATGAAAGTTTAAAACAACATGTTTAAGATATTAATCCCGATTTAATACTTCACAAAATTATCTTAACTCAAGTTAAGAAGTAGTATGATTTGTTGTAATAAAACTAATGTTTCCCTTTTTAGTTTTTAACACAAAAGTCTGTTTATTCGAAGACGATATCTAACACTTCGATTCTTTTCCCGTACAATTCCGTAAATGATCTGGGAAAGGAAAACAGCCGGAAAAATCCGAAGCAGTTTATTAAAAAGGAAAATTCAATCTGCATACCACTTTATCTGCATGTTTCACATCGATATCTGAATGCTTTTGTCTAATTGCAGTACCTAAAGTACGTCGTCCTTTTTTTGAAATAAATGAAATGTGTATTATGATTTAAATGAAATGTATAATTTAAATGTGACCAAACTGTCTTTTCAATACAAGAAACATTTAACATAACAGTAATAAACGCATTAAAGTGTACATGAGTATAATTATATTCCATTTATTTTATAAATGAATGTTAAAAGTAAGCTCAAAATAATATTAAATTTTAACATTTTAGTTTAAAGAGCCGCAAATAAAAATTGATATTAGTATCTACGTAGAATAGAATAGAAACCATTTATTTTAAAACCATTAACCATTTATTTATTAAACATGTACATTATTTCATAATTATGAAAATAGTATTTATGATTTTATAACCATCATGTATGATTTCATACTTGACTTATATTATTGGATATAATTATTAGAGAAAATGGACACTGTGAATAATTTAAAAAAGGAACTCTAGCCAGTACTGTCAGAAAAATGGCCTCTAGAAAATCAAATTTATCACCATGAACAAGATAGAAGAGTTATATATGTACACTTGTGCATATATTCAACCTTTTTCTCCCACAGACGTACTGGTTGGATATAAATTTAGATCTAGACTGTAGTAGCCGGTCTGCGGTCACACCCGCAGCTTACGGCGGACGGTCCAACTGGTCTGGACCTTTTTGCCGTCTCTCGCTACATACACGTGAATTATACGAAACGCTTATGTAATCCCAGGACTCTTTTCTGTTTTTTTTTTCTCCTTGACGGATAGCTCGATTTAATGAAATTGCTTTGTTACAATATCCTATAATACAAGTGCTCATTGCTACATATTTTGTGATCTGAACAATATATATAATGTTGTCTACTTGTACTTATAGAGTCGAACTTAATTCTAGGTTACAGCCATCTAGACTACCCCTACAGGGGGAAGGCGGGGGAGAAGCCTGATTTTGTCAATGTGGAATAAATAATTCTCTTACAGCCAGTTGCACAAACTTTCGTTAAAATTTTCATTACTTATAGAATTTCGTCATTCATTTAAGCTTTAAAGCGTAATTAAATGTTAATGGACGTTCGTGCAATTGACCGTTAGTGACGCCGACTGTTGACGTTCCAAGGAGATATATTCGTATTTATCACTATTAGAAATCTCAGTCGCCAACTCCAACGATGATTGGCAAATCGTCATGCTAACTTCGTCTGGCATCCACTTTAGTATTTCGCAGATGCCAAGGATGGCCGCGGCAGCGTTGCCGACATGTTTCCCTTTCAATGACATATAGCTCTTAATAAATTATTTCCTTTACAATTAATACCATTTAATTTATATGTGAAATAAAATAGCATTTATTATTTAACATCCACTCGATCGACTTTTACAAGTTTCACGCTTCAAATAAAATTTATACACACTATATTATATACTTAATGCACCTGCTTGGATGCGATAAGCGGTGCAAGTTGTTCCAGAATCACTTAACGGTAAATGTCCTATGAAAATATATAGAATTACCTTAACATCTAAATATATGGCCTATTACTAATAACGGGAGAAATTACTACGATTATCAGCCAGTTGTCAGCCATTAAAAATATCATTAGTTTAAGGCGACATTACCCATACAAATTTGACATTCATTAGATCTTAAAGGCGTTATTAAATCTTAATGGACGTTTGTGCCAGTTGCACAAGTCCGTAGGACAGTTAATAAATTTAATAGAGACCATTCTCTATTAAATTTATTATTGTCATTATGGATCCATGTCCATAATGTCATTTTCTATGTTATTTGTAGGTATTATCTAACTGATATTATAGAGGTTAAAGTTCACAATTTGACTGAATATGATACCTTCATCGAATGTGGCATCATATTGATGATTCTTTTGCGTTTGAATGGATTTATGGCAAAGAATTCTTAAAAAGTCTGGTTGACTAGTTCAAAAACTAAAATTTATTTTCAAATACCGTTATTACCAACCTATTCATTTTCCCACTGTGTGGGCTCAGACCTTCCCTATGGATGGAATCGAAATAAAATTGAATAAGGAGAATGGGCATTGGCTCATCACATGGGCCTTGTGCCGATTGGCGGGCATTAACGACTGCAGATGTAGCCGAGACCTAACGGCTTTACGTACCGTCCGAAGCACGAAGAAGTTCGAGATAATAGAATGTGCCTCTGCACCGTAGGTATCTTTACACCTGCCTTACCCGCTCGACACGCGCGGGAAAACATACTCGATCACCATTTAATATCTCCAAAGGTAAAAGCCAAATAGGCGACCTTTATTTGTTGTAGGTATATACTGATTTGTGTGACCCAATCACTCTTTCAACAATTGATAATAAGAATTATTTATGTCATTTGTCGATCAGTTTACTCATTACTGTGTTGTTTATTTATTTATTGCGATCCACAATGTAGTATTAGGATGTTTATAAAAAAAAAAAACAAAAACAAAAGTATCATTATGGACCCCGTCGGGCACAGCAATTTGGAGAGAGGGGAGGACACTGCTTTAAAATATTGGTAATGAGTATTTCCTTTCTTTTATAAACTAAATAATTTATGTTTTGAAAACTTACCCATTTAGCAGATTTGAATACCTGATAGCTCATAAATCAGACGTGTTTTCTGTTTTTAAAGATTTTGTAGCAAAAAGTTAGGCTTGATTTAATTTGGAACATTTATCGGGAGTATTTGTCTGATGAAATGAAAGATTACTGTGTGTCTCGAGAAATTTACTGTTCCTGAAACTCCACAACAAAATGGAGTTTCAAAGCGTCTGGTTAGGACTATTACAGGAATAGCCTGCACAATGATTAGTGGTTCAAAATTACTTATATATTTTAGGGAGACACAGTTTTGGCTGCGGTATACATATTTAATAAATATTTCACCTACACACGTTTTGGAACAAAATAGAACTCCTTTTGAAATGTGGCATGATAAAAGCTTACACTTTAATATACAGAGGTTTTTAATGCTATCGTCTATGTGAATATTAAAACCAATAGAACTAAGTTTAATGACATATCGTGGAAGGCAGGTTATGTACCGAATGGCTATAAGGTATAAAACACAGAGCGAGATAAATTTAAAATAGCGAAGTACTTCATAGTAGGTGAGCTAAATTTTCTACAGTCAAGGTCTAACAATAAGTAACGAGTTGAAGGTAATGAACCTGAACATTTCCAAGATCATGAACTGACATCAAAGTTAGGGTCAATAAAACTTCCGAGAAAAATCAACATCAGATACTTCAAACTTAAATGAAACTGTATGTGGTAGCACCTAAAATTCGTAGGGTGAACGACTCATATAACATATTAAAGCTAGATGTTCATTATCAAGCAAGTTCAAGTAAAACTTGTAATTTATAGATGATTATTGTCAATTAAGAAGGAGTGCTTGACTAAAGGGTCGTACACCAGTACAACATAGTGAAATTCATGATATTTTTTAGTGTGTTAAATCAATTACTAGTAAAGAAGCCACTTTATTTGATAAGAAAATAGATCAACACGATAGAAATCTATGGGAGAATGCTGTTTAAGATGAACTAGATTCTCTTTTAGCCAAACTTGGACATTAGTGACTAAACTTGATAAGAAGTTAATAGACTGTAAATGGATTTTTAATATAAAAAAGATGAATTTGGTATTCCATTAAGATACGAGGAAAGTTTTGTCGCCAGGGGCTTCAGTCAGGTATATTTTACCGATTATAATGAAAACTTTGCTCCAGTTGCTCATATAGCAAGTTTTAGATTCATAATTAGTTTTGCAAATCAATATATTTTATTAGTATATCAAAAACAGCATTTTTAAATAGCACTTTAAAAGAAGACATTTATATGAAAGTGCTTGATGGTATAGTGAGCAAAGGTTATGTTTGAAAATTAAATAAAGCTTTGTAGGGGTTAAAATAAGCTGCCAGATATTGCTTTGAATTATTTTATCAGTGTCTGAAGGGAAAAGGGTTTGTAAACTCATCGGCAAACAAATGTCTTTATATTCTAGATAGGGGTAAAGTAAATAAAAATATTAACGTGTTACTTTGTATGTGCAAATAAGCAAACAATTGATATTCTTAATGAAAAACGCTTAAAAAATCCACTTTGTCCCTGGTACCCTGAGATTGTATTCAAACACGGGCAATCCGGGGACTGCTCTAACAACTGAGCTACCTAGGACTTAACGGACCAGAATATAATATAAATAAAGAGAAAATTAAAATCACCTAATCACGGTGTTGTATGTTACATGCAATATGATTTATGAGACTACAAATCTTAGGTTGTATATACAACAAAATTATGTATAGGTTATGACAAGAGTTCACTCTATGTGCAGGTATAGATTATGCATATTAACTCAGTAGCTGCGGTTACCCGTCACTGGTCACATAGAGATGGCACGAGTCTCAAGTTCACGTCTAACGCATATCACCCACCTCCGGTTTTTTTATAACTATTACCTGCAACTTTCGTTCGCAACGAAATACATCGTACTGTTGTCTTCTAGAGGTTTATAACTTGAGAACGTCGCAATGAAAAGGCAATGACAATAATTTCCACACTGTATTTCACTTTTTCATACACAGCTTAACTTAGGTACAGGTAGCAACTCCTAAACGTTCACAGCCAGACTGACCCGAACTAAAAATAATTCGTCGTTTTTATACATTTTTCTACTTATTTTAATTTACTTCTACCTACACAAATAAATATTGCCAATAACATTTTATATGTTTTGAAAAATATTAATATACAATTGTTAACATAATTCATGTAAAATATAAGTAAATATTTTAATACAATAATTGATATAACAAATATTTGGACTATAATTTTAAAATCAATACACTGTTAGACCTATAAATTTAAGAAAACTAAGAAAAGCTAACAGTACCGATGATCATACAATTCGGTGTTCATTATATCCTATTGAAGCCATGTCTCAGAGAAAATATCGTATCCGTTACCTAGGATATTAATAAGTAATTGTAAACATTATGTGCATAAACCACGACCACTTGATAAATTGACAAATAATAAAAAAATACTACGGGTGTTTATTTAAATTGTTCAACAGTTGTACAATTACATGGAGTACAAAAAAGAAACAATATTTGTGGCGGCATCTTCGAACTATTTTTAATTAGTTATTAATCTATATCTATTTTGGAAGACAATAATGGATGTAAGCAAATAATCCAATATGCCATAAAAGGTCTAAACATATTGATGTTAAGTCCCAGTTTTCTAGAGAATTGAATACAGTGTAATTAAATTGATTTATCTCCCTACAAGTAAACAAATAGCGGATGTGTTGACTAAGATGTTACCAGCCGTGGCATTTAAACTCTTCAGAGGTGAAATGGTTTGTTAATTTATATTACTATGGCACGTTTATGATAAGGTTAATTTGATATGTATGCAATTGGCTGATTACGATTTTGCTGGGTTTTTCTGATCCTTGCAATGAATGTTGGACCATGATGATTGTATTTTCCCAACAAATACTTTGAAGGTTTAATTTTCTGGTTAGTTAGAAAACTACGATTGTAAATTTATGGTTAATTTTTGAGGGCACGTGTTGGCATTTTATTTTTCTTGTTACAAAAATTAATTAAAGTGATTACTTCGTATGGCAACATTATTAAGCTGGCAATACTGTGTGTTGCTCTTTGGCTAGGAGGCAGACATTACCTTCCTCGCCTTTTTTTTTTATTACAGATAAACGGTACTAACGAATAGCAAAATTCAAGTATAAAATCTTTTTGCTTTCCTTTTCTCCCATAAGCAAATTCTTAAAGAGGACATGCAAAGTAAAGGCAAAACGGTTGTCTTTCTCAGAACCCGTTCTTGTTGTCACTGAAAAATCTTTATGAAAGTACTTTGAGCTCGGCGGTAGTGAACGCGGTAGTGGTTCCACGTAGCGCTGCCGGCTTTGTTACTATAATGCTGGTAATGACGTCTCTCTAGTGCTGCAGCGCTCGTTTGAGATCGCGCCAGTTTACGAGCTGGCCTGCCGATGCGCTCCGGTTTATTGTGCTCGGGCTCTGTTACGTTACGTCATGGACACTAATCGCTATCAATTTTATTTGTATATCATATAAATGTCTATCGTTGGTTAGACAGGTAAACGTTAATTGCATTACTGACTACGGAGGGTTTATGTAACTTTTCTAGTGATAATTCGAATTAGATACGAATAATATACAGAAGGAGGACAGACTACACATTTTTATTATTAAACACTCCCATACATGTTTTCTTAAGAAATTTTCTATCTAACACTGGAAATCATATCGAACTTTTCAATAACGTCTCTGGTCTAGTTCTTGTAGTATCTTCGTTGTTGAAACAACGGAAATTCCCATAATACCTACGAGAGCGCTTAAGCTAATTAAATTGCGATTTGAGCAATGTCTGTAATGTCTAATATTTTTAAAGATATTTTCATTTGAAGCAATATTATGGGCCCACCGAAATTGGAAATTCATTAAACGGACTTCCCACGGACCTCGTTACTATAAGTCTGTGTAATGAATGACTGTGAAGTTCCTACACTAGAAACATTGCACAGTCTTATACTAGTGAGGTCCGTGCATATCTTTCTAGTGAATTCCTCGCTTTAGTCCCTTTGTTGGCTATCACACGTAACAGGGTATAGTAGCAGTGAGCAGGTGAGAGTCCCCTGTTTACGAGATGCGAGCTAACGAGTTCACTCATGACCATAAACTTGCCGTAAATAAACTCATTTTCCTGCTGACGATCATCTTCCAATTCATACTCGCGCTCTATAATCAACACATAAATGCCATAGAGCTGATTTATAGAAAAATGTATAGTTACTGTGGGCAGTATTATATATTTTCTTATTCTTATCTTCTAAATAACATGGAACTACAATTTAAGTATTACTTCTTGTCATTTATTCATTATTTATATATATTGAATTCTTTCCAACTATTTTCCCGTGATTTTTCATACGTAAGTATGTTATTGTCACGCGCGTATGATGTAACGTTTCGCAGGTAAAAGTACTTTCGGAGCACAGAAATATATAAAAGAATATTTCCGTGTATCAAAACTTACCTTGTTACACTGACCCGACCGGGCATCGAATGCGGAACTTCAGAAATGGCGACACCTTGAAAACGGCGTCCATGCCACTCAGCCACGGAAGTTGTCGAAAAAATTTTGTAATTTTATTTGGTTTATTTTTTTTTATTCGCGTTTCTTCCCAATGATTTAGACCGTACATAGCTTATTAATTTTCCAATTTTCAATTTATTTTATTTGGTCACAATCAATTAACTATTAGAGGGATGTATAGATAAATTAGTTAACAGCACCTTTTCATTTTTATATATATTTTCTTAATTTAATACTTGTTTTGTTTTAAATGAAAAATCATACATTATTCCTCTAATGAAACAAGTTTTGAACCTATTAACATTTTTTTTTGGTATAATATAAATATTTAGACAGTAAGTTTTACGACTTAATTGGTGAGTGAATGTAACTATGTTTCAACCGACAACCCCAAAAGTTGAATGAAGATTAGTGATTAAATAAAAAAGAAATCTATCGAAAAAAATATGGTAACAACAAAGCATAAATAATGACTAAAATAACGATTGCTTTATGATGGATAGAGACCTAATACAAACAGAGCAATAGCTGAAGGTTTCTTTTTATTTGACAATCATTAAAATTGAGTTTTTATATACCTAGTACTGTAGCCCTAAAATAATGTATTCTTCGGGGGAAACTTGTACAACTTTTTTGTGAAACCATCGTGTAAAGTATTTATTGTTTACAAAAGTTTCTAAAAGCTAAGGTAACTTAGTAAGTTATGGTGAAAATATTGGTGTTAATACCTTAGTGTTAATCGTGAAAAACTGTCTATAAACAGCGATTTACTAGTTATTTCCAGAGTAAGAGCAACTTTCAGCCCAGTTTTGAAGTAGCAAACTCAATCAATCCTTTTTTTTTAATCCGTGCTGGATTTATATGAAATTCGAGACAATTAAAACATCACAATTGAATCTAACAAAGAAAAGATAACATTGCACCTTTTAAAAGAACTACCTTCCTTCTGCAGATACGACATCTCTTTTCACAATAATTCTATTCATCTCCCTTTAAACAAAACAACTAAAAAACATGTTCCTGTAGCTATGTATCCTCAGAATCTGGACTGTGCATTACGCTTATAAAATTCGAGTTTTTATATCTGGGGATATGTTTGTGGACCGGGTTTTACCAACACATGCACGACACGAGGGTGGCACTAAACTCCTTGCTCTTTTTAAGCTTTCTTTCCGATGCAAATTCTACGTCAGCGACGACGCGGGGCAAATGGGAATTGGAAATATTCGCCCGTGTATTTTTCGGCTGCATCTTTCATTAGCCGTCCGGTGCGGCGCCTCTTGTATTTTTTAATGTTATGCTCGGCGACTTGTATTTGTTTTTGTGCGCGCTTCGCTAATATGAGAGCTCTTTGTTTCTTTGATTGCTTTTTCTGATTATCCTATTTCTTTCTATATTTTCATTCAGTTTTTCACTGCACGTAATTATGAGTAGCACTATAATTAGATTGAAAAGTTATTTGCAATGTTCCCCATTTGCTTAATAACTATATAACATGATTTAGAGTAAATAAAGCATAGTTAATAATTGTAAATTATTTATTAAAATACAAATATGGTTAAAATTGGAAGTAAAAGTTTTCTAGAACTTATAGATGCGCTATAATAGGCTTATCTGTACAATGACCATAAGACATCTTTGAGCAAGGAATAATCACCAGATTCTATAATTTTATAAATATTATTTCTTTGTTTGTGAACATTCTTTTCAGTGACATTTGTTTGAAAAAAGAAAGTTGTTTATTTTGAATAAAGTACTTATTTATTTTGAATAAAGTACTTATTTTAAAGATTATCTAAGCGTTCCTAATTAAAAAAAAAAACATAATATACAGGCCGACCACAATAGATATTGACGGTTTCGAATTTTGAATCTTCGAAAATGGAACCAAGTTGGGACTTTACGTTTTTCCTTTGTCCGCGAAAACGGGTGGGTAGGTAGGTACACACCGGTGGTGATGCCGCGATATCTCCGCGGGATGGGGGGGCGGTGTGTTCCGATCATTATTCCTTGCCCGCCTCGGGCACACGCGGTGCTCGTAAATCAATATCGACGGACCCTTATTAATTAGTGCGTTCGTTACGCGGACCCCCGATGTTTCCACCCTGCCTCTGCGTCCCCCTCTAGCCCACCCCTCACGTTTCCGGCTCTCGCGATGAGAGTTTTTAATTATCCACGAGAAACGGCGGTGTATCGACACCTTAGGACAGAGTTAGTAAACAATTTATTTATACTCACACATTATTATTTATTTTTTAACTACAACATTTGTATAGTAAAAATGAAATATCTATAGAAATAATCGCAGGTTTTTCCAAGTTTTTGTGTGGGTATATCTATGTCAACAAAAATATAATATATCTTCTTTTAAAATGGTTTAGTAAATAAAATTGTATTCATTCAATTTATTTTTGCAAATGTTAGGCAAGTGTAAATAATGGGAATTATAATTTCATGACTTTGCCTTTTTCATCTACACTGTACAACAAAAACACTTCAATGTGTAATATTGATTTATTGCAATTTGATGAAATTATAATATAACACTTGTAATATTTGATAGTACTAAAATGACAATATTTAATTCAAAACAACTTTCATTAATACTATTGTTATTTTGTCATTTGAAACTATAATGTAAATTAAAGTGAAGCTATTGCGTGAGATCATGCTAGTTATCTGGACAAAGGCAAATCAGTGGTTTGCTACCTGAGAAAAAGTATCACTGAGCTTTTACTCTTTCCCATAGCTGCGGCGCATAATTTAAATCGTATTTTTTTTTATTATTGTGACTTTATAATGATGCATATGCATATTTTTGAAGCAAAGAAATGTTCTCTTCCAACTAAACTAACAGACTGATAGTTTAACGAACAAACCTCGTAAAAGTAATAAAAAACGTAGACAATAGACATTAGTAAAAACAGACGGCCCATCTGGTTACATTGAAAAATATTAAGGGATTCATTTGCTCATTGGTTAAGAAAAAAAAGGCATGCTGTGGTCAACTTGTGCAAGCAACATTTTTCATAAACGGGGCAGGCAGAAATTAATAATGAATTATCTATCTATCTGTATATTTTAAAATCTGAAAGTCCTGCAATACATTTTAGAGTCTACTCTCAACGCATTGAAGTTTTCTCTTAATATATTGAAAATTATATTTTTTCTGAATGATATTCAAAGCTGCTGCAATACCTAGTTTTTTGTTTTAAAACTTAGTGTTGGTTGTGAACCTCTGACTCAGCGTAATAATCCAGAGCAGCGGGCGGTTTCTTTGCAACACGCACCTCTTTATGAAGTTTGCTTGGCGTCTCGCGATTACGTCACAAGATAGGAAAAGAGGTTTTTCGAAAAAAATGGCTGTTTTCTAAATCATTCAAGTGTAATTGCTCATTTAGATTGGTCGATTATTATTGCAATGTAAATAATATCATACTTGTGGTACTACAACACAACATACAATTAATGCTCATATTTAAAGACAAACTCCCTATGGTGGCTAAGAATCCCTATTGCAGGATTACAACGATGTTTTACTCACACAGAAAATCACAACGTACAATGTTTAACGTAATATGTACAATTCATATAGAAATTAATAAAATAGCATTCATTTTGAATAATATTCTTACCGCAGGTGATTTTGAACCTACCTCAATAACTTTTAGGTTTATAAGTCAAGTGGAAAACCCGACATGCTGTTGACCTTCCATCAAACTGCTGTGTTATTTGTATTTTCTCATTGTTTTCATATAAGAACAACCTACGTCGAAGTCATTGTTTTCACCTTGTACACAAGTGATAATAGCCGCCATTATAGTAAGGAGAATTACATTGAATTTATCTGAAATTACGTGTCAGAGAACAGAGTTACCCGTTAAAGCTTTGTGTAGGCCGGCAAACTTCCCCTGTATTCTAGCGTTAACAATATGCGGGTAGGTCAAGCGACCGGTAGCTAAAACCCCACCACACTAAATACGGTTGATGGATAGAAACATTAAATGACACAACCAACATCATATTGAATCTTCATTAAATACTTAAATTGAATAGTGAAAAGGCTATTTTTAATGCATGGGAGACCTATTTGTTAATTACTCGTCTAAAATTGACTTTTTAGTCATATGAGACTGTTTTAATATATATGTATTTTATAGTCGTGGTGATTAATGTGGGCATTATTAATAATGTGCGAGCATTATGAATAATGTCTAGCTCTATCGGGCTAAGTGATTATTTATATATAAAATTCATTATTACTATATGATGATTGGGCAATTTGATAATAAAGCTAAATTTGCCGTGGTGCGAGGAGGAAGAACGTGTGACACGGCTTACTATAAGATGCTAATTATGCCAAATAATGAATTTGAATGTTGGTTATTTTATAAACAGATAACAATAAAATTAAATAAATGAAGTTATTTTGGCCCTGTAGGTCAGGTGATGCGTTAGATTAATCAACCGGGTCTTGTACGGTGTATTTAGATATACAGAATGCGCAAGCTATCAAAAATGATCCAAATAATGCCTACACAAGGTACCACAATTTTTATAATTATCTTTAAGAAAAAAGTTAAAACTATAGACGAAAAACAAGCATAACCCAAAAATATGTGGAAAACAATAAGTACAATAACAAATTTCAAATTATTTACACCTCCTATCTTAACTTACCACAGGAACCAAAAGAATTAACCAATAGACATCGGTCTTCTTTAATATTCTTGACAATCTAGCAACATTTATAAAATTAACACGTTTAATTTTCTTAATTTGTAACATGGGTTTATGATAAAAAATGTATTATGTACTAAAACTGAACTACTTAGAGACTAAAATGTATCTCCACAAACAGGATTGTTTTTGCAAATTGAAATTTTTGGTGAACTCTGCTTTTTAAGCTAAGATAAAAAGCTGAATAAGCAGAAGATAAACCGCGTAACTTTCTATGAATCGCAGGTCAAATTAGATTTTTGTAAACGTTATATGATATTTTAATGGCATTCCTATCAATTACATGTTCCCATTGTCCTAATTGACACTTTAGATACACATTTATGCTACCTACATTGACGGATCAATCATAGCAGATAGACAGCCAGTTGCACAAACATCCATTAAAATTATCATTAGTTTAAAGCGACATTACCCATACATTTTTGACATTCATTAGAGCTTTATTGAAACGCGGTTATTATGTTAAACCAAATGAGCCCCAGTGCTCTCACCCAACCAGCTGTCATGCTTATCACCAGCCTATTAATCTCCTGTACTGTTGGGGCACAGGCATACCCTATGGATGGAATCGATTCGAATATGGCCCAATGAGTGAGTGAGGTGAGTATCATCGACTGCAGATGTAGCCAGGACCATCGGTTTAACGTGCCTTCCGTAAGAGTCCGAGAATGATTTTTCTTTATCTTCAACCACCCACTGTAGATACAGCACGATCTTTTAAGAATGATGTTGTCATAAATTTCGATATAAAAGATGATTTGTTCCTAGTCTTGTGGAGTACTGTGCAAACGTATTTTCTATGTTGAATTACCATATCAGAATATTAGGTATTCATCAGACGGCACCATCTCCTTGTAAGTATGTACCAACTGAGTATTATCGACGACGTACCCTCAAGGAAAGATTATCGGCTGATGTTGTAAATCGGCCGAATGGAGTCCGGAAGGCGGGGAGTAGTCCCCGCGGGCGTTGCTGGCGTCCGGTGTGGCGTCAATTAGACGAGAGGGGGGGATCAGTGGGTGGTGGGGGGGGGTAGCGCGAGACGTTGCTCGCTGCCCACATATCTACTATATACCCCTGTTCGTGATATGGTCTGGAGATGTGTCGACCTGAACAAATGTATGGACAAAGAAGTTTAGGCTGTGCATAAAAACGAAGAGAAAAAGGAGGAAATAATCAGAGACAACGTGACATGTATAAAGATGGCAATCGTGCGTCCGATAGAGAGACAAAAACTATTTTCAATTAATTTCAAATATTGGAAAATTTCCAACTTTCAGCTACGGAGTGACTTTTTAACATTTTTTAGTTCTCTAATTTTGACAGTAATGAAATATAACTTATGATTTTTAATTTGCACTTAATTACGATTTACGAAATAATTTATGATTTTGTTTATTTGATGACAAAAACATGTATCTGTAAAATTTTAAATGATAATCAGAAACCCTTGTTGTTATTTATACAAACTGACGCTAAAATTCTACCATATATGTATGGAAAAAGAAAAATATTCGTTTAAACATGTAGTTTAACCAGTTTTTTTCCCAAATAAAGATACTAAAAAAATAACCAAATTAAACCTATTTAGCTTTACGTTTAGCAACACATTTAGAGATACACTTTTGTTTACATAGATTTTAATGCGTTAATTATTTTTTAAATGTTCCTGATATTTCGAAAAATTATTTGTAATTTCTGGAAGAAACGATAAGGATTATGTATCTTGGTATTATTGACTTTGAGTATTGAACTTGGATATTCGTATAAAAACGCTAAGGTAGTTTCTACGTTACGTTATTAAATGAAATGGTCATATAGTTTTCTATCTTCTAGTACTAGCTAACATAAGCGGGCCCTAACGTTAGGTACCTAAGGTATATGTCCGGAAATTCGAGCCTGTATACACACCGGCCGCCTTGGGTAGAGTAATTAATAGCGCGCTGCGGACCCGGTTCTCGGCAGCCCTAATCTCACTCCCTAATTATTATTCAAGGAGTTTTTCCCGCTGCTTGTTTACGAGGGGATCGCCGAACGCTTTATGCGAGTCGCTTAGCCATTTTCTTTTTTCGCGCAATGCAAATTTGGTGCACTGCCGTTTTGTGCGGCTCGATTGCCGTGACTTTTGAAACTTCGATAAGAGCAAGTTGAAGTGAAAATCTTTGCGTCTTTTTTAGTCTGTAGGAATCTAATAAAGAATGCCCGACTTTGTTTTTTGTTCTTGGTCTCATTATTTCTGTAAAAAGAATATAGTAGACAGCAGAGATAAGTTAATCATTTATATAATGCATAACACATTTCATAAAATAAGATTATGTCATAATTTAATGTAAGATTATATGTTGAGAAAAACCGGCAAGAAATCAGCAAGGGCTGTACTTTTTTCCCTATTTTGTCTCATAATGAGTGAATACACAGAAAAATACTATAAGAATACGTTTGAAACGTGTGACTAGAAAGGAATTATAATGAACATCTATACATAGTATTAAGCGAACGCCGATATATTTTAAACTACATTGCGATTATATTTTTATAAATATACAGTGTTTTAAGTGGAAAGTTATATGTATATTACAGTACCAACCGGGCGAAAATGCTGGTGGAAAGATCAAAAAGAATGAAACAGTGACGTTCTACCTTACTCTAAATTTTTACCCTAATAATAGAAATGAAATGACACGTACAAACCGAACGGCAACACTAAAAAGTGACGTCACAACACAGATAGAAAGTTGCGTACCACAATAAAAGTTCATTCGCCCAAAGTAGGTCAAAGTTGCGCCGCGAAATATGTAAGTAGGTCCGTCTGGCTTGACATCCAGACGGGCTGGATTACTCGTCTGGGGACAACGCGACTTGAATTCGTTATAATTATTGGTTTTATGACGTACTTACAACGTACGGCGGTGACGTGTTTTTTGTGGTGTCATAATATTGTATGAAAGAGGTTTGTTGTCACTGACGAGTCCCACTATAATAACATAGTGCAATATAAATAGTGATTTTGAAAATTGTAGATGATACTTATCCTTTAATCGGTTGCAACCCAGCTATAAAAAAAAGAGATAGACTGCATTACATATTATTTAAATTTAGTTACTCTATGACTGAAAACACGATTCACATTTTTTAATAATATTATTCTTATTATAAAAGTAACCGGAATCTATAATGTCAGTTTCACTAATTCAATTAACTTTTTTAAAGTATATATTACAAAACTTTAGATTATGTCTTTTGAAATTTTCAACCGACTTTATAATGTATTCAATATTCTTTTTTTAAGTTAATTTGGAGGACCTCGATGGTGAAGTGGCATGCGCTCTCGGGGTGCTATACGGTTGTTCAGTAACTTTCGCAAGGGTCCAGGATGGGTGGCCAAAGTTTATAATACCGAGCTTCGGAAGGCACATTAAGTCGTCGGTCTCGGCTGCATCTACAGTCGTTAACACCACAGAACATAGAGAGAGATTAGAAGTAGTAAGTGGGCGGGGTACGCGTCGCTGGCATATGCGCTTTTACTCATATGACGCCCTTTCCTCGGTTTTACGTTCGTCAGTCGTTCGTCAATCGTCGAGTGGTGATTTTACAGTTTTTTTCTATAAAAAATGGCGTTTTGTGCTATTGCAACTTGCAAAAAGCAAAGAAAAGTATACAATCTAACTAATGCAAACATTTCCTTTCACTGGTAAGTACAATTTTAGTGTTAAAATATAAAAAATGTAATAATTTGACACAATGTTAAATAAAATATACATTGATTGCTCAAACCAACATCAATGTATCTGACCCCATTACTAAACAGCAATGTAAATCATTTTGTGCACTTTTGCAAAAAATAGAGCTGTGCCTCCATTTGTCTGAAATGTACCGATAGGCTGCTGCTGCTCGGAATCGTATTGTTAATTATATGGATCGTAATCGATAACTAAAACATATATATTTAGAGCTTTTCTTTCATCATTTCATAACAACGTTATCAATAAGTATATGCCATAATTATATAAAACTAAATAATACTGTTTACAAGGGAAAATTATAGATGAACTGATACTGAACAAATGAAATAATGAACTATCCAGGCACTTTTTTTACGAAGATTCGGTTAATTATTTACACGCAGATAAATATTAAAAAACACTGATGTGCTATAAATATCTAAGTTACGAAGTATATCGCCGTTTTATGAACAATACATAAATCAAACTTCGTGAAAAGCTAAAAGAAACTGGTGAAACTGCATTTCACTTATTTTGCATTACTTATATTTCAGTTTCCCTAATAGCTTTACAACGGATTGCCCTGTTTACATAATTAATTTTGCCCTATCTGTTTTAGACCTAAACCTATCAAATGAATTTCAAAACAACATAATATGTATACAAACAAAAAAACATGTTTTCAACTAACGTAATATTGTTGGTGGTGTGAATTTAATTTACAAAATTAATTTTTAGGCGTCAATTTAATTTACTTTATTATGCTGATTCATAATCGGAAACTATTATTATAGAAATCGAGTTAAGAAAGCCACAGAACAGCTTTTATCAGTTTTTTTGTTGCTCCATATTTGCAAATAAGTTTATAGACGCATGTCTCAAACGGATGTGACTTTATATGTAGATTGACGTTTGTACGTACTTATCGCTTTTGTGTCTGTCTTCAAACTTTTTTTGTCACGGCTTTCAAACTCATAATTGACCAGCAATTGCTTATTGTCCAGTCGTTGCAATTAATAATGTAGGTACGACTATTATTACAGATATAAAACTTAGAATAATAAAGTAAAACAAACATGGCTATGATCAATTTATTATTGTTATGATCATATTAGTTATTATGAAATGAAATGAAAATATCTTTATTCAAGAAGGCTATTACAAGCACTTGGAATGGCAAGTTTATTTTTATTTCTTGTGTTAAGATTACGAACACTACTTTTTTTTGTGAAGGAATCGTAATGTTTTCTTACGTACATAATATTTTCATTGATGTATTGAGAGGCAACAGTCAAAATATTTATTTCTTTAAATATTTCTCTGAGAGATTCTCTAGACCGTAAATTATATATAGCGTGGACAGCTCTCTTTTGTAGAATAAAAATATCTTGAATGCTAGCCGCAGAACCCCACAACAATTGATTATACGTCATTCATTACACTATGAAAATAACTTAAATATACCAATCTTACCGTTTCAACATTTGTCAAGAGTCTAATTTTCTTAACAGCAAATGCTGCAGAACTCAGTCTACTTGACAAATTATCAATATACCAAAATACCAAGGAACTTTGTCGATTCCACCAACTCAACTTTTTCACTATTTACATTTATAAGTGTATTAACATGTCTCACATTAGGTAATGCAAACTTTATGTATTTCGTTTCATTTGAATTAAGCTTTAAATAATTACTATGAAACCACTGTAGAACATTGTCGAACTGAATTACATTGAACTGTTTCATAACAAAATTTAAAGCTCTTATTTTATCAACTAATATGTCACATCACTAATATGCACAATCTGAATGATACCAGTAAGAAAAAAATACAAATTAGGCTTAATGTAATTAATACAAAAATTCTGTTGTTTTCTTAATTTTTGTTTTTTTTACACTTTCCCTCGCTTAATTATATTACTCCACAGACATACGATAGAGTGTATCATTAAGTTTTCTTAGTTTTTGTACTGCGTTTTTTAAAAGATATTTTAATAAATTATATAGGGAAAAGCCTTAATTTTTCAGTATTCACTTGGTTACAGCAAAATCTAATTTTATAAGTTCGCACATAAAATGATGACCCCAATTTTTTTAAATGTGCATAATCTTAAAATATTTTTTCCCTTCTGGTATCCCCATATACAGCCACGTGACAGTTCAACATTCATGTTAAAGTAAATTATTTATTATCACGTTGAATTAGAGTTTGTTTTTAATCGTGTGATTTCTTAGCTTAGTATCTTTTTGGGATTTGGTTTATGTTATCGCCAACGTATCGCGTGGCAGTTGTTCATGTAGTGAACACAATGATCATTTCATCTAATCTGTATTTGTGTGCGGAGAGGCGACACTCGGTTCCCATACTAAATTAATATCATTATACTTCTAATCTCTCTCTATGTTCTGTGGTTAACACCCACCAGTCCGCACTGGCCCCGGTTGGTGGGTTATGGCTCGTTCTCTCTATTCTCTTTCATTCGATTCCATTTATATGGAAGGATTGAGCTCCATCAGTGAGTACATTAATGAACTGGTGATGGTCCGCAAAAGACGACCTTATTACTAAGGTCTACCAGGTTACCCTTGGCTAAAAGGTATATGAGAAATATTGTACGGGTGAAAATATTTTCCGGTAAAGTAAAGACAAATATTGTCCAGATATATTTATATAAGTTTTTTACGTGTTCTTCGGATTTTCCACTAAGACTATTTTACTTCTGATAAAAAACTTATTTGGTCTATTAGAAATATGAGTGAATCAATCTTTCTTCGTGTATTATGTTCATACGTACCATGTTATCTGTGTTGACAACAAACAGCATTTCATTTTTATTCATATACCTAAGTAAGTTTCACATCACACCCCATCACATCATCATAATCTGCCTTGTTACGTCCCCACTGGGGGCTCAGGTCTTCCTTATGGTTGGTTAAAGGGGATGGGCTGTGAACGACGACGAACGTAACGACTGCAAATGCAGCCGAGACTTAACGTGCCTCCCAAAGCACGTAGTAGCTGAAGATATTAATTTTTTGGTCATCCATCTTGTGACCGACCTGGGTGCAAGTTGCTTGACAACAACGATTATGGGCCGCGTCGCTCATTCATTATGCCACCGAGCTGCTCACGACTTCGCGACAAAGTTTGCATATGACATTTAATTTCATAAAAGAATTATTACGCATCATTATTATCTCTGGTTTGGGTATTAGTACCTACCTGTCTTACCCCTTATTATCCATAATAAAGCCATAATAGTTGACTATTACGTTAGTGTTGCCAGCGCGAGGCAGTGAGACGCGCACAATCCGCCCCGACCGACCCCTGCTACTATCTACGTCTCTCGGCTACTCTCTGAATACAAATGAAGGCATTAGTGCTGGTGTTGCCAGATGACCCGATTACTGCAGACTTCCCGATATATTTGGAATGGAGTTAGTGCTGTTCTAGGCTAATTTTAACGTGATACAAGCTTTGAAGACGGCTGCATGCCTTTGCTTAAAATAATATTGTCTCACCTGTGAATCCAGAAACGATAGAAATGTATTAGCATCTTGTCATCTCATCACTGCTGGAGCGGTGGGTGGAATTGATTCTCATCGAATACGGGGAATGAGCTATTACTCACCACGCGGACCCAGTGCGGATTGGTGGGTATTAATGACTCCCGATGTTGCCAAGACAAACGGCGTGCCATCCGAAGCATGGAAGAGTTCGAGATAATAAATTTTTGGTCACCCATCCTATAGTAGCTTAACAACCGTATCGCAAACAGAGCGCGCTTACCACTGCCTCTTTGAGCCCTATGAGCCCTATATACTATACTTATCATCTTACTCCCAACTCATATTAAAACTACTCAGAGTAGAATGGTATTTAAGAGATTGGTGCATGAGCACTATCTTCATATGTAATTATCTCATATGCGTTCCGTATTCTTTTTTTTATCTATATATATTTGCCTATATTTACATACATATTTGTTTAGGTATATATAGTATTATCAGAGGTCGGAATTAGGTAAAGTTATTTATGTACTTGCATCGAAATGTTGATATTAATGTGGACCTTCCCGGGATTTCTAATGGACAATCCCGTGTGGCCAACAATCTTACAACTAAATAATAATAACAATGTCAGAGATAGACAAATAAAACAAAGATAATTAACATAAATTTTTTATTAGTTTACATTAATTTACAATACAAATTTTGCAACTTTGGACATCCGATGTCATTGATGTAAGTTTGGCAACGTCGTGCGTGCAGTAATTTAAATTGTGTAAAAGTAAATAACTTTTTATTTTCTGCTCTTTAAAATTAATCTCGGGATTTGAGGCATATCCACTTTTTTCTTTCGCTGTATGAAATCTGATATAAAAACTTAATAGCTGATAATAATAGTATTATATTAGAACATTTCTTACTTAATTTAAATTCGTTATTTATTTGGTAAAAATTTTGATTTAATTATGACATATTCTCAGCTAATTACTTCTTTAGATTAAGTGTTAGAACTTTCTAGAATAGTTATCATTAATTTTTATTTTATGCAATGGTGTTCTAATAAGAAATTTAGCTCGTGAATTTTATGGGTTACTTAATATTTTTTATCTATAGAGAAAATATTATGGACAGCTTTAACATGTAATTTAGTTTCTCATTTTAAGTGACAATTTATTAGTCATTGTTAACCTACAATTTTAAATAAGTGATTTTTTTGTTCCAGAAACTCTCTTAATATTAAAAAGAAGAGATTCCCAGATATAATGTACACGGAAAAATTATTCTGGTATGTGTAACCATATTCTGGTTACCATTACAATATTTATTGCTCTATATGTGACGACCACTCGTATCGTAAGCGTTACACAATGATTCTAGTTAAACATGAATTGTAGTTGTCACATTGTTATTGTTAATTTTACTATTTAATTTTTCAGGTCTACAATCCTTTTTTTTCCTAACAACAAGAAAGTTTGTGTTGTTAATCAAAAGTTTTGTAAATAACATATAAACGTTTAGTTAAATTTACTGAATGTCATCGTTTAATTTACTACAAAAAAATTACTAATACGATTTGTTGTGTACCTCTGACAAATATTGTATTATAAATGGAACAGAACGATACGTTCACATTACAAAATGACTTGTAATGACAACAATAGAGTATTGTGAAGGTAACTTCTTATTTTGTAAATGGACCAGGAAAAGTAGTTGGCTTATTCCACCGGAACTGTCGGTAAAGACGTGATTGCTTAAAATGTGCTTTTATTTCTCAAGATTCATTAAGTTTTCCGAGAAATAAAAGCTCTGAACTTTAAGCAATCGCGTCGATACACGACAGTTCCCGCAGAAAATGCCAATAAAAGAAAAACAAACAATAATAAGAATCAACACTTTTATTAATTAAAACGTAGAATCAATTAGAAGTAGCTGATACTTTGTCAGCTTTTTTAAAACAGGGTACTCATTCATGTAGTCAGATACTGTTATATTTTTAGTCTCTTCAAGTCCAATCTTGGATGTATTTTTCCTTTTCTCTTCAACTGTTTTCCAAGGCTCGCTGGATTTTCTAAGCCACTCAAGGTCTTTATGAATATTTTCTGAAAATATAATATGATTCATGAACTTGGCACCGACAAATTAATGCCTAATGTTCCTGAAGTGGGAAATGGTAGCAAATATCTATACATATAATAAAATCGTAGGAAAGTCAAAAATGTACACTGAATATTTTGTAAAAAGAATACTTGAGGTGTGATCTACAATCGATATCGAAGCCAAAAATATAGTTTTTAGAATTTTTGTCTGTCTGTTTGTATGTCCGGGCTAAACTCAAACAGAACTGCATGGAATTACTTAAAATTTTGCAAGATTATGAGGTATTATGGAAGCCACGCGGACGAAGTTGCGAGCAAAGGCCCTAAAGTATAATATTAAAAGTATGTAAATCAAATTCTTACCAGTGATTGATTGGATTGATTGTCGTTCTCAGAATCCATCAAGGTCTTCCAATTGTTTAAATTTTTAATAAAATTTACTTTATGTCCAACTGGTGGTATGAGCTCCTTAATAATATGCGAGTCCAACAGCATTAAGCAATCCATCGTAATGTGGTTTTCTGAAATTAAAAATACATAATAATAAAAAAATATATAGATCAGTCAGCCCGGTACCTAATATCTAAAAAAGAGGTAAGGATTTACTTCTATATCCCAGTCCCACCTACATCTCACAATATAACATTTTGTATATCTACAAAGTTATGTACTCATACGCAGCTCTGAGAGAAAAGATAAACAGCTGCCATCATTCCCGTGCAAGATCCAAAATCAGAGTATCAGACTGAAGGGAAAGGACATTTTAAAGTACTCTATTGAGGCGACGGGCTGATGAGCACTTGTCATATCACTACTCAGTAACACAATAAAAACATCTAGCCCTCTCGTCAGACGTGGCCGCTTGTGTGAATTACACCGTAGGGCTCTGCTTGCCAATATATGGGCGTAGTACCTATGTATGTAATCTAAAAAGTCAGGCGTATATCATTTCTGATGAGTACATATGAAATAAATGAAACTTACCAGAGAACACATCCACGTAACCGCTGAGAACCCAAGCAATAAGTAAGTTTCTGACATCTTCGTCCATTTCAATTTTAAAACAATAAAACACGATTAGCAAGCGTAATGGCGGCGATTATCACATACAATAATAGTAATCCTATCACTGTCACTTCACTGTGCGCGCGACTAAAAGAAAGAAAAATGATGCAATAAGTTCACTGCCCCTCACCCCGCGCATCTCGATCGCCGCCAAGCCGCGCGAAGTTTTGCAAATGCAACATCACTGATTGTTCTCTATACTAATTGTATTGTAATTACAAACGTATTTTCAGTACTCATCATAACTCGTGTTGTAGATTTTTAAAATACAATTTTTCTTGTAATGTTTAATATACATTCAGAGCTGATTACAATTTCAGAAATAACAGAACTGTAATTGTATTGCTTACAAAATGTCAACTTGTGTTAACAATATTTCTGTTTCCGTGTACAAAATTATAGTTATCTTTACAGTATTTCTCTTAACCTAGACGTTTTGTAGTATTGTAAACTAAAAAGTTTTTCCGTGTAGGAGCTGCCGAAATGGTCAAAGGTCGCGCGTAGGCGTATCCGTT
Source organism: Diatraea saccharalis (assembly GCA_918026875.4). Lineage (NCBI taxonomy): Eukaryota > Metazoa > Arthropoda > Insecta > Lepidoptera > Crambidae > Diatraea > Diatraea saccharalis. Next base: position 30,693,420 of record OU893333.1, read on the forward strand.
GGAACGAAACATTATGCTCGGTTGAATTTGTTTTCTTTAAAATGGCGGCTAATTTCAACACTCCACGTGGGTGGCAATTAAGGGCGGGTTGTCCACTGATATCATAATCTTTACCAATAGTTATAAAAGCGAAAGTAACTCTATTTGGCCGTGCTACAATTAATAATACCTACATACCAATCTTATGTAATTTATTGAAATAGTTCCAAAGTATATATCATCAATATTTAATTTTGAACTTTGACGAATAGTATATACCTATTTAGTTGCGTCACCGCTAATCCATTTTTTTAGGTTAAAGCTGTAAATCAGTAGTTTGCTCAATAAGCAAACATATTACTGAGCTTTTGCCTTTTTGCATTGTTCCGGCACACATGCAGAGTTGTGTATGTCTTTTTGTTTATTTTTTCTTCTTTAATATTTAATCTTTGTATTCATTCAACTTTATAATTGTTTGCATGTGTGTGTGTGATATATGCAAATAAAATTATTATTCATTCATTCATACGGGGACCGCTACTGCTTACTCAGTTCCTTCATTAAATGGCTTTTAGTTAATGTTTAAATACATTTTTTGATTGAATTTGAGCGGCCGTGTTTATCCGATAGCAAGAATAAGTCGCTAAATGTGTTAAAAATAAAACACAAGAAACGCGTAACCAATTCGAAAAATCATATCAAATGCCAGCTGTTTTCCCGACGACATTGTCCGCGTAATGTTACCCGCGTATGATGTAGCTTCCGTGAGTGAAAGAATTTTTATATCGATCCACTAGTTTTTCCTTTTCATTCCTTTTCTATGCGAAAAACAAAACATTGAAATATTCCCTTTTTGTAATATTAATAATTGATAGTTTGGGGAGACTGATAATCGCATACCAACCGCTTACCACTGTCAGCATGCCGCATGCATGATGTTCTCATGCAAGAAATCGATGTTCTTTCTACTCATGTTTGTTTTAACACCCTACCATGAAGATTCTTCGAATTTTAAAGAAGGTTGATATTAATATGAAAAATGGAGAAATTGAGAGAAAAGTATTATATTAATTTAGTGCGAAAATGATAATTATACTTTAGTTCATGTGACTATGAAACAACGTTGAAATTAACTTAATTAAAATTATTTATTTTACTGAAGAGAAAATGACAACAAAATCAGCACTATTATTACACTATATTATAATATTTTAGATATGAATGTAATTCTGTCCGTGTATTAATATACAGAGTAACAATGCTTTCACGCTTTAATCGCTATCGCTCAAGAAAGGACAAATGATATTTTCTTATTCTAGAAATCACACAACTACTGTTCTCGCTAGAGGCATAAAAGCATACCAATGGAGGCCTAGAGGCATACCAATGGAACTATTAACTCCACGTAGACCAAATCGCAGGCAAAAGGTATAGTAGATAATAATCTAACTTTGGTCTATAGGCAATATTAATCTACCACACTACGTAACAAAGTACCTAGTTTGCCTACACTACGTGTTTTTGCAGTGAAACCTCATTAACCCGTCGGTGCTGATGTTCCAAAGTTCCGAGGCCATCTGGGCAGGGGGCATTTTCATCTATCTATTATCAAATATTCAACATGCTTACGTTTCGAAACTTAAGTCAACTGTTGCCGGAGTCCTGTGTCTGTGAGGCCTCGGGGGGTCAGGGGGGGTGGTCCGAGGCCCCACTTGCGCAAACTAGCGGGGGACTGACCGCTGGCACGTAATCCTTAACGGATCGTCAGAAACGCGATAGTCTACCCTACTTTACATCTGACTTTGATATCTGACAATGCGAAAGAGTAGATCAGTAACTTTAGACATTTACTCTATTTTTTGTCTTTCCTCTAAAAGACCAACCAATTTCGTTGGTTTTTAGACTTAAAGGTGTATTTTATTGATCGCTGAAAATAAAGTATTGAAATATAATCTATCAACAGAACAGTGAACGGTATTTTTAAAATTTTTCTTGTCGATATTTTTTAACCAGTAACTATCCAATGATTTTCTCAACACTTCTTGGAATCGTACAATTCTTATAGAAATCGGAAGATCATTCCAAACCAATTCGCACTGCTTGAACGGTGCAGACACCATCATAGAAAGTAGCGCCCTTAAATTAAAGAGGTAGTGCCGTAGAAAGGAGTTATACGTTTTGTGTCCCATTATTAATAGTATTTGTTCTTACACGACCGCCTAAAAAAGTATATTGTGTTTAGAAATGTGAAAAAATAATATTTCTTAATTTATAACCATTTTGGCATGGAATTAAATGTCTTAATGGGTACATTTTAAAAATATTCACTTTGTATACACACTGGTTATAAAAAGGGATAAAATAAAAGTCAATAATTAATTAATTTATTCTAATGTTATTTAATCGTTAATTGATAGTATTGTTTTTATATTTTATTGTATATGAAAGCTACCTAAAATTACTACATCCTGTCAGGGTTGTCACATGATCTGTATGCTTATGTAACAAATTTGTATTTTGTGACATGCAATAAATAAATGAAAATCTAACTAAAAATAAAAGAAATAAGTTGTGTTATGGCTTGGCTAAACTAATTCCTCATTGCAATCGGAGAACCGTTCTGTTGAACATTTGTATTAAAAAAAAGTCCCCCGACTGCAACCAGAATTTTCTTTAGCCAAGCCATATAACAAATCGTTTTCTTATTTTTAGTTCGATTTTGACAGTCGTATTTTTAGCTGTACTTTTTCTGTATTCATTTTATAAGACTATATTTCATTTCAACATTCATATTCCATTCATTGTTAAAGTTTTATCACTTTACGCCGAGTACGATTTATCGAAAACATTATACCTAGTCTAGTGTTAGACCTAAAAAGCAAGCCCCTATTTACCTTACCTGCATATATATAACGCTTGTATACATGTATATAAACCGCCAACTGAACGTAGACACGTCCTAGGGATATGGTAAAATTGAATTTTATCGATATAACGATATTCATCATAATTTCTATTTTGTTTGTTCACTTTAATATATTATAACCTATACAATGTACATTATGTCAATACGTATACATGTAAAGATCCGTTGCATACCGTCGCCACCAGGTGTTCCTGGGTACGGAGTGGTTAACAAACTGAAATAGTATAATTCTTATAATAGGATCGATGGATTTCGCGTCAAATGTGTACAGATTCGCAAAGCATAGTATTTTCCAAAAATGTTTGTTACAAAACATTACAAAAATATTGGTTAAAAAATATAAATAGTTGTAGATCAAATAAGTAAAAATTGACAATTAATTTCTTCTTAAGAGTTAAACATTTTATGTTAGAAATTACACTCGTAACCGTGTGTTATTTAGCAAAATAAGAGACAACATCGTAAAGTAATAGGTAATATGGCTCAACGTGAAATGTATGTTAAAGTTTTTCTTTAAAAAATTATACTGCTTAATATCAAAATATTTAATAAGAATATCGAATAGTTTGTTACTAACTATTTTGCTGTTTGGTATTAACTGATTCGCATCAAACAAAAGACCATTTAATTCCAGCAAGCAAAAAATATTTGGATAAAAATCATCGATATCGATTGAATAGTGTCTCACGCGGAGAATTATCGTCGAGTGGCAGTGCGACGCGGCGAGTGTGTGCGTCGATAAATTCCGAGCGCGTTGTCAATCGGCCGCGAGGAGCGCTCAGGAATTAACGGCGCAGCGCTGTCAAGGCGCCCGCCGCCGCTGGCCCCCTTCTAATACCCATCGCAGGGCTGGCACATATTCAATATTAATACAACGACATAAACTTCCCCCTAAACTAAAGATAATACAAAACGAGTACTATTAGCCTATCAAATTAAGTCGACACGTCTCAATTTGACATTTTCTCTTCTGTCATTGTCACTTTACTTTAGGTGGCCAATGGTTTAAACCAAGAATGACAACTTTATTCCTCGTTTTATAGAGATATGGTTAAAGTCAGATAACCTTTTTAGTTCATAAAAGAAAATTGTAATGTTTAATGTAATGGAAAATAATTTTCATGGTTGGATTTATTATCAATAGAGTTTGTACTATATCAATTATTTATATAGTTTATCGGCTTGATTACCCTAAAAGTTGAACTATTTAAACACGTTAACATGCAACCAAGCCGAATTAAGACATTTTTCATTTTAGTTCCCATATTTTAAAAACACTCTTTTTTTTACTTAAAAATAATACTAACAACAGCTAACTAACGTAACAGACAAAAATTCAATCTGCACCCGATTTGAAAGTGTACAAAATTTGCTGATGAATTATGTAGAAACGAAGAGATTGATTCAAAGCACTTTGTCAGAACCTAAGTCTCACGACATCATGAATGAAAATTACGTAATTTACTCATTTAAAAACCGTTACAGTTGAAACTTAGTGTTGCTTGTTTTATACTATTATATTTATTTACATATAAAAGATATAATAAACCTTAAACGGGAAAGTTGCTTAGCTATAATAATCAAGCGATTTTGTTTAACTTTATTATATTATAACTTTCAGTAAAGAAAATATTCTTAATTCTCATAGATTAGCAGCAACCCTGTTCAAATTGCGCGTGTACTGGCCCCGTGAATTATGCCGCGGACACACGCGCGAGATGTGGGCGAACAGCGAACGGCGGGTGACCCCCCTACCCACCCCGTCTTCCCGTCCCCACCCGGCGTCGATACTGACTAATCGCACCACTAGTGATTGCTAAATAATCAACGTTGTTCACTGAAACTGTTATAAACAAAAAAAATGACATAGTAGTATCGCGTACGATCCAACGATTTTATAATCTAAAAAAGGGTAACATATTTCACTTTTATTGTTATCGTGTTGTAATATATTTATTTTTATGTAAAAAATAATATTATTTGTGAATTTTAGTGAACCACACCCACCAATCTAAAATGGAACTAGGTATACTAATAAGTGCGTCCAATTCGGTTTGGAGGTGGATGATAACAACCCATAATCCACTATATCGACCATTCTCCATTAATTTTCTACTTCCAATATTAGACAACAATATAGTTATGATTATTCGAAGCTGCAAAAGTTTACTGTAGAGAGAAAAAAGGTCGATAACAGCTTTTTAAAATGTCACGCGAAGCACACATGACGTGGGCGACGAAGGCTTGACAAAACATAATGACGACCAGTTAGAGTAATTACCTCGACATGGCCGTCGGCGACAGTAATAATTGCGATAGATTTATTGAAAATTGCCAGCCGTCATTCCGTCGAATATCAACGCCCTGTTTCGAAACAACACTCAAGCTCGCGATTTATTGTGAGAATACCGGTGTTTTTGTGTTTAAAAACCTAGTGTGTCGTAGTCTATGAACACATTAAATAACAATTAAAATCGATTTAAAAAAAAAGAATGCACAAAAAGCGCCTTCTGCATGCAACATATTTCGGTTTCAACATAATTTGCTTTGGGTTGAATGTAATCCACGAACCTCTTTGAGCGTACACGTCACACCAGCTAGCGACGAGCTCACGTTAGTATAAATGGCGGGGTATTTTCTAGTGGCCGCAGGCTGGAGCGCGGGAATTAGAACGGTGCATGTCGGCTGAACGTTTCGTTTCCCTCGCCCGCTTTTGTGCTACGCGAAAAAATAAGTTTACGACGCCGACGCTCTCTGTTGGCGCGGCATGCGGCGCCCGAGAGCGGGGAAAACTTCTTGTGTTCGGAAACTTGGTAATGGAATAGCGCAGATAAAAAATATTAGAGCATGTGAGCTCGCAAACGCTGAGCGTGCATTCTGTATTTGAGTGCAACTGTCATGAAAGTTAATTTAGTTAAAAGTCTATTCGAATTTATAGTAAAAAACGCCTCTGCAAAAACATTACAATGAAATACTTTTTTAAATGCCGTGACAGAAAAAGTATACTCATCTAGATCGAAGTGTCCACAAATAACATAAAAAAGTGTTATATTAAATGCTAATACAACTTCATTATTCTATTAGAGGACTTAATTTAATTTAAATAATATAAGTTTAGTCTTTATGCTACTTTTAAAAGTAAATCAGATAAGGTGCTTTATTGAATTTTGATACACTAATAGTGTATGTTATTTTTGTTGAAGTTACATAAATTTTGTTAGATACCATTAATTAATGTTTTATCTTTAATTTGTACAATCATTACAATTCTAATTATGGCGATTGATCCTTAATCAATTTGACTTAATATGTATAATAGTATTATTTGGAAAATATTACTTGTCTAGTGATTTCCGAGAGTATACCGCTTATTTTTTTTTGCAATGAACTTCCGATTTATTTTGACTTTTGATTCAAGCTCTTTTTTTTAATAATTGTTATGCAGATAAACATCAAAGTAAAACAATGTCAGCATGAAACGAGAGTGACGAGACTGTACAAGGCACACGAAAAAAGTGCCGTTTGGGTGTTGACAAAACTTTTTTCAAATTCGTTATACTACGCGGGTATCTCCAACTTTAATTGAACGTTGAGTATGCGCATACCAGGGTTCGCTGATAAATATCCTGATATATATCGATTGATATATATTAATTGATATCTATCTATCTATCTATATATATAAAAATGAATCGCAAAATGTGTTGGTAAGCGCATAACTCAACAACGCCTCGACCAATTTGGCCAAATCTTTTTTAAAATGTTCGTTGAAGTTCAAGGATGGTTTTTACGGCGAGAAAAATTAGAATTATTGCTGGAAAAACCCTAAAAATAGCCCTTTTCTTTTTCCCATACAAATGATTTGTAACTAAAACGTAGTCAATTTGAGCTTTATTGCTATGGTATAAAGTTCATATTAAATTACAAGCACTCACTGTTGTCTAAGCAATGTAGGTGTGTTCCTAACGTCAAAGATCATATCTATCAAAACAATGTGCGTGTGTGCGTTGGAGCACAGAATACATAGTTGGAGGAGTTTAATGTCGCGTTCCGAAACTCGCGTTTCTTTTGTATTAGTTTCGGCACGCGAGATAAAATGCATCAGTTTCCACGTCATTACATGTATTGCCGGAACATTGATGAAAATACGCTCTGTAGTAGCAAAGCTGTTGGGTCCTAGATAGCTCATTGGTTAGAGCAGTCCCTGGATCGCGAATGGGTTCGAGTCCCATTCCGGGGTACAGGTAGATGGATTCTTCCAGCATTTTTCCTTAAAAATGTTTATATATTTTTTTAATTCGAATAGTTTACTTTTATAATGCTGTTGTGTGTAATGTGTTTTTATGATCATAAAAATCTCTTTTTTCTATATTTAATACTATTACTATTAATACATTGCAATAATAATTATGATTCACATGATTAACAATAAAGCGATTACTTACTTTTAAATCCTTATATATGTTTTATTTAATTATTTTTTATTCACAACGCCCTATCACCAGGGTGACGGTTCTGTTCAGGAGAATTTTTTTAAATACGTAGGCAAAAAAACTGCCACATTACAAATCTTTTTGACAGGACGAAGTCTGTCGGGTCAGCTAGTTTATAATATTTATTGTTAGTTTGTATATTGAGACTCGCCTCGAAAATTAACCAACTCGATGTCACGTTGGCAACATTGGCATCTTATTGCGTTCATATTTCGGAGAAAACCTGAAATTTCTAATTTCGGATTTTCTCCGAAATATGAACGCAAAGTGTGAGCGCAATTTATTTTTTTATTTTTTAATAAACAAATAATAATGTAAAGCAAAGCCAATCTTTATTTTATACTTTTTATTTAAAATATAAAATGTTAAATAAAGCCACTAGCAGCTTAAAAATCGTAGCTTTTCATATGCATGATATCAAATATTGGTTATTTTGATTTTTATTATAAATATCCGATTTTCGCGAACCCTGGTACATACAAATTCGGTTCAATAACAGCTGTACTGAGTACAATTAGTGACACAGTAGATTCGCTGGAAAATACGTCACATTCTCTTTACACGTGAAAATCACCATATGCCACGTGCCCAACGGGGGTTAACGCAAATAAATTCATCGATACCGTATAAATATATTACTAGGGTATCTGCACATGTAACTATTCTGGTCGCAATTAGTCGCGAAGCTTTTCGGTTATTTCTGAGCGCGTGCTTTGCTTGCGAGGGGGGAATGCGGGAGGGCGGGCGGGGGAGGGGTCACCTCGCCATTAGCGCGGACGACGTCGTCGGCAACCGTCCGCGGACATTTTCGAATGCTGCATCGCGTGTAACACTATTTACATAAGCAGCAAGATCGCTTTTTCTGTGCACCGTCAGCTGCGACAGCGTTGTCGGGGGCTTGCATAATTTACGCGCGGCCGATAGAGCGTCGCGATTGTTATTGCGCGTACGGTGCGGATATTGGATTCGGGAACGCGCACTTCGACGAAGCCAATTCTAACAAGATATGCGGGTAGCTTTGTTATTTAGTGAATTAAGAAGAATATGCAATTAGCTCCATCTATTGTTATTGGAAGTTAACGATTCCTTTCTTGCGTGTGGGTAGATCCTAAAGTGGAATGTAGGTAGGTATTTATTTTAGTTCGTCCTGTTATACGTTCTGATTAATTTCCTAGTGGACCCTGAGACAGATTAACTTTCCTTTGGGACATCTTGGGCTTCACCGTTCGAGATTTCATTATTCTTTTGCCAATATAACGGGACAGTTGTTTTCCACGTACAGAATAAGCAAACCTATGGAAAAAGATAGTAGATAGATAATAGTACATTTAGAGCCTTGATCAATTTCTATACCTAATAAGAGTTTGTATTACTTATGCTCTGCCTAATGTTTTTTTTAAATCTCTTTTAACTATCTTACGTAAGAATAATGGCGTCAGCGTTATTAATATCATAATTACGGAATTTTAGAATCCAGAATCTAGTTAAGAGGATAATGTGGCAAATAAAAAGATACAGATGAAGATTTTTCCTGAAGTAGCAATTAAAGTGTGACTTCTAATCTAATTATATGACAAATAACAAACGTGCTCTGTACCATACTTACCTATACATATGTAATGTAAATTTCAGATGATATACTTACTTAACAAACTGGGTACGTCGTACACAATGGAGAGACCCGAGATCCCTGAATTTAACATACAAATTTCTCTTAAGTGCTCATCCAATCAATCAGTCCCATTTCAAGCCAGGCCTGTCCTTAGAAGGGGACTACAAAGGGCGCGCGATTATGTTTGCGAGCGCGCTCCGGGGCTACCTAAGCGGGCATTAACGAAGGACGCGTAGGTTACCCCGGCGACCATTTAAAACAGACCCCTGACCTTACGTACGACGTCCCCTCGACCACCTTTAAACTAAAACAAATAGACGGGAGAGGTAGGTCCACATAATTTGGCCCGGTCGCGTAATTTACGCGCGAGCGGTCACCGCTGGTGATTAGAGCCGCAGCTCTCTGTTGGCGTATCGGTCGAAACTGTTAATCCGAACGATGAGAAAAGCTTACCCTAGCTTCCACAATGAAAGGCACGAACGGTCTTTTACAATTTGCAGTATTCGTGGAACGTTTTGATCCGACGGTGAGTCATTAAGGTGTCGTGTGCACGTCGCCCGCCCGGGGGGTGGAAAATGTTCGTGCTCTGAACACGTGTGCGATAACTTAATTACAAAAGTAACATAATAGTTGGTCGTCCGCGTCGGTCCTGGTCGTTGCAATATCAAACTTTGTAGAGACAGCGATTTTAATAGTGAGTGGTACGTGAAAAACCTTTTATTTTTATATAACTACATTCATCTAAAAATATATAACATATTTGGGGGTTTTCTGCGACTATATGAAATAACTTCATTTTCAAAATCAGTCCAGTACATTCGGAGCCTAATTAATGCAAACAAACGGATCTTTACAATACCCATGAAATAAGATTATTCTATATCTTTTCCTTTCATTCTAACCTAAAAACTTGACGTTTAGCTTTATAAATAACTTATAGTTTTAATTCTACATAACATAATTTTAACTTCAAATTAGGGGTATCCCTTAACTTAGGCAAACTTCTTCATTCGATTTGTTACGAAACACGCTTCAAATGGAACTCATGGCAACAACTTAAACATGAAACTATGTCAACGGCTAAAGTCGACCACAGATCCCCCAAATAATTATCAGTTCACCTACTTCTCGTTAACCCACATATATGAACGTATTTGGTACTATATTTGACCGTACACGCAAGTAATTACGGATCATAACCAATATTGAAATTGTTTCTTTCGATCATTAAACATATATAATAATAATAGAGGACACTATTTATCAAATAAAACTTAGTCGAACTCCTATCAATTCATCTCCACACTGCCGTTAAAAAGACTTGTTATATTATTATAAGATAAAAGAATTCGCAATGGAACTCTAATTGAATTCATAAAGGAACACACACAGTTCTTTTCACTAGAAATTAAAAGAATATAATAACAATCCTGTTGCCGGTGGCAACCCTACCCGCCTCCCTTGGAGCCCTTAGTGATACGTGCAGGGACTTCTCGGACAGCTACCCGCGAAATTCCATTTAAAGACGTCGGGATAATTTAGCGCTGACGAGGCGGAGGCCAAATTGACGCAGCCTCGGGGACGCCGTGTCGCCGCTCTCTCTGTGTATCGATTACGGGTTTCTTTCTAGACATCACCTTTGGGACCTATAATGGTGAACTTAATGTTTTACCAGAAATACTGATCGAAACACAACCTTAACCTAATTGGAAAATATCGGCAATAATTAAATGATCTTTGTTATGTTGGCGCCCAACGTGGTACATATGAAGAACATTAATATTATAGCATCGTGATATTTTATTTTCTCGTAGATTCTATTTTGATTAAATTCTTCATAAAGCTTATTTTAAGGTAAACATTGAAAGTTTAATTAAATCTAGAAAATATAAATAAACAGCATCATTAAGACATTTTCACCTTTTTTGACAGTGTTTACATCTTTCTTCCCTGAAATATCGATATGTACTCAAAAGGATAGATTGATGATGAATAAATTCTAAGATGTATTGAAGTAACTAATATTTATTCAACAACGAAAAATAAAACATTTAATACTAGCTCCCATCGCACTAGTTCAAACAATGAAACACCTCTACAAAAATATACTACCTCAGAAGTGTTTTTTTTTCTCCGTGGCACGAATTCGATTATGTAGGTAGAGCGATAATTCCCGCCGCGTCAGCTTAGGACGCGCCGCCCTTATCTGCCGACGGTAACCCTTGTTGTACGCTACGTATACCTATTACAGTATAGGTAGATGGTAATAGTACCTCAATATATTAGGAAAAAGAACTTATCGAATCCGTAATGCTACTAAGCTATCTGTGATAACTTCAAGGCACCACGTTGGGCGCCAATTTTTTATATTGAGTTTTTTACATTATTTTATCCTAACATGTTTTTCAGAATATTCTAAATAAAAATTGATATAGTACTTTCCCGATTGTAAATGTTCTTCTTAGTAAAAAAATGATCATATTAAAACTTTTTAGTAATTCCAAAAAAAAAATATGAAGGCCACAGTACAAATTCATTTTACATCTATCTCCTTTTATTCACAAAGCTTCACAAATTTTATTGTTTACGAAATCGCGCGCATGTGAATTACTAACTCTAAGTCCTACATACTGAAGTATGTACACAGGGGCTTATATATTTGAAGGGCAGTCCCCGGGGCAGGCGTAGTAATTCGCAAACCTCTTGATATTCCCAGCAATTATCCTAAACAATTGCTGTGAAACATAAATCAAGTTGTTTGAGACCGCCACTTAGTACCTTCTCGTGTTGAGACTTAATGAATTAATGACTTGTTGTAGTCGGTTCTAACAGGTAACTACTAAAAACTGGTTTATGTTTATTTGAAAATACTTTAAAAACAAATTAATTCATTCATGAAGACGTTGGTCCATCAAATAAACTTGTTCGAACATATAATATTTTGACTGACCAACGATTTACTTTGAAAAGGTCATTCAAACTGCAAAAGCAGAAAAGGTGCACTGAAACTAATTCTATATTGGGTAGCACTAATTATAATATTCCCTTTTCATTGTTCTTCTGAATCATTTCGATTCGACCTTGCATAAACATACCTCTGGCATTCAAAGGGACTATTGACCTTCCCTAGTGATTAAACGCAGACACGAAATCCATCCCCGACGACGCCCGCGCTCACCCATCTATAGGTAATACCTATAATACCCTCGGAGTTTTTACGAGCCAATCTTACTCGCGCAGTGCGTGGACGTCCTTTTTTACATCGCCGTAGGCTCGTGGCCGCTTTTTCTCAAAGAGTAAATAAGCACCTCCAGCTTTTGAGAAGTAAAACCTCTTTCTATCAGAATAAAGACAATCTTTTTTCTATCAGAAGCGACCATTTAGTCATCGCACATCATCAATATGTGATTTTCTTCTATTTGAGGGTATTAAAATAGAAGAAAATCACATATTGATTTTCTTCTATTTTTATAACAAAAATAGCTCATGCACAAAATTCGCGATAGTTTAGATTTTAGCTAAGGGTTCTACTATTAATAAGTCAAAATCAAATCAAATCATTACTGCATGTCACATTAAAACTATAAGATGGTAAAGGCTGTATACACTATGGCCGCCATTATAATTTTCAATGAAAATATGTAATCCATCATAAATGGTAGTCCAATAAACTTGCAAAAAATAATATGTTATATTTAGCGTTTCATAAAATATATTCAGAATAACTACGTAGATTTTGTCGCATAATTCATCATTAACGTTATTAGGAGTAAAAGACCCATCTGCGAATGTTTTCTCTTCGAATCTTTGACTAGGATCGGGAGGGTTTCCACACCCATCAGTGAAGGGGGGTGGCGCGAGGGTGGTGTTTTAATTAGAGCGCGGAGTCCGCGGCGGCTGGACATCGGGCGTCGGTCGTCAATGTTTCAAGCCTCACACAGCTACCCGTGTAACCGTCGCCTTTGTCTTCCACCGCTTTGTACTAAACTCTGCCCTTTGATTAAGACCTTTGGTATCTGTTTACGATTTGCTTTGGGCACATTCGGTGACCTTCCAGCGATCATTATTATGTATAGCTTTTTCGGTTGAGTTCTGTTATTATTACACAACTGAATAACAGTGAATTTAAAGTCTTAAGTAGTTATTTTTCTTAATGTCTCTTTACTCTACTTAACTCTGAACTTTAGTCTCTCTAGTATAATTTTAATTATATCCAAACAAAGAAGGTTATATGATCGACGTTCTTAACCAGAACAAAATATTTACATTTTATTTGAAACTACTAAAAACTCGAAATTAACTGAGTATTCGGTTAACAAGTACTACTCTTGGAAATGGGTTAGCTCCTGGAGTACTGGAAGTTTGTGAAAGTAGAATCAAAAAGAAAGAATAGTCCATGGCCCCCAGTGTCGATTGGTGGAGATTGACAACTGCAAATGCAGCCGGGATGAAAGGTTTAAGGTCCTTGCCGAAGCATGGAGAGTTCGAAATAATATATTTTTGACCAGCCATCCTAGGATTGGCCCTTGCTCTTACCACTGTGCCTTCGAGCTGGTGATTTAAGACTTCGAAACTAAAAAGTATTATTTTTTAAATATATAAATATCATATATTGACACTGCATTACCACCTACACTATAAATATGTCCAAGATATTTCTATGGATCGAAGATATAAATAAACATCAAAGTTATATTATATTAGGTGTATATCCAAACCACCTTCCAGCCTTTATAAGGTTTTGGTAACGTATTATTTTTTTATTTTTTTTAATTCAATAAAGTTAACTTACTCCCAAAACTAGCAAATTAATTCTTTAGAATATTTAACACCATATTAACAGATAATTCTGTTTAATTCAAATCTTTCATGAAATATAATGTCCTAACTTTATTTTATGGACAGTTACGCATCGCGAGTGGTTTCTCATTACGTAGTGTTGTTTATATATCAGACCTGAGTCGTCGTAAAATGGAGAGTCATTGCTTTATCATTGACAGCAGCCGTGACTTGAGTACAGTCTAAAGGATTTCGGTATTGTTCCGAATGCACCAATGTAAGATTAATCTTTATCCGTCCGTTTATATACAGTTTATATTACGTACGTAATGTATTTATTATACCTATACATTTTGAGCTAAAGTCAAGTAGTAACGTCTAATAGCGTCGACAGAACGCTTAGGCAGCTTCAGTTCTACATAAATATCCAAGTAACATATAGAAGTGGCTCGGTGTCGTAGAGGATAAGCGCCGCGGTCGTTGTTGTTAAGCAACTTTCGCAGGGCTCCGTCACGGGATGGGTGACCAAAAATTATTATCCACGTCGTGCTTCGGAAGGCACGTTAAGCTGTTGGTCCCGGATGCGTTTGCAGTCGTTAATACCCTCCAATCTGCATTGGGTCAGCGTGGAGGGTCATGGCCCATCCTCTTTAACCATCCATAAGGAAAGCCTGAACCTCTGCAGTGGGGGACGTAAAGGGGCTGATGATGATGAAGTAACATATTTTGCAATTCTGCAAACCACTGGCCAGTTAGAATATAGAATTTTGATTACTTATTTTGGTTGATTTTTCAGCACTCGGACTTTCAAGTTATTCAAGCTAGTACCTTAAAAATAAATGTAGCATAACCGACACCGTTCCATTATCTCTTTATAGTCTTCAGTAGAGTTGCACAAAAGTACTGAACATTACTTGGGGTTAGTATTTGTTTGCATCGAGTTTCCTTATTGCACCATAACTTCTGAATGACTAAGCAGATTTAAAATAAATGTTATATCATTTGAAACTTTACAACCAAACTGTCTCTTAATATTGTTGAAATAATGTTTTCTCTATTCACTTTTGAACTAACGCGCTTTTCGTTTTTCTCTGTCAGTTCCTAGCGAAGTCTTCGAAATAACAGCAATTAACGAAAATATTATCTGTATTGTTGTTTATAATATTGTAACAGAAATTGACATAATAGTCCAATAAAGTTATCCCCACTGTCAGCACACGTTCACGAGCATGACGCATAAACCAGTCATCGCTACGGTCGACCATATTTAAGGAACGTAATGTACCGATGCACACGACACAACCGCAAAGATTTTAAAGTAATTAGTGTAAACACACTTTGTGTGTCTATTTATTTATTTATTTATTTATTTATTTATGTACATGGATGACCAACAGCTAAAAATTACATAATAAAAATCTTAGCTAAAAACAGACAGCCACTTACAGGTCGTCACAGATAGACATAGTATAAAAAAAAAAAGAAAAAAAAGAGAAGATAGACCGCTTACAATCATAACAATGATAGACTATGCTGCTTACATTATACTTAAATCTACAACACTATGGACTTTCGAAAAATAGGTTACTTATAATGCGCCTAATTGACGCTTCGCTAGTGTTAAAAAGGTCGACGTTTATTCGCTTCGATAACTCATTAAATCTATTGCACGCACGCCACAGAAAGGAATTCTGCCGAAATTTTGAAGAAGCTGGGGGTAAATATAATAAAGGATTGAACCTGAGTTGTTTTTGTGGGGCCCTAAGAGCGATCTTTGACAGGAGTTCAGGACAATCGACAGCACCACAAGCAATTTTGATGAGAAAAGCCAGATCAGAGATGTCACGTCGATTTTCTAAAGGGAGCAAGTGATGTTTCTTACAAATTTCCTCATAACGATTCGAATTATAGCTTTGTTTCGTACGAAAGCAAAGATATTTTATAAATCTTATTTGTATTTTCTCTAATCGCGATATGTAAGTCTGGTATCCAGGGTTCCAGACCTGCGAAGCGTACTCCAGGTGACTACGGACGAATGTGCAATAAAGAATTTTTAGGGTTTTAGCCTGTGTGAAGTCTTTGGAGTTACGCATCACAAATCCAAGAGCCCTGGATGCTTTTGAAATAATATTGTCGATATGGCTATCAAAAATCAACTTATGATCGTGGAAAACGCCTAGGTCTCTAACGACCACATCCCGTTTCAAACTTAAATTTTTCACCACATAGTCATATAATACCAGATTCCGCTTCCTGCTGTAAGTGACAACATTACATTTGGCTACATTTAGATCTAAACAATTGTCGGAACAATAGTTGTCAAGTCTCACTAGATCGTCTTGTAATAGGAGAGCGTCTTCTGATGACGAGATAGGAGCCAATATTTTCATATCGTCCGCGAAACATAAGAGCTGTGAAAATTTAAAACAGTGCTCAATATCATTCACGAACACTGCGAATAGGAGTGGCGCAAGCAGTGAGCCCTGGGGAACTCCACTTGGAACTGTAAGCCAACTAGATATATAATTCTTCACCACAACCGCCTGTGAGCGATTATTTATATATGACGATAACCAGCGCAGTAAGTCGCCATCCACGCCAATCAATAGAAGCTTGTGCAAAAGCATATCATGCCGAATCCGGTCGAAGGCCTTACTGTAATCAGTGTAGATTACATCGACTTGAAAGCCACTATCCATAGCAAATGTAAGCGACTCATTTAGCAAGACTAAATTGGACACGACTGAACGACCCCTAAGGAAACCATGCTGTGTTGGGCTGAATGATTGTTTTAATGCAGAGTAAAGTTGCTCGTAAATAATTTTTTCCAATACCTTAGAAATGATAGAGAGCTTAGAAATTGGGCGGTAGTTAGCAATGTTCGATCTAGACCCTTTTTTGTGCACTGGTGTAATATAAGCTTGCTTCCATACACTTGGAACAATGCCCTCTGTCAATGACCTCTTAAAAAGAATAGAAATAGGAATGGCAATCGTTTTAGAACAGTTTATGAGGAATACAGCTGGCACTATACATTATATTTAGTTTTAGACCAATCATATATATATAAATGATTGCAATTGTAGTCCAGTTTCTTGTATTGTGTATGAACAATCGAACTAAGCACAAAGCCGTATAATACACATAACGTGTAGTGATTACATGTTGTCTATAGACGAGTATCCTTTGACAACTGATAACGGAACAGCTTTGATGTTCTGTGAGCTCAATACCTCTATATCTAAGCAGACCAATCATAGAATCGATGATACTGAGAATAGTTGACATATTCAATAATGAAATTTTTAATTGATAACATTTAAATGAGCAGGCTTACCGCGTAAAGGCTCTGATTTGGTTAGCATTGGATTAAATCAAAACGCACTCAACGTTCAATACTAATACCTGAGCCACTAATTTGTTTTTTGTCATTTCAATGATAACCTAATTTAATTTAAATAAAGTCTTATACTATAAAATAATACCATATTCGGAAACCATAAAAAATCTTTCATCGCGTTTGTATTCAGTTTTAGACGTTTCGGACCCTTTACAGGTTCCGTGTTCACATAAAGTGAAATAATCATTAGATTTGTTAAAGGAACTGTTAAAATCTGATTTGATAAAGTTCATAATTGATTCATTGTCATCTTTACTTTTGTTATATCACTGCGACAGAGGCATGTGTGTATCTTACTCAAATCCAACTTTAAACTCAAATCCCACATTAAGCTAAGCACCTGCTTACTTATTTACATTATAATATCAAGTGTATAAAGCTTTAAATTTTATTTCGATAGAATATATTACACTGATGCCCGTTTTCACTAAACTTAGGAGTCGCCCAAATCCGACGCCTAAATATATGGGCTTTATCAAAGGTGAAAATGCGTTTTGCAAATAACAAGGAGACGCCTAACGGCTTTAAGCAACTCTTAAATTTAGGGCATGCTTTGTGCTGCGCCTAACGCTAGACACCAGTATAATATTGTAATCTTTGGTTAGACATTTGCGTTATGTGACATATACATTACTCATGTATGTGATATTACTCTTTGGCCATTACAAATGTGTCATCAATGAATTATATATTAGAATTAAGATATAAAAAAGGATTTTTTTGAATTTTCATACTTTTTATAAATGGACAATGACGACTTGGGTGCTCGTGTAAATACAAGACCACGTACATTTTATCTTATTTTATTAGGTCAAAATGTATATTTCTGTTATTGTCTCTTTACGTGTAAAAGCCACTAACGTGACATTGGTGTAATTGTGTTAACGTAAATATACCATACATTAAGATAAAGAAGAGGAACTAAAGCATGAAAAATCAAAGACAAACTTTGCATAACTAAGCAAGTGCTTAGTAAGACATTACCTAACGTTGCAGATATGGTGTATCGACAAATTTGCTGAAGCTATTCTTAATATTAAGGGATTTCTACTTAAGCTTTGCCTTGTTCTAGGTAAGTGAAAATGGGCATGCATCAGATAGCTTAAATCAGAACTTTTTTCGAAAATTAAAAAGACTTGATTATTGTCATCTATTTCTGTCGGCTGCTTGTAAAACAAATTCTCTAACAATTAAAGTAAAAGGCTGCTCTGAATAAAGATTTAAACTGGAGATCTATTAATTATGTGTGAAATGTAACAATAATATTCTTATTAGTATCAATAAATAAATTAAAAAAAGTATCATTGATCAAAAGCTCTTTCTAAAGCGAGTCAGGACCTGCACTCTTAAAATCGTCATCTTTACATATCTATATATATAAAAATGAATCGCAAAATGTGTTGGTAAGCGCATAACTCAACAACGCCTCGACCAATTTGGCCAAATCTTTTTTTAAAATGTTCGTTGAAGTTCAAGGATGGTTTTTACGGCGAGAAAAATTAGAATTATTGCTGGAAAAACCCTAAAAATAGCCCTTTTCTTTTTCCCATACAAATGATTTGTAACTAAAACGTAGTCAATTTGAGCTTTATTGCTATGGTATAAAGTTCATATTAAATTACAAGCACTCACTGTTGTCTAAGCAATGTAGGTGTGTTCCTAACGTCAAAGATCATATCTATCACAAAACAATGTGCGTGTGTGCGTTGGAGCACAGAATACATAGTTGGAGGAGTTTAATGTCGCGTTCCGAAACTCGCGTTTCTTTTGTATTAGTTTCGGCACGCGAGATAAAATGCATCAGTTTCCACGTCATTACATGTATTGCCGGAACATTGATGAAAATACGCTCTGTAGTAGCAAAGCTGTTGGGTCCTAGATAGCTCATTGGTTAGAGCAGTCCCTGGATCGCGAATGGGTTCGAGTCCCATTCCGGGGTACAGGTAGATGGATTCTTCCAGCATTTTTCCTTGAGAATGTTTATATATTTTTTTAATTCGAATAGTTTACTTTTATAATGCTGTTGTGTGTAATGTGTTTTTATGATCATAAAAATCTCTTTTTTCTATATTTAATACTATTACTATTAATACATTGCAATAATAATTATGATTCACATGATTAACAATAAAGCGATTACTTACTTTTAAATCCTTATATATGTTTTATTTAATTATTTTTTATTCACAACGCCCTATCACCAGGGTGACGGTTCTGTTCAGGAGAATTTTTTTAAATACGTAGGCAAAAAAACTGCCACATTACAAATCTTTTTGACAGGACGAAGTCTGTCGGGTCAGCTAGTTTTCTATAAAGTAGAACAAAGCAAGATGAAGAAGTGACGACATCTTTAAATATATATTATCGTGAATTGCTTTAAGGAATATTGCAAGTTCTTTTGTTTGGATATTATATAGTATCATATGATGAGACTCATAACTGCAGGATTATTTTAGTTTCTAAAGTTAGGTAGTCTGCTGTCAGTCAATCTGTTATAGGCAATCAATCATAGAAGTAACTATGTGTATCTTTCTGGATACACGAAGGGTGCGTGGAAGTCGAGCGTGCGAGTTTTCGAATCGATTTGGAAAATAAATTACATCGCTTGAGCCGCGACTCGAGAATGGGCGCGGGCAGTGATCTGTGACGAGACGCGGCCGCGATCGCAGAGCAAAATGTATTGCCATATAAATAAATAAATATCGAGTGGAGTTAATGAATGGTATGATGATCAATTAGAAACAGACCATAAGCATAATATACACGTTGATTGAAGAAGACACACTTAAATAACATTTCAAAAATATAAAAGTTTAAGGTTTCAATAAAGTAAATCTTTTCTTACACGTTGATTAAAGAAGACACACTTCTTAAATAACATTTCAAAAACATAAAAATTTATGGTTTCAATAAAGTAAATCTTTTCTTATTCATAATTTCACAACATTTGAATCGTCCAATCTTTTCTACCCATTCAGAACATTTTTTTAATATCTTTCTGTTATGTAGTTCGTGTGTTTCTACTCTATACCTAACTCGATAAAACCGAGAGTTGCTAGAGAATACATCGACATGGAGTAACATTAAAAACGGGAATCTCTGGGATATTGTTTTTAGAATATCATCACTCCATATAAACCGACCTTTGTAACTTTTATGATTCTCATAAAAATAAACCCAGACCACTGAGAGACTACGATGTAACTAAATTACTTCAAACAACTGTCACTGCCTTTGAAATTAATGCTCTTAAAATTGAAGCTGCCACTTAAGATTATGTGTCTGGAGGAATTGATTTTGCTAGATGTATGAACTTTGGCACGGTAAAACGAAAACTTCAAATGTCCAAATTTGACAAGACTGGTGCAACATGATAAATTAGTCTGGATGATAATGAGGAACAATATTATTGTTTCAATGATATTAAATAAATAAAAATCATAAGATTAGTGCATTATCTACTTTATTAGATTTTGAAAGATTGCAGACTTTGTACTTAACATGAACAGCTCTTTTGTCGTATCGACACTTAATATTTGCACTTTCATTCAAAGCTCAGGAGTTCAGGAAACGCCGGGATTAATTAGCAATATTACCGGTGCACTCTAAAAACTGACTGAAAATCGCTTGCACTCCGTACGGGGATAGAGGGTGGTGTTCTTAACGGACACGTCGCGTCGCGTCTCGCGGGTGGCGCATATTTTTTAACCCCCCCCCCCCCATTCGGGTCTCCGACTCCCCGCGGGGTGGGTTAATTAGTCGCAAACGCGCGGTCCAGCTCCACTCCATCTAACTTGTTTCCTTCTTTATTTGCCCACTTGATACAAATGTGGGGCTCAGCAGCCTTGCGAGAGCGGGACGGCGATATTTACCCGCCTATATTGGGTGCGGAGAATTTGCTACGTAATTAACTTAATTAGGTATATGAGATCGCATGTGATTTTTGATGTCGACTCATGTTTGATGTTTGAATTACTTCTGGGTATCTTTCATTCGGATAAGAGAAGAGGCAACAAAGATCTAAAAGGAATAAAGACCCCTAAAAACTTAATACTCTATAAGAATCAAGTAACGCTTAACGTCTTTGTCAACAGCTAAGTCCCAAATGTTTCATGATTAAACTTACCTTAGCAATTGCGTATTTATGTATCAACGGAGTCGAGAGTAAAACGAATAATAAGTCATATGTATATAATGTATACCTAATTGTTTTTCGGTCCATAGTGTGGACTCCTCACGACTTCTTCAATATGTCACTTGGATAGTCGCGTTTTGTTTTGAGCGGGCGGGCATTAATGACTAATGGGCATTAGTATTTTATTACTATTCCAAATCCTAAAGTGTGATTTAGGGCATCGAATTTAGGTGCTTAGGGTTTTGTGAAATTCTTGGAGTCCGAGTAATGAAGGTCCAATTAAAATTATAATGCACTCATCATAATGTTACAAATTCGTGACAGTAAAAATTTTTATTATTATACATATATATATTTTATTATAACTTTCTGCGATAAATATACCCGACACTGCATCGCAGACCATTTCTTTGAATATAGCAATCATCAGGACATATAAGATTTTAGATTAAGGTTTTATTATGGACGAGTTGGGTATACGAGGAATCATGGAGAGAGACAGGTAACGTCTATCTGATTCGTTGTTCCATGAAAAGTTCCTATAACCTGTTTTCGCAATTGGATCTTTAATATATGTAGCGACAACGTTATACAGTTTTCACGTTCCAGTCGCGTTTCAATTTCGTCCTCGCTCACCCTGTTCTGGATGTTAAAGATTCAGCGTTGCCGTGGGCCCTACCCGGACCCTTTAAGCGACCTTCATTAGCGCGGGTCCGGAGTTCTGGAGGCATGGGACCCACCCGTGATTGCGAGACACGCGTCCGACGCGCGCCCGAGTTTCCGAATAGATTAGCTGAAGTTTCGTTGTGTTTCAGATTGTTAATAAGATTCCAATATGGACCTTTCGTAGTTAATTTATTTGAAGAAATATTTTATTCAAATATTTTTTTATATAACAAAAGCATATTTAGATTATTATCTACACTAATATTTTAGATAAAAAAGATTTTGAAAAAACAAAAAAAAAAGATTGTTTGTTTGCATCAATATGCTCCAAAAAAGAGTACAGTATCTGACACGAAAGTAAATCCAAATTCAAAACTTTTGCATCATCAATAGCCTTTCCCAATGACCTACATGCCGATTGGTTCTACGCTGCCTGCATCCAGCGGTTTCCCGCAACCAACCAACCAACCAACTAATATTTTAGATAAAAAAGATTTTGAAAAAACAAAAAAAAAAAGATTGTTTGTTTGCATCAATATGCTCCAAAAAAAGAGTACAGTATCTGACACGAAAGTAAATCCAAATTCAAAACTTTTGCATCATCAATAGCCTTTCCCAATGACCTACATGCCGATTGGTTCTACGCTGCCTGCATCCAGCGGTTTCCCGCAACCTTTAAAAGATCATCGGTCCACCTGGTGAGGGGTCTGCCTTGTGAGCGTCGTCCGGTACGCGGTCGCCATTCCAGAACCTTACCTCCCGAACGGCGATCGGTTCTTCTACCTATATGAACCGCAAACTGCCACTTCAGCTAAGCGATTCTTCGAGCAATATCAGTAACGTAGGTTCCCCTACCCGATCTCTTAATTTCTAATACGATCACGTGGAGAAACACCAAGCATTGCTGTCTCCATTGCCCGCTGGATGACCTGGTTCTGTTGATGGTGTCATGCCATTTGTCATTTGCTTAATTTCTTTGTTAAAATAATTTAAACAGGGCTATGTCTCTGTCTTCTACTGGACTTCCACCTGGAGACGAAACATAATCCTCAAAAATAAAAATAAATTTCCGCAAGGAGTATACATTAAAGAAGACTTTACGAAGGAAACGCTAGACATAAGAAAATCTCTACAGCCGAAACTCGAAGAAGAAAGAAACAAGGGTAATATAGCCTACCTGCGAGGAGACAAGCTTATAGTCAAGAAACCAACGGATATTCAAAAGAGTGAAAAGAGGAAGAGAGAATCATCCTTCTCACCAAATCAGGGGTCCGGAACACTGAGCGAACCATCTTCCTCAGCGGGCCATAAAAAAATTGCTGCAAAGAACGCATTTGAGTTTATGTCCCGTCCTAGAAGCAACTCACTTAAAGAAAAGACTAATAAGTAGCAGTTAAAGCCTGCCAGCAACCGAAAAAAAGACAATGACAACTGCAAAAACAACTTTCAAGAAATAAACCGAATAAAAACTCCCCCAAGCCGGCTGGTCCCCGTGGGGGAAAGAGACCATAACCCTCTAGTTA
This sequence comes from Diatraea saccharalis, assembly GCA_918026875.4. Lineage (NCBI taxonomy): Eukaryota > Metazoa > Arthropoda > Insecta > Lepidoptera > Crambidae > Diatraea > Diatraea saccharalis. The sequence goes on from OU893333.1 coordinate 30,716,933, forward strand.
AAATAAAAACAAAAAATGAAACTCTAAAAATTGGTACATTTAACGTCAGATCATTAGGGTCGGAGATAAGATATATAGAATTAATGCACTCACTACAAAAAATAGAAATAGACATACTTGGTATAGCGGAAGTCAGAAAAATGGGATGCAATATTGAAGAACATGACAGCTATATCCTTTGTTATAAAGGAGAAACAGCTGGGCTGTATGGAGTAGGCTTTCTCATCAAGAAAAAACACAAAAGAAGCATCATAAACTTCACAGGAATTTCAGAACGGGTCGCTGTTCTACAAATGAAATACGACAACGAAATACTCTCAATAATACAGACGTACGCCCCTACAGAAAAATCATCCGAAGAAGCAATAACCTCATACTACGAAACCTTAGAAGTAGCTTTTACCCTTATTGGACAATATCATCATCTTCTTCTAATTGGAGATTTTTACGCTCAGGTTGGACAAACAAATATGAATGACAGTTTGGTCATGGGAAAATTTGGCTATGGAACTCGAAGTGAAAGGGGTGAAAAACTAGTGCAATATGCCTTAGAGAACAAACTTTCTATTATGAATACATTTTTCAAAATGAGAAAAAATCGTAAGTGGACCTGGCTGTCACCAGACGGAAAGACAAAAAATGAGGTGGATTATATCCTAACAAATGAACCCAAGAAAATAAGGAACATAGAAGTTCTCCACGGCATAGGATTTAGATCAGACCATCGTTTGGTGAGAGCTACGTACATTTTAGGCAAACAGAAGAAAGTCAGAACAACTTTTAAAACGCAACCTAAATCATTAAAATCAACAGAAGATATCAGTCGCTACTTGAAAAATCTAGAAGACAACATACAAAAATTGAATCTCCAAGACAATGACCACGACGTCCAGACACTTTACAATAAATTAGAAAAAGCCATCGTTGAGAGTATGCCATCAAAAACACCTAATACAACAGAAGACCTAGTTGGAAAAATTTTAAGTAAAGGTACCCGGGAAATGCTGACAAGACGAACAGAGTTAATAAAAATGAACAAAAAATCTACAGATGAGAAAAAAGAATTAAGTGCTCTCTTTAAATCAACAAGTAAAGCCATTAGAAAAGATTACCAGAAGTATAGAAATAAGATAATAGAAGACAACCTACAGAAATGCAGAAGTTCCAAAAAAGCCTACAAACAATTAACAACTCATAAAAATTGGATACAAAATCTTAACACTAAAAATAAAGAGACAAAAACCAGAGACGACGTGATAAATAGTGCATCAGAATTTTACAAAGCACTTTATCAAGAAAAGGCTGCCGTCTCGAATGATTCTCGTTCAAGAAAAAACTCCTTGCACTACGAAATGAGCTACTGGGAATCTGATATACAACCTATAGACGATCTGGAAACTATCAAACACATTCAAAAGTTAAAAAATGATAAAAGTCCAGGCCCTGACACCCTACAAAACGAGGCTTTAAAAACAGGTGCTCTCCTACTAGCACGACCACTTACTCATTTATTTAACAAAGTCCTGGACACTGGTCAGGTGCCAGAACAATGGAAGAGATCTGATATAATCTTGCTGTACAAAAAAGGAGACCCGAAAGATGTGGGTAACTATAGACCTATAAGTCTACTTTCAAGTGTGTACAAATTATTCACGTCAATTCTAGAAAGCAGACTGTCACCAAGAATTGACAAACACCAACCGTTAGAACAAGCTGGCTTCCGTTCGGGTTTTTCCACAACAGATCATATACACACCATTCAACAAGTTATAGAAAAATACAAAGAGTTCAACAAACCACTATATGTAGCTTTCATTGACTACGCTAAAGCTTTCGATACGATCTCTCATAACTCCATATGGAAAGCCCTGGCTAGCTGCCAAATCCAAGAAAAATACATTAAAGTACTAAAGGACATCTACAAAGGAAGTACCAGTAGAGTAAAACTAGAAAAAAGAGGAACAGATATACCAATCTGCCGAGGAGTAAGACAAGGAGATCCTCTATCACCAAAAATTTTTATAGCGGTACTACAGCTTATCTTTGATAATATAGATTGGCCAGAACATGGAATTAGAGTAAATGGGAGTAGGCTAACTCACCTAAGATTCGCTGACGATATTGTCATTTTTGCCGAAACCAGTGACAAACTAGGGGAAATGATAAGCACATTGAAGGAGGAGAGTGAAAAAGTTGGGCTCGTAATGAACCAAGATAAAACCAAACTAATGACAAACAGTAAAACTGCTCACATCAACCTATATGGTAAGCCATTAGAATACGTAACCAACTATATATATCTCGGAAAGCAAGTATCATTCAGTAACACTAAAGAGGAAGAAGAAATAGAGCGACGTGTAAACATTGGATGGAAGAGGTACTGGAGTCTTAAGGAAATTCTAAAAGGCACTTTCCCTCTGCATCTCAAAAAGACTGTAATGGATACATGTATTCTACCAACTCTGACCTATGGCTGCCAAACTTGGACATACAACACTAAGATAAAAACAAAACTAGCTAACTGTCAGAAAGCGATGGAAAGAAGTATACTGAAAGTAAGAAGAATGCAAAAAATAAGAAGTAAAGATATAAGAGCACAAAACTAACTTAATAGACGTACTTCATCATGCACGTACACAAAAATGGCGATGGGCAGGACACCTAGCGAGATACACAGACAACAGATGGACATTAGAAACCACAACATGGGAGGGACCTGCGGGAAAAAGAAATAGAGGCCACCCAAGAAACAGATGGATCGACGAAATAATTCAAGTAGCCGGTAAAGACTGGAGGAAAAAAGCAAAAAATAGAAAAGCATGGAGTAAACTAGATGAGGCCTTTACCCTACATGGGGTTCCAATAACATAGTTTTAAGTTAATTAGTTTATAAGATAAAAATGTTATTTAAGGTTGTTGGAAATAAATGGGCTTATTATTATTATTATATATGTCTCTGTCTAGGCTATATAAAAGGTTCCCATCTATTTTTGTTATTTTTTTGATATTTTTTTATTGTTGAACGGTCCAACAACAATATTTTTCAAAGTTACACAATACACATTTAAAATTGACTTACATTCTTCAATTTATTTGACGTTTTCCCACGTCCATTGTCGCTGCTTAACGAGAGCAAAATCGGACTACTAGCTTTTGGCTATTATTATGCTTTTTTCGATACCTACTTAGCTTTTTAAACTCTGGTAAAGAAAAATCTTGATTCCTCTTTGCATGATTTTGTTCTGCAATAATTTGTGAGTAGTGGATCTTTTTGTTTTTAATTATATATTCCACGATGTTCGGTATATTCTATAAGCTAAGTATGGAGTGGCAATTTTTTGGATATCTGCAAAAAATAGCTCACTAGTAGCGAAAAGTAAAAAGTACTTGAAAAATTCGTCAGTCCTGTTAAGTCCTGTGTAGCTCAGTGGTTACGCAGTCGTCCGGACTGAGAAAGGTCATCGGTTCGAGACCCATCTCAGAGTACCTCGGGCTGGTGGAATTTTTAAGCATTTTTCATTAAGAAGACAAAATCTAAAATTATCTTTGGTTTGCAATCAACAACTCTTAAAATAGGTCTTAGAATTTCCATACAAAAACAACAAGACGCACGTAAAACAAAATCAGACGTAATTATTGTTTTAAAAAATCTATGAGAGTAACATTCATTAGTCTCTCGCAAAATTTTTAAATGCACACGGATGGATGTTTAATAAATGTGATACATAGGAGTGGAAAAAAAACTCCAAAACGGACAGTAACGAACCGTAAACCCTTTTATGGGTATCGATTTACAGCCCCGTTGAACCATTACGTTAAAGGCCATTAACACCCAGAGGCCTGCGGCGACAGCTGATTGGGGCGAAATTATTTATGTATTACGTAATTAATTGAAGTAACTAACCAGATATTATTCTTAAAATATTAATGCCGATTGCAATCAGATTAGAATAATAATGTACAAAAAAGTTCATTCAATTTTTAATAAGTTCGATCTTTGTCGTAAGCGAGTAAGGTGTTAAAAATTGTTGATGCATTGTTTTGTGTTTAATGGTGGCGTCTTACAAATGAAAAAAATAAAGGTAAATAATCGTACTATGTTTATTGTAACATCATTAAGATTATTACTCAAAACCAAAGTACTATAGGAAATATTAAAAAAAAAATATGTCCATTATTTTCGGAGCCTATTCGAAGCAAACAAACAACAGTTTAAATCTTTCCTTTTTATAATATTAATATAGATATTTTATTTTTGTTCATAAAAATATTTTGAAACAAACTCACTGGAAATAATTTAAAATCAAACGACGAAAGTAGTCCGATCCGATTATTATCATATTTCCCCTTCCGTGTATTTCCTGAACCGAGTTGTGGCTTTGTTCAAAATTAAAAAGAAACACTAGCACAGCAACAGTCGCAGCGAAGAAAATGTAGGAAAAATATATGGAAAAAAGTGATCATTAATTCTGATAGACAACATCTGTCATCTGTCGTTACTGTGCTAGTCAAAACGCATTTCATAAGTATTATTAATAGAACACTAGAAATAATATGTAACCTCAATTGTAAAGACGGTCAGTCAGTTTTAACTCTATCTTGGTAGATTATTATAAATTATCAACCTGTACGCTGCGGTTAAGTAAGATTACAATAACTGACAATAAAAGACGTAATTAAGTAAGATTATTAATCGACACAGTAAAATTTACGAGTATACATAATAGCAAAATGATGTATGTTTTCCTTAGAAATGGGACTAAAATTCACAAAAATCGGTTTTCGCTTCGCCTACGACCTTGATAGTTGACAACAAGCACCGCGAGCGGAAGTCGCCGGGTTGCGTGAGCGCAACGGACCGGTGTCCCGGGGGGCAGTGGGCGGGGGACGGGGGCCGGGAGTGAAGGGACAGGATGTGGTCACGCACATTCGCGCGAGATAGTATCGGCTATCGTGCCACCGGGGAGCGCCATCACGCGAAGAAACCGCGACCGTGATGCGGGATCAGAGTTAACGGCAACTTCGATTATAAAATATCGATATCGTTTAATTTTTGGTACATCATGAGATGATTTCAATAAATTTTGCGAAATCTAACTAATGCTGGGCACAGGGTCGCTCATTGTGAATACCTGGATGGATAACGGGCCTTACGTAACCCAAACAAACGAAGCCAGTGTAAATTGGCGACTACTAAGAACTAATTGCTTTACTCGCTACTATCATCTGATGACGTTAGATCTTAGTGACACAGATCGAATGCTTTAACCGAAGTTTCATCATACTCTTTAAAAACAAACAAAACTATTTTATGGAGCCTATTCAAACGAATAATTAAGTATGTCCTCTTTATAATATTAGTTTATATAATTATATAAAAAGTATCGATATCGATAAAGTGATGTTCACCATGTGGCTGCGTGTACGCAGATGGGACACACGTCCACTCTCGCGGGACAGCGCACTCATTGCCATTCTCCGCACCTGCCTGTACACTGTACAATTTCACTGCGCGATACCACGCTTTATTTATTGCGGGTTCAACGACGGTTAGAACTTGAATAATTAGATGAAACAGGATACTCATTTTGCCTGTTTTAACTGACACCACACCAATATAAACATTGGTATACTGCAGTACGAATAGATTTAGAAAACCCTTCCCTAAATACCAAAGGAATTCAATAAACAAATCTCTCGAGCAGATTAATTGTTTTCATACCCCATCAAAATGTGTTTCTTTTTAGAAATGTTAAATTTTTTTATTGACTTCTTTAGATAATACCTGCTTATTATAAATAGAATGTTTTATTTAAATATAAATATATCCCACTGACATTAAAATAAATAAATATTAAAGGAACATTAAATTATAAAGTATTGAGAATGCTCTCTGTAACTATAAATGCAAAATAAAAAAATAAAATAATTACCGCATCATATATAAATGAAAATAAATAATTAAACGTGTTCAATTTTTTATTGAAATCAATGGGAGGTTTTTAGTAAGAGAAAAATATATAAATCTACTGGAATATATTAAAAGCAAAAAATTTTGTTTGACAAGCAAAGTACTAGTTATATAACTATGTAGCTTAAAATAAAAATCAAGTTTGTTGTTTTCTATGGAATTGATCGAAAGTCTCTAGTAGAAACAATAGGGATGATGACTGGGTAAAAAAAAATGCAATTCTATTTAGTCCGTCAGTCAGATAATAGAAAAATACTAAATACGTATTTTTTTTACTTCAATTTAACAAGAAATAGCTTAGATAACAGGCATTAAAGTTGAGGAGTGGGGGCTCGCTACGTCACAGTTGAGTAGAAAACGTACCGTAACGTGACGTCATGCGAAATTTCAATTCCATGTATCGCCATTATTTTATGATTACGAAAAACATAAAAAAATACGTGATTATATTTTTTAACACTCTACCTGACGGACAAACAAAAATTAGTCATCATCCCTATTGGTCGACTATTACTCGTAAATTTGTAAAGTCAATTTATTTTTTCCTTTAACTTCGATAGATATACTTACCTTATATAGTATTACCATCGTATCGTTTGAATTTCAAACAACAATCGTTTAATTGTTAGAGAGGGGGACACTTGACTCTAACAAAAATTGCTACTTTAAAGCTTAATCTGCCGGTTGCACAAATGGCCATTAAAATTCCCATAGTATAAAGCGCCATTACCCATACAAATTTAACATTCATTAGAGCTTAAAGGCGTCATTAGACTCTAATGGACGTTAGTGTAATTGACCTAATAAGTTACGAACGGTTAACTAAATAGAAAAACGTTCTTCCCACATATCCTGTATTTTGAAGACCTATCCAAAGAGATTCTACACTATGCTGAAGGCGAAAAAAAGTAGCATCATCACTTTACATATAGAAAACACCCTAATTTTCTTTAGATTTTATTTTACCACTTTGATGACCAAATTACAACTTTCTAGTACCAATAGTGTTTGCGCTAAACCGTGGACGGATGGACGAACAGACAGACGGACATGGCGAAACTATTAGCATTCTTTGTTGACTACGGAACCCTAAAAGCTGAAATCCAAATAAGCTGTAGGTAATAAAAAACTATATTATATTTGTAAGGATACTAAAAACATGAACTTAAAAAAATCCTCAATAGAAAAAAAAATCACAAATGAAATTTTCTATATATTTGTTTTGATTGAATGAAATTCTGGGGTCAAAAAAATATTTTTTATATTTTAATTTATTGATCATTTGGCATGGCTTATATCGAGAGATCCTTACTAATATTATCAATTCCATTTATAAACTCTTATACTACTGAACTAATTTTCACGCAATTTGGTACACAGATCGGAGTAGACCTTGGGAAACGTTATAGGATAGTTGTTATCGTGAAAAATATTAAGGGGTTGAATAAAGGGTCAAACTAAAAAGGTTGATAATAACAGAACTCCACCCGGGCGAAGTCGCGAGCGGAAAGCTAGTATATAATAATCACAAAGTCTCTTAATTAGGCCACCATGATAGAATTCAGCGAATTAACTCAGAACTAAACTATAGAAGTTTTTACTTAAAATAATGAACATGTTTTATAATATCGGAGATATATTCATTACCTTTGCGTTTAAACGCTCATAGAATAAGACAAGCATTATATATTTTTAATGACAATAACAACTAAATAGCCGTAAATTTGAAAGGAGCGTAAAACGAGCTTACATCGCTATAAAAATGCCGTAACGAAGGCACTTGTTGCATTCGTGAGAAGAGTTTTGTTATATGCTTATACAGTACAGTATTTAGCTTATCACGTGAAATAAAGAAAATAGAAATAGATGCCTCGTTTCAAACAAAAATAAGTCGATTGGCATAATGATGTTTTAACAATGGGACAAATTTTCTGTGATTAAAAAAATAATCTAAAGATTAAAACGTTTTGTTCGGCTGTATATATTATAATACCTCTTTGCTCAACTAAGGTGGGTCATCGTGCCCGCGTCTTGTGTGTCACCCTAGCAGAACCGCGGCATGTCATTATGTACCCTGGCAACCCCCGTGGTTCCCGCGCTCGTGACGACGACGTCGCGCGGGTAAATTAGTGAAGCGCACGTTCGCCAATCGATATTGCGTGATTACAGAGGATACTGGTCGTCGTGGGCTTAGCGTAATAATGGGACGCAGAGCTCGCATGTGAGACATACGTCCTATAGGTATATACAATTTATTTACTCTAGGGATTACAAAGCTAAATATATTTATTAATAATGCTCATTACTTGATTTAATAACAATAAAACAATTTTATATTTACCCAGGCAAGGATTTATTCATAAGTATTTTTATGTAAAATGTTTATTCATTCATTCATTTCAAATTGAATATAAAATAAGACTACATCAACTCTAATATTATGAACCTTTAGAAACTAGTCTTATACAACAACTGAACTGCATGTGTATGGATATCTGTGATATATTTATACTTATCGGCTTTTAACTGGAAGAGGTGTAATTAGCATTTACTCATTCTTTTTCTTGATTTTAATGCACAGTACAAACTATCACGTTAATTGTAATTACTTCTAAATAAATCAATATTTTTAAGCTGAAGTCTCAAGTATAAAGCAGATCCTACCATAAACTAAATTAAGTTTTTCAGAATCCGTATTCAGTTATAGTCGTCATTAGTAACAAGAGTAGCTAAGGGGATAAATGAATATCAATACCACTAAAACGAAATCTGCCCGGAGGTCGGATATTCGGCAGAATAATTTACTGCGATTTGATTGGTCATACCGTCCGGGATATTTGCATAATTGCCCATCGGCAAGTTTTTGTTTACAGTCAACTTAGATTCGGACAAAGCACTCGACCGTAGCCGAGGGCGACAGCCGAAACTTTGGGTCTCTATTCAATTTATGCATTATTCGCTCCAAATTGAAACGTCCATAGAGCAGTCTCATAGGTAAAACAAAGGTGTAATAATGGTGTAAACCGAAAGAGACGTTTATGAAAAATTCAAAAAGGTCCTTGAATTAAATGGTTAATTAATACCGTGCTAATTTTACCATGCGCCTACTCGTACACAACGTTAATCCTCCGCGTGAAGGATTAGGCGGGCCGGACGCACCAACTCATCAATAAAGGTCCTCGCAAAATTCCGTCTCGAATATCTTCTGCGGTGGCCGTTTGTACGTAAACACGCAAAATCCCTCGGAAGGTACGCCGCGGTCTCTAGACATGTGCGGGACATAAATTTGGCGAGCGTTACGTAGGTTCAGGCCGGCTATGTGGCTAGTACATAAGGTGGCTATGTACGAAGCAACACGGGCGTCACTTATCCGCGTGGAGGATGCGGTGGTCCGATCGCCCCCAGTCCTCGGGGGCCCCCACCCCTCGCGATTCATTAAGTCGGGCGCGGCCGGCGTGGCGGACGCGTCGCGGAGTCTCCGTGAATTCAAATTAGAGGCGGCTCGGACGTCGTACGTTAGTGGTGGTACATAATATGCTATCGAGATTCCCGTTTCATTGTTAAGGAAACTTTAAGATTTGAAGTTTTATAAACTATATGATACATAACATAAAAATAACTATTATCAACAAACTTCAAAGGGTCTTGTTTTCCTATACTGAAAAAAAAAACAGTTTGATTATGTTAGCCTACAAAGATTTTTGTTCCTAAAAACTATGACTATTTTGTTTAAGATTATTCTCAGATCTTTCATTTCAACAAGTAAGAACTATCCAATTATCTTACTCTATCAAAAAGCTTTAATTAACTCAATTAACAAAATGTTATTATATTTGTACCTAAATAAAACAAAGTTTTTCGTAAAATTGAATAGATTTATTTAGTTCAAGATATGGTTTCCAGTTTATGTTCATATTTTCTATGAAAATACATCTCATCTGTAATAGGACTCGTTGTAGGACTCATAAAAATAATATTCTCGAATTTTAAATATCTCAAAATGTAATAATAATAATTTGAATATGTTGTAAGATGATATTTTAACTAATATGTAATTTATATCGTATTAGGTAAGCCCAATACGCGCTATAAGACACTTAACTTTATTTTTGTAATATTTTTATTATTGTAAAATTTAGATTATAATTAAAAATTTTGTAACTATTTTAATTTAATATTAAAAAAAAATCTTATTCTTTATTATTATTAATAGATTAGTATTAAACAAATACCAAATGGGCTAGATTGAATTGGTTTGCATATTCGATATCGATAGGTTTCAGTAAAATTGGACCGCACTATTGCCCCTTTGTCTCGGCAAGACAGACGTGCGGAGCGAGCGGGTGAGGGGGCGCGCGGGCCGGCGGCGGGGGCGCAGCACGTGCCGGACGGAAGTCGCGCGGGGCCCAGCCCGCACCGCGCTAAATGATTCAAAACTCGCCCCGGACCTGCAAGATTTATGCCCCTACCCGATCCCTAGATTAAAGATGTCGCGCCTTTATTGAAATACGCTAAAATATTCCCGAAGCCGCGAACCACGCGACCCTACCCCCGATAGCAGTGGCGCAATTCATTCAGATTCCGTCCCCGCACTCGTTTCATTCAGATCTTTATTGTTTGTTTTTCGCTCTGCTTTATTATGACTGAGAGAACTGTTACGATAAGTGTCTCACGATTTGCGACAGTTTAAAAGTGTATTGTTTTATTTTATTTTATACGAAGTCTAAATTTGGGTCTAATAATAATCTACCTAATTGTTAAAATTATAATCAAATACTTTGATAAAATTTCCAAACATGACATTTCACTTGTCATTAAGAAAATTAATATGTTCTTAACAACACCATATTAAAAATACGAACTAAACACGTATGTAGGTATAATAAATTGAATCGGACGATTAGGTATAAGTACAGAAACTTGTCGGATAATGATCTGTGAGAATGTCCACTAGTGAACTTTGAATGGATTCGTCGGCGAGGGCAATATGTAAATGCGAACTTTCCCTCTTTCATCGCAGGGCGGGAGCTGCGAGTTGCACTTGGCCGATTTATGAACCACCCGCCTGCCGTTAGCGCTATTCATTCGTATTTGCTGCGTGCGGGGTGCATTTCACGATTCATTAAATGAACTTATTAATTCAGATTAAAAGTTTTATGACTATTTTTTATTCGTAATAAACTTCAAACTAGATTGGTTAATTATTATAATTATAAATTAATTTCTCTCTAACTCTATTAGATATGATTCATCAAAAATAATTGTTTTTGCTAGAAATCTGGCATAAAGGTATTAGGTAGATACTAGGTATAAAAAGTGTTGCTACATTAAATGTAACAAAATATGTTAAGATTATAAACCGACCGCAAGATATTTTTATCATTTCTCTTTAGTTAAACAAAAGATATAGGAACATCTCGTCGCTTGTTTGAAACTCAAAGTTTGTATCAGACAGAGTTGCTTTTGAGATAAAACCGTATGTCCGACGTCATGTTGCTATTTGTCGAGTAATTACCGTGATTGCGGCTCAAGACTATACATAGGAGTTTAGAATAGGTAACCATTAGCTAAGATTCGACATCCAATAGCCTATAGTATCAAAGCAATCTGGACGTCCGAGGCACAATTCGGGTCTTCTCCTTGCGCATATTGCATGCACGTACCAATGAAGTTTGCTTTGTAGGCGGTAATCTGCGGGGGTGTATCGGCCGGGGTGGTGGGTGTCGGGTTATGTACACACGAGCCTGAGGCGTCGAGGTAGGCAAATGGCCGAGCGGGCGCGTAGGCCGAGATCTCGAGCGATATCGATCCGCGGCTGACGCCCGCGGCCGCGTCGCCGTCGCCACGGACGCGGCTCGCGGCGGGAGGGCGGCGCCGCGTGACAAAAACAGTCCTTTGTTTGCAGGCGAACGCTCCCTAGAAAGGACTATGTTTACATGCGCTGTGAATTCCCGCTGTTTGAATTTATCGATAGGGCTATACATTATTATACCTTATGATAATATTTACTTGGGATAAAGGTTTCTTTGTAATAAAAATATTAACTGTTTTAATTTAAATAAGCAGCTTAATTTATTTGTTTTTTTTTTTAACTTTGCTGTTACATTTTTAGCGAAAAATTATGTCGATACAAAGTAATAAACGAGGTGCATCACTAGGTCGCGATGGCGGCGCGGTAGCCGAGCGGGCGGTGCGAATCACTCGCGTGGACGATTGCTGTTCTTGAAAGCGAGCTCTCTTAAGAGAGGTCTTTTGTCAAGCCTTTTTTTATCGATGTAAAACATACTTATATTGGCAATTTTTTGGCTGAAGTTTCATGTTAAATAATATCATAGACGACTGCTATGCACTTTTTTTACATGTATGTACCTATTAATTTTATATCTTATAAAAACATTATCTACGTTACGACACCATTATAACTCATTGATAAATGTTTTAAATTGTTTTTATATGTATTATTTACCTTCGCTGCATATTTTGCTGAATTGCATATGTAAAAAAATTAAGATTCGCGCACGTCTCATGGAAGTATGCGGAATTATAATATATTAGTTTTGACGTTCCGTCACCGATGAGACACAACGTATTTTCTGACAGATTAACACCCTTAAAACCATTTACAACCGTTTTTGGTAAAAGCTCAAATAAGCAACCAATATGGATATTCAAAATTTTCCAAAGTAATAAAAGATATACAACATACGAAAAAAAAAAATATTTTTTTTGAAATATCGATGTAAATTGTCACAACAGATTCAATTAGAGTCACAGCACGGTCTCGCATGAGTGGCGTTAGTACGCGTCGCCGGCTAATCCGATCCGCTGGCGACCCGAATCGATACTCTAGTCTCGCCCGCATCGATAATATCGATAACGATATGCAGGTGCGCAACTCTAGTGCGGGCGTCTTGTTCGAAATCCGAATAACGCTTGGTCAAGCTAACTCAAAGCGTGGAGCGCGGTAGAGTCTAATTTGCAGCGGTGCTGCGGTGGCTGGCTGTGTTCTGAGAGGCCGTTATATGTCTACATGTATGTGTACTTAACGTGTACAAACACGGGTATGTTATACATATGTGGGATAACCTAGATTCGTCCTCGCAAATGAGCGTCTATTCCGACAGTGAGGTAGTACATACGTGTCTTGATAATTGGGAAGGTTATATATTCATCGGTGTTATCAAATAAAAAAAAGACAAAACATTTTGCTTAAGTGTTCATTACTTAGGCCTGTTAACATTCTTTAAGTAAATTGGTACTTAGCCTTATAATAATGCCTGAATTAAGACATAAAAAAGTAATAAGGTAATTAAAATGTGAAAATATAATAAGTTAATGTTGAACAAAGTTTTTTTTTTGTAAATAAGACGCGAGAATCACTCGGAACGGCTTTAATTTCATCATATCTAGAGGGCACACTCTATTTGTGTATGAGCGAAATTTCGGAAGATTAAAGTCATTTCCGTAAAGATTATCTGTGCAGCTGAGGCACTATCAGCACGCGTAGCATGACGAACTCGAGAACGTTTTGTCTACACTCAAATGTCCATACGATATGCGCCCATACGATATCTCACTCTCGACCAGAGAAACTGACAAATTAGTGTAGACAAAGCGTTTCTCGAGATTGTCGTGCTACGAGTGCAGCACGCGTAGCATGATGAACTCGAGAACGTTTTGTCTACACTCAAATGTCACTTTTCTCGGGTGCGCCCATACGATATCTCACTCTTGACCCGACAAACTGACAAGTGAGTGTAGACAAAGCGTTTCTCGAGTTTGTCATACTACCCGTGCTGGAGTTACCTCAGTGACATCATTAATTGTTAAAAAATGTTTTTCTTGGAGTCATTACAGTTTCGGAAATAGGCGACATTTCGTTTTCCTAGAAACAAAGGGGGTCAGGGGTTATCGGTCTAGTCAGTATAATGTATGTTATCTGGGTTATATGATTCTATAATAAAAATGCTTCAGATGTTTGGTTCAAATCAATATAGTTTTAGATTTTCAAAATGTTAAATGTTGGATAGTTAAAAAGTAATTTAAATTTTATTTGAATAAAGATATTTGGTCTTTGACTTTCTTCATAGTGGGTAGAGAGAGTCTCGGGCAGAGAAAATCAGTCGCAATAATTAAACTCATAGAAATAAATTTTCACTAGTTAAAAGGTAAAATGTCAAAAAAATATCGTTCTTATTTGTTTTTTTTTTTTGTTTATTTTAACAGTAAGTTTTTATATTTGATCAATATTTACCAATATTGCATTGTGAATGCAAAATGGATCAATTATATTAATTTGAACATATTTTGATCTTTATCGAAACTTCAAATATTTATTAAAATATTTCTTTCCGCTTTTTGGGTGGATTGCCTGAATATTGAACAGAATACTCTCGTTAGTAGCGGAAAAGAAAAAAGTGCTTGAAAGATTCGTCAGATCATTCGACCTGTGAGGTCCTGGGTCATTGGTTAGGGCAGTCACCCGGATTCTGAAAGGTCGTTCCATCTCAGAGTACCTCAGGGTAAAGTGGATTTTTTTACACATTTTCATTACGAATAGTAAGTTTTACCTACTATAATTGATAATTACATGCACATTTTTTTTACAATTTTCCATAATAGACAAATATTTTCGTAAAATCCCGACGGAGCAATCACCCGGAGTCCTAGGACTAGGAAATAATTAAATTAAATACAAAGGAGGTTAACAAATCCTAAAGTATCAATATCATTAAAAAGCATGATATAAAATCTTTTTTAAAAATGGAACCGGATTGAAACTTAAAAAAGTGAAAAATAATACCTATCTCAAAAGCGACTTATTCAACAAAATTCTATTAGAGTCGTGCGGAGGTTTTCTGTAGGTTAGTAATTAGATGATAGGCGTCCGATTTCAATAGCCATTCCTTGAATAAGTCGTTTTTGATGTAAGTGTAATTTTTCATTTTTTTTAAGTTTTAAGTCTGTTCCATTTCCTTTTTTAAGATTTTAATTCATGTTTTTTAGTGATATTGATATTTTTTATAATTGGTAACACTAAAAATACTTTTCTGAAAACCGCGTCATAACCGTGTTAAAGTGCGAACCTCCATTTCTTTATCGCCGGTTTTTTTTTAGGCGGTTGATACGCCTTCTAAGTCTGATAAATACTATGCTGAAAACCTCATCGAAATAGGTTCAGCCAAACGCGAAATAATCGCGCACAAACATACACACAGGTCAAACTTAGAACACTCTTTTTGAAGTTCGTTTAAAAAATTGTAAAAGCCTCCATTGCTGAGCTAGGATGTACTTTAGTAAACGGCGCCACTACTTTCTTGTTTATTAGAAACAGCTTCTTAACTTTCTTATGCGTGTTAATTATTTAACTTTACATAATTAAAAATTATCTTAAAGGGGCGCCTAAACCACATAAAGGATAATTTAACTTCTATTTATATGTACTTTATAAAACTAAGCTTTTGTATTATTCTAAAGCACCGTGTAAACATCTGCTATAAAAAAGAATTGCATTACTAAAAAATTGCGAACCTGTGGTGCTAATGATTTTTTGGTAAGTAATTTTAGGCCTGTTACCCCTAGAAGCTTTATCGACATACAAGCGAGCGAGAAAATTTCCCGCCGAACTTTTTCGTGATTGTGATACGAATAGGTATATGTTTTGTGGGTAATTATGACAGAAGTACAATGGTCCTATGTCCAATTACCTACAATACAATCTCGACCTCTCAGTCGCTTGACAATGTTTTTCTGAACTTTTGAATCGTTCGTTTCAGCATTGAAATACAGTGCCCAATGTTAATTTTTATTATATTTTTAAGGTTGACATCTTGTCATTTTGTACAACGTTTAAAAAACTATTTTGCTTGGCTGACTATTTATATTTCCGAAACTGCAATTGTTGATTCATCCGAAATAATAATAATTTAAGTAAAACCTTTTTTAGTTAAATAAAGTTTGCCACAATACTTAACAAATTCATGGAGTGGCTGCAAAACAACCCTTTCCTGTCGCTTAATTATTTTACTACTTTAAAAAGTACTTAAAGTTGCACCGTTTCGATTCGAGACTGCAACAAATTTTACAATAACAATAAAACGTGAACTGAAAATAGTGAAAGTGTACGCAAAAGTTAGCCGCGCCGGAGAGAGAAAGTTGTAAAAGTTTTCGCGTCCACTTTGTTTCAGAACTTTGGTTTCAATTTGAAGGGTAGCACCGCCCCCTACACCCCGCCCCTCTACCCTCCTCTTATCATATTTGAGCCAAAACAAACGGAACTTTTCGTTGTGCTTTTAAAACAATTTTGATTAGCAACAATGAATAGGTAATTATTATATTTTGTCTGTTTGCATTCACAATGCTGTATTGGTCTCGTGTAGCTCAATTGGTTAGAGTTCTAAATATTATCATTCTTGTTTTTATTTAAAATTAGTAATAAAAAATGTAGGCCACTATTTATTATTATATTGACACCCATTTTGACTAACCTAAAACAAGGCATAGCTTAACTAGGAAACTAAAATTAAAAAACAAAATATTTATATATTACTTCCCTTTTATCCGCATACCGAATATCTTAACTTTAGACGTTGCTTAATTTCGTTTGGTGGTTCCTACTCAATGTTTACCTTAGGCCGATTCCTTAATATTTAGGCGGCAGATTCAGGCGACTCCTAAGTTTAGTGAAAAAGGTCATGATTCTTGTTTTGTCTTTTTTTTTGTGTATTGCTAAAGGAATAGTTTGATAATGTAAAACTAAACACATAATCTATATAAAAAAAAAACTTATTTTGAAACACAGACATCATAACCAGTTTGGTACATGCGGCCTAATTCTATTGTCATTTTATATTTGCTACTTGTCTTGGATTCAATTCCCAGGCGTCAATGTATAAAATGGACTTTTCTATATTATCTCGTACCTTTGTTGTCTCAGATACTCTATAATAAGATTACTTTGATTTTACCTAGGTTATCTTGGATTCTGAGCAATGTATTCATATTTTTTTATTAATTTATTTATGCCTGGGAAAATAGCTACTAAAGTTATTTTCCCACAAATATGCCCGCGTAAATTATAAGCTACATCGCTCACTGAATATTACAGTGGCACAACTCAAAAACCATATTTCAACAAACGCTCACCGAAGTTATGAAAATTGTATATATTTATAATTATGAAAATCATTTTTTTTAAGCATAACAGTAAAATCGTTTGTAATATATTATAATTGTTAAGTTTTTTATTTTTTCTTTAAATTATCTATGGGATGCCACCACAATGTTGTGGCGTTTTCTCGAAATAACGGTTTTTGAGTTGTGCCACTGTAGTATTCAGTGAGCGACATCACCTGCATATGTTCCATTGGTGAAAAAATAATTGAAATAGTTCCGGTTGTTTCGGAGCCTATTCAAAGCAATCAACCAATCATAAAAGCGTTTCAGTTTGTTTCAATATCTTTTGTAAGAGAGGCGAGAATTTATTTCATTCTTAAAAAATGCTCAAACAGTATTTCCTTTGACATTTTGTTTCTATGAAATGGACATAGTTAATCAAAAAGGATCCATCCCAAACAATGTCACTTTTGAGATATAGACGATCGAAGTTTAAGCTGTATTTGCATGTTGATGTAATATTTTTTTATATTATATTTTTATCTAATGGCATAGAAAACCACTTACATTAACTTAATACAACGTCATTTTAACAGAACTAATAATATTTATAAAAATATAAAGGTTACAGTATGTTTGGAATCTTTTTGATATATTTAGGTTTTAATTACCTTATTCTTGCAAAACAAATCTCAAAAACGATCCAAATGAAGAAATAATAGAACAATTAACTGAAACGCCAAATTGTAATCGTAAAAACTATTTATTAAAGGTTCTTTATATTTATTGTTTTAATTTTTAATTTCAAATTTATTCTCACTATCTAAAATTACCTTCCTACACCTTTTAATAAAATTACCTTTTAACAAAAATGATTCAAGCGTTTTGAATCTTTTTTTGTGATTTTTAACCGAGATTAGTGCCTTTAATTTACTAATTTGCTATTTTACTATATGGATCCAAAAAGCTTGAGTCGTTTTCATGGAACCAAAATATGAACCTACCATAGATGTACGGGATGGTAACTACCATTGAAAAAAACGTCAAATATTTAATACAGCTCAAAGCTTTTTTCCTATATGAAAGCATATCCTGATGGGCATTATGATATACTTTACTCATTTTCAACCATTTTGTGGGTTGGATCCTTTTTGAGTAACTACGTCCAATTATGACCGTCCTATTAGATGTGTTTAAAGTATAAAATGTAAACATGTTAGATCATACATTTTGTTTCTTTATCTATAAAATATCATCAGAACCTATTAAAATTACATAATTTTTGTTATGAAAAATTAGCTTACGAATTTGGGTGATTCATATGTCATCTGGTTTCTTTTTAGGATTCCGTACCCAAAGGGTAAAGCAGGAATCCTATTACTAAATCTTATGTCTGTGCTGTCTGTTTGTCACTGTAATGGATCGCACAAAATAACTTATCATAAATTGTTTTCCTATCAATCAATGATTGTGTGATAAATAAACCGATTACAATGATTGTACAACAATCGTGATTTTTTTTTTGCTCGTTTCCGGTGCGGAAACCTACCGTGCCAGAGAGCGACTTTTTTAATTACCAAACTTGACTTGGTTGGTTTTGTTAATTACTAAAAAGGAAACTACAAATAATATTGACACCTCTAGAGCAAATACAGATACAGATCATCACCTTACTTCGCTGAACTTAATTAAAGCTTAACTTAATTTTGTCCCTACCATATTAAATGAAGACAAAAACAATGATGATAGTATTCTGAAAATAAAAACATTCTTGGGTGTTCATAACGCCATCTATGATTATCCGCAGCAACTACTATATTTTAGACTCTGCTTTAAATAGGAAATAAAGCACACGATTTTCATTGCATTTATAACATTTTGCGTAGATAGCGTTCTTATAAGCTTTAATTTTTTTCTCTACATCAAAAGCAAAATTGTTTCTTCTTGATTTCGCAAAGTAGTTCTTAATTTTATTTCTCATTAAAATAGAGAGCAAATATCTCCGCAGCGAAGTGAATAAGCGCCACTGCCCACAGTCGTTGTTATAAAGCAACTTTTGCAATGCTCGATCACGGGATAGGTGACCAAAAGTTATTATCTCGAGCTACTCCTTGCTTCAGAAGGCACGTTAAGCCATTGGTCCTGGCTGCATTTGCAGTCGTTAGTGCCATCCAATCATGATCCATCCTCTATAACCAACCAATAAGGAAGACCTGAACAAAAACTATAAATAGTTAAAAAAAAAACAGGCTCTCTTCTTTTTTAAATTTTTCTATTAGATTAAAATAACATATCTTCTCCAGCCGGAGCGTCTGATGTCTCCATACACGGCTATCATCAGACGCAGCGGCAACCCGTTTGAACTGGCACACGTACTGGTCTCCTGGCTTATCGGTGCAGGATATGACGCATATGTGGTGATCGGCTGCGCTAAGAGAGACGTCTGCATGGCTATCAGATACCGCACCTTGTGCCCCGAAATACCCGATGAAACCGAGGTAAGCATATATGAAATGTTAAGCCCATTCCAAAACCATAGAGTATTTAACAATAGATTATAGAGTACTTCGCCCGCATGATCTTGTAATATGCATATCATTTTCCTTTTAAATCACTCTATATATTGATGAAAACCGTATAAAAATGTGTTGTGTTATTTAAAAGATCTCAGCATACTGACAACGGGATACAACGTTAATTTATACTAGGTATTTATAGATATTTTGGAAAGGAATGTAGCTCCTACAAATTTAATTACTTCTCCACGGTTTCAGTATTGGCGGCGGCTTGCATAAGATACTTTAAACTATGCTAAATTTACCAAAAATTAATAAATAACATACTATTTATATACGTTTAGATAATAAATGTACACTTATACATACACATTTTTTTTCGCCGTTAAATCCTATGCTAAATGCCCATACACGACTAACCATCGTGCGTATGCACGATGGTTAATCGTGTATGGGTCAAAATAAAAGCTGGTTAGACGATTATAACGAATCAACAGTAGATTTTCAAGGCGAGAAAACTGTTAAGGAAAATCTCTTAGACGACAAAAAGTGGCAACTTCGAAAATGTTATTGTTACATTTAAATGTTAATTAAAAAGAGGTCAATTGCAAAAGCTAAGAAAATCTACATTTTCTAAGTTATTAAATAATATATTTTTGTTTGATTTCTCTAACCTTTGTTGCGTTTTAGTGATAACAAGAAAGTTTCCGGAGTAGACAACGAATGAGCGTACTACCCACGCCTTACGCCGTCTCTCCAAATAGATACCCCTAACAGATATTTTTATATTTATTTCAGAAAGTAGTCGAGGTACCACCTTCCGATGAAGAACCTCGATACAGGTTGGTGCCTCTGCCAGACCTCACGTCGAAGTATTGCAAAGAAATGGACATCAAAGAAGCAGAGCGACAACAAAAGGAATTGGATAAAATTGAGACAGCAAAACAAAAGAAAATAGCTGTGCGTTTATTCCATAATATCTTATACATATCTAGCTGTACTTTGTATATATCTTCAATAGTTTGGGTCCAATATTTATCTAAAGATACTGTCTCTTTCGCATACCAGGAGTTGGAACAGCCCCCACCAGATAAGATAGATGGTTGGCGGACTCACGCTTGGATCCTGGTACTGCCTGGATTCATGGCGGTGGAACAACCCTTCTTCATAGAGCCTAGCGAAGGAAAAGACTATCCACTCGACGCGCCTCAATACCAACACCTAGACTCCGTGTACAATCATGAGAATTATTATGTAAATAACTACTCTGATTTTACAACACACTTAATGTTTAATGACCTTCAGTAACCACAAAAAGTCAAATAAGCTTATTTGGTCTTTAATTTGTAAAACCTTTTTTTTATGATTGTGTCCCTATTTCTTTCTTCCAACAATAGATTGAATCCTAATACTCATCAGAATATCTTTTAATATCTACTCAAATGTATAAACTTCATCGAAACCGAAAAGAAATTCTTTGTTAAACACGACCTATCGAACCGAATCTAATCACGAATCCTAAAGCTGTTTTGTAGCTGCTACCTATAAGAAAATACACACTTATATTATGCAAAGCAAAAGCAACATGGTACAATTTTTTTTTTCAAAAATCATTGGTTTCTCTTCGAGCTTTGAGAACAGAGACATTAGAGCAGTGGCGGGCTGACCTTATTGGAGGCCCGGGGCGGATATAGTCTTGGATTGAAAACTTTTTCCAACCAAGGCACTTGACATTGCGTTTATATTTCCCCTCAGCGTATACATTTTTAACTTTATTATATATTAAATGAAATCAAACAGGTAAATATACAAAGCTGCGAGAAGGGTCTCGGCTCGCTCAACTACGATCTATCAGAGCTGTCGTGCTGGGAACATCTATTGGCTGGAGAACCATACTACAGACGACAGATGGTGGGAGTAGATCCAGCGGATAAGAGGACAGCAGTGGACACTGAGAAGCATTTAGATATGCCTGCCAGCTGGGTGGAGAAACTCGACATACCTACTGATGGTTAGGAAACTAGTTTAGACCATTTTCTAAAAGTGGGTGTTGTCGGGGAATTGACAATGT
The DNA here is from genome assembly GCA_918026875.4 of Diatraea saccharalis. Lineage (NCBI taxonomy): Eukaryota > Metazoa > Arthropoda > Insecta > Lepidoptera > Crambidae > Diatraea > Diatraea saccharalis. Next base: position 30,738,606 of record OU893333.1, read on the forward strand.
ATATTTTCTTGTTAATGAATCTAACTGAAACGTTTTTTGATGATTTATTATAATAAACAGCTATATTCTGTTTTCTTAGTTTTCTACACTTTTCTATTAACTATTGGTATCACCAATATTTGCAATATCTTATCAACACGACAACTGTGCTATTTAATTCAGGACTGTAACAACTTTATATCGCTTTATAATTGTATGTTACAGAGTATGAACAAAGATATCCCGGCAGCCACAAAGTGATACACTACAAGAAGGTTTTACTGGAAAAGTTCTCGCCGTACTCTCAGAGGGATGGCGTCGTGAAACGAATCAAAATATTCGACGACTATTCGCTCACCAATCTACTACTAACGTGAGTTGCGGTTTAGGTTAATAAATAATGTTATTTCAAGGTTACATTATGCGGTGCTAATTCCAACACCAATAGAAGTGATATTTGATTATGTCAGAGAGAGAATACAATGAATGCAGTGGAGACACAATTGTTTCGAAAAATTTGCGGATTAGCACAGACTGCATTCGCAGCGCAGAGCCAAGCAAGAGCATCGGTGTAAAAATTTTCGAGGTTTGCTCCGGTGATTCGGACATTAGGTCTTTCCAATGCCACATAAAAGGATGAGGCCAAAATGCATTGAAATCGGAATTTTATATCAGAACATAAAAACCTATGAATATGTGAAAAGAGTTATGAACGTTGAGGAGGCGAAAGACGGAAGAAAAGTAGGAAGAAGTGTGTGTGTGAACAGTTTGTTGTGGCGCTTTGTCTTCTCTGCTTACACCGATAGGTATTCATTGTATTATGTTTTTAATACTACGTTCTTCTTCTTCGCCAGTCGACAATATTGGTTCAAATTTTTTCAATATAACTTGTTTTAATTTTTTTGTCATCGTTTCTTTCAAATTTAATTGTTAATATATGACTAAAGTGTTTTGATTATATTTAATTATATATATACAGTAATGGCAATTAAGTGACAAATGTACAGTTATGTTAATTAATTTACCGCTTATAGAACAATTGCTCAAATACAAAAAGATTCAGTTTATTTTAATTTGTCATCGCGAATTGTGTGTCTGATCGATTTATCTTTTCGAAAGTTAATAGGAACTCGATAAAAACAGGCTAACTACTGCACCATCAAGTTCCATCTTGACTTTTGTTGAGACGGAATTGTTAATGAGGTACCTTACTGTAGTAATCAAATTATAACACACCACATTGGCATGCTGGGAAAAGAAAATTATACTTGGACAGTAAAGCTTTGTTGGTTAATACAGTTTCCCAAATTTTGTTATAAATGCTATTTAATAATATTTTCTTCCAAGATATGAGTATTACAAGAACAGAGTGGACAAAATGGAGAGTGTTAAGGTGGATCATGTCAAAAAAGAGGTGCAAGAAACTTTCGGGATTGGAAGAACGGATCATCTTTTAAGTAAGTATTTTAAAACAATGAGGTTGAATACAAACGTAATTAATACACATTAGACCTGATAGACCGGTCAGTCATTTTCTTATTGGTAAAATAACGAGCCGTCATTAACTTATATTGATCAATCGATCAACGTATGTATAACCGAGCTGTATATGGTACTGTTTTATTACAGTGCATTTTATTATAATAATATGAACATATTGTGTACGCAAGAAAACATTACGATTCCTTCACAAAAAAAGTAGTGTATGAACACTACTTTTTTTTATTATTATGAAATCTTGACACAAGAAATAAAAATAAACTTGCCGTTCCAAGCTTCAGACTTCAAAAAACCAGAGGATCATTTCTGGGTAAATGCATTGCTATGTTCAATAAAGTTCCACAAAACGTAATTGACCTACCCATAAATAAATTTAAAATTCATGTAAAGAACATACTTATGAGTAAAGGCTATTATAAAGTTGATGATTATTTTAAGGATCGCAATGCATGAAATTGATAGCCTTTGCTTTGTTCTATAAAGACTAATTATATGTTCAATCTATGTCCTACAGACTTTGAAAGTTGTACTTATTATTGTGATAATACATATTACTTTTGGTAATGACATGATTTATGTAAATGTCATTACTTATGATAAAGAGCTGGTAAGTTTCTTTCGCTTGTTCTTTTTTTCAGATAATAGACGTCCTGAACAAGTGGTAGCGGAAAACAATTTTTTGGACGATTCAAAAGTGCTTGAAACACGCTTACTTGAATAAATACATTTTCATTTCATTTCAGTATGCAGAATATCTTGTAATCACATGATTGTAATACAGAATTAAATCGAATCCCATCCTAAACTGTGAGGTACTAAAATAATAAAAAAAATCACATGCTTTTTGAAAGTAATGAAAATAATTGCACAAAACAATCTATCGCTTTGCTAAAACATTACGTCCTTGTCTTTCACGAAAATATGAACCTCATTGAATATAAAACGGAAATACATAAAATACCCTCAACATTATTTGTCTCTCCATCATTCTTAACTTGACCTTCCACTTTTGCATTGGTTTCGTCATATTTCTGCCGATATTTTTTCCACAAGTCTGAAACAACGTTTATACTTTTCTTTTCAAAAATGATCCATACTACCTAGTGCGTTCATAAGTTTGGAGACAAACTTTTTACCTTAACCCGCTGGATTATTCTTTATGGACTGAATTAGAGCTCAGGGCCTACCGAATATCCCACCCAAACTTGGAGTCACTGAAGCGAAACCTTGTTCGAGAAGCAAAGCGAATTCCGCTAGAAAAGATTCGTGCCGCCATTGATGCAGTCATCAAATCGTCTAAGGGCCTGTATTAAAAACAAGGGCGGTCATTTTGAATCAAATATATATTTTATTGTTGATTATTATCTATTTAATGGTTACTGAAAATTTTAGAAATATAAGTTAATTATTAAAAAGTTACGCAACTTTTTATTTCGTTTCAAAACTTATGAAAACACGAGGTTGTGAGTGTAAAATATTGTCTAATGTACACGTCATACACACACTTATATAAACCATGTCTGATCCGAATAAACCTAGTATTATTCCAGCATTCGTTAGTTTCATGTCTCCCGATCTTTTCCGTCCTTACAAGGTATTATTATAAATGCGAAAGTAGCTCTCTCTGCGTGTGTTACATTTACACGCCTAAACTACTGAATTAATTTCAATTAAATTTGATATCCAGATAGAGTGAACCTTTGGAAAGGACGTTGGATCGTTTTTATCGCTAAATATAATCATGTAGGAATTCCACGCGGGTGAAACCGGGCGGAAAATAATAGTAATATAATAAAGAGGGAATAATTTCGAACTAATCCATATTTTAACATGCTTATGATTATAAAAAAATAAAAATACTGTCATTTCTTAGAGCACGTATACTCTCTGGATGCCCCAGTTGTGTCTGTGGAGGGTGTCCGAACACTAGAGTTCAACTACTACCCACGCCTGGACCACCTCACCAAGTTGGTCTGCACACCGCTAACTTTCGACGAATATTATACTAACAGAGATGACAGGTGAAACGTTTTCTAGGTCTATAATTATAATAATTAATTATTTACCTTTAAATGAGGTACACCGAAGATGGAAATACAAATTAAATTCAGCCTATTTAACCATCAGTCTTTTTGAAATTAATCTTTATTAATTAATTTTCTTCAGCTGTATATTCAAGCTAACTAAAAGTTAAAAGTATAGCGTCAATTGTTAAGTGCCTTTTTACATTAAAACGGGACAATCCAAGTGAAAAATATTTGTAAACTATCTAATGGTGAACGTCCACTTTAAGCATGCACGCAACTGACGCACCGTAGTATGCGACGATATTGCACTCCGATCGCACGCAATATATGCGCAAAGAATGCGATGATCTGATAAGGATTACCTCCATAGAGCTTCTATGCGTAACTTACTATCAAATGGTACTTCTTTTACAAAAATCCGGAAGCAGGATGTATGACAGATATATATTGTGAGAGTGCTTGTCAAGGCACTGGTGCTCGAAAAACCTCCTAAAATGTTTTAATTAAATGCATGTTGGAGTCTCTTGGGACTCTTGACTCTTGTATTTTTCTTAAATAATTTTACAACAAAAGCGATTTGTTTTAAAGATTTTTCTTTTAAAAATCATCATTTCAGACTTGAATCCCGTACCATAACTTATACGGAGGGCACTAAAGCGGAACCTAAACGGCGCGTGAAAGATATCATAGAGACTTATGGTCGCAACAATGATATACCCGCTAAGGATGACGTCTGGAAGAAGATTTTCCGTATTCAGGAGAATACCATAGAGCTACTCTACCATTACGCATACAACTTCGTTACTAATGACACGAGGCATTACATAAAGCCGAACCTGGCGGAGACCGGTGGGAAGATATTGTTTTACCCGGATAAAACATCCGGTTATATTGTGAGTAGTCAATATATATGTTACTCTTAGTCCTGTGGCACTTCACGTCATTGATCATTCTCATAACGCGAAGTGTAACTGATTATTGAATTGATTCGGTTATTTCCGTGTTGTGACAAATCATTGAATATTTCTGTTTCTTGACTGGCGGTTGTTTTGGTAAATTGTGCATAATATCTAAACATTAAATGCTGAGTGGTGTATCACAAATACAGTTATTGGTTGAATATATGGAAAGGAATGTACTTCAATACAATTCTATTATATTATTTAATACCTAGAATATACTTTGTACAGTAAAATGTAGTCCTCCAGTTTTTTTAGACGAAATATTTGTTTGAGCGTTCAGATAAAGTTAAGGAATGCTGAGTGCTCTTTATTTGGTTAAGGTAAATTTTAGCGGGACTTTAATAATATAATACATTGTTTTTTGTAATTTATCAAACATAAAAATTTTAAAATGACGCAGTTTATGAAATTTTTGAAATATAGTAAGAATATACAACCTAATCCAATGCTATCGATCTAACCCTGTTCATTTATTTAAACATTCATTTATTTATTTTTGTTGTTATCCGTATCACGTATCCCTTTTCAATGTTTTAACAGAAATGGTGACCTTAGTAAACCAAAAAACTCCTTATTAAGCCTATATTATTTGATAAAATTATTCTCACTAATATTTCTCATATCCGCTTCAAATTTTCTCTGTTCTCGTTGTTTGTCTTCATATACAGCTTATGATACATATAGTGCCTAGTTCACATTATTTGGGTCAATAATAACTGAAAATAATCTATTAAACAATACTCTAACAAGAGTAATAAGTTTTCACGCTACGTTTTGCAAGTGAGAGAGTTAACTACAGTCGCTACGGTATTTCTCGATGACGTTTATCAAATTTGTAACTCATGGTACCGATGTTCTATGGGATAAGCTACGAAACGTAAAAAACGTTAGTCGCTAGCGATTGGCTTTCGATAGGTAAATTTACTATAGGACTCATACTAGCAATCTTTAGTTTCACAAGTGACCGCTAGGAGCGCTGTACAGTTCTCCATGCAAATCATTTACGCAGTCGCTAGCGAGTACGGTCATTGTAAACTCATGGTAACGCTACAGTGGTGATTGCGTTCGGGAGTACGGTTGGTCCACCTTAGGCACATTACGACTCGCCACATATAATTTTTTTATAAAAAATAAATTTAATAAAATTTAAATAAATTAGGAAGTACAATGATTTTTTGCAATGGTTGTTGCAATAATTAAGTAAAATCATCAAAATTAGTAACATAACATAACAAAGGCGCTCGTTTAAGACTCCGTCGGCGTTTACTCTGACTCTGCCGCCATTTGCAAACAGTCCAAACTAATGAATTCCTGATGCATTCTTCCAATCACTTTCTAGGCCGATCCGTGTGCTAAACAGCCCCGTCCTCTGAACATCTACTACGCCCTCTGCGATAACATGGCGTGGGAATATAAATCGACAAAGCACATACGTGACAGGGAAACAGACATCAACGGTTATCTCCGGCAAAGGCATAAGGAACTGACGGAGCCATTGCTTTACGTTGCTCTTTTCGATACAGAGAGGAACGAGGCTGCTAAGAAAGGATGGAGAGAGCAGGTGAGACAGAATTAAGATATTGTTGTGGGTATAGTACCTAGAGTACGCTAGAGGCGCTAACATGCGCGTCATTGACTTAACGTGCTAGCTGGTGTTTTAAAACTATTTTTAAATATGCCTCGATACTTTAAAATAAATATTTTGAGGGAAGCGGTGGTAGAAAAAAGAATTATATCTAGTTTATTCCGCTTTAATAACCTAGATATTCAAATTCCACATTTTTGTGTCCTCAAACCACCCACAGGAAAATCACGTGGGTGACCAAAAGCCACAAAATTTTATTTTATTAAGAATTAGATTTGAGGTATCACTGAAAATTGGCCCAACTATAAAATTGAAGTCAAACTCCAAGTGTTATATACATTATATATAGTACTATTAACTATACATCGATTTCCCATTTGAATAACAGGAGCTACAAAAAGCTGAAGTGACAGAGCGCGAGAAAGAAGCAGAGATAGACCCTCTCGCTCCGTACTTGGCCCGAATGTTTGGTTCGGGCCGAGGTACAGGCGCCCCCCTCACTGTGAAGGAAGCTACGCTTGTCCGTGAACAATGTATCAACGACTTTAAAGCTAAACAACTAGCCAGGCAGAACTTGGTGCAAGAGCGATTTGATAAGGTAATTGTTGAAAGTACTATCTTAATACTGCATGCATCTTCCGTCAAATATACGCAACCCTTAGATCCTATTAATGTTCCTCGTTCTGTCAAAAATATTAAAAGAGTTTCGTGTGGTATTTTTGAATTTTAAGATTTTCTTTCTCTATACTTGCAGTTGAATTCAGAGTACAAAGCGAAACGGCTATGGTACCTGGCCAACCAGTTCATTTTAACTCCAGAAAAAGAGAGCGCTTATTTTGCAGCTAGGTATGTATATCATTCAAAGTCGATATTTACTGTTTTCTTTTAAATTTTCTTGATAATTACTGAACTGTTTCATTTGACTCTTTTACAATAACTTACATGTTTGTGACTGACTACTATGCGGTCTTTGTTATTTCAGCGCCGAATTGTCCTTCAAAGTGCATACTTTGGAAGTGAGACTTACGCGTCACAGAGATCTCTCAGGTCCAAGGTTTAAGATCCTAGAGGATTACTTGGACAAACATCCACTCCTGAGAGAGTACAATCGAGTGAAAAACTACTACAGCAAGTATAAATAGAGCTGGTTGATTTGTATTTTGTCAAGTTGTTAAGAGCGTTTACAGGAATTTATGAAACTATTTTATAAAATTACGAATGTTTAATATTTAATTGAATAAATAGAAAGAATTATGAGTGTGGCTTTATTTGATGTTACTTGCTGTCAATGGTCCCACGTTGGGCGCCAATGAAAATTTCTTTTTATACTTTTCAAACGAGTAATAGTACAAACTTAATATAGTAAATGTACATAGATTTTTTAATAGTATATGACCAATTTTTTATTGTTGCCAGTAGAGTTATGCTCCGCCTATGATTTTTACCAGGGTACCGGTTCTTAAATTAACTATGCGGATTTCTTCCTAGAAAAAAACTCATTTTTGGATTCTGTACCCAAAGTGTAAAACGGCACCCAATTACTAAGAGTTCACTGTCCGTTCGTCTGTTACCAGGCTATGTGAATGAAACATGATAGACAATTGAATTTTCAGTGATGATAAAAAAACATAATAGGTATTCAAAATAAAAAGATAAAGGGCTCCCATACAACAACATGATTTTTCAGTGTTTCATGGAATATGCTACGGAACCCTACGTGCGTGAGTCCGACTCGTATTTAGCCGGTTTATTGGTTTATTTAAAACTAGCTTTCCGGCAGCGGCCTCACCCGCACGGCTTTATTATGTATAAAAACCTTCTTTTTGAACCACCCTGTCTATTAAACAAAAACCCGCAGCAAAATTTGTTGCGTTGTTTTAAAGCTTACATAAGAAGGGACAGACAGAAAAGTGACTTCGTTTTATAAGTACTATGTAGTCGTCATCATCAGCCCTTTCACGTTCCTACTGCAGGGTTCCAGGCCTTCCTTGTGAATGGTTAAGGATAATGGACCATGACCCTCCACGCTTTGAGGTATTATATGATTGGAGGTTATTATATTATACTATGTATTAATAAAAAAAGAAAACAAAATGTGGAATCTTTTGAAAGTATTTTTAATGTCAAAAAACATTAAAAAAAAATTTTTACTCTAAAAAAAGTATTTTTTATTATTATTGAGAACTCCACTTCGTCTTTAGCACTCTGTGATAAGACTCCAACCAACGACCTTTTTTAAGCATTTTTCATTAAAATTAAGAATATTTTTCAGTATGTAGCATAGTGAATGCAAAATTGATCATATATAATAAGTTTTTTTTTTTTTTTGTTCACAAAAATAATTTTAAAGTCTTTCTTATTGTTGAAAATGTAATTTTTTTCAACAATATTTTTTCAAGTATGTTTTATTGTCCTCTAATGTTTTTGTAGCAGCTAGCAGGGTTGCTACCCAAACATTAAAAAATCGTTAGACAAAATACTTTCAAAAAATCATTTTTTGAAGTATTTTTTATTGTCCACAAAGACATTTTTTAATCCATTGTAAACACCGAAAGTGAGTCTTTAAACACGTGTTAAATAAAAATGTACTGAAATCCTTTACTGCACACGTGCTTAAAAGTATTTTTTAAATTTTTTTTTTGATCGTGCACCAAAGAAATTTAATATATAAAATAATAAAAATGTATGACACTAAAACATGTTTAAATATCACGTTTAATTTTAACAAATAATTTTTACCTTTAATACATTCTTAGTTTTATTAACCTATATATTTGTTTTATTTCCTCGCAAAAAGCATTGAAAAATGTTGTAAGAAACTTGAGCGTAAAAGGTTTTTCGAATTCGTGCCATGAAAACCCTCGCTACGCTCGTGTTTTCAATTTGACCCTTATTCGTAAAACCTTACTTTCCGCACTCGTATCTTAAATAACTATTAAAGTCTTTCTTATTGGTGAAAATGTCATTTTTCTCAAAAATATTTTTTCAAGTAATTTCTATTGTCCTCTAATGTTTGTGTAGCAGCTAGCAGGGTTACTACCCAAACATTAAAAAATCCTTAAACAAAATACTTTCAAAAAATCATTTTTGAAGTATTTTTTCTTGTTCAAAAGGACATTTTTTAAAAAAACTTTATGGTTCGTTAATGTTTGGCAGCCTTAAACAATTAAATTTAAAAATAAAACAATTTTTCAAGTACTTTTTATTGTTCAAAAATACATTTTTTTAAGTTTCTTTTTTATTCTTTAATGTTTGGGTAGCAGCCAGCAGGGCTGCTCCCGCCTGAGGTGCGCGCCCCAGTCGCCGGCGCCGCCGAGCAGGTTCCCGCGCCCGTCGTGCGTGGCCAGCGCCAGGCGGGACAGCTTGTTGGCGAGCCGCCGCTGCGGCGAGTCCGGCCGGGACAGCGGCGGCAGGGATATGCTGCCCGAGTCTTCGACGTAATACATTATTATTAGGGGTGTACACTAGTTTTTTCATATTTTTTAGCAGGAGCCCGGATTGCTGAAGGTCGTGAGTTCGAATACAATCTAAGAGTACCAGGGACAGAGTGATTTTTGAAGCATTTTTCATTAAGATTCAAATTTATCAACTCAACTCGACTTTAATATCTATTTTCTAAGCAAAAAAATGCGTATATAATATTTAACTATTATCTGACTGGTGGACCAGGTATAAAGTGGATTTTTAAGTATTTTTCATTTAGATTCAGATTTATTTTTAAGATTTTAACACCTCAACTTTAATGGTTATTTTCTAAATCGTATATAATATTTTTATATTATCTGACTGGCGCACTAACACCTAATTGCACAAACGTCCATTAAAATTATCATTACTATAAAGTGACATTACATGAAGTTGAGGCTTGTTACGCCACACTTTTATTCGAAACTAGCTGACCCGACAGACTTCGTCCTGTCAAAAAGATTTGTAATGTGGCAGTTTTTTTGCCTACGTATTTAAAAAAATTCTCCTGAACAGAACCGTCACCCTGGTGATAGGGCGTTGTGAATAAAAAATAATTAAATAAAACATATATAAGGATTTAAAAGTAAGTAATCGCTTTATTGTTAATCATGTGAATCATAATTATTATTGCAATGTATTAATAGTAATAGTATTAAATATAGAAAAAAGAGATTTTTATGATCATAAAAACACATTACACACAACAGCATTATAAAAGTAAACTATTCGAATTAAAAAAATATATAAACATTCTCAAGGAAAAATGCTGGAAGAATCCATCTACCTGTACCCCGGAATGGGACTCGAACCCATTCGCGATCCAGGGACTGCTCTAACCAATGAGCTATCTAGGACCCAACAGCTTTGCTACTACAGAGCGTATTTTCATCAATGTTCCGGCAATACATGTAATGACGTGGAAACTGATGCATTTTATCTCGCGTGCCGAAACTAATACAAAAGAAACGCGAGTTTCGGAACGCGACATTAAACTCCTCCAACTATGTATTCTGTGCTCCAACGCACACACGCACATTGTTTTGATAGATATGATCTTTGACGTTAGGAACACACCTACATTGCTTAGACAACAGTGAGTGCTTGTAATTTAATATGAACTTTATACCATAACAATAAAGCTCAAATTGACTACGTTTTAGTTACAAATCATTTGTATGGGAAAAAGAAAAGGGCTATTTTTAGGGTTTTTCCAGCAATAATTCTAATTTTTCTCGCCGTAAAAACCATCCTTGAACTTCAACGAACATTTTAAAAAAAGATTTGGCCAAATTGGTCGAGGCGTTGTTGAGTTATGCGCTTACCAACACATTTTGCGATTCATTTTTATATATATAGATGTACAAAAGCGTGACGTCATGCGACATTTAAATTCAATGTATCGCCGTAATTTATTGGTTACGCAAAATATTAAAAAAAAAAGTATTCACAATGCTATACTGATAAATGTATTCAATGAAAAATTTAAAAATCTACCAGGCCCAGGTTCCCCGAGATAGGAATCTACAACTTTTCGCAATCCAGGCAATTGCGTATTACTCAATGGTTAGAGTTGTATATGATATTTACTGTTATTATAAAAACAAGAATTAATTAGAACAAAGGAGATTGTAGTTATATTGTTGGAATATCAATGAATAATATTAATAAAAGAATATGATTTTCGAAAATTCCACAAATGTAGTTATCTAAAATTATGATAAAAGTTTATGCTGCAAGTGGTTTTTAACTAAATTTGCGAAATAATTTACATATTTTTTAATACATTTAATTAGTTTTAATTACCTTTACGATGAATTACTGTATATGTCGCAACTAAATGATTTAATCAGGCGTCCAACCGGGCGACTAGCCTTTTAATTGAATAGCACCATTCAATTAAACTTTTGGCGGCTTTTGTATCCGCCGTCTTGTTGAACGGTCCAAATATCATAATGATTAAACTAGAAAACGAGGCGTGTAATTGAATGGTCGCCCAATTGAACGGCTAATTTATTCAGTTAGATGCGACATAAGGATTATTAAAATTCTTTATTTATATAAATTCATTCGTTTACGAGACAATGCTTTTTTTTTCTTATCTCAAAGCTAAAAGTATTTTCGGCATTTGTATTAACGGCGTAGCCAGTGCGGATTGATGGGTGTTAAAGGCTCCAGTTGTAGCCGGGGCCAATACCTTGATGTGCCTCGCAAAGCACGAAGGACGTCGAGTGAATTTTGGTCACCCATCCTATAACCGGCCATTACGAAAGTTGCTTAACAGACCGGACGCGTTAACCGATGACGTGATGTAAGTACATTTTAGCTATTAAACTTGTATAAAACTAGCTCATGACCGCGACTTCGTCCGCGTGTTAAAGTTACTCTGAGCAGCATTTCTAACGAATATTTATCCAATATATCGTATAAAAAACCTGAAATAAACTTTCATCCCCTAAGGGGTAGAATTGAACAAAATCCTTTCTTGGCGGATGCCTACGTCATAACATCTACCTGCATGCCAAATTTCAGCCCGATCCGTCCAGTGGTTTGGGATGTGCGTTGATAGATCACTATGTCAGTGAGTCACTTTTGAGTTATATATATCGCACACCTAGATCTAAAGTGAGACAACTCAAAAATTGGAGTGAGTTTTGACTAAGTACAATATTCAAATACTCGGTGATCATACGCATCTGTACAACATAACAGATTCAATAAAGGTGATGAGCCGCTAGATAGCTTTAGCTTTCTTTTGTCGAATCAACAGTGGTCGCGCACCTGCCACGTAAACAAATGTATTGTCAGACCTCCACATTAGTTTTTTGAGTTGTCTTAGTTTAGATCTAGGTGTGCGATATATTTAGATCAATACCCACCTGAGTGGTAATCGTAATTGTTGTGTTCGCTAGGCGTCTCTTGTCCCAAACGTTTGCGATACTCGCCAGCGAAGTGTTCTATCAATGTGTCCATCATAATAGCCTGCTTCGAGAATACCTGGCGATACCAATATTCATATTCTTAATGAATAATGCTTAAATCCACTTTGTCCCTGGCACTCTGAGGTGGGACTCGAACCCGTAACCTTTCGCGATCCGGGTGACTGCTCTAACCACTGAACTACCCAGGACCTTAAAATACGCTCTGTAGTAGCGAAAAAGTGACAAGTGCTTGAAAAATTCGTCAGTCCAGTCGCATGGATTGCGTAAGATAATCGGTTCGAGTCCCATCTCAGAGTTCCAGGAACCAAGTGTATTTTTTTAGAATTTTTTATTAAGAATATTTTTCAGAATAGCATTGAAAATGATCAAATATTACAAAATTGATCAAATATACAAAATATTATAAATATTACAAAATTGATAAATTAACCAAAAACCGCTTGGACATATTAAAATGTAATTACCGCTCGTACGAATTAACATGGCACCTAACTCTTTAACCATGAGCCATAGGATATACCACACCTTATCTATGTCATTGCGACATTCCATTTCGTGTACTTTGATGATTATGGATAGCAGTGTTACAGACTTACGGTCACTAGCACAAATGTCCATTAAAGTTTAATGACGCCTTTAAGCTCTAATGAATGTCAAATTTGTATGGGTAATGTCGCTTTAAACTAATGATAAATTTGATGAATGGTTATGCAAATAGCTGTTAATTATTTATCCTACCAAATTTATGCCAAAGTATCCTATAGCTAGAATCAAGGCTAGAGAATTAGGAGGTCTCACCGCTGACGGCCTATACTATTTCTACCTAAACAATTTTATAAAGTAGAATATAACTAACTGATAGAAAATAAATTAATAACATACGTATTATACAAATTTAACGTCCTCTACTTTAGCGTATAAAAGAGATCACATATTTTATTTTATAACATATAATAATAATTTCACTGGATCGTAGGCCAAATGATAGAGAGCTTCAATGAGAGTTTCTTACAATTTCAAAATGCAATTAGTAGATGTTTAGTTTCGCATTGAGTCTAATCTAAAGTAGAGGGCCGAGAAAAACAAAAAATCTGGAGGAAAAGGCATGTTTAGATTGTATATTAAGGGCAAACCCTATCTTTTCGTCTTTTGTTAGTAGAGTCAGTGCAAAAAGGCATTATGCTATGTTGTTTAAGGACGATGCTCATGATAAATAATTGTTTTACGGCCGGTCTCTGAACCGAGAAAAGCACATAATCTCAACTGATTATTCTCAATAACTCAAGTTTTTTTACGTTTCATATGGCAAAAAGCAAGGCTTGAAACCGGTTCAGAATAAACCGTTTTTATTTAGGTAAAACTTGTTCTCTTATAATGTTTCGTTCCGGATCGGAACTAAATGCGGTGTGAAATTCGGATGGAATAAAAACCGAATAATTTGCTTGGTTCGTAAAAACCAATGTTCTTACGCATTTAATGCGAATTATATCATTTTTAAGCGAGACATTTATCATACCTGTATACGGATGGTATAGATAGGAGTAAAGGCACTTAAAAACCGCGCTGAAGTTTGTGAGATCATTGTTAGGAGTCGTATTTAAACCGGTTAATGAAGAAAACCGTATTTCTAGTGAACCGGTTTAAAAACCTGTTCAAAGGAGCTGAACCTTTTATGAAAAGTTTCGCATGTACTTACGTCGAACCGGTTCAAAAAATTAACCGGTTTCCAAGCCCTGGCAAAAAGTCCTAGTTGTACCAAATCGCTATCAACTGATCATTAAAAAAATTATAAATCACAAATGAAAACCTGTTTAAATGACATTTAAAATGGCTTTAGCAAGATTTGAGACGTGCTCAACTTCAGATTCTCAATTCAGAAACCTGATGTTAGTGTTAATATAATTACATGACCCGTTGAGTTCTTCAGTGGGAAATATAATAGGATGAAAAATTTATACTTTTAGAACCGCCCGCTGGTCTCTCTAAACTATAAATGTGACTAACTAACTAAAAATGTAATGCGGTAGGTTAATATCGATTGACATAACGCGAAATATATTTGCCTGGCTCAAGCATCCAATATCGTACAATAGACCCTCAGATGTCATATTCGTGTAGTAACTCAAAACTTTACATCCAAATATACCATGATATATACAATATACACCATGAGATATTGGATAAATACATGTTCTCACCTGCAATATCTTAGAGACTCTAAGACCGTTCTCAACGACCATGAACTGCAAGAAAAGGCACGGCAGACAGTCCTCGTTATCATCGGAAGGCAACCCGATGTCCCATGACAACTCTTCATAAAGCAAGCCCAGGAGTACAGTCTGAATTAAAAAAAAAACAGTTATATGTTTGGTCGTCAATCATGTTTTCTTTCTATTCTACTGTCCTTCCATGTACTGTCTTCCACTTTTACTCCATTGTAAAGTATACATCTATATAACATCCATTATTCTCCTTTGGAATTCCTACGAATTTAAATCTAAGAAATTGCATTTTAAAATCATCCACGTGGTCCTAGTGCGGATTTGTGATTAACAACTGCAAAGGCAGGAACCGACTGTTTCTTGTGCCTTTCGAAATAAGGAAATATTATCTCATACTTTTAATAATAATAATAATTGAATATTGCCCACAACTACTTCTACATTACACTCGGATTAAACGCCCCCCATCTATTGTAAGAATGAACTTTAAGTTAGTTTGTGAATCAGTGCAAGATGTGACTGATTTCACCGTGCACAAAAGACCTATTAGCATAAGTAATATTATTAAGTAACTATTTCCATAATTTATTGAGACGGATATCGGACGTAATATATGACACGCCTCCGCGGCGATTCCTGGCTGTGGAACCTTGGATGATGGCAGCAGTTGGTCTAAGTGACGAGTCCACTTCAAACTATCGTCAGTTTGTACTACATAGTGCAATTTCCCTAGGCGTTGCAATACAGTGGCAAACGTCCACTTCCGGCGAGGACTAGAATAGCTTCTTGCCTGAACTCTATCTCCTAGAACGAAAGATCTTATGGGCCATTCGTTGGATTGTGATTGAGTGGTTTTGTAGGCAATTGCACTATGTAGTACAAACTGAGGTTGCTAAGCGATGCATATCGGACGTAATATATGACAAGCACAAACATTCTTGCTCTAGGCATAGAGGTCTACTCTTTGTTTTTCTTTCAAAGGGTATATGGATTAATCTCTGCTTCACAGACCAAACACGGTAACCACTGCGCATTACTTATAAAATATTAACTCTAGACTCACACTTTCAGTGTCGTCGATGACATACACTCCGTTAGCATTAACGGCTACCAGTACGGGTATATCCTCGTGGGTCAGCAAACTGGTTAGACTACGAACTGGTTGCTCTATCTGACCCTGGAAGAACGCTGCCCTGCAGCCAAAACGATATAGATACGTCATTTTGCCTATACTAATATTATAAAGAGGTAAGGTTTGATTGTCTGTTTGCTTGCATTTAATAGGATCGAGAAAACAGCTAGTATGTATTAAATAAAATGATGTATATATTAGAATTAGCATCGAGCACAAATATCAAAGGGGAATGACCAAATCTGGTCTCGTCTTGTAACAGAATGCTAATATCAAAAGTAACAAGCTACAACTACGTCAGAGAAAATTAAAATTAATTAGGAAGATTAATAATAAAAATCACTTGCAATAATAACTTTTTATATGTTGCCTTGCAGAGTTTCCAGTATTATATTAATTTATTGACTATTTCAATTTTCATTCGATAATGAGGAACTATTTAAAAAAAACATTACTTCCCGAAATAAAACTAGATTTCACTACGATACTTTCTTGATTTCTCCATGGCAACCCTTCCGATTTTCTTTCATGTTTAAAATTAATTAATTTTCAAAATTCAATAAAAATTCTATTCTTACTGGTTACATACATTAAAAAAAAATAATTTGAATTTCGAACATTAGCTTCTGCGATTAAAAAATGGACTTCTTTCCTGCCATTCTTGTATGTTTTTTTGTTTAGAAATTATTTGTTTTGAAAATGGAGTGGGGCGCTAAAGAGAATAGGACTGCAGTAATTGCACTATACAAAGTAGGTAAAGAGCCAGCTGACATTTTTGATACATTGAAAAAGCAAGAGATTAGCCGAATTTTTGAGTATCGTAGCATCGAAAGGTACACTGAAACCATGTCTGTTGATGACCGTATGAGAACCGACCGCGGTCTATACGAACAAACCATACAGCCAGAATTCGTCGAAATCCCATAAGGAAGCAGAAAATCCTTTCAAGAGAAATGAGAATCCCACCGAGCACACTTTGTCGCATTATCAAACAAGACTTGGGTTTAGGGGCTTACGAGAAATACACAGAACATACCTTAAATCAGGCAATAAAACAAAAGAGAATCGAAAGATCAAAACAGTTGTTACTTCGATACGCGGACGAACAACAGAAAAATTCTCTTTAGCGATATTTTTTTTTTTACAATTGAGGAGCACTACAACAAACAAAATGATTGAGTATGCATTCAGCTCTAAAGAAGCTTCCTAGGTAGTGGCCAAAGTTCAGCGAGGCCACCATCCAGCATACATCATGGTTTGGTGGGGGGTGTCTCCTACCAAGGGGTTACAAAATTCCACTTTGTAACAAGATACCGTGTTAGAAGCGGTAGTTAAACCTCTCAACAGTAATTTATTCAAAAACGAAGTGTGGATATTCTAACAGGATTCAGCCCCGGGTTCAGCCAAATTTGGCTTGAGCAAAATCATCCAGATTTCATAAAGGCTGATGATTGGTCTTCGGCTAGTCCGGACTTAAACTCTTTGGACTATAAATTGTGGTCTGTGCTAGAGGACATGGACTGCTCTAAGCGTCACCCAAATGTTGAGTCGCTTAAGAAATCTTTAGAAACAGCAGTGACCAAGTTTCCAATGGAAACCGTTCGTAAATCCGTCGACGAATAGCCCGACCGTTTAAAAGCGTATGTTAAAGCTAAGGGTAGACTTTGAATAACTAGTTTAGTATGTTAACATATCTCTTTCACTCTACATAATCTATATATATAAAAATGAATCGCAAAATGTGTTGGTAAGCGCATAACTCAACAATGCCTCGACCAATTTGGCCAAATCTTTTTTTAAAATGTTCGTTGAAGTTCAAGGATGGTTTTTACGGCGAGAAAAATTAGAATTATTGCTGGAAAAACCCTAAAAATAGCCCTTTTCTTTTTCCCATACAAATGATTTGTAACTAAAAGGTAGTCCATTTGAGCTTTATTGCTATGGTATAAAGTTCATATTAAATTACAAGCACTCACTGTTGTCTAAGCAATGTAGGTGTGTTCCTAACGTCAAAGATCATATCTATCAAAACAATATGCGTGTGTGCGTTGGAGCACAGAATACATAGTTGGAGGAGTTTAATGTCGCGTTCCGAAACTCGCGTTTCTTTTGTATTAGTTTCGGCACGCGAGATAAAATGCATCAGTTTCCACGTCATTACATGTATTGCCGGAACATTGATGAAAATACGCTCTGTAGTAGCAAAGCTGTTGGGTCCTAGATAGCTCATTGGTTAGAGCAGTCCCTGGATCGCGAATGGGTTCGAGTCCCATTCCGGGGTACAGGTAGATGGATTCTTCCAGCATTTTTCCTTGAGAATGTTTATATATTTTTTTAATTCGAATAGTTTACTTTTATAATGCTGTTGTGTGTAATGTGTTTTTATGATCATAAAAATCTCTTTTTTCTATATTTAATACTATTACTATTAATACATTGCAATAATAATTATGATTCACATGATTAACAATAAAGCGATTACTTACTTTTAAATCCTTATATATGTTTTATTTAATTATTTTTTATTCACAACGCCCTATCACCAGGGTGACGGTTCTGTTCAGGAGAATTTTTTTAAATACGTAGGCAAAAAAACTGCCGCATTACAAATCTTTTTGACAGGACGAAGTCTGTCGGGTCAGCTAGTCATATATAAAACTTTAAAATAAAATATTTTTTATAGAATTATCGGATATTTTCTTTGTAACAGGCTAGACTAGGTATTTGTACTTCTTCGTATTTCTATTGTCAAAATCACTTATTCGTATTTTCTATCAATGGTTCGCAATTTAGAAATGTTAATATCAGCGATCTCCAAGGCACTCTTTGGACACATATGGTCTGATGCACAAACTTCCATTAAGGTTTAATGACGCCTTTAAGCTCAAATGAATGTCAAATTTTTATGGGTAATGTCGCTTTAATCTAATGACTATTTTAATGAACGTTTGCGCAGTTAATCTTGTATCGATTAAAGGTATATTATTATCATATAGCATTGTCATTAAAACATTTATGATTCAAACACATTTGAATATTTTATAATAAAATACACTACGATTTACAATTCCAGATATACTGTCAAAATCAAGTGATTAATCTTTCTAATCAAGCACGAAATATTTTAATTGATAGAAAACAACAATAAAAATTTTAAATTTTCTCTAAAACAAAAACCAGTGTGTGCGGTCTGTCTTCCTTGCTCATAGCTCATAGTCTCCGGTGTGGAAGACATTAAGTACAGTAATGGCAACCTCTGGTTGCGGCACTTTAAAGGAAAAGCTTTAACTTGATATATAATTCGTTTGAAAAACACTTAAAGTAACACGTAAGTGTAAATAGTTAACTATATAAGATACTACCTGTTTACACCTGGCAACCCTAAGTTGCGGCTTATAGATTTTTTAGTTTAGACCTATATTTTTTGTCATGTTGTGTTAAATATAATTATTTCAACACCATGAAACTTCCTCGTTTCAGTGTTAAAAGTACTGAACTCACCCGTATGTCGCATGTGTTCTGGTATGCGCGAGGTACTTGTGTCTCAGTTTCCTGGGCGGGGCCGCTGGAGGCCTCTGCGCTTGTTCCAGAAGTTTCGCTTCGGGACTTCCCTTCCTTCCAGCTGGAAGCAACTGCGCCCAGCGTCCCGAACGAGCATGGCGTGGTAGGTATTTGTCTTGATGTTCTCTGGAAATGTCGAGTCTTTTTTTTAATATTTAGTCGTTATTTATTTATTTGTTGATTGTACAGTTCAAACACAGAGTCAGCTAGATCAATTGTGGTTTCTAGAACTTCCAAAAGATTTCACAAGGTTGAAGAGCTAGAAAAAAACTTAATCAATATTTGTTTAAACAAAACCCCAAATCAGAAGTCTTTTTTAAATTCTCACTGTTTTACATTTTACAAGGTCAATAAGGAGTTATTTCAGTATATATAAATTTATTTAGTTTCCTTTTGATGTTTAATACTCCCTTTTATCATTAATATTAGTTAGACAATGCGATTGGCTCACCTAAAAAACTTGGCGGTATGTCGATGTGGATCGTACGGACCCAGCTGTATCCGAGCCTGGAGGCCGCCCAGCATCACAGCTTGAGCGCTCTCCAACGGGTAACGACCTGTCACCACGTTATGACGGGCTTCCTCATACAGAAGCTCTTGAATACGAGAATCTCTATGAATGAGATTATATTAATATACTTAGAGCTAATAGATTTTTTTTAAATAATCCATTTATATTTTCTATTTTCGTTCAGCCATAAGATATCAAATAATCTCTGTATTTATCTATAATTATGCGCGTTATTTTACATACTAATAAATGACTGTAAATACTGAAAATAACAATGTATAATTACGGAAATAATACCAAAAAAGGAAAAAGAAAGGAAAAACACTTTGAAGTGACACTATTGCAGAATGACCTCTGCGACTACTGCTAAAGTGTATTATGTCTCTTTCGCTTTCAAGTCGTTAAAAGATTTGTGAGAATACTCACAATTCGGGATAGTTATTCTTAGTGATCATGATAAATAAAAGAATTATGTTGTATATAAAAAAGACTTACTTGATCCCCTCTTCCAAGTGCCTCGGGAAGAACACGTTTCTCTGCAGCCTGAGAACTGGCTGATCGCGTGCCCTCCTAGTTTCCGAGCCGTGGCCATATCGTTGGAGTAATTTTTGCCAACTGGCCCAAATCTTCCATGGACAATGGTGTGGTTTCAGTTGGATTTCTAAAATGTTAACATATTAATCTATACTATAATAAAAACGTAACTGATCGATGTCTGCACATTGAAGATATATGAAAAAAACCATTCTGAGGGACATTAATGAACATAATAGAACACCAAACAATGTTTTTTTTTGTCTGTTTGTGCGTTTGTGCACGCTGATCTCAGAAACAGCTGAACCGATTTTAATTCAGTTTTCACTATTGTATTGTGGTAACCTTCCGTTAACATTTAATTTCAATCGATTCATAAATTTAAAAGTTATATCAATTAATTGCTATGAAATTAATTTGCTTTATTAAATTTTAGACTCTGATATATTTTTTTAATGCCTTGAAAAAGGGCAAACCTGCAATACTGCTAAAAAGATGAGATTTTTAAGAGGATCATACAGCGAGACGTAGGAAATTTCAGGCCAGGATACGTCCTACAGAAACATTGGCTCAGCATGAATCTAAACTTGGTTTACACGGTTCTCGAATCAGTGAAACTACTCGATTTATATCAATTTTTTTCCTCTTAATAATCTTTTCTTACTCTTTTTATTTCTTTTTTACATTCAATTGATTTACTTGAAAATTTTTATTTGCAGTCTTCACTAGAGATACAGGTTTATTTACCGGTTATGAGACCTATGAATAATACGAGAGTCTGAAGGTCGGTGCAAAACTTTTGGCTGAGCTGGAGCTTAGTCAAGAATCTCGCGGAAGTATATGTGTGTTTTTTTGTTCTCTGACATTCTACGACAAATAAAAGTTAGACATGCGCATGTCTGACGAAAGATACGTAGCGGCATATCTGTCGACCCTAAGACTTTTATTGACAAACAATCTCGCTAGAGCTCTCAGAGAGTTCAGATACGAAGCGTTCGGTCACAGCAGAGACTTGACGGGCGCGAAGCGTATTTAAATGCCCATCGCGACGCTCATGCATTATCAAGTTGAATCTGGAGCACTGAATGCTCCAGATTAGGGAAAATATCTTGAGCTCTCAGAGAACTCATGCAGCAAGCGTTTGATTTTAGAAAACTCCTGAAGAGAACTTAGCACGTCTAACTACTGATCACACATATACAGTATTGTTTGAGTCTGAAACTTCCTTAAATAGAGAAATGCGGTTAGCTCTTAGAGATCAGACTTTGCAGTACAAAGAGCGAGAAAGTACGATAGTTTCGAATATCGCCAATCGGTGTTGCCTTCAATCTGCCTATATCCCACAAGCGTACCTACATAATTAACTGTTAACTAGCCGCGTAAATTATAAACCGATGTCACCCGAGTATGACGTAGCTTCCCGTTCAGGTGAAAGAGTTTTTAAAATTGCGTTGTAATTTCGGGACCAATTCGATACAAAAAATAATTAAATTTTCCTTTTTATAAGATTAGAGTTAGCGAAATCGTTTTACGATGCGGTTAAGTAAGTAAGTTAAATCTTTATTGCACAACAAGAAATGACACGAATATACATATATATTTTTCATACATAATAATGTTAGCGCTAGCCAGTGTTTTTTTTTTTAGGCAACCTAGCATTGGATTGAAAAACATAACAAAAATAATTTATTACGCATACAACTAGACAGATAAACATATAACATTTTAAAAATATCACAATCTAAAGAAGAACAGTTGAAACAGCGTAACTATCACTAATACGAGTATAGCTAATGTACGATAAAAATGGTCAGACACAAGAGCAGGGAGAGAAGTGAGAAAAAAATTTGAAAAATAACTATCGTTCTTAGGGTGTATGACGAAAACATTATTATCTTGACTCCTCCGTGTTTCGGAATGCAAGTTAAGCCGTTGGTTCCGGCTGTATTAGCAGTCGTTAAAACCCACCAATTCGCATTGGGCCCGCATAGTGCGTTATGGACCATTGATCCTACTTAATTCGATCCCACCCATAAGAAAGGAAGAATTCTCCTGATACACTTTCATCAAAGTATTTCACATTATATTAGGGTTGTCACTTATTATTTTTTATTCTTACATTTATATCACGTAAAAATATAGCTAAAGTGATCAGACATAAAAGCCAGATTGTAAATGAAATTACTGAGAACACAAACATGCGTAGCACGACAAACTCAAAACGTTGTATGCCACCCAAATGTCCTTTTCTCGGGTACAATATCTCACTTTCGTTCTAGAATCTATTGACTTCGTCATGCTACCGTGCTAGAGTAGAGAAGGATTTTTAATTTGACTCCTAGATAAGTTACCCATACCCTTAAATGGAAAACATATGAATTCACAGAACTATAATATTCACATTTATACTTATAGAAATATTTAAAATATACCTAGTAAGGGGCTGCACATCCAAAGTGCGAACACATTCGCAGCAAGACTCCTTGTGCTGGGCTGCGTTAACCCCAACTCCTCTGTCGCAAGTATTGCGTTAAGGAACCTAGAAGCTGTCACGCAGGTAGGCACTTCTTCTGAGCTCATTTCCACCATGATGGCGGTTCGTGACATGAGATAAACACATGTCACCGGATTCGAAGTTACGCTAGACGATGACGTTGTGCTTCCTGACGATCCTAAGGGAAATAGTCTTACGTTATATACAGCACGAAAATAATACAAAATTACCAAGATACGGATCAAAAAAATGGTGCGGGAAATTATTAAAATCCAATATCTCTTATTCATCATTTTTGCGCAAATCTACAGTCGGTAAAAAAATTTCTTTTGGCTGTTTGAATGAAACACACAGACTAGTAGGGAAAAGTAACAAGCAGTTAAAAGAATTAGTGCTGTTGGGTCTCGAGTAGACTCAAACTGGTGGTAGTGGCGACGGCGGCCTTACAAACTTAAGCATTTCTATCAAATCGCGGGAGCCGCGCACTGCACAACGGTCGCCATGTCTAGTTTGTGGCCTTAAAGCACTTGTCTAGATTGGCATTCTTTTTTTTCATGAACGATATTTTTTTTTCTAAGAGAAACCGATAAGTACACCATCAGCCCTTTTACGTCCCCACTGCAGGGGCTCAGGCCTTCCTTATGGATGGTTAAGGAGAATGGGCCATAACCCTCCACGCTGGCCCAATGCGGATTGGAAGGTATTAACGACTGCAAATGCAGCCGGGACCAACGGCTTAACGAGCCTTCCGAAGCACGGAGTATCTCGAGATAATAAGTTTTTGGTCACCCATCCCGTGACCAACCCTTGCGAAAGTTGCTTAACGACAACGAATGCGGGCCGCGGCGCTTATCCATTACGCCACCGAGCTACTCCGATAAGTAATTAGGAAGTATTAACAAAATTGGAAGCACTAATAAAGCACCTCCACTAGATGGCGTTGTTTCTAGAAAAAGTTCATTTTTGCAGGAAACGAAAGGACCAAATAGTCATTTCCGTTCCTTTTAACTTGCATAGTAAAAAACTGAAATTTGCAAAGTTCGAATTTAAGATATCGATAAAATTACGAAAAAGTACAAATTGAATATGAGATGTTTATTGTGTTTTGAAAATTAATTTACTTTTAAACATGAAGGGTATGTTCCGATATACACTGCGAGCACTGCGCAGTGGTCTTACTGCTGAAAAATCCGTTCCGTTATGGACTGCCAGTACACTGCTACAGTACCCTAGGGAAATTTATGACGTCATAAATTGCCGCCATATTTGTACTGTGAGCACTGGAGATTTCGAGGCAAGGTGCTCGTAGTGCTTTTGATCACGTGATCAGTCGAAACAGAATCAGAAAATGATAAGTTTCTAAATAAACAAAAAAAAATACTTACGTTTATTTATAAGATGTATTTAATTGATAAATAATTTTTTTATACAATTTTCCAATTTTCTTTTGAAAAGAGGGAAAAGAGGGAATCTTTATATTTATATTCACCTTGCATTAACAAATTTGAAAATGGCGCCAAAAAATAGGATTAACAGTATACTGAACTGCGTTCCGTTTTAAAAAGTCACCAGTATAACTAGCTATAAAGGAACGGGCTTCCAGTATACTAAATTGACGTCATACTGTTCAGTGGTCGCAGTGTATATCGGTACATACCCGAAATAAAACCGGAAGGGTGGTCATGGATAAATCAAGAACCGTAGCGACATCTAGTTTGATTTCGGAAACTAATGTTTTTTTTAATACTTCCTCATTAGCTATAAAATTTTGGAAGGAAACTTATGCAAACATTTCAAAATACCATTTCAGTTTCCACAATTACCATACTGTGATGAAACTCAATTTGTGTTATACCTGACAACCGATGAATACATTGTATTCGTACCACTCCCAACCGAAGATTGACGATTTTATTGGGCAAATCGCCGAAAATACAGATAGCAGCAGCAGCAGATTAGCAGGTCTCAATACCAAGTTGCTCTAACGTCAATTAAAATTGTCGTTACTTTAAAGCAACATTACCGTCAGAAATTTCAAATTTAGAACGTTCATTAAAGCTTAAAGTCGCCATTAAAAAACCCTAATTGACGTTGGTGCAACTGGGTGTAAGTCTGCTGTCCCGTATGGCGAAAGCTGGCAGGGTAATGCATTTCTCTTTAATCACAAAGTACCAATTTACCAGGTAGAGGTGGCGATATAGCACTCGACGAACTGCCCCCGCTTGTGATGGGCTCTGTAGTGCTAAATGATCCGGCGGCAATACTACTAGTCCCAGTCTGATTGGAACAACTACTGAGATTAGATCCTGCAAAAAAAGTTAAAACCATCATCTTCTCTACTGCTTGCACAGGCCTTTTCTATATGGTACGATGGTATCAAAATATTATAACGAGCCATAATCCAGTGCGGACTGATAGGTGTTAACGAGTGCAAATACAGCCGGGACCAACAGTTTAACGTGATTTCCGAATCATAGAGCAGCTCGAGAAATTCAATTTTTAGTTTCCCATCCGATTACCGGTATTTGCAAAACTTCCTCATGGCAGATAGTACTAACCACTTCGTTATCGAGCTCCTCAACGAATGAAATTGCATTATACTTTTTTCGACTTCTTGTTTCTATATAAATAAAGATAATTATTATAAAAGTTACATAGTGTATGATTTGTCATCAAAATGCTTACCTACTGAACGAAAATTAAGTAGATCGTAAATAAAGTCATTGAGCATGGTTTCCTCAATAAAATTCTAATTTCATCAACAACCTATTTGTAACATCCATAAGTAAACAAGGACGTCTTTAAATCCTGTGGAACACGATAGAAAATGCCGGCAACTGATTCAGACGATAAAAGAAAAGGACGAAGTTTAAGAAAACACTTCTCTTATAACTTACCCATAACACTCTTCTCCAAGGAGTCAGAGCTATTGCTCTCTTTAGAGTCCGGTAAGGGTTTATGAGGGTCATGTTTGTCCCACTCACTGTGACGTCCTAAGGGACTGTATGTCAAGTGGGGCAACCTCTGTGACACCGAATACAGGTGCGCGTTCACTTCAGCCTGGAGTTTCTGACTTTGCACACTGTAATATTCTTCGCGAGATCTGAATTCGCTACAATACAATAGATTTTTATCAAAAAAAAAGCGATCTCTCAATTCCTCTCAATAATAGAACGTAAGACAAGTCTTACAAGTTGTCTTACGTTCCATTAATCACACCAATTTCAAGGTGTCCCTATCTGCGGTCTCAAGTTCGTTTACCAGAAGGGTCACTGTGGAAAATGAACTATTCGATATTATTTCGAGTCTAGGTTTTGTGGTACCTTTTTAGTTTCAGATATTCATTATACAAGGACTTCTGGGCGTTGTGTTTTTGATTTGATTAAGATCAAAGACAATATTAGAAAGAGTTAAAATTGGCATTTAACTTTTATTTAGTGCTCAAACATTTTCCTTCTGGCCTAGAACGTAAGTATATTTTGAATATGGAAAAAATTATATACCTAAAATAGATAACTTAGGAATATGCTATAAAGAAGTAGAACTGAAGCTTAACCACACCACAAAATTCACTAAATATTGACGTTTACGATAAATAACAAGTAACGCGTTATACTATTTCTTACTTGTACTGATATTCTGCTTGCATAGAATAACCACGTCTAGAATAATCGACGGGTATGATTGTTATGTAATTTCCACTATTTTGCACATTAGCATTCTCTCCGTAAGCACCCATTTCAGGCTGATGTTCCATTAAACTATCGTACTACATTTTTCTCAAACGCCGAGCCAAAATCACTTCGGTGAAAACACAAAATATCGATCGAACTTCGCGCCCGAAAATGTTGCCATATCAATTTATTTGTTCGTTGAATTTAGTTTGTTTCCTTGTGCGTTAAAGTAAATCATGAATCTTATAGACAAAACATTATTAAAATACAAACAAATTTATTCAATTAAATTAAACATTAAAAAAGTGCAAAAATGTATAAATATATTTTTGGAAAACAATTCTTAAACGAAAATAGCGCAAACATCAAATTTTGACATCTGCTAGTCAGCTCGCTCAGCTAACTTTACAATGTTTAATTTGCATTCTCTGCCGACGTGTTATTAAAACTTTAAAAAGGAATTAGATGTGCGAAAATACTAATCATTTCACATCATTATATCTAAATTAAATAAAACAACGTTATAAAAATATATCTACTTTATTAAACTTGGCACAATACGTTACTAAGCAACTATTAAGCTATTGTAATTGCGATAATTATTTTTATCGCCTTTCATACCTGGTTTCTGGTAATTTCACGCATGGAGGCCAAACTTAGAGAATATCGCGCTCTTCGTCGTCGGCAACAGTTTATTGAAAACGCAAAAGAGAAAATCCGAGAGTCGAAAGAAAAACTTGTCAAATTAATAACTCCTAAATTTTTTACCGAAATGAGTAAAGAAAAAGAAGAGGAGGTGCTATTAGTAAGTAAACGTATTAAAAGATTTATCTTATCACACATACTTCATATATTTTGTATCTTATGTGATATGACAATAAATAAAATCATAATTCATATCTTTTAATAACTACTTCGTTAATCTGAACTTGTAATTTAATTCCAGAGTCTATAAAAATCCACTTATTTTATTGAATGATGTTTTCAGATGGAAAATGAAGAAACTCATCATCAAGTGATTCCACCACTTGTAAACCCCAGTGACGTAACATCAGAGCTCAGCGAGATAGAAACTACAGTTGAAGAAAACCCAGAATCTTGGAAATATTTCATTGTGAAATGGAGTATCTACTTAGTAGTATGGCTTACATTGTATGCAATCTTCCTCAAACTGCAATTTGGTGCTGTATTTTTTGTAATATCTGTATTGATAGGTATATGTTTAAATACAAGGACAACACCCAAAAAGAAAGGTGAGATATCAGCATATAGTGTGTTTAATCAAAATTGTGTCAGTATAGATGGTACTCTTAAAGCTGAGCAATTTGAACGGGAAATAAGATATGGAGCTGGTAGTGTAAGATAATATTTTTTAATATGAAATACAAGAATTTAGATCTAATATAACACTATGTTCATATTATTGCTGATATATTTAATACTTTGACAAAACTTATATAGATCTCAGTTAAATAACATAAAATAGTATAATTATTGAACAGTACCCGAATCTTAAATTCCATCATCACCATCACCAGCCCTTTTACGTGGATGGCTAAGGAGGATGGGCCATGACCCTCCACGCTGGCCCAATGCGGATTGGAGGGAATTAACGACTGCAAATGCAGCCGGGACCAACGGCTTAACGTGCTATAACGTGTTATTATTTTTTAAATAATATTAAAAAATAATAAAATATTTCCTAGTCCATAGGTATCCTATACAACAAAAGCTATTTAAACTATTTAATAATACTGTTATGTATTGTGTTTGATGATATCCATAGCATAATGGCTCACACACCAGTTTCAAGATATCACCTCCTCTGAGATCCCAGGTTTGATTTCCAGTTGGCTCAATGTAGAAAGTAATTCTTTCTACATTGTCTTGAATCTGAGTATTACGTTCCCTTGTTATTTCGGATTTCCAAGTGCTAAAAGCTGCTTAATTTGGGATGTAAGCAATGTATGGGATTTTATTTATAGATCCTGAATTTCCATAATTCATCATATTTATTTATTAGTTTTACCTGTTATTTATTGTGATATTTAATTAATAAAATGTCTATTTAGATTTGGTATTTATTGATCACAAATAAAAATTGACAACAAATATAAATTTTGTATGTATGAAGTCAACAAAAAACATATACATAAATATAAAATATCCACACATAGTAATATACATCAAGAACTTTAATTTTAACTTAATATGGTGCTAGTTGCCAATACTTAAATTGTACTTTAACATATTTGTATATTTCTGCATTAACTAAAGATGCATGCATTTATAAAATACATATAATACATAAATTTATAAAATACAATAAATTTATGTATTATACAATTATAATTTATAAAATATATAAATTATTAATTATATTTGTAAAAACACTTTATGTTTTTACAAATATTTGAAAAGTTCCTTGGTCCGAAAAATGGACAATGTGCAAGATTCCTATTCAAATGCCAGTCTATCAGAGAGAACACGCGCCGATGGAAGCGAAAAAAAGGAGTTTAAAAATTCTCTATATACAAACATATGAATCATCACATGTACGCGCCGAATGGTCTTTATTCTATTGGTGTTTTATAGAACCAGTTTTTTTAAATGCCTATCAACCATGTTGTTGATTTTGCAATATTATGGACAATATTTTAATAATAAGAATATTTGCTTTTCAGTCTCGTTTTAAAACGAAGACTAATTTTAGTACCAGATTTAAACCATTAACCGACCAAAATAAGTCAACATGTTTCAACTTTATGTTTTATCATCTGTCAATGTCAATGTTCTTAATTCGGCTAATGGTTTAATGAACCAAGTAATAATCATAATTCTCGTTTTATAATAAGATGTTTTCAGTCATTGCTTCCATGCGACGGTTAGGGTTGGTGCATATCCAACGCAGTATGCGTAATTACGCAGGTTCACTGGATGCATAATCGTTAGAGTGTGCGATTTTGTAAATTTTACAACATACCTAATTATTTGTTCGTGCTAACGTTACGCAACCGGATAGTACGCGAAGCCATTTACATCAGATATGCACCGACCTTTAGGGTATACTAAGTTGTGATGTCACAAATCAGTATATCTATCTTTCCCGCTATTTCAAATGTTAACTATAACTCGGTAAATTAATATTTAGTTTATTAGCCAAATGTTCCTGGAACTTGATAACATAAATTACATGTTAAAAAATCAATCAATAACCAATTCGTTTGGTACATTAATGGTTGTGAGTACAGTTTAATTTTGAGCAAAGTATACAATAGGAATGTAATATTAATAAAAATCACATTTATGCGTATTCTTTGTGTCCTTTATACACATACACAAATCAGTTAAGAAAGTATACTATATAATAAAATTGACTGATACTATACACAATAAAATGCCTATACGTAATGGCAGATAATTCAAAATATGAATACGAAAACCCGAAGTGTTTTTTGTAAAATATAATTTAATTGGCCATCACAATCTTCTGATCAGTATAGATGACTTGCAACGTTATTAACTGCACGTCGATACATTTTAATATCAGGATATACAACTGAATACAAAATAGATATTTTAAGGATATTGAAATAAGGTTTGTTTTAACTTCTTTGAAGAAGCTACTTAATTTCATGCCTAAAACATAGTAACACAAATTATTCGGCTTACAATTAATTATAATAATATTTTGTCTATCATAATGGCACAAAATTCTATATACTTACTATTTATTTTTTCATGATAGTGGACAATATTAAGGCACCTTGAGAATTATAAATGATCGAGTATTACTAATTTTATGTTATTAACAGCAGTAGTCAAGTTTCCTTTAAGGGAATGTTATATAATTTGTGAACTGGATATATATAACTATAATGACAATAATGGTGGCAATTCTGTTATAATAACCCTAATAAAGTAAATTGTCCGTTATTATGTTTTCACATATAATCTGAGAAATATAGTTAAAAATTATGTCTACATATATTACATTATTTTAGTCGATTCCTGCATGAGGAAGTATTAATAAAAAGAAAGTAGTAGTTGGCGACTTTAGCTAAAGTCGTTTTTTGCAGATTGAATAAGAGTTGTTTATTGAGTTTCGAAAATTAATTTACTTTTATACATGAAAGAGAACCGGCTGAGTTGTCATGGAGAAATCAAGAAAGTACCGTAGCGACATCTAGTTTGATTTCGGGAACTAATGTTTCTTTTAAAAAATACTTCCCCATTGAATATGCGGTGTGCCAAGATTAAATGACAATTTAGTCTAGTTTATTCCAACAGAATTGACCAGCATGGTCAAAGAACAACACAGTTGAAATAGTCACCATAAATTAAACTCTAACATGTATAACAATAAAGATGCAAAATACAAATCTGAAATGTGACAAATTTAAATTGTCAATTAAAATTCAATCGTGAGATCAGATTCATAAGGTGTACAAGGAATATTTTCAGTAATAACAGACTATATATATTACATCTACAAATCAGAATACCATATACATATATATTAGAATTTAAAAATTACAACTAGTTATGTGAAAAATAATTGTTTGTTTGCCTTTAATTTAAAATCTGTTATTTTGCAAAACAAATATGTTATAAAAGATTAATAATAGACAGCTTTGGTATTAAAATGTAAAAATTGTACACAGGGTTATTAAAGCATATATTATGTGCATAAACTCTTAATTATTGTCATAAACGACTGCTACTTTAATACTAAGTCTGTATAACACTATTAATTTTGTATTAAAAATATAATCGACTTTTATCACCATCGGTCACCGAAAAATTTGTAATAATTTAGGTATACTTGTCTTAACGTCATAATAGCTGGTTATCTCGTGTTAGGCATTGATTTTTCCCATAAAAACTAACGTAGTTGTGTCTAATAAGACCCATCTATGAACACCCAAGAATATAGGTATAACTAACAAGAATACGTAACAAGTTCAGTCTTGCGGTCAAGGTCATTAAGCACTTTACGAGTTGATACTCGTAAAGTGCTTACTGACCTAGGTGTAATTACCCCGTCGGTAAATTAGCTATTCTATGAGGGTTAAAAAAGATTCTAATAATGCAGACCAAATTTAAAATACAATAATAATAAATCCATATTTAACTAACTGTACTAGTAGGAACATAGGACTGAAAATTAAACGTATTCTGTTTTGCCAAATTAATGGGCCATATTAGGCGACATACCTTTACCCTGTTCCTAGGACAGGTAAAAAAACAAATAATATCCCAAAGTATTATGTGAGCATTTAAAGATTAATATCGCTAACCATAGAACTGTATCGTTTCCGCAAAGTACCATATTTAATAATAATGGACGCTCTATAGGTCGCTTACCCCACCCGTACAACAACAAGCAGTACTCCGCGTACACAATACAGAGATCTATGGATAGCGATACATATCGTCTTACAGTGTTTACATTCGATTTTGTGTCATTTGGAACACTCAACAGAAAATAAATAAATAACAAAGCCTGGAAATACCATCAGTCTATCACAACGCATAATTATAATAAGGCATTAAAACAAAGATGATGGCATTTTTTTTTTGTCTGTCCGTCAGATAGTTTAATGAAGAATATTAAACGCGTATTTTTTGCGTATAATTTTACATAATCAATGAATTACGTTAAATTGAATCAAATAAAAATACGTATTTAATATTTCTCTATACGAAATAAATAGATTTTTTACCCACACATCGTCCCTATCATGATGATATATCACCAGTAGAAAATTCACAATCTGACCAAGGCACGCAACTCACTAATATTTCTCAAAATACAATTCCTTTATGAAATTTGACAATAATATGAATTTACAAACTTAATGCCAACATAGGTAACAGCTATTTTGACGCTATGGACATTCGGCACTTTTACCTAAGGAATGTACAATATTATCATAGAAACTTTTACATATATTCAAATTTTTATCAAAAAATTAATAATTTTTAAATTTTCCACTGGTATTTGATTATATCTAAAATTATGCACTTTTAACTCAATATAAATTTAATTTGTTATCAAGCTTATCAAAAAAAGTACCGAATGTCGCCATCGCCCTTGCTATGATATTCAAAGTGTCCCAATATTTTTCAACGAAAGTCAAAAATAACGAGTAATAAACCCATCAAAATTTTGTATATTGTACGTACACACAACAGCACGTCAAATTAAAATTTTATAGTTTTGTACAACCTGATGTGCTGTTAGCTGTAAATGCAACTTTTTTATTCACCCGAGTCAATATTTGGGGCAATTATATATTCAATATCGAATTAAAAAATACCGCAGTCTTCTTGCATTTGATCAGTTTCCGTATTGATTATACACTATAGGTTATACGACTTTTACATGATTTTTATAACATAAAATATACAAGACAAATATAAATGCATTTAAATCAATATAAAAGAAATCTCTTCTGTACTCATGGCTGACTAGGAGGAGTAATGCTTTGCAGTAAACATTTACTACTTACGAACTATACAATTGCAACTTCTTATACAATATTATTATAAACAACGTCATGGTAAAGCGGACTCAGTCCGCAGCTATTGGTTGAGATCGATTGAACACCCTGCAAAATGGTAATTTACAAGAATTGGGAGTCGGAACGAACGGGTTACCACCCTCATTCCTTCTCACATCAGGCAACAAGAATACAACGCTCAAAGCGATTATCATGTGCCATATGGAATGAACTATTTTATAATTCTGTTCGGTTTGCAGGAACGCGTAGCAAATTAAACCTACTGACACTAAAACTAGACCAAGGGGCATGTAAATGGTGTAATAAGACTTAGGATAACGCATGGTGCGCGACTTTCTATAATCCAGATACCAAGACAGCAAAAGAATTCCTGCGCCAACGGCCACAGGGAGCAAGAAGGCTACAAACGAATGCATGTTCCACGTAGTTAGCAATGCTATCACGATGGCACCAATCAGTTGGATGGAGGATCTGAATTTATCGTTCACTACGCTCATCGCTAGTAGGGTCAACCAAAATGACATTAGTCCGCAATAGAAATCACCGAACTGGAGAATGTTGCCTCTAACCATGCAGTAAGCCACTTGAGCTGGAGCATCGCAGGCGTGGTAGAACGTAGAGAACACCATCGTGAAGGCGTACATCATGGCTTCGGTGTAGTACAAACGTATGATGGCTACGTAGATTGAGAATATAAACAAAAGGTTACTTAGCGTTAGGAGGAGCACGGCGACGAGCATGTACAGTCTGCTGTCCATCCTAGAGTCGTCAGAACAATCCCAACCTGAAACAGAAATTGATACCAATTGAAGAAATATGAATTCAAAACAACTATGGCAGTAATTGATTTAGTTAAATTGTTCTTTAGATATTTAATACTTAAAGTTAAATATGAAAGTCTGTATATAGGTTGCCTGGAAGAAATCGCTGTTAAGCGAAAAGGCCGCCTATTGCGCAAATATTTGTAAATTTCTCTTTATTTATTTCTGTTGTGTGTTGTACAATAAAGTGTTTTTATCTTATCTTATCTTATGATTATAAGATCTAAGGCAATTTATCTTACTTCCGTAGCCTGCTGAACAGGAGCAGAACGACATCACGAGCCCCCCAAAGGTGTTCAGTAGACAGTTGCCATGATTACTGCATCTTCCACCAACACACGATGTCGAAGACACAGACAGCACCACTGTAGCGTTACAATCGGAAGTACCCTGCCTCGTGTTATTCCAGGAAGCATAAGAATCCTCTTCTCTGTCCTTATCTATAACATCTAAATCTACGTAATACTTCGTGCCATTGTCAGAAGTGCGGCAAGGGCAAACAATTTTATCGCAGAATAATCTCAATGTCAAATACCAAGTTCCACTATCAGGGAAGGGTATGATAGTTTTATCGTATATGGACTCTGAATCTGTGCTATTCAGCACAAATAACGCTGGCTTCACTTTATCGTTATATTTACAATGACCAGTTTTTAATGGTATGCTTGTATGGCCGATATCTAAGCAAATAACTGCTTTAAAATACTGGTTGTCTTCAGTGAACGCAAGTAACGACCCCTTTTTAAGCTCCCTTTTGTAGCCCATATAATATTTGAGGCTCATAAGCAAGCTCGCCTCTATAGCAAGGCTTCCTCCGATATCCAAGAACTGATTGACTTTGAACCTAACACTTTTCACTTCATTAGAAGTAATATTGACTAGGCTCGTTGTATCTTGCAGGTCTGTTGTAGGCAAACCGTAGTCGAATGTAAAAAATCTACCTTTATCATCGCGCATAAGATCTAGAACTGTATTATTGTCTACTTCCTCTGCGTCACTTCGGAGATAATAGGATTCACAATCAGGTACTTTTGTGGTGTCGTTCATATGGTTAATATAAATGTAATGCCATGCATTTGGATGAGGGTAAAAGGTGATCGTTTGGATGTTGTTATCTTCTGGAGTGAACGCGCAAAACACAAGGTAATTTTCATCTGTAGGTAAAGATAACGCTTGAATTTTAAAAGACAACTCTGATGCCAAGTTGGTGGCTTTCAATATTGTTAAGTTTAAACCGATTGGATCGGTACTGTCTATCGACATGCACTTAAACAAGGCTGGTATCTGTGAGTATTCCAAAGTAAGGCCATTGTAACAGTCTATTAACTCTATATCACTCTCCCTTTTCACCTGAAGGTCTGTATATAAGATCGTTTGGCAGTCCGCAACGAGTCCTGAAAAAGATTAAGTGTAATTTTATATAATTAAATATTGAGCATTACCTTGTTAGGACAGATACCTTTATCTTTGGCTAAGCTTAAAGAGCTGACGCGAAGATTAGCGCGCTCTGTCTGTGATACGGTAGTTAAACTACATTCGCAAAGGGCGATCATAGGATGGGTTACATGGGTTAAATGTATTATCTCGAACTCCTTCGGAAGGCACGTTAAGAAATTGGTCCCGGCTGCATCTGCAGTCGTTGACACCCACCAATCCGCCCTGAGCCCAAGTGGTGAATTATGACCTATTCAAATTCTCCAATTCGATTACATCTATAATACGCTGATGATGTATGATGAATGTTAGATATTGAGGAAAGTGAAGATATAGAAGATTTTATTTAAAGCATTTACTATTTACAATGAAATTTTAATTTAAATTTGCTACACCCTTACAGGGTGTCACATAAACTGTACCTAATAATAACACCTGTTTTACTATGTGACATGCAATAAATGAATTATTATTATTATTTAATAATAATAGTTTGCCAGGCAAACTTAATAGTTTGTCAGAAGACCAGTAACTTAATTCACAAACGCTGGAAACTGCTTTTGTCGAATCAGATCGTTTAATCACGATTCCCAAAGATCGGAATTAAACATAGATAATTGTAGAGCATCTCTAATACATCAAATATCTCGCTATATGTAACATCAATCCCGTAAAAAAATATTGTCCCAAATCTAATGTTTAATAGACCTTAACTCATTATTAACTAAAAGTTTTCCAGCTAAGCCGTACAACGACAAATCCACACGGCGAAAATAATATTGGAACTTTATAAAAGTATAAAAAATACAAAAGATTACGTCAAAAAATAAACAAACTAGCTAATAACAAGGAGTTTCGTTATAATACATCAATTTTATTGTTGCATTATGGCACTTATATTGAACAATTGCATGTCGCAATATTACCGACAGTTAAAAGATATCATGCCATGACTACTGTGTGGGCGACGTGATATGTTAGTGCTTCATTTTGTAATAGTCTTATTCAGGGTCGTCAGTAGTTAACAATAATATTAAACCGATATTGTTTTTTTTTCATTGCAATTAACCTCTTATTGGTGGATGCATTTGTAATATTATTTATCGATAGCAATACAAGAAAATTTTAATACGTTACTTTTTTTGTAATTAGAAAAATTAATAATTAGAAACATTATCATGTTTATTTCGACATTAATAAACAAACTATGTAAGCATGTTAAAAAGAGAGAAAAAACTTGAATATGATTTATCGTAACGAATGCAATATACATTTTTTATGCGCCGATTATAAATTTTTATGATTATGATATTTAAATGTTGGCACACTACCACATCCTTCGGACAGGTGTCCTTTAACACAAGGGTTGTCTGGAAGCTTTTAGAGATAAGACCGCCTTTGCCCACTAGATCTAAGATATTTCCTGTAAACTTTCATTTGTGTGTGAGCAATAAAGAGTTCATCTATCTATCTATCATAAATCCCTGCCAAATGATATTCGATATCTTAATACGAAGAATTGTTTTTGTCCTTTTTTCTTGTTTGTATTCTCAACTATCATCGTTTTATTATGTATCATGTTGTACCGAGCAAACAAAAAAATAATAAAAGCTTCAGCATCCTTCAACTTATTTTTTTACTCACCACTCTAACTCAGCAACATTAGTCTCAGAACACTGTAATTTTTTTTAAAGTACTTAATTTGAGTATCCAATGAATTTAAAAAACAATTCTAATTTAACACGCCATATTTTCTGACCGACATTCGCAGACACTACAATATAAGTGTATCAAAAATATCCTCAGTTTATATTATCGTAAAACTACAAAGTTTCAGGCAGTCTTAAAGTAAACATCAGTTATTTTCTACTGAGGATTGAAATAAACATGCTCTCTAGATTTATAGTCTTGCAAATCTAGTATTCTACCTCTACGGCATGTAACTATGATGATATTCATAAAAACTGCGGCATGACTATCGTCTATCAACCTATCCCACGAGAAATCCATCATCTATATTATTACGATATAATAACATTCAGAAGATAACCATTTATAAAGAAAGAGGAGCTTGAATGGTGACTTTCCCAAGGGCCGGTCATAGGATGGGCGATCAGAAATTTACTATCCCGTGCTCCTCTGTGCTTCGGAATTCACGTGAAGCCGTCAGTTCTGACTACATTAGCAGTCGTTATCACATACCAACTCAACACTCTATTTATTACAGTCCGATCTCCCTATCTGGTTTCATCCATGAAGGCCTGTGCTAGGCAGTAAGGGACACGAACAGTCTGATAATAAAAGAGGGAAGAAACTTTATTGATATCGAGTTTTTATCACTATAGTGATAGAGAGAAAAAGATAGACTACTACTGGCAGCACTAATCGTCGATTTCACTACAGCCATCCCTATCGGTCAGCTGCTACTGTCACTTTGACTTTGACGTTTGATCAGTTTCGCGCCAAAATATTTCCGTATTATCATTATTGTTAGATTAATGGGGCATGGTGATTTTAAATATAACAATAAAATGTGTCTTTCAATAGTAGTTACAATAAATTTCAATTAAAATAAAATGTGGTTAATTTCGTTTGCGCAAGCAAACCTACCAATACCAACGAAATTTATAGGAGTCATGTTATTTAGCATTAGGTGACCATCTCGCTCACATAAAGCGGTAGATTGCCCGATGGCGTGAGGGGTTCGCAACACGCGCTTCAGCAGACACTTCTCATGAGTATTGTTCTATCATACAGTATCACCAGCAACGGCGATATCTACTTATTATGCAAGTTTTTTTTTACAAATAATGATCTGAATAATATGCAAGTACTTATTTTTCCTGTATCTCAAGGTTGAAATTCATTTGGCCGCGAAAAACCCTGTTACCTTAAATATCATAACTTGGCACTTGAGACCGATCTGTCATAATTATCTGACTAAACACTTATCTTAGTTATCAATTTATGATATTTTATTATAATTTATATGTAAGTAATAATGAATCATAACATTAGTGTAGTACAGCCGTGGTACAGCAGCGAGAATTTTTAACGAGAGAAACTTAAAATTTTTAACCATATAAATCTGTAATCAAATCACTACTAGTCTTTTTATAATTAACCATTTATTAACCATTGGCAGCCTAAATCAAATGACAATGATAAATGGGAAAACGTCAAATTAAGACGTGTTAACTTATTTTGCTAGGATAATGGTTTAAACCTGGTGCCATAGCTAATCCTCATAAAGTCACTTGTAAAATATCTATTGTGACTTGTTATCAGAGAG
Organism: Diatraea saccharalis; assembly: GCA_918026875.4. Lineage (NCBI taxonomy): Eukaryota > Metazoa > Arthropoda > Insecta > Lepidoptera > Crambidae > Diatraea > Diatraea saccharalis. Next base: position 30,777,268 of record OU893333.1, read on the forward strand.
ATAAAGAACACTTTCAATACTAATTTTGTTTAATATTCTGACTTATTGTCACAGATATTACCACTGATCTTTGTTTTGACTGGCTAGCTAACGCGATGTTCGCCCATGGTTATTTGATAAAATACATTATAAAAGAGATCCACACATTGCTGAAGTTGACAACCATTGTAACAATCATATAGGGCAGGAAATGGCGAGCTAACAATCAAGAGTGTGCGCACAGGCCGCTTGGTTCACGCGGCCTAGATTTGTTCACATGATGCAATAAAACAAAATCTATTCAGTACGTCATATAATAAAATCTGCAATTGGAGTATGTTAATATTTGATTTTTTATACTCCCTACTCTGAACTGTGTTCTATAATATGTACGTACCCATTTATATTCCCTTAACTTTGCCAAAGTAAATTATGGCTTTCGTCACTCGCGTATGAGGTACTTTCCGTAGGTGAAAGATTTTTAAAATATGTTCATTAGTTTCGTGTGTTAGAACACAAATAATCAGAAGGTCACCTTTCTAACCCTATTTATTCATCAAAACGATACTTTCTTTCATGTATCTATTTTTTTTATATCGTCTAAATTGGTATGGAATGATTTGATTTAATCAACAAACAGAAATTTCAACAAACTGATCAAGTGCGAGTCGGACTGGCGCACGAATGGTTCCGTACTGAAAACTAGCAAAAAATAGATCACGTTCGTTATATGTGAGCCCCTTTAAATATTTTTTTTGCCCCTTTAAATTTTTTTTTGTTGTTTTCTATCACGGTTCATGAGATGCAGCCCAGTGACAGACGGACTAACAGCGAAGTCTTAGTAATAGGGTTCCTGTTTTACCCTTTGGATACGGAACCCTAAAAAAGAAAGAAAATTTTTTATCATTGTGGTGGTCGTTAAAAAGAATTTCGACATTTACTAGACTGTTATCAAGAGCATGAGCAGCGTGATGATAGCGCCAGACTTGCCTCTGTTAAACAGCCATTCGGTTGTCAAGCAAATCTACCAAACAATTAGGTACTTATTGCACATGTGTAAATGATGTCACGCCAGAGGGACGGCGTGTGATCATTCCCAGGGCAGATCATGCACAGAGACAATTGATCTCCAATTGCTACGGTAGGTACAGACGGACTAGCATGTAATAAAAACAGTTATGAATGTCAAGAAACCAAAGATGTGACTACACAAAGGCAGAATACACTGCACGTGTATTTTTAAGAATATAAACAAGGAATAATCAGTCCTTTATCCACCAAATTCGGGGGATCTATTAATACTAACTTTGATGAAAGTATGAAAACTATAAGAATGCTCAGTAGTACCTTGCCATACAAAATCTAACTGCAACAAGTGATACACTCTCCACCATAGACCGCATACACCGATAACATTTCTTAGTCTTCAGTAGAACGACAAATCCAGAGATAGATAATTTTTGCTACCCACCATATACTTTTGAAGATAGATCTTAGGTTATTGGGAACAAGTGATAGACAGATAAATATTTGATAACTAGATAATTAACTACTGACCTTGTTGCTCAACTTTTTGCGTCCTCGGATCTTCCCATTTGATGTAAACCAGCGCGTACCAGTTGCCGGGCCTAGGATTCTTTATAGAGTAAGTCCGGTTTAGACCGTCCGACAACAGTTCTAGGGTGTGAATATTCCCTCTGGTGGCAGGATCCACGAAGCCTTTTGGAAAATCATACCCATCAGGGTTCACAGCTGGATACGAGCCGTGCTTTATATTTACTATTACTTCTTGAGGACTGCACGACCCTGAAACGAATGGAGACCATTTGTGAGACTTTTTATCAATTCTTCGATTGTAGATTTAAAAAACAAACATTGAAGATAACTAAACAAACATTTAGAAAATTTTCTTTACTGTGATCTGAATTAAGGGCTCACGTCGTCTTCCCTGAAAGCATCCTGTTAAATTTCAAGGGAAAAAGAAAGTATGAGACATTAACAGAAAGAAAGGAAATTCTATTCACATAATAAATAGAACTAACCCTATAAACGTAACGCCAAATTTTGTGCAGATAAAGCGTCAATACAAAACATGCAAACATTACATTTCAAGTGTTAAAATCCATGCTTCCAGGCTTTATCCTGAATCAGGAATCATTGCTATGACTCTCATATACAGCAAATAATAAATAAATAAAATTAAGAAAATAGGTATAAAAAAGCCTTCTAATATTACAGTAAAGTAAGTAATAAGATTATATTCAGAACTGTATTTACAGGTCTGGATGTCATAAAGGGTCCTTTAATATTAGGGATTGGTGGATTCTCACTCTCTTGTGACTTGCAGGCTGTAGTTATCCCATGTTAGGTTTACAGCATATAAATTTATAATCCATATAAATTTATAGTCTCTATCTTGCTCTTCCTTGCACCCATATCATAAAGATCCCAGAGAGAATAATGGACTCTTTAGTTTTCCCTTCTCTTTCAATGTAAAATGAGAAGACTTTGTTTTCAAATACAAAGCACAGAACATATCACTCTTCCATTTTTTATAACATAGTATCAATTTGTGAAAGTTTTTATATCTTTGAATCATTTTATATAAAAAAACTTGAAAAATAGCTTAAGACTCCAAATTAAAAACAATTCATTAAAAAAATGAAATGAAATAATACATTTTGATTCTAGGTTCATTTCAGATGCCTACAGATAGAAGAAAAAGAAACAGCACATAAACGTAATATAAACAAATTATATGTTTTTTTTTTTCTTATTCTGAAGTCTAATATAGATATAAATAAATAACACATATTAGTGTAAGTTGCAGCATTGTTAATTGTGCACCTACCAATATTATTCAAATGTAGCTCCTCCGACTGGAATGTAAAGCGGGCATCGGTAACATCCCTCATCACAGGATAAAATATAACAGAAACAGTGCGATAGCTCCTAAACATATATACATCAGTGGCTATCTGTCTAGTCACCAAATGATAGTCATCCAGTAGCACCGTGCGTGTTCTCGTCAACTGCTCGATTATTTTTTTCCTGTTGCCATCTTCTTCGACTTCCTTGTCCCCGGCGTTTGCTACACTACACATGTATAACAATATAAAACAATAAACTTTCATTTCACCCGCCTACCTTCTACGAGCAGTCGAAATAGTACCGTAAAAACTACTCCAAAACTTCCTTTACAAATTAATTATACTTGATTATCCATTCTATTTATTGTCTCTTATCTGCTATGGACGGTGGACAAGAGTCTTATATATATATATATATATATTGTATATCAAACACAATACACTAAAGAAAGATGGGATATCATGCCCGTACACCTGACAACAATCCAGCAATCACTGACAATTTATTTTCTAAGGGAACAAACACAATTTATTGCCTTCCATCGGTCATTTATCCACTCCAGCACGAAAGCACCACCAACAAAGAGTATTTGTCAAACACACAAACCACATATTATAGTATGTCACTTTGATTGACAGACATTATCAGTATGAATCGTCCATAGTCGACAGGCGCAGAGAATTACCTATACAGCCAAATTTTAAGAAAAGTTCAATATTGTAGCGCAGTGTGACTTGGATTTTTATAATAGATTTAATAATCTGTCGTAAATGCCAAAATGCGTGCTTTTGTAAGCGTTTGAATGGGGCTCAACTTAAATTCTACTTGTTACAAAAATCTTGCAATTCATGATGGTGTTAGCATAAGGCTTTTTAATCATGTTTTCATGTATCATTTCATAACGTCACAGACAACAGAGTACTTATTTGATTTGAAGAAACTAGCAAGTAATAACTAAGGTGTTATTAGTATATCTTTTGATTACTACAAAATTTTAGTAGTAAAAACGGACAACTATGATATTAATTAATTCAAGTGCTTTATGTTTAAGTTAATGGCTTCAGTCAGCAATACAACTAGATGCCCGGTCAGCCTAAAATATGTCCGAAGAAATAACGCCTCACTTCAAAGCGAGGTAAAATTTTTTAGTTTATGTGTTGCCATATGTACAGATTTCATCGTATTTATACAGATTTTCGGTGTGTAATACAGATTAGCAATATACAGGTTTTTGCCTAATGAAACGAATGAGGAAGTATTAAAAAAAACCGAAAGCACTAAAAAGCACCTCCACTAGATGGCGATGGAGTAAAAGTTGATTTTTGCAGGAAACGAATGGACCAAAGACAGTCATTTCCGTTCTTTTCAACTAACATATTAAATAACTGAAATTTGAAAAGTTCGAAACTGAGATATCAATACAAATACGAAAAAGTAGAAATAGAATATGAGTTGTTTGCTGAGTTTTGAAAACTAATTTACTTGTAAACATGAAAGAAAACCGGAAGGGTTGTCATGGAGAAATTAAGAACGTAGACAATTATTGTCGCCGAAGTGTTATCACAGGATATACTAAAATGTATTTGTGTTTTGGTTGTCACATTGCATGGCGCTGTATTTTAGTATTTTTTTTTTATTAAATAAGGCGTTATCTATTTGTATTTTTGATGGAAAGGTGAATCATTTCATCAATCATTTTGAATTAAACTTTAGAAACCAAGCATAGACAATGGAATGCATAACTTATTCTAGGAATAAACAATTTTGACACTTGAGTTTCGCATGTTAAATCGGGTTGCTAGAGAATAAGTTTTCCTACAAAATAGGGTAATGTTCATAATTATTGAGTTGTTAGTAATATGTATTAGGTAAAATAAGGTGCGGACGGAAGGGGAAAGCTGACACCCCAGGAAAGTTAAGCGAACAGTTCATTGTCTGAGGAAAAGGCTGTTTTATACCTGAACCATTTCCTTCCCACTAACGGCGACCTCCTCTCCGGGGGTCTAAACGTGGGAGCTAGGTGTGGTGCCTCCTGTCTGCTGTCCTTCCCCAAACGTGACGAAGCATCGGAGGGGGTTTAGTGATAATGCGATCCACATTTTGACTATCCTTCATATGCATATATCCCATTTAAATTAAATCAAATCAGCAATTTTCTTTTTAAAACAAAACAAAATGTGTTTTTTTTTAATCAAAATGTTTTGATGACATGTTTATATCAGACAAAAAGCAAAATATTGCATATTTTGCATTCTTTTAAAACTTAAAAGAGAATTTTCTGTTCAACAGGTATATATATTTTTTATGTTAGTAGGTATGTTCACCGATTTCTTCTTGAATTCTGAATCAATTGCTATTAAACCAACTGTTTCCTCGTGTTTTTGCCTGCATAAATTATAGCCTATGTCCCCCGAGTATTATGTAGCTTCCCGAAGATGAAATAATTTTATAATTGATCAGATAGTATCGGAGCCCTAAGCCCTTTCAATGCAAACAAACAAGCAACCAAATCTTTCCTCTTAAAATATGGTAGGCAATACTAGACCATACAATTGGGGAAATTTACATTATAAGTATGACAACATTTTAAAGAATTTTTGCGCGCAACGGAGGCCGCGGTGTGCGCATGTCTCGCTCTTTCTTGTTAGAAATCACGAGTTTCTAATAAATAATGGCTTCGGCAGCAACATCGAAGCATACAGAGTTAAACGGCGAGATGTCGTCGTGTGTCTGTCCGTGCAAAAAATCTAAAATGGATAGTAATAAAGTGACTGTTGTGTTAGGTGCTCAGTGGGGTGATGAAGGAAAAGGGAAATTAGTGGATTTGCTCGCCGTCAATTCTGATATAGTTTGCCGCTGTCAGGTAATAAATGTACAAAATCGTATCATATTCACTAGTTTATGGTTAAAATTTTAACTTAAACTTTTATTTATTTTTTATTAGAGTGCACGTGAGCCAAGTTTAGAAAGATTATCGAATTGTTTACAGAAATGTATATTTGAGGTTATGACTAGTAACGGCGATGGTCGTTCAGATTATTATTGATTTTGAATTTACTTGATAATTTCTTAGGATGTTATGGTGATAACATACAACATAATACTTGATTAAAAAGCTTGTTTCGTTGGCATCATGCCAAGTTTTGTTTGAAAACATGCGGATTACACGAGTGTTGTTGTGTAAGCGATAGTTTCGTTATCGATAGTTTTAAAGACGGTATATTTAAAAACAATTTTAGGGTTACCCTTAAAATTCGCTATTTATTTTCAGTTTATTTTCGTTATTTTATGGCAGTTCGAATTAGCGTGGCTAACATTTCTTCAGAAAAATATAATATATTTTTAGAATAAGCTATAGAAAAATATAATACTCTCAAAAATTATACTTTACTTTCATGTGGAGGCATAACATAAGGGAATCAATGTATATTCTCCAGGCTAGAAAATGCCTGTGTTATTCTAATTTTTTTTTCCCCTAATTTCACATCTTTTCATTCATTTTTTCAAAAAAATACAAATACATATTTCACTTCACCTGTCTAAATTATAGCTTATGTCACTGGCATACAATTTAGCTTAACATAGGGGGAAAGCATTTTTAAAATCAGTCCAATAGTTTTGTAGTTAGTCTATTCAGTGTAAACAAACAAACAATGAAGTCTTCCCTCTTTACAGTATATTATAATAGATAAATTTGGTAATACATTTTAGTTTCTTTAAATTACTGTCAATTTTCTTTAGTTTTTTATTAGCTTTAACTGAAAGCGCACTACAAATATTTATTTGCAAGTTAAAAGCATAAATGACAATGTTTATTGACTTTGTTTATTAAATAATTTCTAAACTATTTAATTGCTTAGTGAAGAACTAAAAATTAGTAGACAAATACTAATTTTTAGTCCAGCATTTTCAAGGGCTTCTCTTCTGGTTTCCAAAGTACATTTCGAATTTGATTGGATAAGCACAATACTGTCTGCTGAAATAATATTCCAGGGTGTAGGTTATTGTGTATCACCTATTAAGTAGTTAATCACTATACTACTCTTGAATAACAGGGATATTCAATATACCTAGTTCAAATTATTTAACTCCAAGTCACCTAATGTAATATGGAGCTCTGAGGGTTTTATGAAACACTTTTACAATAATAGTTAAAACAATCAAAAATAATACCAAATATGCCATCCATGTTCTTATCTATCTTTTTAAATGGCACTTTGATGTTGTCTAGTTTTCACTTTTTTCTCAATGACCGTCCTTAAAGTTCAACATAGGATGTAGGTAATTATCCCATGGATTACTTCCTGCTATATTGTAAAATTATCAATAATCGATTGATCAAGGCAAAAATATTCTTTTGTAATTAATAAATATGGGTAATTGATAGGTAGACTACACATAATGAACATAAAAGGACTTACTATCTATCCAAAGGTTGTCTTTAAGAAATAGCAATAAGCAATAAGAAAAGAACACCCTCTTGTGGTGCGTGTGGGTGTACAACAAAAATATTTGTATTGAATTAATGCTCTTTTTAATAGTACCTATATCATATCTTTATCAAATAATAGCAATAATATTGTTATAGTGCGGTTTTTTTATGTGCTGTCAATATTCTTAACTACTGCATTCTTCACGTCATTTAACTCCAATGATTGCTAAAGAAAAACCTGTGGTTTTATAGATACGAATGACAATAGTTGCAAAGAAAGTCAATTTTATCATGTAAAAAAAAATATAAATATAGTCTAAACTACTCTAGTGTCGTGCATCGTAATTAATACAATGTAACTAATTTCATGCAACTAGTTTTTATGCCAATTCGGCTTCATAATAACAATGAATAATTTATTTCAAGCATAAAGGCACATATCACAATTTACAATCATAATTTGTGATCACGATATCATCGACATCGCGACATCACTAGTTGGTGATGTAAATACAATGTTTTGTACGAAATTTGGACTTTGCGTTGGAGCCAACTGACTAATGTTTTAGCGGGCTCTGCCTCTATTACGTAAATTATACAATTGTTATGTAAATGTGATATCAAAAGAGTAAAAATATTCTTTAAAATGCATGTTCGTATGTTTCATATCGTTATTTAAGTGATTATAACAAGTATAGAACTACAAATAGACCTTGCTGTGATTACTCTGATAGCTAATTGTGGATTCCTGCCAAGGTCTGGGCCACTCATTGTGTCAGTTATTCTATATCGATCACATTTTTTTTTTCTCAGTCTGAATAAAATAAGTTGGTTAGCTAAAATAGATTTAGCTTTATCTAAAATTATAACAAATGTTATGAGCTTAATAAAAAAATTGTGCAGTTAAATGTCATCCATATCCAGCCTATTGACGACCTCACTGTTAGAGCACAGACCTCTATGGATGGAACCAACTCAAATAACAGCCAGTTGCACAAACGTCTATTAAAATTGTCATTAGTTAAAAAGCGACATTTCCCGTACAAATTTGACATTCATTAGGGCTTTAAGGTGTCATTAAACCTTAATGGACATTAGTGCAACTGACCTTAAAGGCCATAAACCATCACGGTCAAGTTTTTTTTACTATAGACGCAGTCGTGCTCAACTCTTTAACGTGCTTTAGGGAGCTCAAGATGAATAAATTATAGTCACCCATCCTATGGCTGGCCCGTGCGAACCTTGCTTAACTTCCGTATCGCAGACTGGATCTGCTAACCACTGCGCTATCGAGCGTATTAAAATTAGGTATATTTAAATATATACTTTATCAATATTTATATAAAATATATAGATATTGTGGCTCTAAAACGACAGTTTAATTGTTGTTTTAAGCGAATAACTGACAGTATCTGCATTAAACCGCACCTTATTGATAGCGTTTAAGATAAACTGGTTTCTTACTCTGAAAAAAAGTAGGTATCTTTATTGATTGACAAGTTATGTATCTATTATTTTTTTATATACTATATGTGTTACATGTGTAAAACTTACTTCATATTTATATTATCATCATCATCAGCCCTTTTATGTCCCCACTGCAGGGGCTCAGGCCTTCTTTATGGATGGTTAAGGAGGATGAGCCATGACCCTCCACGCTGGCCCAATGCGGATTGGAGGGTATTAACGACTGCAAATGCAGCCGGGACCAACGGCTTAACGTGCCTTCGGAAGCACGGAGTAGCTCGAGATAATAATTTTTTGGTCACCCATCCCGTGACCGACCCCTGCGAAAGTTGCTTAACGACAACGATCGCGGGCCGCGGCGCTTAACCACTACGCCACCGAGCTACTCATATTTATATTTAAAGATTATTAAATATATTGAGTTCTTGATGTGCCATACATTTATTATTACTTGTCTGCTTGTAGTTCATACAAAACAGTACCTATAATAAACACGAACGAATTAGACCACCTAGGGAAAGTGATTTTTTTAAGTACACCAATCCTCAATAAGATTGCTGAGATAAAACTTCTAGTGGATGGACTAACTGCTGGCTTGCATCGCAAACATTGCTGGTTATGCCTATGTAGATATTTAGCTAACCTAGGAAAATAATACACTCTGCCCTTCGCACTAACTATCACTTTTATGTAATGAGCTTATTATTCTAAAAAGTATTTTAAATATATTTACCGCTGTGGGTAATTGGGAGCCCCTTACCCCTAGGAACCCTTTCAAACACGATCACGAAATACTTGGAACAAACTTCGTCTATAATCCAATCCTTCACATCCAGAGAGATATTTAATATAATCATACCCCATTTGAATGCTAAACCCTGTAAATAAGAAAACATTTAGGAAACCCAAAAAATAACGTTAAGATTAGGTTTCAATATTGAAATGGTGTGCTACTGGCTCCTGGTGTGGGACTGGCGCACCTACCCTATTATTGTTACTTTAAAAATTCAATTGTAGTAAGCGAAATACATTTCTTTTAACTGTGTCATTTGTTGATGTTTCTCAATATTAATTTGGTGCTTTGAACCAATTTCGCAATTGCCCTTTGTGTTAAGTGAAATCTTTATCTCATTAGAATCAAGGCCTTTACACTTTCGTTATTTATGGCGCCATTGTGATAGAAATGAGAATTGATCGATTTGTGTAATTAAAAAAAAAAGTAATAATGTTTTGAATTGAAATTACATTGAACTGACAACCCGAAATCAACATACGTCGTCACACTTCAGTCGGTATTATCTTATTATTATAAATATTAGAACAAGAACGTAGGTATTTACATATCTACGTACTTTTTCCATTACGTACAAAACAATACAAGAAATAGGTATTGAAAATGTAAATAAGTACATACCAGAAAAAAAAGACTATTCGGTGAAAACTTGTTTCATTCGTTGTAGTAATTTTAAAGGCACTTTTATTATTCTTACTATATCTTTCCAGGGTGGTAATAACGCTGGTCACACTGTAGTCGTCGACGGTAAAGAGTTCGACTTCCATCTGCTACCAAGTGGAATAATCAATCAAAAATGCAAGTCCGTCATCGGTAAGTTATTTAAATCCAAACTTACTAATTAGACTATTGAAATTGTTTACATCATCATCTAATTTATTGTATATCCCCATTGCTGAGGCACAAGCCTTTCTTTTCGATTTAATCCAATAGCGATAATGGGCACAAGTCCTCACCACGCGGGCCCAATGAGATTAGTATATGTAATTTAGCTAGGCCTGTATCCAATCTCGGTATTTGTGGGACTAGGAATTTTCTATCCCGTGGGATCCCATTATTTATCACTTCGAATTGAAATACCGAAAAACGAAAAGCCGTTAACTACGAACTAACTTACTATTAAATTAAAATATAAACCAAACATTTTCATTTTAGATTGGTTATTTCGTCCTTCAGTTACCGAGCGATCGCTCTCGCGAGTGATCTCGTGTCTTTCCAGTCCCCCAAAGCCCGTAGACCCCGCACCCGTTGTCCCCTAACACGGGACAAAGGGTGCGAAATACCGAGATCTCGGTATTCCGAGATTGGAAGCTCTAGCTAGTTTTGATGATTTATCATTATCATATAGGAGAGTAATTAGTTCCTTATGTAATAAAACTTAATGAATTCTTCTTTTACAATAGGGATGATGACTGGGTAAAAAAAATGCAATTCTATTTAGTCCGTCAGTCAGATAATAGAAGAATATTAGATACGTATTTTTTTTGTACTTCAAATTAACAAGCAATAGCTAACAGGCTAATTAGATAACAGGCATTAAAGTTGAGGAGTGGGGGCTCGCTACGTCATAGTTGAGTAGAAAACGTACTCTAACGTGACGTCATGCGAAATTTCAACTCGATGTAACGCCGTAATTTTATGAATACGAAAAAAATAAAAAAATAAGTGTTGAATATTTTTTTACACTCTACCTGACGGACAAACAAACAAAAATTAGTCATCATCCCTATTGCATAGCAATAGAACCCATCCGTGATGAAGCACATGATCGTTGAAAATGAGATAATGAGTTTACCGTTTCGGACGCCATGGCAACTTAGATTCACGTCCAGTTGTGAAAAAAGAGTTTTTATTATTATATTTGATCAATTTTGCATACACAATGCTTTACAAATAGATTTATTTAATGAAAAATGCTTAAAATCTGGGGTACACATACATCTAGGGATACTGGCTTGGGGGATTTTCAAAGCCTTTTTTGTTAGTTTTTTTTTTTTTATCGAAACTAGCATTTTCTAAATATTCTTTGTTGGCAACTGGTTGCGAATAAATAATCTTCTACCGCCACTAGTTTCTAAAAAAGAATAAAAAATCCTTTTTCACCTCTGGACTCAGTTGCGTTGGCAGCAATGATACCTATGTGCCACTTATCTATACTAATATTATAAAGAAGAAAGATTTGATTGTTTGTTTATTTGCATTGGTTCTGAATAGGTTCTGAAATAACTGGACGGATTTTGAAAATTCTTAACTCATTCACGGATATTGGCTTTAATTGAGTCGGACGAACTCGCGGGAAAACAGCTACTATAGAACACGTGTACACAAATAATATGTACTACCAATTTGTCTAATCACCTCTTCATGTTTTGGGTGCCAAACATGACTGTGCCATTATATCATTTTGGCAGCTGAACTCGCGGTATTTGAATGGTTTATAGGAAGTGAATGCTATATTATCATTATTATGCTAAATGGTCGCCGAGATTATGAGAATATGAGAATGCCGAGATTATGTACAGTGACCAATTATGTACATTGTACAATGACCAAAAAGGAAAAAGAAAACATTTGTGCAACTGGCTTTTAGACGTATAGAGACAGCCGATAACGTTTCGCGTGGCATCAAGTTCGTGTACCAAGAAATCTATACTAATATTATACATAGGTTAAGTTTCTAACTTTGTTTGTTTTTACTAGTAATCTTGGGAAATACTGATCAGAACATGAAAATCATATCACCTACATCATGCACTGGTGACACAGGCTATAATTTACGCGGGTGAAGTCACGGGAAAACAACTAGTATTGTCTGTTAACTATCTAAGTAAATCCGTGATAGAGCTAAAGAATCTCTTTCGTTAAACAGAACTCAAGTAAGGTTTTGTCTATATCTTTTTTGGATTTAAACTGAGATGTCGTTGTCGATATGAGCATGAGAAACTACTAGCCGATGGCAGAGAACGCATCGAGAGGTTTAAAATAGCCTTCAAAAATTGTAATAACTTGACGCGCTGCTATGTGTACACACAGAAACCATGTATGAATCATTCTGCACCATCGTAATCAAAATATTTTTAATATTTGTTTGTACAACTCGTTCTTAATACCAGTATTCTTTGTTTAAAAAATATGTTGGGAATGTTTTTGGTTCTAGATAAATAAATTCTTGTGGCTTATTTCTTATGGTTGAACACATAGTAGTTTTAAATTTAAAAAAAAACTTCGTATCAGCATAGTTATAATCGTCCGGCGCACGGTCACGGTCGTCGCTCCAGGCCCTACACAACGAGAATACACACGTGATAGATAACCGTTCGTTCAGTGATATTATTAACTCGGGAACGAGTTTATAACTACTGTTTCTCAAAATATAAAATATCTTCTGAACTTTTCTGTCCCATCCATCCCAAGCAAGCATCTCGTTACCCTTAACATTTTAAGAGTTTTAAATCAGCTGAATTTATTGGTTTAGGTTAGAAACCCTGCTTAATGACTCGAATTTTAGAATTCTTTGTGTATAAAATTATGCATTGCCAGAATTCTAATGTCATTCTGTCATTAACTTGCTAGGTGTAAAATAAAACTCACCAAAAACATCCTGTATAAAATAACCTAGTATTTATAGGAGTTTTTGGTGGATTTCTTCTTTCTGCAGAAAGCTATCTTCATTACACTAAAATAACTTTAGTAAAGGCGCATTTTCAAATCTTCTACAGTTCAGATTCATGAAGAGAGCCCAAAAGCCCAAGGTTCTCCATTAGATACACCAGATCTTCAATTTTTTAAAATTTTAATAGAAAGGGTTAACTACGCTTTATAATTTTTCTGAACAAACCATGTCGATAACGTTAATGGTTTGGCGGATCTGTAACGCTTTCTTCGCAGGGTCATCAGGTACTCCAGATCTTCCATGTGGGATCATGCTCTGATAGATATGCGATCACGAATATGGTCTTTTTTCGGTTGTTCAAAGAAATAGAAAGTGATAAATAAAAATTTTGCAGTTAATCTGTATAGAATTACCCGAACATAATGATAATAATCAATCCGGTTAACCCGTAAGCACGATTACGTCGATTATTGACTATCGGCCAGTTGCACAAACGTACATTAAGGTTTAATGACGCCTTAAAGCTCTAATGAATGGTACATGTGTATGGGTACTGTCGTTTTAAAACAGTGATTCCCTAAATGGTCCAGGTGACTCCCAGGGGTTCACGAAGAATTCAACGGGGGTTGGCGTGAAATAAAAACAATTTCCATCGTTAGATCTTCACATTTAGGGAGAATTTTGGGAATATGGTAAAAATTTAGCAGCACGGGGTCCACCGAAACCAGTTAATTTTTTAGAATGGTGTTCGAGAAAAAATTGTTTGGCAACCTCTGCTTTAAACTAATGACAAGTTTAATGGACGTCTGCCCAACTGACTGTATGACACGTGGTAAACGGCCACCACATAACAGAGAATCGAGCTCGTTTAACAGAAGCCCTTTTTAAATGTTTTCGACGGCTGCATATTTTGTAACTTCGCACTATATTGAACTTGAATATTGACATTACAAATATTATATTCGACTAGCTGTTTTCCCGCGACTTCGTCTGTGTAAATTGTAAAATGACAGAATTTTCACGAGTGCGTCATTATTTCCCAGATTACCCGCAAAAGAAAGGTGGAAACTTAACCTCATCATAACATTAGTATAGATTAATACATCAAACTAGCTTTCCTCCAGCGGCTTCGCCCGCGTGGTTCCTAGGGAACTGTTTATCGGGATAAGCTCATATTTTAATCTAAGGAATTTAATTAATTAATTCATAAGATTCCGTATTGGGACATATCATAACACGGATATAATTATTAATTACAGTGACATATTGATGAGTAAACAATGGTAACTTTTTAATTCCCTATAAAAAATTCCACTCCCGTTTTCATCCTGTAGCGCATATGATGTAGCTTCCTGTAAGTGAAAGAATTATTAAAATTGGTCCAGCAGTTCCGGAGCCTATTTGATGCAAACAAACGAACAAACAATCAAATCTTATAATTATAATATTAGTACAGATACACGTCGGTCACACACACCCGCTCGCTACGTAATTCCAACCTTTTTTTTTGTGTTCTTTGAATGGTGTTTACGTAATGTTTTTGGCGCTGACATGTATACGTCACGCCGAGAGATGAGATGCTGAAAATAGTATCTAGTAATTGGAAGAGGGGAAGCTATTTGTTGACTTTCCCAATCAGAATACCGGGTAGGTATTCTGATTGGGAAAGTCAACAATATGCCAATCAAAAAAAAAGAATTAAGTTTTTGGTTAGATGTGTTAGTTAGTATGCGCCAAATCTTGCAGGCGAGAGCGCTTGCTTCCCATTTTTCGATTGAGAAAAATTTTGCATGCATTATAGCTTAGATGATAATTCAATATTTATGGCGCTGAACTGATGATAGAGTCGAAAGAACCCCAAGTTTATGCTCGTTTAATTGGTCTATACAAAAAATAGCGTTCTCCTTGTACAAAAAATGCTTAATCCGTTTAGCAATCGAGACTCAGATTAAGCATTGCTATTTAACAATATATTATCGCTGGCGGAAAGCTAGTACAACCTAATTTAAACATTGATTGATTTAAAATTTCAATATTTTATCTGAAAAGATCAATTTAAAATATAAAGAATAATAAATGAATAAAAAATAAACAACATTACAATATCAGACAATATTATTGTTATTATTATTGAATTCAGTGTCTCAGAAATGACGACACTTTGAAACCTCTCGGCTACGGAGGTTATAGTAAAATCTCTAAAAATTTAGATTCTGAATAAATGCCATAGTAAATACCGTCTTGTACATTTTTTTTCCAGCAGATCTTGCTTTCGATAAGAATTTTAACAGGAGTGTATCTTCCTGCAGCCCGGTTTTAAAAATGGTACTTTCGAGGAAAACCCGGAGTCCTAATATTAGAACAAATTGATATAGTCCTGAAGGTCCAGATCATTTTTTTTTATTTCTCTGTAACCACAACAAATAAAGGTGTCATATTTCCAAAATATTTTGCTCTTTGTTTATTTTAAAGCAGTTTGTATAATCTGAGAAATCTCATTAGAAATAGGAATTGATACACTTAATATAACAAAAAGCTGTTATTATTAATCATGTCATAATGTGCCAGACCCAGCAATAATTAACCCTAAATTCTCAAAAAAAAATCTCAAAATTTGGTACCAAGACTTGCAAAAGTATCTTTCCTCGTCGTCTTCTAAATCAGATTGCTAAGGAATGATCGATACTCAATTATCTTTTGGAGTTTTTAAAGAAATTTTGAGCCCGGCCTAGAACTATTAAATATATTTTTTTACCACAATTCGCTGAAATTAACTGAATTCCCTGGATGCGTAACTAGAAGAAGACCACTCTAGGACGGAAAGGTTGTTTGGCAAAGTACTTCCAAACATAGGGTAGCTGAGAGTATATATCATAGTCGATTACTGAAAGCTGTAGTTGAAACCTGCAATGGTATTATTGTTTTAAAATTCCTAATATTGTCTTCGTAACTCATAAATATCGCGTGTCCCACGAAACATTGGCGATCATTATGCTTCGAAAATTTGTAAACAACATGACAATTACGTGAAATAAAAATATTACGGAGGTATTGTACCATGGTACAGATCGCTTTCAAGGTTGGAAAATATTAAAAACTTAAATGGTTATTTCTGTGCAAGGTTATAGTTTATGGTTAGTGAGAAGTTAGATAAGAAAATGATTGGAGATGCAAATTAAATAAGTGTAGAAATGAAGAATACTTTGAAAACTGCAAGCAAAAACAACTCGGTTGCAGACAACAGGCAATTTTGGAGAATTAATAAAATTTTTATATTAAACAAAATACTTTTTATATGTCAATGTTTCTACTTTGAAAATTTTTTTTTTTTTTTGCTACAGGCAACGGCGTCGTGATCCATCTGCCAGGTCTCTTCGAGGAGTTGAAGAAGAACGAGCTGAAGGGCATGCACGGCTGGCAGGACCGTCTCATCATCTCCGATAGGGCTCACCTCGTATTAGATTTACATCAACAGGTAGATATCGCAGACATGGTTATTAGTAAATGCCTAGTATTTTAGCTATTCGACAACAGTATTAAAATAGTTATGCAGCAACTTCTTTTTTAGTAGTGATAGAGGGAATTTCCCACAAATCATATCTAGGGAAGTCCCGCTATTATTTATCTCAACTATATTTTTAAACGGAAACAACTGAGCATCATTTACAACTACTCCAATTATACTTTGTTCCTGGAGCGGCGCCGGCTGCAGTTGTTTAAATACAGGATATGGACAGTAATAAAACGTATTAACAATGTTATATCGCTGTAGATATCACTTGGTGTTTGTTTACGAAGCAAAACGTTTGTTGTGATAAAAATGCAGCTGCCGTATGTTTGGGAATACTTTGCTCACAACTTTTCCGCCCCAGAGTGATCGTTTTCAGAGAATTCCGCTGGCCAATGTCAATTACGTTTGTTTTCATACCTATCTCCTGATTTCTAAATGACGGGTTCACATTCAAAATCCGCAAAAAAGTTTTTATGACAACGGAGTCTGGACTATTTAATTTAACTGCATACACGCATTTCTTTTTAAATTCACCATTTAATTTGCAACAGAACTCTTTCATTGATTTGCTAACTTAACGTAGAAAAATCAATGTTTGTTGTCAAATTTATGCAATAATAAAAATATATATTTTCAAAAGTTCGATATTTATTTAAAAAAAAAAGATTTTAGCCAGTTTTGAAAGTAGACTCGAGCGAGTTTTGAACCTTATTTCTCCTATCGATATCCTAATTTCAAATTATATACAAGCATTGCTCTCTATAATTAGCGTTTGCATGATATTGCAAACGCTAATTATACCATTACAGTTGGAGAAACTTCACTCATCAAAATATAAATTAAAATAATCGGATAGACCTTTATCAATACTACAGTGGAATCTCGATAACTCGTATGTCAAGGCCAATATTTTGGAGTAAATGAGTTTTCGACTCAACCAGAACTCGAAATTCTTTAACTAAATGATGATTTAACTAAAATTTCGATAAAGAAAGGCGCTTTGAAATAATATTTCTCTTAAATTTTATGGCACAAAATTTATCAAAAGAAATTACATACAAATGTATTAGTCTAGTAAACTGTACAAAAAACTACATAAAAATCTGTTATCTAATTAGATACGTATTTTTTTTACTTCAAATTAACAAGAAATAGCTTAGATAAAGGGCATTAAAGTTGAGGAGTGGGGGCTCGCTACGTCACAGTTGAGTAGAAAACGGACTCTGACGTGACGTCATGCGAAATTTCAACTCAATGTAACGCCGTAATTTTATGATTACGAAAAAAATACGTGTTTAATATTTTTTAACACTACCTGACGGACAAACAAATAAATAAATAATTAGTCACCATCCCTATTTAGAGATATAAAGTATAAATATGAACTATCAATACCTCATAGGGAATTTACATTTTGTTCGAGTTATAAAGTCTAAATAATTCGATATATTGCTGATTTGGGGGTTCAGCGGAAGGGAAATAAAAATTAATTCCGACTTACTGAGGATTACGACTTAACGAGGTTCGAGTTATAGAGGTTCCACATGTATATTATTATTAAAACGGACCTATAAAACATATATGGAGTTTGTCGAGAATGGCATACATGATAACATAAAGTATTTTTGGACCTATGTTAATAATAATAAAACCACTGCTGAAATCCCAAGTAGAGTATCATATGGAAATAGGATTGCTGATAAATCGGACGATATCTGTAACCTATTTTCATCATTCTTCGCGTCTGTATTTGAACCCTCAAATCTAGATAAGGATTATGACATAAACCATCTTTCAGATACAAATAATGCTTCTAATATTTTTCTTAGCAACATAATCTTCACTACCAAAGAAGTACTTAAGGGTTTACGTAATTTAGACGCATCTAAAGGTCCTGGTGTTGACAATATCTCACCATTCTTCCTAAAAGCAACTGCCAGCACACTATGTCATCCTATTCAGCTTATTTTTAATAAATGTTTAAAGGAAGGGACATTTCCGACTATATGGAAGGCGGCTCGCGTTGTTCCGATTTTTAAGGGAGGTGATAGAACTAATGTTGAAAACTACCGTCCTATATCCATTTTGTGTACTCTGTCGAAGCTCTTTGAGCGGCTTGTACACAACAGTATTTATCCGTCACTACATGCAATTATTATCGAACAGCAACATGGATTTGTAAAACGAAGATCAACTTGTACAAACCTATTGATATATGTATCGCATATTTTTGAAAGTATTGATGCAAACAAACAAGTAGACAGTGTGTATACTGACTTCCGGAAGGCTTTTGACAGGGTTGATCACAGGATACTGTTAGACAAGTTAGCATACAATGGAATTCGTGGTGACCTATGGAGATGGTTCAAATCTTATATAACCAACCGCACACAAAAAGTTGTAATTAACGGATTTGAATCAGATTACACATCAGTAAGTTCAGGCGTTCCTCAAGGCTCCTTGGCCCATTACTGTTCATAGTATTTATAAATGACATAAATAGATGTTTCCAATTTTGCAATTTTCTTTTGTATGCGGATGACTTAAAAATATACCACGTAATTGAAAATTTTGATGATCATTTAAAGTTTCAGGCTGATCTTGATCGCTTCTCAGATTATTGTTATGAAAATAAACTAAACTTAAGTATCAACAAGTGTAAAGTCATTAGTTTTACAAAAAAAGTAAAAAATAGTTGTTACAACTACAGTTTATCTGGTATGCAGTTGGAATCAGTTAACTCAATAAGAGACCTTGGGAAAACTCTAGACACTAAAATGCACTTAGATCTACATATATACAATATTGTTAATAATGCTTTTAAAATGTATGGATTCGTAATGCGTATTAGTAAAAACTTTGCAAAGGTTTCCACATATGTGTACTTATATAAATCTTTAGTACGGTCACAACTTGAATATGCTGTGCCCGTATGGAGTCCTTATTATAATAAATACGTTGACGTAATCGAGCGCGTCCAAGAAAAGTTTCTACGCTGTATGCACTTCAAATGCTCTCGTGGTCGCTTAGCTTACGAACAACTACTCGATAGGTACCAACTTCTTAGTCTAAAACATAGACGTTTATATCTCAGCGCAGCCTTGTTGTATGACCTATGCCATAACAGATACGATTGTATTCCTATAGTTGATAAGATACGATACAGAGTACCCACCAGAGCCCATGCTCGCACTCTTTGTCGATTGTTTGCAACTCCTCCGTGTCGTACTAATGCTGGTAAACGTTCACCCCTGTATAGACTGGTAGACTCATATAATGAGTGGTTCAATACAGTCGACATGGCGGTGACGAACATAAATATTTTCAAAAAATTGTTATTGGTAAATCTTAAGTGAATTGCTTAATATACATTATATACTTATGTGGTACTTTCAGGGAAAGCGTACGAGGCTTATCAGCCACTATAAGTAAATTTAGTTTAAAGAAATTATTATAACTGTATGTTTCAATTATTGTTTTCTCTCTATTTTTTAAATTGTAAGGCCAATCGCTAGATTGATGTACAGTACACAATATAGTATATTTACTTAAATAACGCTTAGTGTAACAAAACTATATTTACATGTAACTTAATCTTGCGATCTGCGCCAAGTTCTTGTATTGTCCCTTCTCTATCTATGATTTTGTATGACACCCATAACACCTTCATTATATACTTTACTTTCACTCTTAATTGTATGTAATTGATAAATATGTGGTAAACGGTGCTGGTGTCAAAGTTAGTAATATAGTATACTACTACTAATTAATATATTGTAATTACTTTGTAACTGTTTGTTTACCCAAATAAATAGAAAAAAAAAAAAAAATTAAGAAATAATGTTAAATGTTCAATGTAGTATTCCCTTCGAAGACAATGTAAATCGACCTTTACAAATACTTGGCAATGACTATAATAGCGGTAATAAAATGCTAAAATTATTATTTTTTTGTATTCTCGTTAGTCTATTTGTGTTTCAAATTATCGCGGTGACACTACTATGAGAACACACTATATGTTAAATACACATTCTGTAATACTAATCATGACTGAAATTCACGCTTTTAGGTATATAATATGTAGAATTGTCCTAAAGAAGCTCGCAACGTAATAATTTATCATTAATATCTGTTTATTTATGTGAGGCACAAATTTTAAGTCATTTGAACCGTAAACATTTAGAAAGATCTTTAAATTATACAATAACACAATTCTGTAAGCAGTCACGTGACGTCACAATATAGAAACCAAGGACACAGAGCATGCAAATTGTTTCCACTCCGAACCCATAAGCAACAGAACAAGTCTGGATTGTGTTAGATATCGTTGGATTCAATTCAATCCAATTTTAATTTAGACTAATTGTACAGATAAAAGTTTTTACTACGGCGATTAAATAACAAGATTATGTAACGCTGAATAAACAGTACACTTCATTTGTCATTTTATCATCACTATATGCTGATAAAATTTTAAGTGTGTATATACAGTCGACAGCACACCAAGCTATACTAAACTGTCGAATTTCTCCGCTTAAATTTAAACCTCAATACAATGAGGATATAATTTAAAAATTAACTGTCGAAATTTGAAATTGTGGTGCCTGCCTGACGTTTAAACTTTTTGGAAGCGTCAATGTGATATATCGTGGCCGAATTAAAAAAAAAAATAGTGCCAACACTTTATTTAAGAGTAAATAATCACTAACTTTCAAACTAACTACAAGGTTTTGTACAATAATACGCCCACCATTCTCTCTTATAAACAGTTTTTCGGCTATAGTTAAGTGTTATTTTTCAGGTCGATGGTCTACAAGAGGCTGAGAAGGGAAAGAATTCGTTAGGTACAACTAAAAAGGGCATCGGTCCCACGTACTCATCGAAAGCGTCGCGCAACGGCATCAGAATAGGCGACCTACTGGGTGATTTTGATTTGTTTGCAGAAAAGTAAGTTTTTTTAATTATAAAGTCTCTGCGAGCCTCTTGTTTAAACTGAATTAAGGAGTTTTTAATATTTTTAAGGTTACGTATCTTAAAAGAAAAATAGAATAATATTTTATAATGAGAAAAGTACATTAAAAATCTTAAGGTTCCTTTTGTCTCAGCCAAAACGTGAAATTTAAAACATATCTCGATAAACCACATACTAAGTCTCCCAAAAAAAATTATTTCAATGGTAATCATATTATTTTTTTAAGTTTTTGTGTAGCTGAGGAAATTATGTATCATTTTTACATTAATCTTAATGAAATGCCAGTAAATTAATAAATAACTCTATCCATATCTTATCTATTACAAGGTGCAACGAGATAAACAGGGGCTTTACACCCCATATAAAATATACTGAAAAAAATTAAGCAGTTCACATTTTTTCCTACAGTTTAGTATCATATTAATAGAACATATTAACAAAAAAACATACATGGGGCACCTTAAAAATCTGTATTATATTTTTTTTATTTTGACCTCTTTTCTTGTCAGGTTCCGCACCCTTACTGAAAGCTACAAACGTATGTTCCCCTCGTTGGAGGTGGACGTGGAGTCGGAGCTCACCCGGTACAAGGAGTATGCCGCCAGGATCAGGCCGCTAGTCCGGGATACTGTGTCATACCTTTACAAAGAGATACAGAGCGGCAAACGAGTGCTCGTCGAAGGTGCCAATGCCGCCATGTTGGATATCGACTTTGGTATGATGATACAAAATTTTAGCACATACAATATAGAAATAGCACGGCATACTGGTCTCGAGGATATGAGCAAACCGTCACACAAAAAAAAATGTTACAAAATTTGTTTATTTCTTTTTTGTTTTTTCTTTTTTTATGGAACATACAGTTACTCAGACTATAGGTAGATCAAAATGTGATGCTCCATTGTAATGGCATTTTGCGTTGACGTTAGCAAAACTCGAAGCCTTGATAAACAAATAATGGGTTTTAAGATTAAAATAATATAATAAACCAGGCGGTACAGTAAGATACGACTGATGTGGCTCACTGATTTACTTGCCCAGGGGGCTTTGGTTCAACAGTATTCACATGCCTGATCCTGCTGAGTTGAAGTGAGAGGGACACTTAAAGTGTTGTATTTTATACCTTATATTTATCAGAACAAGACTAATTTTAAATTTTAATAGTACGGTTGGGGATCTTCGGCCTACGTAGTTGGAACTTACTGTTTATAACAATATACTAGATCTCTCCAGTTGATTTTAAACTCTACATTGAAAGCGTTAAGGTTTAAAATCAAGTGGAGAAATTCAATAGATTGGTATAACTTGATGTGCCGTTGTTGATGTGTACTTGCAAAATTGATGTCAACAGTTTACCAATAAATGAATGAAACCTAATCTCTGTGACAGTTACATGATAAACATAATCGTAAAACTAGATTCAAGGATTTATTTAATCCTAACCCTTTAGTTTTATTATCAACATTATTCTTTAATCGTAAACATCAAACACGCGATAAACTTTATGGATTGGTTTCATATCAGATAAATTATCATATGACTGTTATTTTAGATGTTCTGCTGCAAGCTGTATTCGACAGCAAAATGCAACATTATTAATGTAATTTTTTTTATCATCACCGAACTAGCTCTCGGCCAATGGCTTGGTTCGCTTGCTCCTTAAGCAACCGTTTAGTACAAGACTGAAAGAATCGGCAATAAACTCAGCTAGGGCTGCTTTTTACTCCGTGTTTTATTTCATAAAGTGTTTCAAATCATTTTCCATTACGATAAAACTTTTAAATAGAGATAATTCTTCCTTTAATCAATTAACATGCTTTGTCATACAAAATAGTTGATAATAGAAAATTACGTGATACTGAAATAAGACGAGATTAAACAGATATTTCTTGAGTGTGTCACTGTTTGTCACGTTTTAAATATTGTCTATGTCACAGGCACGTATCCGTACGTGACGTCATCGAACTGTAGCATCGGCGGCGTGTGCACGGGTCTAGGGCTGCCACCGAACGTGATCGGCGAGGTGTTGGGTGTGGTGAAGGCTTACACTACCCGAGTCGGCGATGGACCCTTCCCTACCGAGCTTAACGACGTGAGTGATACGTCACTTGACTTTAAAACGATGTGACTTCATTGAAATGCAGTTGGTTTTGTTTTTAGTGTTGCATTCATTCTGATCATTCGGTTATCATTGTCTGTTTGTCTGGGGCTTGAATATAGCGTATCAAGGGCGTTTTTATAGTAGGTTTTATGACACAGTTCTTGTTACTGCATCTAAAAATAACATTTGATATCTCAAGTCATTCAGTCAACACAAGCAGAATTGAGACTGTTTTCTCCACAATTTGGTATATATTTGGTATGTTTCTGACATAAACGAGGTCGCGCAATATTAACTTAGTGAAAATATGATGTCTTTTTTTTGGGGATAGATATAGAAAAAGCAAAAAAACATTGCCAAATTATACTGTGTGATTGGAGTTATTGTCATGATCAATTATTAAATATAGGCACTAGCAGCTTAAAAATCGCAGCTTTTCATATGCATGATATATATACCGATATGTATGGTAGCGTAGTGGATAAGTGCCGCGGCCCGCTATCGTTGTTGTTAAGCAACTTTAGCAACGGTCGGTCACGGGATGGGTAACCAAAAAATTATTATCTCGAGCTTCTGCTTGTTTCGGAAGGCACGTTAATCCGTTGGTCCCTGCTGCATTTGCAGTCGTTAATACTTTCTAATCCGCATTGGGCCAGCGTGTGGAGAGTCAAGGCCCCTTAATCATCCATAAGGAACGTCTGAGACCCTGCATATCCGATATATATCGGGTACAGATGACGCCAAACAACTTGAACAAATGACCTTGCATGCGCAGAAACCGATTTTAGGCGTCGCGGTATGCGGTGCGGGGCGCGGCGTGCGGAAGTAGGATCGCATCGACCGCGCCAATCCACGCTATTGGTGGATCAGTCAACCATCGCTTCCCGCTTTGTGTTCACGTCTCATCGCTACTTCAGTACACTTGCAGGCAATAACATCACGACCTCAAAATATGTCTCGTCGACAATCAAACACAGTTTTAAAAAGGCAAGCCAGAAAGATGGTATACGATGTGTATTGCTTTTTAAAGAAAGAAGAAACATCCGATTTTGAAACAATGAAACAGACATCGGAGGCTCGTAATTTCTCACTACTACTATACACGCAGCTACTTACTTCACGTGTATCATTCGTGTGCACGTTTACCACTCAGTCACTCATGCAAATAGGACAGAAAAAATACAGAAATAAATAGTTAACGTAGGAATAAGAAATTCTAATGCATAGGTTTTTTTGCTCGTAAGTGTACATGCGCAAACTTTCCCCCACCACCACACTTTTTGTTCAAGTTGTTTGGCGTCATCTGTAGATATCAATGATATTTATTATAAATATCGGATTTTTACGAACCGTGCTTTGTAATGCATAGGGCTGGTATCGGATTTGTTCCAGGACACCGGTAGACTGCTGCAAGAGCGCGGGCACGAGGTGGGCGTGACCACCAAGCGCGTGCGCCGCTGCGGCTGGCTCGACCTGGTGGTGGTCCGGTACACGGCCATGGTCAACGGGTACACAGCGTGAGTACAATATACCATAGATACTACTCGTACGAATTAACATGACACCTGAGCCCCTATACTATTTGTCGTCGAACGAAAATTCGGAAAATTCCAAACAGTTCTTATAATTTTGTTAAAATCATAACCGTGAAGATTGATAGTGCATCAGAGGCAGAGTCAGGTCCTACCTCCGTTCCATTATAAATTATCGGAAATTGCGTTTCTTTGCACTCGTATTAGCATATCGAAATTTGATGGAATTTTATTTTCGGAGAAATAGGATACGCCATCCGGTGTCATGTTACATAGTATTTTGTGCGAGCAGTAGTTCAAGTCAAAACCTTGTAATAATACAGCTTTCATTTGTGTTTATTTATTTATTTGTTATCATAAGACAAACTAACAGTACAAAAATTCATAACATAAATATCAAGAATCACTTGTGATATTTGCACCAATAATAGGCGTGTGCACCATTTGAAATTTGTCACAAATCAAATAAAATTTAATACTAGTTTACAAATTTTGCAAAAAAAAAAACAAAATTTGAAATTGATTAAGAATAATAATATATTATAATAAATACATAGCAATGTTAAATCTTCTTCTTCTTTTTTAATTCATGGCCTATTTGCGTTTACACAATTCCGCCAATGTCACGTTTGTGGTCTTTACACGTAAAGAAACAATAATAAAAATATGTCAATTTTGAATTTAGCGTAATAAATAAAACAATTAAAAAAAGGTTCTGGGCGCGTCTATCTGATTACATTGTTAAAGATAATAATTCTAATTAGAGTAAGTGTTGTGTCACAGTGACGCTTCAGTCGTCGTCGACCGAGCGACACGTGTTCGTATACTAAGAAAAACTTCATAATATAAGATGAAATATAATTATGTGCCAGGACTTCGTATGGTGGATAAGTGAAGTCTACTGAACAACTTTTACTATGGGACCAACACTGAATTCGCGAAAATACCTATTAGTGTAATACCCATTATCGAGAACAGAATGAAACAGCTGATGATTATTTATTCGCGAATTCAGTATTGCTCTCATAGTAAAAATTGTTTAATGTACTTAACTCATCCACTCCACGAAGTTCTGGTATATAATAAATCTTGAACTTTATATAAGCTTTTTAGTAGCACAAACATTGGTTATAAAACTGTGCGTGTTTGATAACCTTTTTTTTTACAGATTGTGTCTTACGAAGATGGACATTTTGGACACATTGAATGAAATCAAGATTGGTGTCGGATATAAACTGAACGGGAAGAAAATCAGCTACTTCCCTTCTTCGATGACGGAACTAAGCAATGTGGAGGTATGTGTTTAGGACAACTTAAAAATGTTACCCCTATAACATATAATATTGGTTTTTATTATTATATTTATTTACGTAGTTCAAGTTTACCACATAAGAATATATTTATTTTTATTCTTGGAAATTGATACATCCATTTGTTATAGAGTAAGACTTAATTCCCAATTATAAAATATTATATTTTGACGTTGATAACTATTGCGAAACTGTTCTATTGTTGTCAATCGTTACTACACATGTCGCAGTCACTTACGTGAATTTAGTATGTTGCGGTGAAACTACAACATACTACGAATTGTATACAACTTTTTGGTTAATGCAATTTAAAAAACGAAATTAAAATCATATAAAAGTATTCAAAGCAATAAATTAAAACAAGATTCAAATATGAGTGTTCTGCTATGCTAAGTACAATATCATTTCAATATGTGCTTAGCTTATTTTTTTTTTTACTTACTTACGAAACTAAATAACTGATTCCGCCAGCGGCTTCGCGAGCGTGGTCTTGTATTATACATAAAAACCTTCCTTTTGAATCACCCTATCTACGAAAAAGAAACCACATCAAAATCCGTTTCGTAGTTTTAAAGATTTAAGCATACATAGGTTTATATAGGGACAGAGAAAGCGACTTTGTTTTATACTATGTATTGATGAACTTAGTAATCAGTTACTGCAAGTTTAGATATATTATATGTTAAACTATAATTGATATCATGATTGGTGTTGTAGGTGGAGTATATTACTTTGCCCGGTTGGGCTTGCAGTATCGAGAATGTACGGGAAATGGACAAGCTACCGTCACAGGCGAGAGATTACATCAAAGCAATTGAAGACTTCCTCACCATACCTGGTGAGTAGAAGCTATTCTTGAAGCGAAGGTTGTTGTTAAGCAACTTTTGCAAGGGTCGGTCACGGGATGGGTGACCGAAAAATCATTATCTTGACCTACTCTGTGCTTCGGAAGCCAAGCCAATCCACAAGGAAGGTCTGAGCCCCTACAGTGGGGACGTAACAGGGCTGATATTGATGAAAATGTATAAATCAAAATCGAACATTTGATATTCGAGTTCTTTTGTTACTTTATATTAAAATGTGATTGAACTACAATTAACAGAACACAGATTAGGGTAGTTTCGGTAGTGAAATGTAAGTCACGAAATTGCACAAAAACTAAAATTTACATCAAAATGAACAAAGAGGTTCTGATTTTGAATATTAAAATCACACAATTGTGTCATTATTTTAAAATTAAAAGTTATGATTTCTTGTCTGTGTCTTACGTGAATTAAAACACATTCCGCCAATGTGTGAATCACTGTAGCGACAGCTGTCAGATTAGTAATAAAGATATGCCTATTATTTGTAAATTAAATTCCTAGATGGCACTGTTCTTAGTTTATTTATATATTTTTATTTCGTAATCGATCGTTAGGTGGCATTGTTCTTGTTTTACTCGTGTTACGTGTTTTGTGTACATATTTTTGTGTTGTGTGTTTTGTTTTGTGTACACGTCACGCTACACCACCACCGTAAGACTTCTGTTAGTAGAAAAGTTCTATACGAATCGCGATCGGTACAATGTCCACTATGTACAGTCTGACGTGGAGTGTGTACATAGCAATCCCATTTCTAACTGTACAGTAAGTTTCAACTCGTGTGGCGTACAGTAAAATTTAGTTTGCGCACAGGAGACCTGTCAAACCGATGAAAATGTATAATGAGCCTTAATGCAATTACTATAAAGTGTAAAATACAACGCATTAAGTGTCCGTCTCACACTGCGGGAATTAGGCGTGAGGATATTGGTGGATCGTCCTATCACGTGATAGTTGATACATTCTGATTGGCTGACATTACGCTTCGAAATTTAGCCTTCTGCACGGCCACATAAGTTTCATCTTGCTGTACTCTAATTTTCTTGGCCATGAAAGTTTAAAACACCGTGATATTTATTTTTTTATTTTTATTTTATTTTATTATATTAAATCTCAATTGTTTATTTTTACAGTGAAATTCATAGGAGTCGGACCAGGCCGCGACAGCGTCATAACCGCCGTCTAACGTACACTATTGTGTGATTAATATTAAATAAATCAATTGTTATAACTATTATTATTAAACTCTTAATGAATATTACCGCGGATAACAATATTCTCACACATAATTTTTTTTTATTTTTACGTCAAACGAGCCGTTGGTTTACTTCCTAATATATAAATCAATTTAATTGAAAAGCGTTAACTGTTTCGGCGGCAATAAATCTTGAATACATAGTATTAGAATTCATTATTGAAATTGTATCGAAATCTTGAATGTTTTGTTTCATTAATTTTTGATTATTTCTTTTTTGATTTTTAACAGACTTAAAATAAGGTTATTATTCGTGTACTGTACTTAATAATGAAACCGGTGCTTAGTTTCTTAGGGCTGAATTTCTGGTGTACGTAGCACCACATTAGTGTGCCTTAAAAAGGCGAATTTGAATTCTACTGACGACGTTTTACGGTTAAAAATGAAAGTGAGAAATTTGATGTTTTTTAATAACTTAATGTTAATGTGTTCAAGTTAAGGGAATAATGAAAACAAATCGGATCATAAATGAAATTCAGCCCTAAGCATCTTTTTTTTCGACATCAAGTGTTTTTTTTTTACTTATTATTTTTTTATCGATTAACTTTTTAATTCTATTAACAAACCAGGGTTTATTTTAGTCAAAAGACAATGTAATCGTCGCCCTAGTGCAATTTATATAATTAACTTTAACATTAAAATACTAAATGGCCGTAGAGAGCACACGAGAACCCAGACGCATTATTAATATAGTTATACCGGTTCTCTACTATTAAAACTTTAAGTTCAAGTCATAAACGCTTATGGCGAATGATTAGAAATTTCTATTCTTTAAAGTTCCTAATAGCAGTTTTTTAAATTTACAATGAGCGCGCAGGCGACGATTTGGCTCGTTTATGAATGTTCAAAGATCGCTAACGGCGTGATGGTCTTAAAACTCTTGTTATATGAGTGCCTGTAGTTGTATATTAGTTTATAACATATACTCATATTTGTAACGCTTTATGCCGTGAAACGAACGATATTTTTGACAGATGGCTGGCAACAACTTCTAAAAGTTGTATGATAATTGATATATGTCAGTGAAAAACTTTTTATTCTCACAAAATACTTAGTAGGTTAAGTAACACATAGATGCCATCTTGAATACAAACTAGTGATTTTACATTTAACAAATCAATATATTAGATATAATTATTTCCAGTGGAAAATATCCAACATCCTTGCTTACAACCCTATTAAATGTTATTATAATATAAACTTAAACCCTGGCCGGTTATAATCTAACGAGACAGATTACAAACCTGTGGTATCGTTTATAAATATTTTTAAATTCGAGATATTTTAAATTTTATTAAGTACTCGGTAAATCTGTTATTAGCATATTCAATTTTGCAATGTCCCTTTTGACAATATTGCTATCAATTTCTTCTAGAAGTTTAACTTTTGGTTTTTATTTAATAGTTGTTTTGTCAAAAATTTGCATCGGATAATGGCTCATGTATACATGAAATTGACAGATTTGTGTGAAAAGCAGTTGAGTTATTGAGAAAGAAAAAAAGAAAGTTTTGTTTATTCTTGACAAGAGGCATAAAGTGTTATTTGTATGTAGACGATTTTCAACTTTGAACGTATTGTGTTGTTATTGGTGCTTAGTACAAATAGTTAAATGTTAGAAAAAAAAATTGTTTACCACCAGAAAGGCCTGAGTATATTTGTCAGCAATAAAATTGGGTAAATAAGATAGAATGTAACCGCTTACTTATATTTAACGAGAGTTTTTGTGCGAATGTATAGTGTTTCCATTAAATTGCATATTCTGTAAACCGAGGATCAGATTTGTCACTCGCTTGCTGTCCACATGAACTATGCCTGACGGTGAAGATGCGCGTGATATGTCTTGAAGAAACATTAAAATAATAATAATCTATTTAAATACTGTATCAAACTTTTTGAAGAATAATAAAATGTTTGTGTTTACTTCACCAGTACTTATCTACTTATCGCACGTTGAGAACGATAGTGACACAATGCAAAAAATGCGATTTTGAGTAATGAGCGTTTAAAGTTCAAGAAATTGTAATCAGCCCCTCTAAACAACGTATCGTCACTACGCCACCTAGCAGTTTCTATGCAAGCTACGTTTACAGGGATCTTTGCATTTTAAAGTTTATACTTAACAAAGAAAAATGTTGCCAAAAGTAAAAAATACGTCGTTTTTGGTTAGTGACATTGTCATTCTCAACGTGCGTTATTTGGACATCTTGACCGTACAGCAAAGTATTTGACGTAGTGTACCATGATATTTTTAATTTAACATTTCCGTTGAACATAAAGCCAAATCTGATTATGTGGATTTCAAATTTGTTTTTTTTTGCTTATATTAATTGCACAAAAGTTGATGACAGACATTTTTGATAACAGTGGAACTTTTTGATTACGGTCTCTCTAACCGTTTGCTTTTTTTTGGTTCATTTTTAATATTGACGAATGAATGATTTTATATGATCATACATGTACTAATTTTTTATATTTTACAAATACAGATAGAACTCTCATTCCAAAGATCTTTTGAAGTATATTGTACGTAGTTCATGCTGTTAGTGAATTGTTTCGCTTTTGCAATGTTCTGTGGGGTGTGTTTTGTGATATCTATATTATATTAATGTAAATATTTCAATACAATTACTTACTATAATAGGTACCAATAAATGATGGTTTATTCTTTTACACATTCGTTTTATTTATATCTACGTTTTTAACAAAAAATTGGGTAATATTCAATGGCTGTTAATCTTTGAATCCAATTTGCACTTCCCCAAGTTCTATCCTTTGTACTGTAGAATGAAGAGTCATCGTAGGATGAGCAGAACAGATGATGAGACGGTCAATGATATGTCGAATTTGAATTTTAAAGCTATACAGTACTAATAAAACCTCAACTTATGCTCTTAACGATTTCAGCTTTGACCAGATATCACCCCAATCAAAGTTATCTCGGCTATTTATTTGCAATATAGTAGTAACTTACTTTCCGCCGGCAGCTTCGACCGCGTGGACCTGTATTATACGTATAAAGCTTCGTCTTGAATTTATATATCGTCTATGAAGAGTCAATAAATAATAACTGCAAAAATGCAACGAAACGAAAGGAGACGAAAAAAACGTTTCAAATCTATTATATTGTTTTTTCAGTACATTGCAATTATTGTTTATCTTACAAAAAAATAAGAAACGAACCCAAAATGTTTGTCACTATTGTGTAGTAATCTATTTTACAACGAATAATTCAATAAAACAAAAATTGACAAAATGACAGTTATTGATATCCGTTGTGTAGTTTAAAGATCTTGGCGTGCAAACAGCGGAAATTAAATTTATTTCAAACTATGTATAGATACAAAAAAAAAAAAACAAATTAATCATATACATTTATTTATAATAATAATCTTTACATTTCAGTCGCATGAGATTAAACATTAACTTGTCACATTAATTATAATTTTAATCTGAAATTTATACAGTATTTAGTTTAAAGTTGAATTAGGTATATTCAATCTAAGTAAATTTTGAGATCATTAAAGTCGTAATGAAATTGTATTCAACATTATTTTACATGTCTCAATATATATAGTTCTCTGGTCGCCTTTACGGATCTCATGAGAATCCAACAACAATACTGTACAATCATTATAAATATTTAAAAACACAGAAAGACATCGACAATACTCTTAATATAAATTATTACAATTGTCCTAACTACATATATATAGATACATACTACATACATTTATATTGTTTTATGAAAGTTCAAATTTCAGATAATTTTCTTAAAACTAAACAGGACTTTATGTAATTGTTAATTATGTACATTTCAATGTAAAATTGTAAAGGTATGTTACAATCTTACATAATTTATTATAATTTAACCTAACCTACGACTACTACAGTTATAGTCTAACGAGACAGAGTCATATCTGCTTATAAATCACGTTGACGTATACAGGGTTATTTGTATCAGCAACCATGCAAGACTAGATAGCCAACATCATAAACAACAACGATCGTTCTATGAGTTTTGCGGTCAGTTGCACAAATGTCCATTAAGGTTTTAGACGCATTTAATGAATATCAAAGTTGTATGGGTAATGTCGCTTTGTCGAAAAATAATATAGGTATGTATATTTATGTAATCAAAAAAAGTTTACTGATACAGCATTTGAAAGTTATGATTTTTAAACTGTGAGTCACGTGACAGCACGTGACACTAGAAAAATCATGACGTTATTGTTCAAAGCGGTAGCATATAATGACGTTTATATGATAACATTGGCGTGAATGAGGAAAATCAGCTTTGAAAGATGGCGTCAATTTCATAATGCCGAAAAGAATATTATTATTGAAATTAACCACAAACACATTACTAAAATTCTGTTCGAGTTAATATTAAAGAATATAGGATTTAAAATGTTAGGATAGTACAACAAAAACTTAAAAAAATATTTTTATTCAAAGGATTATATCAAAAGTCGTAGATGAAATGTTGGCATTCTTTTTTAGCGATATTGAAGATGTTCTTAAAATAACCCTGTGTAAATTTTAGAGACACAATTTACTTGATTTTGAAGCTTTTAACGTAGCAAAAAATGCCATGAATATTGCTATTTCCGTGATAATGAGTCTGTTTTCGGAATATAGGCCTAGGTCAGAGTTTATTCAATATTTTTTGAGTACGAATCTACGATAGCAGATTTTTATAGCAAAACTGTAGTTACAATAAAGCATTAATGAAAAAAAAAAAAATGCAAAACACATCCAAATTTACTATATTAAATTACACTCATTATCATAAATGCATTCAAAGGATTTCCAGCTCGCGTAACATGACTTTCTCGAGAGGTTCGAGAAAGGGATAAAAAACCGCGTACCGAATTTCTCGAGTCTCCCAAATTCGTCATGTTAGGCGTGCTGGTCGTAATTATAATTGTATTTGATGTTAATCACATTATAGTTTGGGATAATATGTTTTATATTATATTTCTATCAGCCTTGACTATATAATTCAGATAGACCGAAAAGTAGTAGCAACAGTAGTGAAGATTTCCGCCCATTGATTTAAGGAATTTTGACCTTAATTACTTCAGAAATCGCTTAAGCTCTTTAATTTAGGATCTGAACAGTATATGTGATGATGTCTAATATTATTAATTGTAAAAATCTCATTGGAATAGTATCAAATATATTTTAAATACCTAAATATCATTTGAAAGGAAGCGCTCGAGCATCGATCTGGACAAACCAGAAGAAACGACAGCAGTGATTAAATAAAATAACTATCACATTAATACAGTAGTGGAATTCAAACATATACAGACTGCAAAAGATTCGCACCTCGGTAACCTCTGTTGTTTGCATAAAATATAGTGAAAAAAAAAATTAAACAGAAATTTCAAACAAACTATTACATATCACGGTTCGACAAGATTTAAATGTTCATTCATATCTAACATTATTTTTCTAAGCTATCCTTTGCAGAAGCATACTTTCGCATCACAGTACTACGCAATCGAGTCCAACAACGAACTGTGAAACATTACCGAAGGTCGAAGGGCCGTCATTCCCCGGAGCTGGTCTATTTGCGTTTCCTTCGAACGACGGCGCCTCCCTTGGGGCGGGCGAGTCATTCCCTCGAATTGGGCGATATACGCTCCCGTTTGTTCTTGATCTTCGGTGGGGCGCGATGTCTGTCCCTCTTGCGGCTGGAGGACGAGCAGGAGGAGGAGGGGCTGGAGTCGGGGGGGCTGCCCGCCTCGTCCCCCGCGGCGCCCGCCCCCTCCGGCGTGGACGGCTCCAGCACGCTAGTGCGCAACGCCCGCCTCTGCTCCTCAGTATGTTGGGGGCAACGAGTCGATCTAAACCAGGCATGCCAAAGTTAAGGCCCGACAATATATCACAGAAATAAACATATAGACTACATACAACCCATTTATTATCAGCTCATTTTAGATTTGCCTATAGATCAATTTTAGTGATAAGGCCATAAACAAAACTAACATGCACTCGATATAAAATTCACGCGCATTATTTAAAAGTAATTTCAACAGTAGTGCATAGATTTATTTAGGCTTTTTAATAATGACAGGGTAAAAAACAAATATCGTTCAACAAACAAAGTCGGATAATAGAATAATATTAAATACGTATTCTTTTGCTTAAATTTAAACAAGAAATAGCTTAGCTAATAGGCATTAAAGGTGAGAAGTGAGGACTCGCTACGTCAGTTTTGTAGAAAATGTACAAAAGCTCACGCTTTTCTACCTGACGAACAAACAAACAAACAAACATTAGTCGTCATCTTTGGACTAAAATGTGTTAATTTGAATCAGGTCATTATTATACATTCC
The DNA here is from genome assembly GCA_918026875.4 of Diatraea saccharalis. NCBI lineage: Eukaryota > Metazoa > Arthropoda > Insecta > Lepidoptera > Crambidae > Diatraea > Diatraea saccharalis. The sequence goes on from OU893333.1 coordinate 30,812,311, forward strand.
AAATAAATTCTCCGCATAATTCACTTCTGTAAAAAGGCGGTTAAACCCATTGGATATGATGCGTTTGCGCATAGCTATACAGACGCATCCGAATAGTCAACTATAACCTATTGTTCAGTTATAAAATTATATTTACTAAACTAAATCTATTACGTTGTCGCTGACAGAAAACAAAAATCATAGGCCTACGAGTAAAGAAAACGGACAAAATCCACCACCTGTGTATCCAATTAGGATTATATGAAGATAACCTAAAAGTTACATACTGGTCACTCTACCAAAGTACAACTTCTACATTTGTAAATCAAGCTCTCTAGCCACTGTGACACTGAACTCTTATTTCGTAAGTTCTACATATAAAGAACTACTGACATTATATCTAAATATTCACATTGTTATTTCTAAACTAAAGGGTAGAATAGATAAAAAGTACTTACCTGGTGCACAATTTTTTCGTATGCTCAGATACCACTCCACATATTTGGAGAAGTAAATTTTTCTTCTCATTTGCTGTCATCGTCTCGTAGGTGGCACCACCATCTGCATCTGCATTTTGGTTTCCGTTGTTATTTCTGTTGTTACCACTGGAATTATATAATTATTGTTATTTACACAGCTGAAATTAGAGTTCTAAGTAATATCTTTAAAACCAGTCATATGCAATACTGTTATCTATAAAAAAAACTATACATTTTATTCAGTTTTTAATATTTGTTGTTATAGCTGCAACACAAATAAACATAAATGAATTCCTCTGTGAAAATTTCAACTATCTAGCTATCATTGTTCATGGTAACAGACAGATGTATGGAAAGCTGAGTCTCAGTAATAGGGTTCTATAATTTACACTTTGAGTATGGAAGCCTAAAAATTAAAATATATCTCATTAAAACAAAGAATCACAGTAGCCATAACAAACAAAACAGTTATATACTTATGTAGTTTATTTGGCTTGCGATTGTTATTATTTTTGATCCTGCGTTTGCGTCGGTCATTCTGCAGAGAGCCCCCTGCCCAATCAGCATCATCCTCATCGTCACTCAATAGTCCAGCATATGATGTCGGCTCACGACTGTTGGAAGCAATCCGGCGTGAAGCAATGCGTGAACTGTTGCGGCCCATACCTAAATATGTAGTTAATTAATATCAAAATTTGCTCCTTTGTCATTCTAGTTTAGACACTAAATTTATTGTAATTATATTCATAATGAAAAATGCTTTAAAAATATGTAGCGATATGATATTTGCATCGTCATCAGTAACTGCAGACCTTCCATATTAATTATCTAAAAAGTGGGTAACCTAAAAAAAATTATCTGTTTTTATTTTTTCGTATCTTCAAAAATGACAGAGATATTAAACGTTAAAGTCTGGCCTCCATTGCAAAATCCGCAAAAGCGACCGCCTTAACGTGTGACGTCAATTCGCGACACTGCCAGTTGGTACTTGTAGACACCTACACACTCGCGGTTAACAAAATAACCATTTTGCTAAGGAAATAAGAAATATTGAAAAACATCCCAAAAATTTGGGAAGGACTGTGAGGTTGAGTTGGCAGTGGTGATAACTTTTTTATTATAAAACGAACCGAAGTTTATTCAATCTTATCACAAATGTTAGTTATAAGTTCTTATTACATACCACACAAGACTATAATAATAAAAACAATTATTTTAATTTATAACCATCAACCTGACTAAGCAGTAGTAGCAGTAGCAGTAGCATTATTTCAAAACTATGTTTACCAAAATTACTCTTGGTATCTATAACACTGACTGTAGAGTCAGGTGCTACAAACATTTTTTTATACATAAAAAAGAACAGGAGAAGTAAATATGATTTATTGAAGATTGCTAGAAGATGAGTTAAACTTTCATGTGGGTGTTTTTTTTGTGTATATTGCCATGGCTATCTTAATGGAGGCTTATTTTTACAAAAACACAGTGATTAGTATGACTGCATTATTTCATACACACATTTTCATATTACAGATTGAAAATTATATGGAAAACTTTAAATAAAATACTTTGTTTGCCATAAAGTATGAAATGAACTTTTTGACTATAACCTATTAAAGAAATCAATATTTAAAAATAAAATTGAGAAAATCTTTGTCACCTCTGCCTATTAAACGTTTGACAAATCTTTTTATTGATTATGTACCACTCACCCATACATTTCTCCAAATGAGGCGCAAACCTCGTAGCAGACACTGGCCGGTCACAGTTGGGACAGGAACAGTTGCTATCAGGAGTTTTCTTCATTATCGAAAAACCAAAAACATCACATTCCGGTGTATTCACTATTTTGTAAACATCGTCATCTTCCTTTTCACCTTCTATTAAGTCAGTCAAGCCGGTCTTCAAACCGTGATGAAATTCAAAGAGGAAACCCACGGTAACATCATCAAAAATACTGTCGAAAATAAAATTGGCTGCCTCCTCTGCGTTGCTTTCGCTTTGCATTATTTCGAAAAATTTATTATTTAAATCATTCATACTAAGCTCGCTTATAATAGTGTTCATTTTCACACATAGAAGACACAGGTAAAATTATTTTATAGACAATACAAGTATTTATTGGGATTTTAATAAAAAAAATTTTAGCTTCCTTTTGGCAAAACAATAAACTCAAAGAGTAAAAGTTTATAACATAATAAATTAGTCAATCAACTTGACTTATAGGGATGTAACATAGAATAAATAAAAAATTACCGTGTTGCAACAATATATTGAACCGATTATTTCGATACGTCTACACCTAAAATATATTTACATATCAATATCGAGAAATATCTACACATGGAAACCTAATATTGAATGAAGTACTCGGTTATTAGTAATTTTTTAATTTTATAAAAATGAGTTATTCTATTAACATTTATGCGACTGAAAGATTTGTAGCCAGATTAGGAAATAAAATAAAACCTGTCTATTGTATTCGGTCAAAGAAGAAGTTTCTTGTGTTCAGAAATATATAAGATTATAGAAATTGGGTAGTGTAATAAGGCTGTCTGACTTAAGATTTAAAAATATTGATGAATGATATTTCGCTATTGGCTAAAATCGATATCGATGTTTTTATAAATTGTTCTCTGTCGCCGATGTAGCATTGTTTATTGAATTAAAAAAGTAAATTATATGAGTTCCCTTCAAAAACTCTTAATGTTATTGCTTCAAAGGTGCAGGTGGTGCTGCTGCTGCATTAGGCCAATGCAGCGGCAGCAATATCTTGCCTCTCCAGAACTTTCGAACGAAATTGTCAGCAAGCTAACCCAGCTGTTTCGGTCTAGACGGGCTGACTTTGTAGCCAGTAGGGAAACGGCGGACCCGTATAAAAAGAGCTTTTCTCCGATTTTCTGATGCTGAAGGCTTGCGTGTCTATTATCAAGTATTAACGGTACAGGAAGTGAAAATCAAACCCGTAAGCAACGAACGTTGTCATGCTACCTCTACCACGTCATCCATACTACATACTATAACTGTTTCAGCGTTGCTAAAAGAAAAGGTGTGCTCCTACTATGAAACTTCAGGCCATGTGGTGAGGACCTGCCTGAAGTATAATTGTATAAAATTTACAAGAGAGAGTAGGAATGAAAAAAATTGGAAACTTTCAAAACCCAGTGTAGTGTGATGAAATGATTTATACACAACTTTACTTTGTAAAGCACATAGATAACATATTTTTTAGTTTTGTTTTGACATGCGAATCATTCAATAGGATCATACCCACAAAATTAGATACTTCCGATGATTCACATTGAGTGAGTATCAAAAAAAATAGCTACAAATAAATTATATAGAAAATGTCTTTTTTTCGGATTTGGGTATTTTCCGATTCTTGTTAGCTACTTTTAATATAGGACCGAAACAATGTATGTGATATTGTCCAATGTTTATTTACACATTATTAACTTTATCAATAATATTTTTAAGCAAACAGAAAACAATCGACATTTAAGATACGGAATAATTTCTCCGTAATTCCCATTATGAAATACTTACTATCCATTTATTCAAATCTCATTAAAATTTGCAAGACAAAAACTGGAATTTCATTTGCATAATTTCAAATTATAACAATAAGAAGAATAAAACTATAAATATTTTCACTTAAAATTTATTTCATTCATACTAAAGTCTGTTTTTATATAATCTCATCTGACCATTGGTCATAATCCATCATCATCATAAAAAGGGGTAATTTTAATCCCTCTGACAACATTTTCCACACATGCAAACTTATAAAAATGGTCAGTTGCACAAACGTCCATTGGGGTTTAATGACGCCCTCAAGCTCTAATTAATGTCAAATTTGTATCGATAATGTCGCCTTAAACTAATGACAATTTGAACTTTTGATTTGAATGGACGTTTGAGCAACTGGCTGTATGATTCTGCAAATGTTATAAAAGAAGATAAGAACACGATTAGCAAAAAAAGGCAAGAATCCAGTGCCATTAATACAATAACAAAATCACATTCATCATGCCGTCGCCACTTTCAGCATTAGTAGACCTGCAAGGTTTAATAAAAATATCGATACATTGAATGTGATATATATCGGTACAGTCGTATCTATATATCGCTTCACAATAATAGAGATGAGACGTACTAGGCTAAACGCGTACTGTATCTTGCAAATACGAGTACGCTGAAATACTTATTCCGTAAACCTATCCACGGTATTTAGAAGTACGCGTTTTTAAACAGTGACATTTACGAAGACTAGCGACGCAAATTTTGTCTCAAGATATCGCGAGTGCTTGAGGTATGATTCGAAGTCATTGTGCTTTGGCGAGAAAAAAATAAACCTGACGATTGAACAAGTCAGAAAATTTTATAGTACGAAAAAATTGAAATGTGAGTTATTATAGATTGGACTATCTATACCTACCCTACAAGGTTTTGGATAACATCTGTAAACACATATTTTGGCACGCTACAATAATTATACATTGGTTGTTATTGTTAGTATTAAGCTTAGTTAACAAGAAAAAAGTACAGAATTCTATTAAATTAATCAAAGTAAAAAATAAAAACAAAACATCTACAGTAGTTAAAGTAGAAAAACACATTTCTAAAATGTTTACATACATTTTATATACATTAGTTTTTAATAAATGGTGTAATAATTTTGTGTGAATGGCGGTGTTAGGAGTTTTACTTGTTGATATAATTTCATTTCATTTACGTATAAAAAGTATTTTTTACACTTCATTGAGTTATTAAATATTAGTGCGGTAAAAGTTAATTTTTTGGACTAACCCATAGATAATTTATGCTTAACATGAATAAAATATATGATAAATAAATATAATGCATAATAATAAACAATAAATTACCATTCATAAATATAACATAACAATATAAGCTAATTAAAACATTGTATAATTAGATAAATTGATTCCAATTTGAGACAACAGATGGTGCTATGCAAGTATGAATCGCGGTATGACCTCATTTCTATACGATTTATATAAACTTCAGTTTATCGATAAACCCTCATTCAATTCGATCTGCCGAGCGAGCCCCCCGGGGTTAACGGCTAACATCTCGACGTCACTATTCATGTAAGTGTTTAGGGACGTCTGCGCCGCCCTTCCCCTCCCTTGAGGGGGGGGCGGTCGCTCCGGTGAAGGTTCGTTGCCCCATCAGGGCACGCAACCAGTAGTCCAAGGCGGTGTTTAGTCAGTAGGAGTCTGGCATAACCACACAGCCGGCTGTGTGGTATCCAATGAAGGATTCACCGCCACCTTCCTCCGTTGATGGGAAGGTGGTGCCGAACCCATAAGGTTGAGAACCGAAAAAAAAAGATAAACCTTCACTCTAGAACACGATTTGTTCACTCTCAATAAATCAAATAAATTAGTCTAAACACCCCAATACCATAAAAAATATTATAATATTATTTTTATTATTACGTGTAAACATCTATTAAGTACTAATTTTTACAATAGGGTATTTGACACTTTTTTGAAAACTATTTTAAATCGTTGTTTGCTACATTATAAGCACACTGTCATAATATTTCATTGGAATCTTTTCTATTTTTGGTGAAAATAATTGTTAAAATTTAAATAGCCAAAAGCGCGCGAAAAGCGCTGCTCTATGTAATGCTTCTTTTATATCTATGATGTAATGGCGCTGATCGTGACGTCACAGGCCAGTAAATATGTCAAATCGATAAGTCACAACTGTCGTAAGTGGTGAGTAGTGCCCATGTAGTGCCACAATGTACTAATACTTCTATAAATAACAAACAAACTTCGAGTCTAGAAGAAAATAGATTCACAATCACAATAGATTATAGCTTTATAGAGTAGAGATGGGTGATAAAATTAGGTAAGGATTCGCTAAAAGTATTGAAACTTTTTTATTTCATATTTATTGGAACTACATTTGAAGGTTTCCTTTTTGGTTTTTTTCTTTGTCATTAACATTTTACGACTCATTTATATTTGTTGACATGGCTCACACTTTACAGCCTGTCGACCTACATTAGTACGAAAAAGAATATCTGTTTTTTATACATGCATGTAGTATGTCTGTCCACTAAATGCATGGCATTTGATAATTAGATATCAGATACCGATGATTTTTTTAAATTAGTTTTTAACTTGGAGAACACTATATATCATCAAAATCGACTTTGTAATTTTGAATTATTATAGTAAAGTAAAAAAAAATTAAATAGGGTATTTGACACTATCACAAGTAATTTGCACGTTTCACTTAGCACAAACGTCATTTAACTCAGAAGTCATGTTATTTTGTACGAATACTTAGTATATTTGATACATATCGGGTAAGTATGTAGGAACCGTATGGCTGAAGGTTGGGTCCCTACTGGATAATGTAGACAACTGGCAAGGGAGACTAAAGGATAATTGTCTCCCTCCGAGCTAGATGTAGTTGGCCCGGGGAACGCGGTCCAACCAATGTAGGTTGGACGTACTATTTATGCTAATTGGTAGTGAAACTTATTGTGTGCGATGTAGGTTTCTTTGTTCTAAATGCCTTGTAGTTATTAATTTATGATGTTTGTATTGGTACGGCGCCATCTAGTTACTTGCTGTTAAAACTTTTTGCAGTTCGTCTTGCTATCGATGGCTGTGACGATGTTAGCCTTCTTGCTATCGATTGCCGTGGCGATGTTAGTGCGATGAGATGACGCTATGGATCAGTCGCCACAAGTATATAGATAATAATCGTATTTTTTATTTTAATTACCGTTTTTATGACTTTTGTTGCTGATTAATAAACCCTATTCATTCATTCACTATACATAATATAAATATATTATTGAAACTTGATGTAGTTTTGTTGTTGTAAGTTACTACTAATAGTTGTAAGTTACAACTAATAGCAATAAAACTAACTTACCTAGTTGTTATTGTTTTCAGAACTTTTGATTATATTCATATGATAATAATAATTATATATATAATATCTATATTATATTATATTATGTTACGTTATGTTATGTTATGTTATGTTATGTTATGTTATGTTATGTTATGTTATGTTATGTTATGTTATGTTATGTTATGTTATGTTATGTTATGTTATGTTATGTTATGTTATGTTATGTTATGTTATGTTATGTTATGTTATGTTATGTTATATTATTTAGTTTCGGATTGCCGATTCTCGACTACATCCTGTAAGAAAAAGGATATCTATGTTTCCCCGTCTCTATTTATGTCCGATGTGTCTGTAGTGAATGGGTTAGGTGAATTTTGTGTGTCTGGTGTTGGTATGTGTGGTATCCGTAGTGGTTCTGGTGTAGCCTCTTCTATGTTTGCAGTATTGTTTAAAAACACCGTGTCTCCTAGTACCTTACTGAATATGGCGGTTGTGTGTATGGCTGCTTGTTTTTGTAAAATTGTAACGTCTATGTTGGCGTTCAATTGACTTAAATATCTTTGTAGGCTTTTACTAATTATACCTGTAGCTCCCACCACTATTGGGATAACTGCAGTTTGGGTATTCCATAAACGTCGGATTTCAGTTTTCAAAAGGTGGTACGTGCTCAATTTTTCTATTTCTTTAGCTCCTATGTTATAGTCTGATGGTACCGATATGTTTATTAAATATGTGATATTGTTCGTCTCGTCTATGTATATTAAGTCTGGTCTATTGTGTTTTACAGTTATGTAAGTTTGAATGGGTATCTCCCACATGAGCTTCGTCTGAGCGTTCTCTTTGACTTGTGGCTGTATTAGTGTTTCTTGCCACCAAAGCTTCGAAACCTCGATGTTGTGTTTCCTTGCCAGACACCAATGTACATACTGAACCAAGCTATTATGAGGTTTGATATAGTACGTGCCAGCCAACTTTTCGCAACCAGAGATAATATGTTGTGTCGTTTTATCTTTGCTAGCGCATAACCGACATTTACCATCTATGCTCAACTTTAAGATGTCTCGTTGATGTTGTCGTGTCATAACAGCTTGGTCCTGTACGGCAAATAATGCTGATTCGATTGTGGGTGATATTTGTTGTTTTTTTATCCATTTAAACGACTGTTCTTTATCTATATTTGCTTGGCCCAAAACTAATTTCGGAAACTGTCCATGTAATTGCTTATCTCTCCATTTGTTATTTTGTTTCGTAACTATTGCTTGTTTGATTTCTTTATTTGTATGTGTATTATTCTGTGGTAGTTGTAGTTCTCTTTCTAATTCGCTAGCTTCTTTTATTATTGAATATTTATCCCTATTTTAATCATGTTGCACTATAACCTTTATTAAATCGTCATCCTCTCTATCTAGATACTGTTTATATTTAAGCATTTGAGTTTTATACATATTTTCTATGTTTATTAAAGCTCTACCCCCCTCTATTAAAGGTAAATATAGTCTTTCTATATCTGCTTTATGTCGCTGTGCTTTCTTAATTGCTAATAATTTCCTAGTTTTTATATGGATTGCTCTTAAATCACTATTTTTATAATTAATCATTCCAAATGAGTACATAAGAACTGGTACTGAGTATGTAAAAAAATTCACGCAATATAATGAAAGGGATAAATACATACTCAGTACCAGTTCTTATGTACTCATTTGGAATCATTAATTATAAAAATAGTGATTTAAGAGGAATCGATATAAAAACTAGGAAATTATAACATTAGTCTATGCAAGAAGGAGCGATAGAGACATAAAATCGACGACGATGTGTATTAAGAAATTCAGGTGTCCGATGTGTCGGTAAGGTTCTGTAGATAATTTGCTTTGAAGTTTTGTTATTTATTTATTTTTTTATGGGATAGGGGGCAGACAAGCAGACGGATCACGTGATGGTAAGTGATTACCGTCGCCCATGGACACCTGCAACACCAGAGGGGCTACAAGTGTGCTGCCGGCCTTTGAGGGAAGGGTTGAGGGGTAGAGGGAAGGGAATAGGGAGGGGTTGGGCCACCGGTACCCTCACTCACACGACGAAACACAACGCAAGCGTTGCTTCACGTCGGTTTTCTGTGAGGCCGTGGTATCACTCCGGTCGAGCCGGCCCATTCATGCCGAAGCGTGGCTATAATTAATAGTGTATAGTGTAAGCAGTAATAATGTATAGTGTAAGCAGTATTATTTTCACGAATCAATAAAATACGGAATTGCACAGTGATATTAATAATCTAAATATCTCGCTAATTCTTAGTTTAAATGATAATTAAATAAAGGTTAGTTGTAATGGAAATATCTAATAATAAATAATATTTTTCTTTTTTAATTTAATCTATGAATTTTTATGCCTTATAATTTTGTTAATGACTTGGTCTTAAACTGGGTAACCACTTTTAATATTACGGCCTATTTTTTCTTTTGAAACCGTGAAAAGCGTAAATAAAATTGTAATAATGAGCAAACAGCCTAATTAATAATTTCGTCGGTAAAAAAATTGTATAATGAGTTACTTTGAAGTTTTATTGTTTAATCAAATAAAAATATAACGATTTCGTTAGGTACCTACCTAACACAGAATTTGATGACGTGGAACTCTAAATCGGTGATTTTTTGATTTAGGTACATTGGTGTTCGAGTTGTGTACCTATGTAGTTTTGGTCATCGCTTCAGTCACGTCCGAGACTTTCACCGGTGTATTCGTGAATTTTCAGAGTTTAGAAAGTCAACTTACGTTATCGTTCTTTGGGGACTTTGGTTTGTTTTTAATACTCGTTCTGTTTACCTGTGTGTTGTGTTTGTGCGCGGTCAGTACAATGAGTTCGTACTCAAATGCCGAATATAACGAGATGATAATGTGTGTTGGTGCTTGTGACGGTAATCTTGCTGCGGCGGCTTTATGACGAGCGCCACGTGTCAGGAAAACCGTCGACGTCTTCCTTCTAACCGGTGCTTCGTGGCACTTGTGAATCGGTTACATACAACTGGTTCATTCCATAATGTGCCACAGGAAGGCCGGCCGAACACCTATTCCATCGAGATATGATTTTACGTCGAGAGTTGTTACACTGTTTGTGTCGAGTCGAATGGAGATGTGTGTTTCATGCGGTGGCCGGCACATCGAGACCCTGGACTGATAAAGTGGAGGTGAAGTGTAGGTAATGTTGACAAGTGAGAGCTGAAAAAGTGATTAGAACACTGCCTCTAGGTATGTACCTGTTTAATCTTAAATTGTTTTAATTAGAAAATAATAAATTATGGAACTATTCGTTATAAAATATCTGAAAACTATATAAATACCTATCGAATAGGTGCTTACCTATTTTCGTATGTTTATTTTGTTGCAAATAAACTCATAGGCAGTCGAGTGTGCGCGTCGGCAACATGAAAGTGTATCTATTCTAGGAAATGAGAGAGAGTGAGAGGTGATGAGAGAGAGAGCGAGTACGCCGGGACGGCACGTATAAGCTTTCAGGGATGTAGCATATTAATTGAAAACAAACTGTTCAAATATTTGTATGAAAATCTCAATTTACGTGAAATTGTTTTTTGACATATTAATTGTGTTCTTTGTTTTAGGTTGTATGGCCATGTTTCGGGATTATACATGTACTACCAAACACGCTGTATTATATCATATCATATCATATCATATCATATCACATCACATCACATCACATCACATCACATCACATCACATCACATCACATCACATCACATCACATCACATCACATCACATCACATCACACCACATCACATCACACCACATCACACCACATCACACCACATCACACCACATCAATCACATCACATCACATCACATCACATCACATCACATCACATCACATCACATCACATCACATCACATCACATCATATTACAATGAAAAATTCCTAGTAATATTATGGCGGTAATAATATTGAATACCGTAGCTAAATGTTACTTTTAAATATATCACAGCATTAATTCAATTGATTTCCATAAATTTAAAAAAACCTCTGTACAATCTCTATACAAATAAAAAAGAAATTTATTCAAAGATTACTTTGTATTAATCGAGTTGCTTTTGCATAACTCGAACTTATTACATTTCAACTCGATATTAATCCAAGTTATCAGATCCATAACAATACTAACAGTTCTATTCTCTTTGATTTAACGTCATGAATTACGTTTAGATCCAATAATTTGTGCTGCCATCTAGTGACATAAATGTTTGTAGTTTCTTTATTTTTTAAATACTTCCTCATTCGATACTTAATATTTAGACGTTCAAGCAAAAATTTGTTCCAGAAACTTATTTCAGTAAATACGTCTCAGTAATATTATGTAATATTATGATTTTTAATCGCCCAGTCGATGCGTGTTTGTAGTGAAACAGACGTGAAACTTTCGTGAGTCAGATTCAGAATATAAATTTATTTATAAGGGTGTTCTTCTTCGTGTAATGGTGGCTCCCTGTGGCGTAATTACAGGATGGCAAGTCGGCAAAATGCTACGGGCCCCCATCTAGAAGGTGCCCCCGGTCAGAGGAGACTCCGTACTCCTGACACTTATTATAACACAAATACTAAAAAAATAATTGGATATCCGATGAATTTGCCACGGGCCTCAAACGGTATAGTTACGCCACTGGTGGCTCCTGTATGCGTAGCTTGACGAGCACGAGAGCGTTTTATCTACCCCCCAGTTTCACTTTTCTTGAGTGTGTCCATACGATAACTCACTATCGAGAGTGAAGTTTATTGCAGATAAAGCGTTTCTCTAGCTTTGACATGCTTTTCAAAACGATCAGAAGGCGTCCTCATGGTCGGTCACAATTGAAAAATGTCTTATAGCCACTTTAAATAGTCATTATTACTTCGAATACTCTATTACACTTTTGTAATCGCGTAGTTACTTACTGCTGAGCAAGCTCTATTAAATCGTGTCACATACCGATATTGTTCGTAACGATATCATTGTTGTCCTAGATGACGAATAAGTGTCATCATATCATGTCGTGTGGTCACGTTTGGAATGCCGTTATCAATGCAGTGTGTAAATGCCCTATCCTGGTTCCTTTTTCAGAGGGTCCTTGATTGCAACCATAGATTTTGCAATATAAATGTATACACACAACTACATTACACAAAAAAAAGTTTACATACATAAACTTGTATAATGTGCTTAGCAGAAAAAAATCTTTCCTGAACATCAAAAGTTTCTTCCCGTGAAAGCGGTATCTACACGAGGAATGAGGCGTACTTACTGGAATAACATTTTGCTTGAACGTCTAAATACTAAGTATCGAATAAGTAATCAACGCGTATCGAGTATTTAGAAGTATCGTACTCACACAAACTCGGAGAATCCGAGACGCGAAGACGCGGTCGCGTTCGATGTTAGTTTGAGTGAATCAATTCCTATTCCTACGATCAACCTTAACGTTATATGATAAAATCGCTTTTTGTTTGTACAGTAATTAGGTAAGCGTCCGGCGCCATCACGTGTTAAATGTAAATAAAATCTATAATCTAGCTTCTAGCTTGGATCTTTGCTTGTCGTGTATTTGATTAATCAAATCAGTTGTTTCGGCATTTCGTAATGATTACCATTGTAAAAACTAGTACTTAATAGATGCCTACGCGTAATAATAAAAAGAATATTATAATATTTTTATGGTTGTTGGGGTGATTGGACTATTTATTTAATTTATTGAATGTGATCAAATGGTAGTCTAGAGTTTGGGTTTATCGAAAACTGAAATTTAGCCATACAATTTATTTACGGCAATAGTTAAAATTTTGATTAATAAATAAGACACAAAAGTTTGTATAAATCGTATAGAAATGAGATCATACCGCGATTCATAATGGCATAGCGCTATCTATTGTCTCAATTTGGAACCAATTTATCTAATTATATAATATACTAATTAACTTACATTGTTATGTTATATTTATTGTTTATTATTATGCATTATATTTATTTATCAGATATTTGATTTATGTTGAGCATAAATTCTCTATGAAATTAACTTATACAAGCTAAACTCTGTGGGAGAACCCACTGTACGTACATGCCATAACCCTTAAAACAGCCATCTCACAAAACTATAACGCCATATATTAGAAACTAACATAAATAAAATGTATGTTAACATTTGAGAAATGTGTATACGTTTTATCTTCTGTCTTCGGAAATACGATCATGTTTCTTCTTTTAGGAAAAAGTTAAAATGGCTAACTATTCGCCAGTGTCGTGATCTGAGGATGCTCTCTACTCTTTATTCTATCATTAAAGATATATGTGCGCCTGGATATTTGAAACGTAAGTTTCAGTTTCTAGGTGCTTCTCACTACTGCAACCTTTGCTTAGACAGCAAAGAAACTCTCGCCACACCTTTTCACCATACAGGGTTCACCTCAAACTCATTCTCGCTTCAGGCTATACGACTCTGGAACGCACTCCCTCCCCATATTCAAGCTGCCCCTAATAAATTAACTTTCAAACGATTGTTACGTGAGAAACTTCCGAATTCTCCAACTGATTTTAATTAACTTGAAATGGGTAATATTTTTGTATGTTTGTATTATATGTAATTAATTTTTTTATTATTTATGATATGTAATATGTTTGTTATGTATATTCCAATATTTTGTTTTTTTTTTAAATTGTATATGTGTCTATATTGACTTTTTTTTTGTAGCACCGCCTTATTAATGTATCTATTCCATAACTTTCCGGTTGACTGGTAGAGAATGCCCGCTGGCATTAAGTCCGCCATTTGTACGTTTTATTTGTGCAAAGAAGTCTAAATAAATAAATAAATGTGTCTTCCACTTTAACTGCCGTTTAAGATGTTTTGTTTTTACTTTAATTATTTTAATATAATTCGCCACTTTATTTTATGTTTACTAAGCTTGATACTAACAATAACTACAAATGCATAATTATTGAATAGAGCCAATATATGTATATGTTTACAGATGTAATCGAAAAGATAGTAAGGTAGGTATACATAGTGCAATCCCCAAAGAGTTACATTTCGATGTTTTCTTACTAAATGCTTGTTCAGTTGTCAAGTTTCTTTTTTCACATCAAAATAAAGTTATTCATGTACATGAATAACTACAACTCCCAACCGACAATGACTTCGAATCAAACCTCACGGGTCTTGGAGGATTACGCTGTCTAAAAATGCGTACCTCTAAATACTCGTGGAATAGTTATATGGAATAAGTATTTTGGCATACTCGTACTTGCAAGACTCAGTACGCGTTTGGCCTAGTACGTCGCATCTCTATCTACACCGCCATGTTCATGACGTGACGTTTGGTTTGTTGTCTATTGACATCACAAACTACATAGGTCTATTGACATTTTGACGTCATACTGGTATGTACAACAACGTAAACAAAGCGCACGTGGATTATACAAATTAATTACGTATTAGTCGGTGTTTTTCTAAAAAACAATGTATTCCAATAGCTATCGTTGGTGTTTGGTGACTAGTTGTACAAATACTACCATTAGAACTCCTAATAAGTTATTTATTCAAGTGCCAGATGATGCTGTGTTGAGGGATGTTTGGTTAGAACTCGCAAAAAGAGATCCAAAATCATTATCAAGTAAAAGTCGATTGTATCTATGTGAAGATCACTTTAATGTAAGTAAAACTTTACAGCTATTTATTAACTATCTATCCCTTCTCAGCCGATCTCAGACAAAATTTGGTCTGAGTAGCAAATATATAAAGTTGCTAGTAACTTAGTTTTACAATAATTTAGAAAACCATCAAAAATTTATAATTAAATGTTTATTATTTCAGTTAGAACAAGATATGCAAAATTATATGGAATACAAAATAATGGGATCTGTAAAAAAAGTTAAAATGAAATCTAACGTAGTTCCCACCAAATTTAATTTTAATAGTGAAAAAAGGCAAAAGTTATCACCGAGTTCTACTCGGTCAACTTTGAAAAAGCCAAAGAGGCCATATTCCATTCGAAGGGTTAGGAGAGAACCGACAGTATTACCGTCTAAATCAGGTATTGTGGCCTTAAGTGTACTAATTTTAACTTTTCGTTAACACTACTCAGTCAGTACCAATTTAATCTTTACTAACATATTTGGAGTATTATTATTTTTAGACACTGATTTTATTATTTCCAGATGTACCAACACTTCAAACAGGGGAAGACAAAGCTAATTTGGCAATAAAATTGCATATGCTGTTCCCTTACAAGTCAATTCAGGTGTTATCATAGAAAAAATTGCCTTGCCAATTTCAATTGCCTACATTTTTATTTTGGCACAAATTCAAGCATACAGAGATATCAATGCAAAAAATAATAAAAAAACAATTAAACTGCCTTTAAAAAATCATAATTAAGAGAAACAACTGAAAAGAGAGAACACCACAAGTTTTTATTTTGATTTCATGTCACTTTTTGTTTTGATTTCATTGAAGATTGATAACCTCCTAAAAAGATTGATAACCTTCATTTTTTGAAGTCAGTTTACAAAGCTGGAAATTAAGCAAGAAAAAAGCTGATATTTTCTTATGGAGAGACAAAGCATCTTTATTTGTAACATATCCATAGCTACATTACTCTCCTCCATTTCTTTTTTTCAATAGTCATAATTATTAATAAATATTAACATGTACCATAACATGATACAATTCACTTAGCCATAGGGGTTGCAGCGGACAGCGTCACACGCGTCATATATTAGCAAAATATATAAATATATATATATATATATATATATATATATAGTAAGGTGCCAATACCTTGAAAGCAAGTTCTCATTTTGGTTTATTTATTGTTTTTGCAGCTAGTTTTCGACCTCTTATCAGGATTAATTAGATTTTAATGTGAATTTCATTACTAAACTATTAAAATGAGGTGGTTGAATAAAGGAATTAAAACATTCAGTTTTCGATCAGGTGGTCGAAAAGTGGGAATGCACGTCCAATTAAGACTTCTTTGTTGCCTTAAAATGTACGGAACTTTTTCAATTAAATTTCATTATGCGAGTTCTAGTGACAATTATTAATCAACGGTCAGTTTTCCCCACGGTGACCACAATTAGCTACTTTTTTCACTAGTGTTCCATAACTTATTATCAGAGGTCGGAATTAGGTAGTTATTTATGTACTTGCATCGAAATGTTGATATTAATGTGGACCTTCCCGGCATTTCTTTATTTCTTTCTTTCATTGATGTAAGTTTGGCAACATCGTGCGTGCATAACTTTTTATTTAAAAATTCACCGGATTTTTTCTGCTCTTTAAAATTAATCTCGGGATTTGAGGCATATCCACTTTATTCTTTCGCTGTATGAAATCAGTGTAAGTACATGAATAACTCTACCTAATTCCGACCACTGCTTATTACCTATAGACTTTGGAACAACTGCATAATGAAAATGTTGTTACCATTAGTTACTGCGACATCTGACTATATTAATTGGACAACGCGCGCCTATTAGACCATTCGTCTTTTAAATTTTTCTGATATAGGTTTAATAAAACTTTGTTATTTAAAACAGGGTTCAAGATATTTTTACACGAAGCAAGAAGATGAAGATGAACCATCATCTAGTCAAGCAAACTCAATTAACATCACCTCTACCTTTAGTGACGTATGTATATGTATATAAAAAAGTACCGACTTACAATACCTGAAAAAGAATACTTAATAATTCAAATAATTTTCATAAACATACATATTATTTGAGGCCGGGTGGTGATTTTGTATAATTTTCACGAATGAGCGAACCGCCTTTAAGATGAGTGAGTTTTTATATACTGATTACTTTCCAGCGATATTTGATGCGAATTAGGCCGTCATTATGAATGCGCCTATTTTTTATAAATTGTCCAATTGTCCGAATGTGTTTTCAGTTTCTGCCGCGTTAGGGCGCTTATGCACTACACTGAATTTTAGGTCCGGCGGTCCGATTTTTTCCGGTCCGTTATGTCAGGCCATATGTAGGTAATGCTAGCCTGTGCACTGTCAGGAATTTTATCGTCCGGAATTTTGCTTTTCTCTATTCCGGACCGGTTTTTTCAGGTCCGTGATGGCGGCAATGAAAAAAGTGTTTACGCTTGTGCACTGCTATTTCCGCGATTCGGAAAATTCATGAGCCTGCGGAATAGGCAAAATAAACGATTTATGAAAAATCGATATTTATTTCGGCGATATTGTTAATTTTCGATATACTGATAATCGATATACAGGATGTTTAGTATAATCCCGATACATGTATAATCCCGAAACATGGCCATACAATCTAGCACAAAGAACACAATTAATATGTCAAAAAACAATTTCACGTAAATTGAGATCTTCATACAAATATTTGAACAATTTGTTTTCAATTAATATACTACAACTCTGAAAGCTTATACGTGCCGTCCCGGCGTACTCGCTCTCTTACTCTCATTAACTCTCACTCTCTCTCGTTTCCTAGAACAACAGCTGTTTTTAGGGTGGTCAGCGTACAGTTTTACTTCGAAAAAAAAAAGTTAAATATCTAAGTCATGTGCCGGGTTTCAGACTTAGTGATCATTTTTCTGGGTTCTATTCATCATACCGTATGTGCCATATTCGGGATTATACAGGTATTACCAAACACGCTGTATATTTTAGATTATAAAATGCAATATTTTATATGATGATTTAATATAGTTGGTAAATATCACTGCATATGCTTTGGCAAACTCGATATAGTTTTAATTTGATCAGCGTATGGTTCTAGTATCGATACTTAACTAAATTCTAAAATGGTATCAAAACTATCGATAATTTAAAGAAAGATAAATAAGTGTTGTTACGCTTAGACGCCTAAACAACTGAAACTAAAAATGGAAATTAATATAGAAATAGACTTAACCTTGAGAAAGGACATAGGCTATATTTTATCACGAAAAAAGGTGGAAATAGAGGATGAAAGTTTGCATGGAAATTTGTCATTACAAAAATTTGGTTTTAGTCAATTAATAAGATAAGTATAAATAAATAATTGATAACAAAAGTATTCTAAATGAAAAAGAATCCTGCTCAAAGTAACTATACTAAATGCACATATTTCGTTTTGTTTACGAAACGGTATCAACGATTGATCTGTCTGTAATCGCTTGAAGTTATTTTTACAAAACTTCGACAAGAAAATTTTCATGATTATAAATTTGAACATGAAGTACGTGAACATTATCAGTAATTTTATTCGAATTACACAGATATTTTAGCTTTTTATGTAAATAATGCTAAATTTTATAAGGGTATAAGTTTTTACGTCTCATAGTAGTAAAAAATAAATGAGTTCGTCCTGTCTCAATTTATTATAGTTTATGTAAAATGACTGTGTCAGGTCATTATTTAATTTATAAGGGGATGAACCTAATATTTTCTGTCTTCTACGTCTTCTACGTCTTCGCACGCAGAGTAATAAAGCAAGATATTACCGACGTTCCAAAAATCTTATCGTACCTAGGTACGATAAGATTTTTGGAACGTCGTTTGGAATATACGCTAGCGTAAGTGTACGTGTATTCTGTACGTGCATGTCATTCCGGACCGCAAAAAATTGGACGGTCGGGCCTGAATATTCAGTGTAGTGCACAAGTGCCCTTACTTCCGAGTTGGAAAATATAATAAATTAAGACAGGACGAACTCATTTCTTTTTTACTACTATGAGATGTAAAAACTTATACCCTTATAAACTCGAATTTTCGCGGTAGTTTTTAAAAGGAGAACATCATAGATACCTTGTGACAAAAGTTTCTTTCGAAAACTTCAAACCATGAAGATTCTATGACAATTCTATAAATTTCCTAATTTGAAGCTATTGTTTTATTTACAATCTGGGCAACCATTTATTTTTAAATAAAAGATACCTAACAGCTTTTGAGAAAAATTGAATAAATTACATGATTTTACGGTAGATAAGGAGTATGTTACACTTTTTTTATTGATGATTGTTGTTATAATGGAGTCACAACATCATTTTTTTTAAATATCACTTACCTAATTGGTTTGTAACTGGTACGCCCACCCTAACTTGTATTGAAGTCTGGCAGTTGATATTAATTACTCATACAAAACCTTTGAGATGAGCAGTAATTATCAATTCGGTTAAAAAACTAATATATATACGTAATATTCAATTTCTATTTCTTACCATGCAGGATTCAACCCTTTCAACAAACAGCCTTTGTAAGCAAGAAGATGATTTTGATCCTATAAATACGACATCAGAACAGAACGACCCTTTAAGGATAGTCCACGTTTCTTCCGAAGTACGTATCACGTAATATTGAATAAGAACTCACTTTATATATCTCGATGTTATACTACATGCCTTCCCATAAAACGAGACTTCTAAGTCCGCCGCCCGTCATCAAAAATCACGAAATATCACAGTCGGGAGGGGGGGTGTTGTAATATATCACGTGTCCTTATTTTTTCCCCACACGCGCGATTACTACACCGAAAAGCGACGTCAAAAATTAAGATATTCTATAGGTACTAAAATTCACGTGATTTGCGTAGTGGGGGAGAGGGGTAGTCTTAAACCTCACCCTATATCACCAAGGGGGCGGTTAAAAAATATTGAAAAACATCACGTGATTAATAGACGGCCCCTAACTAATCAGTACACATGTATAGATGAATCCACTCAGTGTGACCGAACCTTAATAATAATTGCGTTTGCTATGTTCCTTTCTATTTTTTTTGATAACAAATTAGCTATGTAGATAATAAATATTTGTTTGCGATAACACTTGAACTGATGTTATTTTGAGTATACGAGTACTTTTGATCAGTGTCGTTCGCTCTGTGCAGGAGATAACTCACGGCAAGATAAAATTATTTATAAATGGTGAGACTTTATTTGTCAACAAAGTTTTATTTGTATAGTTAATTATTTATTAAAAAAAAAACATAATAAATGCACGTTACTGTTCCCGCATCGGTTGGCTACTGACAAAATACTTTATGCAGATATACTTTTAAGAGTGTTGTTTACCGAGCAAATACATATCAAAGGTCATTGGACAATGGCTAAAGAGCTTTGTCTGTTGATAGGCTCAAACTTGATTGGAGAAGTTTGGCTTTTTGTAGTAACGTCAGCTCTTCTGCGTAAATTAGTAATCAAGTAAATCTTTCTTGAATGGTCAGGCTAACATATTGCCTTCCAGCAGACTGAACAGGTAATGCTCTAGAATTCAGACAGACCTTTTTACAGACAGACCAATTCTAATTGATCAGTCAGGGCTTTATTTTGAGTGGTCTACGAGCTTTTAGTGGTTATACATCTGCCCTTTGACTAGCCCTTTCGGGGGTGGGTCTGGCAGAGCAGTCCTATAAAATCTCGCCGACCCGCACTGGAGACTTTGGGCATTATGCGCAACGTATTTTCCTTATTTAAAAAGGGGTTTCACTTTGATATATCCTTCAGAGCGTCAGCTAAGCGATGTGCCTCTGTGTGTACGTTATCATGAAAACATTTTTCAGGTGGAATTCAAAGCGCGGGGCCTTGTGCCTCCAGTTTTCACGCCTCTACATAGCGATGGATCGATCAACTTTCCCGCCATTTCCTCTTATGCTCAGTATCTAGTCGATGCTGGTATCAAAGCTGTCCTGGGTGAGTGAAAATTGTATTAATGTGGGAGTTTGTGCTGGCAATAGGAAATTTTAGGTTTCTTTATAAGCGGCATTCCGATTTGGGGGCGGTTACGTAATAGCAAGTTTCTGCCCTGGTTATTTCCGCTCCAGGCCTCCGACGAGGTTAGTCCGCTACTGCCATCAGCACAAGCAAAACGACATAATCTTCTTCTTCTTCTTTTCTTTAAGATTTCATAATTGTAGTTAAAAAAAAAGGACCATGGAATTGAACAAAAATAATTATCTTGGGATTCACCTAAACACTTTATTTAATTACGCAGTGTTTATAATATTTTTCTAATATGTTATGCAGTCGGCGGTACTACGGGTGAGAACATGTCAATGAGAGTGGTGGACAGGATGAAGCTGATAGATGAATGGGTCGAAGCATCGCAGAGTACAGGACTCCACATCATGGTGCAAGTTGGTGGGGCACCATTGGCTGATGTACTTCTATTGGTATGTTATTTAAAATAACATATAATGATATAATGAGTAATCTAATCTAATTGGTCGTATTTTTATCCTTATGGTTATAGAAACAAGATTCATTATACATTTTAATTACGTACTTTCAGTCATTGGCAGCATTGGTTGATCTTGTGGGTTGATCTGCTCTGAGCTAATGAAGATTCAACCGTAGCAGGCCAATTCTGATAATGTTTATAAACTAGCATATCGCCATTGTACTATCCACCTTAAGTCCAATATAATAATATTTCTGTCACTATCGAAGTAGCTCGGTGGCGTAGAGGATAAGCGCCGCGGGCCGCGATCGTTGTTGTTAAGCAACTTTCGCACGGGTCGGTCACGGGATGGGTGACCAATAAATTAGTTTCTCGAGCTACTCCGTGCTTCGGAAGGCACGTTAAGCCGTTGGTCCCGGCTGCATTTGCAGTCGTTAATACCCTCCAATCCGCATTGGGCCAGAGTGGAGGGTCATGGCCCATCCTCCTT
The DNA here is from genome assembly GCA_918026875.4 of Diatraea saccharalis. NCBI lineage: Eukaryota > Metazoa > Arthropoda > Insecta > Lepidoptera > Crambidae > Diatraea > Diatraea saccharalis. The sequence continues at coordinate 30,834,336 of OU893333.1, forward strand.
AACCGTTCATAAGGAAGGCCTGAGCCCCTGCAGTGGGGACGTAAAAGGTCTGGTGATGATGATGATGATGATTGATATATGAGGAAGACATTGCACTAATATTATTGGAGCTTAGGTAGATATTACAATGGTAAAATACAAGTAGTCGAGATATGCTCATCACGTAAATATTACCTGATTTGATAGATAAATCCCGTGAAAAAAATATCATTCTAACGTAAATGACCGTGAAAGCTTGAAATAACATTATTTATTTAATGATATTTGGGTTATGGTAAAGATATGAATTAATAGTTTTGAATAGATTATAGATAAGTTATCATAATTGGCATTTGTTTAATTGCCGATTAAATATATTAGCGATAAGGATTTTATCTTAAATATGTATCGATTAACGCACAGCGAGAAGAATCGATCGCCTTTGCGGCTCAAAGTTTCTAGAATGGCGACGGCGTACCTGATGAGGCTCAGGTGGACCGATGATATTGTTTATATTGCGGAAGCACCACCACGGGCCCACTACAGATTGGTGGGCGATAACAACTGCAGATGCCTCCGTAGACCAATGGATTAACGTGCCTTCCGAAGCACGGAGGAGCTGGAGATAATAAATTTTTGGTCACCCATTGCTTAACGACTGTATCGCAGAACTAGAGTGCTAACTACTATTGTTTTATTTATTATAAAATAAATAACATTGAGATTTCAAATAAAAAACTTGTTATTCTGATAAATATCACGATTGAGAATTGTAGGTATGTAAACAAAACTTTTATCAGTATTTATAACAAATATTTAGTTATTATGTAGTGTTGTATGAACAATGATTAACTCGAATTGTAGTCGGAACATTGGTAAACAGCTGTCTTATTAATGTAAATCTAAACAAGTAATATTGTTTAAGAAGTGTACAAGTTCGTTGGAGCGTTGTTTGTGACGCTTAATAAGTTTTGCAAAGGTTGATCCTAGGTTGATCAATTAAAATCACAAAATGGCCGCTACAATATGGCGGATGGCGTCTTTTAAATATGGCAATGAAAACGCTTGATATTTGTTTAGTATATTTGTCCACTACAATTGGCTTATCCATAAGCCATAAGCCAATAGATACAGATCTATTCTCCATTATTTCGATTGGTATTTATCATGAAACAAGATTAATATCTATGATTGATTCAGGGAAATTAAATTTCAACATTTCCATAAAAGTTCTGTTGAAAGTTGGATGTAGCTGCTCATTTAATCCACATTAACCTCTACAGTTGAATTCGAAAAACTCGGTCAGTGGCACAAACGTCATTAAACTTTAATGACTTATGTAAGCTCTATCGGAAAGTTGCACAAATGTCCATTAATGCTTAATGACGCCTTTAAGCTCTAATGAATGTAAAATGTGTATGGGTAATGCCACTTTAAACTAATGACAATGTTAATGGACGTTTGTGCAACTAACTGTCCAAGATCCAGTCTTATTTGCGACATCCTATACATCCTATACGATCCACGTACTCCGAGATATCTAAAATAAAGATTCCAGTTTTTGGGTGCTTGTCATCAGCGAGAACTTCGCTCTAGTAGTAATATTACTCTTCAAACTCCTGTTCATCAAACCAGCTTTATGTCAAACTCCTTTACTGTGACTTCTACTCGTCTCTGGAATGCTCTGCCAGAAGACATTCGGAAGGCCAAAAATAGTCCTTAGTTTTCCATGAATCCGATATTATGTAGTATATATTTATAATATACGTATATATCAATATTTAATTATGCATAAATCTATTTATTTATTATTTTAGGTATAACTGTTTTGTTTAGTACTTCTACTTTCTTTATCGCCATACATCTTGCTTCCTACTTTCTGTCTGGTAGACTGGTAGAGAATGCCCTTGGCATTAAGTCTGCCGTTTGCTATTCTATGCAATAAAGATTAAATAAATAAATAAATATTAATAGCCTATGATCGTTTCTATTGGCAGGCTAAATATTGTGCAAACACGGGGGTTCACTCTCTCCTGACCCTCCCGGAGTTATACTTCAAGCCTCAGTCGGTGGACGAGCTGGTGTCGTACGTCCAGCTTGTAGCCGAGGCCGCGCCCACTCTGCCTGTACTCTACTATCACATACCGAGTATGTCTAAAGTTGAAAGTGAGTACCTTTATACTCAATACTCCTATGGACCCAAACAGGCACAGCAACACTTTAGAGAGGGGAGGATTTGGTTTTACGTCCCCACTGCAGGGGCTCAGGCTTTCCTTGTGGATGGTTTAGGAGAATGGACCATGACCCTCAACGCTGGCCCAATGCAGCACGGAGCACGGAGTAGCTCGGTATAATAATTTCGGTCGGTCACCCATCCCGTGACCAACCCTTACGAAAGTTGTTTAACAACAAGGATTGCGGGCCGCGGCGCTTATCCACTACGCTACTGAGTATAAATTTAATTGGAGTGTCGGTTTGTAATGTTAAAATAACCGCTTGTTAGTAAATGCACATGTTTATAAACAAAGTAATAAAAATGTCATTTTTTTTGTCTTTCTGTTTGTTCCGGCTAATCTCTAAAACAGCTGAACCGATTTCGTGGGGACTGTCACTAGCAGATTGCTTATGTAATAAGGAGTAACTTGAGTTATTTTTCACGTGGCCAAAGTCACGGGCACAGCTAGTTTAAAATAAAATAAGCGGTCTGGTAACTTAGTAATCATAATAATACACCAACAAAGACGTAATGAAATCATAAGTTTAATAATAATAATTGTCGAACGGTACTTTTATAGTACTCAAAGAGTAAAAATGTAAACATTACTAAGACTCCTCTGTCCTTCCGTCCGTCTGTCACCAGGCTGTACTTATCTCATGAACTGTGATAGTTGGACAGTTGACACAAAAAATACCAAAAAAAGGAACAGAAAAAATAAATTAAATATTTATATAATAAAAAACATTATTTATTAAGTACAAGGCCCCCATCAAGCCATGTTAAAAATAGTATTTTTTTTCAGTTATTGTAAAATATATGACACTTTTATAATCCATATTTAATGCAATAAATAAGATTCATTCGTTAATCGATTATAAATCGTATCCAACTCAAGGCGAGCTATTCTAACACGGCGGTTGTCAAAAGACAGACTTTATATTTATACGACACACAGTACTAGAAAAAGCCACTGTATTACATTTTGAGTTTAATTGTCAAGAAACTAAGGTTTAAATCCAGAGGTGAAAACTGATCTTTTGTTCACTTGATATATATTATTAAGTTTTTTTTATCATAAGCGTTTTTGGCGGGATACGTATTTTTCGATTATTTGTTAACATTAAAATTGAACTTTATTTCCAGTCAATATGCCTCAATTTGTGACGGCGGCCACAGCACGCATACCAAACTTCAAGGGATTAAAATTCACGTCGAACGACTTGAGTGAAGCGTCTCAAGTCCTCAGGAGTTTACAGGAAGGCCAGGAGATCTTTTTGGGAGCTGACACTGTGAGTGATTTCATATATTCATAAATTTTAGAAAAAAAGCTTTCATATATTTTACGGCGCGGATGCCGCCCTACAGAAAGAATGCCGAACAAAGACTCGGTAGTATATATATCTCTTTCACTAGTACGCAAACATATTGCTATTGCGCTCGCACTGATGCATCTAGTCAATTTTGTCATAGTAAAGTTGTTTAATGAATGAATGATCGAAAATTACACCAATGGACAAAACAAATATTTATTTATTTATTAATTTCAAGAAAAAAAAATGGATACAATAAATTGAAATGTACAATTGGCGACCTTATCACAAAAATGTGATTTCTTCCAGGCCAATGTATGTATGTAGTGTTCTTGTCACTAAATCAATGACATGTCATTGTTGTATATTTTATAAAGCACATTTTTTATATAAACAAATATTAGACAACATCACATATATTGCTCATATTTCAAGATGAGTAGCTAAAGCCCTCGTATTATGGAGTGTGAGACAATGAAGGTACCACAACACCCAGACTTGAGATAATATAGAAAAGTTCTTTTTCTACATTAACCCGACCGGGAATCGAACCCGGGACTTCAGAGACGGCAAAACCTTGAAATAGGCGTGCTAACCACTCGGTTACGGAGGTCGTCTTTAGACTTTATAGTCTCAGAATTTCTTATACTGACCATTTTAAACGTTACAACCTGTAACTTATTTTTATTAACGGTGTTAGATTGTTAAATTGTGATTTTAAGTTGACTTTACGGCTGGTTTCCACATATTAAGTTCCACATATTAATTAACCACTTATCAAATTAATGATAAGTGGTTAATTTTAAATGATTAAGTACAACAACAAAATCACCCAAAATTAAGTTGACAATTTAGTTAACTACTTATCTACCCCACATGTGTAAACCAGATATTGGCGTGGTTAACTAGTGTATAAAGAGTGATAATGTTTTCAGTTGTTAGCTCCTGCCGCTCTGTTGGGTATCAAGTCCAGTATCGGTACCACATTCAACTTGTTCCCGGCTCTCGCTCAACAGATCCTACAAGCTGTTGAGAGTAACGACGTTCTACTCGCTCGCAATCTACAGGAGAAACTCAGTTTAGCTATAGAAGCACACACGTGTGAAGGTGAGTACAACTATAATATACTACATATCTACGGAGAGGGTTTATCGGTAGGATCTTCATATATTTGTTTTGTATTTTTAAATAAACTGTACTATACTGTTCTGGAAAAAATATTTTCAATCATTATCATATTGAAACATTAACAGATTTATTTTACTACCATTTTTTTATTCATTAATTTAAATTGGCACATGATATCGCAAAGCTTAGTTTATTGAAATGTGACGTCACACGACGCTCCATCATGGGCACATGCGTTTCAATTCTTGTAATCTACATATTATAAATATCAAGTTAATTTTGCAAAAAATACTTACAATTTATTTTAAAACAAAATTACTATTTTCATAGTTTACATATAAATTGCCACTTCCAACATATAATGTAATGTCAAGTAGCCAATTATCAATATATATATGTTTTCCTGTAACATTCTAGGTGCATGGGTGCCAATAATGAAGGCAGGTATGGAGATCGTGACAGGTATAAACGTGGGCCCACCGGCCTTACCTCAGAGGCCGATATCAGCAGAGGCCAAAGCGAGGATCGCGGAGAAACTCACCGAGCTTGGTGTTGCGGATGTGAAATGGCTCACGAGTTAATTTTTATTGTATTATAATTAAAGAAAATTGTACATATTAAAAAAAAAAGCTTTTTATTAAATAATTTATAAAAAAAATCACAGTAAACATCGTTGAAAAAAAGATCTAGTGATATATGTATAGAATTAGCCGTTTTATACTCACGGATGACGTAACTTCCCGTAAGTGAAACAATTCGGACCGGGATCGAATCAATATTTTCTAATATTACCCCCTACAAACGAATAAAGTTAGAAATCTGACCCTTTATAATATTAGTATATATAAGGGAATTCTAAAAAGGCCTTTTTTAGCGAAAATGAGAGACCGGGGGGTTAAAAGGCGATGTTTTACATTTTTACATACGGTATATTTTTTTTTATTTATTCTATAATTTCTAATAAATCTCTAGGGACACGTAGTTTTCTTTCATTGATAATGATCTCAGTTTAATAGTTAATTCAACTTAGTTAATGAGTTTTAATTAAGTTTTGTATTTTTGTAATAAAAAACTGTGAATTATAATGAAACTTTTGTTTGAAATTTGCAGAGAAGACTGTTTGTTTATTTCATTTCGTATCTGGTATACGTCAAAGTTAAGTTTCTTAAAAGATTAGTACCTGGATGACTAAGCTATACTTAGCACGTTAATTAAATAAAAAAATAAAAATAAAAATTACCTATAAAATCGAATTATCGCATCTGAAAGCCCCTGCATACTTAATGTCACGAAAATTTTTGGAGCCGTTTCTGAGATTTTAATACAGTAATTGCTCTTTTAAAGGTTTTAGATAAAAAAATGAAATTTTATCAAACAATTTTAAATTCGAGTACATAAAACTTTATTGAAAATACCCGTAAAAGTAAATGTTTATTTCATAATATCTATATTTTTCCTAATTTATTCAAATATTGTGATTTCATAAATATTAAGCTAAAACAGTAAACACACAAAAATGTCAACCTCGCGTGATCTCGTAACTGGCGAGATCTCGCGGTATTGATATTCATAAGCTCGCGAGATCTCGTCCGAGTCCCAATCTCGCGAGATTGCATTCCCTAGTATATCTCACCAATATTTGAGTACGTAAAGACTATGACTATGCCTTTTGCATTTTAGTAAAACGTTAAACGTATGCTTATCTATGCTGTAAACTACAACATCGAACACAGAGTCACGAGATCTTCAGCGAAATAAATCTTTTTTACCATTTGAAGTAGGTTTTATATAATTGAACCTCTATTCTGTATTTTACAGAATTGCACTGCAGCAGTGAGTATTGTTTACGTAACTAAATTCAATATTAGCATAATAAAACAAACGTTTGAAAGTTATTTATTTATGTAAAATCTCAGGTTAGTTGCCGATTATTTTGTTTAAACGCATGACCATGATGTCTCTTTGTTGTTGATCCAAAGCAGTGAGCGGTTTCCTGGGGTCACCTACTGAGATGCCGGTGATTAATTCCATCGCCACCTTCATACTTGGTACGAATTCCCCTGCAAATATTTTTAGTACTTATTTTTAAATAGATAATGTACAAATTAAAAAAGGACAATTGTGAATGTTATGCATATCTTCCGAATTATTATTTATTTTGCCAGCAACAAACTTACAATGATATTTTTAGATATATTGATAGGGCAAAATATATTGTCTTTTTAATAATCGCTGTATCCGTAAGACCAGCAGCGTAACGCCACTCTCGAGTTTTAAAAATTTCGAAGTTTGTTTAGTTCTATTCGGATTAAAGCTTATTGATTATTGAAACTATGTACTTGTTTTCTTAATACGTCCCTGTTTCGCACAAATTGATGCTCAAGTCCAGAATTAATTTTAAATTCCAAGACGGTGGCGCTGCTGGACTGATGGACATGTGACCATTATTTTCTTTGTATATTCGTACGAAAAGAAATTCAAATAGTCAAAATAACATACATTTCCCTTGGTCCGTGATAGCGGCAACCATCGAGTTTAGTTTGGATTGCTTGCGCATGAGTGATGTGGGCGGGTTCGAACTGCTCGCGGAGTCTACGAGGTCGCGGATCAGAGATGGGAATAAGTTGGTTACTGTCGCGATGCTCGACGCATGACCCATCAGCACAGATGGAGCCAATAACTGAAATATATCAAATCATAATGAAAACAAACTTCTTCAAACTAAAATTTTGAAGGGAAATGCGGAAAATAACCCTTTGCCTATAGAATATAGGTAAATCTATTTTATAAAGATAAGAAATCTATCGTTTTTTAAATTTAATATTTATGCGGAATCCTTTATTGACCGATTTTTGTTGACCATTGTAACTAATACCGTTGGCCGAAATGGACTATGTGGTCCAACATAATAGCGACTCCATTTCTATTCGGATTGCACATTCCAATAATACAAAATAATAGTCCCATGAAGGTCCCACGTTGGGCGCCCGTTTTTTTATGAACATTTTTTTAAAATTAATTCATACCCTTAATTATATTATTAGTCCTACTTACATGATTAGCTATAAAAACTCTGTGGTCTGGGGCTAGAAGTTCCTCCAGTTGTACAGCTACGTTGAGGTCTGCCTTAAAACCTTTGAAGTTGGGAATCCTTCTGGTGGCTTCCCTGTAAAGCTCCGGCATGTTCACTGCAAATGGAAATTGTGTGCTGGTGTTATTTCATGGTCGTCCAGTAATTTTTGTTTTTATTTTCACAGAATTTACGATGTTTCGTTATAGGTTCTATTTAATGTTTGGTAATTTCCATTTTACATTAACAAAACCTAGGTAATTGCTTTATACAACAAACTTTCAAGCATTTTTCATTATGAAGGAAAATTTATCAAAACTATAATAATCTAAGAAATTTTTCTTGAATGACGAATACTTCACTGAACTAACATAGGTATTTATAGGTATAGGTGTAAAAATAAATTCAGTTGCTCTCATTTTGCAAAGTCATGAAATTAAGTAAGAATCTCACTGTCGACTCCACTCATAGCCGGGAAATGGTAGTAGATGAGTGGCACGGTAGGTGCGGCCGCCGAGATCTCCTCCAGGTAGTCCACCAGCTTTGTTGGCGTCTTCGGCTTGAAGTACAACTCTGGGAGCGTCATCATGCCGTCTGCCATCACCAGCTCTGCATGATTCGCCTAAAAAATGGAACATTTGTATATTGTTATGTACTTTGAAATTCTGTTTCAACTCTAATAGTTCAATTAATATTTTGATATCTTTATTAGAAACTTTCTTTTTTAACAGATTTCAAAATCGATAAGGAGAAGGTTCTATTGTCGACGATATTTTTGTTCACGTATCATCAATTCTGAAATTTTTATTCGATAGCTTGTGGGCACGAGGTTCATTAAGAATTTTGTCGAATTAGGCTGATCATATTAAAACGTCAGTTAACCAGAGTAGTTTATTATACAACATCACTTTGTTAAACATTTTTTTTCATAACCTATAACCACACAGTAATACAGTATACTCCTATTCCTATAGCAAGGACTATTTCTCGTCTAAGGGTCGGTGCATATATGAAGAAGATGGAAATTATTTACAGATAACAGCACGGCATTTATGCAGTTGATTTAAAAGCCTAATGCATTGTACCTAGGTGAAGGTCAAAATCATTTGAGGGGGGAATTTGACATATTGTGGTAGCCTGAACGGCTGCCTTGTGTGTACGAATCAATACAATACTCCATGAGATTTGTCAAATCTTCAGTCAGATTTGAACCAACTTTAAAACACCTGCATTTGGCCTTCTCTTGCCTGTCGACTGTTGTTTATTGATGTATGATTTCCTATTTGCCAATTTGATTGGCCATTACTTCATCATCTTCCTCAGCCCTTTTGCCTTCTCTATGAAGGTGTATAGGCCTTCTTTATGGACGGTTAAGGAAGATGGGCCAAGACCTTCCACACTGGCCCAATGCGGATTGGAGGGTATTAATGACTGTTAATGTAGCCGTGACTAACGGCATAAACTTCCTTGGAGTTTATGCCGTTAGTCACGGCTGTGGAGTGTCTTGATATAGTATTTTTTTGGTCACCAATCCCGTGACAGACCCTTGCAAAAGTTGCTTAACTACAATGATCGCGTGCCGCGGCGTTTATCCATTATGCCACCGAGCTACTCCGTCTATCTACTTACTAGTGCCAAAACATCGGGCATTGGTGCTCCACCGACTTGCGCCATCACCTTCAGGCCAAGAGGCCTGGCTGAGCTTATCCAGGCTTCCAATAGGCTCTGTCTTTCCTCCACCGATAAGCACATCGCCTCTCCTGACGTGCCACCCACTGAAAAAAATTACTTTGCTTTAATTTACATTATAGGTAATAATTCTTGTGACTTGCGAACCTTGTGACTTCAAGCTAGAAGAGTAGGTTCTATATTAGACGGGTCCGATGTCTCTGCGAATTGTAAACGAAATTGACAAACAGCACTTTAAAAAACATATAATTTGCATTGCGGGCGCTTATTATATGCTTTTTAAAAATATATAATTAAGAGGTAAATTTTGATTAATGTTTCTCAATGAGTTTAACACCTAGAGAAGCTGAAGACGCGCAAAAAGCAAATTTTTCGAAATAAGGACGTAGCTTTACAAATAACATTTATACTATACGATATAAATAGGTTTAGTGTGTTTGTCTACCTCATATCTACGATTAAACTTTAAATTAAACAAAGACAGAATATGTGCGAAAGACAGTCAAACGTTCTAACTGCGGAAAGCTTGAATAGTTAATGACGTTTTTGAAATCTGAGGTCGAGTGTAAAGAAAAAATCCAAATTGCTTAAAAAATAGCTTCAACGATACAACTCAAAGCCATAGATTATATACCTACAGTTTGCATAGGGGAAAGTCGTAGGACAAAACGGAGATGTATACCCACGAGAGTTTTGAGTATATCCGTAGAACTATTAACGAGACGTCCGACTGGTAGAACTACTAACAACAAAATATTATTATTATTTTTTTAAATTAAATATTTTTATTTTCCGAAACTATCTTTAATGTTGTTTTTATCTGTTAATAATATATAATATGTAAACGTAATATTCTTTTCATTTTTTGAGTATTTATTAAAGAGAATCGTATTTTTTCCGCTCTATTTCATCGTTTTTGCGCAGCAATTTTTTTTTACTTTCTCGGTGGGAGTTGAATGAGTAATGGAATGAAGAACGTGTCAACTAAGACTTAGTTGTAATAACTTCACATTTTTGGTATGTATTTCGTATGTAGACAAGTATAATAAGTATCATTGTTGCAACCTATTTGGACGTTATTTCTTTGTATAAAATCAGATTTTGATTGTATCATTGTTGCAACCTATTTGGACGTTATTTCTTTGTAATCAGATTTTGATTGTATGTGTCCTCTTAATACTAACTTACAAAATCTGCGTGGGAAGGGTACGCGGAAACTTACGGAAACGCGTTTTTGAATTTGTATGCTGATTTGTAGTTCTTGTTAATTACCGCTAGGGGCGCTGTACCGGATTAGATACAATACGAGTTTATCGTAACGTGAACGTAAACGTAAAAGAAACTTAACACTAAGTGCCCTATTTTTTTCTGGGGACAAGCGCGGAAACGTGGAATTGTGGATAGTTTCTTACCGACTACACCATCAACACGGTTTTCGCTCAAATGCTTCGCGTATTCAGGTATGACATCTAAATTCAGTTGGCCATGTTCGTCGATGGGAGCGAACACGGGTGCTATAATGCCTTTCACGCTGAAGTGAACCTGCAAAATATACATACATATTACGCTATAGTTTAGTACCAGAGTGGCAAGAGTAAGTTTTACGTTAAACCATTCACTAGTGAGCACCTTAAGAATTTGTATGGAGATTTGTAGTTCTTGAAAGTTCCCGCTAGTGGCGATTCCATACCAAAATCTATAGGCGATCGCGATCGCGATTAATAAAAAAACTTACACTCAGCGCTCAAGTATAAACTATATTGGTTCGGTAACAATATAAGTGAATACATCTCAAATTATTATATAATTTATTGGGTAAGACTAAAGCTCACTTACTTATTAGCATTTATTTAAGTATTAACAGGTACTTTCTATGCGGCGGTCCTATTTCTGTTCAAAAAATTGCTTCGAGCTCGACTATGAGATAGGTACTTAAATATTTTCGTGTCTACACAAATATTACAATACGCGGTTTTCCCGGGACTTCCTAGTTATCTATAGTCACCTGCGTATCCCGCAAGTACCTATAAGAATTTTTAAAATCAGTCCAGATGCAAACAAACATTGAAGTAGGTATGTCCTGTTTATAATATTAGTATGGATGTCAATATGTTTCAAGACAATTTGCGTACAATTGCATTTTGTTTAAGTTTCAATGCAAAATCTGATGACGATCTCTGAAAATCTGAAGGTTGATACTATAATGTCCCCAATATTGAGGGTAGAATTATATATGGAGAAAAATCATATACTATCACAGCAGCGGGTTTTATGTGAAATAGGAGTTCGAGATGGTCCATTTTTGGTAACCAATATTCGCATAAGATGCATAATGTCCACAATCACATACTGAACGCACTAACCACTACGCATCGATGTATAGTCGCAGCGGTGGCGTCATCCTGTCAGTAGAGTTTTGTTTGAAATACAATAGTGCAAGGAGTAAGAGCCATAAGCAATAAGTCTTTTGGGAATAAAAGTAGAACTACTAAGACAGTTGACTTTAAGTGACCTGCCCTGCGATTCTGAAAAATCCAGACCCGAATTCACTCATGTGTCAGAATTCACGTCATGTAGTGTAGAAATTCTATTGATTCCATTTTTTTGTTTAAAAATACAAAACAAAATTGATTGAATGTATGTGTCACGGATATTCTACCTCTATTCTTATCTCATTTCGAAACTCACTTCGCTTTTGCCACGAAACGTTATTACCAATTTAAGGTTGAGCGGATGCTGCTTTTTGAAGTAAATTCAGACATTTGAGTGAATTCTAATTCGGATTTGAATTATTTACAGAATCGTTACGCGGAAGGCGCGGATGTGAGCTTTGACAGATGACGTTGTCAACGGTATTCTTCTTCTTCTTCTTTTATTAATGGCTTATCTGCGCATTTCGCACAATTCGGCCAATGTCAAGTGAATAAGTTAATTTCGACTTGTAAAATAAAGATGAAATGAATGAAAGATGGTTAGTTTTGCATATTAGTTAGACCGCCATAAAGTGCCAACTGGCCAAAAAGGAGGCTATATAGTAAAAAACTTCTACGGTACAGTAGAAGTCTTTGATCTCTCTTACCTACATCTATGTTACTCTTTGAATTATCACTGTCGAATCAAAACTCTACTGAAAGTGCGCCGAGACGCTGCGACTATAATTTCGACTTATGAATTAAATCAAAATAACAAAACATTTTACTTACCATTTTATTTTTTTATACACAGTACACTGTTTCTCTACTCAGCAGCTCTGGTGTGAGCTCGACGTTGCACAGAAAACTGCGAGGATACTCGAGAGCTAGTAATTTAATAGGTGCCCTAAGTACTGTTACCGGCACTCATTAATAGGGTTGCCTCTTATGACAAATGCTATTAAATAATTTTGTTTTTGTCGTTTAATGTTGTGAATTATTCGTTTGCAAGCCAGTGATACAAATCTCAGTTTGATGCTCGTAGTCTATTATCTAGATACTTGAGTTATCTTTGACTATTCTTCGTATTTAAATATAATAAATTTCCAAGTAAAACTGATCTCCAACATCTGTTCAGGTTGACTGGTAGAGAATGTCTTAGGCATTTATTTAATGTAAATTATGGGCGAAGAAGTGGGTAGAGAGACAGTCTGCTCCCACCTCAGATTTTTTTATAACAAAAGTAGATATAATTAACATATATTTAATGTACTTTTAGTAGTCATTTCTTATTAAATAAATTTTCTATTAAAAATATTGCAAAAGTTTAAATGTTGTGTCTTGGGGTCCAGCCCTGGGGTGTCTGGTGAATTGGTGATAATTTGTTCAAAAAACAACTAGCAGAAAGAACAGGAATGTTGACTAAATTTGTTTGTCTGGCCGTCAGGTAGATTATTAAACAAGTATTATTAAATTTTTTGCCTAATTAATAAATTACGATATGTTGAGTAGAAATGTAGCATGCCGTCACAACTTTGTACGTTTTATACATAGATGTGACTTAGCGAGCCTCGCCCCTTAACTTTAATGTCTATAGTCTATGCTATTCATTATTCAATTAAAAAAAAATACGTATCTAATATTTTTCTATTATCTGCCTGACGGATGAAATAAAATTGCATTTTTTATACCCAGTCATCTTCCCTACTATTTTTGGTAACCCTATTTACTTTTACATTAGGTCACTACACAAACCGGATCGGAACACACTTTTTAATGTAGATGATGCATTAATTAATATTATGTAATATATTTAATAGTTTTTGTAATAAACCAATTTTTTTACTATTAGGAATAATTAATTAAGAAATTGGTTTCAGCCACAATATATCTGATGGACTTTTGTAACTTTAATAGTTTTTTAATATCGTTTACGATTCTAAAGTATGTATTGTTTTACTTTAGGATTTTATTAGATTTATGTAGCAACTAGTGGCTGCCAGCGACTTCGTCCGCGTTTTCCATTTTTTCTTCGCTCCCAATAGTTGCAGCATGATGTTATATAGCCTAAAGCCTTCCTCAATAAATGGTCTATTCAACACAAAAATATTTTTCTAATTCGTACCAGTAGTTCCTGAGATTAGCGCGTTCAAACAAACAAACTCTTCAGCTTTATAATATTAGTATAGATGAAATACTGGCCAGAACAATCCTTCTAGCATGATTCAGTATTCACGCGCGATGGCTTATTATTAGCGTATTTCATGTATAACTTTGGTGTTTCTATACCGATTTCTATGATTCTTTTTTATGGAATACTTAATACTGTTAACTTTTTTAATTAGGGATGACTGAGAGTGTTATAAACGTAAGAGTAGACAATAGACAAATACAATCAGAAAGCTTCGAACTGCTAAGCTATCGGGAGTTACACGTGTTATTGTGAGTCAACCATAAAAGATAGACATATGCTGTCGTGGGATATTTTTTATATAATTTTAAGGAGAACATTTCCGTCATACATGATTTCTGGGTAGCTTTAACCATTAAGGTTGCACACGCGACGGAAGCTTAAAAAATGGAGTAACTTCTCCCGTTTTCCCAACATTTCCCTTCACTGCTCTGCTCCTATTGATTGTAGCGTGATGAAAAGTATACTATAACCAGCTCAGGAGTATGAAAAATAATTGTACCAAGTTTCGTTAAAATCCGTCGAGTAGTTTTTGTTTCTATAACGGTTATACAGACAGACAGACAAAAATTTTACTGATTGCATTTTTGGCATCAGTATCGATCCCTAATCACCCCCTGATAGTTATTTTGGAAATATATTTCATGTACAGAATTGACCTCTCTACAGATTTATTATAAGTATAGATAGATAAATTTATGTACCACAGTAATAACCAATAAATGTTTCGATTGCATTGACTCTTCTAACCAAGAAGTTTGGATACATTATATTTTTCTTTACTTTGTTTATAACCGATATTAAAAAGGGGCTTCAATTCAATTGATTCATTTATTTATATTAATTATACTAAACAAAAACCATTAAACTTCATGCTGTTTGGCTGTTTTTGGAAAATGTTGGGAACAATATTTTCTGTCACCAAAGTTATGTTACATTTCTTCTTTTATTAATGGCTGCTAATGTCAAGTGAATAAATTAATTTCTACATGTAAAATGAAATGTGCACGTGTGTGACGCGACTATTATACTCGTATACAATATTACATTTGTTTGTTACAATTTTTTATACAAAAAATGGATTAAACCCTCAAGAAGAACTTCAGAATAAGGACTCTGAAGGGAGAACCAAGCAAGACTTATAGAGTAAGTAAGCTTTTTTATTATTGTAATAATGCTATTATCAGTGTATTGTCTTGTAAGCTGTCCTTAAATAAATAAATACCCAAAGGGTATTTAAACACTACATGAAACTACCGTTTACGCAAGACTCTTTTCTGGTGCAGGCGTCATATATTTTTATCTAGGTGGTAATATGTCGAGACGATAGCCGTTTACCATGAAGGGGCTCGGCTTAGTTATAGCAACACAGCTTTTTCTCCGAGGAGCAATCAAGCCACATCTCGAGCTGAAAATATTGAAAAACCGAGAAAAATATAACACTTAAAAAAATTAAAATAGGACAAAATTTTGCTAAATACCATTCGGGCGAAGCCGATGGCATAAATATCTAGTCTGTTTTGTTTGATTATTTATGGCTCTATGGTTACAACGCCATTGTCAAATATATATTTATTTCAGTTGCTGAGAATAAGGATTTTTTAATCGTAAAATTCAACAATAAAATATTCTGGACTAATTTAACACTATTTAACAGACAAAATACTTTCCAGTAAGTAATAAAATATTATCATGATAATCAAAATATTTAATTCATAAAACCTTTCAGTTACATTTAATAAGCCGAGAATTCCCATTGTCTCACCACTCCATAAGGGCGAATGGCTCGGAACTTCCCGATAGCATAAAAATAACTTAGAATGTTGATTTATTTCATTACTGAAATTAGTTTGTTTAATATATCAATAAGTAGGCATACCAAATATACATAATTGGTTTATAATCCTATTTTTTCAGATTAAGAGTATAATTTGCTTTAATTATAGGTATAGACAAGCATATAATCTGAAGGTCGGACTATACGGCGAATGCAATAACGTCTCCCAGCCAAACTCTCTTAATTTTTGCTAAGTGACAAAGGATGTGTGAGGTCTAGCGTTATCGTGATGAAAAACTACACCCCTTCTATTTATTGATTCTAGCCACTTTCTCTTAACTTCTTGCTTTAATCTCATCAGTTGTTCGTAGTAGAGTTCAGAATCGATGGTCCTGCCTAATCTTAACAGCTCATAATTAATAATGCCCCTCCGATGCCACCATACACACAGCATCACCTTGTTGCGAGTTAACCCGGGTTTCGCCACAGTCTGTGAAGCCTGACCGACCCTTGACTAGGTATGACCTTTTTCGAACATTCTTGTCGTAGGTGATCCATTTTTCCACCAGTTATCAGTTTCTTCAAAAATGCTTCGGTTTTACTATACCGTAATAAAGAATTACAAATGAGTACACGGTTCATTAGGTATCTTTCAGTGAGCTCGCGAGGTACCCAAAAATCCAACTTTTTTGTGTTTCAAGCTTTGTTTCAAATGCGTCAAAACTGTTTTGTGGTCGATCTCCAGTTCTTCAGCTACGTCGTAACTTCTGAAATGCTGATTTTGCTCCACTTTTCCAAAAATGGCATCCATTTTATCCGTCCCAGGGCGACCGGCGCATCTTTGACTTGCAGACACTGCACTAAGTCCATAAACGTCACAATTTTTTTTTGCGACAAGCGTTACATTTTTACCTTTTTTGTAATAAAATTTTCAAATGTATCGAATCTCTTCATTAGATCTACTCTTTTTGACAGAAAGAAAAACAAATGAAAATCCTCCATTTCCCTAATTTGCATTCGTAGTTATCTTCTTTAAAATTTAATTATTTTTAATGATATCGAAACCATTTTATTACAAGTTTATGCACACTATATGCGAAAAGACTTTTCTCCAACTCAATAATTGGTATGCCATCTTAAAATTGTATTTACAAAAAAACAGCCTATAAGATAATTATAAGATGCTTTGACGTTTGATCAGTTTCGCGCCAATACACTTCCGAGTTAATTATATCAATTGAATACTAAAATGTGTCTTTCAGTAGGTATTTGGCCAGCAAGAGTATGCAATTGGGTAGCAAAAACATTAACTTCGCGGCACTACTTCATGTATCATAAAACTATGCATGCATTGTGAAATTGGGCGTTTACACTATACGAAATTGATGTAATGAAACTAATTTCATGCCAGTAATTTCGTAATGTAAATTCGGCCTTAGCGTGGCTTTAGCCGACTGTTACTTTTACTATTTCCCTAGCCTGCTGACACTGAAAACACTGTATGACACTGATATTGATACAAATTTATTTCTGAATGGTAATTGTAATTTAAACATCGGGATTTTCATAAAAAATAGATGAAAACGACGATATTATAAAAAAAAAAATAATAACTTTTTTATATAAAGACTAGCTTTCCGCCAGCGGCTAAGCCCACGTGGTCCTGTATTATACATACAAACTTTACTCTTAAATCAATCTGTATATTGATGAAAACCGTATCAAAATTCGTTGTGTAGTTTAACTGACTGAGGGAACGCATTTTTTTAATACTTTGTATAGATTTACAAAACAATAAAAGAGGTTTCATGAAAGTCCATTAAATATTGGTTATGTTTACATAGTTATTTGAGGTTCATAGTTTCTTTCTTATTTTAAGCCTTCGCATTCCAATATTTATGTGTATTAAGTGGCATTTTGGTAATGATTGATATTGTCTCGTTAATTCTATAATAAACTTGTTTATAAAAATGCATCAAATTGATGTGATTTATGGATTAGATTTTAGATAATGATAAAAAGTGCTTAACGATCTAATAAAGATGAAATACCTAATTTCAAGACTGGCTTTATCTGGTATGTGCCGAGCACGTGGTAAAAATATTTTTAGTTTCATTAAGGAAGTCTTAACTATGTGACGATGATATGGTGAAAATCGTGATGTTTTCTATACATTACTGCTTACTTGAACAACACCTGCCGAACTATTTGCCACCAACCAGAACTGTACATTAAAATAGTATTGTTCGTTATTTCGTTTTTAATCAGTGGGTAACTTTACGTAATACTGTATAGGTCATCCACAACGCAAGAACCGGCTTCAGTTCGCAACAAGATTTCTCAGGGAACGTTCGTCTTATTTTTTTTTTAATTTCAGACGAAATAAATTGTATTCCTTACGCAATTAAAAAAAACAGTGAAATGGAACGCGCGAATGGCATAGAGCCACAAACAAGTGAAACTAGGCGGGAAAATGACAGCAAAAGTAATTCAAAAATGGTGGCCAATGTGAAGAAAAGTCGAAGTTTTATGGAATTGTGTATAAGTAGTTCTAGCACAGTAAAAAGCTTAGGGAGGAACGAGAGGAGAGTACTTGTTTTGTACACAGGTGGTACTATAGGGATGGTGAAAAATCGAGAAGGAGGTTAGTATGTAATGTTTCTCCAGCTTTATTTAAACTAGTATATTTTGTATTTCGTATATTGCAATCCGTTTAGTGTTTTTATTAAGAAAGTTGGGTTGGTTGGATTTAATTTTTTATAAAAATAATTCATTTCTAATATTCGATACAATGATAAACTTACTCATGGAAAATTAAAAAAAGATAAACTATCAAAATAAGTAATTGTGTAGTAAATAATAACTGGTTTTAAGGGTTCCGTACCCAAAAGAAAATAGGGGGCCCTCTATTACTAAGATTTCGCTGTCCGTTTGTCTGCCACCAGGCTGTCTCTCATGCATGATTCGTGATAGCTACACAGTTAAAATTTTCACATATGATATATTGTATTTTTGTGGTCGCTATAAAAACAAACACCTAAAAACTAATGATATTAATATCTCTAGATATTATAAATACATACCAAAAATGTGAAGCCACTAAAAATACGTTTTTGAAAATACGTAGAATTGTGCTTTCGTTTGTTGTTTCATGAACTTCGACAAATGTTTTTGTCTTAAACACTGACTTAGTCGAAAAGTAAAGGGAAAAGGGGAAGATAACAAAAAATGATAAAAGTTGAAGTTATTTCTTTATAAATTAAATAAGAGTTTTATAATAAATAACAAATTAAATAAATTTAGTCTGCTCTTTGTTGTCCCACTCCGATTGTAGTAGCCGATTCTAAAGTGCTTCAGGTATATAAATTAATTTTTCTTTTGATTATTATAAATAATAAATACTATTGAAGATTATAAATTTAAGTTAATTTATTGTTATCTCTTACAACTGCTGGTGAGGTTTTCAGATGAAGAATTTCTGTTCGTAACCGTACTCATAGTTGCTGTTCAAAAAGATGTTGAAAACTATAGACTGTATGTAGATTAAGAGACAATAAGTTCAAAACTAGTTTAAAATAGGCCAGTCAGCGAAACAATTTAATAAAGATGATGGCATTATGTTTGAAGTTTACGTTCAAAATGCTATATTGATATTAAGGTTTCAAAACAATGCTCATAAATTTTCTTATTAACGACACGTTAGTTCAGGCCCGTCTTAAGCTCATAAGCCCCCCCCCCCCTCATTGCAGGGAATTTCCCGAAGATCATCGGTGCGGTACCCCCAACGGCGCCCGGGTGCGTTGCACTATGGGTAAAGACGGGCCTGCGTTAATTAGATAAATAATTTATGAGATTTATTTTTATTAGTAAATTGACAAATTATCTTACGTTATTGTAATAACTGTACTTATTACTTATCTGCTGAATGTTATCTTTTTATGCCCGCGTCATTTTATTACTTACATGAGATTTGTTTAACAATTTCTTAAACGTACCTATAGTTGTGGATATTATGCGTATCCAAATTGATTGATAAGTCTTTTAACGTATAAAAACAATATTATTTCCACTGTGTCTCTTATATAACGAAACCGCGTAAGTCGAAAGTGATTTTTTTTAATGCCGGATAGATCTTGTATAACGCATTGTTGTATATTTCGGTAATTCAGGAAAAATCTGATTAATAGCACCGAAGTTATTAGATCCGTGGTTGTTAATCTCGCGCCAATAATTTGGTCCCTCAATTGAAAGATCTGTCGTCCTTATAATTTTATACGGTCATAATGGTCGCGATATGAACTAGTTGAAGCACTTCATCCGCGTCGGATGCGTTTCTGGTGCTGATCATGAGCATAGTAAAACATGATGAATTGACTGACAGACAGAGGGTAGACAGTGTCAAATATACAAAAATTGACCAATCATGCCAAGCTCTTTGAACAGTCTGCTGCCGCTCAATTTTAGAGCTTATAAAATAAAATATTAATTTTCAGAGTACCTAGTTATAAAATATACCTACTTAGTTATTTTAAACTATATCATATTTCTAACTGATTTACTTTAAACTCATTCACGAATGTACTTTGTCGTTTCAAAAATATTTTGTAAAAGATATCCGTTTTAGTTTCTACTGAAAAGATGCCTAATATTTGGTTTTATTGATATTTGTAAGCAAGTAGATACTAGCCAGATGGCTAAGATTGGAATTTCTTAATGAAAGTTTTTCAAACTATATCTTTGACCATATGACATAAAAGTGCTTATTGTAAGAATCGCAATAAACAAGAAAATCATCATGAAAAGGGCAAAATTTACGATCGTTCCTCTCATCTCCATGTCTAGCCTAAAACTTATGACATAATATATATAATATAAAAAAACATCTCTGGTTTTTTAATAGTTCCCTTAGTTTTTCTGATATTTAATTATTTCGTCTTATTTTTAACAGAATTAAAAATCGAAAAAGAGGAGGTTCTATGTTGGATGGTTATGTATATTTATGTATGTTTTTTATATATATGTATTAACAATCATACATAAAAAATTGTCACCGATCACCGATTTCTCCGCGAATTGTGGACCGATTACAATTTTTTTTTTCCAAAGCTTACGAGCCACTGTCCTGCCACTATGCTATATCTCGTGAACTACTATACTTAGAATATTGAAATTTCACATATGATGTATTTCTGTTGCCGCTATAACAACAAATACTAAAAATCGAATTTTGGTTTACCTTTTTAATGGATAATGGTGCGGATCACTTCGTGCGCGAGTTTTTTTTAAAGTTTATTAGCTGTTTCCCGTATAAATTATAGCTTTTAGCATCCGCGTTGGATATAGCTTCCCGTAGGTGAAAGAATTTTCATGGTCGGTTCAGTATTATGGAAGATGACCTTTACAAAGAATACAATTAGGAACTATACCTCTTTATAATATTAGTTTACATTTCTACTCGCCATTAAACTATTAACTACAGGAAATATTGATAATTTCTGGCCTCAGGTTAGGATTGAAAAATTTTACAATAATTGAAATTTTGAGAGTTAAATTATAAAAAAAAAAATACGTAGTACGTTTGTGTCTCTATCAATCTCACTGACTGGTCCGTTGGTTTCGTCTCTTTTTATTATCTATTTGTTTTTATGTGCAGTCTGAAATATAATGATGAAATACAGTAGTTATAAAGACAAGTGTATAATGGTTATTTATCAAACGATAAGAACCATAACATACACATTCTTATCGGTAAAACACTTTATACTTATCGAAAAAACATCTAGTTTACGCTAATTTCTTGTTGTAATATAAATTCTACAACGTAAAACTAGGATTTTTATGTTTATATGTACAGTTGTGTTCAAAACAATTGATGTTAATTTTGTACCTATATTTATATAAGTCCACATTAAGGTGACCTCACATCTAACTCTAACTCACTTACACACAGGTTAATACGCAATAATGTTCATTATTATTTATTATCAGTGGTCGGAATTAGGTAGAGTTATTCATGTACTTACACTGATTTCATACAGCGAAAGAATAAAGTGGATATGCCTCAAATCCCGAGATTAATTTTAAAGAGCAGAAAAAATCCGTGATTTTTTAAATAAAAAGTTATTTACTTTTACACAATTTAAACTACTGCACGCACGACGTTGCCAAATTTACGTCAATGAAAGAAAGAAATAAAGAAAGAAGAAATAAAGAAATCCCGGGAAGGTCCACATTAATATCAACATTTCGATGCAAGTACATAAATAACTCTACCTAATTCCGACCTCTGTTTATTATACAACCTTTTAATTTATTATATTTGATCAATTTTGCATTCATAATGCTATACTGATAAATATCTTCAATGAAAATAAGGAAGACCATTCGCTCGGATTGCGAAAGGTTATGAGTACATATCGTTGCGTATGTATGCAGAAAACTTACACTCCTGTGGCAACAGACGAACTGACGGTTGAATGGCAGAATCTCAGTATTAGGGTTCAGTTGTTCCCTCTGGGTACGGAATCTTAAAGATCATCTCGGAATGCCAATTGGAAAATCCGCTATCGGTTTTGTAAATTCTTGAATTACATCGGATGTGTTTTTTTTTCAGTTTTAATACCTCAAAAAGGAGCATTCGAGAATCTCATTAGAGGATACCCACAACTCCACGATACCGCTTTTTGGAGGCAGAGGCTCAGCGAATCTGGCTTCCAGACTTCCTACCTTGTACTACCAGGTTTATTTTTGAATTTATTTTGAAATTTAACTAAAATCAAGTGCAAAATAAAAAATTATCATAAAATCACAAGCAAAGTTTTGTAACAGACAGTCTCGGTATCACGATTTTTCAAACCGAGACGTAAAACTCATGAAGTTTTAGGTACATTGTAAGAAAAAAAAAATCTCAGACAAAAGATTTGTTGAAGTTAACAGGGAACAGGAAATACACAAAATCTTCGTAAAAATGATTACCTAATTTAGTTCGTATAATTTTATTCTTAATAGAAAATGCTTAAAAAACCCACTTTGTCCCCGGTACTGTGAGATGGGATCGAGGATCGTATAATTTTTCTTTATCCTTATATATTTAATTAATGAAGAGTCTTTCCAGTGTGTCTGTTTAAAGACGATAAAATGGTTATAATGCGACTTCCATCAATCAAGATATGGAAATGTACAAAATATATTATCGTTATCATTCTCTTTTCAATATTGGATTAATTTAATCATATAAAAAAAACGCAAGTGTGAATTTTTTTAAATAATTTTAGTACGTGATTGTACTAAACAGTGACGTAGGTTATGCTTCCTTATTAGCGACTCGTATATGAGATATGTACATAGCACCAAAGTAATGTGAACATGTGCATCAGTAATAATTTATATCGAAGGTTTTTAATGTATTTAAAATAACATTATTTAATTGGAATGCCTTCGAACGCTGCATTAGAGGTTCCAAGTGATGATAACCCCCTAGGACATATATCTATTTGCTTAACATTATTGATTTCCGCCGATTTCAGACAAGAGCATTTATCGGATGTTAGATAGTTATATTAGTTAATTATTGATATGATGTTTGCACCGTACGTCTGTCTGTCTGTTACTTATATATTTTCATAAAAATAGCGAATGTAATTCTATACATATTGCTATTTTTCTTCACTAGACTAGCAAGTTTATATACTTTTGGCATAATAAACAAACATTTTGTTTCTTTTTTTATTTAACTTTTAGTTAACTTTTTCTATTAACAAATTTATTTTTATGACGTATTAGTTGAAAAGCAGTGGGTAATTATTTTCAATATATGCAATGACAGCACTCGTTTCCGAACTACTGAAGATTTGTCAGTATTTTTTTGTATTATGCCTTATAATGCGAATATTGTTTTTTTTTCGCTCATGAATATGCAATAGTCAAAAGATAGAAAAAGATTAACTGTTGAGTCAATAAAAGCAATATTGCTTTGCTCACGGGATATAATTTCAACCATTTGCCATGTATCGAATTTCACAGTGAAATTTCTTTAAAAATAAACTTTTTGAATGCTGTTGTTAGTGGAAAAAGTATAATGTGCAAAAAAAAAAAAATTTAATAATGAGTTTAATTGATATACTGAGTTTTATTTATAGCATATAATCGGGTTTTTACATAAATCAAGATTTTTTATTGCTTGTAACTGGTTATTCGATTTCAAGCCCTATGCGCCATCTATCAATTTTTACTATATAGGGAGGGTGTATTACACCGGTATAACCGTACGTTCAGTTCTACGCATTTACTTTTTAAATGACACCAAACAATGTTTGGATTCGAGTTATTTTTATCTAAATATTCATTGCGTTGATAATTGAACACTTTCTTTTTGTAAATATGTATGTTTTAGGCAAAGAATGTTTTGTGATATTTATAAAATGTAAGAAATATTCTTTTTATAAAGTATTTTATCAGAAAAAGTATTTAAAAGATACTAAGATACTTAACAAAAGTATTTAAATACAAGATACAAAATACTTGCTAAAAAAAGTATTTTAGATACAAGATGAAAATACGTATTTTGTATCTTGTATCTGTATTTCAAATACTTGTATCTAAGATAAGTCACATCTCTGCGTACGATGCACGTAAGGGGGCGTCCATAAATTACGTGAGATGTTTAAGGGGGTCGAGTCAAATCTCATCTGATCTTACGTTTGAGAGAGAGAGGGGGGTCTCGGCAAATATCACGCAATTTTTTTTATACATCTACTGAATGTCAAACCACCTTAATTGTAGGGTTCGAACGAAATTCGAACGATACTTTCGATACCGAGTACTTAGGTATCGATACTTTCAAAAGCGGTATTGAGTATTCTTGGCAAACAGTATATACTATATAATATAGGCGTTGCATTTGGCGTTTTAACTTAAAGTCTTTTCATTTCCCTAGTATATATATATATATATATTTACTCCTTGGTTTTCATTTATATACTTTTACTTTTTAATTTGGCTTCCATAAAATAATCTATGATTGAATTTGAAAATTCCCACATTTTGAAAAATCTCACGTGAGATTGGGGGATGGGGGAGGGGGTTGTGTGGTGTAATGCTAATGAGTTAGTTAATAAACGTCGCTTATCGTGAACGAACGTATTTTATTTAATTACTATTGTGATAAATTGATAATACATATTATTTTGGTAATGACATGATTTATGTAAATGTCATTACTTATGATAACAAGCTGATAAGTTTCTTTCGCTTGTTCTTCTTGTCAGCTAAAAGACGTCCTGAACAAGTGGTAGGGGAAAAAAGTTTTTTTTGGACGATTCAAAAGTGCTTGTAATAGCCTACTTGAATAAAGATATTTTCATTTCATTTCAATTAAACTCGATCCGAATATCAGATGGCGACCCTGCCAAGCGGGCCATAGGAGTGTAAATAATATACGGGACGCGAGCGCACGCGCGCCGCGCGCCGGGCGGCGGCGTGCGCCGCGCAATGCCGATGCCGGGCCGAGCGCCCTAATTTGAAATAAAAATTGAACAATAAATCTATATATATAAAAATGAATCGCAAAATGTGTTGGTAAGCGCATAACTCAACAACGCCTCGAACAATTTGGCCAAATCTTTTTTTAAAATGTTCGTTGAAGTTCAAGGATGGTTTTTACGGCGAGAAAAATTAGAATTATTGCTGGAAAAACCCTAAAAATAGCCCTTTTCTTTTTCCCATACAAATGATTTGTAACTAAAACGTAGTCAATTTGAGCTTTATTGCTATGGTATAAAGTTCATATTAAATTACAAGCACTCACTGTTGTCTAAGCAATGTAGGTGTGTTCCTAACGTCAAAGATCATATCTATCAAAACAATGTGCGTGTGTGCGTTGGAGCACAGAATACATAGTTGGAGGAGTTTAATGTCGTGTTCCGAAACTCGCGTTTCTTTTGTATTAGTTTCGGCACGCGAGATAAAATGCATCAGTTTCCACGTCATTACATCAGTCAAACAAAAATCGCGTTACCAACAGTGTTTTATTATTTTTAATATCCAAATTTTAAATCAATAAAACAATTCGTACGGCTTAAAAGGATTTGACTTCAAGTCATATCAAATTTAAAAAAAAAAAAGTTGTCTGTGACCTAATCTACTGAGTTTGCTTTTGTCAACTGATACACGAAACAAATTCGTATATCGTGTTTTGTGCAGAGTGTTTACTTAGTTAGTGTTTGTTTAGTTCGTGATTAGTGAAAAAATAATTGTAATAATTGTGTAATATGTTTTATTTAATTATTTTTTATTCACAACGCCCTATCACCAGGGTGTCGGTTCTGTTCAGGAGAATTTTTTTAAATACGTAGGCAAAAAAACTGCCACATTACAAATCTTTTTGACAGGACGAAGTCTGTCGGGTCAGCTAGTATTTCATAAAAGTGTTATATAGATATGAACTATACAGTGAAACAAAACTATGTGAACAATGTACTATAAAATAATATATATATTATAATTAATTTAAACACATACATTCGTCCCCGACACTATTATTAAATAAATAAGCTATAAAATATGTTAGTGATATATAACGTTATGTAAATAATAACGAACTATAAAAATGGGTGTGTTCGAGATAACCCCCGATACGAATTACGCAAAACAAGAAGTGAAGAAATTTAGTGATTCTTGGTATTTTATTATTGTACGGAGTGATCGCAATATGCAGAATTTTATATAGAAGACATATAAGGAAGAATTTTATATTAGCCTGATACAAATAGCAACTTCCAGTATGGAGATCAAACATTAAAACATAACAGCTGTTTTTTTTTTATTATGAAGGTATCATATATTTCCTTTTTAAAATATGAATTAATCCATCGACATTTTCTTTCGGATTATTAGTAAAAAAAATAATATTCCTTTAATTTCTCAATGGCATGATAAGCAAAATACATATAAAGTGACTTCTACGTATTTTTACGTTGTTACTTATGTTACTTCCATGAAATACATAAATTCTCCTAATATTATATTTGGAAACTCATATTTTTATAGAAACACGGACAATATATATTTAAAAAATATTTGTAAAAAAATCAATAATATTAACAATGAAATACGACTTCAATCGATATTACTATATTGCGTTAAGTATATTTTGTTTTGAATCCAATGAAAATTTCCATGGGAATATTGCATACCAACAGCCTTGATAATTATTTATGAAGCAAAAATATAACACGCTATATATGCAGCAGACTTTTGAGTCAAACACGTATTCTACTAAATATCATTAAAATCCACTCAGAAATACTTTAAATAAAAGTTTTATCATATTAAACTACTACAAAGGGCTTGCGGAGAAAGCGCGGGGTGCGGAACGTAAGGTATGGCATGATCCAGAATGCTTAGTGTAAGTTTTTTTGATGTTTACGTTCACTGTCGATCGTGAGCGCGTTAAGATTTTAGTATAGAATCCGGTACAGCGCCTCTAGCGGTAACTACCAAGAAGTATAAATCTCCATACAAATTCTTAACGCGCTCACTAGGAACGCGTTAGCGTAAAACTTACACTTACCACTCTGGCATAATAGGTGTCTCGTAATGTTGCCAGTTATATTAAGCTTATGACAAAAAAATGATTTTGCAATAAGCCAACCTTAATACCTCATTTTCTTATTTTGGTAAACAAGAAAGCTGATGTCTTTCTTTACACTACCAGGAGCCTTAATGCCACAGCTGTAAAGATAGTTAATGAATTATAACTACAGATAATTAATTTTTTAAATAAAATATACTGGATTAAAATATATCAATATCTTGTCGGTGTAAAGTATCTTGCTGTCGAAATTGCACCTGTAAAAAATGTGGTATGCAATGTACAGATTTGTGCACTTACTGCGTAGGAAGAGATTGTCATGGAACATTAAGAGCCATATGACAAATTTTCACTCTGTGAGATTAGGTATTTTGAAGCGTTCCGAGTTCTCGACAACTTGTTCAAGGTCACGAGTCCACAATACTGTGTTGAAACTACGACCAAGCTATTTTGATACTTTTCCCAATTTTTGTATTTTTTTTAGTATTTCTATGGTGAGATTCATTATCGATTCCCGAATATTTAAACACGACTGCTCTCGAAAAGGAGTCTATTGTTTTTAGAATTAATGTATGTATGTGAGTTTTTTATTGCACCATAACTTTTGAAAGATATAACGGATATGAATGTATAGGGTATCATTAGAAACATTATCCTAAGTTCCTATGATGGCGACCATCTTGGATTTGTAATTTGTCATAGTGTACCTATAGTATTCTATTTGATATCCGTATTGAGGGAGTCATGACAAAATATGTAGGTAATCCAACATTTTGTGGCGGCGGCCATCTTGTATATAAAATTTTGTCATAGTATACGGTCAAGCCCTTTTGTTTGATATCCGTATTGATGGAGTCGTGACAAAATAGTAGATAATCAACCTTTTTGGTGACCATCGTGGATTTGAAATTTGTCATAGTTTTATATTCTACTACTCAAGCCCTTTATTTGAAATCCGTATTAAGGGGGTCGTGACAAAAAATGTAGATACATCCGAACGATAATTATAAGTAGGTAATCCAACATTTTGTGGCGGCGGCCATCTTGGATTTGAAATTTGTCATAGTGTTCAGTATTCTACTACTCAAGCCCTCTTATTTGATACCCATATTGATGGAATCGTTATAAATCCGACATTTTGTGGCGGCGGCCATCTAGGATCGATTTTCATCAAATAAATTTGACATAGTGAAGAACAATCCCGACTAATACACCTTTCAAACAAAAAAAAAACAAAATCAAAATCGGTTCATCCGTTCGGGAGCTATGATGCCACAAAAAGACACACACAGACAAACACACACGTCAAACATATAGCACCGCATCG
This sequence comes from Diatraea saccharalis, assembly GCA_918026875.4. Classification (NCBI taxonomy): domain Eukaryota; kingdom Metazoa; phylum Arthropoda; class Insecta; order Lepidoptera; family Crambidae; genus Diatraea; species Diatraea saccharalis. The sequence goes on from OU893333.1 coordinate 30,863,026, forward strand.
TTTTTGCGTCGGGGATTAAAAATATATTGAATTTAGAAAAAGTTGTTTGATATGCGGATCTCCGATAAATTTGATATCGGTCGAATTGCATCGAGCCATAAGTCTAAGTTAATCCTTATTACGTAAGTCAACTTCTAGTGAAAGTCCCTTCAAAATCGGCCAAGCCGTTTCAGAGATTAGCCAGAACTAACAGACAGACAGATAAAAAATATTATTTTTGTATATGTACCATGTATACACACAAATGTATTTAGTGAAAAGCGGTTATTTTAATATTACAAATATGCACTCCAATTTTTATGTACTAGTATAAGTGTATTGGAGAAGAAGTACCGTGCCCGGGCACACTCCCAAGGACTGGAAATTTTGTTGGAAGCATTGCCGGCAACGCTCCCAAAGTGGGAATTTACTGGGATTATTGGATAAATTTTTCGAGTTTTCAAAATATTTCGTTTGAATTTGAATTACTTTATGGTTACCTGTGTACTGGATACGAAAGTTGACATTTTTATATCATAATAACGAATATTCCCAGGATACTGGCAATGTTCCCGGCAAAATTCCCAGTAATATTTCCAGTTTATTGCCGGCAAAGTTCCCAAGAAACATCTAAACGATGGGTATCTGTTTAGTGTAGAATATCTTACGATATTAAATGCAAAGATACGTATTAATATCAAAGGTAGATAATTAAAACAGTTTAAGAGAAAATTAATTATTTTTCAATATCAACATATGAAAATAATAACTAAAATAGCGTTTCCGTAAACAAATTATAAAATTAAAATAAACAAACCAACTTTTTATTAATGTTTTTTATGCATAATTAATATATACTAGGTACCTATATACTAATATTGTAAAGATGTAAAGTCTCTAAGTTTGTTTGTAAGGGCGAGGGGGGGGGGGGGTTATCTTTGCACATTCTGATTCGAGCATTAAAATTCTTTCACCTACGAGAAGCTACACCGTATGTGGGTGACATAGGCTATAATTTCCACGGGCGATGTTGCAGGAACACAGTAAGTAATATATACATTTATACAGTGGTCTAATGAAATCATAAAACATCAATAATTTTCCTTTGATTTAAATTGTTATTTACTTAAATACTAGTCTAAATTACTTTTTCCTGTTCTTTCCGTTGTTACTTTGTATCTTTTACGAGTATGAATATGCGAGAATGTGGAAAATGACCTCTCAACCGAAGCTGACGTAGCAGGTACTGGTAAAATTTTAATTGCTATTTGATCCAATAATGTATTTTCGTAAAAAGTCATCCACCACTATTTTGGATCGATTGTATTAGCAGCTTGCCAAATAATATTTTTTGCATATAGCCTATTTCGACATTTATATTCTGATAGTTCCTTTATCAATTAGCAGATTCATCGTTAGTAGTGGCCAAATTCATAATAGCATTACAGCCTTCTAAATAATCTTCTTCTCTAAATTGGAACCACGAGATTTTGGATCAAACAGCTGCAAAATGCAAATTATTCAAAGCATTCTGTTTTAGTTCAAGAAACTTGCCTCGGAGTTATGGTAAATTATCTTCTAATACACCCATTGCGTTTCTGCTATTTAAAAGCTCCTCGATATCTAATAACGCTCCATAAACTAAATGTATCGTTCAGTAATCTCCCTCAAGCTTAGAGATCCAGTGCACAATTGGCGTAAAAAATCTGACATGATTTTTAATCGTGGCCCATTTTGATTCATTTAAGATATTTTCTTTATAGTTATCCAGTTCCCGAATGTCAGTGATCACCATAGTCGGAAGTATAAGCGTTTAAAAAAAATCCAAACATTGTAAATAACTTCCCCATCTATGTAATTTTAACTGGTAATACGAGCGCTATATTTTTAGATTTATCCTCAGAGAGTTTTTTGAATTCTGATTTTAGAATATGTGATTTTGGATTTTTTGTAGAATTGCAAGATTCTGGTGTTCTCTTTTAAAACTTTATCCATATCCTCTTTTTTGTCGACGGAGCATTGTTTACATGCGTTTACAAATGATGCATAAATTTGGTTGCTTTCTTTAATGTAAAATTATCGCAACAAAAGCTACATTTATAAGATTTACGCCCGATTTCGTCTCTGTTTTCTTTGAGTCGCAAACAATGTACATACTAGCAAAACGGGAGCTGCAGTATTATGTTTGTTATAAAACGTTGAACTCGTCGTTGAGCGCAGCGCTGTCATAGCATAGAGATTCAGGCAAATAAAACTAAGCACAAAGGTAATAAAGTTTTATTTAATTTAATTTCTATGAGGTGACACCGCTGCGCTCGACGACGAGTTGAGGATGTTTTTAACATACAGATATTGTAGAAGGCGTTACGTATTGAAGTTAGAATCATAACGAGGCAGTGATTTAGTATGCTTATTCATCTATATAATACGACAAAAAGTCCTGGGAACTTTCGGCAATATTCCCAATGTGCCCGGAAAATTTCCGGGCATATTGGGAGTGGAAAATTTCCGGCAGTGGCAATATTCCCAGATGTACATCACTAATTGGGAGAAGAAGTACCTTGCTTAATTTGCATTTCTTTATATAAATATATATTTTAACTTTCTTTTACAAATATACCTAGGGGTCTTTCGACCCATGCTGAAAATAACATAATAAATAAATGTGTATTAGAAATAATTCAACAAGCTATATAAATTCCATATAAATCGAACTTCGTGACCAAAGTTGGAAGTCCCACTATACTGCTCTATTAACGCTCGCTCAAACGTATTTAGATCGAAAATGGCGCGAAGTAATGCGACACAAGTCTAACGTTGAGGAGCGCTCGCGCGGTAATGAGCTCAGACGGTTTTTTTTTTTTTTTTGGTTTCTCAACCTTAAGGGCTCGGAACCACCTTCCCATCAACGGAGGAAGGAGGCGGTGAATCCTTCATTGGATACCAACACAGCCGGCTGTGAGGGTTATGTCAGACTCCTACTGACTAAACACCGCCTTGGACTACTGGTTACATACCCGGAGGCAACGAACCTTCAACCGGAGCGACCGCCCCCCCTCAAGGGGGGGGGGCGGCGCAGACGTCCCTAAACACTTACATGAATAGTGACGTCGAGATGTTAGCCGTTAACCCCGGGGGGGCTCGGCACATCGGATTGAGGTACGTACAGCTGACTCCCTGAAGGGGAACGATCAGCCGGATCGGACGAGGGTGTGACCTGAAGGGTCGGCGTGTGGAGGGCAGGGAGGGGAGCATCGCATACCACCAGAAGGGTGCTATTAGATACCCGTAACAATTTGTGTGGCCTGCATCCTGAAGGGATGTCAGGTCGAGAGGGCAGAGAGGGTTGACCTGAAGGGTCAGTATGATGGGGGTGGATTGGCCTACTGGGTTTGGGAGACCTATCATGTTGTTAGTGCTTTGATAATGCACTTAGTAACGCTTCGTGTTCACACAGCGCCAGAAGGCGTTCCTGTGTGGACGAAGCGCGACGGAGCTTAGCCGCTAGGGTGGTGATTTCATCTATGTCGATTCCACGAATCAAGTTGAGGACTAGATTTATGTCATCGGCTATAGATGAAGGAACAGGAGCGGTTTTGGGAGGTGGGACGGAAGCCTTTGGTGAAGGCTTCGTCTGGGAGGGTTTCGGAGGGGGACCCCATACCGGTTGTGAAGCCGGTTTGGGGGCGGAGTGGTTCGCCTTTGGTAAGGCGGGGAAGTTCGCCGCAGTGGGCGGGGGGGGGGGGCTTTAGGCGCTTTGTTGACCACCGGGCCCTTAGCCCTCTTCTTAGAAGAGGGTTTGGGCTTCGGCGCTCGTGGGCAACCTTTATAGTTGGCAGTGTGGCCGATTTGGCCACACAATACACAGGCCGGAGGGGTGAGAGTGTCTCGGGTTCGAGAGCACTCCTTTGTAGGATGTGACTCGAGGCACTTTACGCACCTCGGAGTCGCGGAGCAGTTAGCCGCCGCATGCCCGTAAAGTTGGCATCGGTGGCACTGTCCCGGAGTACCGCGTCGGTGAGGGGGTTCTACTTTAACCCCAGTAAGGCCGCAGACCCTAAGGTCTTTAGTCTTAAAAATGTCACGAGCGTTCGGGACATTTGGGATGATGAGTAGAGCCAGTGGGAAAGGCCTGCCGGCTCTACTGTGCATCTTGTGTACGGATTCAACAGGGAATCCCTGTTCGTTTAGATCCTTATGGATCAGGTCGGTGGCGAGTTCGTACGGAACATTTCTCAGAACCGCACGAACTTTGCGCTCTTCTGGGAGAGCGTAGGTATGATAACCCACCTTGTGGTGGGTTAGGAGTCTAGTGAGGGCTTTATAGTCCTCACTAGTGGGTGTTTCCACCCGGATAGCTATACCCATGTTTTTGGCATGGGTGTAGTTGATCTTGTTTTGTGAGCAGAGATTCGAGACCTCTGCCCACCTTGATTTGTCCCGTATAAATACGGGAGGCGGAGGTTTGGGTTTACCCGGCTGCGGATTGCATTTATTATGCGGCCGCAGCGGGGTGAAGGAGGGAGTAATACTAGGAGTATTCTCCCGAGTGGCTTTCTTGCCGGTATTGCCTCTGGTAAGGTTTGGGCCGAGGGAGGTTTTCTCGGCGGTATTGCTTACCGAGGACACCCCGCCCGATGTGCGGGGCTTTGGAGCGACGTTTTCCGTGGAAGCGTCCGCACTTGCTCTGGGAGAGCGTGGCTTACGACGCTTCTTGCGGCTTCTAACCGTATGAAATGTGCCCGAGGATTCGTCGGAATCAGACGTCCTGAGAAGGTCGTCGTCCGACGGTGCAGAGGGGCAGGAGGGGGACCGCTGAGAAGCGGTCCTCTTTATGGATGTGCTTTCGCACTCCATGTCGGAGGTTGAGGGGAACGGACGAATGCCTGGGCGGCAGCCATGGTCAAGGTCAAGGCAATGACTCTTTGGTAGTCGCTATCAGGCACATGCGCCGTATTTCGTCGAATAGGGTTTATTTTTCTTTATTATGTCTGACATATCGGCAATGCAAACCGTTAGATGCAAAAGAGAGAGAGGAGTAGTTGTATTTCACTCGCACTTCTCTCCGTCACACCTACCTTGGTAGGTTAGAGGGAGATAGGGCGAGTGTGCAAAAGACCTACCCCGCGCCGGAGCGAGGGGGGAAAACGCGACGCGGAAAAGTGCGGCTATCCCTAATGGATATAGCGGCAAACCTTCACCCTTGGGACAAGGCCCAAGTGCACTGGGATCGGGTCTTCGGTGTTGCTAAAGCCTGAAGGGCCTTAGCGAGCGCACCGGGATCGCTCAGTTGGCTTAGTTGCCACCGTTAGGTATCCACCAACTCAAGAACTTGAGAATGAGTCAAGTCCTGTTGGTTTGTGTTTTGAAAAAAACAAAATCAGCAGGGCCTGCGCTCGGGGTGTGCAGACGGCACGAGAGTACTCACAGTTTGGGTAGGAGAGAGTCGTGTACGCGCACGGGGGCGCGCAACGAAAGCTGAGAGCGGAATGGCTCAGACGGCCGCTGCATCGTATTTTGTAGTGATTTTGCGTTTACACTTATCGTATTTATTGAAATAATATAATAAATTTATGCTTTAAAATTATAATATCTTTGTTCCTTATGAAATAGTCATTAATCTGGCATAAATTTTGTTAAATAATATTGTTGTGGCTAAGAGAAATTCAAAGTTAACTTCAAGCAATTTTTAATGTTTTTTGGTTTATAATATGATTGTTTTTCTAAATTTAATCAGTGCTATTTCAAAATTTCGACGCTACTGTTTACTTTACGACTTTATAAGAGATATCATTCTATTTCTTTTATTTCGTTTGTTAAGAACAGTAGCTCAATCCAGGAGCTCAAAAAAGTGTCTTTGCGCGTTTTATGAAAATCTTTCTCTGGTATTTTGGGTTTAATTAAAAAGATGAGCAAAATTTCCAAAAAGTTGGGCCACTTATTTCTATACCAAGAGTTATTCTTCACTATTCAACAAGTCAAAATTATGAATTTATTTTTGTTTCCGAGAAAAATCACACAGAAATCACAGTTGAGATGTAATATGGGTCTTAAACAATAATAACTATAATATTGACTCTTCGGATGATGAAGACGTATTATCTGAATAAAAAATGACCCACTTAAGTTAGTTTTCTAAGGCAAAATGTTTTCTCCAAGTATATTTTTTGGAATAAAAATGTAGGCATTTTCACTATCAAATACGGTTATAGTTTAATATTTTTAATGAAACCGTCTGTTTTTCGAATTTATTTAAATATAAATCAACTATGACACATAAAAATACACTAAAATAATTTTGCCTAAATCCAGCCCTGTTTTGAAAGCTACGTAGATTGCAATCAACTGTGACGTCCCGCCCAACTTTACTCAATGTAGGTAAGGAACTTAACAAATACAAAGATTATTTTTGTAACTAATTGATTATTTATTTATCAAGTAAGTACCTATTTAACAACACAGATATATAAATAGGTAATGGATACATCGCTCGAGCCTCGAACGCGCACACCACGAGCCATTTTTATTTATTTATCCATGACAAGCCAATCAATACTAGGCCGTATAGTCATAATCTTAAGGATTAAACTAGCTTACACGCTATTGCATGTTTTTCGAATTTTCTATTATTTGCTTAAAATTGTGTTGGATTAGGATACCAGTGCTTATAATTCGATATTTTTTTTAAAGTCTGCTATCAATATCCTCTGTTATTATTTTGCCGGTGCTTAAAAACAGGGTTGATCTTGAAACCCAACTACCGAAAAGGTTTTTGGTTAGATACAATATAATTCGCGATCGATGTTATTGTCCTAATACAAAACACTTATTACATAACTTATATATTTTTTTTCCATGATTTTAATATGACTAGAACAAAAAAAAAAATTTTTAATAAAAATCAGTATTTCCTGTAAATTTTTTAGTTGGATTTCAGTAATTTTCACTGTCGGTATATAAATAAAACCAAAATTTGTGAAAAAAGTCGTGTTAGTAATTTTGCGTGAAGGAAATGAAGGTTTTTTGACTTGATGTTTTTTTTATACCTTCCGTAGCTAAAATGAGATGGATTCTTAAATATAGTCTCTTGTAATTGGCTCACAAACTTGATTAAAAATATTCCAGGCTTATATCGAATTATTTCCGTTTTTCTCGTATTTGTATCAGGCTATATTGAGAAATCAGGTAGAAAAACTGACTCAAGAGTATAGTAGACTATAAAGCGATAATATAAAGCGACGATGAATATAAAGCAGCCGGGAGAAGTTCGTGTCCAGTAGAGCTGCTGGGAGCTGTTCCTGACCTGTAGAGCTGCCGGGAGTTGTTCGAATCTAGGATCGAGATATGTTCGAGATAAGGCGAGAGATAAAGTTTATTTAAAAGTGACGAAGTGAACTAATAACGGTATGTACTCAGTGAAATATAAGTTTTAGATGCAACGAGTCGGGAAGATGATTTCATAAAGCAGAGAAGATTCTATTAATTATATTAATATTGAGAATTTAATTTATAAAGATTATGTTATAATATTTCATATTAAAATGAATGTCATATGATATCGAGTAATATCCAAATAATGTGATCCGTAAACGGTTCCAGAAACGGCCACGCCACCTTTTATGCCGCATCTCTTCAAGGTGTGGTTACCGGCCTTTTATGTTACATAATAAAGTGGCACATATATATATAAAACAAATATCTATTTAATCAAAGACGACCTTGCCTAAGAGCATGTGTTGCAATATTTATTTTTTTTTACTTGTAAGTATATATTTTGCATGAAAAATGATTTAAATTTAATTTTAATCGTTTGTGTATAAACTAATGGAAGAATATGAAAAAGTATTAAGGACTATAGAATTTTTTTTTTAAGTCAAATAAGCTCAGATTTGAGAAAATTAGAAAATTACTATTACAACTTTGTTTTTATTTGATTGATTGATTTTGAAAATACAAATATAAAGCGAATAAATAAGTAGGGAAAAAGATAAAATAAAAATGGAAAACTTTAATTTGAAAACAGCTTCTAGTTTTATACCCGAGTTAGACGGAAAACAATATACAATTCATAAATTAATAGATACGTCAGAATTATATTTATCATGTATTGAAAAAGAACAAGAAAGTACTTTAATTAATTTTATTTTAAAAACAAGACTAGATAGAAATTCTAAAATTAAATTAAATAAAAAATATGGCTCATTGCAATTCTTAATATCAGATATTCGTAAATATTTAATAGTATCTAAAAATCCAACTTCTCTAATGACACAATTACAAAATACCACACAACGAGATGGTACGATCGCGCAGTTTGGAACTCGTCTCGAAAATTTATTCTACGAACTTACAATCTCACAGTCAAATTCTGATGAAGCATCAGAAAAAATTTTGAAGCCAATTAACGAAAAATTGGCAATAAGACAGTTCATTAACGGTTTACGTAGTAGACGTATTTCGACAATAATTTCGGCGCGAAACTATGATAATTTAAAAGACGCGATTCGTGACGCCATAGAAGAGGATGTTGAAGACAACATCCATCAAAGGAAATGTCAGAACATAGCTATGAACTATAGGGGTGACCATAGGGGTTCATACATACCTCATAAATCTACATACAGAGGTCAATATAGGAGACCATACAATAATTATCAGCAACGACATATAAACAGATATGCTGCATACACGCCGCCACAAAGATCACATTTTTCTGTTCCAAAATACAATGATAACACACATCGTTATCAAAATTATCGCGGTAATTCTAGAATCAATTTTCGTCAAAATATTATGAGAGGACAAAATAAAAATTATCAATCACATTTCGCGCAAAACTATAACACACAAAGCGATCATTTGACAAAAAACGGGAAAGTTTTCGTCCCTAAACTAAAAAATTATTATATTTGTAACACTAATTCTAGTTTTGTCATAAAATTATTTGTACATAACAAAATAAAAACATTTTTGATAGATACGGGTGCAAATCTTTCTTTAATAAAACAAGATACAATCAGATACCAAAATATTAATAAAAGTACGATTAACGTTTCTGGGATAGGAGGTAAAATCAGAACTTTAGGACAACAGTACATAAATTTATATTTTCCAAATACAAAAACATACATGATACAAAATTTTCATGTAGTAAATACACTACCAAAAGGTTTCCATGGTATTTTAGGTATTGATTTTATATATAAATATATTTCAAATATAAATTTCATTTCAAATACAATAACTTTTAATACAAAGAATGGGTTCCGCGAAATTAAAGTAAGCTCAAATAACCAAAGTGGCAATATTACAATACACAGTTCTTCGAACATAAACAACAGTAATCAAACTCTGCCACCCAAAATTAATAATTCAGCATATTATAACTACAATACAATAAACTCATCAACTATACAACCACGGTGCGAACAAATAATATCATATTCACTTCCACGTAATGCTTACAAAGAACAATGCGATCACGTATTATGTACTACTGAAATAAAGCCGGGTTTACATATCGCAAGTCAAATAGTCAGAGTAAAGAAAGGAAAAATTCAATTAGTAATTTTAAATACAACTGATAAACCATTGTCGATAGAAAACATTGATTTACATTTAGAACCATTAGATAACTACGTAATGTGCCATTTTGGCGAAACAAAAAATAATAATCCGCGATCAAGAAAACTTTTACAACAATTAAAATTAGATCATTTAAAGAATGAAGATAAAGAAACTATACAAAACATTTGCAATAAATATTCAGATATATTTCATTTAGAAGGAGACAAATTAACTTACACTAATGTAGGTACACAATCGATTACTCTAAAGCCTAATGCTCAACCGATACATTCTAAACCATACCGAATACCTTTCGCATTACGCAAAGAAGTAGATAAACAAATAAATGAAATGTTAGATCAAGGAATTATTGAGGAATCTTCGAGTGCATGGAATTCACCTATACTCTTAGTCAAAAAGAAACCTAATAAAAACGGTGAAAAAACATATCGATTGGTAATAGACCTTAGAGCTGTAAACGATTCAATACAAAATTTATCTTATCCTATTCCTAATATAACAGACATCATAGATTCACTATCAGGCGCAGTATATTTCACAAAAATTGATTTATCAAATAGCTTCTACCAATTACGGCTAGATGAAGACAGTAGAGACATAACTTCCTTCTCCGCAAACTCAAAACAATATAGAATGACACGATTACCCCAAGGTTTAAAGATAAGTCCGTCTGCATTTAGTAGAATAATGTCAATTGCTCTATCGGGACTCACTCCGGAAAAATGTTTTATTTACTGTGATGATATTGTTTGCTTTGGTCGAAATATAAAAAATCATAATAAAAATTTAATAGACGTTTTCGAAAGGCTCAGAAAAACAAATTTGAAATTAAACCCTCAGAAATGTGAATTTCTTAAAAGAGAAGTAATATATTTAGGCCACCTAGTAACAGAAAAGGGAGTTTTACCAGATCCTAATAAAACATCAGTAGTAAAAAATTATCCGCAACCTAAAAACGCTGACGAAGTTCGCAGATTTGTAGCATTTTGTAATTACTATCGTAAATTTATAAACAATTTCGCAACAATAACATTACCATTAAATCAATTATGCAGGAAACATGTAACTTTTAATTGGTCAAAAGAATGCCAAGATGCTTTCGTATTATTAAAACAAAAATTAACTCAACCTCCAGTTCTTGAATACCCTGACTTTAGCGAAAATAATAATTTTATTCTTCAAACAGACGCAAGTCAAGTCGCGATAGGTAGCGTTCTTATGAATAAAAATATGAAACCAATAGCTTACACAAGTCGCCCATTAAACAAAGCAGAACGAAATTATCCTACAATTCATAAAGAATTATTGAGCATAGTATGGAATGTAAAATATTTTAAACCTTATTTAATAGGAAAAAGATTTGAAATCCAAACAGACCATAGACCACTAATAAGTTTATTTAAAGTAAAAGATCCAGAGAGCAGATTATTAAAATTTAGATTACAAATTTGAAGAATTTGACTACAATATCGTTTATATAAAAGGATCGACAAACGTAATCGCAGACAGTTTAAGTAGAATAGTAGTAACTTCAGACGAATTAAAGAAAATGTCTAGCGAGGAAAATTGTAATGTGTTAACAAGAAAACAAAGAAGGAAATTAGAACGTAGGAAAAGCGGAAGTTCTCAAAGTAATTCTGATCGAAGGACGTCCGAAACATCAGAAATACTGCGAAAACCAAGCGATGATTTAGAAATACCGATAATATCAGAATTATTACGTAAACCTATAGATAGTGTCGATTTAATATTCGAAACTCGAAATAATATAAATAAGAAGTATACAAAATATGATAAAATAAAAAACGAAAAAAATGTTTTAATTTTCGTTCCTTGTAAGAATATATTAATTATAGATTTAAGTTTCAGACAGCATTTTACTCGAGCAGAATTTGCTGATCAGTTACAAGAATTTTGTGAAAAATTAAATATAAAAAGTATAAATATGATAAAAGAAGAAGATAAGTTAACGTTGATAACAGAACTAAAAAAGGAAATAAGTAGTAGAAGTACGTGGAAGGGCCCACGAATAAATATATTAAGTAAAGTTAAAAGAATTACAGATGAAAAAGAAAGACAAAAGATACTTAATGATTATCATTTATTACCAACTAGTGGACACGCAGGTATTAGGCGTATGATTAATAATATAAAACGAAAATATACATGGTGTAATTTAGATTTAGACGTAATTAAGTTTGTTACGACATGCAAAAAGTGTCAAGTTATGAAACATTCGAAAAACGTAAAACAGCCTTTAGAGATTACAACGACATCATATAAACCGTTAGAAAAGATTTATTTAGATTTACTAGGTCCTCTACCAAAAGATGAAAATGATAATGTATATGTACTAACGATGCAGTGTGAAATGTCTAAATATGTACTTGTTTTTCCGTTAAAATCAAAAGATACAATTTCTGTAGCAGAATCATTTGTTAACAATTATGTATTAATATACGGAATCCCGAGTTGTATTGTTTCGGATCGAGGTACAGAATTTTTAAGTTCAACGATGAAAGAAATTTGTAAATTATTAAACATAGAAAAACTACATTCGACAGCATATCACCACGAAACAATTGGTTCTCTAGAAAACACACATAAAAATTTAAGATCATTTCTTAGAATACAAACAGAAAAGTCGAGATATGACTGGGCAAAATGGCTGCCATATTGGTCCTTTGCATTTAACACTACAGTACATACTGAAACAGAATACACACCTTATGAACTCGTTTTCGGTAAATTATGTAATCTACCATCATCAATAACACATCATCCAATAGATCCAATTTATAATGTTGACGATTATTTATGCGAACTTAAATACCGGTTAAAAATAGCACATAATCACGCAAGAGAAAACTTAATAAAACAAAAAGAAATACGTAAACAGAAATATGACGAAACAATAAGACCACAGAGTTACAAAAAGGATGATTTGGTATTGATAAAAAATGAAACAAATGATAAAAGTCAACCAATTTATTTAGGACCATATAATGTAATAGAGGACCTAGGTACAAATGTCAGAATACAAAAAGGTAACATGCAAGACATTATACATAAAAATCGAACAAAGTTATATAAGGAAAAATAATATTTGTTTTAAACGTGTAAACAAATTTTTATAACGAAATCATGCTTTGAGCAGTTAATGTTTAAAAAACCTTTTTACTTAGAATAAGATAAAATAGAGCGCTCTATCTTAATTTGTAGTTTCATAAGTTTATAATTGCTCGAGCAATTTTCACATAAAATATAAAAATAAATATATATCATAAAAATATATTTACATATATGTTAAATATTGTTAAATATTTATATAAAATAATTTATTATACAAAAAATACATTTAAAGTTAAGATTGATATAATTAAATGCTTAGACTTTGTAACTCTATTTTTTTTTTGTTAAGATCATTCATTCTGTTACTTAGAATACTGACACAATGTTTGTTATCATAACCCGAGATTGTTTTGACTAGACATTCCAATGTATTACACTTCTATCGATCGAAAATATTAAGTTATATTGTACCAATGTTAAAGTGAAAGAATAAAATTTTAAAAGATGAAATGTTACTAACGAATGAAATGTAATTAAGGCTTATCATTTTTTTAATAATTTTTTTATTGTAAGGGGGATGATGTGGTGTAATGCTAATGAGTTAGTTAATAAACGTCGCTTATCGTGAACAAACGTATTTTATTTAATTAAACTCGATCCGAATATCAGAGTTGAATTAAATCTCACGACATCTCACCAGGGGGGGAGAGAGGGATAGAGAATATAAAAAAACACCTCAGGTGAATTTATGGACTTGCGCTCGGTCTTCTCTGCCTACCCTGCAAGAGATCCGACGTGAAGGTAGAAATGGATGGACAGATAGAATTAAAGTGTTTCGCGTAGAAATTTCCACTTTCTAAGCGGTACTTCTAATCATGCAAAATCATATAAATCATGGGTTAAAGTTATATGAATCAAAAACGCAGGTAACCCATCTTTTGAGCGGCCCTATCAATATCGATTCAGTATGTTTATGTTCCATTATTACAAATATAGCGCATTTGTACCATACTTCTAACAATATAAATTTATAAGAATTATTCGATGTGCATCACCCCTGACATATTTATATTGCATTTATCCCTTTTAGGTGTGTCGGTGTGGGTACCGTTGATCAATAAACTTTGACTCGATTAGAATTGATCGTTTACTTGCCTGCCACTCCTTGATGAAACAACTCTTTCTATGAAGGGGACTGTAGGATAGATTCTATTTATTCGTCACGTAGGTACTCTAATGGTGGGATCAGAAGTAGCTTAGAGTTGATCAATGAAGTCCTGGGTGTAATTCTTCAAACTCTCGATTATATTATTAAACTAGCTTTCGCCAGCGGCTTCGCCCGCGAGGCCCTAGGGAAATGTTTAGTGGGATAAAAATCCTAGCTAGCTGACTTAGATCCTGTTATCTAAGTCAGCTTATACCCTATCTGTATATAAAATTTCATCAAAATCCGTTCATTAGTTTAGGCGTGATTGACCGACAAACATCCAAACAAAGAAACTTTCACATTTATAATATTTAATAATATTAATAGGATAATGTACATCAAATCACTTAAATATACTTTTAAGATACTCTATGCCGGTCTCAATCAGAAAAAAAAAGATTATCAATCAGTAAAACACGACCACGCGAATTCTAATGCAGAAAAGTAATAATTCAAAATATTTGCAGCCAGAACTGACCATAAACCGTCCGGAAAGTAAACCTACTTATAGTAATGTGCACGGACGTTACATTACTTTGAAACTTTTTAGCAAGACAAAGTATTGATCAGCAATAACACAATATTTTTATTCTATTCAATTTGCAAAAAGTCATACTGCGACATACGCTGTATTTAACCAGAAATATTTAGAGTCTCAATCGAATTCGTTTGGAGCACAAATAATTTTTACATATTGGTGTTGGCACAAAAGTAATGAGACACACTAGAAAAATCTATAACATTTCCTTTTTAAAATCAATTTTTTCGATAATATTCTAGAATGTTGTAGAACATTCTAGGTACTTCTGGTGTAGGGTATATAAAGCCGCGCTCGCGATTTGTTTAGTCAGTTTGAAGAAAAATGGACGAGCGACAAGTTCGAACACTATACTTATACGAGTACTTGTTAGGCCACAGTGCGCGGGCTGCGGCTGACAATATCAACAATGCATTAGGCGCTGGAAGTGCAAGCCATGCGACGGTGTCCCGATAGTTTGACCGTTTTAAATCAGGAGACAGGAGCCTTGAAAGTCAGCCACGCTCAGGGCGACCACCCGCAGTGAATGATGACGATTTGCGCCGCGAACTGCAGTTGAATCCGGATGCTACCACTCGTGAATTAGCGGAAGCACTTAAATGCAGTCACCACGCCGTGGAACACCATCTGCATGAGCTTGGTTATCGAAAAGTTTTGGCTTGGTGGGTACCGCACATCCTTACAGACGCCAGTCGTGCAGTCCGTGTTGCTATCTGTCAGTCACTTTTGCTGCGACCCCGACGTAAAGAGTTTTTGTCAGATCTGGTTACTGGAGATGAATCATGGATTTATTACGAGAACGATACACGTCGTGCTTTTTGGCTGCCTCGAGAAGAAACGCCACCAACTCAACCGAAGCCGAGTCAAAAGAACCGCCGAAAAATTCTGCTTTGCTGTTTCTGGGATGCGCAAGGCATACTGTTTTATGAGCTATTACACAATGAAACTATAAACGCTGACAAATATTCAACCCAGCTTACTAAATTATCTGCCGCTATCAAGAAAAAACGACGAAGACGAGTCAATGTAGTTTTACTGCACGATAACGCTTGACCTCACGTCGCATCTGTGGTTCGCCGGCAGTTGGAGAACTTGGGCTGGGAGACGATACCCCACCCACATTATTCCCCAGACCTCGCCCCATCAGACTATCATTTGTTTAGAGCCCTGAAACAGCATTTGCGGGGTAAACAATTTAATGATTTCTCTGACGTAGAGGCGGAGTTGAACAACTTTTTCGAGGCACAGCCATCAGAGTTCTGGGCAAAAGGCATCCAAACTTTGCCGGATCGTTGGCAAGAAGTCTTAGTTACTAATGGTAATCACATCATTGACTAAACTTTTTTTATTGTAATAATAATAAAAAAGTAAAAACTTAAACCAAGTGTCTCATTACTTTTGTGCCAACCCGATATTTAGTTGCAAAGCACCATTTAAAATAGCTAGATCCACCACCAACCAAATAGGTTTGTTTGGTACAACACGTTTAAAAGGGACTGTGGAAAGTTTGTGCAGGCCCTATAGAGTTTAAGTTGAGATTTGTAGTAAGTAAGAACACTTATTTTGTGATTCGAGGCTTAACTACTTTACAAACAGCATTTGTTTACACTAACATCTGCATCGTGTAAACGCATTATCTAAACTTGACGTCTACGTGTTATATTTATACAAATATAACAAAACTTGCTACTGCGTTATGATTTGAATTGATGCTATGTGAATTGGCTTTATGGGAACTAAGATTGTTTTACAAATATTAGTTCGATACGGTTTTTTGCATCCTATATTATAAATTTCCGTAGGTACTTAAAGTGTACCAACCTAGAACTCTATAAAATATGTAAATAGCTTTTACATTGTAGACAAAAACTACTTTTATTTAGGTTGAAGATTACAAATAAATAATGAAATGAATGTACAATTTTACATTCATTTCATTATTTATTTCATAGTTATTGCATATCAAAAAAATTATAGATTTTTACTGGAGGCATTCTCTACCTGTTATCCGGAAAAGATATACGAGTTTAGTTAGGTTTAGTTACTTTAATCCTAGTTAAGTTGATTTATTTCCTACCGTTGTTGCAGAAACCAAAGATTTAGATCTGAGGGTATTCTACAGAATAATAGAATATGAAAATCTCTTGGACTCGTCGAATATGACTGAAAAAGAATGGATACAAATAGCTGAAGATATTATGGTAAGCTTATATAATAACAGATTGTTTGAGTTAATTTTGATTTGCTATATTACCTTTATATTCATAATTTACCTAATCTTAAACCTAAAGGTTTTAAAGGCCTGTTCCTCAGATTGGTAATTGCTATCTAAATTATATGAGTTTTTAATTTATTGCAAAACTGTTCCATTTTGTTTCAGAATCATTATGACCAGTACGATGGGTTTGTAGTTCTCCATGGTACTGACACATTATCATATACGGCGTCGGCGCTGTCGTTTATGTTTGAGAATATTGGCAAATGTATAGTACTCACTGGATCTCAGGTAAGCGGATAATTTCGAAATAAAACTGATAGTGTGAGGAGTCTTGTTTTAAGTTTTGCTTCTCTTTATTACTTGGTAAATTTGTTATTTTTTTGCTATTCCTTTAGTATATATTGTAATCTATTGTATAATTCTTAGTTTACGGTTCTTGTCTTCGTTGTAGCTCATATCTAAACAAGGGCTGCGACCAAATGTTTGGGTGTAATGTAACAAACCAGGATCATACATCTCGAATAGCTAATAGATCTCATTACACAATTCAGGTGGTAGAACTGAAACTGTATTTAGGGTTACACAAGACTAAGTGGAATCGAAGTCTAAAATTAATAATTGTTCAATTTTGTAGATACCAATATTTGAGCCTCGGAGCGATGGAGCTGATAATTTTGTGTCATCCCTACTAATAGCTGGTGGCTTAAATATACCTGAAGTTACTCTTTTCTTTGGTAGCAAATTGTTCAGAGGGAATCGGTAAGATCTAGTCTTTAATGCAAAAAAATCTTAGTTTAGATATTAAAGCTTTTTATTCATCTGTATCCATCCACGAAAAATTTTTTAAAGATACAAAAAATGATATAAAGGCTATATCACAATAATGTTTGAAGTTCTTTATTTCCAAAGATATTTCTGTTACGATATAAAAATATTTAATTTTTAGGACCCGCAAAATTTCAGCCAACAATCTGTTTGCTTTCTCATCACCTAACTGCGTGCCATTAGTAGAGGTCGGTATGGACTTCGAAGTGAACAAGAAGGCTCTGTTCAAGCCTAAGGTGATAGAGAAGTGTAGGTTGCACGCGAAGATGTCTAAAAACGTGGGACTCTTGAGAATATTTCCGAGCATTAGTTCGTCGGTGATCAAAGCTTTCTGTCAGCCGCCTATTGAAGGTAAGCAGTGGCTATATCAATGTGATCCATGTGTTAAGGAAGATGATTTAGGAGAGGAGGGAGTTTCGTTAGTTCTGACATATTAAGAACAAAAAACATGCAAAATTATAACTATTATTACTTACACGAATCTGAAGGAAAAATAAAAAAAAAGTGATTTTTCCTTTACATTCTTAAGATCTTCATTAAAAGAAGGTGAGGGGTGGTCTGCTAATTCTTTCGTCTTGTTCTAAAAAACATGGAGACTTTATTATGGGATAGTTTTGACTTAAATGTCCTCAAGACCGCTACTGTTGATACTGTAGAAGATGGAATAGCGAACGAACTTTATGATCATAAAATTATGGCTGAATAGATCCATTTGGTAGATAGATTTTGGCAAGAGATTACTAAGTATTCTCAAAAAAAAAAATTATGCTCACTTCGCCATTCGTTCAAACGTTATTTGCTAATGAAATAGGCTAGTTGACGAGCATTTTTAATTTTATAAATAAATGCTCTATTAATATCTGAGAAATAATATCGAAGTAACAGCAAGTCTGCGATTAATAGTTTCGGAAATATGGTGCTATGTTTGTGGAACTGCTGCTAGTCGGCCGTTAACGCTCCCTACAAATTTAATCAAGCAATATTTGTAAAATATTTGTTATTTGTGCGTTTATGTTTATAGCTGTTATAATGAAAGCTGTAACTTTTTATATAATTAATTTAATACTATACGTATTTATATGGAAATGTTTGTAGTTTATTTTCCCTACTTTTTTCAAGAATTCAATGCATAATATTTTTCAAATAAGTGTCATACAATTTATTTTGTTAATTATTTATAACTTAAAATGGTTCATATTTTCCGAACATATAATAGAAACCTTGTTTTTCACTTGTAGGACACAAGCTTCCTGTTATTTTAATACAAGAAGAATATTTTTTAAACTAACATGTTTAGTCACTTTAGTAGAGTTTGCGTGTGACAAGTACACGTGACGTTGTGGATATTTTTGTACATCAGCTCTATGACCAAAGAGTTTTTTTGTTATTGAGATTTCCCTTTTGTTTGTAACGATATTCGATTGAAAGATTGCTACGATTCTAGCCATAACAATAAAAACGTTTCTTTAATATTATCAGTGATTTTTAATATATTAATATGTTTATCATATTTTGATTTAGTCGGCATATATCTGACGGTGGCTCTACTGCGTGCGTCGCTGAAAAAAGCTTTGATATAAGAATAATTATATATTTTTTATAAAATATAATTATTCTAAATCGTTATCTTAAATCTTTTCCTGACTTCACGGTTGACCTAAAATTCATTTTAACAAATCAATTAGGGCTTTAGAAAACGCGGTAGAGCTGCAATATACTCGTAGTGTAATTCTTTTCTATATTTTCTCTGGTCTGCGCGTGTGGCATGAATAACTTGAGAAACCCTTTGTCTACACCCAAATGTCACTTTCTCGTGTCAAGAGTGAGATGTTGTATGAGTGCACCCGAGAACAATGATATTGGAAGACAGCAGGAGATCATCGCCATCTTTCATTCATTTCATTTTACATGTAAAAATTAATTTATTTACTTGACATTGGCAGAATTGTGCGAAATGCGCAGATAAGCCATTAATTAAAGAAGAAGAAGAAGAACAATGATACTCGAGTGTAGACAAAACGTTCTCGAGTTCGTCGTGCTAGGTTGTGGCCGTCTTTTTTCAGATTTTTCAGTCAGATTTTGAAGTCAGTACCTAATATAATGTTTTTCATGTTGTGTAATTTTTTCTATTTGTCAGGGGTGGTATTAGAAACATACGGAGCCGGTAACATACCATCGAATAGACAGGACATATTTGACGAGATCTCTGCAGCGGTGCAGAGAGGCGTTATAGTTGTGAACATCACCCAGTGTACGACAGGATCGGTGGTGTCGCCGCTATATGAAACTGGTAGGGTAAGTACATATGGTCATCTGCATTGTAACATATATAATTATCGGGGTGTCCACTCTGTATAATGCCTTTAGTTGTTTAAGCCTCATTTTAATCTCATATAGGATACGTCTGGGATATCTTCAGTATAGACACTATAACTTGTAAGGAAGACCCAAGTCTTGCTTTCAGCAGGTGTTTGGGCATCTTTAATTTCTGCAACATCACAACTTTCGATGAAACGTTCGTCAGATTTGTTCAATAAATGAGTCATATAGTATCAAAGGCGGCATAACATGTAGATTGTAAAAATATGTTACAGATATGGTAACACAGGAAATCACTAAATCAATATAATGTAACCGACTTTTATGATCAAAGATATAGATATATCACAAGTATATTTATTAGCCATAGAAATCTGATTATAAACTCTGTTTACTTTTAAAGCTGGCAATTTTTCTTATTTCAAAAATCGGAATTGTCAAATAAATTATTTCGATCTTCGAGAAAACTTAATTTGCTCAATTGCCTCTTTTATTGGCTGCGTATTAAATCGGCGAAGGTCGCATGTCAAGGGGTTTGGATATTCGTCTGTTTGAAAACCGATAACGGTTTGTGTCCATTGAGTTTTGTAGCCAGATTTCGAATATAGTTTTCATTAATTGGAGTGTGTCACCATTACTGGTGACGAAATACCTACTTAAACCCAAATAGTGTCCACCACCATGCTGTTTAGATCGTCTACAGATCAACTTTTCTTCGAAGGGCTCAGAAGCTATTCTGAAACATAACACAAACAAACATTCGTGTTTGTTTGCATTGGTGCTTACCCTTGTATGTTTGCGATTTGAAATAATTGTATTTTTTTTAAAGATCTTAAATCTTTTCCTTGACTTCACGGTTGATCTAAAATTTTTCCTTGACTTTTGATAACTATCCCTGACCATATTTTACTTCTCTGATTTTCCAGATAGTAGACACCCTGACTATATAAAGTATGGTTGATTTTAATTATATCAAATAAGTTTTGATGGCATACAGATAATTTATTTATCTATGCTCTATACTTATATTATTTAGATACTCATCTTAGAATTTGAGCAATGTACGTTGTTACGATCGTAAATAAATATAAGCATGATGTTTATATTTTTAGTGATGTAGATAAAGTTTCTTAATTTGTTTGTTTGTGGGGGTAATCTTCGGGAATACTGATCCAATTATGCAAATTCTTACACGTACGGGAAACTACATCATACGCGGTTATAATTTTCACGGGTGAAGTTGCGGGAAAATATATAGTTAAACAAAAATCTATACAAATATTATAAAGAGGAAAGATTTGATTGTTTGTTTGTTGTGTACGGAAAGCTACATCATATTCAGGTGACATAGGCTATAAATTTAGGCAGGCGAAGTTGCGGGGAAACAGCTAGTACTTGTTTATTAAAATGTGTTTTGTTTCTTGTGCAGTTGATAGCTAAATGTGGCGTAGTGTCAGGATTTGATATGACACCAGAGGCAGCTCTAACGAAGCTCTCCTACGTGTTGTCCAAGTCTGAGCTCTCATATCAACAGAAAGTCGAGGTATGTTGTGTTTTCTACTTTTGCGTTACCTACCTTTATTTTATAAAATCGGTCAAATGCGAGTCGGAAAGGAGTATTCTCCATGAAACCTTTTTTTTTAAACCCAATTACTTCCGATGGACTTTATTGACTTTATATGTGGAGTAAAAATTATAGATTATATTTTTTCAAAAGTTTAGACCCAGTAGTTCTAAAGATAAATTTTCGCCATTTCAAATATATTTAAAGTAAATGCTCGTTTATAAGTTTAACGGCCAGTTGCACAAACGTCCGTTAAGGTTTAAAGATGCCTTTAAGCTCTAATTAATTTCAAATTTGTATGGGTAATGGCGCTTAAAACTAATGACCATTTTGATGGACGTTTGTGCAAATGGCTGTAAATAGGATGAACAAGATTAAAATAGGATAAAAAATGTTAATGAAAACTTAAAATACATATGTTATGAAATATTTAAATAGATACAAACGTTTAAAGTTTCGATCAGCCTGAAATTTAGGTAGGTTTTTGGCACCTTTTAGGGCCAGAAAAGCCACTTATGGATCCTCATCCTTTGAAAAATTTGTATATCTTGATGTGCTGTTGACTGTACCGTATATTTTCGGTGCTATTCATTACGGATCATGGCGTGTGCAACAGTGACGAAATAACGTGGACTAGATAAATGTAATGTGTATATTAGCAATCCAGTAATTAACAAAAATTTTAATGTAAATGACCATGAAATTCTGGCGCTTATGAAATAAATAATTTTCTTTTTCTCCAGATGATGGGAACCAATATTAGAGGAGAGCTGACCTCGACTGCATCTTTTGCTATAGAGGTAAAAATAACTGTTATAATTCTCATCATAGATACCTATGTATTAAAGCTAATAAATTCTTATCATTGTATGCGTAGTTTGATGACTGGGTTTTGAGTCGGGGGTAGATAGAGAAATATAACTCTTGTCTATGACTCTTTCTCTACAGTAGACTTGTCTACTTTTGACTTTATTTACATTGAGATTGTCTTCCTCCGAGCTGGGTGTTGTTAGCCCGAGGACTACGGTTCAACCGATGTAGGTTGGACGTTCTATTTATGCGAAATGATAATTAAACGCATTGTTAGCGATTTAGGTTTTCTTTGCAATGATTTGTAGTGTCTTAATATTAATAATGTACAGCGCCATTTTGTTACTGGGTGTTGAAATTTCTTGCAGTACGTCTTGCTATCGATATTTCTTGAGTTTGTCATGACGTATATCGACACGATCTCACTCTCCATCCGAGAAAAGTGTAGGAAAAACCAATGCTATACTGAAAAATATGCTTAATGAAAAATGCTTAATAAATCCACTTTGTCCCTGGCGCTCTGAGATGGGACTCGAACCCATGACCTTTCGCAGTCCGACCACCGAGCTACTTTTTGCTATTTCGCTACTACAGAGCCTATTTTCATAAATGTTTGGGCAATCCTCCCAAACTCTGATAGGTCCTGGGTAGCGCAGTGGTTAGAGCAGTCGCCCGGTTTGCGAAAGGTCGTGGGTTCGAGTCCCATCTATCATTGTGCTAGGGACAGAGTGGATTTTGTAAACATTTTTCTTTGAGTCAAAGAGTCGTCAAAGAAGTTGAGACATTTTTTAATTTATACAAGCAAAAGAATATCTAAAATTAAAGAATTTGTAGCTTATTGACTATATTCATCTTAGTAATATTAGTTAGTTTCTAAGTTTGGATGTTTGTTACTTTTTCACGCAAAAACTACTAAATGGGTTTTGATGAAATTTTGAAAAGAATAATTCTGCGCTCTGAACAGTTCTCTACGGCGAAACCTAGCAGGAAGCTCATTACATTATAATACTGCTTTATAATATAGCATATTAAGCACAACTTTGTGCTTTAGAATAATAGACCGGACGGGGAACTTTATTTAGGATATTTTTCTTTGGAATAACATCTCATTGCGTTTCTCCTAGGACAGTACCCTCATAGATGCGTTGGCAAGCAGTCTGAATATACAATCGCCTAAGAAGTTGATACAGGTGACTGAGAAGGTGTTTAGTGCTCTCCTACTGTACGCAATAGAGAGGCACGACGAGTTATCGGTCAAGAAAATGTTAGGTAAGCACTTGATGTACAGTGGGAGAAGGAAAAGATTAGTCACCATAAAGTCGAATTTTGCTTATAAAAAACTCGATAATCAGTAATGATTTAACCCAAAAGAGTATGAGATTTGCTCTGTACTGCCGAAGTCATTTTTAAATAATGTCAAGTTATGCCAATTATTACAGATGTAATGACAGTTCAATAGCAGCTTCTTCAATCAAATAATTATTTATCTGTCATAATATAAATTTATAGTTAAACTAAATCAAAAACTTTTCTATTAAAACAAGTTCTTTTACTCATAAAGACAATGAAAATTTTTAAAAAGAAAATAAACCTTATCATCAAATAGTTAAGCATAGTTTCAGCTTTATATTTTGTGACTTACGCCTGTTTTCACTAAACTTAGTCGCCCAAATCTGACAACTATATATTTGGGCATTCACAAAGTAGAAAATGCGTTTTACCAATGATAAGGAGACACCTAACGACTTTAAGCAACGCTTAAAGTTAGGATATACATCGTGCGGCGCCTAGCGCTGGGCATTGGCGTAATGTGACATATTTACTCTTTGCCCATAACGGATGTGTCAATCAAAATCAATTTAATAAGTTAAGAATTAAGATATAAATAATGGCTTTTTATTAAATTTTCGAACTTTTTATTTAGACAACGATGATTTATATTCGACGAAATTTATTCGACATGTAACTACAAGACCACGTATATTTTTCTTGTTTTGTTATCTCAAAATATATATATTTTTGTTTTTGTCCCTTTATGTGTAAAGGCTGCTAACGTGACATTGGTGTAATTGTGTAAACGCAAATAGGCCATCCGTTTAAAAAAAGAAGAAGATCTGATATGCAAAATCATAAACAAACTTAGCCTATCTAAGCAAGTGCTTAGTAAGGTAATTACCTAAAGTTACAGGTTTGGTGAAACGACATTATTTACGCTACTGCTAAGTGATTTTTAGTTAAGCTGTGCCTTGTCCTCGGCTAGTGAAAACGGGCATTAGCTTAAGCATAATGCAATAAATTCTCGCTTCTTCAAAGGAGTCGTTTTGATATGTTACGAACTTTTTCATTATCCTACTGTACAAGATTTGTTCAAGAGGTACTTTATAGGTACTCAATATAATTGTTGGTTGTTTGCAACGGGAAGCTACATCATATAGTTTAACACAGCATATATTTTATCCCGAAAAACAGCAAAACAGGTATGAAAATGCTAGGGGAAGTTTATATAAGGAATTAAAACGTTACCATAGTACCAATTGTTTACTAATCAGTTTGTCATTGTAATTATATCCGTGTCCTGATAAGAATTGTCCATTCTCGTCACTACTGTGGTGTGTATCAATTTAATGTATTTAACCTATTAAACTCCATTATTATCTAAGAACATAAATAATTTAAATAATCAAACAAGATTGTTTCAAGGTTATACTGATTTATTCTCTTTTAAATATTAATATAAACATGTTATCGTAATCAAACGTTCAATTCATTCTGATTACTTACATCATTGGCTGCATATCGCATTTCGGGTCAGAGTTTGTTAGTTAGTGATTATCATAAAATATGTAGTTGTTATTGATGATTTTTTTAATTGAGATATAATTAATTTTATACTA
Organism: Diatraea saccharalis; assembly: GCA_918026875.4. Taxonomy (NCBI): domain Eukaryota; kingdom Metazoa; phylum Arthropoda; class Insecta; order Lepidoptera; family Crambidae; genus Diatraea; species Diatraea saccharalis. The sequence continues at coordinate 30,888,040 of OU893333.1, forward strand.
TCTTTATATCTATTGAGACTATCAACTGTGCAGTTCTAGTTCTTCTGTTCTTTTAGCTCTTCTGTTACCTTGTTAGTGTAATGGAACGCAACCCTAGCTGTTAAATAAACTAGCGCCATCTCGCGCTACATATTGTTCTGTGAGTGTTATCCATGTTGTATTCTCTCGTGTTACATCAGTAAATATGTATCAGTTGTCCGTAAAAAGTATTTTCTTTTATTTTAAATTACTACATACCTAATCTAGAAGGTTAACTTTAAAATTATTTATACTATATATATTAATATTATAAAGAGAAAAGATTTGATTGTATGTTTGCAACGAAAATGCTTTGAAACTACTGGACTGATTTTAAAAATTGTACTTTATATAGAGCTTATTGTACTTTATATAAACAGCTAGTACTTTATATAGTTTAATAGTTTTTATTTACTAGAGATATTTAAAAGAACATATTATTTATTGATTATAAATATGTACTAATAATACAAATTGTAAACGACACTTTTAATTTTTTTTGGTACAACATCATGTATTCATCTTGAGCCATTTAAAGAGAGAATTTGTTGGTCCCAAGTGCATAAACGTCCATTAAATTTGTCATTAGTTTAAAGCAACTTTACAAATTTTCAAAATAAGAACATCCATTAGAGCTTAATGTTAACATTAAAGCTCGTTTATACAACTAGGCGGAGAAATTTAAAAAAACCTTTAAAGTTATTTTTTTAAAACGACGCCTTTTTTTTAAAGTTTAAATTATTATAATTTTTAACAACACAATTTAACGTTTGTGGCCATTACAACCAGTACAACCACATCTAATGCTAAAGTCACAGCGTAGACGAAAAATTACAGCATAATTTTATATAGCTCTTGCTTAAAAGTCTTATTTTAAAAATTTCTTATACCGTACCGATTTGAGTGACGAATTTTCATAATCGGTTTTACGCGATTATTCTAAGCATTTTTGTGCGCAAAGAAAATCAGCATTCACTTTGTTACAACCTCTTAATGCATGAGAACTTTGTTAAAGCTCACTTTTCAAACGAAAACGAACTTTTAAAAGCAACTCCAATGTCCATGGCAGTGTCTAAATATTATCTTATTTTTATTGCACTGATAGACTGAAGGAGAGTTCAAAAAGGGTCATAAGCACAGAATACAGAAAGACGTATCTGCGGTCACATGTATTTATTGAATTTCTTATAAAACTTAATTATCAGAATTTATTACTTCATTCGACATTTTTATTAACGAAGACTAAAATGAAAAGTACGCATCATTATTATAAATTATTGCATAACATTTAATGAGTTTGTTTGGATCTGGTCGATTTATTTGAAATGGTCGTGTATGTAAGTAAAGTGTGGTCAAGGCTTTTATATTTTACATACACAATACTTACATAATATTGATATTTTTTAATCGGAAACTATAAGGAAGTACATGAAAAAGTCTCCATTCACATTGAAATAGCTTAATTGGTTAGAGCAGTCTCTCCAATACCATCTCAGCGCTTGAGAGGTCAAAATCTCTAGATTTTTATTTAGTCCATCAGTCAGATATTAAAAAAGAGTTACTTACGTTTTTTTGGTTCAAATTAACAAGAAAGGTGAGGTGTGGAAGATAATTTGCAAAGCTATGATGTCATTATATATTTTAAAAAACGCCTCCTTTTGGATACATACTGTGAGGTGAAAATAATTGTAAATGACCACCCCTACGACCACTTAAAAAGATCCAGTCTAATTACTCATAACCCTAAAAGATAACAAGGTAATATATTTCCTTTCACCAGATATGGGAGCTGATGTAAACGCTCAGAACTCTGAAGGGAAGACTCCTTTACACGAAGCGATTTTAAGCGGAAATAAATCGATCGTCGAATACATGTTGAAGAATGGAGCTAATGTTCATTTAAAAACAAAGTGAGAATTACTATTTTTATTATATTTGATCAGTTTTTGTTACTTGTTTACTTGTTCGCTACTGCAGAGCCTATTCTCTTCAATGTTCAGGCAATCCACACAAATGGCCGAAAGCAATGTTCTTATAAATATTCAAACTTTCGATGAAGACGAAAATTTGTTCTAATTATAATATTTGGTCAACTTTACATCACTATGCTATACTGGAAAATTTTCTTGAAGAATTTTTTTTTTAACATTTTGGTCTAAGAATATTTTTCGTTATAGCGTTGTTATAACATATCAATGAAATGAAAATGTCTTTCTTCACGTAAGCTTTTTTCAAGCACTTTTGAATTGTCCAAAAAAATTTTCCCCTACCACTCGTTCTGGACGTCTTTTAGCTGACAAGAAGAACAATCGAAAGAAACTTACCAGCCCTTTATCATAAGTAATGACATTTACATTAATCATGTCATTACCATAATAGTACGTATTATACCAATAATAAATACAATATACAATAATGTTCAGATGCGGGGAACCTCCTCTTCTGACGGCCGTTCACCAGGACGACCCCAGTATGATCGAGCTGCTGATCAAATGCGGCGCTCATATATCCACCGTGGAGGCCAAGTCGATAGCGGAGATGCTCTCGTTATCAGCTAGAACCGGTGCAGTCAACAAATTACACCACTTGAAATTAGCCGGTGCAGATCTGAACACATGCGATGAATTGAAACAGACCCCCCTGCATAAGGTAAGCTAACATATGATTATTATATTTCATCGACATTCATCATGGCGCTTGCAATGGCGCCAAAATATCTGGAACTCAACAAAAACCAGGTACATGCATGTAGCTTTCATTATTCTAATATATTTAATAGTTTTTGCTATTCTGATAAATATCATAATAGCTATAGTTTAAAGATAAAAGTAATAAGCGAATTGCTAGATTAGTTTTTCTCGAAAATTATTATGAACATACGTTAAAGTACTTAATGTTCATAGAAGTCTACTGAATTTGCAAAGCTCAACTGTCAGCCGCCATCTTGATCTAACTCACGACCGTCGACGGTTGCTTTCAAATTTTGCTGACGCGCGCGTGTATTTTTGAAGCATGTTTCTTGAGATTTTGATATAGTATTTTTGTATTTCATTGTTATATTAGTGTTCTACATTAAATTCATTCAGTACTTATATTATTTATGAGTGAACCATTGCAGTGTTTTAATTTAGTTACTATACGTTTCCGGAATCATAGTAATGTGTGTCTATTTATCGTAAAATATTAGAAGCATGAGAAAAAAGTTTTTGATATAATCATTCAGTTGGGTCATTATAAAAAGCCACATTTGACATCTATCAATCTGAACTTAATAGTGAGGCGTCCTTCTTAAAACAATCGATTATTTAACGAATCGATATGGTTTTCAAAGAAAAGTGAATCAAATGAAGTTATTGTGCAATAGTAATATCAATTTTATGATTATTATCGATATATTACTTCGTGAGATTGATTATTAATTTATCAATTGTGTAGAGTTACAGTGGTAACAAGAAAAAGAAGAAATTACAGATAATAAATGAATATTGCTCAATTTTGGCGTATAGTATGGAACTAGATAGATCTATTACATTTAGTAATGTTTATTGGTCAAAATAAAACATAAAATTGCTTTTTATATTATGACAATAAATATATTTTAATAACAAAGAAATTTATAATTATAAGTTTGCTGCAATTTTTAAAAAATAATTATAATATGTTTACTACATTACAAGGTTAAATTGAAGTTGAGACTGAGAGATGTCAAATGTGGCCTATTATAATGACCCAACTGTAAAAATGAATAAAAAAACGATATAGTAACCACACTGACGTAAAATGACGTTAGGGCATTTTTCCTCAGTGAGGCCTCGCCATATAAAACAAAAATAGCGCAGGCGCAATTTTTTTTCCAATTCAATTTGGAATCAGGAACGGTATTGTAATATTATATTTTCGCAATCGAAGTGAAAAGTAGAGCAAAACTACCTCGTATGCAACGGATCGTCCTAACTCCTTATAACAATGTACTGTTGCATGATAAAATAATCTAATTTGTGATAATCGGTATATATATATATATATATATATATATATATTATAATTTCATTTGTAATGTTGTAATTTAAATGACTGTGATATTATTGATTATTAAGGATCGGAAAAATAACCATTTTGACATTGTTAAGATGACTTAATTTATTTGACATTCCTTCTTACAATGATTTGAACTGCATGATTTAAAACATTTATTTTTCATTTAATATGCTTATTGTAAAAGACTTGCCGAGTGTAACCTTCTGAGTTATATGGCCAATAAATTATTTGATTTCATTGATTGATTGAAATGCAATATTTAATTATTCGCAGGCGGTGCTGAGCAATCATCCTGAGACTGTACGCTATTTAGTGGAGCACATGGCGGACAGAAACTTTACAGATATTCTAGGTTGTACGCCTCTCGATTACGCGAAGAAACTCAATTATCATAATATAGCAGAGATACTACAAGAATAAACGTTACAATTTCAACTGAGTTTTATTTACTAATCATTATATTGTAGTCTTTCAATATTCTAAACTGTACTTAACCAAGTGTTATGGTCCGTTTATTTTGTTGTTAAAGACTTAGAATACGTTTATATGAAAAAATCTAACAGAAAGTTGCATAAACGTCCATTAAAATTTCCATTAGTTTAAGGCGACATTACCCATACAATATACATCATTAGAGCTTAAAGGCGTCATTTATAATGGAACTAGAACCTCTTTCGTTCTGCCAGTCGAGGAATTATTTGCTCAGTCAAGGATTATATGTTTACGTTATCTTATTAGGTAATATTATAAAGGTGAATGTTTGAAAAAAGATGTTTCTTACTTCTTCACGCAAAAGTACTGGACGGATTTTGATGAAATTCGGTATAAGGATAATATTAAGCCTGGATTAATATATAGACTACTATTTATCAAACTAAACGGTTTAAGGTAGAAAAGTGCCGCTACCTCGTCGAATAAACAACTCGTAATTTTTGTTAATTATGCACAGAATGTGTTACATAAGAACGTTTCAACTTCAACAGCCATAATCATTACATTATTTATTATTAAAGACTGAACAAAAATAATTTACGGCACGAAATGCAATTGAAGTTAATAATTTTTTTTTTTATCGCTTCATTATCATATATGTTTATTTTGATTGCCCTACTGCCCCAAAATATACCGATCCGGTGGCATCGGTTTATTTGAGAAGGATCTCGAAAATTCTTTGTATAAACCTATTATAAATAATGGAAGTATACATGATATTATTAAAAAGACATTATTAGATGAAATTAATAGTAAATAAAAAAATTAAATAATAGTTAATTAGATTTACAAGAACTTTTATTTTATTACAGTTTTCCAATTAGCGAAGAGAAGTTATCCAATATCATAGGTATATGACGGTCCGTCAAAAGGCACGGTTTGTAATAATCACAATTTCTGCCGTGACGACCCGATAGCATCGCATCTTCCACGGCCGTAGCGTTCACCATCGACGATAGTAGTCTGTTGCTGTAAATAAAAATAATAGATAGTTAAAGAAAGGGCGGATAGGGGTCAGCCCTAATGGCAAGTTAATCACGCGCCATTTTTACTTTCATCACATCACATCACCAGCTCTTTTACGTCCCCACTGCAGGGGCTCAGGCCTTCCTTATGGATGGTTAATGAGGATGGGCCATGACCCTCCACGCTGGCCCAATGCGGATTGGAGGGTATTAACGACTGCAAATGCAGCCCGGACCAACGTCTTAACGTGCCTTCCGAAGCACGGAGTAGCTCGAGATAATAATTTTTTGGTCACCCATCCCGTGACCGACCCTTGCGAAAGTTGCTTAACGACTACGAGCGCGGGCCGCGGCGCTTATCCACTACGCCAACGAGCTACTCTACTTTAATTTAGCGGAATCAGTGCCTCGACATAAACACGGCAGGACCACGACGACGTAATACGTTTTCACGACACGGCGCGTGATTTAGAAATATATTTTACGACGCCGTGACGTTGAATTTTATCGTTGACTATTATAAATATTGTCGTCACGCTAACGTGACTCGACTTGGAATCTCACACTGCACTTCAGCCACATCCGCATTTGTTATTCAATATTCAAAGATCACGCATGAGAATCTAGTCGATCACTTATTAAATCTAGTTTGCGAGCGTCTTGTAACATGGAAGAAAACATCAGAAAACTTTAAGAACACGTTAAGTACGGTCCATTTTAAGAAATTATAATAATTGCGGCATACGGTACCTTTACATCACGTAGGATTTCTAAAACACGGTGGTTAGGAATGCTTTTACAAATTATTCTTACTTTGATACATAATTCCACATCTCTTGGAGGTTACCGCTGGCTGGCGTCTGACCTATCCGACAGGCTAACTTCAAACCACAACCTCGCATATTTTGGCTATCGGTCAACATCTTGCTCATTAATTCCAGCATCTCATCGGTCTCGAACTCGGCTACATCTAATACTGTTGAAATATAATGACTTGGTTTTAGCAGTGCTTCCAATGGTAGTATCATTTGCCTATTTATTAATAAAATTACATTAAGAATATTACATGTATAGCTGACTCTGTATAGCTGACTAATATAATTTTTTTTTATGATTTTTTGCATAATTCGAATAGTTTCGAATAATTTCGAAATCGGGTCGTTAATATTAACACACACAACCTTCACAAATTATTTCAAATAATTTTCATAAATCATCTTTAGATGAATATTATTTCAAGGTTTGAAGTACATACGTTTTATTTAAACAAAATATTTTTAGTGACATGACATCTAGCTTAAATATCGAAACTATTCGAATATGAATCGCCTTAAGGTATAATTTTTCAAATCAAAATCATTCATTCAGTAGACTGAATTGTAACACTTGTGAAAGTTGAAATTCTAGGCCATCAGTTCGTAAATCTACAGCTGGAGATCTTGAACTGAGAAGAAAAAAATATAAGAAGTAGATATATTAAAAAAAAAGTTCACTCGTCAGTTGATTTTCATGCCGAGTAAAAAAATCTCAACGATAAATATTTAAATTATTATACATAAGCTTATTAAAATAACATGGACAAGTATGAGTGGTCTAGAGCAGGCTTATCTCCACTTTAAAGTTAGCGAAGTCGAAAAAAAATAAGGCATAATTTTTGCCTACAATTGATTGAAACCATATTGAAATTTAATAAGGATATAAAAAAATCAACTTGAATTTTTGCAAACATGAGCATAATACTAAAGAGTATTTCGTGTTCCACAATAATAAAAACCTCTTTGAACTGAAGTAATAAAAACAAAAAATAAAAATCTGTTGGTCATGCTTCCAAAAGCAAATTGTGGCTATGTTACAACGATGACAATTGTATAAACAAGCAATTATGGCAAACATCTAGCTTTCGGGTTACAAAATAAAATTTTCAGTGTCAATAGTTATGAAGTTTTTCAAATAATACGGGACCAGAAATAGAAACATATCGTAAGTGTATTTTATGTTCATGTGAACAATGTAGAATAGAAAGGACCTAAGGCTGTACTCTTGAAATTAAGTAGCGATATATCGTGATAATATCTCGTCTATCCTGATCTGTAGAGTATCTAGAACTTTACGATACATCGATTCTAGATATTTGGAGTACCTCTGCTGCATATGATTTACTTGATGATAGTACGTAGTATGAGTTGTTCAATATCCATAGCTCGTATTGTTATTATCCCTTTTTATTATATCTTTCGGTTTTCTGACATCGAACTTAAATGTATGGTGTTCGAGTTTGCTTTGACCTAAACATTATAAGTGAATAAATAAACATTACGAATCACATTGAAGACATGAAGCAAAAATGTTCTGACGCTAAACTGTTGAACTCGGCAGGTCATGGAGCAAATGTACCTGATTGAAATATTCATTGACAAAGTGACGATTTTCGCATCCGACGAGAACGAGCAGAGCGGTGCGAAAAAAAGTCTCATTGTGAAAATAAAATTTGGCCCCAGAGTTCAATTCATTATTAAGGAAGGCCAGTTAGCTGTAAACGAAGCAACTAAAGATGATATGATAGAATGTGATGCCCAGGGCCGAAGAAAATGGAGTAGAACTATCAGAGTTGGTAAATCGTACCTATTTCCGTCATACCCGGACACAGTTCTCATGATACTAAGTAAGTTTCCACTAGAAATAGAAGTCTGGAATGACGATGAAAATGAAGACAACATATTTGTTGGTATTGGTACTATGCACTGGGATACTCAATTTTTCCATATGCTAAAAGAATCTTCGGAGGCTTGCAAATTACATGAACCGCTTAGTATAAAACAAGTTACACCCATATTTGCAGAGTGTTGTTGTAGACAAGTCGGCGACGTTTCATTTATACTCAGGTTAAGCGCTCTGGGTGAAACAATCATCACAGAATTTCAGCAGCTCATGAAAGATCCAGATTCTTTTGTTTTTAGAACTGATAAAGCCCCAAGTATGTTTCAATGCAAAAGAGTGGAAGGTGACGATCCAAACTTTTGTATGGTGGGTAGCCTATATGAAACGACCACATTAGAAGATCCGGATATAGTAAATGTTGCTAATCAAAAGATAGAAGTTTGTACAGAACTTCAAAGTTGTGGAGCTGGACAGAGAGATACAAACTACAAATGTCAACATGATGATGATGAAAATAAGGATAAGGATAAAAAGAAGTATCCCATTGATAAGATACGCATGGGTGATATAGTTGGTCCTTGTGGAAACGCTAACTGTGCTCTTGCTCATAGAGTAAGGACATATATTAGAAATTTAGAAGCATATAAGAAAGAAGCTGTAGGAAAAATGTTTCAACCTAAACCCGAGGGATCTAGAAAAATATGTGGTACTTGTGACTGCAAAGACGATAAGTGGCACAGAGATACTTGTCCAGAAATGGAACAACGCGAGAAAGTGGTATGCTCAGATTGTGGTGGTGTTACACCAGCAGGTGAAACATGTGAGGATAGGAATCAAAAACTTTATGGCACAGGTGTTACTCCGAAAGGAAGTAAGACGACCATAGCTTATGTTTTTAGCGTAACTAAAGTTCCAGATTTTAAGGAGTCTATGTATGGGAAAAATTTTGTAGTTGAAAACTGTATAACCAATTATAAGTTTCAGTCAGAAGGCTCGACAAGTCAATCTATTAAACCAAGTGGCGGTTGCTGTTGTCGGAGTAGTAGGCAACCAGAGGACAGAACACATTCTGGTCAGGTGGTTACTGTAGCAAGTATGCCTACTTTTAAGTTAGATACGAAAGGGTATATTTCTAGTGTAGGTGTAAATACAACTAACGTTTATAATGCCGAAGTGAAAGAACAAGGTCGCAAGATAGCTGCTTACAACTTTTGTACAGATATACCAGACGATAAAGACTGTAAATGCAGCCCCCCAAAACCATCACCTCCCTGTAAAACATTTGACTGTGACTGTATAGCCGAAGCCGGAAATATATCTGCTAGAAAGCATCATAAACCTTACTGTCCTTCTTATAAACACAAAGATAATTGCCCTGTAAACATAATTAACGAAGATGAAGACACGAAGAAACTTGATGATGAAGAAGACGTGGCAGAACCCTTACCATACGGCTTACCACCAATCAAACTTGGCCCATGCCCTATTTTGGGTAAGCCATGTACTTATCCCGACGGTTTCGCTAGGATGTATAAAGTAGGTGCCCAGCCAGTAGCCCCGCCTAGTTATAGCGACGCAGGAAAAGTGTGTTGTTCGAAAGAATATGACAGGATAAGGAAGGCCATCAAAGAATACATGAAGTATGAAAAAGATCATGATTATCGTTGCATCAACCAATTTAATGTTGACACAGAGAGAAGGTGTTGCGATAAGGAGCAAAGACTAATGGCTCTTACTGGTAAAGGATGCTGCGGTTCACACAAATTGGCAATACAAGACAAATTCAAGGAAGATAAGTAGGACGATGAAAACTGGGGAATGTATTATAACAGTGACCTTTTTATTTTGTAACCCATTAGTGTATATAAAGAATAAAAATAAACAACTTTATATAATAAAAAAAAAAAACAAATTGGTGTATTTTTTGCTATAATAATATAACTAAACTTTTATTTGTTAGGTAGTAGATACGAGAAACAAGGTTTGGAATATATTAAAAATATGGCTGTTTACGTAGCCTGCATGATCAAAAACTAGTGATTTGTAATTATAAACTATACTGCCTCCAGAGAGATTTGAGTTTGAAGAAAAACGACATGGGCGAAGATGAAGAAAGCGCTTCGAAGAAAAAAAAGAAAAGTGCATCCAAATATAATTACACATTTGGTGATATTCATCCAGGTATTTTTGATAAGTACTTCATCTGCTATTGATTGCATATTTATCTCTGTTAATTTACTTAAAATATAAACTTTCTAAGTATACTCGTAGGGGTAGTTATTGGCCACAAACAATGTCTATATCGCGCACCTGGCTATGCAGTCCCATCAAATATGGGTTGGCTTTGGAATGCTCAAGATGTGCCTGGAATGAAGGTATAGAAATATTTACCTAGATTAGATAAAAAAAGTTTGTAATGTAATAATGACCCATTGTTAAATTTTTTTGTTTAGTTTCGTCGAGGTTGGCAACCAGGCGTTATTGGCAAAAGTGTGGCTAAACTAATGACTTTCAAATGCCCTCGAGGAGGTAATGAACGAGACAAAAATAAAAAGAAGAAGAAAAAGGGCAATAGACCTGGCGTAGATCTGGGGGGTGGAGACTCTGAACCTGATGAACCTCTGGAACCTAAACCTACGTTGAAGGTTCAGAGAAAAGGTGATGTCTTTACGATACAGGTAATTATGTAAATAATATAAATTGATATCATTTCTTACCTTTGACTCTTATTATTTAATGTCATCTGAGAATGGTCTATGTCATGTTGAGACCCTTATATAACATTCCAATTTTAGAATATAATGAAATATGAAAAAGAAAGTAAAAGATAAGCACTATAGGCAGTAAATAACCAAAATATGCTGAACATTTTTTAGGTAAATCCCTTAAAAGACTTGACTGAAATTGCACCAAACGAGGACCCTTACGTCGATTGTGATCCGATGGTATTCAAAATTATCAAGAAACGAAGTCCCGAAGAGCAGGCTAAAGTGGAAGCCCGTAAAATGGTCAAACTGAAGAAACAGCGAGATGCTGAAATAAGGAAAGCTCTCTCTGAAGCTGTTGAAGACATTTGTAAATGTGCTTACATGGACGTTTTTTGCAACGACCTTTCAGCCATCGACAAAGTTATCGACAACTGTCCTGTTTTCAAGGAACCTGATTGTATATGTCAGGATGAGTCTTTGAGTTCTCTCTCCAGTAATGCGACTTGGGATATAGAGTATACTCCACCTTTCGGGTGTTTTGATTTGGCACCAAGAAAAAGAAAGAATTTTATACACGTAGAAACTCAGTATATACCAGCAGATGCAGGGATTGTGGATTTGCCGAAAAAGAAGTCATGTAGCTCCGTTAGGCCAAAGAAAAAGACTTCGGGTCGAATGGCATGCTGTAGGCCTCTTTGTCGAGCGTAAAATCATTTCTATTATGATGCCTAGGTGTTATTTATGAATGTCCGTGTATTTTGAAAATAAACGTTGGGTGGAAATATACATTTTAAATACTAGTTCTTTCAATTGTCCTTTTATTACTTTATCTTTGAAGGGTTCTGGATGTGTTATAAATAAGTATACTTACACCTCAGATATTTCTTCTGGGGATGATATGTCACGTAACTTTTAATAAACCATGGCACCAGTACAGTAGTTCCGAGCACCACAGCACTGCCCAGTGCGAGAGAGGCTGGGTTGATGTTTATCGTTGGCAAACCCTGAATCAAATGCAAAATTATTTTGGTACGATCTGGTTTATTTGACTTGATTTTAACTTCTGTAAGGAAAATAGTTCTAAAAATAAGGTAACGTATTTTATTAGTGTCTAAGCTCAAAGACGACCAGATGGATATCTGAGACATGATTATCTGGAGCTCCCCTTTACTTTCAAAGATATGTCAGGCCCTGCCCGCATAGCATGACGAACTTGAGACTCTAGGAACGGGCGAGAGCAAGACAGTGAGAAGATTATGCATATTAAATTATAATTCAATACTCACTGAGGATGAGAATCCGAATGCCGTGTCCATAGTTTGTTTAACGGGAATGCTGATAAAAGGTATTGAAAAATCTAAATCAATCTGAAAATAAAACAATTAAACTAAGTCGACAATATTAAGCTGTAACAATCTATATTGATATTATAAAGAGATAAAGTTTCTTTGTTTGTTTGGATACTGATCTTATCGTGAAAATTTCTTCACTTACATGCGGGAAGCTAAATCACACGGAAGTGCTATAGGCTATAGTTTTATAGGCGAAGTCTCAGCAAAACAGTAGGTAATTCCAAATCAGCTGCCAGACGTCCCGATTTAGGCCAGACGACCCGATTTTTAAATCGAAATTAAATGTCCCACGCTGGACAGGTTTGGTCCCGCTTTCGGGGACAACTCGACCGTGGGTGCAGCGTGCTGAGGAAGTGCAGCCGGGTGCCATGAACAAGTGTGGACTAGCCGCCCGCCCGGTGCATAATGATAATTAGAGGTGGAAATAACGACCTTAAAATTTTAAGCGTTGTTACGTTGTACGATTTTTAATTAGAGTTTTTTTACTATGTCCCGCTTTTGACGATAGGATCCCGCTTTTTTCACTCAAAAAGTTTCAAAATCCCGACTTGTCAAAAAAAAAATCTGGCAACGCTGTTGCAAATATATAATAACTGAATGTTTTTAGGTTATATTTAACGGTTTAAAAGTAAAGCGTCTCGTAGGTACTTGAACAAACTGCAGTTAACGATACAGAGCTCTAACTGTGCGTTGCACAAACGTCCATCTAAATTGTCATTAGTTTAAACCTACATTAACAATGCAAATTTTCGAATTTCAAAAGAAAATTCTTTGGAGCTTAATGTTGACATTAAATCTTTAAGATCGTTTATGCAACAGGGTGTGAATGTTTTAGATTAATGTTTCATGGTATCTTCATCAGTAATGGACGGATTTTGATAGGTATACTTTTTTGTTGAACAAGGATTTCCCATTCATTCGAGTTCCTATTATAATCTTTTCGAAATCGGATCAAATAATGGTTTTTATATTAAAAAGAACTGCAACTTTATGTTCATGACGACATTCTCTCTTGAAGTTTTAAAATAAAAAAATAAAAAACTGAAATCTAATACTGACCATAAGAAAAATAATTATTAATATCTACAAAAGATTTATAAATTGAAGAAACTGCATTTGAAGTAGAATTATAAAGGAATGACCATGAAATGCTTGCCCGAATTTAAAATGTATCTTTTAATCCTCTATTATACTTTCTTTCGGCGGTGAGTTTTTTCCATCCTATATTCAAAGGTGCCAGATTTTTTTATCACTAACCTTTATATCTTCATTCACTGAGTTAAATGAGAACAATCTCGCTTTTCTCGGTCCATATTTACTTTCACTTGACACTAAAACAAATATTTGTAAGATAAACACGAATTTGTTTATGCACATTTTTTTCAAACTAAATTAACGTGATCTGAAGTTGTTTTTTTTTTCTAATTTGAGCCAATCATGTGGTCCTCGTGGCAAAACGAATGTGTCTTTGACGACATTTTTATGGTGAGCCCAAAGAAATAGTGTAGGGAAATAAAGTCGTGTTGTTCCGTGTATTGTTTGTACTGCGATTTGAGGCTGTCAGCTTTACACCTTCGCTTTGGTGTAGATACTATAAAAGTGTTAGAATTGGCATAAATAAATATTCGCAGTTTTAAATGCAAATTATAACTTCCCTTTTTGGTGGTGGTACCAGTTTGGAAGGTAGAGAAGACTCGGTATATAAGGAGGGCGATACACTAAAAATAAATTTCTATTGCAATATGATGAAGATAATTTTGGTGATAATAAGATAGTCATGATTTTTACAATGTGTGATTTGACATTATTTTCTTCTTTTTTTATCAAAAGTAACGTCTAAATATGCTGCAATTAAAGATGATAAAATCACATCAGATTTCTAAGGGTTTTGTCACTGTCAAAACGTGACTTAATTGAATTATCACGATAGAAAAAAATCACGAAGTTTTGTATAATTAGTCCATTCCCACTAGTTCAAGTGAATTTTTCTTCTCGAAATAATATTCTACAGTATTTTGGCTTTACAGTTACATTTAATGACACAACGTTACACACCAAATCAAAATCATTTATTCAGTCTAGGCTGTTCATGTTCAAGTCACTTTCAACCATAAAATTAAATATAACAAAAATAGGATTATATTGGATCAATTTAGCTTTCACAATGCTACACTGAAGCAAAATTGAATAATAATAATCTATTAGAACAATTTTTCATCTTTATCGAAAGTTTAAAATATTTGTAAGAATATTTCTTTCGGTTTGGGTGAATTGCCTGAAAATACGCTCTGTAGCAGCGTAAAGTAACAAGTGCTTGAAAAATTCGCCATACCTGCTACGCCATTTGCGTAGCTCAGTATTTAGAGCAGTTACCCGGATTGCGAAAGGTCATGGGTTCGAATCCCATCTCAGAGTGCCAGAGACAAAGTGGATTTTTTAAGCATTTTTTATTAAGAATATAACATGAATAGATTAAAATTCATTCGTCAGTCGATTCACATGCTGTGTTAAACAAACTCATTAATTTATATTGGCTATTACACAACGATTTATCGTAGCGACATGTTTGCGCAGTCCGATACTGTCTATCAAACGTCCATTGTGATGACAATTTAAACATTATAAAGTCAAAGGTATGTTTTTCTTTTCTTTCTTTACTAAAGAAAGTAGGATTTTATAACATCATGCTTCAAATATTTTGCAGGGTAGGCACAATAGTACGCTAGGATAGGATTTAATTCTGCAATGCTATTTTTTTTATATACATAACGTTGTCACAGTATTATAGATCCAGTCTAATAAAACCTATAAGAAATTTTGAAAAGGTAAAAATAAAAGCTTTTATTTGAACTTTTATCTCCTGCGACTGCGTTTCCGCGACATTGAGTTTTATTACATTTTTTACAGAATAGGAAATCTGTACATGCATAAGTCTATGGTAATATAAAGTACTCAATTTGTGTTACCATTTTCACGGTTTAAGAGTCTGTTGATAACTCTTAATAGAGCCATTCTTATTATACACATGTTTTATTTAATTGCAGCTTACAATTTATTAAAGACAGGTTTTAACACAACACAAAAACATTAGACTATGACAATGATGTACCGTTAATACTACATAAAACT
Organism: Diatraea saccharalis; assembly: GCA_918026875.4. Classification (NCBI taxonomy): domain Eukaryota; kingdom Metazoa; phylum Arthropoda; class Insecta; order Lepidoptera; family Crambidae; genus Diatraea; species Diatraea saccharalis. The sequence goes on from OU893333.1 coordinate 30,903,400, forward strand.
TTTCATCTTTGTGGTTTTTTAGATTACTGTTTTGATATTTTGACTGAACAAAGACGCCTACAGAACAATGGGTGATGCAATTAACCGATATTATAGCTATACAAAAAGAAAAAAATAAAATAACAAAGTTTTGGATGTGAAGGCTTCGGACGTACTTGGCGTGCAGTCTGCATGCCAATTCTGCAAATTTTTATGTATAACCGCATCTTAATAGAATCTCAATTACTTGAATTTTCCCTTGGTACCATGTACCTGAAGTCCAATAATATTAAATTGATACAGTAGATGTGTGAGGAAGATATTGCACTAATTATATTGGACTTTAGGTAGATTGAACAATGGCAAAATGTCTTCCCTATAGATAGAATCGAATAGGGAAATGTTAACACACCATGCTGATCTAACGGTATAATGTGCCTTCCGTGGTACTAAGCTCGAGATAGTTAATTTTTGGTCACCTATCCTATAACCAGCCATTGTGAAAGTTGCTTAGTTTTCGCATGGCAGACCGAACGCTTAATTACTGCGCCAATGAGCTTCTTTCTTTATTTAAGAACTTGCTCAAAGGGTAAAACGGAAACCCTTTTACTAAGAGTTCGCTGTCTGGCCATCAGCAGGATGTATCTCATGAATCGAGAAAGTTAGACAGTTGAAAGGAGATTGGGAAAAGTGGTATGTCTGAATCAATATTTCTAACATATATATGTACGAGTATATTCTACAAATACAATGGAGATGTTTCATCGCCAAAATATACCTGAGAGTGATAAAATTATTCTTGTTTGGAAGCATTTTCCAATAATTGATTTACACCCATTTTCACTAACCTATAACAAGGCGTAGTTTAACTAGGAAACGCCTAATATTACGATTCACTTAAGCAGATTAATTTAATTGCAAATAAATGTTTCTTTTTCTTTTATCCCTTGACATATTTATGAGCTGACTATACGCAAATGGCTAGCGCAAGGCGCCGCATAACGAATATCATAACTTTAGACATTGCTTGATTTAGTTAGGTGGTTCCTAGTCAATGGTGAAATGCATGTTTACCTTAGGCGATTCCTAAATATTTAGGTGACAGATTTGGGCAACTCCTAAGCTTAGTGAAAACGGGCGTAAGTGTCCTAGCTTAAGTTAAGAGGAAATGTTAGCGAAGATGAAATAAAAAATCTTATTCATGTTATATAATAGCACTTCGCAGCCGTTAATCGTATATCTTCGGCTTGATATTTTCCTAACCGAGGTACCAGACTACGCAGTCTGTTCAAGCCGAAGTTATACATTATGTGCATACATATTGTGTGGGGGCAGCATTGGATTGTGGATTGTGCACATTCCACTCAAATACGAACAATAATAATGAGCGATCGACGGTCAATTACGATAAAAGAATAATAAAACCTTGGACAGCACTGTTGAATGCTATTAACAAACAAGGTTAAGATTAAATTTATGCTAAAATTTCAATTTATTATTAGTCCAAATTCATATTATACTGGGAATAACAAACCTAATACCTTCTAGGAGTAATGCTAAGTTTATTTATACTAAGCGCTGAGACTCAGTGTAAATTTACTCTAACGCTAAACCTCGCTTATTATTATTAAATACTGCAAGTGTCCAGATTGAATTAGGATTTGTAGGAACAAGACCTCTTACTCCTCAATATGCTCACTAAGCCCACTTATTTGTTGCTCTCGGTACACCTTAATATTATGCAAACCCTGTACAGTTGCTCAACATAATAACTAAAGGCTAGCTTGATTTGGTAGGTACTGTAGTTTATTCTCTGGACTGGTAAGTTTACTCTCTGGACAATTTATGGTCAATGCTGGCAGCTAATATTTTCAATTATTACTTTTTCCGCGTTCGAATTAGCGGTGTCCTATTTTGCTGATAGATAATCTTTTTTCAGAACACCTCCACCCACAAACTACCTCCACCATAGGGCTAGTAGCTTTAACATTATATTTGTTTAATTGTAATACTATCAATAAATTGTATAATATTATACAAAAATATCATCAATTACATGAAGGAATCCATATCCCAGAGGTGTGATATTTTTATATAATATTATTCAATTTATTTATAGTACCGAGAGCAAATAAAATAAGTTCTTCTTCTGAGAGATTTGGAAAGTCTTCATACGAAGAAATCACTAGTCATACTTACGAATGTTGCTTTTTGTCTATTTATGTTATTGCGAGCAACAAAATCAGCTGTGTGTTGCCGCTTCAACAAAACATTCTTATAAACACAATAGAGTAAATATTGAAGGGGACTCCCATACAAAAAACGTGATTTTTTGTAGAATACAACATACACTTTTATTTTGGTGTAAAATTCGTGTAATTCTAATGAGTCAATTCAGAGCGAGAATTCATTCATAAATCTTAAAGATAAAACTAAGAACATTTTTACCAACTTTAAAATCGAAAAGTAGTTTTTAGGGTTCCCTACGCAAACGGAAAACAGGACTTTAATACTAAGTCTCCGTCGTCCTTCCATATGTCATAAGGCTATAATCTCTTGAATGAAAAATGCTTCAAAAATCTCCTTTGTCCCTGGCACTGTGCGATTGGTCTCGAACCCATGGTCTGTAGTAGCGAACAAATAACAAGTGCTTGAAAACTTCGTCAGTAGCTCAGTGGTTAGAGCACTCGCCCGGATTGCGAAAGGTCTCACATTAGAGTGCTAGGGACAAAGTGGATTAATTAAGAACTTGCATTAACAATATATTTTTTTTGCGTTTTTATAAATAATGATGGCATAATTTTATCGTTAAAAAAGGAAAAGATAGCGTATTTTGCTTTCTTGTGAAATTCTATCGATGGCGGGTGGATAATATAAACAACCTACACAATATCTCTGACTTCGATAAAGGTTTCATTAGTATTTTTCTAGTTTTTCAAGTCTCTGTAATTTTTTTAAATTTTTTTTAAACGCCTGAGTTTCAGTTAGATCTATCTTTCGTAATCTTTAGTAAAATCACATAAATATTTTAAATTCTTTAACTTAAATATAGTAATAATTGACGTTCTTAATGCAAAAAATAGAAATCAATTTCCTGTAACAATTGTGAAGAATTAACGTTTATTGATTCTTTTCCTTTTTCGTTATTGACAATTTTATTTCACTACCTTCAAAGAATATGTAGAAAAATATCATTTTTATACATACATCAACGTAACTATTTTTTGGTTATATCGAGTTTTGTTCGTAAAAAGGGTGTTATATTAAGAACAAAAGTGTCATGCAGTGGCGAAGGAAGCGGCGAATATGGAGGCTCCGGGCCTGCCAGAATCAAAATTATGTAATAAGTTAAAATGTATGCGTAGGGGGGTAAACGCAATATCGAGTTTTTGCCCTGGTTGAAAAAAGTTTTTGATCCGGACCTATTGGCGGCCCGGGTCTCCGATATGAGGTTAGTCCGCCACTGATGTCATGCAAGTGAAAAGCTTAGGTATTGATTAATTGAGTGTGGAGCACTCGCTGCTGGATCCCAGGCACTTCCCCCAAATGTGAGAGTGCACGGAGGGGTATTAGTGGGTGTTTTGACTAGCCTTCGGGTGGGTCCGAGCAGATGGAGTCCCACACACCTCCTGTCGGCTATCCATGCAAAGTATTCCCTCTACGATACAAAAACAGGTATCGATTCAATGAAATAATACGGTGCGAGGATCGTAAATAAGAAAAGTGTCCCGTAAATTTAACTTAGAATGTCAATGGTTCAAATCATTCTGGAATTCGCCACAATCACACATCCAAATCTCCAAACAAGCATTAGGATGTTGAACGCATAAGGATGTTGAACGCATTAGGATGTTATTACGGAAATTAATAATATGTAGTTAGTAGGTAAGTAAGTTTATTCTTTCTCACCGAGAGCAACTTCTCTACCCACTTATGAAGGCTTCTTCGGCATTCATCCTATTACGTCTCATACTACACATTATTTTTTCCTTACTCATCATATTAAATTCCTTGTTTTTTTTATCACTACACCTAGTTCGTCGTTTTTTAAATCACTTAAAAAAAAGTGATTTCTGTGTGCGGTCTGTTCAAAAATTTTATCTTTTTTTGTATAAGTTAATACTTGTTGAAATTTACAAAACTTCTTTTATTACCGTGTTACTTACTACTGAGATTTCGAAAAAATGTTTTATTATAAATATTTAATTACATGACAAACATAAAAATGATTTAACTTAAAAACACTTTGCCCAGAGGGCAGGCAGGTTCTAGTAGTTGGTAAGGCTTGTATTTGAGGTGCAACGAGCATTTCCTACGCATTATTATAAAAAGTTATTCTCATCGGTCGTTGATGCGGACCCCATAACTCATAACGACTACATTATTGACTGTTGATTATCCAGCCTACGGGAGACCCCATCGATCAACTTATCGACCAATGAAAATAGCTTTACAAATAGTTTTGAAGTTTAAACATAAATATACGACAAATCATATTTATTATTCATACTTTAAAATAAGCAGCTATTGACAATATCACACCTAGATCCGAGACAAAATAGAGAAATTATTTTCTATATTGCTTAACTAACAATAATTTCGTAACTTAGTTACAGTAGGTAACCAAATAAGCCCTTGAACGTAGCAGTTTAGTATTAACCAGAGCAGAATCTCTCATTGTTTTGTTTACATCACATTTAAGTAGACGAGTAAGATTGCGTAAAAGAATGAACACGATAACAGACAATCATTACACATGTTTATGATCTCGGTAGGGTCATATAATAAAAATTTCAAAATTATAAATTCTTTCGATGTATTTGATTTAAATATTACAATAAAAGTGCAATTCTGGCAAATGTCACTTAAATTGTAATTCTCTTATTTATTTTTGTATTGCGTAGGTGTCTTGACTGTTCCTGAAAGAACAAGTCTACAATCGACATGGCCCAACCCTCCACAAAAGTACCATCGGCAAAACGTAATTCTGTAAACAGGAAACACAATTTCAGCGGCCATTTCCCTATTAGATGCCATCTGATCAGTACGCGTAACGGATGTCGCACAGGTAAAAGTGTTACGCAACGAGTTGCCGGTGAGACACAATAGTTCTTCTGGTGTTTCCCCATACGATTGTTCATGGGCAGGGTACGGAACGCGTTGTATATATCATATATTACAGATGCTGGTGACGCCAGTGACGTGCTTGTATTTGACAAGATGAGAACAGAGATTTTTGTGGTAGTCACCTGCTTTTTGGTAGCGAAGGCCGATTACGGGAGCGATGGGTAAGATACTTGAAATTATCTACTCCTGCTGTCCCACAGGCTTCGAATAAGCTTTGAGGTAAAAAACAATCAGTTTTCGAACTGGATCATATGGTCAACAATATAGTTCTTAATGAAAAATGCTTAAAAAATCCACTTGGTTCCTAGCACCTTGAGGTGGGGTCGAACCCATAACCTATCGCGATCCGGGCGACTGCTCTAATCACTGAGCTACCCAGGACCTAACAGAACTGACGAATCTTTCAAGCACTTGTTACTTTTCGCTACTACAGAGTGTATTCTCATCAATGTTCAGGTAATCCACCCAAACAGTGAACATGAAATTGATCAAACAGTATAGTTCCTTTTTTTCTACTCATTCTTATATCTTTTTATTAAAAAGGAGTGTCAGTTTTTTAATTATGTAGGTAATGCAATTGTCTTAAACAATACCACACCGCGTAATTAAAACTTGCATTTAAGAGCTAATTTTTAGTTAATTGTAATGTTAATTAACATTTTAAGTGTTAGTAATGGGGTATTGTATTACAGGTATGTCATTAGAAATCAATAAAGTATATGATGTTGATGATTTTATTAAATTCAATTTGGTTACCGTTCATAGCTTCGATTTCAGGGGTTTTTTGCCGAGTTCTGGGTACCGTACGGAGGACCAGTTAGCGGAGCCTTCATCTAGGGTGGAAAAGGGAGATAGAGATAGGGACAGTCAGCCGGAGAGGACGCAGAGATTCGGCATATCGACTTATGGGAGTACGGGCTCGCAGGTACCAGACATGGTTTTATTAATTTTATATCAGTTTTTAAACCCTTTTAACAGACGAAGAAAAACTATAATATTATAATATTTATTAATATTTTTAATTGTTTGAAGTATTTTAATAAATTCAGCGTAAATAATTGTGCGTCGGCGGTAGACGTCGTGCGTGACGGTTAGAACACCGACGATTTTAGTAGACTTTTGTGGAAATTCGGTCAAAACTGTTTTTTTTTTTTGCGAAAGTAATAATTACAATCGCTAATTATGCATAATATATATTTTACAATAATTAATCATTTTGATAAACTTTTACCACATTTGCCGTATTAATGAAATTTTGTTTTTGAAAAAGCCTTACATAAGTGTAATAAACGAATTCCCGAAAGAAATAAAGACCATTAACCACAATACAGTTTTTGGAAATTGAGGCCCGATTTAACAGTTACAGAGAGTTTGATTATGTTGGTAGCATTTAAAACATGGTCCTTCGAGCAGGATACCGCCTAAACAGCTGTTTAAGATAATTGTTTTGTTACAGGGAGGATATGGCGGATCAGCTCCAGGTCTCTATGGACCACTTAAGATAGATCTCGGTGGAGTACTCATCGGCTCCATTTTGGGCTTCGGAGCGGTGATTATTTTGCCGAAAATCATTCATGCGTTGTCGTATGGTTATGGGGGTGGTTATGGTCGGAGTAAGTAAAATATTTAACTTTGTTGGAAATTATTTATTTTTTTAAGTTCTGAGTAAGTTTTTATTTGTAAACATATCAAATAAAACCGGTCAATTGCTCTGACGGGCTCGATGGCGCGGTGGTAGCGTTCCTACTATTGCGCCGAGAGTCGTGGGTTCGATCCCCACCCAGGACAAACATTTTTGTGATTAACAATTATGTCTGTTCTGTGTCTGGGTGTTTTCTATTTATATTATGTATATATTTGTATTCCCCCCGTTGTTTCTGATATCCGTAACAAAAGTGCCTAAGCTACTTACTTCGGAATCAGATCAATGTGTGTGATGTTGTTCGATATTTAGAAAAAACAAAATAATAATAATCTATATATATAAAAATGAATCGCAAAATGTGTTGGTAAGCGCATAACTCAACAATGCCTCGACCAATTTGGCCAAATCTTTTTTTAAAATGTTCGTTGAAGTTCAAGGATGGTTTTTACGGCGAGAAAAATTAGAATTATTGCTGGAAAAACCCTAAAAATAGCCCTTTTCTTTTTCCCATACAAATGATTTGTAACTAAAAGGTAGTCAATTTGAGCTTTATTGCTATGGTATAAAGTTCATATTAAATTACAAGCACTCACTGTTGTCTAAGCAATGTAGGTGTGTTCCTAACGTCAAAGATCATATCTATCAAAACAATGTGCGTGTGTGCGTTGGAGCACAGAATACATAGTTGGAGGAGTTTAATGTCGCGTTCCGAAACTCGCGTTTCTTTTGTATTAGTTTCGGCACGCGAGATAAAATGCATCAGTTTCCACGTCATTACATGTATTGCCGGAACATTGATGAAAATACGCTCTGTAGTAGCAAAGCTGTTGGGTCCTAGATAGCTCATTGGTTAGAGCAGTCCCTGGATCGCGAATGGGTTCGAGTCCCATTCCGGGGTACAGGTAGATGGATTCTTCCAGCATTTTTCCTTGAGAATGTTTATATATTTTTTTAATTCGAATAGTTTACTTTTATAATGCTGTTGTGTGTAATGTGTTTTTATGATCATAAAAATCTCTTTTTTCTATATTTAATACTATTACTATTAATACATTGCAATAATAATTATGATTCACATGATTAACAATAAAGCGATTACTTACTTTTAAATCCTTATATATGTTTTATTTAATTATTTTTTATTCACAACGCCCTATCACCAGGGTGACGGTTCTGTTCAGGAGAATTTTTTTAAATACGTAGGCAAAAAAACTGCCGCATTACAAATCTTTTTGACAGGACGAAGTCTGTCGGGTCAGCTAGTTAAATATAAAAAAAATTGCGAGTCGGATTCGCGAATGTAGGGTTCCGTCCCTCTAAATATTTATTTTATTTTGGTTTTTAGTATTTGTTGTTGAAGCGGCAACAGAAATACATCATATGTTAAAATTTCAACTGTCCATGGTTCATGATATACAGCCTGGTGACAGACAAACAGCGAGATCTTAGTAATAGGGTTACCCTTCAGATTCGGAACCCTAAAAAGATTGCTGTATTTTAATCATCTTTATGGCCGAATGGCTCACACGCCGTTTTCAATATGTGGACATATAGAATAGCGGGTTGGATTCCGATCGGATACAAAATGATAATTACCTACTACAATACACGTGTAGACTGTAAACTATAGTATATCACACTTTTATGCTTAATATATCTATAATATTGCTTAAATTAATTATGAAAAACAAATATATTATGCTTGTTGTCACGTGACCGCAAACAGTGCGTGACGTCACGCCCTTCTTACTCATATCAGACCTAAGACAATTTAACCTTATGCATACATAGAATGATATTCGTTTCAGAGTTCCGTGACCTCAAAACAGAAGTGGAGTTTTCGCGGAAAATTTTTAAAATTATTATTTTTTTTAGATTTTGAGTTCTTATATCAATGTTTTTTATAATATTTTCTGTAGATATATTTCATCCTATCCTATTAATATTATAAATGTGAAAGTTTCTTTATTTGGATGTTTATGTTTGTCCGTCAATCACGCCGAAACTACTGAACGGATTTTGATGAAATTTGGTATACAGATAGGATATTAGCTGACTTAGATAATAGGACTTTTTATCCCACTAAACATTTCCCTAGGGTCCACGCGGGCGAAGTCGCTGGCAAAAGCTAGTGTATTATCAAAATATTTTAAGAAACTTGTCTATACCCCTATCCCTCGAATCTGGATGTCGTGGCATATTCATCCAACACAAGGACTTTTCAATTTGTTTGAGTTTGAGGTCTGAGAAATTGTGTATTATAAATAATTTCATATATTTGTGTTTTTTCCAGGCATCGAAACAGATATGTCCCAGTTGTCCGAGATGCTGAACAAGCTGGACGACACACTGAACCGTTATAATATAGACTCGAGCGCGTGCATGCAGCGCCTGGCCTGCTCCTACGTGCAACTAGCCAACGAGAACATGATCACAGGAAACGCTACCGACTTCGATGCTCTACTCTCTTCATTATCAACGTTAGTGAATTGTTAGGGCATACGCCTTCCTTCCTTAATGTATTGATTTAATCTTGTGAATATGGAGAACCCACCGAGCGGGTGCGGTTTGATGGGAGTTAACGATTGCAGATGCAGCCGGGAACAACGGCTTAATGCGTCTTCCGAATACCGAGATAATATTTTGTTCACCCAATCTATGACCTGCCCTTCCGAAAGTTGTTTGACATCTGAGTGGTAAGTGTAAGTTTTACGCTAACGCGTTCACTAGTGAGCGCGTTAAGAATTTGTATGGAGATTTGTAGTTCTTGATAGTTACCGCTGGCGCTGTGCCGGATTCCATACTAAAATCAGTGAACGTAAACGTCAAAAAAACTTACACTAAGCGCTCTGTATTGTAGAGCGGGAGCGCTAATTACTGCGTTATTGAGCTTCTCAAACGGTAATTCGAGTTTGAATATACAAGAGATACAGATTAAAACATTGAGTCTCTTTGCATGTTCTTCATGATTTAAAATAAATAAGGACACAGAAAAACACAGGTAAAAACACAGAGAATACAGAAATAATAATAATAATTATATTCATATGGAAAGATTTTTACATCTTGTTCTTGTAACAAGATGTAAAATGATGTCCTTAGAAAACCATATTGACCAAGCGTCCATTAAAATTGTCATTAGTTTAAGGCAAAATTACCGTTACAAATTTTCAAATTTAAGACATTTATTGGAGCTTAAAGTCGTTGTTAAAGATAATTTGATTAATACGGGTGTAGACAGTAATCGAAAATAAATACAATTTATTTATGTTTTCAATGTACTATTACCGATAATCACACTTACCGTGTTTATTTTATTTATAATATTATTTAAGTAAATTATGAAGAAAAATACTTATACTGGTCGTCACGTGACTGCAAACAGCGCGTGACGTCACAGTCCTCTAAGGGTATGTTATAAATTTAACTTTGACATACATAGAACGATGTTTGTTAGTTTCGGGGGGCTATGACGTCACATCGACGCCAAGACAGCGGTTTGCGTTTTAGCGGTAAATTTTGCAAATGAATTTTATTTTTAGATTTTAAATTAATATATGAGAGATTTTTTTAATATAGTTTTTTAAATATATTTCATGTATATCTATAAAAATAAAAAAATATAACAAAAATCTTCTACACCTGTATAGTCTACAGGCCTTACCAAAGGCATAATTTATTGCAGAAACAGATGGTTTTTGAAATGTAAATCTGAACTCTTCTTTTCTTTTGCTAGCAACTCCCTCGTCCGCCGTATGTTGGACGGCACGTCTATCTTCGAAGCGGTATCAGCGGGCCGATCTCTCGACACCGACTGCCAAGTTACTTACCCGAAGTGCAAGCTGGACAAGAAGACTGTCGTCAAGATGTTAACACAACTTGTGCCTTCGTAATTAAAGCCAATTTGTTATGAATAAAGAGTTGCTGTTACAAAATTTGATCGAGATGACAGTTTTATTTTGGGTCGAAAGTCCGTGCATCAATTTTAAAGATTATTTTCAAATCTAACATGTTTTTTTTTCGGCTCTCAACCTTAAGGGTTCGGAACCACCCTCCCAACGGGGAAAGGAGGCGGTGAATCCTTCGTTAGATACCATACAGCCGGCTGTGAGGTTATATCAGACTCCTACTGACTAAACACCGCCTTGGACAGCTGGTTACATGCCCGGAGGCAACGAACCTTCGACCGGAACGACCGCCCCCTGCTAGGGGGGGGGGGGCGCAGACGTCACTATCCACCTACGTGAATTGTGACATCGAGACGTTAGCCGTTAGCCCCGGGGAGCTCGGCACATCGGATTGTAATACAGCTGATTCCCTGAAGGGGAACGATCAGCCAGATCGGACGGGGGTATGACCTGAAGGGTCGGCGTGTGGAGGGCTGTAACATGGTATACGCGAAGTCTTGTATAAGGCGACAAAACACAATGTTGAACTCTTTTTAGCGATTTATGAATAGTTTAGTATAGACTTGTCCAACAACCAGTTGCACAAACGTTTATTAACTTTAAAGTGACATTACCTATTTTTGATACCTATTCATTAGAGTATAATTACCCTCCAATCCGCATTGGGCCAGCGTGGAGGGTCATGGCCCATCCTCCTTAACCATCCATAAGGAAGGCCTGAGCCCCTGCAGTGGGGACGTAAAAGGGCTGATGATGATTCATTAGAGTATAAAGCGTCATCAAATCTTAATGGACGGTTGTGCAACTGACTGTAAGTGAATCTAAATATGAAAGGAGATTTATCTGTACCATACTGCGTCATATTTACACTATTTAAAAAAAATATATGTTTTATTTATATGTTAGGTAAGGTTAGGTTCTTAGCCAACTTTTAACAGCATTATATAAATATCTATGTATCATGATATAAATATCTTCCTTTAGTAAGTGCATAATTATAGTGTAAAATAATTATTATAATTCGTATAAAATATTTTGATTTTATCTAATACAAAAAAATACATTGCGTATTTTATTAGAAACTCAAAACAGCGCAACGGACACCGAAATATGGAACTACGTATTACACTTATACCGGTGATGTCTAAAATATATGAAAAAAATATAGCTGAACGATTACATACTGTCCTTTTTTCTATATAATAAATGGGTTAATGATAGCAATAATTAAATATCAATAAAAAATATGGCCGCTCTTTATTCACGTTTTTTTAGAATCTCAAAAATGCGGTTTTATTATGATAAAATCTTGATGGTAGTGAAAAGTTAAATAAAAACTTGACTCGTTGAGAGTAAATTGTAATTACAATTTTATGTCTTTGAATCAAATTAGAATATCTTGTAGCAAGATAGCGTATCTTGAAGTTGCGCTAACGTAGTGGCCCGCGATCGTTATTGCTAAGAAACTTTCGCAAAAGCCGGTCACGGGATGGGTGACCAAAAAAATATTATCGCGAGTTACTCCGAGCTTTGAAAGGCATGTTAAGCCCTTGGTCCCGGTTGCATTTGTAGTCATTAATATCCCCCAACCTGTTAGGAACCATCAATAAAGTAGGCTTGAACCCCTGTAGTGACGTAAAAGGATGATGGCGTATCTGGCTCAAATCGGTTCAGAGATTGAAACCTTGTTAAATAACTTCGACGACCTCCGTAGCCGAGTGGTTCGCACGCCAGTTTCAAGGTGTCGCCATCTCTGAGATCCCGGGTTCGATTCCCGGTCGGGTCAATGTAAATGAACTTTTCTATATTGACTCGGGTCTGGGTGTTGTGGTACCTTCGTTGTCTCAGATACTCCATAATACGGGGGCTTTAGCTACTCATCTTGGAATCTGAGCAATGTATGTGATGTTGTTAAACATTTATTTATTATTATTATTGTTAAATAACTAATATAGTACAAAAAATATAAGGAAAAATTAAACCAACATTATACAAATTTAACAATTTATTTAATAATTAAAGTCAACACCAAAACCTATCTACATCGTCTGATATGCTCGAAACTCAATTCCTAAATGTACACTCGTACTGGAATACGGTCCGATCTCAACTGTTGACATACATACTGTACCTACATCTAAAAATAACTTGTTTAGGCTAGTGACAAATGTAATGAAAAACTGTCCGTTTTTAAATAATTTTTAAAATAAACGAAGACAAACGAAGAAATATGATATTAACTCATATTTCTATATTGATTTTAATACTTAAGAATTCAAAACTTTACAAATAAATTATGTTCAGTATTTCTAAGTGATTTATTAAGTTTTTATACATTACATTAAATGATTTCACAGTCATAAAGAATTATGATTAACATTAGAGAGGTACAAATAAGTTACATTGGAATATACCAAATAAATAACTTTATTATCTATGCGCTAAAGCTTATTTTGAACTGAATGTTTAAAATATTATGTGGAACCAAAATTTATCGTTACATTTGCCATTAGCCTCGATTATTACTAAGATGTTAAATATAAATTATGTATTGAGCATCGCATGTAACATTGCTTGCTTATAAGGTCTGATTTTCACTGACAATTTCCACTTCCGTTAACATGAAAGAGATCAGTATTACATTTGGTTCACACTAACGAAACTTTATCAAAAAAACACTGTAAAGTCCATACTAAAACTATATAATATCTATAAACTATTGAGTCAACCTATTATGCATAAATATATATTTTTAAATTAAATGTTGTTGTGTTGCTGTATTCTCGGTCAACAAATTAATCAGATTTATAAACTGACCAATTTCTACTATCAAGTCTTAATACGATGGTAGTTAAGTTTAAAATTGTTTGCAGTGTGAAAATATGTGGTAGAGTGTAGTAGTTTATCAGATAATTTTTAATACGTATTTTTTTATTATGAAATATCACTGACGTCACACCTCGACACATTTTCTACATAGCTGTGACGTAGCGAGCCCCCACTCTACAACTTAAATGCTGATTATGCTACCCATTTCTTTCATTTCACTCTGGCATTATCTATATTTACAAGCTAAAGTTTTCGAAATTGGCGCTATTGTGCAAGCAATATCCCTCATAAGTTTCCATAGTGCGGTCTGAAATTAATAATAAATAACTATTTTGCTGGCAAAGGGAATTGTTACCAATTTTATTTTTGTAAATGTTTCGTCAGTGCAAACGTAGTGTTAAAACATATGTTGAATAAAGCTAGTCACAAGTCACTGCATTTTAAAAATTGACAAAGGCTAAAACAAGGTTTATATTTCTACCCGCATACTTAGTGGTGCAAATCTAACGGAAGACCTGTCAAAGCATCTCACGGAAGGACAAGACGGGACCCCTCTGTTAATATACAAGGTTGAATGTCCTATATATATAAATGCGAAAGGTTACTCTTCATCACCAGCGTATTAATGTCCCACTGCTGGGACTCAGGCTTTCCCTATGAATAGAATCGAATCAAATCGTATAGTGAGAATGCGGCTTAATATGCCTTCCAAAGCACGTAGGAGCTCGAGATAATCAATTTTTGATCGCCTATCCTATGACCGACCCTTGCGGTTGCTGACAACCGTATCACAGACCAAGGGATGACCACTGCACCATCGTGCACGTAAGGTTCGAGAAGGTATCTAGATAATACAAGCGCTAAGAAAATCAAATTTTGGAAGGGTGTTCTTTTTAGGAAGGAAAAGGAACCAAGGGATTTTTTAGTAATGTAAAGGTTGACTTGCAGAGAACGCTTAAGGCATTAAGTCCGCCTTAGTGCATAAAGCATTAAATAAATAAAAAATGCATATCTTCTTGATCACGCGGACGAAACTAGTATCATATATTCGTTAGTTCTAAAGTTCCTCAATCAACGAGAGGCGACCCGTCTTCCATCAGATGCACCAACTCTTAAAATTAAAATTGGGCTTAAGATTGTTTCTCTCCAAACTTAAGCAGTTTACCCTTTTCTCTCTTTCGCGGTAGAAAAAAGAAGAAAGGAGGTATATCGAATTATCTGACGATAGATTGCATTCAACCTTAAAGTATGTATTAATATGCATCTTTCACGGGAACTTCTTTTTTTATTCATGGTTGCTTTAATTTGTAACATATCTATTGACAAATAAGAAGGGGTAGTATTAAAAGTAAATTTTTCGAATATGTCACCATAATTCGTATAAAAAAACAGTATTCCTTTATTTTATGCACCAAATTATGAAGAACAGTTTAAGGCCGCAAAGTGAAACGCGCGACTTGATTGTATGAACCGTTCTGGACATCATCGGTGCGAGCAGCACGCAACTAGAGGCAATTGCTCGACTGACTGAGTATAGTATCCTTTAATACAGTTTTAATTAATTTTAAAACGTTATCGACATTTAAATAAGTATAAATAATAAAGAATTAATTTAATATTTCATACACGAGAACTCATATTCTACATACCGTTAATACAACAGTTAGTTTCGTTTTATTCAATATGTTATATGCAGAGGTCGGAATTAGGTAGAGTTATTTATGTACTTGCATCGAAATGTTGATATTAATGTGGACCTTCCCGGGATTTCTTTATTTCTTCTTTCTTTATTTCCTTCCTTCATTGGTGTAAGTTTGGCAACGTCGTGCGTGCAGTAGTTTAAAGTGTGTAAAAGTAAATGACTTTTTATTTAAAAAATCACGGGATTTTTTCTGCTCTTTAAAATTAATCTCGGGGTTTGAGGCATATCCACTTTATTCTTTCGTTGTATGAAATCAGTGTAAGTACATGAATAACTCAACCTAATTCCGACCACTGGTTATATGTTTAACCTTGCTTAATATAATGGAGTATTTTGTCTAATACGTTTTAAAATTGCAACGTTTATTGCGTTTCCAATTAATAGGATGTATTACTACAAATTTATGTCACCGGAATGCAGCATTAGCGTATATCGTAAATTGTCTCGTTGTAAATGCCAATCACAGAGTAGTGAGCAAAGAGTAAAGTAGTCAAGCATAGTAGGATTTTTTTAAAATTTTATCCAATCATACATCTTTGCTGCATATTTGGAAATAAACGTTCAAAAAGTTTGTTTGCCCACAGCTTTTTAGTGAAATCTATTGCTGTCTTATACAGTGCCATCATCACATTCTTTAAAGTCTTTGATTAGGGCAAGTGAATAAACGAACTATAATTAAAAGTATTATAGAGCGAATGACTTAATAATGAGTATTGGCTATTGTTGTACGGGTGAGGTCAGCTACCTTAATCGTCCGTACAACATATCTATTCAATTCAATGCCATAGAAAACTTTGTTTAACTGGATAGGCCAGAGCGCTGAAGTCCGGTCGCTGAACAGTTTCGTACAACATCCAGGTATCTCTTACACTCGTACGCAAACATATTGCGCTCGCGCATATGCATCTAGCCAAATTTGTCATAGTAAAGTAAATCTAAAAAGTTGACGATATCTATCAGAAGACAACAATGTTCTCTGTTTAATTAATGGACTTAAGCCATAACCGGTTTCATATTTTATCAGTAATCTAAATGACACCATATAAAGCTTAGAATATAAGCTACATGGTAATAAATACTAAAACTGGTTTTTCAATACAAATTTGATTTTATAACAATAAAGATAATAATAGTTGTTTGTGACGGTAGTTCAGAAAATCAGCTGTTATGTTAAAGTTTGTACTACAGAGACGTAAAGACAACTCTATAACATTCTCCATAAGGAATGGTTTGGCAACTAATTCATTCACACGATTTTTTAACATATAAATCGATATATAAAATAGCAATAAGGTATTCTTAATGGAAAATGCTTAAATAAACAACTTTGTCCCTGGCACTCTGAGATGGCAGTCGAACCCATGACCTAGGACCTAATGGGACTGACGAATTTTTCAAGCACTCTTTATTTTTTCGCTACTACTTATAGGGTATTTAGCAATAAGGATTATTTTTTAATTGAATTTATTACTTCGCCGTTATATAATCGTGTGCGTTTATGACATCATTTGTGATTAAATACTGTAGGAGCATTATCAATCGAAATTTCCTTTCTACATATTACCTAAAAAGTTGAATTTTCTAAAAAAATATAACAGCCTTCGATTTTGTTGCACATAAAATTACACACTTTTCTCACACTAAAAATGGGTAAAAATAAGATAGATAATTTAATTTTCAACCCAATTACAGTATCTTTTAAAACTATTTTCATTTAATTGCTACTTAAAATTGGCAGTTCTAATAATACTCGTCACCTATCTTTCTAAGAGAGACAGAGTGCAACAAAATCTCGCCTAATATATTCAAAAGCACCTAATTTAGTTAAAGGCTTAATGCATCAACAGTCTTAGAAATAGTAATTATTGCTTCTTATAAATTTAAATGCTTAAGTGGTCATAAAACGTTATTAACAAGTGTCTATTTTAGCAGGAAAACGATTTTACAAAGAATAAAAAAAGGTAGGTTTTTTAAAAGGTAGAAATATAGCTTTAAGAAATTATAATAATCAGTATAAATACACAGTAATATCACGAAAGGTATAAAGGATGACAAAAAAAAAAAAACAAATAATGCCATTATACAACGATACATGGAGTTTAAGTCAGCGATCTTTTTGAACGTTTTATATGTCATACTTGCTCAATCTAGACTTGAATAATACAGTCGGCTGTGACATAATAATTATACAGCGCCAACTACCTCTGTAAAGAGAATTAAGATAGTATACCAATATAAGGCATTGTTAAATATTTTTTTTTTAACTACATCATATCAATGTATACACAATCCATTTATATACCGTAAAATGGCGCTAGAGTGCAATGGTAACCTTCGAGTTTACTTTTCAACTCATTTGTGTTAATGTCTGGTTAGTAAACTATGTGTAGTGTCTGATTAAGGCAATCCTATAGTCTATTCATCTTCCTCTGAGACAGAATGTAAACAAACTGGAAAAAGGTTCTTTAATATGTCAAAATATAAATGCATTTAGAATTAATTAAAAAAGAAAGTAACATTAAAAATACCTAAAATTGAAGCTGTTCCCAAAAACTGGACGTATTGTAAAACTACTAAATTGAGGAGTAGTGATAAGACGAATACTTTACGTAGAAACGTGAAATTTTGTAATTAGTCGGGTTATAACCGGCCATTTTTACTCTCGATCAACTCGTTGACTCGTGCAAATGCTTTCGTTAAATTCTTGTTATTTGTTTATTCCAGTTGTTAAGTTTGTTGTTTACTGTTATTGCTAAGTTTTAAGTTAAATGAAATAAAATCTTTTTTAACCGATGCTCTAAAAAGGGTAACAGTAGGAACTGTGCTAAAGTGCATTGACCATGTCATAAAGGAAGAACAACATTTTTTAAAAATTAATGGTATCATAGATGATTTGGTTGACCGTTTTGTGGTAGAAGTTGGTGCGACTAGTTCCTCAGAGGAAGACGAAGAAGATTCTGAATAATATTATGTGACTCTTACAATTGCTATTTGTAAAAGAAATAGACTTATTGTATTGCATACCTACCATACAATAATTTGTCCCATTAACAAATTTTATTTACATACCAACATCAATAAAAAAGTTTGAGAAACATTGGTTTATTTGTTTACATTTTGTCTCAGAGGAAGTTGAATAGACTGTAGATTTCCTAAAGATATGTTTATCAGGAAAACAGAAAAAAAGATGCAAGTTATAACGTTATAAATGTATGGATATTCCTTCTGTTACCTTCATAATGTTTACTTTCACAGTTACGTTTATGATTAGCAAGGAAACAAAGTAATTACAACGTCTATAATTAAAATTTTATTGCTTTTTTAAGTAGTAAAATAAAAAATATATATATCCACACTAATACAACTTTAGAGTTTGCCGATTCTCAAATTGTTCTATCTAATTTATTATAGCAGTCAGTTATTTAGTTTTCAAAAACACAGCAACTCCATTGTAATGCAGAGAAAATGCAGCGTGACTTTATTAATAATAGTCCAGTACGATAAATAAATTCATCCAAGTTATCTTATAAAAGAATCTTTGACATCACCTGTGATGTGACGAAATAAAACAAAATTGTTCTAATACATTAAAAAATAAAATAAAATAATAATAATCAATTATGGCTTGTTGCAAGAGCGTTCTTTACGATAGTAACGCTCCCAATCTTGCATGCTACAAGAACCGTAATAATATTTTCTAATACAATAAAAAAATATCGTTCACCTATATTATAATACAACATAATTGTAGAATATTCAAATATTACGCTCAATAAAAACAATGGCGCAGATTAGATTATTTTTTTAATTTCTATAATAAAAAAAATATTACGGTCCATGTCGCCAGTGACAAAATAATCTTGTGTAAATAACAACGAAAATTACATAATAATATCTAGAACTTACAAGCTAGTATTATACAAGAAGTTAGCAGTCGCTACACATTGTTCCCCGCAAAGCCACCTCGAGGGAAAGAGACAACAAATGCAGTGTAAGCTCGTTGTGAATAAGCCTTCCCATAAAAGGCGTACCGTATTGTCGTAGAGAAATGTCCTGTCGGAAGATCTTCATTTTATTAAGTATTATCCTCAAAATGACAGCACTAACCTTGGTTTTATAAGCGTTGAGCAGTTTGTATAAATTATTATGTGTAAGCTAAATTGTAAGCTTATGTTTTCTGTACGGTTAACTAATTGTGTTATAAGAACGTAGTAAAGCGAATGTTAAAACAATAGTAATTTTTCATTAGAAATAATTGTAATAGTTATATTTCACTAATGGCATTATGTTAAAATTAAATTGTATTTATATTTGGGCATGTTTAAATATTAGCGAATAGTGAAACTGTGAATGATTGACTACAAAAGTGAGTTATCAACGCAAAGTGATTTATTGACTGTGAGCTAACAACGTCAGTAGTGAGTTATCGAGCGTGAGTGGATGAAATCTAGTGGTTGATTTTGAAAGTTTCTATAATGTACAATTGATAAAAATATGTTCAATATAATAGTCTAAAAAATAATATTAAAATCATATATTGCTAAAAAATGGATAAAAAACCAGATAGGTTAGATTTATTTAAACACGCCCTATAATATAAATAAATGTATGCCGACATTACTTAGATCACTAAATATTTGGTCGAATTCGGTTTCTTTGTTAAAGAAATTATAATTTAATTATGTTGTTGTATATTTTATTATTGTATTTTTTATATTTAGATTTAAAATGTTTAAATTTAGTTTCTAAATCATCCAGTGTTTCTTAAATGGTAATAAAAATAAAACTCCACCTCACTATCCACCATTGCCGGAAGTGCATCCGCCATTTTAGTGTGCGGTATTATGACAAAATGGAAGATGGTACGCCTTTTTCGCTTCCGGGCCGTGCGCAGCTGCGGCGAGCGCGATCATTGGCAGAGTAAACTGAAGAACGAGTTCGCGTATGCCATAGGTTTGACGTCCGGATGAGGCTAAAACGTAAACAAAACGATGTATTTTAATAATCTATTTAAGACTACATAAGTAACTTTCGTAAAAGCTGGTCATAATGGTTGACCAAACAAAGAATCCACATATCCATACTAGGTCTGCGCAGTGGCTTATGGCCAGTTAGAAGACTATAATTATAGTCCAATATATCCAAAGCATTATAATAACATGGTTCCATTATTACCAGTGGTCGGAATTAGGTAGAGTTATTCATGTACTTACACTGATTTCATACAGCGAAAGAATAAAGTGGATATGCCTCAAATCCCGAGATTAATTTTAAAGAGCAGAAAAAATCCCGTGATTTTTTAAATTAAAAGTTATTTACTTTTACACAATTTAAACTACTGCACGCACGACGTTGCCAAACTTACATCGATGAAAGAAAGAAATAAAGAAATCCCGGGAAGGTCCACATTAATATCAACATTTCGATGCAAGTACATAAATAACTCTACCTAATTCCGACCTCTGATTATTACACATTCATTCTAACATTATAAAATGAGAAATTGTGTTTGGAGGTTAGAAAATGATATAGATTCCTTTTAATCTATAACACCTCATTGAACGTTAGTGAAGATGCAAAAAATAATTCTAAATAAGATCATAACTCACCACTGCTTCATACGTAGTGAATTTGGGCGTCAAATCTTTGCCGTTCATCGTTATGAAGGCGCCTAAGTTACCCATTGTGTCACTGAAAACAAAAAATAAAAATAGTGAATACTTACGCAAAGACAAAGGTCGTTGAGTACATGTTGCAATCTAGAGAAAGAAAAAAGGCTGTAACAACCATATCCTGATAAACTCGATAAAACAGACACGATCGAAAACGAGAGTGAGATATTGTATGATCATATCTCGTTCCCAACCGTTTCTCGAGTATCTCGTGTCTTTCTCGAGACTATCGAGTTCGTTATGCTACGAGTGCAGCATAGCAATTTACAGTAAACCTACAAAAGTTGCGGTTTAAAAGAAAAAAAAAAATGAAATTCATAACACTCTTATTTCTAATATACTTTGATATTACCGTTTTGTCATATCTTTTCGTATATTTAATCATAATTTTTGGCTTATAAATCTTATGTATATATTATTGATTATTTGAAATCTCAAATATAATTAGGATAAAGAAAAGTATTCCTTGTCGTATTATTTTGTAAGATTTTATGAAAATACATAGTGTTAGAAACTGGTTGGAATGTGGCATATTGTCTTGTCTATTTTAAGTATCTATACTCCATTCATTATAGCATTAGACAGAATGAAAATAAGGTTCTTTTTATGGTATACTTTGAAACAAAATGTCAACAATCATGTCACTCTTAAAACTAACGGCTAATTTGCTACATATCCACTTATATACCAGCTGCTATACTTAACCGTTGTCTTTTGAGCTACATATTAAACAAATTTATGAGCATTTGACTGACTTAAAACATTTAATAATTATTACAATAAAAAATGTTCATCTTAAAGAACCTAAAGAAGCAGGGTTAGATAGTTTCGGCACGATTCTCATGTCACTATAACTCTACCAAATTTAAAACGTTGCCTAATCCCTTTAAACGTTTCGGCAGTAGAGCTTTTTAATTTTTTCAGTTTATGATTTATTCATAATAGTCAAAATACGTAATCTGGGATTGTCATTCATTGTGAATGCCTTTCTTGTTGTTTTGCCACTTTCGGTGATTAAGTAATTACTGTTTTATTGTTGTTTTCTTATAGTTTTGTTTTAGTTGTTATATTTTTGTTGTTAAGTTTTGCTAAATTGCGATTCCGGTGCAGGCCCGAGAGGCCTACAACAGTTACCTTTGATATTTCAGCAAGTTTTTCCAATATCTTAATCAATAGTCTAAATAATATCTGAATAAATGTTATAACAGTAATAATAAAAATTTCATTCTGTTTACCTTTATTTTCTGATCATAGATATAACTAAATTATATTCTTATTATATACATTTACAATTAGAATCAATCAAAACAACAGATAGATAGTTTTATTTCTTTTAAGATGAATTTAGAAAATGCTAGTCTCATCTCAACCCCAAGAAAATGTAAAATTGGCCAACTCTTTCAGACTTCCTAAAGTTCAAAATTTCAACAAAACTATTATAAATATTTTTTTAAATTTATCTTGTAAATAAAATGTTCTGCACTGCTGCTTCTGAGTTCCTCTTTTTTCTAATGTTATAATGAATGGAATATAGCTTTCTTTTTTATTATTATTTCATGATCCGTTTGAATTTGATTGATATTTTTATTTTTTAGTTGTCTCCATAGCAATATAAAACTATCTATGACTGACATCAGTAAAAAACTATTAAACATTTCATGTTAAAATCACATAGTCCTCGCTCACGTAGTTATCAAGGAGCCTTTTTTTAATGACATCACACGCTTTGTGTATTTGTCATCGTCATCAGCCCTTTTACGTCCCCATTGCAAGGGCTCAGGCCTTCCTCACGGATTGTTAAGGAAGGATGGGCTATGACGCTGGCCCAATTCAGATTGGACAGTGACATAATATTTTTTGGTCACCCATCCCGTGACCGTATCTCATAAACAGACGACTCACCAGTAATTGGGCGCTGAGAACACGGTGATACATTTACCGTCGTGCGCGACCTCGTACCCGTCGTTCTTGACCTCGTGGCTGCGTATGATGTAGTCGAGCCCGTTGCGGTCGCAGAAGGCGGCGGTCACGTCGGGCCCGAACTGGCAGCCGACGCCGCGACGCGACGGCGCCCGACCGGCCATCGGCTGCGGGTCCGACCAGAGCAACTCGCACATTATACCTGGGGGGGGGGTTACCATCACTCTTATATCATTTTCGTTTTATTTATTTTTCAATGCAGTTACTCATAAAGCGCTTTTTTTTTTAATCCATCGTAAACACCGAAAGTGAATCTTTAAACACGTGTTAAATAAAAATGTACTGAAATCCTTTACTGCAGATGTGCTTAAAAGTATTTTTTTAAATTTGTTTTTGGCCGAGCACCAAAGAAATTTTATGCCGCGTCCGCACGCTTGCCAAACCTCAACAAGCCGCAGCAAACTCAAACGTGTGAATAGAGTGTTTGCCTTGGTTTGTGTTGACTTGTAAGCGTTTGTAGTCGATCCGATCGAATGTCGGTTTTTTGTCACAAATCAATGGAAGTTTGCGCCAGCGCTTGCGACGCGTCCACACGTTTGCGCGTCTCGTTTGTGTGCTGGTGGTGAGTAGATGTACGCTTGTATTGTGTAAAAACATGAGTGACTGGTCAAGTGAAGATATTTTAAATTTTCAGGAACTTTACCAGACAGGACCATGCAAAAATAAATTAAACAAAATGTTATGGCCGAAATAACCTCAATATCCGTTATGCTTCGCTCTTCAGAACACACTAAATCACTCGCAAGCGTGTGGATGGCGATGTTTGATTCCCTAAATGAAGCCAAACGTTTGCAGAGGTTTGGAATTTGCATCAAGTGCCAAACGTGCGGTCGCGGCATTAAAGAAATTGATGAAAATATGTCAAACTTTAGAGGCAAAAGTATTTCAAGGAGCCTAGAACGAATATTTTCAAATAAAAATGTATAACACGAAACATGTTCAAATATCACGTTTAATTTTAACAAATAATTTTTACCTTTAATACATGCTTAGTTTTATTAAGCTATATATTTGTTTTATTTCCTTTCAAAAAGCATTGAAAAATGTTGTAAGAAACTTGAGCGTAAAAAAAGGTTTTTCCGCACAAAAAAGGTAAAACCTTACTTTCCGCACTCGTATCTTAAATAACTATTTTATTTACTCTTCACAATAGTTTTTCTTAGAACAATATAGTAATTACAATTTTTATGTATATATCCGTACTGTGAAGAGCTGGTGTCTGAAATAGGTATTTTTTACAAAACCCGTTACACAGGTCACCAGCGCTCCTTCCCGCGGATACTAATACTACTACTTTAATTGTACGAGTATCAAGGCTTAGACTACATTATCACAAAACAATCCACACAAAATTGACGCAGTTTTAGTAACTCCTAAACAATAATATTCACAGACTTGTTATATGTAATTAAAATAATTGGACAATAAGAAATCCTTATAATGATGGAAGGATAAAATCTTCAGTATCATCATAATTATTATATTATATAATCTCTTACTGTAATGGGGAAATTCATTCTCCTATAGGGCTGGTTCTTTGCTAAACGGTTTTGCCAACAAACATTCTTTGATATATTTAACACAAAACCTACAATTATAAGGCGATTTATGACCAGCTTCTACTTCGATCGGTAACGAAACGCGGGCGGTAATGACGTAGCATCGCGTGACGTCACATTTTAGTAAACTAAACGTCAACCTCTTTGTTGTGATTTCAACCAGTACTCGTGCATATTGAAATGTGACTTCACAGCTCGATATGCCACCTGACTGATTGTTTTCAGGGGAAAATTTAAATAATGAATAAAATATGCTTTTCCTTTATTTTTTAACACTTTGGGCGGAAATATATCTGATAGTCGTTTAATATGATAATATGAAAGTTTTAAAATACTTCTCCTACAACAGTCAATTAGCCATTTTCTTTCACTGATCTATTGGACGACTCACAATGTTCAGTATTATTGAAATGTTGGAGCCGATTGACCAACGGAGGCTGGATGCATTATAAAGATACTGTTTTTGGCATATTGTCTATGCTCGACTTGTGGACATGTAAGGACACTAGAATCAAGCATGACGACTCGCTTCGAGTAAGTTTGATGGAAGGTTATCAATTTAATATCATTCAGCTAGCTCAATGCGATTATGCAAGCCTCCGAGTTGTGAGTTGTGCGGTCCACATGTTGATTTTTACTAATTTTTGAGTGATATTGGTGAAACTATAGAGTGATATTGTTGTATAGATAATACTGAGAATGAAGCAAGTAGGTTTCGAAAATATACAGAATGTAACATTGATAATGGTCCATGTGGGAGTCTTAAACTATAGGATGCGGGAGGGATCACGTTGTGACAAAAATATTGCATTTATGAATTTACAAAAACTATTTTTTAATCCAGGAAGACTAAACCGACGTATTGAAAAAAAAAAAAACAAACATAGAGATGCCTAAATGAGTTGAATATATAAAAAAAAACTAAAGCAGTGTACTATCTGGATACACATAGTGCACTGCATTAGTTTTTTTATACATAACCTTTCTGCATTAGTACATAACCATTGCCTTCAGAAACAGGTCGATTCATCTCTCAAGCAGTAAAAATATTTTCAAAATAGATTTATTACTCAAGTGACTCACCGTCTTCAGGGGGTTGTTTGTTTCTATCCACTCTCCTGATATCGTCTAGTGTGACGTCATCCTTCGAGAATAACCCTCCGTGCATAACTAACACCCTGCCGTTGATGCAATGCGCCAGTGGCAACCAATTGTACACCTCCGTGAACAGATCCGCCATCTGTGACGTGTACTTTGACGTCACTTCCCCTCTGAAGCCGTACATCCGATTCATGTCTAGCGTCTCGTGGTTACCTGGCAAAATGACAGTCATAAAAAATAATACACATTCGACAATATAATTTTAGGTCATACACAACATGGTAATAATAGTTGTCTCATAAATTAATTAAAAATGTTTATACATATTTGAAAAACTATAGAAATGAAAAAGAAAATAAAATTTGTTTTGACATTGATAAGTCCCTATTTTATTTATTGTTTTGTTCCTTATTTTAGCGAAAAGCACTCTCACTTTTTTTTTTAATTTCACAAATAAAAAGTGAAAAATATCAATATCATAGTCAGCGATTTCGTAACGCTGATAACGCAGTTTTATATTGATTAAGGAATTTTAATACCGCCTTTCTAAAGTTCTTTGCTACGACTCTCCAGTTGACTAGTAAAGAATGCCTGATGGCAATAATAAATTCACCAATTGTAAAATGAAATTCAAGTTGTCAACATACAACACTTACTGTCTTATTATAAAATGAGGATTAACTTTAGCACTAGGTTTAAACCATTATCCGACCAAAATAACTGCAGTGATGTCCAAACACTATGGACAACTGTTAACTGTGGCGTAACTACACTGTTTGAGACCCATGGCAAATACCTCGGATATTCTATTTTTTTTTACTAATTGTGTTATAAATGTCAGGAGAAAGGAGTCTCCTCTGACCGGGGGCCCCTTCCAGCTGGGGGCCCGTGACATTGTGCAGACTTGTACCCTGTAGTTACGCCACTGACTGTTAAACTGATACATTGTGGTAATTCGACACGCTGCTGTATACAATAAATTATTGGTTTTATTTTACTCACCTCTAGACATGAAAAAGTGATTAGGAAATAAAAGTTTAAAGCTGAACAGTGTAAAGATGCATTCTACGCTGAAGGACCCCCGATCTACAAAGTCGCCATTGAACAGGAAAGGGTTTGTCTCCGAAGGCAGTCCGTTTAGTTTGAATATATTCATTAAATCATAGTATTGTCCGTGTATATCACCGCAGACTGTGAACTTGGCTTCGTCGGGCACCTTTATGTCAACTAGTGAAGGTTGTTTTTGTAAGTACGCCTTTACATCTATCAATATCTGAAATAAGTGAAACAATCGAATTATTATGGAGGACAAAAGACAAATTTTTATACTTTGTGATATGAGAAGCCAGATTGCGCTCTGCAAGTGACAATACGAAATTTATCACAAATTTGATATTTTTTGTTTGTTTAGGTCACTCATTCAATGCACAAATATATACTATGAAATCATATTGTTTCTTTCTCAGTAATATGAATGAATGTGTTGAGTAATCTTTAGCACAAATGAAGTGTACTCAAAACTTCGAATGTCTGCATTCAATTTTTAACTTTAATCTATTAAAAGGAAAGTTCAAATTAATAAGATATTTGACATTTTGAGGTTAAGTGAAATTATTCTTTTTATGTTTTCAAATATACCTTGTAAGCATATTTCTTGTGAAGTTTCTTCTGTTGTTTGTAGAACTCCATCAGTTCCGTTACAAACTTCAGTGTCACCTTGCCATCTTCCATCTCAGGACCCTCATATTCATCCTCAATGGCTGTAGAATGACAGTTCGAGTTTAAAAGTTAAAATTGTTGTTTTAATTTTGAGATGTTAATCTAGTTAGAGATAGATAGGAAGATTGAGGGGGGGCGACTCTCATTCTCTCTCGAGAGAGTGAGTACAAAGGATCAGAAGAAATTAGTAGTGGGTCAGCAAAATTTCACAAGATTTTTCTCTTTGATTTAACAAGATGTGAACTAAAACACAACCCATGCATAAATAGGTTTCAGCTTCTGTGTAGATACATAAAGTGAATACTCACTCATAGCATCTAAATTGATGGAATCAGCAATGTTAACTTCCTTTTTATCAACAGATATGGCTTTTTCAAAGGCAATTTTCAAGGCAATTTTATTACATTCATTATACTTCTTTTTAGCATCTTGATCATTTGGCCTAACTTTGGTTACCTAAAAAGAAAAACACAATTTAATACTATTTGGCTATCAAAACAACTACAGGTATATGGTAAGCCATAGGTATGGCTAAAGGGTTTAGCCGGATACGTATGACGAGTCGGCCCCCAAATGGGAATCGATATCGAAACTTATGTTTTAATATAGACTTGATGTTCAAACACGATTTATGTACTTTTCGCGACCGACTTCCGCTTTGACCTTGAGATAGAGAGCAAAATATCCGTATGCTTGACCATTACTGAATGTGATATATCTCTGAAGCTAATTAAGATAAAGAAGTGAAACTAACGCGAGGTGTTAGGTTACATTACAGAGTATATCACGTATATTTTTTTTTAATTTTTAGAATAAAAAAATACATAAAAAAAATAAAAAATAAAAAAATCATGTTTTTTTTTCTGAGTTGTCTGTGACTTACAATCACGAAATTAATATATGTTATGCTCCTTTGTGTGCTCTATCACCCATAAAAATTGCGTGATATGTCATATGTATCCGGCTAAACCCTTTGTATTTTGTAACTACTCTAACCAAACATTTTTTAGTTTACTTACATCATGGTTACTAAAGGGGCCACTAGTGGTAACATGGATAAAACATTTCTTGTTGGCAACTTCAATGATTATGTACTTATCTGTGGTTTTCGTACTTAATACTAAATATACATAACCCTTTATTAAAAAATAGTACAACTGAATAGTCTGTAACTTATATATTGTGTGATAAGTCTATATGATATCTATAAATGCATACTGTAACTAATTAGAAACTTCAAGCTATAAGTTTCTAAGAGATGACAGTTTCCAATTTGAATGTTCAAGTAGTTAAAAACATTTATTACAAGGCTGGTTTGCATAAATACTGATGCAGAAGTTAAAAGTTACATTAAGTATACAAACTGAATGACCCATGCATACTTGGGAACAGTTTGCAAAATACCAGCAAATAAAGATTATTAACCAGGTTTTCCTATTTTGAGCAGAAACCTTTGTTTTGAAGTTTGTTCAGAACAAAAAATATTAAATTCCAAAAAAATTTAATTCAAGTGAAAATATTCTCTAAATAATTATACAGTAATAATTTGTACTATTGATTAATTAAATAGTTCATGAGTTACACTATTGTTATGAAGAAAAATTTACTATCATAAATATGTACAGTAAAATATTTACCATAAATATGTCCAATTTGAAACCTTAATGTGTTAGTAGTAGAGTTCAAAATCAACTTAGGAAATATGACATATTGTGGTTGAATGACCTGCTACCTCATGTTTTAGATAAAATAATTAAAAATTGGTGCAGTTATACTATTAAGAGCATAAAAATTCTTTCATAAAATAATTAAAGCAAATATGATCATCATCAGCCTATAATATCCCCACTGCTGGGGCACAGGCTTTCCTTAAGGATGGAATTAATTGAATCAGGAGAATGGGCCACAATCCACCACTTCTGCTCAGTTCAAATGGTCAGTGTTAAATCACTGCAGATCCAGACAGGACTAATGACATGCCTTTAAAAGCATAGAGTACATCATAAATTTGTTTAAAAGTGCTTAGACTCTGCATTGTATACCAAACATGCTTATCACCATATCACTAAATTCATATAAGCAATTATTATGAAATATATTTAATATTATAGAATAGTATCAAAGGCAAATTTCTAATAATTATAGTGAAAACAATTGCATACTCCTACACAAGATTTTAGTGTTCCAAATCAATTATTTATTTAAGCCAAAATTGTTAGATGTTACACATTTGATAATAGGTATACAATCCATGTACACATGAGGAGGCCAACTCATGAACTAGAGCAGCTATATGAAAAATTGTTTTAGCAGTTGAAAGGTATATTCTAGCTATTCTAGCTACTAAATAATATGTTTACAAATACAAGACAGCCATGTGCTTCAATAAGTGAAAACGAAAAGTAGAAAGAATACAGAAACTCTTAATACTTACATATTCGAAATCCTTAAGTGCTAATTTGTATTTTCCTAATGACATATGGGCTGCAGCCCTCCTGTAATATGCCTTAGTATAACACTTGTCCAATTCTATGGCTTTCGATGCGTCTATCAAAGCGTAACCAAAATTTTCTAACCGAAGGTTCGCTATACTTCTATTGGCATAGAATACAGCATTATTGGGGTTCTTCTCTATAGCCTTCGAGTAATATTCGATAGCAGAATTGTAATTTTGCTCTGTAAAAATTTTTAGGTTATGTCTGTCAAAGTGTTATTTTTCATCACGATCGATACTATATTTAATCAATGTTATAATTTCTATATCAATATATAAGTTAAAACTGCAATATAAATTATTTACTTACTTTTAAAGTATTCATTAGCTTCATTTTTAAATTTCTCAGCAGCCTCTATATCTTCCTGTGAAATGGGGCCGGTGATTTCTGGAGTATTTGCCATTGTTTAACGCGTAAAAACAATACAATAAAAGAACTTCAAATTGAAATAAGCATGCAATCCTAAGAACCGTGATCTTGTAATAATTTACATACTATCGCAATTCATCAAAACTGAACCAACTGACGTGATGTGACTGACTGACTAGAGCTGAGCAAATCGTATGTTTCGGTACTGGGTAACGGGTGCGACATCTAGTACCGAGATACTTACAAATGTATTTCGTTACTAGTATTTTTTGTACCTGTTTCAGTTTTATGTACAAGTATCGACGATGCGTATTCAATTTAATTCTTAATAAAAAGATTGACTTTATAATTTCAATTTGCATGAATGTATTTTTATTTTATTATTGTGGTTAATTTTATTATAAGAATATAAGATACAGATTCTTAATGAAAAATGCTTAAAAATCCACTTTGTCCCTGGCACTCTGAGATGGGACTCGCACCCATAACCTTTAGCAATTCGAGCGACTGCTCTAACCACAGAGCTACCCAAGACCTAACAGGCCTGACGAATTTTTCAAGTACTAGTCACTTTTTCGCTAAGACAGTGTATCCTATACAGGCAATTTACCCAAACTTTTTAAGTATTTTTTATTAAGATTATTTTTCAGTATAGCCTTGTGAATGCAAAATTGATCAAATATAAAAATGGCATAAAGATGTTATTGTAAACAATATTTTTTTAGTGGGTAATAACTATTTTTTCTACAAATTTATACATCATTACAATACGCGTAGTAATGATGTATAAAAATAAAACGCCATTGACATACGTAATGAGGAAGTATTTTAAAAAACGAAAGCACTAAAAAAGCACCTTCACTAGATGCTGACTCCAGCAAAAGTTGATTTTTGCAGGAAACGAATGGACCAAAGACAGTCATTTTCCTTCCTATTTATTTATTTATTTCATATGGACAACCAACAGCATACATATTTCAACTTACTCCAGTAAATTACAGTTAGGTTTAAATCTAATATATATACCAATTATAGGGTGACAAAATCTGAAATTTGAAAAGTTCGAAACTTAGATATCAATACAAATACGAAAAAGTACAAATAGAATATGAGTTGTTTATTGAGTTTTGAAAACTAATTTACTTTTAAACATGAAAGGAAACCGGAAGGGTTGTCATGAAGAAATCCACAACGTACCGCAGCTACATTTGGTGCGGTACGTTGTGGATTTCGGGAACTAATTTTTTTTTATACTTCCTCATACGATTTGATTGATTGCTCTAACATACCATAGGTATTAGGAGGTATCAGAAGTAACGAGTAACGTAACGATACGTAAATAACGATTAATAATTGTCATAGTAACGAATACATATGAGTACGCTTTTATTCGTTACTTTTACACCTCTATGACTGACTGATAAACGAATGAAACGAAGTGAGTGAGATGGGAGATTTGTGAATGAATTTCGGCTATGGAATCTGCAATGAATGCAGATCTATTTACGAAAGGGAAGAAAGGGAAGAAAGAATCTTAGTGCGGGGTGAGGTGATGGAACCATGGACTTAGTACTATATTACAGGATAGAGTACTCCCAGTTTAAAAGCAAGCCGAGCAAGATGTCACGTACAGAGGCTATTTGTCCTTTTATACTATACATTTTAATAGTGTCCCCAGAATGCTGGATGGACGACCACGTTTCTTAGTAAAACAGGTTTCTCTGCCTTTCGCATATGCTCAGAAACGGCGAGTTGAAAGTCATACAACGGCATGTAGCAGTCTTTGTTGATTCGGCGCTATAACAACCAAGCGTTTACGAGAGACATATCCACCATGTGAAAAAAAATCCTCTTATACCACTTACGAGACCGCAAAAGGATTCTGTAGTAACCCAGCATGGAATCAAGCAGATCTATTCCTCCCATATGCTAGATCTGCTGCCTCACATATCTATCCCCTCCATGACATCGACAGCATGGGAAGAAGGTATGTCAACATATTTTTTATTCTGTCGAATAAACGCCTTTTTGTTGTTGTAGGCTCACTACCAACGTAGGCAGAAAGAAGATTCCCATTATTGTTATCAAACCAGGAAACCAGGCTTAGCTTTACTTTATCTATGACCGCTACTTTTTCTGCCATACTTCCACGCCCTTGTTTCTTCAATTCTTTCTTAGTAGGCATATTCGAGTTCGAGAAGTAGACCTTGTTTGTAAAGAAGGACTTGAAGATATGGGCTATTGAACCAGTAATCAAAACAGATCTTGTAGTTAAGATTAGCGGTGCCGTAGAAGCGTGCTGGGTGCATTTCTGGAATAAGCATAAAAACCACCTCAGATGCATACCAAGCCATATATGAAAAGAAAAGTTTTGACCGGAATGCATACGAAGCCAAATTTGGCAACTTCAAATGAGTGGGCAAAAAAAGGCAAAAGAAACAAAATAATGCGAAATCGAAACTTTTCCCTCATTTTGAAAAGTTAAGAGCATGTAATATGATTTTTTTCAAAACAATTACTTACCTTTTTGGTATTTATTTTTCACGTTCAAAATACCATATTTTTTCCTGCATCCGGCCCGTCGCACTGCTACACATGATCTTAAAAATATGTGAGAGATGACATTTGCCAGACACAGATTTTTAACATTCCGTTTCACGATGAAACTCTGGTTCTGGTATGAGTTACTTTTTTAAGATAAACTATATTATTGACTTGTAAAAAAATCATAAACTTTAGTGTCCATATATGGATTCACATGCGGTAAGGGGTTAACGTTCACAATAATCTTGTTAAACTTTTTGATACAACAAAAATATTTTTATTTTTTAGGCTTTTAATGCAATACAATAACCATGAGCGGGTTACCTATTTTAATATCGATTTTTTTCAGTGCGAATTTCATTAAACCGAAAAGGTTTTGCCACATTTTTGTTTTCCATATTTTCATTTCACCGAAAAAACAATTGACATTTAGCTGATAATCCGATTTTCAAATATACATATTTTTTAAATCAATACGTTTTTAAATCTTACTCAACATTTGATAAATATACATATTTCAGACGATTTAGTTTCCAGAAAATTGTTTTTAAAATGAATGTTAAATGTTTATTGGCACTTAGCTTTCTGCCTCCAGATGAAATACCTGTTTATTTCTATAAACTACTGGACACTTTTACAGGTAATATCTTCAAATTCTTATTATTATAAGTATTTTTATTATAATCTTCAATAACTTCATAAGTGATATGGTTCAGTTGAAACATGCATGCAGCATGTCTTAAACCTTAATTCGAATTCGAATTTATTTTTTCTATAAAAATAAATCAGACGATACATAAAAACTTGTTTTTTTTTTGTCTATCAATGTTGAAAAATAAATAAGTGCGTTAGTAAAAATAGGATTACTTCGATATTTCATACATTTAGAATAAAAAAATATTGAAAGTAATACATCTGTAAAAAGAAAAAAACAGCTTTTGAAAATTGTCTTTTAATTTTTATGGAAAATTAAACATGTGTAAAATAAATTTATTACATAGAATATTATGTCAAAAAACATATCTGGTATTTAAAAATTCGTTATACCGTTTTCGAAGTTTTGAAATTCGAACATTAAAGTTTTGAAATTAAGATAGGTTACCCCATGAGCGATATCGCATGAATCGCGTGCACTTATAATATCTATGAAGAATCGCAAGTGTGTTTGTTTACTCATGAGATTGAAAATCTGTTAATATCGGTCACAAATCTCCTCGACATAGAATTTCATGTATGTACTCATGGTCTGCAATATTTAAAAATAAAAAAGTGAAAAGTGCAGTTGCAACACTGACGATAAAATGTGAAATTTTTATTTGTGATAATTAAATATTGTTGTTTTCTGAAACTAGCTTTAATTTTGATTTTATTGTCAAAAATGTTAATGACTGAAATGTGAAACTTAATATTCTTTCATATCATGGGCATTTGTGACAGAGAATCCACCGTTTTTCTCCGCTTTAACGGAGCATTTTTTGTACTTTCTCGGTGGGAGTTGAATGAGTATTGAAGCGAAAAACAAAAAAACTACGACAAACGTCTTAGTTTTAGTAGCTTCATATTTTTGGTATATATTGCGTATTTAGACATTAATATATCATCTTGCTTTAAAAGTGCTATTTATTAGTTTTAAATTTAGAAAAACCTATTTATGAAATGCGGCGACTTAGCAGATCTGAGAAGTTGATGTGAGCTCAGAAAAGTGTTTCGTAATGGTAAATTAAAATTAATTTATTACTAAATTATTAATACTTATTTCCACAGGTTATTTCAATAAAAGATACTTCTAAATTTCATGTCCCCATAAATTTAGTATAAAATTAAAAGAAATGTCATTTAGATATACATTAAAATACGATTAAAAATAGTGACATCGTACTAATATTTTGACGTATTTCTGCCCAGTAATCTTTTGCGTACGTTATTTCAATAAGTATGAGTGGAAATAATTAAAAAATATAGAAATCAAATAGTTGTAATCGTATAATTCGGTCATCATTTGGGTTTATTCCAGTTATAATACAGTCACTATGTATTCGAATTATGAATCAAAATCAGTTTCGCTATAACTGGCTGAAGAAATTATAAGCCGTTCCTTTTCATTATCTGCCAGTCCGTTGATTTTAAGTTATTCATTTTCATCTCCACACGTTTACATTGTTTAACTAATCTTCTGTGGTTACACTCATTGTTTTATTAGCATTAGAGCCCAATGACTCATTTACATAGGTCCATAGCATCCGCATGCGAGGTGCACACATTTTCTGTGGGCTAATGTCGTTAGTTTATAAACCAATGACCGCTTAATGAAAATGAGGCACTAAAAATGTGATAACGAGCCATTACATACATGGAAATGATATCGACGTAAATCGACTTAAAATACAATGAAGCAACATTAAAATTTAGGCAAGAAAAATGCACAAAGAAAAAACTAATTAAACAACAATAAACTTTATTTCAAAACTAATATTAACATACTATTTTAACTTAAAGTTTTTTACACTATATTTAAAACATACAGTTATATTAAAGTTTGTATAATGAGACATAACAACGTGACAATAATACTGCTTTTTATAAGATACGAAGAGCTGGGATCTTCGCATTCTTCGTTGTGCGTCACTTGTATGAAGAATGGCTGGTGCAATTCATCTCTAGTGGCCATGAATGAGTTGATTTCATTTTGCGCTGCCGATGGCAATGAACGCGTGCGACTGAGCTTGATAGCGACTACTGTAAAAGGCAATATTAAGCTTATTAGCAAGTGTCAGGTATTTGCTGACAGAAATGAGATTGTTATACATATAAAGGGCTAAAACTCATTGTATATGTGGTATTCCAAAAAATAGAAACAGATTTATTATGAGTTTATAGAGCCGGGTCTTACATTTTACTTTGCACTTTGATTACGAAAGAGAGATGAATTTTTGAAACTTCGCGACATCGCTATTTTCTTCTTTATGGTGGAATTACGCTATCGATAAATGCTGCCATTAACGGCATTTAATTAACCGCTAGTGTGGTCCCACCACTAACCGATCACCGCTTTAAGTTCCTTTTTCAAAAACAAAATGTTCTTTTTTATGAAACAGTAATAAGCCCATTTAGGAGTATTTTATTTATGAATAAAAACTATTACATACATGTAATTTAAGAAAACAATATTTTTTATCAAAAATGCTAATAAATCAATTTCATCCTATCTCAGAATGTCAGTTCTGAAGATTTTTTTTCTTATTGTTTTCATATAAACATATTTTTCAGTATTTTAAAACATAATGATTTTTTTTTTTCCTAGAACAAGTAATGATATTAATGACTCACTTTCGCACGCTTTTTGAGCAAGAGAAGTGAGCCATTAAAGTATAATAATTTTCAAGTCAAGGGTACTTCCACTTACCGGTTCTGTGGTACTCGTCAATATTCTCACATGTGTACACCAGAGAGTAAGATACGTAGTCCGTCTTCAGCACATAAACATTAGCTGTGACTGTGGCTGAAACAAATGAAAAAAAAACTTCACTACAGTCATAATTTGTTCGATTTTATAGTCGATTAGGTACGCTTAAGTTATGAATATCGATAAATAATAACGGATCCACTAAAACCGGAGCCGGTGAAGCAATCGTTTTCTGCCATACTCAGGACTTAGAGTGGACTAATCTATATTAACTCGGGGGAATACTGTGTCAGAGAAAACCGGTCAAAGGATGGGTGCCTGAAAATTTACTATCTCCAGCTCCTTCATGTTTCGGAAGACGCGTCAAGCCGTTGGCTCTGCTGCATCTACAGTCCTTAACACTCACCGATCCGCATGAGACCAGCATGCGAGCAAGCGTGAGGTGGGTGGGTCATTGAGAAGGTGGTAGGGACATAAATGGGTGGTGATGATGTGTCTTTGAAATAACCAAGTCAAAAACGAACCTTCGATAGTTTTAGTACAAGACCGTGACCGATGGCTGCTTCATCCACACCTAGCTAGGTTACCGGTGCCATACTATGAGACAGTGATCAAAGCAATAATGTGCTATATAAACTAAAGTGGTTTGCATGTGAGCCATTGAGACTAATACTAACCTTCTTCGTCATCAGGGTCGGTTTGTAGAACAACTTTCAGAATAGTGGCGTTATTAGCACTTTCGAGTGTAGCTACACCTGGAATTGTATTTAGATCTCCATCATTGATCTCCCAGTTTAATACATCTAATTCATTATCGCTTTGTTGCGTGTATCTGGTCCCAATGCAGGTACTATCAGCGCTGACTTGAGGGTATGGGTATCTTTCTATTTGATACCAAGTGCCAGTATACTGTTGGAAGGATAAATAGTTTATTAATTGACAAATCGTATCATATATAGTAGTAACAATTTCAGCGGAGATAATTAGTTTTTAAAAATATAATTCAATCGACGGTATCAATTTTTCCTTTTTTTTGAAGGTTTCTAGGTTCTTATCATGAAATAATGGTAGGTAACAGCCACGGGGTAAATTTTAGTGCTAGGGATAGATAAGACGTTCATAGTTTTTGAAAGCCAGAGAGCTAAAAACTAACACAATAAGTTTCGATTGCAGTTCTGGAGTTAACTATCCAGTAAGATCACAGGTTTCTAATGTGTACTTACATATTTTAGGTGGTTTATAGTACTCAAGGGCTCAAAAATGAAGATTACGACTTTCGACGCCCAGTGACTAGCATATAAGTATCTAGGTGTCACCATTTCTGAGGGCACGGGTTCGGCTCGATGTAGAAGATGAACTTTTCTATATTGTGCCGGGTTTGTGTATTAATATTACTTTAGTTGTTTGAGAGTTTTAAAGTAAAAGTGATAAAAGCTGCTTGGTTCGGGATCTGAGTAATTTATGTGATGTAGTCTAATATTTATAAAAAACAAAATGTGGACCATCTAATATTTCAATTTGAATCCTCAATGGCATGACAGGTTTTGCTTTCAAAGTCACTACGATACTTACTGCTGTCAGATCGAAATCTTGCTCTGTCTGTATGTTGACATCACACTGTCCAGGCAGTATTACTGACTGTCCATCTTGTGTTGGATAGAAGAAGCAAGCGCTGTCGGATTGATCGACATCCATGAAGAACTCATCGTAGAGCAGATCGTTGTCGTCTATCACAGGTGCTAGAGCATTCTCTGCTTCGG
The DNA here is from genome assembly GCA_918026875.4 of Diatraea saccharalis. Classification (NCBI taxonomy): domain Eukaryota; kingdom Metazoa; phylum Arthropoda; class Insecta; order Lepidoptera; family Crambidae; genus Diatraea; species Diatraea saccharalis. Next base: position 30,941,192 of record OU893333.1, read on the forward strand.
AGCTGAGAGATCTTGTGCTACTGTGTTTAGCACTCCAAACTGTAAGATTTGGGAAAGGGTAAACTACCATACTTATTGTAAGATCATATCTAGGATTCACTGTTTCAAAAGGAATAAACGAAACCCAGGTTCACTCGCTTGTCGTTCTGTCTGCCAGCTATAGTTGATTTAATCCGAAAGCCAAAGCTGAACATGTAACGTCAACAAATGTACCTATATCATGTAAGGAACATTGGAACATGGTATTTTGTCTTTTTTATGTTTCGATTACATCAATGTTTTTACATTACTTTATACCTATCAACAAAAAAGTAAGTGTAGATTGAGTAGCGTAAATCGGTGGCGTAGTATAAAATAAGCGCCGCGGCCCGCAATTGTTGTTGTTAAGCGTAACTTTAACAGGGTCGGTCACAAGATGAGTGGCACAAAAAATTATTTTCTTGAGCTACTCCGTGCTTCGGAAGGCACGTTAAGCCGTTGGTCCCGGCTGCATTTGCAGTCGTTAATACCCTCGAATCCGTACTGGAGGGTCATGGCCTATCCTCCTTAACCATCCATAAGGACGGCCTGAGCCCCTGCAGTGGGGACGTAAAGGGGCTGTAATGATAATGAAGCGCACATTGAGAAGGTGCCATAATTGAACTCTACACTTTATTTTAAATAGAAAATAATTCGAAGGAAATAAAAAGTTTAAATGAATTGCTAATTTGTGAAGTTACCTTGCATGTATTCATCATCAATGTCCTCACATGAGAGCAGAAGCGAGTAAGTATCGTAATCGGTTGCCAAAACCCACAAAACTGCAAAATAAGATTTAATATTGAAGTATTATCATACACCATATTAGAAAGGTAAAAACGTAAAAAACCAAAATGCCCCAGTTTGTTTGTGCAGTTTGAGTAACCAAGAGAAAGATCTGCCTTTCATATTCTTGATAAGAAGCAAGAGCCAAATGTACAAACAAGGCTTTTGGCAAGAATCCCGTGAATAAATATTATTCAAAGGTGAATAAAAATTATATCTATTAAGATCATGACCATAGCGTTTGCAATCAATCCCGTAAATAACACAATTAATAACATAACAGAAAATCGGATATATTCTTAAAAAATATTACTCGCGCACCTATAGAATGAATAAATGTATTAAGATGAACTACCTTACCATCTTAAATCTTTTTATAATATTTTTAATTACGATTTAGACGAACTTGTAAATTAACATTGTTAACATTGAAAATTATTATATTTCGCTAATTGAGCGATTGATTTGATAGTCCAATCGCCCAATTAGCGAAATGCGGGCATGGGAAGTTTTTTATATTTATTTAAAATCTAAATTTATGAAATGTAATCATTTATATTGGTAGACTATAAAAAAAAAACATAAAAAAAAAAAATATTAGGTTACTCACTTTCCATTGATCCATCGGCGTAAGTTCTTTGTATTTGACCATTAGCATTCATAGTGGCAGTGCCACTGGTGACTCTACCATCGTTGATGCCGAAGACTCTGGTTCCCTCAAACGTTATAGTGTTGCCAGAAGTTTGGTAACTGGTACTAACACAGTTGCCACCATTTTCATCCGATGGGTATCTTGCAATTTCATGCCATCGTTTGTTCAAGTACTGGAAAAAGAATAAAAAAAATTAACATAATTTAAAAGGTTTGTTTTGTTAGATTACAACTACAAGTTTGTCAATAAGTCAAACAAACAGAGACGATAAGCTGGCACATAACAAAGCGTATCGTAGAGCATGTTTACGAATCGACATAGGATTCTCAAAGATGCGTGAAACTTTGTTCGGATTTTTTCTTGCTAGTTAATTTACGATATTGTTTCAACTTCAAAGAGGATAATGATTTGGCAGTGAAAAATGTTCTACGTTCCAGGTTGTCAATGTGTTACTGTCCTTTTTTTTTATCGTCGAGGAAATGCTTTTGGCATTATCCCTGTTACCTGGAAAGCAACAGGGGGTGTGTGGGACTCTCCTCCGTGAACCCACTCGCCAGGTGAGCTGCCCAGTGAGTTCCCGGAGGCTTACCCACCAAAACCCCTACGGTGTACCCTCTCTTGGGAGATGAGAATGCGTTACCGTCCTAACGCAAAAAAAAGTAAGGGGACAGCTTGTTAAATAATACTCACTTTTTGAGATTCAAAGTTTTGGAATGTCCCCGTGAATTGATCACAGCGGCCTCTGAAACGCAACGTCTGATCTGACACGAATTCAGGAACATAGAAGCAATCTTCGTCGCTTTGGCTAGTTGGTTCGTAGTAATCTTCAAGAAGACCTTGAGTAGATCCAATGGCCGTATCGATAGCGGCACTAGCTGAGTCGCTTAGAGTTTTGGTTCGGCTTAGTTTCCAACTAAACACTGTGAAAACATTGTTACTTGTTTAATAATATAATTTAATATTTTTTTTATAAAACATATATATTGTCTAATTACCTTCTCGTCTTCCATCTTCTAAGTTGCGGCAATTATAAACGAGAGAATAGCTGGCGTAATCCGTAGCGAGTATATAATAACTGGCTGTCCTAGTTTCTAGAAAATAATGATAAATCTTTTTAATACCATCAAGACAAAGTTTTATTTAAACTTTCGAAAAATACTGGGTTTGTTGCACCAACTATATTTAATAATAAAAAAGTTTTTTTTTTCTTTCAATATGGACTTGTTCCGTTATACACGGAAATTTTGCCAACATCCCGTAGTGAGAGCAGTCTCTTAAAAAAGATGTTATAGTACCGGTTAAGCAAATAACAATGAGTTATCATATTTTGTCAATGGTTAGATAACGTCATACGTAAACTATGATCGTCTAAGTTTCGCTGGTTAAAGTTATTATTTTATTTTGTAAGAAAGAGGATGGTGCATCGCATTCCACAGTCAATGTTAAAGTTTACGTGACAGATGTTGTCAAGTGAAACATAAACCTTAAACTGCTTAAATTGCAGTCTTACATTATTGTTTAAACACTAAGAATGGCCATATAATGATCATTTTGTTTTGATTCTCACCTCCGTTTACGACGAATGTCACTGTTAATAATCCACTGCCGTCTGTAGAAGCCACTACAGCTGATCCAGTTTGTGATAGAAGCGTTCTGTTCGCTACTTGAGTGTTCGTGACATCTACAACGTTATTGCCAGGGGCGTACAATGCACGAGCACATTCCCCAATTTGATTGGGCTCAGGATAACTGGAAATTTCGTACCACAGGCCTAGGTACTGAAAAAAAACAAACAAATGGTTTTGGTGGAATTTCAATTCTTTTATAAGCAAGTCACTTAATACAATGCTTCCTTTTTTTTCATTTTGTTAATGAAATCAAAATCAAGGTTTATGACTCGTACCAAAACCTTAATTATGACGGTTCAAAAAAGTCGGACTCTCGCACAAAAATGCCGAAGCATTCACCATGAAAAACGCAAAAAATCGCGTTGTTGTATGGGAACTCCTTAAATATTTATTTTTTTATTTTCTTTTTATTATAGCGGCAAAAGAAATACATCATTTGTGAAAATTTTAACTATCACGGTTCGTCTTTTGTGATTAAATAATGTTAGAAATTGCTCGGGACTGTAGGTATTGAGTGTATGGTTACGGAATTGTGTACCGTTGGTTTAGGTACTAGGAAAAAGCACACGCATAAAATTATGTCATTCAGTGTGGACATTAAAGTTTATTTATTGTTAATGATATTTTAAAAATATATAATTATATAAACCAAAGGTTCACTTACACTTGCGGCATCGAAGTTTGGTATGCCTGTAATGCTGGTATTGCAAAGACCAGGCAGTTTGATACTAGTTTGTGGGCCGTCAAATACTGGATAATAGAAGCAAGCACTGCTGTCCTGCTCGGTCTTCTCATAATAGTTTTGGAAGAGGAACCTGCGGTCGGTGACAATAGCATCGATATTCACGTTGGCATTCTGGGAGAGTTCATTCTGGTTTCGGCTGACCTTCCAACTGTACACTGCGGATTTGATTTTAAGAGTTATGTATTTTTTTAATGTAAATTAATTAATACTATAGGAAGAATCCTTTTAAAGTAAAAAAAGCGGTGCATACCTTGTTTTTGTTCATTGTTAACATTTCTGCAACTGTACAAGAGAGCATAATCTACGTAGTCAGTGTCAAGGACGAAAAGATTGCCGTTTATGGTATCTGATGACAAAAAATGTTATTCAATGCATGTATATATAGATAAAACATGTATGGTTAGTATGAAACTTCACACTAATACACATAACTGAAAGTTGTTTTTAAATTGTAATCACACAAAACAACACAGAAGCTTAGCAAGATTGCTAACAGTTGTCTGTTTATATTTTAATTAATAAAGCCATATTTTCGAAATCAATTCATCAAGTTATTGAGATATAGCCAAAATAATTCTTAAAGATTTTGGATGAACTCCAGGTATCGCTATTATGTTTCAAAACAAATTAATATTGTCGATGTTCCAGTAAGTCTGTTATGGGTTTATTACTTATAGCAATTTTTCTTCTTGTGTGATTCTATCCAAAGAAAAGGCGAAAAGTAAGCGAGTAGTCATATGAATGATGAATAGATAAAAATTCTATATTTCATAATTAATAAAATATGCGGATTTCTTACCTACTCCATTGCTGAGACTAATTGACAAAACTCCCCTGTTGTCTGGTGAAAGAGTCGCTTGTCCAGTGAAGGTTTGAAGTCTTTCATTGTATATTATAGTTTTGTTTATGGCAAAACCGTTTTGGTTGCTTTCAAACTGGTTCGCCACGCATTCTCCATTTTGTATTTCTGATGGGAACCGTTCGATTTCATACCATGTGCCGCTGAACTAAAAGGTTAACGAAAAGAGAATTCATTCTACAGTTTAGAAATCTTGCACGACAAATGCTGAAGCTATTCTAAGGTCTACAGTTGGTTGTGTCGTTGCTCGCGCGTGTTGTTTCATACATTCAAGTCTAAGAGATCGCGATAAAAATCTGCAAGAGCTCTAAAGCTTGATATGTTCAATTTGTTGTCTCGCTCAATATGTTGAAGTAGTAAGGGTAGACATCACTCAGTACCCAGTGCGGAGGTCAGGTGGTGGAAAAATTAATGTATCTTACGAAAAATTCTTGATTTAAAAAGTAGACTAAACTAAAATTGCATAGTCGTGTAACGCGGTGACTCAGAAGTGGGTGTAAAAATTAGCTCCGAAAAAGAGTTTAGTTTTAGTTTTTCGTAACAATCATATACATAACGTAACATAAAATTATGTCTCTAAGCATAATAAAAATATATGAAACTGATATTATTTTATCGTCGCGCTACAACACATGACATAAAAATGTGATTCCGCCTGAATCTGATGTCAAGTGCCGTAGAGTGGTTTGCACGCCGGTTTCAAGGTGTCGCACTCTCCGAGGTCCCGGGTTCGATTCCAGGTACGGTCAATGTAGAAAATGCACTTTTCTCTGTTGTCTCGAGTCTAGGTGTTGTGGTACCTACGTAGTCTTGGAATCTGAGCAATCTATGTGATGTTGTTTAATGTTTATTTATTTTTAATTTATTTTATCACGATATTGTATAAAACAAAGTCGCTTTCTCTGTCCCTACATCCATATGTATGTTTAAATGTTTATAACTAGGCAACGAATTTTGATGCGGTTTATTTCATCGATAGGGTGATTCAAAAGGAAGGTTTTTATGTATAATACAAGACCACGCGGGCGAAGCCGCTGGAGTAATTGCATATAAATTAAACTTAAATCATCTTTGACAATTCTTTTTGATATTTTCATTAAAAAAATCATATTTTTGGTTTGTTATAAACTTACACTATTAGCATCAAAGTCAGTAACAACATCGACATCATCAGCATCTTCGCATTGACCATCAAGAATGACTGGACCACCATTATTGTCAGGGTAAAAGAAGCAATTTTCTTCAGTATGTCCTCGCTCTTCGTAATATATATCGAGAAGCTCCTTTACATTTTGTTGCGCTTCTGCCATAGCTGATATAGCATCATTCGAGAGCTCCTTTTCTCTACTTAGTTTCCAACTTGATACTATAAGAAAAAAAAAATGGTTTTGTTAATACATATTAAAATATTGTTTTTAACCTAATTTTAGAAAATTTTAACTACAATACTAATTTATCGTTTGGATTTCAATTATTAAAGTTTACAGCTATTATAATTATATTATATTAATTATATGTAGTTCACCTCTATAACTGTCCTCGGTAATTTTCTCACAGGAGTACACTAGGGAGTAATTGGAGTAATCTGTAGCCAGGACCCAGTACGGCGTAGTTATGGTTACTGTTGAAATAAAAAGGAATATTTAAAATATTTAATGCAGTTTTTTTTCTTCTTTTATTACATTTTTATCCGGTAATTCACTTACAATCTGTGCCAGCGATTGGGAAGGTAACATCAAGTTTAGCAGAGCCGTCATCGGTAGCCAGGACGGCAACAGCCGAAATTTCATCTAACTGCTGATTGACCACTTGCGTATTATAAACATCCACTGTTCCTTCATCGTTAAGAGTGTACGTGGCTGTGGGGCATGTTCCAGTTTGGAAGTTTTGAGGGAAACTTTCTATGTCGTACCAGACTCCTTGGTACTGGAGAAAACGAAAAAAAATATGTAAGTCAAATTACGTTAGCCTTTGTTCGTACAGGTCATAGTGACTTCACTTTAACTATCTTTTGAGAGCATCAAGGTAATCCTCCGCTGCATTAAAATTTCTTGTAGGTGCTTCTATGAAAAGTGCGACTGTCAGTTTTGACGTTGGAATTAAGCTGATGACGTTATAGGAGTTTTTAATATATTCCCTTGCATGTCGTCCGGCTGGTGCTTTCATGCTGACATATGGATGTTAAACTTATATGTATGCACAATTTTTAAACTTTATTTTTACATAATGAAAAGATCGTTAAGATTTTAAGGTGTTAGCTAAATAAGTCTGTTGATGTTATCCGAAATACAAGCTGAATTGTCGCCGTTTTAAACATTATACCTACTGGATGTTGGTACGAGTATTATTGATTGATTTATTTCATTACCTATTGGCTTCTGCTAATCTAACATAAAGTTAGTAGCTGCTGTTTATCGCCAGAAATTAATTAGTTATGAATATTAAATGATTTCTATTGGTTCCAAAGAAATATAAAGACAACTTACTGCTTCAACGTTGAAATTCTGAACAACAGCGACGCTCTCGTCACACTGCCCTCTGAAGGTTACGGGTTTACCGTTGGGTTCTGGGTAATAGAAGCACGCTGCTTGGTCCTGTGGAATATTCTGGAAGTACCGATTGTCCAGTACATTGATGCTTTCCATGACTTCGTCGATGATATTGTTCGCTGTTTCACTCAGCTCTCTTTCGCGACTTAGCTTCCAGGCCCATACTGTTAAATAAATTTATTACTCAAACCACGTGATGCTTTTAAAACGTAAATCCAAATTTACGTTACGAAATTAGTGACATGTATAATGAAACAAGTTTCACAAAACTAATTTTGGAATATGTTTAACTACATAGTTTCGTAATGGTGTAAATTAAACAGTACCCTGGTACAGTAGTAGATACTGGTTCTGTTAACATTGAAACTTTAATAAACCATAAAGTAAATTGGACTTAAGATTTAAAATGTATCACATATCTTACCTTGTCTTTGTTCAGGATTAATATTTCTGCAACTATATACCAAGGAATATGAGAAGTAATCTGTGGCTAATATGTAGTACTTTGCCAGTTCAGGACCTAGAAAATACGATTAATAATGAATACAAAAATATAAATTTTGATTTTATCTTATTTTTTAATAATCCTAGGATCAGAATTGGATATCGAAAGAGTCTAATTAATAAATTTTCCTGAAAGCAGTGCCAGATTAGAAGTCTTGGAGGGCACCATAAAATAGCATCAAATGAAATTCTAGCAAATAGAAAATCTATGAGTTTTGTACTCCATGTGTATCTTTTAACCTTTAAACATATCTTAAGGTACGTAAAGATCTAACTTGTTGTATTAAATATGTATTTTTTTAAACAACAATACTTGTTTACTTGTAGATTGGGGATGCACAGATTATAAGAAATTGTTAGGTTATTAAGTAGTCTGAATACGGCATTGCCTGAAAGGATTATCTACAAATAGTTTTAATATTTAAAATTGCACTCACTGGTCGGAAAGTCGACAAGTAACAGTCCACTTCCATCAGTTGAACCAACAATAGCAGTTCCGTTTATCGTATCCAGAGTTTGATTTATGACTTGAGTATTATAAACTATCACTCCCTCGTCAGAGGGGATATACGTGGCTTGAATACAAGTGCCTCCTTGGAAGTCCGATTGATATGTCTCTATTGATCTCCAAAGTCCAATGTACTAGAACATAATTGCAGTAATATATGACATGGTTCTTGTTGAAGTAATATGTCTCATGACAGTTAATAATAGTAGTAATTTACCAAAGAAGCGTCGAAATTTTGGACACCAGAAATATTCTCGTCACACTGCCCTCTGAATATTACTGAATCGTCAGGACCCAATTCAGGCAAATAGAAACAAGCATCATCAGTTTGGTCAATCTTTTCGTAATACTGTTGACCCAGAACGTCGATAGTGTCAATGATTTCATTTATCTTATCATTAGCAGCACTACTCAGCTCCCTGTTCTTACTGAGTTTCCAACTGTAAACTAAAATTGAATTATTGTTAAAGTATGTTTTCCTTTCAAATTGTATTTATTTTAAATATTTGTTTTAATATATGAATAATTTTACCTGCTCTACGTTCATTGGCAAGATTGACGCAGCTGTAAGCAAGGGCGTAGTCAGTATAATCTGTGGCTAAGATCCAGTAAGGTATGGTGATTTCTGCAAAAATAAAGAAATTGGTCAGCATTGTTTAACCTGACTTGCTGTTAATTCTAGTCGGTCGTCTGTCGCTTCGAGGTCGATGGCGCAAAGGCTAGCGTGCCCGATCTGCTATATGGTTATTAAGCAATTAAATTTATATTTGATCTCCTTCGTGCTTCGGAAAGCACGTTTTGGTCCGGCTGCATTTGCAGTCGTTAATAACCACCAATCCGCACAGGGCTCGCGTGGTGGGTCTTGGCCCGTACTCCCTATTCGATTCAATTCCATTCATAAGTAAGGTCTGAGCCTCAGCAGAGGGGACATTAACATGCTGGTAATGAGTTCTCGTTTTGTTTTGAGCTGTTTCGTGTCGTGAATGTGTTATATAAGATTATTTTTCTTCTTCATCATTATTGTAATCACCTTGCCCTTCGACTGTGATAGTGATGGTCATTCTTGCACTGCCATCTGTAGATGCGAAACTAAGAACACCATTGTTGACGCCCAAAGATAAATTGGCGACTTGCGTTGATTGTAGGTTCAAAGTGTTTGAACCTGTTTGACCTGAACTGAATTGGTGGTTAATACATTGTCCTTGCTGTTGTTCTTTCGGATACGCTTCAATTTCATGCCATAAACCTTCGAACTGAAAAGATAACGGTTTATTTAATACAGAATACACCAAAATGATAAACTGTTTATGCCATAATTGTAAGTACTTATATTGTAGTATAAATAATAATACTAGTATAGTAATCATACTTTTAGATTTAGATTTTTATAATATATTACTATGTTTTGAACTCGACTCAAGTATTTAAAATTATTTAGTGATTTTAGTGACAAATGGAATGTGATTTAATTTAGGTTAAAAAAAACGATTCATGCAAACTGTAATTTGGAAGAATCGATTTTTTGTAGAATCTCCTCCTTGAAATATATAAACAAAATCAATATATTGACTTTTGCCGAAAATATCTTAATATCTGAGCGAAATGTCTGGCAATTTAATGATATTTGAAGATATTGACTTGCGCACGCGACTTCCGATTTGTAAATGCTTAAATAAGTAGACTTCAGCCAAGTTTCAGTAGTTTGCCGAACTTGCTGAAAGTACCAACTGTACACAGTGATACGGCGAGAAATAAAATACACACATTTTAACTGTCAATCTTTCTTCTTTAAATTTGCTTAAGAATCATGTAAGTAAACGAAAACGTACATATTTACCTGATCTAGACTGAAGTTTTGAACAACGTTGATATTATCATCACACTGTCCTGGAAAATTAACGGGTACTCCTGGCTGATGCTCAGGGAAGTAGAAACAACCACTAGGAGACTGATCTACAGTATTGTAGTAGCGTTCGTCCAACACCTGAATGGCACTAGTCACATTGTTGATAGCCGCTTCTGCTTCCAATGATAACTCTTTTGTTCTGCTTAGTTTCCAACTGTACACTATAATGAGAGATTGATTCTCATATTATTTAAGAAGCATTTGATCGTTAGTATCTGTGCTTATATTATGTAATAGTATTTCTTACCAAGCCTACTGTTCTCGAGTTGTATGCACGTATAAACCAAAGAGTAGGATATGTAATCAGTGGCTAACACCCAGTAGCTTGTTGAAACGGTATCTGGAAATGTTTAGAATATGATTAATACTATCTCTTAGATACCTATTCAGATAAATGACCAATTTAATAAATTCTAAATGACCAATAAATAATAAATGACCAATTTAATAAGTAATAAATTCTAATCAATGCAATACCATAGTATTTTGTACCATAGTACTCATTCATAAATGAGAAATATTTGATGTTTATTTCTTCCAAATCGAGCACATTCCAGCGGTTAAGCTGCAAGTTAGTACACAATTGGAGTATCTACATTCTAGTATTAGAAAAAAATTGTTTTAGAATGCTTTATTGACATTTACAAAAGAGTCAATTCAAATACAATCTTTCGCGAACGGGCGAGTTTTGTATCAGAACTAGACAAACTTCTCAAATAAAGTCCACACTTTATATAAAGTCTTACCGAGAACTATGATTACTCTTATGAATACTCCAAAAAGAGTTAAAACATCGGACTGGGTAATCTGTGGTGATTGTTATTTACGGTTTTTAGTATATAAATTTAATCAACGATTGTTAATGTATTTATTTATAAAGGATTTTTTCCAAATACATTAAATTACGCTTTAGATGAAAATGTTATTCTAATTATATTAATCAACTTTGCACAATAATATTGGAAAAATGATATTTTTTCTAATAATTTAAGATTTTTTCCATACAATAAACTGTTGTTCCTAGTTAGTTTTAAAACTACTATAAAATTATTGTACCTAGTTTATTTTAAAGAAAAATTCTTAAATTATTAGATTTGCTGCTGCAACAGGTTAAGAAACAGGCATTTACTCAAAGTATTATGTGTGCATAAAATGTAAATGACATGTATCATATTATCATATTGTCGAAGTTTGTTGTACACGATGGGATCATCGAATCATGACGTCTCGTACAACAGAATGCAATGCTTCGTGGAAACGACACAGTATATATGGACAATGATAAGTATATATCGTTTAGGGTCAGCGCTCACATAATACTTTGGGTCATTCAGTATCCATTTCGCCTGCTCTAAGAATATACTATAGTATGCCACTAGACATCTGCGGCCAGTTGCGTTAGTGGCGCCCAACGTGGTGCCCGTAAATAGTCATTTGATGTATTTTTTACTACTATTATTACTAACCACTAGTGTCTGCTACGGGGAAAGTGACTTTGAGTTTTCCACTTCCGTCATCAGAGTCAAGGACTGCTAGTCCAATGATTGTATCGAGGGTTTGATTTATGACCTGTGTGTTCAGGACATCAACGCCTTCTAGTCCAATACTGTAGTAAGCATTGCTACAAGAGCCGCTTTGGAACTCTGATGGATATAGTTGGATGTTGTGCCATAAGCCCAAGTACTGCAAAGTTTTCCAAATGTAATTAAAATATTATTTTACTTAAATAAGAAGCTGAAAAGAGTGACATTTAAGAGCCCGTGGTGAAACCCCTGTTTGATACGTTATTTAACAATAAGGATTGGGTTTTTCAATAAGACTCGGCGCCATTCCATAAGGCAAACAGCTTGCCCAAGCTTGGTTGAGAGAGAATGTGCTGGCTTTCATGGCCTTCGTGCCGCGCACGAGTGGTCCTCCTCCAGCCCTGACCTCAACCCGCTGGATTATTCTTTATGAACCAAATTAGAGCTCAGGGTCTACCAAAAGTCCCATTCAAACTTGGAGACACTGAAGCGAATCCTAGTTCGAGAAGCAAAGCTAATTCCGCCAGAAAAGATTCGTGCTGCCATTGATGACTGGCCTAATCTTCTAAGGGCCTGTATTAAAAACAAGGGCGATCATTTTGAATAAAATATATATTTTATTGTTGATTATTATCTATTTAATTGTTCTCGAAAATTTTAGAAATATAAGTTAATTATTATAAAAGTTACGAAACTTTTATTTCGTCTCAAAACTTACGAACACACGAGGTAAATACATTGGTTAATTTATTGATTGAATTAGTTGTAATGTAAGCTTTTTGGCTACTTATTAGTATTATATTATTACTCTTCAAGGTCAAATTATCTGTAACTACAGCAATTCTGATAATCGAGTGTGTATCTTTGGGCAGATTTTTTGTGTTATTTTACTGATAAATCGGTTTTTTTTTTTGTCAAATACCTACTGCCTGCAACTTGCAAGAACAGGCCGCGTTATCTAAAAACGAATGTTCGATATATCGCGAACTTAATGAGGGTCGGTCCTCTCTCTACTGTATAAAAAAACATGACGACAGACGACGAAGAGCAGGAAAGACGACGGAACCACAATATATCGAATTTCATTCTCGAACGATCGAACCACTGAACTTTAGATATCATCTTTACCTCATTTAGAACCCATTTTCATTGTATTTTGACTTTATGCTCAGTTCTTTAATACCTTTTCAACATCGAAATTAGATACGGCTGGTATGTCCAGGTCGCATTGTCCTCGGAATCTGACCGGTGTCATGGAGTCCGGCTCTGGGAAGTAGAAACATGAAGCAGGCGTATGGCTAATTTCATAGAAATAACGGTTGTCTATCACGTCGATGGCTTCCATCGCACTATCGATATTTTCCCTGTCGGAATCTGTCAATTCCACTCCCCGACTCATCTTCCAACTCCAAACTGAAATAGGTAGTAACTATTTTGATAAAAAGTATAAAAAAAATCTTTAGAAAAACTGAAAATAAGATGAATATATTCTTCATATTAGAATTGTAATCCAAAAAATACCTCTTCTCCGTTGATTATCAAGATTGCGACAAGAGTAGACTAAAGAGTATGATGTGTAGTCGGTGTCTATAATCCAATATTCAGTTGGTTCTTCAGCTAAAATTAAAAAGTAGTAAAATTATTATAAACCAATATCATTATAAACCGATCATCACTGTTATTATTTAATAGGCTTTCTAATAAAATCAGACAGGGCGAAAAGACCATAAAACATGCTTCAGGGAATAGTAGGTCAACATGCCTTTTCTTTGATTCAGAGGATCTTTTTGGTCGATAACCCTTTCAATGTGAATATAGCTGAACCTCTGTAATGGTAGATTAAACGCTTTTTTGGAAAAATTACAAGTTTAATATTAATCAATATTCTTACCGCCTGGAAAATTGACCAGCAGTTTCCCGTCACCTATAACAGTGGCTAAGCCATTAACAGTCAATAAGTTCTCGTTCACCACCTGCGTATTGATAACGTCAACAGTTCCGTCGACATTTAATATATAAGTTGCTTCCTGACATTCGCCACTTTGGAAATCCGAGTGGTAGGTCTCTATCAGTCGCCAAAGTCCCATATACTGAAAAGTAAATACAAAAAAATAACAAATTGCCAAATTTCGAGAACGGGAAAGGCAAAATCAGTGTTGAAATAAACTTCTCTGTTACTTATTCCAATTTCTTTATCAGTCTATTCAGTAAAACAGAGATATTTTTGTTTACTACTGAATCATATGATCTTCATAGTTTAAAACTTACAGCTACTCCATCGAAGTTTTCTACAACTTTAATGTTAGGGTCACATTGTCCTCTGAAAGTAACGGCTTCATTAGGACCCAGTTCAGGGAAATAGAAGCACGCATCTGCAGATTGATCGACTTTTTCATAGTAGTCGGAACGCAGGACAGGTACACTGGCCATCGTTTCATCAATTTGAACGTTAGCATTTTCTGAAAGCTCTTGTGACCGACTGAGTTTCCAACTGTAAACTATAGAACAAAAAAAATGGGGTACTTATTTATACTTTCAATAATCAATATATGAAAAATAAATAAACAAAAAGGAAGTGACGTATTGAATTAATAACGTAATAATGATTAATTTATAATTAAATTACAAAAAAATACAACTGTAATTACCTGCTCTTGTATCGACGCCAATGTTGACGCAACTGTATGCCAAAGCGTAGTCGATATAGTCCGTACTTAATATCCAGAATGGAATGTTGATCACTTTAACATAAGACAGAAGTAATATATAGTATAATATATAATGATAGAAAATCTAAAATATTTAGTACAACTGGAATGGAACAGTAAAAGATTGAAATGAGACGTTCCATATTAATGTCTGGTTACTTTATATTTTACTACAATATCCAATAACAAAATATACATTGGTGCCAATTCTGTTGTACCTCACTCTAAACAATTTTTTTATATGGATTTGTTTTAATTCCGCAGTCACATTAATCGATTATCGAATCGAATTAATCAAAAACAAACCTAATTGTACTCCTTTAAACTATTATATTACAATTTCTCTTCTGTAATCAAAGTTTACGTAACGCATTTGTACAGTATGAAAACTAAAATTAGTTTAGATTGTGCTACAGAATTGCCAATATAATATGTTGATTGTAATAATATAAAACAAAGAAGTGCTAACATACTTTACACTATAAATTACAATGTCTTAGCAATGGCGTTTCACTTTGTTTTCTTAGATTTCACTGGTCTTTTACTATTTTATTGATTAATGAGATGAGAGTGCAGGAGTCACCCGTACTCTGCGTACTGACCACTCCGACCAGTGTAAACACGCCGTTAGAAAGCTGTACATCTTGGATCCGATCCCCACACATGATAGTTATAAATTTTCGATAAAATATTTAATTAATTAAAATATAATAAAATAAAATCAAACCTTGTCCATTAACGTTGATATTAATAGCCATCTTAGCGCTGTTGTCATTGGATGTAAAAGATAATGTTCCTGAAGAAGTAATTAAAGATTGGCCGTCGACTTGCGAGGTTTGTAAATTCAAGCTGCTCTGGCTGTTTTCTGTGTATTCATGAATAACACATTGGCCCTGCACTTCGGTCTTGGGGTATGCTTCAATTTCATGCCAGATACCTTGGAACTGTGAACAGTGATTTGTGATGATATGATATCAATCTTATACAGCAGGATATTGGAATCAGTCCAGATAAATTGATATTGTGTCTTTTACGGTAAATCATATTTACATTTTTTTATCTTCAAGCGCGAGGCCGACTCGCGCACGAAGTGTTCCATTAAAAGAACGGGGAAGAAAATCACGTTTGCTGTTTTCTATGGAGTTGTTCGAAATTTTCGAGTTAACTATCATTCGTACAATCGAGTAAGTCGACTATTACTCGTAAACTTGCAGTGCCAGACTTCTTTTCCTTTAACTACGCTATATATAGGCACTACTTGATGATGGATTTTTTACCATCGATCGTTGAGTTGGTAGCTTAATAAATAACAAACGTAAAAAAAAACGGCCTTCCCACACCTCCCATGTTCTTGAAAGGCCTATCCCACAATGTTCCACCCTACGGAGAAAGCGACCAAAAATAGACATCCCCACATTACATGTAGGGGACCTCCCCTACATGTAATTAGTCATTAAGTACCTAAATGAGTACCTACTCATTTTATTTTTTAAATTTTACTTTAAAACTTTGTCGGCGTATTTAACGTGTTTTCTCATGCAAAATTACAATATTCTAGTACAAATAGTTTTTGAATGCGGACGGATATGGCGAAACTATAAGGCGTTGTGTACTACGGAACCCTTAAAAGTAATGTCTATTAATACCTTGTTGCTGATGCCATAGGTAATTATTGTACCCTGACCTTAATGACCATTTTTTTAAATATGCACATGGTTTGTTTACTATAATTGGAATTATCGTAAATATTGTAATAATTTCGTAAATATCAATACATAGTATAAAACAAAGTCGCTTTCTCTGTCCCTATATCCCTCTGTATGCTTATATCTTTAAAACTACGCAACGGATTTTGATGCGGTTTTTTAAATATATAGGGTGATTAAAAAGGAAGGTTACTATGTATAATACAAGCGTGCGAAGCCGCTGGCGGAAAGCTAGTCTATAATATAAACGATATTAAAGCGTATTCTGATAAAAGTGGTATTAGGCAGGTCATATTGATCGCAAAATAACTTCATATGACTTCAGTGACGGCCATGGAGAAAAATCGTTAATGGCGGAAATTGAAGGTGATGTACACCCGATATCATAAAGATCGACTATAAATTAATATGATACGTATACTTAAATAAATACCTGAGTCAGATTGAAGTTCTGAACGACATCTATAGTCTCGTCGCACTGTCCAGGAAAGACGACCGGCACGCCAGGCTGTGGCTCTGGATAGTAGAAGCAACCGTCGGGAGATTGGTCCATTTCATAATAATACCGGTCATCCAACACTTGAATACCGCTAATTGTGTTATTGATGTTGTTTGTCGCTTCTAATGAAAGCTACCTTGGTCCTGCTAAGCTTCCAACTTAACACTAGGAGAGAGAGATAATTTATTTTAGTGGGACTCATGAATACTATGTTTATTAATATGACTTAGTTTAAACACATCCTATATAATAGGGATGAGGACTGGGTAAAAAAAAGAAATTCTATTTAGTCCGGCAGTCAAATTATAGATTAATATTAGATACGTATTTTTCTTACTTCAATTTAACAAGTAATAGCTTAGTTAACAGCCATTAAAGTTGAGGAGTGGGGTTCCCTGCGTCACAGTTTTGTAGAAAATGTACTAAAGCGTGACGTCATGTGACATTTTAACTCAATGTATCGCCGTTATTTAATGAATTCGATAAAAAATACGTGTTTAATATTTTTCAACAACCTACCGGAAGAACAAAAAAAAAAATACAAAAATTAGTTGTCATCCCTATTTGCAATTATGTTTTTACTATAGGCCCTCCACTAGATGATAAAAGCAAAATTATTTCTACTGTATCGCTCTGTTACAATACAACATTTTATGAAGAACATTGTGGGATATGAGACAGACGGTATAACCCATAAATGTATTCTTGTTAATATAACTAACTAACTAATGTCATTGATAATATTTGCCGATGCCGCGACATGAACAGCCATGAAGTGGCTAAGTTGTTATTTTTATAAAGATTTTAAAAAATAAGTTCAAAACCTAAAATCCGAATACAGATAAATCACGCTCTGAAAAGTTTGAAACAAGAAATTTATTTTATAGCCATAGCTTTATTATAATAGCGATGACCAAAGGACAGCGTAGTCGTGTGCCACAGATCATTACAAAACAAATAGTTGTTTGTGGCATATGTTTTTGAACTATTTTTTATTTAATTAATAAGCTCTTAAAAAGATATAATTCAATCATTCCGTGTAGGGTATCAAATGCTTGAATAATATACATTTTTTAGTTTCATACTTTATGCTCCCTACATGGTGTTGTTGTCAATTTCATGTAACGTCACAAAGCCTATAGCACGCGGACAACTAAGGCGCTTCTAATGATACCTCATTTGTCCAGTTAAAATTAGTAGTTTCGAAGTTATAAAGGAACAGATGAACATTCTTACATACACACCGGCCAAATCATAATCCCTTTTTCGGGTAGTTATTCGCGGTGTAGTATGCATAGTTACAAAAATATATTATAAATTGATATCGAAGTCTCAAAGTTGTTTGCCGACTAACAGTGTGATAAATTTTTGTTGAGTGTACTTTACAATTTAAGTTTATTACTTACCACGCCTATATTCTTCATCGATTTGTTCGCAAGAGTAAACGAGAGAGTAGGAGTCATAATCTGTATCTAGCACCCAGTAGCTTGTTGTGATTGTAACTGAAAAATAGGTAAAAACTGTTATTTAGTAATGATAATTTTATATCAACGTTCTAAATGAGAACTGCTTTTAAGTATAAAAATACCGATAATACCGATTTTAAAAATGCTGATTTTAATGGATAACATGAAAGATTTTGAATTGAAGTTAATTTTGAGATCTGCTGTACTTTAAGATGGAATGTAAAGTGACTTCAAATTTTAATGAAGTCATTTTTCAATCTTGACGCTCTGTATGAAATAAAACAGGGAGAAAAAAGCAGCCCTTGCCGAGTTTCTTGCCGGTTCTTCTCGGTACAAGGTCTCCCGCCGTAGATTTACGAACCGATGGCGTAGCTCTCGACTTTCACAAGTGCTTGTAACAGCCTAGACTGAATAAATAATTTTGATTTGATTTGATTTGAATAACAATTAATTGGAAATTTTGTCACAAAAAGGGTCCCAAACCATAGAGAGAGGAATTTTTAAGACACCTGTCCGATGATCAAAAAAATTGCGAACGTTCGCATTCTCCTATGTGTCATCATATTTTCTATCCCAGGGAGGTTTTGTCTTATTTATTGTATATTTCATTTAATTACGGACTTACGGTTGGTTCCAAGTATAGGGAATACGACATCGAGCTTTGCACTTCCATCATCTGAAGCTACCACAGCCAGTCCTGTTATTGTGCTCAAGGTTTGGTTGACCACTTCTGTGTTGAATACGATCACACCGTCTTCACCAAGTTGGTACATAGCATTGCCACAAGTACCTTCTTGATTAAATGAAGGATATTGTTCTATGGTGTGCCATAAGCCTTGGTACTGAAAACAATTTAGTTTTTATCACATATATGAATGCAGTTTTGGGATGAAACATTAAAATAATATTTTATTGAAAGTTCATTCAAAAAAAAATTTTTTTTTAAACTTCCCTATTAACTATTGTTCAAAATTTAAAAGATGATCAAATGATGCGGAAAGCAAAATAACATAAAGTCGATCACCGTTACCTATTCAATATTGTTATAAATACGTGAGGCAGTCGATGAGGTCGTACCTGAAGAACATCGAAGTTCGACACGGTTTGTATATTCGGATCACATTGTCCTCGGAACTGGACTGGCGTTTGCGAAGGTTCCGGGAAATAGAAACAATCCTCATCCGAGTGGCTGATTTCTTCATAGTATCTATTGTTTAGTACGTTGATGGTGTTTATTTTCTGATTTATAGCAGCGTTTGCTTCTGGTGTTAAACTCCTAGTGCGGCTCATTTTCCAACTCCACACTGAAATTATTTATCAATAAATGATCTAGCTTACAGCCACAAAATAATTATGGTTGTACATTGAAGGTTCCGTATCAATTTGCATCAAATCTTACAAGGCAAACTTTTCTTTGTTCTGATTATATTTACGCAAAATTTTTCAAAGCACATAATGCTAAAGCATGTATTTAAAAACTTGTATATGTTCCCTGGGCTCGTTTTTTGTTTTGGTCCAAATTCCAACCCAGCTTAACTGATTTATCGGTTTAGATTTAAATCGGCATGTCTAGCAATTTAATGCCATTTAAAGTGGAGTAAACATAGTCCAAAAAATAATTATATCTATAAATCTTGAATGCCAAATAATTATGAGGCGAAACACAATTATGCCGAAACAATAATGCATAATGGTAGTGTATATTAGGAATAAAACATTATGCTTTAAGAGAAAGAATTACATTATGCTGTTATTTATATTATTTCATATAAGAGTAAATGAAATGAAATGAAAATGAAATGAAATGAAAATATCTTTATTCAAGTAGGCTATTACAAGCACTTTTGAATCGTCAAAAAAAATTTTTTTCCCCTACCACTTGTTCAGGACGTCTTTTAGCTGACAAAAAGAACAAGCGAAAGAAACTTACCAGCTTTTTATCATAAGTAATGACATTTACATAAATCATGTCATTACCAAAATAATATGTATTATCACAATAATAAATACAACTTTCAATGTCTGTAGGACATAGGTTGAACATATAATTGGTCTTTATAGAACAAAGCGAAGGCTATCAATTCCATGCATTGCGATCCTTAAAATAATCATCAACTGTATTATAGCCTTTACTCATAAGTATAATCTTTATGAATTTGAAATTTTAAAACGAGTCGTGGAATTTTTTGTGTTACTTTCCAGTTACGTCGCCACTGTAGGGCTCAGGCCTTCCTTATGGATGATTTCGGCGGATGAGCCATGATCTTAAACGCTGGTTCAATGCGAATTGAAGGGCATTAAAGATTGCAAATGCAGCCGGGACCAAAGCTTGAGGTACCTTCCAAAGATGAAGTAGATCGAGATAATATTTTTTGGTCACCCATCCTGTGACCGACGCTTGCGATAGTTGCTTAACAGCAAAAATCGTGGGCCGTGCTTGTCCACTACGCCACCAAGCTTCTTCTAATTCGAAATCAAGGTATTATAGACCAGAAGGGTATATATATATAGGTTTAGATACCTTTGCTCAGGGAGCAAAGCACTGACTTTCAGCTTATACCCAGAGAACGACCAAAGTCACCCAATAGCTATGTTCTTATCGATATGTTAGTACTAATTGAAATTGAATTATATTATGAAATGTCACAAGTATTACATTGGAATATAATTAAACTAATTAAAATTTAATAAAAAAATTATATATTTCAGGATAAGAATAAAATGGTTTAAATAATATATAATTAACTAATAAAAGCCACAATAGACATACATCTGTAAGTTATTATATAGGTATGTATATGCAAAGGTACAAATGCATATTATATAGCTATATTCTAGGAACCGTCATCACACACCTTTTGCGTATTAAGTAGATTGTATTGTTTTTAAATGAAAATCATAATGCTAGGAGCCTTACTGGAGGTGGTATATTGCACCAGTATTTCGTCGCGTGATAAAGGAAGCTGCCCCTAAATGCCATAGTTTTATTTTTTAGGGCCTCCTGGTCCTTGGCTCTCTTAAATCGCTAATACAGAATACTAATTTGTCAAGCAAATACTTCGGGTATTTAAAATTGATTACATCAAACATTTAAATGCTCGATGTAAGTAGCGGTGTGACTTCAAATTCAACATTGAGAGATTATTTATAAAGAGACATGAGAACTTTACTAATTACCTCTTCTTGTCTCGCTATCCAGGTTTAGGCAGGTATATACTAATGCATACGAAGTATAATCGGTGTCCAAGATCCAGTATTCCAGTGGTGTGGGAGCTGAGACAATAAAAAATTGGTTTGCATACTTGTACCGAGAGTTGGTAAGGCTCTGGCATAAATATTAATAGATCTAAAAGTCAACAATAATGATGTCATATAATATTAAAAACAAATGCAAAGATCTGAGTATATTATGTCAAACTACTGAGTATATTATTAAAAACACTAATGATTTACATTATATATCCTAACCAAGTTTGTTTTGTTTTTTTAATCATACCATTTGGGAAAGAAACTAGTAGCTTGGCGTCATCTATTATAGTAGCTTGACCGTTGATAACAGATAGAGTTGTGTCAATTACTTCTGTATTTCGAACATCAATAATTCCATTGGAATTGAGATCATATGTAGCGTCACTGCATTCACCATTTTGGAATTCAGAAGGATAGCTTTCAATCAAACGCCAACGGCCCAAGAACTGGAAATAATTCATTTGTTGGCACTCACACATGGCTGCACGTCAGGTTACCACAATATATCAAACTTCTGCAATGGATTTTGATCTTTACAATTAATAAAACAATGTTTTAAATTGAGGTATATAATTTAAATTGTTTTAATTTAAATTGTTGGAGGAAATTTGACAGTTTTGTATAATCCGACGTGCAGTTGACTTGGTCTGAATAAATAAAAATGAAACTAATAATATATTGACAGCAAAATCTTTAAAAAAACCAAACCAATTTTTTCGTGTTATTGTTAACTCACCGAACTGGCGACAAAGTTTGGGGCTACTGTAATGTTGGGGTCACATTGTCCTACTAGTATAATAGGCTCTCCTGGCTCTAGATCTGGTAGATAAAAGCAGGCATCCAGTGACTGATCAACATGCTCAAAATATTGTTGTCCCAATACATCAATTTTTGACATCACATTTGCAATGGCTGTTGTTGCACTGCCAGACAATACGTTTGTCCTACTGAGTTTCCAAGAGAAAACTGCAATTAAAAAATATATTATAAAAATTTACTGATATTTGTATTCATTATGGAATATATTATTATTATTAAGATATATTTGTTATTCTTATGATAAACAAACACGGTTTTAAAAAAGAAACCTTCAGCTTTAGTGGTAATATCTCTTTTGATTTAGTCCAAATCAAATCAATACTTACCTCTTCTGAAATCATCGCCACTATTTACACAGCTGTAAGCCAAAGCATAATCAACATAGTCGGTGTCCAGTATCCAGAAAGGAATTTCAATACCTAAAAAGAGTTTTCAAAAGAATGTCAGAAGTAAGTTATGCTTATTGTTAGTTAAATATGTATCTGAATATTTGTTTAACTTAAATAATATTTAGAGAAAAATAAATATTATAATAAAAACAAGGACAAGCTTTTTATTAAAACGTTGTTTAAATAAAAAAAAAGGAAACTTTATGCTTTTATAAAAGTGAAAATATTTATCCTTTTAAACAAATATAATTTAACTGAAATCGAATTATCTTAATTCTTTATAATATATTTAGTTAGTTAGTTCCAACCTCCGTCCAGAGTAATCACTAGTCTTCCAGAATTGTCATTGGCATTTGCGAACGATAGAATTCCGTTGGTGGTCTGTAGGAATTGATCTTCTATTTGCGTCGATTGTAAATTCAACACATTCCCGGTGCCGATAGAGTATTGATGTCTGATACATTGTCCTTGCACTTCTTCTTTGGGGTAAGCCTCTATTTCGATCCAGGTACCTTGAAACTAGCATGAGAAAATTTTACAATGGGATTTTTTTATCTTTAGTGGTTAGGCTCCTTACACCACTTTTATGTATTTTAAACATTCGTTATATTCTAAACTATTGTCATATCATAATAATTATGTATAGCAATGAATATCAAAAAAAGAAAATAACCATGAAATGAGTAAGTCATTAAGAAAATTTAATATTATTTTAGCTTTTGCTAACATAAGCAACATCACTATAAACTAGTTAATCATAGCACCATTGAGCTAATTCTAATCGATACAAAATTATTGTCTTATAAACTTACGCCTAAGTACTCTACATGCGTGGTTGATTCATCCATTCTGTTGCCGTACTAGTGAAGGTTTGAATAGGGTTACCCTGATGAATCTTACCTGTGTTAGATTGAAGTCCTGAACAACGGCGATATTCTCATCACATTGACCGGGAAAGACTACTGGTACCCCAGATTGAGGTTCAGGGAAGTAGAAGCAGCCATCTGGACTCTGATCAACTGGGACGAAGTACCGTTGGTCCAAAACAGGAACCTGCGCCATTGCCTCGTTGATACTATCCGAAGCTGATTGGGTTAATTCCTTTGTACGACTCAGCTTCCAAGCCCATACTTTATAGAAAAAAAGAACAAATAATTTAAAGACTTCTTAAATGATACAAATACTACTACTAATACTTATAGGTGTCAGTGATATATTATATCAGTCATGGTTATGATAGTTGGTTACAAATAATAGAATAATAGTATAAATATTAAATAACTAAAATTCAAAAAACTTACCTTATTCTCGAGCTAGCATTTACTTTGTAATTGTAGTAGGTTACTTCGCAGGAGTAATAAAGCGTTTAGCTTATTATCTATCAACTAGCTCTCCACCAGCGGAGTTACAAGCGTTGTCATATTTTATACATTTAAAATATTTTAACTTTCCTATTGAATCATTATATATATTGGCGAATACTGAGTAAATATCCGTTGTGTAATTTAAAAGAAGCGTACAGACAGCAAAATGAAACTTTGTTTTAAACTATCTATATATTTTAAATAAAAATATGAATAAGTAAAGTGCATACCTTGTTTTTCCTCTGTTGCGGGCAATTCCAAACAAGTGTATACAAGAGCGTACGACTTATAATCTGTACTTAAGACCCAGTAGTCAGTAGTGATGGATACTGTAAAAAATATACCTTTATTTATTTTGGATGGTCTAGTTGTACTTTTACTACTATTCAATGTATACATTAACTGTATAAACTTGAGGTCTATTATCGGAGCTTGTATCACCGTTGAATGTGCCAAACATGGTATTTTCAGAATAAGGCTTAGCTAGTACTATACTTTAGCTAGCATAATTGGACTTTTAATATTATGCAAAAAAATCCTCTAAATCATGGAGCGAGTATAAATAAACCAATGAACGATACAAAAAAATCACTCTATACAATAATTATTAAGAATATTATCAAGATTTTGTTCTTCCCCTGTATCTGAGTGATTAAAATTATGTTTATTTATGCCTAATTGAGAGTTCTAGAAATAATATAAGCTCAAAACACAAACAGGTAGACTAGCGATATTATAAAATTGACTACGGAATCATAACTAATCATAATTGCTTCTCACCATCCGTATCAGCAACGGGGAATGTCACTTCAAGCTTGGCAGAGTTGTCATCTGATACTAGTACAGCAACTCCCCTCATTGTGTCGAGGGTCTGATTAATGACTTGCGTATTGAGGACTTCTACTACATTGGTCAATTCATAGTTAGCATTTCTACAGTCGCCAGTTTGAAAGACTGATGGATAAGATTCGATATCGTGCCATATTCCCATATACTGCGAAAAGGTAAGTGATCTTCAAGATTTTTGTAGCAAAAATGTTAACAACCTAATTGGCAAAGTAATTTATACGAAAACTAGTGTTAACTATAAATTAATACTAATTATGTTAGAAAATGGATCGATGGGAAATAATATAAATAATAAATACACACATATTATACAATATCTCAGACATTGCTCTGATCCAAAACTAAGTAGCTAAAGGACTTCAATGTAGGAAATTTGAAATCAAGAAGGTACCACAACCTTGAGACCTGAGACAAAATATATAGAAAATACTATATTGACACTACTGAGAATCTAGAGATGGTCAGATTAAAGATGGTGACACCTTAAAAACCGGCGGGCATGCCAGTCCAGGCAACAAAAATTACACCATAATATTCGCACTAAATTAAAGTATTAAAATTTTTATAAGACTGTGAAATTCCTTATAATACTCGTCCATATCCTCCAGAAAGTTGAGTTTTAATAATGGAGATCACACTTACTGCTACAGGGTCAAAGTCCTGAACAACTGCAATGCTTGCATTACACCCTCCACGGAATACAACTGGCTGTCCAGCAACAACGTCGGGGAAAAAGAAGCAGCCTTCGTTTGATTGGTCCGACTGTGTGAAGTATTTGTTATTGAGGGTAATCTCCGAGGCTATGACCTGGTTCACCGCTGCTTGTGCAGACTCAGATAGCAGGCGGTTTCTGCTAAGGATCCAGCTAAATACTGAAATAAGCATTTAGTATAAATAGTTTTGATGTTAGTACAGTGGCGTAGCGTAGTGGAGCCGGGGGGCACTTTTTAGGGGGCGGCAAAATTACACAGTAAACAATTTTTTTTTTTTAATATTGGAGCCAGTTTATATTTTTAACACCACTATAAATTTGGACTGAATGAAAAGAGCACGAAATTTTTCATTACTTATTCTGTGACAAATTTGGAGAATACTCTTTTCTTTACATGATTTATAGCGAATGGCAACACCATTTATACTGACTCAAGGGGATTCTACGTATTTTATTTTGTGCTTGGATTGTTTATGACTTATAATCAAGAATGACTTATATTACATATATATTCAGGTTAATATTATTTATTATGTCCCTTTGAGAAAGTACGTGATGCTTTGACAATTCAAAGAAAGTTTTTTTCATGGATCTTCAGTTGTTTAATTCATATTTATTTTCATTTCAAATCTTTTTCTGTTTTTAAAAGACAAGCCCGCTTTTATTA
Source organism: Diatraea saccharalis (assembly GCA_918026875.4). Lineage (NCBI taxonomy): Eukaryota > Metazoa > Arthropoda > Insecta > Lepidoptera > Crambidae > Diatraea > Diatraea saccharalis. The sequence goes on from OU893333.1 coordinate 30,967,298, forward strand.
TACGAGTCCTGGGACAAAGTACACCCAGACTAAGAACAATTATTTGTATATCACAAGAAAAATTGTCCTTTATGGGGATCGAACCACAACACTGGATCCGTGGGAAGTTGCATAGCGACAACTAAACCACTCGACCAACCGTTCAGTCAAAATCCAAACCTGTATAATGGAAAATAATGATGACAGTTCTTATCGAAAAATTCTTTATAATTAATGTATATATCTATAGTTTCATTATATAAAATACCTAATTAAGAGGGGCAACAAAATTGTCTACGCTACGCCACTGTGTTCGTATAGTTTTCTTTGAAAATCATAAATTTATTGAATAGATTGGACAAAGTGAAGAGCTTGATGGCTCCTCACTTTCGGAAGGCTCGTTAAGCCGTTGATCCTAGCTGCATCTGCAGTCGAATCCAAACGGGGCCCCCGTGGTGGGTCATGGCACATTCCCCCTATTCGATTCCATCCATAGGAAGGCCAGAGCCCCGGAAGTGAGGACATTAATAGGTTGGTGATGATGATGATTCAATGGAGTTTCAAACTAAGAATGATGATATTAAAACGATAACTAACCTCGCATTGTGTCATCCGGTAAATTTATGCATGTGTATGAAACAGCATAGCTTGAGTAGTCAGTCGCGAGAACCAGCAGATTTTGCTGAACAGTTTCTGAAAAAAAAATATTTGATATTGATTAGGGACATCATTAAAAAAATATTTTTGGGTATAAAGAGTTGCAGTGAATTTCGCTTAAAATATATTCTATAAAAAATATGTGGTAATAATGGCTAAGTATCGTACTTTTTCAATAAAATATGTTTAGTTTTGATCCAGTTTGTATTTGTACGGTGTGCAATAAAAAATTGAAAATATATAATATAAGAGGGATTCTTTAGAGATTTTGATGTTTATGAAAATGTAACCTAGCGCAGAATGGGCAGAATTTCATGAAAAATTAAAATTGATTTGTTTCTATTATAGTGTAATAGTAAAATTTTCGACATTATTCTTTTTTGGGTGTAAATACCTTTTTTTCTGGAAATAATTATTTCAAAATTGAGAAGCATGCTTACCGCCATTAACGAAGAGTGATACGGATAGTCTCGCACTGCCATCTGTGCTGGCTACCGTTGCTGTACCTTCTATGATAGCGAGGCTTTCGTTAATGACCTGACTATTAATAACCTCAACAACGTCTCCATTGGCAGTGTACTGAGCTCTTGTACAACGGTTTTCCGAATTTTCCGAGTAGTAGCTAGCGACTTCATGCCATAGACCAGTAAACTAAAATCATGAAACATAAAAAATACTTTATAAATATATGTGGAGATTTATGGGAGGCCGTTGCTCAGCAGTGGCCGTCTTACGGTTTATGATGTTGATGATATGCAGCTATAACGCTTACTAATGTGTAAAATAAAAGCAAACAATGTTAATTATATGACACTTACAGCAGCTACATTGAATTCTTGTACTACACTGATGTCCTCGTTGCATTGTCCAGGCAAAATTATTGGTTTCCCTGGTTCTATGGTCGGCAAAACGTAGCATGCGGTAGCACTACGAGACACTTCGCGAAGATCATCGATATTAATATCCAAATTATTTATAAGAGTAGTATTGATGAAAGACCAACCTATAGTGCTTATTGTCTCACTTCTACTCATAATCCACAAGGACACTGAAAAAGATGTCAATTTTATTATTGTATGCAATACAAAAGTTTTCTCGCTAAGTTATTTAATTTTTTAAGCTCCTTATCACAAAATTAAATTTATAGTGTTACTTTTGTAGTTGATTACAAATTCGGCTACAGGTCTTAGAAGTACAAAAATTGTTCTTTACCAATAGAATAGATTATATAGAAAAACAATTAAGTCTGCGTTTCAAAATATAATATGTGTAATGTGTATGGAAGGAAACCTTCCATTTGGTGGTTTTTGTTCTCTAATATGAATTTATATTATTTATATTAGAGAAGCAATGTAAAATACTCACCGCTTCTCTGTGATGGGGATATGTTAACACATTTGTAGGTGACTAGGCTTTGTATAGCGTTGTTATTGAGAAGCACCCAGAAATCTTGAGCTGCAACAAAACCAACAGAATAAATATCAATAAATTAAAATATCATATGAGGTGCTCGTTGAGACGGGGTATCTGAGACATACCCCAACCCGCAGAGGGACCTGCCTTTTTCAGAGCGGACCGAAATGGGGGCAAACTGCGTGGTGTATGGCCTCCGGACCGATCCCGTGCATCGCCTTCCATGTGAGGGACATCGCTGGGTTTTAGTGGGTATACCCCTGCTCTTTGACTAGCTCTATTCCGGGGCGGGATCGTAAACGGAGATTATCCATACATAAACTGTTCATACTGTGTCATAATCTTAAATATATAACCTACAATAACAACTAACTATTCGACGAATTAGCTTATTTCAAAAGATAGCTATACAACGCCTTTTCAAAAATGTTACTAGTTGTTTTCGACGTTAAATCATAGCCTTAAGCGAGGAATTCACTAAATGGGCATGCCCTTGGGCAAGCATGCAGATATGCCTGTCAGACTTCGTTAATATACATAGGTCTAAGTAATAAATGCGATGCAGGCAGACATGTCTGCGGTAGGCCCGTCAAGTGAATTTTCCGCTTATGTCACCCGCGTATGATGAAGTTTTCTGTAAGTGAAAGAATCAAGATCGCATTTGTGTTTCCGAAGATTACCCCCTACAAACAGACAAAATAAGAGATTCTACCTCTTTATTTTAATATTCGTATAGATTTTTAAATGTAAGGTAACAAAACTTCCCAAATAACTTACAGACATTGAAAGTAAACACTTACAGCCAGAAGAAGAGCTCCAGTTGACGGTCATCTTTGCGGTGTTATTTTCTACCTCCACAATACCGGTTAGCGTGTCCTCGAAGTTTTCGTTCACGCTGTTCCGGACTACAGTGTTATCTTCATTGAACTGGTAATGCGAACATTCTCCACTCAGCATTTCAGTCGTTCGGAGCTCATGCCAATTTCCTAAGATCTGTGAACGAATAATTACTAGTAAGTTTAATTTTTTTTAGTCGTCACCAAAAATTGACTTCATATTCATCACTAGCCCATTAATGTCCCCACTTCTGGGGCTCAAGGCTTCCCTATAAGAAATAGGAATTAGACATTATGACTGTTGCTTCTCAATACATATACGAGAACTTAATGTACGTTCGTAAAATTATTAGTTTGTTTTCTATAAGTGATGTACACAATTTTAATACAAGAAATAAAAATAAATTAACGGTGCCTGTCACTAGACTGCAAAAAGTTAATAACTTATTCAAGGGTCTTTGTGTGCGCTTCTACAATAACGTCCCAAGCAAAATACAACAATTAGATATCATGCAGTTTAAATCTACTATTAAAATAATACTTATTAAAAAAGCTTATTATAAGGTATCCGATTATATAACAGATAAGAACGCTTGGACTTGAGATGATCCAACAACTGGATAGGTACTCTAAACTCATTATCTTGTTTCCATTATTATTAAACAATTATTTATCATTATAAGACCATAGTTTTTTTCTCTCTCTCTCTCTGTTTATATTGTATTGATATGGTAATGACATGGTTTTTGTAAATGTAATTACTCTTATTAGAGCTGGTAAGTTTCTTGCTCGTTCTTCTTATCAACCAAAAGACGTCCTGAATGAGTGGTAGGGAAAAAAATGTTGGACGATTCAAAAGTACTTTTAAGAAGTCTATTTGAATAAAGATTATTTTTACTTTGACTTTGACTTTGACCTATGGATAAAATCGAAAAGAGAGGATGGGCTATGACCCACCACGCGGGCCAGTGTGGATTGGGTATTAACGACTGCAAGTGCAGCCGTCACCAACCTTCTGAAGCATTGAGGAGCACGAGATAATAAGTTTTTGGTCACCCATCCTATGCGAAAGTTGCTTAACAAACGTATCGAAGACCGAGCGCGCTAACCACTGCGCTATTGAGCTTCATTACTTAAGTTGGTATAAATATTATTTTGAAAAGACTATTTTTTAACAAACAACCCTGTACTCCATCCTCGCTTGGGCGGATCGCGAAGACAAAAACTGACACCAAAGTAATATGTTTGTAGAAAGAAGAATAAAATTATTTTACAATAATGGAAAAAAAACGTTGTCAGAAAAATTTCGTAATATTGTGCTACAATTTATAGATGAGTTGTCATTCTAAGTTGAATTTAATAGAGAATATACAGGTATTGATATAATCAATTTAAAAGTCTTTCCTGAATTTTGGAATTTATAGTTTTATCATAAAAAAAAAAATCAACAGCTAGGGTGCGTCAAACTTCGGTGAATACTGAGAGGGGTATATCAAAAACAAAGCAAATAAAGTTAGAGTCAGAAAAGATACTAATAGACGTAGATTAAGTAAAAATCATTGTATTGCCTTACGAGAACTCCTTTTTTTTAACCGAAGGGATCTGACCTGAATTATCGACCTGGACGAGAGACAACTAGACCGGGGCTCTCCAACTGCAAGGGACGGCGGTTCAGAGCTGTTGGTCTACCTTATATGACCTTTGTTTTATCTTCAGCGTGTTTCGGGTCTTGGTATCTGGTATCTGACAAGGAATATCCAAACTAGATTCAGACCGTATGCTTACGAGAACTCAACCATACATAGCTCGATCTATATCCAAATTTTTGAAGTCATTGTTCCCTGGAGATTTGTGTCGAAAAATGGTAATTATGATTAGATACCAAGTTCACTAAATTTGAAACCTCCAGCTTTCTTTTCGAGAGGCTATTTGAGATTGAAGTATATCAACAAACCAAGGATCTTAAAAGAGTTGGGTTACAAATTCGGCAGAAGTGAGGCTAAAATGGAAAATGAGGCTAAACAGGCACTGTCTCCCTGTACAGAAGCAAGGCTACATTACTATATTAGATATTAGTCTATTAAAATAACGTAAATAAATCAAGAGTTCAAGAGAACTTAACAAAATTATTTTATTATGAACAATAAAATATTACATCACTTTTAAAAGGCTCAACATTTCGTACGTTGAGAACGATAGTGACACAATGCAAAAAATGCGATTTTGAGTAATGAGCGTTTAAAGTTCAAGAAACTGTAAGCAGCTCCTTTAAACAACGTATCGTCACTACGCCACCTAGCAGTTTCTATGCAAGTTTGCATTTTAAAGTTTATACTTAACAAAGAAAAATGTTGCCAAAAGTAAAAAATACGTCGTTTTTGGTTAGTGACCTCGTCATTCTCAACGTGCGATTTATATTAGTTTAGGGTATCATTAGAAACGTTACATAGTCCCGGCTCCCGAGTGAGGTCTTTTAACTGACTTCAAAATAAGGAGGTTCTCAGTTTTAATATCTCGCGTTCACTGAACCGATTTTGATGGTGTTTTCAACATAGTATTTGTCAGACTTAGAAGAAGGTTTTAGGTAGATTAACCGGCTGCACTGATTTATATTCGGTTTTCAGGTAGGGGAAGGTTGGCACCATTCGTACACGGGGAATCTTCATACATTCACTACTACATCTTGTAGAAAAGCCTATTTAGTACGACTTTGTGTCTGTGGGTAGGCGCCGGCTGCTGCCAGTTGTCCACGAAGTTGGCCATACATGCAGCCACTGCGAGCGAAACTGGAGAACTTAAATTGTTTTGGCGTGCTCATAGTAAATACTTTGTTAATGTTTTTGGATTTTCCGTGCTTTAATGACACGTCAAATTTGATTAAATTATCGCTTAATTGTAAGTGAATACGATTAAGATAATAATTTTATATCTTATTTGTGTATTTTTCTATATGGGTGTTAGAAAAAACAATTATTAATATAAAGCTGCGGTAACGGGCGCCCGCCTCATAGAAGTGGCGGGTGACGACATCGAGGAACGGACCGAGAAATTGCTTGTCCGCATGAGGGAACTGATAGACCCGGAGATAGCCGAGGTACCAATATGGCAGATGTATGACGCAATTTAACGTTCAAAAACGTATATAAGTTACATTTAGCAGTACACTAATAAATAAAAAATTTAAAACGATGACTGTCAAAATCGACCTAAAATAAAAGAAAAAAATTGTTCTAAAAATAAACAAACAAACACAAAATCGAATTAAAAATAAAAGAAACAAGAAACAGAAACATTTTTATTTCGATAATATCGAGTCACAATTTTTCGTTAGAAAAAGGGTTTTTCTAAGTGAAAAATTAAAACAATATATTAAAAAAATTTCAAAATAAAATTGTTTTTTTTTAAATAAAATTACTTTAAAATGGTGAATTGTTTTGAAAAATAAAACTAGATATTTTTCTCATAAGTAGAAAGAAGAAGAGTATGTAGAAAAATAATCAGTCTCAGGGGAGCCTGAGATCAGATTTTTCTAAAAAATATATATCAATACATCATGTAAAATTAATTAAAAAAACTGAACTAAAGCTACTCGAATCTTGTAAAGCAATGGTTTTATGATGAGAAGTACTAAATAGTTTATGAAAAGTATTTAAATACAAAACGCACTATTTCAGATTAACTATTTGGAGAATAAAATACATATATCAAATGTAAAGTACTTAATTCCAATCGGAATTTTGTATTATCTCAAGGAAAATCTTTTATCTTTACGTCCAGATTTTTTCGAATTAAATTTCCGTATCTGATTCGTTTTTCAGTGACGACAGCGACTAGTCTAAGGATGTCGATAAGTGTAATCGTACGGTCCGATCAACTTTATCTCTTTCGATAGTGACCAATTCTCATTAAGTCCTTATCTTTTCCCCTGTGTTAATTTTCATTATTGAATTGATATTTCGATAGGATAGACTGATATGCTCACTAATAATATACGACGAGTACTTTCCAAAAACATGTAATTTGTGTACATTAATAACTGTTCATCAAAAGTAATAAAATGAAAATATATAAAAACTCGTTTACCAAAATCTAACTAAAAAAATGGCCAAGCGAGAGTCGTACTCGCTCACGATTGGTTCCGTACCATTTTCATTTAATAAACGTTAAAAAACACGTATGACGTTTTCGATGGAATCATTCGAAATTTTCGAGTTAAATAACATTGGTCGTCTATTTTGGCAATCGTGTTTTTTTTTTTAATATTTCATTAACTACTCCAAAATTATTATTTCAATCATTGTAATGTCTATCGTCTATATGTCGAGTAATTGTAGAATTGATTATTTCATGATCCGGCCGGCCATTTCATAGAACAGCCACCTAAAATCGCCTACAGTGTCTACATCGTGTCATTCTTCTCTATCATATTAGATTTAATTTTATTTTCTTTTCAGATAAATATGTGTACATCAGTACATCTGGTTAGATTGCAGCAGAGATGGTCACTAAATTTATCAAAAATTACGATTTAACTTTACAAATGTAATCGTTGAAAATAATTACATTTTACAAATCTCTGGATAGCATTTAGCACATCTGGATAGGGCCTAACCTAATCCTAATAAGTATAGAGTTATAATTTTTTTATTAATAAAATAATAAACAACATTATTTAATTAAATTAAATCATTATATAATGATTATTATTTTTTGAAATATTTTGAATAACTTCACAGTTTATTTTGTCTATTTTTTTTAATGTAGTCAAACTTAATATAAGTTCGAAAAACTACATCAACCAAAACCATTGATTAATAATTGAAACAATAATATTATATAAATATTTATTAACTTTAGTTCTATCAGTTATAATTTTGAAATTGTCCCAGTCAGTAAAATACTCGTATAAAAATAATAGAATATAATATTCATTGATAAATTCAATAAAATGTTTTTACTGGTATGGATAAAGTTATAGCGAATTAAGATTAACTGCTATTTTATTGTGTTTAAGTTTCAGTTTGTTAAAGTAAGCAAGCTTTTAAATATTATGATAATGTGTGAAAAATAATGTTTTGCAAAGAGTTTAAAGCAAAAATTTCTAGGGCAGAAGACCCGGTTTTGGATACTGTCCCCTTTTTGGCAGTTTGGAACTTCAAAGCGTTCTAACCAACGTATGAACACATATTTTAATTTACTATGAACAGTCTTCAAAATGTTGCATAATGCCAAAACTTATTACATAACAGATTTGATGTATCAAAGATCACTTTGTCGTAACTCTCAAAGTGGGCAAAACTAGCTTATAATATTAAAATGGTCAATACTGGGTCATTTGGCCTATTAGTTGGACTTAAGGGCTTACTACGAAAACAAGGCGTTATTTTGTTTTTGTATTTGCAGTTTTTCACTAATTTGTTTCGGACTGTAGGCTCTTATTTTTGAGGTAACAGATTTTATCTACACGTTTCAATTGGTTATTCCTAACCACTTTGTTTTGTCCCACAGCTATTAGAGAACATTGTAAATATCAACAAATAAAATTAAAATTAAAAATGTTAAAAATAACTTGCTTACATTTTCATAGTTAAAGTTTGCATCCAAATCTATATTTTCGTTGCATTGTCCAAACTGTATAAGCTGTCCTACACTGATTCGACATAGTCCTAAGAGACTTAACACTAACAAAAACATTTTGAACATTGTCAGATCATAATTTTTAATACACCAGCCACAGTCCATTAGCTCACTAACTAATAAAGTGTTAATTTATCGAGTCATTTATCATATATATGTGAAATCTTATCAAAGTTTTTTTTATCGGTACATGAATTAACTAATGCTATGTACATCGGTTTCAGATGTTTTTTAACTACTTATCCTATGAGGAAATATTTAAATATGCAATTGCATTACGACCTAATATGTTAATAGGGATGATGACTCATTTTTGTTTGTTTGTCCGTCAGGTAGAGTATTAAACAAGTATTTTTTAATTTTTTTCGTAATCATAAAATTACGGCGTTACATTGAGTTGAAATTTCGTATGACGTCACGTTAGAGTACGTTTTCTACTCAACTGTGACGTAGCGAGCCCCCACTCCTCAACTTTAATGCCTGTTATCTAAGCTATTTCTTGTTAAATTGAAGTAAAAAAAATACGTATCTAATATTTTTCTATTATCTGGCTGACGGACTAAATAGAATTGCATTTTTTTTACCCAGTCATCATCCCTATTGTTTAATTACAAAATTTATCACAATCTTTTTCAAAGGTAAAGTAATAAATGTGACCAAAGGGGATAAAATTACACAATTAGCTCCATTATCTCATGGTCAGTGGGTATTATTTCTATTTGGAGAAATAAGTATTTTCCTTTTTCTGAGATGTGAAAGCGCTTTCCAACTACTAAAAGCTCTTGCAAGCAAGTGAACTTAAGCTGCAAGTTTTGGTGACTCGCTGGATATGCTGCATATCTTATGTGTATGGCTGATAGAATTTCTTTATTAGATAGAAAATTTGTGTTCAGTAGTCGCAGTCTTCTGCAATAATTTCCATATAATTAGTAAAGAGTGCAGCAACCATAGATGTATCAGTAAATTTATGACAATTTATAGCAAGTAAATTATAGCAAACATACCAATAATGGTGGTGAGTTACGCGGTAAAAGGCTTCGGCTGTTACCGTGGGACATCGATAGCCATAGAGGGACATCTATGGATTTTAGTCAGTATGATCCTTGCGTTTTGACTAGTTCTCCTTCTATAGGCGGGTCCGTATGAGAGAACTGTATATAACACCAGTAGTTCATTTCTGATCGGTAACAAAAGTGGTAGCAAAGATACCGTGTATATATATTATATTACATTTATAATGACTACAGAAATTATGATTGTATGCCACTTATATTATAGCGGGTTTAATAATTATCATAATTGTGCGCATTAAGACGTAAATAAATATATTCTAAACATTTAAAGTACCTATTTCTAAGTTTTTTTAAATTATATTTTTATTTTTTACTTTCTATTTTTGTCTCAATATATTGTTGTTCTCATAAAAACGGATCTAAAGAGTCCAAACACGATGCAGTCGCGTTATATCATTGCTAACTTCCTATGAACCCTTTCCAGCTTCATCATCACCAGATTTTGGTCTGGAAAGCATCCACTACCAAGTAAACATAAAGATGGATTTAACGAGCTCAAACAAGATGTATTTGGGTCATTTCATCACTAAGTTCCTATGTACATCTTCCGACTTCACCATCATATCAGCTTACTGATACTAAGATATTGCATAGTCATCTGACTTGCATTGGAAAGAGGGTCAAAATTGAGTTCCAAGATTTGCACACTAACATATTAACAAGTTAAATAAAAGCTTGTAATTAAAATTGCACTATTCAGTTTTTCACGGAAAAATAAACAAAATCACCTTTCCTAAGACTTCCTTTATGTTAGAATATTTTTCTAAAATAAATATTTAATATTTTAGTGATACATAAACAAATAAAATATATATTTAAAAAGTATAAAATATATATTTATTCACATAAAATGGAATCTACTTCAGTCTTCTGACAAGTGAGAAATAATATATATGTGGGCGTCGGCGAAGAGATGGGCGAATAATATGACGTTTTCCAGGATCAAAACCTTTATTTTTCTTATTTTTACAATTTTTTTATACTGGCACATGAACTACTACACACTCTTTCTTTCTGAAAAATCGCCAACTTTATTTTTGTATATTTTCTTTCATTCACACACACCTTGCCTTTCTTTTAACCATCGTCTTTCGTTCCATTTCCCACATATATGTTAAAAATGGTTTAATTATTCAAGAAATTGCTATTGAAATCGAGCGGAGGTTTTCTGTAGGTTATAAAATGATAACCGTCCGATTTAATTTGCAATATTTGAATTATTAAACGGTTTTGTGACAAGTATTATTTTTCACAGTTTATTTAATGTTTGAATTTACATTTTAAAGATATTGACGTTTAAGATATTTTAAAACTTCGATTTTTATAAAATCATAAAAGAGTTTTGATTTATTTGTTCTTTATCAGTAATTATCTTTGTTTAAGTATTAAGCCTCTAGAAATATATATTATCGAATAAAATATTGATGACGCAGACGTATTATTATAATTTTGCTTGAAAGAATTATTGAAGTTGAATCATTATATTAAAGAAAGTATGATAAGATATTCAACAACAAGATAATTATAGACACCTGAAAACTTCGACCTATTTAAAGTCAAAGAATTAACATGATAATTTTTATTGTTAAAAATTATGACTACTAACCTTACTCTTTCATATTTTAAATGAAGCATAATGATGGGCTAGATTTGCATCAAACAAAATCTCGTCTATAATAGTATTATAAATAGGAAAGATTTTATTGGTTGTTTGTTACCAATGAACGGACTCCGAACTACTGGGCCACAGAAATGTAGCAAGATAGAAAAGCCAAGTGGGCGTGGTAGCCATGTCGAAAATCTTATGGAAAAATACGTCAACTAGGAACTACAGATCCTCGTTTGTTGGACTCTTTGGCATCCCATATTGATAGTTGTCATAGTAACCATAAAACGAGCTTATGCAAAATGCCTTATTGTACAATTTCACATTGCTTAAATAAAAGTATAAACGTTTGATGTACAAAAACCGGTATTTTCTTTCACTTGTAAATGTTTACCAATATTTTAAGTCATTTTATAAAGCAGTGAATAGAGAAAAACTAAATACAATATAAATTATAGTGATGACCATTTGTATATAGTTTTCCCTTGCGCGCAATGAAGTCCGTGTTTGACATTTAACTTCAGAATTAGCGAGCAACCTATACTTAACAAACCAGAATGTGTCTTATTTTGAAATGTCATAATTAAGACGAGCGGCGTATAATCCCTTATTGACATTGTTTTATCAATAAAATTCTGAACCTTTGTTATGAATTAATAAATTATTATAGTTTTAGACAAGCTACCTACTTTAGATCAATAAAAATTATTTGTTTTTATTTTGGGAATTTTTTAATTGTTTTTATTTTGGTCATATCTTATTTAAGTTCAAATAAATTGATTCATAAGATGTTATTAAAGCAATAAAAAAACACACACATGACTAATAGGGTATATTAGTAAAATAATTAACATAATTGCTCCCTATCTCGCTGATATTTTCAACCAATGTATTGATAAGGGTGTGGTAATAAACAAGATCCTAGTAATCATAGACCAATTTGAATTTTACCGATACTAAGCTAGAATTGAAAGACTAATCCTGTAATAACTAATATCCTACTTTAATTACAACGAACTATTGTGTACTAAGCGATATAGTTTTACCAAGGGTCGCTCGACAACTAATGGGGGAGTAGCGCTTCTAAAGCATGGGAGGGATACACTCCTAGAGCGTTTTGCGATTTGCCCAAAGCATTGGACTGCGTTGAGCATTAGACACTGTCGTTTAAACTGCTTGCTCAAAAACTGATGCTGTCGTATGTCAGTTCCATAACACAAACTTCGTTGATATTTAACATTGACAGAAATAAGTAAAATTTTGATGATCCAAACAATGCTCTTTAACTGGTGTTGTCTCGGTTCAGTTAATAACCTTCAATTGAATGCTAAAAAAATCAAATGTATAAATTTCACTTTACCCAAAGTAAAAGTAGAACCAAATGAAATTAAACTCAACAACGAACATTTATAGTTAGTAAATTGAACAAAATTTTTTGGACATAACACTAGAGTCAAAACTGCAATGGAACTCGCACATTTCTATATTAGCTGGTAAACTCAGCTCGGCAGAATATACTATACGAAAAATAAGACAAATCACCGATATAGAAATTGTTCGGTTAGTGTACTTTAGTTATTTTCACAGTATCATGTCTTATGGTATTATTTTGCCCACAATATAATACCATAGGACATGATATTGGGAAAATAACAAATATGTACTCAATATCATTCTGGGGAACAGCAGCCGATATTAAGGCTATGTTTGTTTTACAAAAAAGAGCAATAAGAGTTATCTATCGATTAGGCTCACGAACATTTCTCAAATAAATATCAAATAAAACAAAAAAAAAACATATAAAAACAAGCTAGTAATAACTTATTACACGTTACAGAAGATATTTGGTTCAGTCATGGGTCAAAGTATACAGTACTTTAACAAGACCCCCAGTGATGTATTAGGTTTGCCATTGAATCATTTTAAAAGTCGTATTAAAAATTGTTTACAAAGTAAAGAATCGTTAAATAATATCTAAATGACAAAATGGCATTGTGTTAGATATTTACATCTAACGTGATTAACATTGTACATATGTATTACGAGTATGTCCTGCAGCCATTGATAGATATTAGAACTAGCTTCCTTAATTCACTGCATAAGTACCTAGAGTAGGCACACTCTCTTAAAAATCTCTGCGGTGGTGTCGTGTGCGTCGGGCCGTTACGTTCCCTAAAATATGGTTTAGCGAAGCGGTGGCTGGCTCATGCGTTAAACTCGTGAGTGGGTGCTGCCAGTGGGGATGAGTCTGCTCGAGACTACTTCATTTCGTTAATTTTCTTTTATTATGAATACTGTTTATTGATTTGTCAAATCAAATCAGTAATCGAAAAATATCTTTCTTGTTATTTCTGATATTGTAATGGAAACTGAGTTCATGGATTCTCATGTGAAATAAAAAAGGTAAAAATACTTTTTACCTTTTTTATTTTAGTTGGCATAGTTTTCGAATTTTACAAGTGCTATGTAACAACCTAGATGGAATTAATGATTTTTTGACCCCGCGGGTGAATATTTTAGTCTTTGTTCTTGTTTATTTATTAGTCTATTCGCGTTACGTCCCGAGTTCGAAGACGTTTCGAGAACTCTCCCGCGGAGAATATTCCCGCAACGAATTAATCAATTGAAGAGGTCGTCAAACCAAATCGTCGAATTGTCGGCTTCCTCTAAGTTTTCCGCGATATTATTATTGTTTGCACCGATTGTTTTTGGAGAGAGTTTGACTCAGTGAAATTCGTTTGAATGAAACTAATTATATTTTGTATAAGTTTCGTCATTTTATGTTCCATTAAAAAAAACTATCTGTAAAATGTGTAATGTTTTGCTGGTACATTTTCATCAAATTATAGGTAATATAAAATTTCTAGGATTCAAAAGACACTGAACATTGGTCGATGCTTATCAATTGAAAGATGTGTCACGTCTCGTCGATCACGAAGCGCCAATATTTTTTAGATTTAATATCAATTATCCAATCTAGGTTATTTTTGGCTCCTCTGCAAACTTGGCACTGCCCTTTTTTACGTTGTGACTGTGAAAAAACGTTGTGGTAAAGAATTCCTACGGCATTAAGACCACCTTTTGCTTGGATAAATAAATAACCTTAAAATATTTTACCTCTCAAAACCAAAAGTTAGAATAATCAAAATCAATAGGTGGTTCTTTGTATAAACTACGAGTATTTTAGGATTTATTTAAATTTGGAATTGACAAAATGACATCATAAATAAACAAATCCTTTTTCTATTTAAAGGTTAATCTTTTTTGTAAAAAGCACCAAGTAAATGCCATAATTAGCCATAGTTAAAACCATCACAATGGAAAAACCTCGAACGTTCCAGATGACGAAAGGGCACCATTAGCGGGCCGTGGCCACTCGATTGCTACCAACTGGACCATGAAGGGACAAAGGCAGAACCAATTGTCAATCAACAAACTAATGTAATGATATGTTAGTATCTACTGATTTATGGTAACAAAAGATTGATGGTGAAGTAGTTAGTCCTTTCTTTAGAATTTGATGATACAAACGAAAAAATCCGAACCTATGGCGTAAATACGTTCTCTCGCGTGTTTATCTGACTGCCTGTCTATCAATGTCCTGTCGTACTTAAATCTATTTGTCTGTCTGTTGTCTGTATTTGTTGGACAAATTTTAATTGTAAGAATAATTAAAGATTCACAATTTATAAATGAAACAACTTTTAAACGGTATTATCGCGTTTGTATTTTGTTTTGTTTCGGACCATTTACAGGTTCCGTGTTTACATAAAACTAAGGTATTGATTGTTTTTTTTAATTAAGAGTATAACAACCTTCAAAACCGAAACTATTGGACACATTCACAATAAAAATATATATTTTATGAAAACGTTTACATTTATTAAATTAAATTTAAAACTATAGAGGTACATTTTATTTATTTATTTACCCAAAAGTTCTTGCAATCCAAAAATATAATTAAATCAAATTGGTCAAATTTTCATCTTTACCGAAAGTTTAAAATATTTATAAAACGCACTTTAGTTCTGAATGGTTTACACACAAAATTTTCTAGTACTCGAAATTAAGGACCATTGGATGATTGCTTTTCACGGTGTTACTTATGCCGAATTTTTTTTTTGAGAATTACCTTACAAGTGATTTATATATTTTTAGCTCGTTGTAAGCATTTTAGTGGTCAGTCTACAAAAAAGTATTACGTCGAGCTCATGGTGCATTCTCCCCACAGTATTTTTTTTTATATAAATCTCCTTATTCGATTTGCCTGCCTGAGCCTGAGGCCTAGCTGTAGGGGCATTAACAGATGATGATTATATAGTGATGCGACTCGAGAATATTGTGATTCGGATCATTCGAGCCTATTAACTACCTCACTCGAGTCATACTTGAGATTTCCAGTAACTCGATTAAAAAATTGCAAACGTGCTACTCGAGTGAGATAATTATTAAGTAATTTTAAACAAATACTATAATAAAAATAAAATACACATTAAAAGAGTTTTGACATATATATTTATATAAGTCATTAAGAAAATAAAAAGTAAGCGTCATGATTAGAGTAGCGAAGTGACACCTAGTGGCAAGATAATCAATTCGACCACGTACAGAATCGAGTGATATTTTTTCACACGAGTTCGAGTTTCAAATATTCTCTCGGATGAATCGAGTAGAAGCTCGAGTCACATCACTACGATGATGATGATGTAAACGTTCAGTATATTTAAATTATAATAATAATTATAATTTGTTTGTTCTAAGCAAGTACTGTTTGCCTGTAAGTAATTGTCACACATACCTAAGTGTGTATTTTACTATATAAATTTATTGTGTAATCAAATGTAAGCCATATAAACTAAACTTAAATTACAAAGAGGTAAGTTTTGAGGCCTGAGCCCCTGAAGTGGGGACGTAAAAGGGTTGATGATGATGATGATGAAGTTTTGATTATTGCATTAAATAGGCTCCGGACCAATTTTAAAAATTCTTATTTAAAATACTTACGGAAACCAACATAATAAGCAGATGATGTAGGTTATAATTTAGCAGCTAGCAACCTAGAAATTCGAGTGTGAATTGGTTTTCATTAAAAGAAATGATTTAAAAACGTGTACCTACTCATTTTTTAATGAAGATATATAAATAAATATTATGCTTTACATATTTCGACAATTTTACTGTTATAACAACCACGACTGAGCCGATTAGCTCGCTGGTTCTAAAGGTCGCCATTTATGAAGTCTCAGTTCAATTGCCATTCGAGTAAATATAGAAAAGGTAATCTATTTGTCTCTGGTCTGGTCTTTTGTTGTACCATCGTTGTTTCGGATTTCCATAATACAAAGGCTTTAGTTACTTGAGATTTGTATTTGTGATTTTATCCAATATTTATTTATTTTATTTTATCTCATGCTATTAAATAAAATGGGAAAGTCAACAGTTTCAAGTGCTCCTCAGCCACTTCGATCTTTTGAATTTATAAAAGTATTTTTAGATGAGATAAAAAAATTATGTGTCATATAAATTTAAAAATTGTTCCAATATTTATTTTAGTTCTTATTGTGCTTCATTTTGGTTTTCCGATTTCTTATCTAAATGAACATTTAAAAAATATCATTACATTATCTTATCTAGAGATACCCATGGGTAATACCTTACCGATACCTACCTTAGTGCATACTGTTTATACTAATGTTATTAAGTCTCCGAAACTACTGAACCAATGTTAAAAATTCTTTCATCTTCGGGATGGCTGTCCTTTCCGGTTCCCGGCCTTTTATACCGAAAATCAGCAAATAAAGGAATGAAACATTACCATTGTTTACTATTCAATTGTCGTTGTAATTATATGAACCGATATCTAGGTACCAATAGGATATGAACCGATATCTAAATATCTAGGTACCAACTAGGTAGGTATAAAGTACCAAAAATCTAGGTACCACACGGGCGATGCCCCTCGCGGAAAGCTAGTCGAATATACATATCGACTTAATATCTTTAAATTGTATGAAAAACGTAAGTAGATACTGATAGGTTTTCATTTTATGAATTGTTTTTTTATGAGTACTTTAAATAAGTTTATTAGGACGAGTGTGATTGCGCAGGGGTGATCGCGCTTTGTCAAAGTCCAGTTGCCTGGCTTTTATCTGGCTGTACATCCCTCTATAAGACGGGCTAGGGTGAGAGATGCACAGTTGCGCAACTCTTGTGTTTGACTGGGGATAGTCTGGCAGTGCAGTGTGCTTGCCGGGCATTGCCTGCCCCTTTGCCTGTCTGGGGCTTAGACTCGTATATTCCTGAGCTTTTCCCTGGCCGAAATATGGGCGAAATGCACGGGAGATGATCCGCATCCGCATCGTGCTTCGCTAGTTTAGAGAGGGACATCGCTAGGTTTTAGTGGGTATGGCCCTGCTATTTGACCGGACCTCATTCTGGCGGCGGGTCCGCATATGCAGTAATTTTACAAAAAACTGAATTATTTATAATTTTACAATAAATTCATAAAAATCTGATTCTCACACTTAATTCGTCGTCCTTCTTTGTCTCGTTGCGAGCTCAATGACAAGCAGGGACAGAGGACAGAGATAGAGTCAGTCTTTTGGCTTTATTTAGATAATTTAATAACTTTTTATAACGTCACGGATTTTATAAAGGGTCTTCAGACGTGCGACTATAAATATCTTAGCAAACAATTTAGCAAAAAAAATGTTATGTTAAAAGAAAATTACAAATCTATTGTTATTAATAATGATATGTTCTAACGTTACTTTCATAATGGGAATGATAACTAATTTTGTTTGTTTGTCCATCAGGTAGATTATTGAAAATATTAAATATGTATTTTTTTCCGTATTCAATTAATTACGGCGATACAACGAGTTGAAATGTCGCATGACGTCATGATTTTGTATATTTCCTTCAAAACTGTGACGTAATGAGCCCCCAGTCCTCAACTTTAATGCTTATTATCTAAGCTATATCTTGTTTAAATTTAAGCAAAAAAAAAAACGTACCTACCTTATATATTTCTATTAACTGACTGACAGACTAAATAGATTTTTTCACCTAGTTCTCATTCCTATTATGTTATCTTTTACTAGCTTAACATGGAACCAATTCCTTTACATTATGATATAGTATATTTATTTAAATTAATCATCGTTATATTTCTGCTTCAAAAATTTAATGATTTTTTTCTCGTAATCTGAAAACACTTTAATATTCCTCGGGAATTATTTTGGTGAAAATGGCGTGAAAATCCGTTTAGAACTTTTTAAATTGATCACGTACAGGCAAACAAAATCGATAGGAGGTATTGTATTGTAAGTGTATTGATAATCATGTCAATCGTAGAAGATTACATATATCAAGACAAGATATATTTCACATATGATGACCAGTATAATCCATAATATTCTAAATATGAAAATCTGTTTTTGTATTTTTAAAAGAAAGTGATATATCTATATATAAAAAAAATACAATTTCTGTTCATTTGTCTCGCTCAAATTCGAAGTTTTGGTGTTGTAATGTTTGCGGTACATCGACTCGTCTAGTCTAGCTAATATCATAATAATTTATTGCATAAACGTAGGAAGCAGTAATAAGAAAGAAATACATTAAATACAGCACACAGATCGAGGCTTCATTGCTATGCAGCAATCTCCTCCAGGCAAAAAGGTTGGTGTGAAAGGTGAAAGAGAAAATAGGAAAATAATAGTAAAGTAACGACAGGAATAGCTACTACGAGCATTGCTTATAACTTCCAGTGACGAGGAAAGAAATGGGATAGATAGTCAGAAGTGTGAAGGAGGATCATCATCATTGGCCTTTTACGTCCTTAATGCAGGACCTTAAGAACGCCTTAGATCTTATAGATGGTTAAAGAGAATTTGCCATGACTCATCACGTGAGTCTAGTGCGGAATAATAGGTGTTAATGACTGCAGATGCGGCCGAGACCCAACGTCTCAACGTGGCTTCCGAAGCACGGTGGAGAATACTTTTTTGGTCACTATCTAATGAACGACCCTCACAAAAGTTGCTTGACATCGCAGATTGAACCAGCTGACCAATTGACTAGTAACGGTAGTTACCTTTTTTATTAATGGGCTATAGCAGTTCCTCGGGAAATCACTAACAATTTTCTTTTTTAACCAGTTAACCAAATGATTCTATTCGAAGCAGTAATTCAGGATAATGTTTACAATTAGCCAATTTGTGATTGATTCGACGTAATTACGTGAGTCTACACTAATCTAGAACTCTAGAACCCACCCACAGCACAACAGTTTCAATGAAATAATCCTTATAAAATTTGTTTCAACGCCCGTGACCTCTGCTACGGGGGTATATAAGAGTCCTGCAGCATCACGTCTGATCAGTATTCCACTGGCATTCGCGGTGTACGCAGGCGTCGGTGACTTAATTTTTTTCTTATTGTTGACAACATGTGCAAACTTTTTTTCTTCGCATTCGTTACGGTAGCGGCCGCGGCTAGCGTCATCCATGATGGCACTTGTCCGGATATCAAGCCGGTTGAAAACTTCAATGTATCGGCTGTGAGTATAGATTCTACTTTTCGTCCGTCATTAATTAAGGAGACACACATATTTAAAAAAAATGATTGAATGAATGATTTTTACACTTAAGAGCTCGATTCTTTTCCAAATTAATCCAAATAATTTATCATTAACTTGTTTAGCTGTATCCAAGTGATTTTTATAGTAATTAAAAAATGTTTCGTTCACACCTGTGGGTCTATTATACCTTATTGATTTCGAATTGAAGATTGTTAAAGTTTAAGATTTTAAAGTTAAAAGCGATTGAAAATTATTAAAGTCGAAGGCCGAACATTTAGTCTAAGCCGATGTTATATCGGAAAATATTTATATTGGTGCAATTTAGTTACAGTCCGAGACAGTCTTGTTTTCGTTTGTTTTTTTTTTAATAAACGAAGCTTCAGAAACTTTATATTTAGATAACCATGTTACTAAGAACGCATAAATGCTATTATAAACATTTACAAAATTCAACCGTGAAATCATGTCGGAAAAAACGAAAATATCCATCGTGGTCTCTGATCACATTTCTCTATTTGATCTTATTAGAATTTTCCAAGTCAATTGTAAGTATTGAAATTTTTAGCGGGACAATATAGTACTTCTATTTATCTGAACACAAACTCTTATCTAATAATGTGTTACGTATTTTATAGATTTTACGTTGATATCGGATCTTAGTATCTGAATGATTCGATATTAGATTGTGCATTGTTTGTTACTGGTTATTATTTTTATTGATATAACTTATATGATTTTTACGACATGAACCACGTTTAGATGGATTTTTTTGGAAAGGAATTTCTACCACATTAATTAGTTACTGCAAATTAATTACATTTTTCTTTGACAAATAATAGTTATATTTGGATAGTATGTATTTTTTTTTCATTTGCTACATGGTATATACCTATATTAATATATGTATGGTTGTTTAATGTTTATTTATATATAATTCTAATGAGAAGATTATTATACATCCTAGGGGAGTTTGTTTTAAGTAAGTCCATCTCTCCATCAAAAGGTCGTATGGAAGAGATTATTTTATAGTGATAAGACCGTCGATTGTGACACATAGCTTAATTTTTGTTCTATGTATATTTTATATTTGGTGTTTAACATTAAAGTATTATCTATTTAGCTACCATATGACCACAGTAGGCAAGCGTTGGGGGGGGCAGAATAATAACATAGAATTTACTGATGATAACAAGAAATGACCCAAAGTAAATTAAATATTGTGCAACAAAAGCTGTATGGTTAATTATCGGATACTGGCAATTGTATCTTAACTTGTTTAGCCAAGACATACTCATATATTAATCTTAGCAACTTTCCTAAATTCTCAGACCTAAAAATACGACTGACAGAGGGACTGTCTCTGCATTTAATACTTTAAATAAATTACTTGATACAGCGATCTCTATCAGGAATATTGGAGAAAATATAAGAAATTGAAATTAATAAGGTTATAAGATTTCCAAGCATACGAATAAAATTATTTTTATTAATATTTTGTTAAATCATTAATTTAAAACTACATTTCACGAGCCTGTTGCATAACCGGTAAAGCATCACGAATATACCTATAGCTATTAAATTTAAAATAAACGTAATTAACTTTCCATTAAACTTTAATTTTATTGATAAATAATTTTCGAAATATTTTATTAAAAAGTAGGTTCATCATCAGCCCTTTTACGTCCCCATTGCGGGGGCGCGGGCCTTTCTTATGTATGGTTAAGGAGGATGGTCCATGACCCTCCACGCTGATCCATTGCGGATTGGAATTAACGACAGCAAATGCAGCCAGGACCAACGGTTTAACGTATCTTCCGAATCAAATTTTTGGTCACCCATCCCGTGACCGACCCTTGCGAAAATTGCTTAACAACAACGATCGTGGGCCGCGGCGCTTATCCACTACGCCACCGAGGTTTCGAGCTAAATGGGTCTATTGTGCGTGAAGAGTTGGCTGTCTTACTCCAATAAACTCAAAACGCAGCTTTTTAAGTATTCACAGGATTTGCGGGGTGTTGTTGGATTTATTTATTTATTCATTATTATGCCAGTTTACAGAACTCCAAATAACAGGCAAGTCATACACAATATGATATAAAAAAAATACAAGTAATATTGATCACGAACGCTAAATAACATCAAATTATTATCAACAATACATAGTTCATAATTAATAAAAAAAATCCTTAGTATGTGTCCTTGGTGAGCTACCAGCCTCTCGCATTCCAGAATTACATGAGCGATATTAAAAGGCATAGGAATATCTTGTAGGTGGGTTTTAAATTAGGTACTGTTTTGTACCTAATTTAGAACCCACCTTATTTTGTTTGTCAAAATTCAAGTCAGATAATAATAAGTTTTACAAATTCACGCGAGTGGTTATTTTAAAAGTGAAGCGGTTAAACTTTTTTTAGTGACATAATATAATTGTACTACCCTGTAAAGCAGAATAGGTGTTACATCAGTCACCAGTCAGTCACGAGTTTCAGAGTGAAAAATGAGCTCCAAAGCTATAAACCTAACAAAAGAAAAAAAATACACATTTTTTTTTAATTTAACCCTTATGATTTGCCAAATTTTTGAGGAGCTCGGTGGCGCACTCGGTATGCGAAACGGTTGTAAAGCAACTTCTGCAATAGTCGATCATATGATGGGTAGTAAAAACTTTATTATCTCGAGTTTCTCTGTGCTTTGGAAGGCACGTCATATCGTTAGCTTCCCACTGCATCTGCAGTTGTTAACACCCATCAATCCGCACTGTTCCTCCAGGGTAGGCCATGGCCCAGTCTCCCTATTCGATTTGATTCGAATTCATCCATAGGGAAGGCCTGAGCCTCAGTAGAGGAGACATTAATAGAACGAAATATGGGCAAATTTATTGTGGCCACAAACATACGCTTTGTTAGGACTTCGCGGAGCACACTCTATGAAACTCTATAATAGTGAGTAAACCAAATAATATTAAGTAAGAATCACGAAAGATGATATAGAGTCTGAGTAAGTGATATTGTGCAGAAAAATTTGAAGACAGTGTACAAAATTTCATATTATATTCATTACCGTGAATTATAAGCTCCATTCATTTGGACATGTTGTAATATGTGGACGTAAATTATTATACCTCCAACTTAAAAGCGAGTAAATACAGAAGACGAAGGAGGCTAAGAGGCATTCTTTAATCCGATCGCTGAGAAATTAAATTCATAAAATGTACAGGAAGTTTGAATCTCAATATATGGAAAGACAGTGCCTTGGTTTGCACCTTGATGGGAGACTTTAAGTCTATCAGTAAATTATCTGTCAAATTTAAGTATGATACATAATTATATCATACTACCTATATATACTAAAATAAGGTACGTTACCTACGTTTTAACATATATTGGTTTCAATGACATGTCTAACTATATAGCAACAATAAATAATAAGTATTTGCGACCAGTTTTGTCTGTTTGTTCTGACACTCCTCATTATGACTCAATTCGTTATGGTTCAACCTAATATGTTCAACGCTGCGACCGATTGCCAATAACGAGCTCGATCATTATAGTCCTTTACAATATTTTTCCGGCTATTTTAAAACCTCTTTAGAAAATTTTGTATGACGTAACGATTGAATGCTCTTCCATGTGATTGTTATGTTCTTTTATGCTATTGTATGTTGATGGCAAAATTTCAACGCGCGTTTTTAGTTAGTAGGTATAATTTCTATTGGCTTAAATTTTAATTTATAATTTTATTTTGATATAATTTTATTTAGCTAGCAATCGATATAAGCCTTTTGATTTGATATTAGCCCGATTAAGGCTCATAAGGCGATTAAGGCTCAGTTGGGTCATTATAAAAAGTCACATTTGACATCTATCGATCTGAACTTGATAGTGAGGCTTCCTTCTTCAGATTTTCGATTAATTTAACGGATTTGAAATGGTTTTCAAGGAGATGTGAGTCGAATAAAGTTATTTTACAATAGTAATATCAATTTTATGATTGTTATCAATATATTACTTCTTGAGATTGACTTATTAAATCAGGTATAGAAGAAAATCATAGATAATAAATTAATGATGCACAAATTAGTTATTAATAATCGTAATATAAAATTTTAAGTGTGGGAATAAATCCAAAACACCTTTGTATCTCATTGTCCACGGCAAACAGATAGGGATAGAGGATGTCGAATTGCGGCTCAAAAACTGTTTGATGAATTATTTGCAAAATTCATTTATTTCCATCGGCCACAAAGTGATTAACTTGTTTATCAATTTACCCAATAAAAAATAATTACAATAAGAAATGGAGTCCCTAAATTGAGAATATCAGGGGTAACTTTGTTATTTGGTTGTATAGACTTTTTATTATATATTTCTTTCGGCTGTTTGGGTAGATTGCCTGAACATTGATGAAAATACGCTCTGTAGCAGCTTAAAAGTAACAAGTGCTTGAAAAATTCGTCAGTCCTGTCAGGTCCCGAGTAACTCGGTGGTTAGAGCAGTCGCCCGAATTGCAAAAGGTTATGGGTTCGAGTTCCATCTCTATTTAATATATAGAATATTTTTCAGTATAGTATTGTGAATGCAAAATTGCTCAAACTTAATTATTATTAAACACTTTTTTTTTCGTAATCAAAATATTACATTGAGTTGAAATGTCGCGTAACGTTTACACCTTAGTACATTTTCTACATAGTAGTGAGGTAGCGAGCCCCTACTTCTCAATTTTAATGCCTATTATCTGAGCCATTTCTTATTAATTAAGGCGAAAAACAAAAAAAGGTTCGTATCTAATATTTTTCTATTATATAAAATCTATTCTAATTCAATCTATTCTATTTTAATATTAAAATCTATTCTATT
Organism: Diatraea saccharalis; assembly: GCA_918026875.4. Lineage (NCBI taxonomy): Eukaryota > Metazoa > Arthropoda > Insecta > Lepidoptera > Crambidae > Diatraea > Diatraea saccharalis. Next base: position 30,991,939 of record OU893333.1, read on the forward strand.
CTATTCTATTATCTGCCTGCCGAATGAAGTAGAATCTCTTTCATTTCTACCCAGTCATAATCCTATTCGATTACATGTATTTCATTTCATTCTTGGTTTCTATTTTTCGGAGATTAATCAGAAACGCACTCCTGCTTCATATGACTAAAGACCATTTTATGAGATCGTTTGTACCTATATCACCCGCTCAGTCAATATTCTGGAGCGAATGTTACAGCAAAGATAGATTTTGATGGCGTCCACACGTTGGAATGCCTTCAGTTCAGTTTCGGCTACTTCTCACTAACCTATTGTCCAGATTTGATCACCACAATGGGTAGAGTAGGCATAATATATCACGGTTTAGGTATCACAAATATTACATCATCATGTATTATAAAGCGTTTGAATTTTTTGTTCTCATAAAAAGTCCCTTACAAATAAGCCTAGTAACAATATGACATTGAAAAAGATGCGGTCACTGACTATTAGCACTTCTCTATTCGCTTGTTAATTAAACATACCTTAAGATAAATATGTATCCATTTTTTTCCTAATGTGTAGTGTTGAATTCGGTTGGTGATTTCGAGATTTAAATTACAATAGAATGCCTAACAACATTGAAACTTAAGTATACTTTAATTAATTCTTATGAAATAAACATTTATCTTATATCGTTGTGAATTTTGATTTTTATTGCCTTCTATGTTAATATTATATAAGTAGGAAAAAAACATTATGAAATAAAAATGCTTTCCTAATTTTTTAGAATTTTTTCATATGTCTTATAATTTTTATTTCGGTATTTATTAAAATTTTTGTGTTTACTTTAATAGTAGTAAAAAAAAACAATCGCAATTTTTGAGTACCCGATAAGCGCCATTCCTGTTCCATAATCTTATCGTAAGAAGCAACGTAGATATCTTTTCTTTTTTTTATCACCAGCATTATCAGGTTAAAAGAATAGGCAAAAAACAAGGTTACGAAAACAACATTAAGCTTTACGCACTGGCTACGATTTTTTCCTGTATAGACACTTTATTGTTCACATCATGATATACCAAGAAAGAGAAAAGTAGTAATATATTTCTAATACTAGAATGAGCAAAGGCACTCTTTTCTCTTAAAGCGATCTTTCACCCAGTTGCAGGTTTAATGACTACTTTAAGTTCTAATTAATGTTCGAAATGTGAAAATCTGTATCACTAATATTGCATTAAACTAATGAAAATTTTAAAGGACATTTGCAACTGGATATTGGTCAGACAAAATTTTGAGTTACTGAACATTTAAGTACGAGAGAGAAAGTATGTAACTATGAAAGTAAAATTATGCACAAATATATGAGTAACTTTATCTAGTACTTTTATTGTAAGACATATAAAATCACATGCTCTATATAAATAGAAAAAAAAAATAGTTACCACAAATTAAACAATGTTATTTAATATCCTTAATGAAAACTGTTTAAAAATCCACAAGCCCCAGGGACTCTGAGATGGGACTCGAAACTACGTTTACCACTGAGCTACCCGGGACCTAACAGCACTGACGTGTAAACGATATAACAATGTATACGAAATATTATTAAACACTACTTATGTTTCATTCGTGTTAGCTCTGTTTAGCCAAAAAACTTAAAAAAAAAACATTTTTTTGAATACTTTTTGTTTTACTTTATTAATATTACTCTTCAAAGTATTTCAACTCTCATAATCTCTCTCTAGATAATCTCTCTTCTCAAATAGTTTGACACACACAGTAGAATTTCTGGTTCGGCCCTAAGAGATGGCTTGGGTCCGAACCAGAAATAGAACTCGATTAGAATAATTCGCATAACACTAAAATTATCATTCTTTTTGTTTACAGTACCAAGGAGTTTGGTACGAAATCTCAAAATACGACACAGCCAATGAGCAAGGCGGCAAATGTGCACAAGCAGAATATAAATTAGAAGGCGACGTGGTGAAACTCAAGAACACTCATATCGTCAATGGAGTGCAGACTTCCATCGAGGGTACTGCTAAACTCGCTGACGATGCCAAAAACTCAGCCAAACTCCTCGTCACATTGAACTTCGGAGGTAAACATTAAATTGTAACTCGTACAAATTACCGCGATGCCTAAAGTTCTACTCCATTTGTCTTCGAACGAAAACTTGGATATTTTCAAGTCGTTTTTATAATTTCTTGTTCTACGAGTGTATTAGTTGTTCTATATTAATTATTGTTAAGATCAATCTCTTTGTGACATGTATATCGTTAAAACATTACAAAAGGACTCACAAATATCTTTAATAAAATTGAAAAATAATTCAAAACAAAGCTGATCAAGTAGTTCAAAAATCTTTTGAATATGCGTGAGCCTTTGTATATGATATTTCTAACCACTCGATCTTCACATTTAATCCTTATGAATTTGTTTTTGTACTACCATGAATATATATTTTCACAAAGAAAGAAGATTCATCAAAATCGATTTATTATTGATAAAGATATCATAAAACATATATTATGTAACATTCAATCAAATTAACGACCTTCTTTTTTTTTAAAGTCAATTATAGATACACGAACTTCAGATGTATACAGAATTGTGAAATTAGCGTATACCTTTTTAATTTATACATCTTATCGTTGTAGAATTCAGCAGGGAGACGCCATTGCAGGTAGTCGCCACTGATTACAAGAGCTACGCCATCGCTTACAATTGCAAAAATGATGACAACAAGAAAAATCATCAAGGTGAGAGTCAAATCAAATTTATAGGCCTATTTTTGGGCCATAAAAACTATACTAAGTTCTTTCCTAATGTCCACTCTCTCTGTATACCAAATTTCATTAATATTTATTAAAAATAAATTTACAAATTTAGTCATGAAAAGGTAACAGATGAACATACAGAGTTATTTTCGCATTTAAATATTATTAGAAATTATGAAAAGAAATTTACCGAGCTGTGTATTATTTTGAAGAAAGAATTAAAAATTTTTAAATTAAAAATGGAAAACTGTGGTACGAGTATATGCTTAAGGATTGGTACTGATTGTGTCAAAACATAGAAATATAGAAAGATGTCTGCATATTGATATTGAATGTTGAAGAAGCGAAAAAAGTCTGTATGCGACTTTAGGTTAATGCTGAAGAAGCGAATAAAGTGCGTATGCGATTGTTGTTGAATATTGAAGAAGCGATAGATGTGGTTTTGCCAATGTTGATAATTCCTGAGTTGCTGGTGAAGTAAATATGAATTCAGAGGTGTGCTGACTGGTGATGAATGTCGAAGGTGCGAAAGATGTGCGACAGATGTTGAAAAATTAAGATCAATGTTTCATTACACTTCTATGGGACAGATGTCAGGTTGAGCTTGTTTAATCCACAAATAACCTGTGGAAATATTGATTTCTAAAAGTCACGTTTTCGAGCATGCTGATTTGTGAATCAGTATTATTACTATGATTATTTTAAAGGTGCGTATTATGTCTATAAAACTAATATGATAAGAAAAGATAAAATGAAATCCATTAGTGATCATTAAGTATATTTTGTAGGCTTATAAATATTTGAGGATTAGAAAGATGATTGGTATGTCTTTAAAAAACAAAAAGATTTAAGACTAATTAGGGACATTATATTATAGACGTAGTGTAAGAAAAGTTAACACTATGGGCACCTACATTGTTGAAAATTATTGTAAAGGAACGTACTTATTATTAAAATAATAATAAATGTATCTGATCTTTGCCAACTAGTTAAATTATCATAAATTATTATTAGACTCTATAATAGTGTAGATAGGAACAAACGTCAAAGAACGCTATGACAATATGGAGGGTGTTGTAATATGTTACCCGGTATTAACGCGAAAATTGGTTTTCGTTATAAATAGTGTATTAAATACGGTTTCTGATAGTATTATTGTCGTTTCGTTAGTGTCATGTTTCCATACCGTTCACTAACGTTACCTTTTTTTACGTCGAGGAAATGCTTTTGGTACTGCCCCTGTTTCCTAGTAAGCAACAGGGGGTGTGTAGGGTTCTCCTCCGTGAACCCACTTGACAGTGAGCTGCCCAGTGGGTCCCCGGAGGCCTACCCACCAAAACTCTGTATTAGATCATTCGTCTCAACGCGGACTATTAACGTTCCATTATGTGCCTGTTCTATTGACATTTACGTGGATCTATAAAATTATTTTGAGACAGTATCATCTTCTCTCACTTTAATAATTTAATTATTGTAACACAAAATGTTAATTACGAGCTATAACTTCATATTTTATTAGTTACTTATGAAATAGCGTTCTGTGAAATTGCAGACTTCAATTTTAAATTGCTCAACCTTATTTGGTAACTTCAACAGAAACTAATCGCAAGTACAATAGTACTATTTGTTTACACGTGTTTTCCCCTCATCGGAGTATCATTCGATCAACAAATGTTAGTTTTTCTAACGTCCAAGGCTAGTTATTGATAATATATATTAGTTCGGTTCTAATCTGATAAATAAGTTTTCCTAGTATTAAGATAAAAGAGTGATGAATATGTATTTTTAAGTAAATCATTGTTTATTATATTATTAAATGTTTTTTGGATGAGTCATTATCGACTTTCGGAATGGTTATCAGCTGATATTATCCTATAGTTGAGACATGAGTCATGCATTTGTCTTAGAGAAAGCAAAACAGCATATCGCCAAAAACAAATTAAAAAAATACTAATCTTATTATGATAATAAATTGAAAAGATCTAAAGTTGATTTAAACAGCCTGTCTCCTTCTTTCTTTCCGTAACTATATAATTCATTGTATATTCATCTTGTCGTAGTGTTTTCTACATTTATCTAGATTACATTTATACATTTTTCCTGCAAATAATAATATTATAAAGTAGAAAGATTTGTTTTCTTTTTGTATCGATTATGCTCCAATGACAAAGTCAAAATAATCTTTATTCTTAAAAGTATTAAAAATAAAGATTAAAAGTATGTATTTTTGATTCGTCCAACATTTTTGTCCCTACCACTCGTTCAGGACGTCTTTGGGCTGATAAGAAGTACAAGCAAGAAACTCACCAGCTTAAATAGGAGTAATGACATTCACAAAAACCATGTCATTACCAGATCAATACATTATAAATAGAGAGAAAAAAAAAACTATGGTCTTATAATTATTATATAATAATTTAATAATAATAATATCAAGATAATTTTTGAGATATGATGCGTTTAGAAAAAATCACATACCCAGTTGCTGGACCATCTTAAGTCCAAGCATTAAAGTTCTTTTAAATATCAACATACCACGCTCTTCTCCTCCTCTTTATTAATTATAAACTTAAAATCCTATCTTTATTACAGACACATTGTGGGTGTTGTCACGAACGAAGACTCTTGAAGGCGACGCGAAGACGGCAGTCGATACGTTCTTCAAGAACAATAAGGATCTCGACGCTACCAAGCTCGTCCAAACAGATTTCTCTGAGGAGGCTTGCAAATTTACCAGCACTGCAGTCGTTACCGAGCATAAAGACTAAAGGCTGAAAGATGTTACAATAAAGTCCTAATCTTACATTCCAAGGATACATTCCAAGAACAAGAATGTTAAATAAAAGTCTCGAATAAAAGTTAGCGTGTGTTGGCAATCTTTAGCTATTTTTCATGGAAGTAACTAAATCACATTGGAGACATGCGCAGCATTTTTTATTGATATTAATTTTGCAAAAATACCTATTATCGAATCTTTTTTAATTTAAAACTGTATCTAGGAAAATTTTAGAGTATTAAAATCTAAACACAAACTTATGCTTAGCGGCAGAAGTCTTGGTGATAATATATTATTCCAATTTTTTTGACTACTCGGTCTTTTGTTTAAACAGTCTTCGTCATGGAAGTAAATTTTCTAGCTATTAGCTAAATGATGGATTAAAGTTTTGTATATATTTGTTTCTATTCATAATCTTTTAAATGCTGAATGTCTGCCATGCGATTTCCAGATTTTTCCATGAGATGCCTCACATACCTGTTGTTTATTAACAAAAAACGTTATATTTGCGATAGTGTCATATAGCGTTAATAAGGATTAAGTTAATTTATCTAATCAGTTTACCTTAGAATATAATGTTATTTCATAGTTTTTTACAATCAGTATTATTTTAAAAGCGTATCTGTGGCAAAATTTTAAATGGAAAGAACTATTCCTTGTTTCCCAGTAAACTTAAATGGGTAAGGTACAGTCACCTAGTAAGATCCATTGTTTTTGACCGCGGGTTGCAAAAAATATATATATGGTCGCCGAACAGAAATAATTTCGCACAATGACCAGAAATAATCGTGCACAAACATAATATATCTCTTGACTAAATGCATCTAGCCAATTATCGTAGTAAATTGGGGTTGCATTATTAGGCGACGGTGCCTTATTAGATAATCGTTATTTTGTAAGATTGGGACTGAATATCCATTTTGTAAAAGTTAGAAATAGATATTTAGTAGACGCCATTTTGAATGTAAAATTGTCTCATTACGAAAGGGTCTCATTACATCAGACATTTTATCGTTTTTAGTTTGCTTGATATCTATTTTTATTTTAATGTTAATTTTGAAGAAATAGTTTAAGTGTCGCGTTAGTCGAATAAATGTTATTTGTATTTATTAAATAATAGAAGTACAAATCTTATGCGTGTTTTTTTCATGTGATTATTATCAGTTTATTATCTGTACCCAGGGTCTGTACCCAGCAATAGGGATCTATTGCTGGGTACAGACCCTTCTTATGAATGTAATCAAATAGGTACGGGCCATAATTCGCGCGGGTCCAGTGAGGATGGGTGTATTTTGAACTGTGCGATATTCAAAAAAAAAACATCCACCTTAATAAGTTAATAAAGGTTTTATTTTATCGAACATCTATATTGTGACAGTGCTGAAGTCGATATCGAGGTCAAGTCTCATTTAATTACAGAATATGAAAGTTTTAAAAATTAATAATACCTACATTTCATAACATTGGGTTGGTCACTTTTCCTCATAGTATACCGAACGCTCTAACAACTACCTACTAGCTATGTAGTGGCGATATATTCGACCACATAAACTAGACGGAGTGTGTTTGGTGAACCCTCTCCATTTAAATTATCCTTGAGGCATCACAACTGTCTGGAATATTCTTTATCCGTCCGGGAGTCGAACCCGGAGTTCTATAGATAGTCAATGTTGTGTGTCTATCATGCAGGGAGGTCGCGGAAGTATAAAAGTATCAGTTAATAATCCGTTTGTTTTCAAATATGAAATCATATTTTGATGATAAGCATCATAAATTCATACGCTGTAAATTTTCAAGTACACTTTGATATCGGTTGATATTACATGGTTTAAATTGTCAATAAAAATAACAATAAGATTATGTAATAATATTTCGTGGACACATTCCAGATAATGTTTACACTTACATAGATAAATATTAGAGTCACTGTGTAGCCGAGATGTAATTTGTATCTGCCTCAACTTCTGCTTTTCTTTTCAACATAACATATATAATTTTTATATAATTTTTATAACATATATAATTTTTATACACACATTCTATCTCTATGTGAACTTTTATTGTGCCCAATTTCATAATAGTCCTGTGAGTTATCAATATCCATAAGATTTTGATAACTTACATGCGAGGTAACGGTAAGAAAAGACGGTATTGGATTTATCACAGTCCTTTTAATACAACCATCACCAAAAGTTAGTAGTGAAGAAATCCGATTCGTATTTATCAGAGAAAGAGCAGCTTTTGTCGGAGAAATCCTTGAAAACAAACGACTGTCGGTGTGCAGCTAGCTCTGAATATCTGGATAGTGCATTCTCGACTTTCTGCAGGGCGTCTCCTTGGAGAGAGTCTTTGCTGCGCGAGAGGATCCATGTGAATACTGAAAATTTACGAGAAATTGTTTAATGAATAGGGTTAACATAGAACATCGAAAGATAATATAAAAATTATCATCTAGAATTTACCGACTTTGCACTTGATTCTATTTGTTTTTTCTTTTGATAAACAACTTAAGAATTTCATTATATATCTTTTTATTGCGCTTGCCTCACTTATAACGCTCTATTCTAAGTTATACCTGGATTCTAGGGTGGGAAATCAACTAAATATTTATATTTTAGACTGTTCTCAATAATATTATTATTAAAAATAATTGTGGCTATTAGTAATAGCCAAACTTAAGAATATCCTTGAGAATATGGCAAGACAGAAAAATTTGTCTATTTACAATTATGATTGCCGATCAAATGATTCTATGCACACAATCATTCATTTAGTGGCATGAATTTGCTAAATAATAATTAAAAATGGCAAATATTCTCATATAAATTTTATACAATTTTTAGATTCAAATTGCAGTCTTACTGCTTCTGTCTTTCTAATGTTAGGAGGCCTGCACAGTTTCTCTGAAAACGATAGAAGGTTTCAATATTATAACAAATTTCGTTTCGGACAAACAAAGTACGACTCCTGTGTTTCTACTAAATTAATCTCACCGTAGTGTGTGCGCTGTTTCTTCTTTAAAGTTTTGCAAGTATAAGCAATCGCGTATGCGTCGTAATCAGTCGACAATATGAAGAATGGGAATTGTAGGACTTTGTCTGGAAAAACAAAATGGTTTTACTGTATTACTTTTTGTTGTAAGTGTACTGAGCACCTTGCATTACGTTTTCCTATTTTTTATGTTATTTAAAACTGGATGGATTCTGAATTTGAATTAGTAGTTGGATACTAACTAATCTGATGCTCAGTAGCCTTTTCATCGTAGAGAAAATGAGTTTCGTATAATCTACACTGGGGAGCAATAAGTTATATAGGTATTCTCTTCTTTGATATGACTATCCAATTGATTCTTAATGTCTTATCTATTTAACCTTCGGCATACAGGGTAAAAAAATCCTTACCCGTACAACGTGGGGTAAAAATAGTAAATTATAAAGCAATACATAATAAAAATCCAATATAATAAGAAAATATACTTTAATCGTATTAAAAAAACACAAAATGCAAAGGTAGGCAAGTTGTTGGGTCATTCACCCCCAAGTATTGATGTGACTTAAGATGGAGTTGGTTCTCCGGAATATACTTATTCACTCTGGATTTAAAGAGAATGCCCATTTCTCTCTTGAAATTCGGTCAGTAAAACTGGTGTTTATCGAAAGCATGTAATCTAAAGACTAGGTTTTATAAACGCTGCCTGTACGTTGAGATGTTTTATATTAGACAATAAATTTTAATGCGGTTTCATTTATATACAGAGTGATTTAAAAGGATTAAACATAAACCTTAATGCTTTAGCACCTCTCAATCAATACACCTACCTCCATCTTCATGGCTCACGATGAACTGAGCTTTGTTCCCCGCATCGAAAGTCGGGTCTACTCTAGCAAAGTAGGATTTCTGCGTCCTATTGCCTTGATCTTCTTTGACATATGTTTCTCTTAAGGTATAACCGAGATTATCTTCTTGAAAATCCAGAGTCGCACAGTCGTAAATGGGGCGACCATCACTTGCGTAACTAGCAACATTATACCATACACCTGAAAACTACGTTAATATTTATAGGTACCATGTGAAAACTTTTTCTCCTGCATTAATAATTGTAGTTTTTATGTAGTAAGATATTTTTGCTATTAGGTAGTTACAATTGTTGACTAGTAAAAAACATTGTAATATAATGACGAAAAAAATTACGGGTAATTAAGAAATACATGGAATGCTTCCAAAGTATGTGAGGTATCCTATTTTTAAAAATACTGAAATGAGTAAATAGTTAAAAAATGGACTGGCTATGTTCAATATTTTGGATGAAATTAACGTTTTTATATGAGATCTGCGATATTGGCACATTACTTTGTTATGTAGTTAGGTAAAAAGCAAAACAAAAAAACTGTCTAAAGCTATTTAAAAATTTAAGATTACCTTTAAAACTCAACTATATACGATTGCATTTCGTAATTATTTTGTAATAAAAATTAAATGATCAGCAAGTCATGTAGTAGCTAAATAAAAGAGGAATTTATTAAAGATTTATTGTTTTGCTAGTTAATATGCTTGGTACAATTATTATGGTGCCTTGTTGCTTCTTATGCCGTTGAAATAAGAAGTACGTACTAGCGTTTTTGTTTATATATTTGTTTAACGAAACAACTTCTAAGCGGTTTCATCGCGTTTATATTTAATTTATGCCGATGAAGGGTCTTAAACATACCACTTACTTCCAAATTGATTTAGAAATAAAAACCTGTTTTGTTTCTCACATTATATATAATTTTTGGGGAAAATTTTATAAGTTTACATTTTTGCTAAATTAGAAACTATCTTTGGAAATTATTACGATTTAGCTTCTTTGTTTTTAATTACAGCTTATCCCAATTTTAATTTTCACAATCAATTTAGAATTTAGTTGTTATTTAAGTTTAGGTGCAATTTTAAGTTTTCAAATATGCATATATAGTTTTAAGGGTTCCCTAGGAAAGAAGGAATCCTTATAATTACGCTATGACCGGTTGTCCATCCACGGTTTAGCTAAAATAATATTGGTACTAGAAAGTTGTAATTTACGTTAATTATACTGACAAAGTGATAAAAGAAAATTAAGAAAAAACGTGTATTCCCTGCATGTAAAGTGAAGAAGGTTTATTTTTCGTTGTTGCTTTAAAGATTTATCCAACGATGGGCATCATTGGTCTTAAAAAACATTATTGAGGAGGTTGTTTTTCGATTAGTAAACCATTTGTTACTTATTAAGTTTTAAATCTAATTTTCTTTAGATTCAACTATCCCCCCATCTACTAATTAGACGGTTGTTGGGGAAAAATCAAACGTTACGACAGTATTACCAATATATTATAACGAAGTTAAAAGGAAAACTATCGTACTAAAGTTGCTTCGTAAACTTGTAAAAGCTTATGAGTTATTGTCGATCAATTGTATTTAACTCGAAAATTTCGAACAACTCTATAGAAAACAACAAACGTGATTTTTTAAACTTTTTAATGGATAATGGTACGAAACCGTTTGTGCGAGAGTCCGACTCCCATTTTGACGGTTTTTATTCTACAAATTCTGTCTAGCGCAAGTAATACAATTTATTTGCAATAAACACAGGGAATAAAACAGACAAAAAGGAACTGAAACTATGTTGTGATAATAACTTTATATTTTACTAACGGCAGTCCGCGACTTCGTCCGCGTCAAAGTTGGTTTCCCGTGGGAATGAGAAGTTTTCCCGCGGTAAAAAGTACCCTATGTGTTATTCCGATGTATACTGTAAAGTTTCATCCAAATCCGTGCAGTAGTTTTTTCGTGAAAGAGTTACAAACATCCTCACCAACTTTAGCATTTATAATATTAGTAGGCATGTTTTTATGATCTCATGTTTAAAAAATGCATTCATGCTTTAACAAAACGACTATATCTATATGTTTATAATTATCAAATAATCCATATTGATTTGTTTGATCGAGTACTGAAACTAATCTGAGATTTGCAGTATATTATTTTGAGTGCCTCAATCGGAGCTTTGATAATGGAAACTGTGATTGATATTTATAAAGAAAAGAATCTACAAATTAAATTAATTAATTTAATAATTTGATGTTAATGGTCGAGCCTATTTCGTTAATGTAGTAAAATGCAGTTATTTTTACTACATGACAGACAGTGTTATTTTTTTTATGAAATTATATAAATTAATTTAATAAAGAGCATAGATTTGGGTGTTCGTTGGTTTACTTGTTTACATTAAACAAGGTTCTAAACTACTGGAACTACTTAAAAATTCACCTATGGGAAGCTCCATTATACGCGACTGACATAGGTTATAATTTACGCAGGATAACTCGAAGGAAAACAGCCAGTGAACTATAAAGAAAAGTCAACTTACCTTGGTATAGTCAAGATTCTGCTGCAACTCCACATTCGGACATTCGCCAGGTAAAGTGAATTCCGCCCCTAATACACTCGCCAAGATAAGTGAAAACAATGTAAGCGATAACATTATAACAGATTCATATACTAGTCGGTTCGAGAGTGCGCCGAGAGTGGAGCACTCGTCCGTCCCACGCTTTAATTATCCAATGAGATGACCCCTGTTTTATAAAGGCGTTTTACATTGAAATTGCTTTGCAAATTGCTGGTATCGGATTCTCAACAATGTATACATCCTTTGAGTAGATTTAGTTCATCATGTTTATATTACGTTTAATGTTTGTCCCTTCAAATGTCATTGATATCATTTCGCCATCACATTTAGATGTGATCTGCACTAGATTGTTTAGCTTCTAGCGTAGTTCGTTTAAAATTAATTATACCGTCGTTTTGTACAAAAAAGAAGGAGAAATTCACAACAAATAAATATTCATTTCAAAGACTAATCTAGAAGAAGGCATAGCTTAAGTTGGAAACGCCTAATATTACGAATCGCCTAAGCAAATTAGTTTAAAACTAAATTAAAAAAAACTTTTATTCTTTGACATATTTATGACCTGTCATATACGCAAACGCCTAGCGCAAGGGGCCGCATAATGAATATCATAATTTTAGACATTGCTTAATTTCGTTAGGTGGTTCCTAGTCAGTGGTGAAATTTTTACCTTAGGCGATTCCTAAATATTTAGGCGACCCCTAAGTTTAGTGAAAACGGGCATAACTGTTAACTATTTTCCCGCGATTTCGTCCTCGTAAATACGAGTTTATTATAACCTGTGATTATAACGCTCGCATATGATGTAACATCCCAAAGATGAAAGAATCTTTAAAATCGGCCCAGTACTGTCTGAACACATTTAGTGCAAACAAACAAACCACCAACTAGTGATTAATAGTTCGGTTATTGCTTTCTTTGTTTTTTCTAATATTAATGTAGCTAATTCAAAATATCAGGGACATTATTCAAAGCTGAATAATTTACAAAGATTTTTTTTTTATTTTCTTCTGTAAAATAGAGTCTTATATAAGTATAAGCCTTTTTTTAATTAATAAGCATTCATTGCACATGTATGTACACGTTATAAACGAAAGTAATTTCTAATTCTGGTATTGACGTACAATTTTGTATTCAGTATTAACTTCAACTTGAATCTATATAATAAGAGATTAAACTTAGACCTGAGACTATATAAAAATGGCAATTTTCTACATTGACTCGACAGGGAATCGAAATCAGAACCGTAGAGATAGCTACTTAAAATTGCCGCCGCTGAGTGAGGTAGCAAAATAGTTATTGTAAATACAGCTTTATATTCGGAGATCTCATAATTTAAACAATAAACAACAGATAACATTCCCCGAACAATTAAAAAATAAAAGCGTTTCTAAGAAGTATTCATTACTTATACTATACCGCAATTTATTTATATTGTTAATATTATATTTCTATTAAGATTGCGTATAAAACTAAAGAGAAAACAATCCATAGGTCAGCCAATCGGATAGAGAAAGTCTGAGATTACCAGAAGTAGAATGTCAATAACTGTCATCATCACCACCAGCCATTGTTCTTAGGACCTTCCCAGCCCAGTGCTGAAGAAGGCTGAAGCCTTCCCTATGGATAGAGTCGAATTAAATCCTATATGACCCACGACGCGGTCCCAATACGGTTTGGTGGATGACTTTTAGTTTCCTAATTCTTGCACCAATCACTTTTTGATTTGCAATCGGTCTGGATGCGGGCAGCTCAAGACCGATCGTCGTGGAGAACTATGGGGAGATCCTATGCCCAGCAGTGGGCGTCGAACGCTTGATATGATGATGACGCAGTGACCTCAACTGGATCTATGACAACGCTCAATGTAATCCGGGGTAAAAGTCTTAGTCCTATATTGCAAGTAACGCAAGAAACGCTTTTGTATTTTTTCAATGCGCGTAATATAGACATTATAGGATGGATTCCAAACTTGCGAGGCATACTCCAAATGACTACGCACAAAAGCACAGTAAAGGATTTTAAAGGTCTTTCCCGACTGAAAGTCGGATGAGATACGCAATATAAAGCCGAGTGCCTTTGACGCTTTAGCTATGATGTCATTTATATGAATGTCAAAAAGCAATTTTGTATCAAAGGTTATTCCCAAATCCCGAATACAACCCACTCTTGTAACATCAACACCCAGGAGTTTATAATTAAACGTGATCGGATTGGGTTTACGAGTGAACGAACACACATAACACTTCGAGACATTAAGCTCCAACTTATTAGCCATAAAATAGTCCTCAAATCTGAAAAGATCGTCCTGCAGAAGTTGGGCACTTGGTTCAGAATTTATAGGACACAGAATCTTCATATCATCAGCATACATAATGATCTTTGAGTATTTAAAGCACGAACAAATGTCGTTAATAAATATATTAAAAAGTAGAGGTGCCAATAAGGATCCCTGAGGCACACCAGATGGAATTGGCATTGATAGAGATAAATAACCACCAAGCGCTACTGTCTGACTTCTATTTTGAATGTATGAAGTGAACCACCGAAATAAGTTACCCCGTATACCCATTGATTGGAGCTTGTGAAGTAATAGTAAGTGATCAATTCTATCGAAACATTTACTGTAATCAGTGTAGACAATATCTACTTGTGACCGCTCTGCCATTTTTTGAGACAGGTATTCACTGCATAAAATGAGATTAGAGGTTTATAATAAGTAATGTCTGCGTAAGGAGTAACAATATTGACTGGTAGCTTTTAATCTACGTAAGAGCTAATAATTTCTAAGCGCAGAGCCTTAAATCTCGTTTCAGTATTGTAATTTAGATTGCGAAAAAATCATTAATAATTCACGTATCATTAATGCACACTAAATTGGCACATCGTTTCTGCAATATACCACTCTTTGGTTTAAACAGCAAGGTTTCAATAACAAAAGAAAAATTCTACAATCAATATTAAAATATGTAGTTTAAGCCGATTGGATAAATTTAGTTTATTGTAGCACTCAGCAGTTCTTCTAACGTAATGCACAAAATGAACAAAGTTTCAGAAGAACTTTACAAAAAAATAAAGGGAAAAGTATACATGTAAACAATTTGAACTATTTTAATTAAACAATTCCTCTTAATAAAACAGATAATTTACACGACTCCAAGATAACCTCTGTTGTCGTTTGAACACCGGCTCTCATATAAGTATTTAGTTCTACACTTAAGCTGTTAGCATCAGCAACAGTGATAATGCTGAAAGTAATATTGTTAGTGTTTTGTGCGACAGGCGCTTTTGGTTACTTCACTTTGCCAGGAAAATGTCCGGAAAATGTTCCTGTTATGGAACACTTTAGTATACCTGATGTGAGTATCGTAATTGCTTAGTTTTCATCTGAAAATTCAGTTATTTCTTCTTCCATTTATCACACAGTATATCAGTCTATTCTTCTTTCCTTCCATTTTATTTCCATTTAAATTAACATTTTTTAATGATGTCCTTAATTTATATTCAAAATTTCCATCAGTAACTTCGGCTTAATAAGTAGATATTATTTGTAAAATTAGTCAAGTGTAAATCAGACACGCACATTTTTTGTATTACATAACATTGAGTTGTTTATTTATAGTATTTGTCGAGACAGAGACCTTAGAGACTTAAACACATGTTAAACACAGTTTAGTATTTAACTTCTCTCTAGTGCAATACACAATAACATATCAAAGATTACAGTCAGTTGCAAAAACATTTAATGTTTCTACAACTGGATTCTAAATGGATCATTTAACACACGACGTTTTGCGGACCGTAAAATAGCGTGTACACTCAAAATCACTGACATTGAAGCATAGAAATAGCGTTTAAATAAGATTAAATTCAAAATTAGTAAACTATATCATGTTTCTTAGGATTTTGCCACGGCCTACGCGTGAATTTATAAAATTTTCTCGATAGAAAAGGAAATACAAAGTTTCCCCTAATATTCACCATATTTTATTCCATTTCTCTTTGTACTTGTACTTTTTTATAGGCTAAATTTATACTTGTGTGTCATTTGTTCAGTTTGTAATGTAAATGTCTGATAAAGATCTGGTAAGTTTCTTTTGCTTGTCCTTCTTGTTAGCCAAAAGACATCGTGAACGAATGGTTAGGAAAAAAATTGGACGATTCAAAAGTGCTTGTAATAAGCTTATATGAATAAAGTATTGCTCATTTCCATTTTCAATTTCAGTTCCACGGCAAATGGTATCAAGCGTATTACTACGCCAGCGATGGTCAGAAGAAGAACAACTGTTCCACTCTTGAAATAAGTTTCAAATCGAACAGCGACAATTACCCAGTTCTCAGCTTCAACCAGTCCAGGATCGACCGGGGCTTGTTCCACAGATACAGTATCGCTAATGTTCCACCGCCTGCACACGGTTCTCAGAGCGGTGATTTGGAACTAGTTTTCAATTACCAGAATGCACCAAGGAGATGTAAGTTTTCTGATTAAACTCTTTTTTTTATGGGATAGGGGCAGACAAGCAGACGGATCACCTGATGGTAAGTGATTACCGTCGCCCATGGACACATGCAACACCCGAGGGGCCAAAAGCACGCTGCCGGCCTTTGAGGGACGAATATGAGGGAAGGGTTGAGGGGTAGAGGAAAGGGAATAGGGAGGGGTTGGGCCTCCGGTACCCTCACTCACACGACGAAACATCGGTCACTCACACGTCAGTTTTCTGTGAGGCCGTGGTATCACTCCGGTCGAGCCGGCCCATTCATGCCGAAGCGTGGCTCTCCCACGGATAACCTCGCTCTAAACTTAAGATTTCTTGTATAAGATTTCTTGTGAGTTGCGGAAAATCTAAAATTTACGTAATGCTGTACAAGGCTGTAATATTAGTATGAATAAATAGGTCGAAGCCAAAGACTTCTATGAAAGTCTTGTTAAGGACGGATACATCGGTTGAAGAAGTGCCTTATATTCCACCATGTTTAATGGTATCACGTCACACCTTTTACTCCGCTGCCACGTATAGACAGTCGCAAGCACTGTCATGGACGCATCATCATCGACCCTCTTTAACGTTCTTACTTCAGGGGCTCACGCCTTCGCCTTCCTTTTGGATGGTTAATGAGGATGGGCCATAAATCACCTCGCTGACCCAATGTGGATTGGAGGGTATTTGCAGCTGGGACTAACGTTATTAACTTTGGTCCTGGCTGCAAATACCCTACGCCACCAAGCTTCTCACATCAAATCAAAATATTGTTTATTTACCAAAACTGTGTGCAGTTTTCTTACAGTGATCACTACCTAATGCTCGCAAATCCGAAGAGCTTAAAAGCCCCTAACCCATTCTTGAGTCTCGATTGTCTCATAGTGTATAATTATGATATCTTCATTGAATATTAAAATTACCGTACTGGACTGTAAAATTATCATCATCGAATAAGAAAAGAAAAATGAGCCGTGAATGACCGCGCGGATCAAGAACGGATTGGTGATATTAACGATTGCAGACGCAGCCGGGAGCAATAGCTTAAAGTGCCTTCCGAAGCATAAAGGAAATTCTTGGTTGCCCATTTTATGTTCAGCCATTGCCAAACTTGCTTAATAAATGTATCGCAGACCGAGCGCGCTAACCGCTACGCCATAGAGCACCTGAAATTCGTTTCATTACGTATAGACTAGTTGTTTTCCAGGAACTTCACCCGCGTATGATCTAGCTTCCCGTTGGTGAAAGAATTTTAAAAATCGGTCCAGTAGTTTCGAACTATATTCAATGCAAAAAAAACAAACCAACATACAATCAAATCTTTCCTATTTATAATATTATTATAAAGAATATAAAAATGCTTTATTTTTCTGTTGCAGTGAAGACTAGAAAGTATCAATTCCGAGTATTAGCTACCAACTACAATTATTATGCTACTGCTTTCACATGTCAATACAGTCCTCTCATTGATAAACATTTCAGTAAGTATTTTATTTTGTTTTATATTAGAAAAAAGGCATCATCCATTTTGTGTTAATTTAACAGAATTGAGCCCAATTAACTGTACGTATCGATGGAACAATACTTATATAATTTTACATCTCTTTCAGTTTACGTGTGGATTTTATCAAGGAATCCAATACTGAACGATGTATCCAAAGAGCTAGCAATGAGACCATTGCAACAGATCGGCTTACTATCAGAAAAATTGATTCGAGACGACCAGAGCAAATGCAGCCCGAAATATTACGACGATTTTCCAACAGAACCGACAACTTTCAAATATCCTGTACCTATTTAAACAATAAACAATTATATAAAGAAAAATATTTGATTTTTGACTTATTTGTAATGGTTAAAGTAAACCTAAAGATAGGACCGATTTTAAAAATTATTTCATTAATACAAAACTACATAAAAACTTTTTGTAAAAGTAGAACCGACTTTAAACTTAAAGTGATAAATAATCCGTTTACGTCCCCACTGCGGGGGCTCAGGCCTTCCTTAGGGATGGTTAAGGAGGATGGGCCATGACCCTCCACGCTGGCCCAATGTGGATTGGAGGGTAATATTTATCTTAAAAGCGAATTATTCAAGAAGATGCTATTGAATTCGAGCTGAGGTTTTCTGTGGTTAATTAAACGATATTCGTGAATAATTCGGTTCTACTTTTTATGATAAGTTTTTATTTCATGCTTTTTAGTGATATTGATATTTTTATATAATAGGTAACATTAAAAATATTAAATATCTATGTATATAAAAATATTTAGCTCAGTGTAGTCGTTAAGCAACTTTCGCAAGGGTCGGTCACGGGATGGGTGACCAAAAAACTATTATCTCGAGCTACTCCGTGCTTCGGAAGGCACGTTAAGCCGTTGGTCGCGGCTGCATTTGCAGTCGTTAATACCCTCCAATCCGCATTGGGCCAGCGGAGGGTCATGGCCCATCCTCCTTAACCATCCATAAGGAAGGCCTGAGCCCCTGCAGTGGGGACGTAAAAGGGCTGGTGATGATAAAAATATTTAAGGAAGAAGGAAGGGAGGAAGGGAATCAGCTAGTTTGGTAGAAATTGGTTTACAATTTAAAAATAAATCAATTAACATAGCTACCCTTATACATTACTCAATGATGCCTACCATCTATGACTTTCATAAAAATATACATCAAAGGGTAAAGTATAAATAGTCGTTGAATAAAGAAAATCTTCTTTCAGACTTTGATTGAATTCTAAATACACAATCTTTTGTTTTTCAGCTGAAATGGGCCATGCAATGTAACAAAAGTAAATTCAAAATTATAAACGATAATTATAAAACATTTCATATTCCAACAAGACTTCCTAAATTAAATGACTATGTTTATAATTTTACATTGTCATTAATTAGGACATCACAGTGGAAAAAGATACAAATATCATAGAACACAAAGTCTATTCTCCATTGTCATTAGTTTCTATGGTATCTACGTGGGCAGTCCAACTGTGAGCGCATATGTCTGAGTCGTGGCGTACTCTTTCCATGTATACCGGACTGCTGTAAGGTATTGTCCTCAGAGTAGTCTTTAAATTTTCTATCTTTTCATCGGGTAGCGTTTGATTTCTTGATAGTATCCAAGCCAACACTGAAATAATACATTATTTATGGTTAAACTCATTTTTTTAGCTTTCGCGATATTTTTAAAATTGCAAAGAGATATCGAATTAGAATATTTCTTGCTGTTTGTTTGGAATGCATTATTGCACATAACATATTGTAAATTTTCAATTTTATTTTATTAAAGGCTAACGATTTTAAATAAAATAAAAAATATCCTTATTTCAAATAATATTTATTCGTTTAGGGTTTGCAATTTTTATTGGTCTGTATCTTCATATGAAAACATAAACCATTAAACATTACTCGTGTGTCTGATTATTTGTTCTTAACAATAATTATCCAACCTTTATACTAATTACCTCAAATAGTGACTTCAAATATATAAATGACCACTGAGCAAAAAAATTGGTCACAACGCATCGTGGTCACAGTAAAATATACACATAGCGAAATTCGTGCTCTAATGGAAACGCTCACGACGCGTGTGTCACGCACATTCGCACGAATTCGTGTCGTAGCTGACGTGTTTTTCGACCTCAACGCGTTGTGGCAAGGAGGATAAGCTACGAAGCGTTCTGAGTATTAATTGTTTTAACTAGGTATTCGCTACTGGCTAGACAAAAGCAGGAGTTCAGCGATGTCCCTTGCATGTGGGCGATGCACTGGACCAGCCCAAAGGCATTACACCGCGCGGTGCCATTTCGGCCCGCCCTGAAAAGAGCAGGTCTCTCTGCGGGTTGGGGATGCGTCAAAGAGACATTCGAGACCCACCCCCCAGACAGGGCGAAGGATTGCAATGCCCGACCAGCACGCAAACCGGTCGGATTGGTCCTGACGACAGACTGGAGATGCGCGACTGTGAATTTCCAGACCCTACCCGTCAATTGGGAGGATCCACACAGCCCGAACCCTTATCGTGGATTCTCCCCCCCCGTAGGTCGATGCACCACACGTGTCTTGCCTGATCACGCCCTGTATCAGCTCTGAGGAACCGACAGGGCAAGTACAGCCGGTCAACGGGCACACCCCCTCTCGTCGCATCGCGGTTGTGGCACTATCGAGGTCCCGGCGCACCAGCCATCAAGTAAGTACAGCAGGTAAGTACCCACTACCACCCTTGACTAGTAGTCAGATTCTAACCTTACCTAAACTAATCAAATATGGTTCAATACGCTTCAAGTTTTTTCTTTATTGCCACAACGCGTCGTGAGCATTGAAAATAAATTACAAGAAACCTGTTAATACTCACTGTACTTGATGTTGTAATTTGGCTGATATTTGCAGCCATACAGTAGAGCATGTTCAGAATAATCCGTTGCTATCACTTCTATGGGTATTCCTATTCTATCTGAAATATATACGATAAAATGCTGGAATAATATATCTATGTAATGCCCTATTGGTCATTGAAAATTAAAATTTTAATTAATACATTAGATCAATTTTGTATTCACAATGCTATACTGAAAAATGCTTGAAAATTTTAAGTTTTATCTAAACCAAGATGTGAATGAGTGAAAAAAATGGCTTGGACGGGTTTAAAAAGGAAGTGCCTTTTTTGCTCGACTTGGCGGAAGCACTACCGTGGTTACAGATAAAGGCGCATGAGAGCTCGATGGTGTAGTGGTTAGAATGTTCGATGTGCCATTACGGAGATAAATAAACTTGAAAGTTCTATCCCGTCTTTATCATAACAACTTTATGACATGTACTTTATAATGTCGCGCACCTAACAGGCCCTAAAGGAATATTTTTGAAGATTATCGTTGTATTAGGATATCTTTAGGTCAATTCTGCTAATGTTTATGTAATAGGTAATAGCATCTCAATGGAATCTCAACTACTTGCATTTTTCCATTATGCCTACCTAAAGTCCATTATTAGTAAATATCTGTCACCATTGGTTTGTGAGGAAGATAGAGCACTATTAGAAAATGGGGCATATTGATAAAGGTTGCAGATGCATCCATGACGAACGGTTTAACGAGTCATCTGAAGCATGGAGGAACTTGATATAATAAATTTTTGGTCATTCATTCGATGTCTGGCCTTCAAAGAGTTGCGGATCAGATGCGCTAACTATTGCATTATCAAGCTCTCTTTTGATTTTATCTGGAGGCATGGCGGTGGCTTTGCCAAGTTTAGCAAAAATAACGATCAGTTCACAATAGGTGCATCATGAATATTACCACATTATTTAGTGAATTAAATACACATTTAATATACCTACAATGTACATATAAGTAAATATTAAATATACTTCAATATAGAATCAAATCGACTGAGGTATTATGAATTATTGAATAAGGGTACAGTCGTAACAAAAATTATGCTA
This sequence comes from Diatraea saccharalis, assembly GCA_918026875.4. Taxonomy (NCBI): domain Eukaryota; kingdom Metazoa; phylum Arthropoda; class Insecta; order Lepidoptera; family Crambidae; genus Diatraea; species Diatraea saccharalis. Next base: position 31,013,794 of record OU893333.1, read on the forward strand.
CTCTGATTCCAAAAGAATTCGCAAATGTAGAGTAAAATAATCTAACAGTAAGAAGCTGAAATAAATCCGTTGTAAAAACTCACCGAGGTAAAACTGTACAATATCCCCCCACGAATTTAGTATTTTGGGGGTGGGGGGAAAAAATTACCAACTTTCATATCGTGGGGGGATATTGTACAGTTTAGCTCTCACCGATAATATTATCTTGAATTTCAAACACAGCTTCATCTCCAGGATTATAGCTGCTATTCACTTGGAATACGAATTGTACGCCTTCCCTAATGAAGACATGGTCGATCTCGATTCTTCTGCCGCACGCTTCGAATCGCTTGTGGGAGCAGTGACCGTCTTCATACCAAGTCGGATACCTTTCCATGACATACCATCGGCCGAGAAACTGAAAACAATTAAGATATGAACTGTATTGATAGCTTTTAGCCAAACACTTTACAATAAATTCTGCTAAAAATTGCTGGATGAGATGCTGGTAATTAATTTAATCGGTCTACAATTGGTGGAAATATTGGTAAAAAATATTTTCTTTAAGAATTTTTTCTTTCATTCAAATCTCTTCAAAAGTTTTTGAAATCAAAGGTTGAAACTTGAAACCTTCTTTTTATCTTTCTACTTGAAATGCAGTATTAAAATAAAATAAAAAAATGCAGATCGAACTGCGAGCCAGTCGATAGTTTATACTAAGTATTAATAAATATTTTCACAAAATTACATTCTATCTGAGTTGCTATTCTGTGATAAAATAAGCCTGAAGACAACCAAAGAATATTTTAACACTACGTGATACATACATGGACTTACGCCCATTTTAATTAACCAGAGCATAGCTTAAATAGGAAACATTTAATATTACGAATCGCCTTAGTATATTAGTTTGCTTAACGCAAGGCGCCGCATAACGAATATCATAATTTTAGATATTGCTTAATTTCGTTAGGTGGATCCTAGTCAGTGGTGAAATGAATTTTTAAGATGAAGGCGACAGATTTGGGCGACTCCTAAATTTAGTGAATATGAGCATATGTGCTACATATATAACATGGCTTATAACTCCGAAAAATTGTAATTATCACTATGAATAAAAGTATGTTTTTCATTGCTCTTTGTACAGAAGCTAATTCTAGCCGAGAGAGGAAGTCACAACAACGCAAGCCGTGTATCTCGTTCTTTCATCTTGCCTTAATAAAAAATATCATTCTTTATTATTTTTTACTAAAATGACCTTTATGGAAACATAAGTATTTTAATGGCAACTATTTAAAAAAATTAAGTAATTTTATAATCATTATTATTTATATTATAGGCTATTTCTTTACTTTTATTCTACTGGTATCCCTTTGAAGTGTCATGGCGGTGACATATTATACATGGGTGTTTCTTCGCAAATTCTTCAAAATTAATGAATCTAAACTGATTTATATCGTAGCAGTATCGTAGAATTCAATATCGTAGAATTCAATATCGTAGCAAACAACTCATATTCTATTTGTAATTTTTCGTATTTGCATTGATATCTTAGTTTCGAAATTTGCTAATTTCAGTATTTTTAATATGTTAGTTAAAAGGAACGGAAATGATTATCTTTGGTCCATTCATTTCCTATAAAAATCAACTTTTGCTACAGTCGCCATCTAGTGAAGGTGCTTTTATTTTTTTTTATTCTTCCTCTTTCGATAGTGAGGAGACTTGTGATTGATATTGACAGATCGAGAATTCTCGTGATTTCGCTCATCGAGATCGATCGAAGTGCCTAGAAGTCAATATCAATAATAAATATATATAATGTAACAAAAAATTATATAAGATTATTTTGCCGTCTCACGCCTCACTTAACGAACATGTTATTTTCACCCTATTTGAAAGAGACCAACAGCCTCTGTACTTGATGTCTCGCTCGGCTCGCTTTTCAGCTGGGAGTCCTATGTCTGTTATAGTACTACTAAGTCCATGGATAGACGTGATACAAACCATTGACGTACAAACATTTACCAATGAGTAAATAAATAAATATTAAAATCTATGATAAGGAAACGAATACCATAGGAAAAACTTTGGAAAATCTATTAACATTTGGACTTATTTGTGCATACCATAGTTACATAATATATACATAATTTAAACACATACATTTACACACAAGCACACACAAACACAAAAATGCACACATCCGCCCACTCGCTTGCATACGTCTCAACGTATATAACACTTGATGTGATACTTTTTTTGTTTTTCATTGTTTTGAAACCTTTTCTTTAAAAGTGGCATTGTGGTTATTAATTCGAGAGGTGGAGGCCAGGAGTGCCATAGAACGGGGTCTACCTAGTTTGGACTCCTGTCTTCTACATAAACTTGCTGTATTTTTATGTTGAACACATTTGTTGCTCAAAATATAGAAGAAAATAAAATAAAGATTATTATTATTATATAAAATGGGCTTTGTTAATGTATCCATAGGCAATGATCGATACATAAGAGACAAGGGCACAAGTTGATTTTTCAGTAATTACATGAATTAAAGCATATGTGGTACTTTTGAGAACGACATACCTAAACTGTTTATATCTAATTAATATTAACTTTGGTTGTATTCTGAATAAATCCCTTATTGTAGATGCATTTACCGAGCAGATTTATCATATGATTTATCGAAATCCAATACATTAACGCCTTTTTTAAAAGTCGACAGAGAGTGAGTGATTGTTGATGGCCGTAGCTGAAGCTCAAGATATAATACCCGAAAAGAAAAAAAGGAGAACTACCTACTAAAAAAATGAGATCTCATCATAAACAAAATACCTAGGTACAAAAATACACAAGTCTCACAACGCAATTCTTCTACCCTAAAAAGTTATGAAATCAACGTAAATCGAGTCGATTAATACAGTATCTTTCTATGAGAGCAACTATCCAACCTTGTCATAGATTTAGGCATACATAAACAGAAGAATTGCGTTGTGAGACTTGTACATTTTTGTACATGTTTTGTTTTCGATGAGATTTTTTTTTACAGAATCGGTGCTTTATAGGGCTGATAACACGCTTTTAGCCATTTTAAGGTTTTAATCGTTAGGTTAATTAATCATGACAAATGGCCAAATGGCCAAGAAAGGGGCAATGGTCATAACCGGATTTTCTGCCCCATTTCAAAGTGCAAACGATACTTACTTTCTCTATATCGAAAAAGTTCACAGTTTCTACCTCCGGGCAAGGTCCAAAATTGAGCAACTGACAATTAACATTATTATTTATATGAAAAATTGTAACGTACAGTATAAATGAGATAAACTTCATTTTGAATGTTCACTTTGTTAGTTATCTTTGCACGTACTGAGGTAGTTTCGAGAGATTTCGTTTTATCCGCATCTGGATTGAGATAAAATGATAACATTGACTTGTTGTGTCGACTCTTTTTTTTTGTTTCTTTCGAAATAAGTATTTTTATATCTTGTGATTCGTATCAGAAGTGTGACTCATGATGAAGGATGTTCTGGGTATGGTTTATCTGAATTATTATCAAAATAACGCTAATTGATTTTGGATTATCTAATACAATTTCATATTCTGGTTATGGTTTATCTGAATTATCATCAAAATAACGTTAATCGGTTTTGGATTATTCAACTAAATAATTACAACAAAAATATGAAAATTCATAAATAGAGTTAAAAATTGTAAACTAAATAGCTTTGCCTATAACTGGCAAATTTAAATTCTAGCCTATGTTACCCGTGTATGATGTAGCTTCCCGTAGGTGAATTTTTAAAATCGGTTTAGTAGTTTCGAATACACAAATGAACAAACAATCGAATCTTTCCTTTTCATAATATTGGTATAAATAAAATATTTATTCTGTAATCTTCAGTTAGTTAATCGTTTACTTACTACTTGACTTGATCTAATTTTTTGGAGCTCAACAAAAGGTTCCTTATACGAGTATTATTCGTGAGTCAGTCAGTTAAAATGGCGTAAGAACGCTTCTTATTTTGTTCATGTCCATGGAGATTATTTTCATTAGAAGCAGTGTCAGGTCTAAGATCTGATGCAGAATAAATAATCGAAAAATAAGTATTTCGAGTCGTATTAGTATTTCGAAAATTTCGTTTTCGTAGAAATAGAATTATACTGTTCACTGCATTCATTGGTCGGTAATTTTTTTTTAACAATGAAATGAGTGCGCAGTGGTGGCTTTAACTGAATGAGCTGAACCCATCGACTAGCGTAAGTCTGGCATATGGCGTCTTATCGTTGGTTGATGGGGCTTGATAGGCAGGTCCGTATGACTATTGATTTTTCACTTTCATTAAAGCTCGATTCTATCAGTTACGTATCAGTGCCGGAAAAGTACTCTAGCTTTAATTCTACCCATAGAATACAATGTGATAGCAAGCTAGAGTTAGACGGCCGCACACTTGGACAGTTACGCTATTTTAAAAGATAAAAATACCACAGAAAACAGCGCTGCATAGAGGTTTAATATATTTATTTTATTACTTTCGAAGTAGGTTTCATATCATTGAACCTCTATGCTATAACAGCGTTACGCTCGGTTTAGAGTTTGGGCTTATATCTGTAACAGAATAGCACTACAAGAATGTATCAGTCATAACTATTATCTGCTTATTAATTATTAATTTATTATCTGCACGTTATCACAATATATCAAATTTCTCCAATTGATTTAAATTCTACATTCATAAGGTATCAAGATTTCAAATCAAGTGGAGAAATTTATTCTGACCACAAAGACTTAAATGTAATTTTTACGTTAGCTAAACTCAATTTTAAAACAATATATACAAAGAGAAACTAAAAATAGTCTAATTTTTGAGGTAGATTTTTAAATATATGAAAGTTTATTAGGACTTTTTATATCGTTAGGGAAATAAAAATTTGTAACTCGAGAAAAGTAATTTTTCACAATAAAAAGAGATCTAGTAACGGAAAAAACCATTATAAATGAGGAAAAACAGTCACTCTCGGTTCAGTTGATACGCATCCGTGGTTCGCGATTCGCGACGACAAAGTCCCATCATGCTAGTCTATTGTGTTCTTTTAGGGTTTTTTCTGTGCACAGTGGAATCGGTTTTGAGAAACACTACCTGTCCAAAGATCACTCCCAGAGAATTGGATTGGAAAGCAGTAAGTTTATGTTCTTACACCAAGTTGCACAAACGCCATTAGAGTTGCCATTAGTTCAAAGCGACATTTGCCCAGTTGCACAAACTTCCATTAATGTTTATTTACGATTTTAAGTTTTAATGAATATTCCAAATTAGGAAAATTGTTTCCATAATGTCGCATTATATCGAATTACCTAAATTATTCACATCAAAATTATATGACAAAATATGTATGTATGATGTCTCTCGCGTAAGAGAGCTTCCCATAGGTGACAGAATTTTAAAATCAGAGTGCTTAAAGTGTAAGTTCTTAAGACGTTTATGTTTGTCGTCAATCGCGAGAGCGCGAAGATTTTAGTATCGAATCCGGTGTACAGTGCCCCTAGCAGTAACTATCAAGAACTACAAATATTCATATAAATTCTCAACGAGCTCACTAGTAAACGCATTAATTTAAAGGTTATACTTACCACCGTGGTCCAATAGTTTAGGAGCACATTCTATGCTAGAAAACAAACATTAAAATCTTTTTTCTCCAAATTCAATATCGGTCATAGGTTAATGAAGTAATTCGAATACCCCGTACAAGAGAAAACTGGGCAAAAGTAGCCCTAGATATAGATTTTACTTATTTAATTCTCAAATTATATAATATTTAACTGATGGTACCATTACACTTTATTGCCAAAGTAGATTTATATGCCAAATGTGTATTTAATATAACAGCGCGAATTAGTATAAAAAAGACAGATTTCCCGTGTTATAGAGTTCAGGTGAGGGTACTGAATTCCCCCCATTCTATTGATATATGATATTACATACTTCACATTTGGACAATGTCTGAAAAAAGACTAATAAAAGTTTGAAGACGAAATTGCCGTCGCAACAGGTCAACTTTCACTTATCAGTTTGATATTTATAGAAGAGCAATTATTTCGACATTGCTAGGAACTGGAGATAATTGTCTATCACATCTGTATACCGACGTTTCTAATGTTTAGATATCACGCCTCTCCTACTAGTAAGCTGGCATAAATATGTATATAATATGGTGTGGCACATCTGTTTAATAATCTCTGTCGTCCACTCTGTGGCGATGTAATCTGTGACATCTAAATATATATAATTTAAAGGACTGACATAATGATCTATCAACGCACAGTCCAAACCACTGGACGGATCGGGCTGAAATGTGGCATGCCGGTAGATGTTATGACGTAGGCATCTCCTAAGAAAGGATTTTGATAAATTCCGCCCCTAAGAGGATAAAATAGGCGATGAAAGTTTGTATGAAACTTTGATAATTTTAGACCGATCGGGTTGAGACTTTGCATGCATGAAGCTACTATGACGTAGGCATTCCTTAAGAAAGGATTTTGATAAATATCAACCCTAAGGGGATAAAATAGGGGATGAAAGTTTGTATGAAACTTTGATAATTTAAAAAACCGATCGGGTTGAGACTTTGCATGCATGAAGCTACTATGACGTAGGCATTCCTTAAGAAAGGATTTTGATAAATATCAACCCTAAGGGAATGAAATACGGGAAGAAAATTTGTATAAATCTTCTTAGATTTCGACTGATTGAACTGAAATTAAAGATTGGAGCTACTATGATGAAAACCTCCGCTTAAATAGGATTTTGATAAATTCAACCCGCATGGGGATAAAATAAGGGATGATGGAGGATGTAAATTTATTAGTTTGAACCGATCAGTACCTAATGGAACGAATAAATAAATATTCGTTAGAAATGCTGCTCAAAGTAACTTTACCACGTGGACGAAGTCGCGGGCAAAAGCTAGTTTGTAATATAAACAATAATGCATTTGTAAGTGGCCATTCAACATCAAACAGTCTGAAAGTAAACTCATACCTGTGAACACTTATAAATAGAGTCAGATAGTCAACTTAAATATCACCCTATTCCATACAATATTCAGTAAAATGGTATAACTATGACAAACTTTTGTATTAGAGATTGTATTTATTTTCTAATTCCCACTAGCTTGATGGCAAATGGTACATCGCAGCGATCGCGTCAGACCTCCGAGTGGAAGCCGACTGTGCCATGCTCATGTTCAATCATATGAACTCCACTGATGTATCTATCAGCTGGGTAGCGAACAACTCCATATCATATTACAACGGATCTGTTTCCATCATCGTTGACCCCAACAGCAACAGTACAGTGTTGGGAGATTTGCTTCAGGTCACATATACTGGTAAGTTTTTGTAATTATACTTGGTATCACTGGTAAATGCTTAGGCGGAATTTGGTCGTCTTAAATATCTGGGAGATATTTTATTTTATTTTTTATTTTACTTTATTAGGGTGGCTAACTGCTTGAATTACAAAGTAACTTACAAACTATTTGATGAGAGCTTAGATATGCTCTTAGATATGATATGAGAGATATGCTCTTGGATTCATTGGATTTAATGTGAATAAAATGACTTAAACTTAAAAATATAATAAAATAATCATGCGACTTTAAGATTCAAAATCAGAATCAATGCCAAGATCGTCTAGCAGTGCGCGCAAGTTTATAGTTTTATTTTGTAAGAAACCGTGTTATAAAAACAAAGTACTATAAAAATTGCAGCAATGAGCTTGAAATGTGCACCTGTAACTTTTAAAGTGCTACCATATGACATCTATTGTGTAATTCTTGGTTTTTAATAATTAGATGTGTTTGTAACTATACAAACATATTTTGTAATATTTTGTAACTACAAAATATGGTATAACGAGAAATGATAATTTCAACATTGATATTCTCAAGAATTTTATTTCAGTACTATTCTTGAGTTGAAACTAATGAATGAAAATTTGATAACAGTACGAAAATTAATGAATCTCCTTTTTAATGAACCGCAAACCACAGTAGCCACAAACATTTGGTCCCGGTTTATCCAAATTAATGTAAATCTTCGGATGGCCTTCAGGACCACTGCCTCCATCGCACCATACCACCCTGGATATTAAATTAAAATTTAATTAAAATAAGATAATTTGAGGTAGAGAGGAACGATTGGCAGGAACACAACCTGTACTACAAATAGTCACATATTAGAATACAAAAGAACAAAAATATTTTATTCTGCAAGTAACATGAAGAAGAAGAATAAACATTTATTTACATAAAATCAAAGCAACAATATGAGACTATAAATAGCTAGGTCAATCAGGATCCCCAACATAATGTTGATCCGACATAAGGTGTGCTGCATCAACTCTTAATAATAAAACAATAATAAAACCATCGGTGTAATTAGACTAACAGCGGATATTTTTTTTACTCAAATGAGTTATTTATCAAGTAACGTATATGACTACATTCGTAGCCAAGACTAGGCCATTTTGAAATGATGACCCAGTTTTGACTATTTTCAGGTCACTTAGAAGTCAGCATATCATAGCTGTTAATGCTTTTATTTTCGCTACAATGCAACATTTTGAAAACCATTAATGTTAAAGTAATATATTTTGCCTATGCGATAGTTAAAGCGCTTTGAAGTTCAAAATGGGCAATAAGAGGACAGTGGCCAAAACAGGGTCTTCTACCTTATTCCATAACACTGGAGGTTATAGTTACTCATCTTGGAATCTGAGCAATGTATGTGATGTTGTCTGATATTTATTGTTAAATTAAAATGAATGGTATTTTTACCTGTCAGGTATCTCCCTCGGAGGTATCTCTGATATCAAATTGACTGCCCAGTTCCTATTTACTAACTTCGGGGTTAAGTCGAATCTCGCCAATCTGTAGTCATGGGAATCCCATTTTTGGCCAGTATGAGTGCAGATGTCGACAATCTTATTAGTTTTGGAACGTGTATTATAGAGCATTGGATACAGTTTTCTGCTTAAGGAATGGTTTGAATAAGCAGTTCTAGCGATATTCATTGCCAGAGGATGAAGAATAGAAATGACAATTTTGATTTATTTTTAACTTATTGACAATTTTTACTTGTATGTTTGTTTTACTTCAATATTTTTATTGTGTTTTTATTTACTCTTTGGTTTTTATAGTGGTTCGGTGGTTATAGATAATTGGACCATTATTAAATCTGAGATTAAATCCATGATAATATTAGATCAAATAGTTAATAGTGGTTTCCTCATAGATCATCATTGGGTTTCGTCATTTCGTCTTATTTTATCTTTCGAGGTCAATCTTTAATTTGAATGGGCTTAGTGTGCTTTTCGACTCAGCAATGAAAAATATTTTTTTATTTTATTTCCAGACCAGAAATCGGAAAGTTACTCCTTTCTAGACGTCGACTACGAGCACTACGCTGCGTTGTTCACCTGTTCCGACAATGATGATGGAAACAGTAGCAATTGTAAGTAACTGGGTATTTTGTACTGCCATGCCAATTAACTAAAAATATTACATTAAAATTCTTATGACATCATCAGAATAATCTCGGTGTTAAAACGTATGACACCCGTGGACGTATGCCATCGACAAATCCGTGCAACGCGTTGCATGTCGTACGGCCGGTGCGTGAGTGCTGACATATGAATGATTATATTGTTGCTTTCTATTCACATTTAGAAAGCAATAATATAAAACCATACATAGCTAGATTAATCAGGATCCCCAGCATAATGTTGGTCCGACATAAGGTGTGCCGTATCAACTCTTATATTCCAATCTTAGTTAAACCAAGATAGATCCGTGCAACGCGTTGCGTATCGTGCGACTGGTGCGTACGTGCCGACGTACTGGAAGAGCATATTTGACCTTCATTTGGAATTTGTATTTTAAGGTCTTCGTTCATAAGGGGATCTTATTAATTACCATCATTATCAGCTAATCCCTACTACTGATATAGGCATACTGAGGAAATAATAAGAAAATGTGCCATAACTCACGTGTTCGTAGTGCGAACTTAAAATCCAGACCCAAATTGTCATTTCGAAACTCACTTCAGTATGCCACGAAAGGTTATTACCGATTCAAGGATGAGCGGATGTCACTTTTTGAAGTGAATTCGAATTTTTTAATGTTAACGTTTGTAAGTAGAAGGGATGTGGCTGTAAGATGATGTAGCATATAGTTTGACGTGTCTTCTGAAGCAAAGGTGAGGTTGTAACATTATGTTTTTGGTCACCCATTCTAAGGTCGGTTTTCACGAAAGTTTGCTTTTAACCACCGCAATGCCGACGGATACTGTAACCACAATATCATCGAACTCCTCTTCTGGTTCCGTTTCCTTTAAACCTTTTGGTTAAAATTATTAGGAACTACCTTTGTTCCCTCTTATAAATCATACACTAGATGTACCAAGATTTCGCACCCGTAGTTTATAACCTGTGTTAATCCCGTTTGATGTAGCTACACGTAGGTAAAAAAAAAAACAAAATTTAAAAGAATATATCCAGTAGTTTCACATCTTATTTGATACAAACAAATAATCAAATCTTTCTTTTTTAATATAAGTATAGATAACTAATGTCATCCGCGTATGATATAGCGTCTAATGGCTGAAAGATTTTGGATTCCAGTAGTTTTAAAGCTTGCCTATTTAATAAGTTAAATGAGATTATAAAATAAGAAAACGAGATTGCATCAACAAGCTCGTCAGTGAGATAGACAAAGACAGAGGATGACTTTTTTTTTTATTTTAATGTTAACGTTTACATTTAAAGTTAACGTTTTATTTTAACGTTTAAAAACTATTTTTTTATTAAATACTCAAAAACTTAGTTTCAGAGTGATAACATATTTTTTAGTTTTCTCTGTAAAAAGAAAGAAAATGGAAAATAATGGTGAATTATAAATGGGGATTTTTATAAACTCAAGTAACTGTAACAAAATCGTTAGAAATGTAATGTAGCTTTCTCATTCTTGAGTTTTATTTAAGTTTAAGATATGTGACCTATAATTAGAAGTGTTTCCAAGTGAGACTGACTGAGTTGTTTATATTTAAAGTGTACTGGTTATGAAATACCATTGGTTTTTTCTAGCAGCTCTAGTTTCAAATTTAGACACAGTTTAAAAATTAATACAAATCTATGATTTTTTTTTCACACTTTCATTGAAATGGTTACTGTGGTTAGGGAAAATTTTTTGAATGAGGCGCCTGTATTAGATCCCTACGACCATTCCAGCAGTAATTGGCCAACATATGTATGTCCCACCTCCCTTAGTTACATTTTTCTTCCATCGTGCGAATATCCTCGTGAAACCATTTACCTTTCTCTTCACTGTAATCTCCATGGTTTTCAGTAAATCGATTTAATTGAGAATGTAAATTTAGTATTAGTTTAATATTACAACAAAATTACAAACAAGGTTTAGCGTTTGAGTAAGTTTACAGAGTTAGTCTCAAATATTATTAAACAGAGATTAAGCAAAGGTTACTAGGTTAACCTTTGTTTAGGGAGTTATATTTACTCCTAGAAAGTAGTATGTTTGTTTATTCCCTGTATAATATGAATTTGGACTAATAGTAAAATTGCACCTTTAGTGTAAATTTACTCTGATGCTAAATAATAGCACTGTAGAAGTTTCAAATTAGACAACATATCGTAAACTAATTGTAAATTATTTTATAATTTACGATTCCCTAGTAAATGTTGTATCGCTGATACGAAATATTTCCACGTTCTCGTTCCACGTGATTAGTGCTTCATCGAAAATGCTTGCTTTCAGCTCAGTCCAGGATTTTTTTTGCGAGATAAGCAATATTAATCGCTGTCTATTAATGGCTTTGACCAATTGCTTCATAATACTAAGCTTGTTGATAGTGCTGGTACTAATGATTGGTCAGAGTATGTAAGAGGCCTCTAAGCAGCGGACAAAGTCAGGTAGGACCATTTATCCGGGTTTGCAGAGTGTACAACCTGTAATGTTAACCATACAAAAATAACAATCATGATTACGAAGCTCCCGCCAGCTCATGGGTGTCTGGAACTTAAGTGCAGATATTTTTCCATTAACCATTGTCACAAAGTGACAACACAATTTTGACACACAGTATTTGGCACCCGTGGTTTCTGCAGATTGTAAATATTCACTCCAAAATAGGTAAAATACGCAGATTTTAAAAATGAATGAAAAAAAATTGAAAAAATCTTTATTGCTTTAAATAGTTTTGTTAAACAGGTATTGTATGATTTTGTTATAGTGCAAAAGGGTAGTGGCTCAGCTACTGCTGACATAGGATCGTGATTTAACGAAGTATGTGATCTATTTACAATATTTTGCAAACAACAAATAACACAAAAACTGTCTGGATCGTTCAAAAAATGTCTCTTCTTCGTATCTATCGTTTATTATTGTGAAAAAAACTAATAATACACTAGTTGAAACTCATTGAATATGCACTGTCAACTAAAATGCGGGTAGTTTGAAAAATCTTATAAACTAGAGTTGCTACAAAAAAATCAGTGTTATTTTTTAAATGAGTACACTTAAATACTTCAAACGTGATTAAATGTTCGTGGAAAATATTATGAAGTATATAATTCTTAGGCGGTGTTATGTATAATTAATTTTCAATTTACTTAAATAACAATCGATTATAGTAAGGTCACATCACGACCTTTACTTGAACAATTAATACGAGTAAGGTAATAGATGTAATCATATGAATAAACGACTAGATGTATCGTATAACTGAATAATGAAATAATCGTTTTCATATTAACTAACATAACGTAATTTCAAGAAATTGTTATGACAAGAAACTGAAGAATTCAGTTTATAAATAAAGATAATAATTAAGAATGATTTTAACAGATGAATATTTGTGTTTTAACAGCTTATTAAAATTATAAGGAATATAAGTGCATTGAACTGCGTCAATAGTAAACCATCTTTTATTAAAACATTATTTAAACCCAGCACAGAAAACAAACTTATAGACTAACATAAGTAATAACTCTTAAAATAAACACGGAATCAGTTAGAATATTATATTATTAATAAGCTTTAATATGTTATTTCTTGGGGCTCTGATATCGCGCCAACATATATATTTTTGTGATAATTAGGTAACAGAGGTTTTCTTAAATAGAAGGTTCCGGTAGTATTTTCTAAGCTCGAAATGTTATTGACTATTGTAATTTTAATTTGTTTACTTACACAAGTTGTGTTACTAGGCGTTGTCGTTTATGTTGTTACAGAATTTTCGAAAAAACAGCATAATACATAAAGCACCTGCCCTTGATTTCACAATCAAGGTTGGTTAAAATTATTCTTGAATCTTTGTCTATTTTTTTGTTAAATGTTTTGTTTCTTTTTTTTTCTGAGACCACAATGGTTTTAACTTACAGGATTATAAGTTAAAACCAGTTTATAGTCAATATCTTTTCAAGATTGAAAGGGGTATAATTTCTAATGATTGCAAATGTTTTTCTTTATTATACGAATTACGATATGCGTTAGTAACGTTGCTAAAAGTAATAAATACTCAAAATTATTTCAGATATTAACATTTGTTTTTATAAATATTTTTTAAATTTAAACGGACGTGAAAGAATCTTTGATAAACAGAGAGAACGTTTTATATGTGTGTCATATTAATATTATAATAATACCAAGACCAATAATTGACTTCTATTTTTGATAAATTTAATAAACCTAAATTCTTTAGATGACAAAAATAAGGTGTTCTTTATTTATTTATTTATCTCTTGGTTACAGATGGAGCAAAAATAATAATAAAAAAATTAAAACCTTAAAAAAAACTGCAATGGTGAATGAGGCTGAGGAAATTTTTCTAATATCTAATATTATCTTTTATTTGATTTCTTTCGGGTCAGGGCCTTAATTTATCAGAATACCTAAATAAGTTTATTAGAAAAGAAAAACAAATTCAGTTGAGCCGAGGCGAAAGAAAAAGAATGTGTTGCTTACATTAAAATATTTCCAAGAAAAAAAGCGACACATATTTTTTCTTTGTCGTAGGTTTTTACGTATGTTTTGGAATTCTTTTCTTTTATTTTTGTTTAAATCAGACAAAGTCGTAGCGAGAGCTAGTTCTAAATAAAAGACAGGCGCTAATTAGTAAAATAGCGATTCCGACCGCGACGTTTTTATGAAAGAGTATAAAAATATATATATATTTTTTTTTCCATAAATCCTTATCGTTAAACCAACTGTCAGATTTTGAAATTGGATCATTAAGCCACTAATTATACCACAAATTTCACATAAGAAAGCATAAAAAGCGCATTAAAAAAAATGAAGATGAGATGTTTCGATCGTCTAATTGACCATTTAAGTGTGTCTTTTTTATTAGTTGCGTTCATTTGTTTTTTTTTCTGTGACCGGTAGCGAAATCGATTTGTTGGTTCATTGGAGGTCAGGTTGAGCGGCACGGAAACTACAGTAACAGGCAAACACTAACATTTATATTATTTAGTCAGAAAAACTGGTAATATTCTAAGCTAACGAAGTATCCTGTGGTTATTATAATAACGTTTTCATTATTTTTGCTTTCACTCATTCTTGAGAAAAAACAATCCGTTATTATGTTATAGCTAATAAGTAATGTAATCACCCATAAATTGGCATTGAAAAATGTTCTTTAAATTTATTTTATTAGGTGCGTTTATTACTTTCGTTTCAAAGTAGTAAAAGGAAACGAATCACCATAGCATGACAAAGATGTTGTATCTTATATTTAGAGTAATGTTTAGATAATTAGGTGGTCGCATACCATGAAGAATTTAAGATAGCGTTTAAGAATTTATAAATGAAAATATTTACAAATGTCATAGAGTAAATTAATACACGTATTTATATTATGGTCCTTGTAATTAATAGCTGGTTCAAAAGTTGTGATAACATTTCCTAAATAAATATTTCAGACGAGATATGGAAATTAACGCGGACTCCGCATTTGAAGGAGAGCGACGCGGCGAAGTTGGACCAGGCTATTGCAAATTATAGTTTGCAAGCGACCAAGTTCAAAATGTTCAATAACACCGAAGACACCTGTAGTATTAGTGGGGGATTCCACCTAGATCCATCTATAGTATTGACCTCGGCGGCAGCCCTGACTATGTTCAGAATGTTTTACTGATGAATTATATCATTCATCAGTAAAATGGTCTTACTATTATCATCGTTCGAATGACGCCCTCTGCTGAGCTCCTTCTAAGATGTCCACGCTGATCCGCTTTTGTCAGAGCGTCGGTCTACGGTGAGGTTACAAAATGGGTAATCGTTATTCTTAAATAGTTTTGCCTAACCAGCCAGTTCTTTTCGTTTCATGTGTCCCGCTCATTGTTACTTTAACTAAATAATTATTCGAGTAACGTCAGTTACGTTGATTATTTTACAAGTATCCCCAATCTTGATTCGATCACTGAAAAAATTACGTAGTGATTCATAAAACCTGCGACTATGTTACTGGTGAATTATGTAAGCGTATCATATTGTGTTTAATTTAGAATATACTATAAAGATATATAATATAAGACCTATAGAATTTCAAACATAACCTCGGCAGCAGATTTTGCTGTATTAAGGTTATTCTTTTATTAATGGACTGCAAAAGATGATAATGTATGTATTTCACTTTGTAGGCGAGTTCCTACATTGTCTTTAGGGTTGATCTCGATTGTTTCGTTTACTGTATTTAGGATAATTAAATAAGAAACTATTTTGACAATGTGCTTAATTTTTAAGAAGTCTAGTATTGCAGATTACACTGTAGTGCATAAATCAATAATAAAAAGGACATTTGAATTACAACGGGGTTACATATCTACATAAATTGTCAATTAATGTGGTCTCAAGCAGCAGTTCCTCTTTTTCTGATGAACTGTGGCAAAATTTAATATTTTCTGTGATTATGAAAGAGTTTTTGTTTGTTACTTAAATGATAGTATGTGCAGTATTATAATGTAAAATATAATATTGGCTTTCCGCCAGCGGTTTCGCCCGCATTATCTTAAAGGTATTATATATATATATAAACCTTACTCTTTAATCACGCTATATATTGCTAAAAATCGCTTCAAAATTCGTTGTGTACTTAAAAATATCTCTGCGTACAGACAGCAGGAAGCGACTTTGTTTGATACTATGATTAGTTAGTAAAAGTTTCATCTTTTAACTAAATAATAGTTATCTGACTCGGGTGATTACTGCATGAAACAAACTTTTAATGATTCATTAGAGTTTACATTAATATATTTAGATATATGAAACTAACTAAATAAAACCATTGTAGGGTAAGGTAGGACACAGTGTGACACTTTTTACCATATCGTCATCGCTTAGATACATTTCAGACAAGCGCATCAGATGCCACTTTGGAACACTTTTCAATTGGATTCTTATTTGCAAGCTGCAGAAATTTAACGAAAAAAGTGTTTTTGGCCTATTTTTTTCTTATAAATTGCCAGTATTGTTTTCGTTCTAAGGTGTTGATTGATGTACTTATGTAAGTATATGTTTTTTTTTTCTTGAAAAGTCACGTATTTGTAGATAAATTCGCGTAGATAGTTTGCCTGTATCGTAACCTACAAATTTTTTTCTATGATTGTTTGTTTCTACTGGGCCTATGGGGTACAGTGTGACGGGGCACTATGTGACAATGTCACAACTCTTGAAAAGCAATGAAGATGATTCTTACGATGTAAGCTACTTACATAAGGTTAGCAATAAGGTTGATAACAATTTTTATTTCCCGCTTGAGCCAGATTTGGCGGTAGTTGGAATAGAAAATGAAGAAATTGTTTTGCTGAGCCTGAAAAGTGCAAAAAACCTACAAAACAACAAGCTGAATTTTATATTTCTCCTAAAAATATTTTAAAGAAGGGTAATGTGCAATAAATCTTATTATTATAAACAAGTTTTCCTAGAATAAGTAATGTCACAAAGTACCCCATAGTATGTCACATTGTACTCCGGATCCGGGGCAGTCTGTGACAATCGACAGATCTCAAAAATGTGCAGTTTAAAAATACTTCTTGTTATTTTTGGTATTGTTTTTCGTTGTCAAATGATAATTTAAGAACTGTTGATTACTAATAGAAAGTTCTTTTAATAAATATATTCAGATTTATAGTACGATTTATCTTTTGTGTTACACTGTGTCCCACCTTACCCTACTCTGCTAACACCTTTGAGACACAGTTTGACACAGAGTTTGATTTAGGAGTGAATGTTTTGGCGTTTTATTCTTAAAGATTTACTTATTAAGAAGATAGTTTTGTAAGTTATAATGTGATAGTATAGTAAGAAATGCAGTTAATTTTATTTTTGAGTAGATGATTAAGTGGTATTCTTATTTCAAGGTTTGTGAATAGATCTAATTTAAATTGACATACGAAGTCGTACGTGTATATGTGGTTGTTTAAGTGTAACTTATTGTTGATATTTATTAGTTTATAAATAAACAAGAAATGTTCTTTGTGCAAGGAATCCAATGTATTTCTTTATTTCAATCATCACGCCATCTACCGATTACCAGTCGCAGCCAAGACTAACGATATGCCTCGTTTGTTATGCTTTTGAATTGTCCTAAATCTTCATTGTTCATTTCTAAATAAATTAATAGATAGCTCTGTTAATGTATATTTACAATTGGAAACAGAAAAGTCATAAACATTAATACTTTTATTTTTCTCATTTTCTTTAAAATTCATCATAAATTAATAATCAAAAGTTCATCAATTTTGCGAGACTCAATTTTTTTTATATTATAATAAAAAATGTAATATAAGCTTAGATGTATATTCATTTTATTTGTTTTTATTTTCATTTAGCTGTTTTCCCGCAATTTCGTGATAGATTTTTTGAAATAGTCCCATAGTTTATTCCTGTGCCTGTCCGATGCAAATAAACAAATAATTTTTTCCTCTTTTTAATATTATTATTAACAAGCTGTAATTTCGCGACTTAAATTGTAGCCTATTTCCCTTGAGTATAAATGACATCCCGTTAGTGTTTTTTTTTAAATCGGTTCAGTACTTTCGGTTCCTATTTAAAGAAAAAACCATCCTCTCTTATCTCTTCATAATATTAGTGTAGATATGTATTGGAAAAAATATTATGTCTAGCAAATAAACAAAATTGCTAAGTTTTATATAGATATGTAATATTTTAAGCGTTAAAGTTATAGATTTTTTTACTTTGCTACTGGCCTCTAAAAATATTCGTCTACCTAGCCCGCGCTAGTATGTTATACCTATGTTTGTCGGCATGGAGGTTATAAATTCAAAAGAACACTAACCATTCATACTGAACTACATTTAACTGGAAGTGACAGATATATTGTTACGAGAAATACATTTCTTTTTCTAATATTACAGATAACTATCTTCTTCTTCTTCAGCCTGTCTCTATTGTATAAGTGTAGGCCTCCTTCATCATTTTTATAAGTTAATTATAAATATCACAATCAGTCTTCTTCTCTATGAAATCAGACCGTTAGCTATGACAAGGTAAGTACGCGTCTGCATTGCTCAAACCTGTCGATTGACAGAGAGAGATGACGAGATAACGTGAGGGAAGCTACACTGGCCACTCCAACGAATATTACGTGTAGACCACGACCACTCTTGGCAGAGTTAGCATAATTAAGAAAAATTAGCATAATATAAAGTCGAGTAATCTTAACACTCGAGAAACATGTCGAGAGTGAAAATTTGATGGCATATTTTTTTCGACACGTTTCTCGACTCTCTCATGGTCATGTATACCTTCTATAGCTGCAGCGGTTGACTTAGAAAATATTAGGAAATAATAGAAAAAAAGAGGTGATTTTTTGATATTAATATGAACGACGCAGAATTATCTCTTCCATTGAATATATATCCTTTAAAGCCGTCATACATTTAAATTAAAAACTTGCGCCGTGTCCACTATCCGAAAATGATGAACATTGTCAAAGCCGCTCGGTGGCCGTTATTAATATTCAGTGCTTAGCGTGAACCAAATTGGAAAGCTTTGCTTTGCCTGGCTGCGTTCTTTTCATTATTTACTTTATCGCTGGGATATACAGTTTTTTATCTTAGGTGATGCTTTACTGGCCCTGCTACTTGACAGTCGACAGAGGGTGTGTGGGATTCTCTGACCGCATGGACCCGAAGGCTAGTCAAAACGCGGATGAAATACCCACTAATTGTATTTCTCGTGCCCTCTTTTTGGGGGAAGGTAAATAGAGTAAATAGCAGTACGTCTCAAACGTAGCAAATACATCGATCAACCATGGATCAAATGACATAAACGTCCAAAGAGTTAAGCATACACTTATATGGAATAAACAAAGAGATAAGTATGGGAATATGGGATTATTCTAAAATGGGAATAAACGTCGATACTTGGTGTCTATGGTACTAAATAGTTTAATTTCCTTAACTATAATTATGCACCTGTGAACTTAGACGGTAGCTAAAGGAAGATATTTAGATTATTGTCAGTTTATGAAAACAAGCTCAATTGTTTATGAAACGTTATTATTCGGATATGCATTTATAATTTAGTTTATTATTATCACTTTTTATTGCTGTCAAAAATATGACTTAAAAACCAGTATTAAATACAAATACATTATTTTTTGGTAATAGTGTACCTTGAGGCAATATGGTATGGATAAAGGGACTCTCTTTTGAAAATCTGTATGTGCAATGTCTTTAGAAATTAATATTTGTAACTTACGTTTGTGTAACTAAGAGTGTTAGGTTTTCGTGACAGTATAAAGTCTACGTGTTTTTTCATTAGATAAATATCCATATTATTGTGAAATACATATAAGATTTTTAGATTATAAAATATTACAAGCATAAGCTGTTAAACGTTAAACGAATTCTAAATAAAATACATCGTCCCCTCTGTATACGTTTATTTTATGGCAACTCAAATGCACTTTTTAGCATTTAAAGCACATCCGTAAGTCCGTTCTATCAAGATTCCTTTAAAATCCCAGAGGATAGTTTTACGAGCACCACCATAATGTGCCTAGCTCTTGTAGGTAAATATAAGGAACAGAACCCTCCAATTTTTATATTTAGACAAGGAAACTACATTAATATATTAAAACAATATTATACATAAACACTTATTTGAGGCATGTACATGAAGTTGTGTTCCATAAACACTCATACCTTCGATAATAAGTTACAAAAAAAACATTTTTCCCAACCGACCGATCGAAAGAACCGACTTCAAACATAAAAAAAAATAAAAGTAATATTTAAATTAAAAGCGGTTAAATTTTTCAAAAGTAGTTTAATAAATGATAACCATGCTTCTTGCAACATTTACCCTCTTTTAAGATAAGTATTATTTTTCACTTCTTTCAGTTCGGGCAGGGATGTTGGAAACTAGCTGCCAGGCGGCGTAGTATACTTATATAGGTACTGTATATAAATATTTTTAATATGTGTCACTAAAATGGTAACCATGGAGAAATCGGTGAACGTACAAAATTGCTTAAAAATATACCTATTTTGTTAAAATGTTAACGGGTTGGCCCATGAAGCTGTCGAATAAAAAATAATTTTGAAAATCGATTCACAATTGGCGGTAAAATCGCGTAACAAACTCCTAACTCTTAAAATGACAAAAACCAGGTCATAATATTAATTTAATTATTTAAAAAGCATTATGCGCAGATCCATCCTTCTGTGTGCCACAATTTTATCCTCACACCCCTCAGGGAAACCCCATAATACGGCATAGGTATTGCTCTGTTCGATTATGTCGAAACATGGTGCGGAATCACTCCATGGGGAGGTGGTACGTGCGCCGTTCGACAGAATGTTTCGAAAATTAAATTCAGAGTAATATCATACAGGAAATATCGCGAGTTTCGTAATATCATTGTCTTTAGATATTTTCGAAATTGATACCCAAGTGTGGCAAGATAGATGAGAAGTTCAGTCAATATAAACGTATCTTTTTTATTTCAGCTTCTGTACGTATTAAGTTTAAGTCTTAATTAAATATACGTCTAATATTAAAATGTAGCCCGCGTAAATTATAGCTTATGACTTTCGCGTAGGATGTTACTTCCAATAGTTGAAAGAATTCTTAAAATTGGGCAAGAAGTTTCGGAGTCTATTCAATGAAAACAAACTATTAATTTTTCTTATTTATAATATTAATATAGATTACTGATGTGATATTTATTTATTATACCCATCAAACATAGAACATCTTCCTATTCTATTTTAAAGTCTGTTATAAACTTGTAAGAAAAAAGTAACATAATTATTTGTATTCTTATTAATCAACTTGCTTTTGCCCGCGACTTCGTCCGCGTGGTAAAGTTACTTTGAGCAGCATTTCTAACGAATATTTATTCATTATATCGTGTAAAATACCTGAAATTAAGTTTCATCCCCTATTTTATCTCCTTAGGGGTGGAATTTATCAAAATCCTTTCTTAGGGGATGCCTACGTCATAGTAGCTTTATGCATGCAGTCACAGCCCGAACGGTTTCAAATTGATAAAGTGTCATCCCCTATTTTATCCCCTTGGGGGTGGAATTGATCAAAATCCTTTCTTAGCGAATGCCTACGTCAAAACACCTACCTGTATGCCAAATTTCAGCCCGATCCGTCCAGTGGTTTGGGCTGTGCGTTGATAAATCACTATGTCAGTCAGTCACCTTTGAGTTATATATATTTAGATAATTACAAACTAAGCTCTTTCATACTATAATATACTAAGAATATGGCTTTGTTCAAAGCAACATAAAAAGCATTGTTAACATAACGCCGCAAAGTTGAAATTTCCAAACTCACTACGAATACTAGTAAAACATTCATTGCTAATTTAAAATCAGACGACCGTTCTTTACCTTTCAGTTTTATACTACTAACTAACTTCGTAAATTATTGACGGATCATAACAAATTTTCCGCAGTTAGACGAGCAGTTTTAAAGCCTTTGAGTAGTGAACCACAGTGAGGAGAGGAGCGGTGGTGGGGGCGGAAACGGAGAATGAATCAACTAATAGTTAATTTTCAATAGGACATCTTTTACCGCGCTTCAATATCTATGCTATTTGGTAAAGGGGAAAAATTTGATTGTTTTTTTGCAACGAATAGGCTCCGAAACTATTGGACCGATTTTGGAAATAATTTCACCTTCGGGATACTGCATCATATGCGGTGAAGATAGGCTATAATTTATCCCGGAAAACAGCATATAAACGGATGAAAATGGTGGGAGTTTGTATGGGGAATTAAAACGTTATCATGGTTACCATTATTTACTATTCAATTTATCCTTGTAATGATATCTGTGTCATGATATTAAACATATTTGAAAACAAACAGTTCCCTAAAGACCACACGTGAGAAGCCGCTAGCGGAAAGCTGGTTATTAATTACAAACATATAGGACGTGTTAAAAGTACTTTGAATAAGCTTATTCGCTACAAAAAACATCCAGAATCTACTGAACTCAGATAATATAGAAAAGTCTTCACGCACCCGACTAGGTATCGAACCCGGGATCTTAGAAACGGCGACGCCTTGAAACCGGCGTGCAAATCACTCGGCTACGGATTTCGTCAATAGTTAACCAACGTAAGTGTTCAGAATCAATCAATATTTTATCCATATTATTTTTTGAGGGCTGTATTGAGCGCGTTTGAAGGCTTGAGAGCTTTCTCAGAGTCCAGTTATGGGATGGATATTCAAATCTTTAATATCTTGCTTCAGATTTTGATTCATTATTTGGATCCTGATACGATCCACACGAAAGATTTATTTCCTGGCAGTGAAAACGTAAATAGGATGTTATAAGCAATTTTTTTTAACTGAAAGTGTTGATAAAAAAATCTCTTATAACTATAGTCGAGAGAAGTAATTACTAAAGAATATGTCATAATTTATGGAGATATTTTTACCAAACAAACAAGAATTTGAATGAAGTAGGAATTGTCACTAATCAGAATTATCACTAGAAAATTATTAGCTATTAACAAATTTCACTTCACTAAATTTTAATCTCTTAGTAAAAACAAAGCTGTGTAAGTTATGACATTTTTTCTTTATCTAGACATCTCTCCATTATACGTGCGAGTGTTAAAAATCGCTGTCAGCTTATGCTGTCATTATAATCGCGGGCTTAAAACAGTTTTAACGACCATATTAAGTTTTAATGTTCGCCTTTATATCACCTGCTTAGGAGAGTAATTTTGAATTAAAGTAACTTTTACTACATTAATGTCAAATGAAATATTGAAACGACACACGTTTGAAATATAAATTCGAGTGAATTATATGATTAATGTACTTCAAGTTTCGATATATGTACTTTACACAATATCTGAAATTATGTCTTGAGGTTTGGGAACTGCATTTATATTTTATGTTGAGATATACTAAACTACAAAATAGATTTTAACATGGTTTTCGTCAACATACAGAGCGATTCAAGAGGAAGGTTTATATAGGAACATGCGGAAGAAGCCGCTGGCGGAAAGCTAGTTTATGGACTTTAGCGTAGTAAGGGATGTAATCGATTTTGATCATTAGTTTCTTTCTCATGGGAAATAAGAAATTCATTTGAAGAATATGATAACTTATATATTTTCTATTTCATTAAATAATATGATACATATGAAATTAATAAATATGTTACTAATTGAAAACTATAAACAAAAATCACTTCAGTTTTCATGTATCTACAACTTAAAGATTTGATTTCTTTTAACCTATTGTTGGTCAATAGAAGTTCTGGGGTTCTCTACCTCGCGGCACCATAGTGTTCATTTGTTTCACGTACATCTGCGTTTTCCCTTGTTTCACGTTACAGGAGTTATCACGCCATTCATCTATATTCATATCAGAATATTCAGAGCATGATATTATTTCGTTACTAAAACAAAGCAAAAAATATTTTAAAATTGTTAACTTCCTAGATTAGGCGCCTTCTCTAGATTCATCCAGTTGAAAAAATTGTCTATCTTATAAATATGCCCAGAAAAATGTATTACGCAAGTGCTATAGTGTAATAATTTACCCCCAGAATACAAACAATCTTACAAAATATATTTATTTACTAGCCGTACCCACTGCTGCTGTCCCATCGACCCTTTTGATAGATTTTTCAAAATTGAAACTGGAGTGTGATTTATTTGGCCTGGTAAATCATAACAAGCGTGAGCAATTTTCAAATCTTCGTGTCTGTTTGTTCCAGGCACTGTTGCTGGCAGGTGTACAAAACCATTTTTTAACTCACCCTGGTCGTGGCAATTGAAATGCATTGGGCTGTACAGCATCCACTGCGTCTCCGTGATCACATAGAAGTTTAGACATGGTCATCTTACGGATTTCATATAGTTGTTCTGTGAATTAAAATAGTTTGACAGGATGGATAGCTACTCTTATAAGTATATATATTTTTATGGAATTTATTATCTCAAACAGAAAGAAATACCCATACCATTTTATTCTCGAATATTCTAGTAAAATTCATCATTTATTATTTTGAGTAAATGTACCTGGTGTGAATGCCCCGGGGTGTACCGTGTTTTCGTACCAAAATCTATCAGCACGCCTCCACCTTAGCAGTTGGTCAACTATGATACAAGCGAGGGTTTCACCCACCACACCATCACCCATCTCTACTTCAGACAAGATACCAGCCATTAGTTCTATGTCCTCCACGTCTTCGTATAACATCTGCATCGATTCCACTTGCTGTAACAAAGTTAATAATACCCCAAATAAATCAAACTTCTAAACAAATCATACTCAATCACATAAAAAAATCGTCATGACCAAATATATTAATCACCATATAGAAAGAAACAGAAGCATGATTAGATATTTTAGATGCAAGGAGAGAAATGAAAAAAATATGCCAAAATTGATGACTAGAAGGATGCAAAAGCCGAGAGCTGAAAAGAAGCCAAATTTACAACCAAGGAAAATTTAATAAATTATGATTACGAATTAATCGTAATTCATCAAAAGTTTACATAGAATAAACCTTCTGTAAATTATGCCATCAAACATTTACTAACAACGATGCTTTTGTTAATATACTGACATCATGAGGCAGCCAATGATAGAGGTCTTCAAAATCATGTGCGACGGGCAGTTTACATAGTTCCCTGTATCGGTTATATGATGGCAGACCGTGATCACGTCCCTTCATAATGTCTGTTGACATTATATCGGAAGCGAACTGCAAACGGCCAAGAACGCGCTCACCCATCTGAAAAGGAGATGTGTTAAATTCCATATTTTTCAGTTATTTCAACAAATCAAATAATGATCCAAATATACTTACATCGGGATCTATAACTTTATCGGTGCTAGCGCACGGTTGCCTAAAGCTGCCCTGTGTAAGGCCCTCTATTGTGTTGTTTTGAGGCAGTACACCTGTGTGTAGCACCAAGTCTACTGTTCCCAGCTGCCTTAAAATCTTGC
The DNA here is from genome assembly GCA_918026875.4 of Diatraea saccharalis. NCBI lineage: Eukaryota > Metazoa > Arthropoda > Insecta > Lepidoptera > Crambidae > Diatraea > Diatraea saccharalis. The sequence continues at coordinate 31,039,302 of OU893333.1, forward strand.
CGTGATTGTCATATAGACTAAAAATATAAATAAGAGTATGCAAACCGCGTTTAAAATAATAAATATCATTGAAACAGTCAACTTTAGACATAGTGTCTAAAAGGTTACCTCTTGAATGATTCCAAGTGTAGTAATGCAATTGTTCAGTTCGATCGGATTAATTAGCTTTAGCGTATATTCTCTTGTGTTTAATGGGCATTGGCAAAAATTATGAACTAATAAAAACTGTAAACTTACTTGAGCTTTCCTTCTTGTAGCACGTGAAACCACCTAGTAGCGACGGCGTAGTCTATGCTGACACGTGGTTCTAGACTCGGATCATAGTCGTCGACGTGGCCATGATCAGGAAATATCACGCCGTTTTTTAATAGATATCTGTAATCTGGGGGCATGACAAGGCTCTATTTATATAGACTTATGTTTAGACTTATTTTTCTTACGTCAATATATTTTTTTATTAATGATTGTCAATATCAGTAATTTCTTGTGGATTTCCCGTCATTACCTCACTCGAGAGTCTTCAACCACACGAATTGAAGTAAAGAATGTTATAGAAATTATTAATATGAAAATGTGAAAAATTGATCAAGATACGGGTTAGTTTGAATTTTTGTTTATTGAATACACTAACTCTTTAGATAGCCCTTATAAAGGTTTTTATTAGGAGACATATCATAATAAGCATTTCAGTATAAGCCGATAAAAAAACCCATCCCAAGCCTCATATTTTTCTTTGAATATAGAACTTTGGAGGACATCGCTGGTATTCTGACATTACATATATGAAGAGCAAGAACTTTTGTTAGGAGTATTTTAGCATGTGGTAAAATGTTTGGTCTGCTTGCTACGATTATGTAGCGTTATATCTAAAAGATCTGTGACGTATTTCTTACCTACGATGTTAGGCATCAGATCATAGTATGCGATCTGCTGCCATATAGCAATGTTGATGTCTCTAGCTTCTATGTACAGCTTGTCGTCATCCCAACATGGGTTCACCTTCGCGAGTCTTTCTGCCAAGTTGTTGTGCTGTCGCATGAACCAAAGGAATGCCATGTTGGCGGATATTAGAGCATTTATTGCCGGTTCGGCTGTTGAAGAGATGATGTAATAAATATTTAAAACAGAAATAGGCAATAAAATTAAGGTTATTGTTAAAGAAGAGTGAATATATCTTATTTATAAATGATTTAACTTACCAGCTCTATGACATCTAGTCTCATTGATATTGTTCTGCAAACAGAGCGGACTATTACCCGGTGGCCAATCCTTCCCTTTCAGTTTTTCACCTCTGAGCCGACCACCCCATCTCTCTCTAGCAAATATTGCTCTACCAGCGTCACTGCCGTAGACGTGAGATAAATCCAACATGGGCGCAAATAAATTTACCTGGCAGGATTTTATTAAACATTGATTATAATGAAAAGTATCTCTCCGTTCGGAAGTTAATGTTACTTGAGTATACTTAATTTTTCACAACACTAACCTTTCGATGCAACCCTCATTAAAAGTTACTCATGATTAAATGTTTATATACATTTTCAATCCAGAGTTTAAAAAGATCTTAGAACTTAGTAGTTTTTATTAACAAATCAAACATCAAACAAATCCTCGGGAATTCAAAAGTATATGTGTAATATATTATTAGTTTTAAGCAAGATTCGTTGATAACTAGCAGAGAAGCGAGAGAGGTCCTTTATATTCAACTCCTTGATTTCCATGAATTTTTTAGTTCAGTAATCGGATTGTGGACAATTGCATACATTTATTGGCCTTATCAAAAGCCTTCCAAGAATTACGAATATTCATCGTATGGTCAAAAATTGAAAAGAATATTTGAAATTCAGGCAAAATACGATTCTATGAAATTCTACAAAAAATGTACTTAATACCATGTGAATGAAAATGCAGGCAGGACTCCGATATGGTTATTTAAACGAATATGACAAAGAAGAAAGATTTGATTGTTGATTTGTTTGCGTCAATGCTCCGAAAGTACTGAACCGATTTCAAAAAAATCACAAACAGCGAAGTCGTTAGAAAATGGCTAGTTATACATAAAGGTAATCATACTCTTTCGGGCGGTAGCGTTTCTGGTATACACCCGAGGCTCTGATACGTGATGGTGCGAGTAAGATTGAGGCATCTCACGTTACTCCTCCTCAGGTGCATATCGTCGTCTGGTACTGTTATAGGCATACATCTCGGATTTAATTCGCCGCCAGGCAAGCAGCAGGTAATGGTTAAAACAACGTAGTTGAACGTGTCATGGACCGAGGAAGAGTCACCTAAGGCAAACAATTTAACTTAACAAAATATTCATATATTATTTGTTTAGCACATAAGATTTTTCATTATTACGACTATGAAAGAGGATTAGTTGTAGTCTGTTTTAAGAAGTGATGTTAAGATGAAGTGAATGTGGAAGGAAAAATGGTGATGTATGAAAATTGACGGTGGTATGGTAATACGTTGGAATATTGTCAAAGTTTAGTACGAAATAAAAAAATGAATGCTTCATTCATCTGATTCGAAAAGTGCAGTGCGTGTTGATTTATTTGTATAATATTATTATCTTATACAAGATCATTATTCTACAAAATTCAAAAATATTGCACAAAGTAATTACATGTAGACGACCAACGTCGCAAGAAAGAGTTATATTTTTTTTTTTTGAAATTCTGATATAACTTGTGTCATTTTTAATTCGTGAAAATTTTCATAATCGAACCATGAAAACATTTATACAACGCAAATAGGATTGTAGTTTAAGCAACATCTACGGACAACAGCACGTCAGGTTACACAACTCTGTCAAGTTTCTCCACTTGATTTTCAACTATAATGTATTGGGGATAGAGTTCAAAAACTACTATTGTGTGAACAACCTATAATGAAAAGAAATAATGGTAAAAAATGGTGAGCTTAATTACCAGTTATAAACACAGCCATGTTTGTAAGCAAATTCGTGTATTTGTTATTGGGGATCCTCCCATCTGGCACTAGAGCGACTCTGAGGGCTCTTGCATTGGGTAGTGGTTTCCCGGACTATAAAAAGATAAAATTAATTACTCGGTATTCCCATGTTATCATAGCGCATAAAAAAAAGATACGTCAGCATGTTGTACTCGTATAAATAAGTACCTACACAACCTATCCATTGAATCACGGGTTTCAAATGTAGTCCCCATATACCTGATAAGGAATAATTGTAATTGTATTATTCTATTGGTGGTACTAACAAATAAAAACGCGTCATAATCTTAAAATGGCCATAACTGGTTTTGGTCAACTGCCTTAGTTGACACATTCCACGTTACTTTTTTTCAGTGCTTAAGAATTTTAGCGGTTGGTGACGCGGTCGTTTGATGAAATGATTAACATAGAAATGACGACAGTATGATGACAGAAACATTAAGTTACGATGGCAAAAAAATACAAGTGCGCACGTAGCTATAGAATAAGTTACGAATAACAGATAGCTTTTAGATACACTTTGGAAGATTACTAAATAATACAGAATATAAAACCAAGATATTTAAGGTTTCATTGCGTTTGTATTATATATTTACACCTAAAAATTCTGTTGCTTTCCACTGCCATCTAAAACAATTTACCTTCGCAGTCCGAAGCCCTCCGTTAGTTGGAAAGTCAGGTGGCAGCATGTGATGATAAGGAGTCATGCTGGCCCCACGTGATGGATAGTGTATGTTATTGCAGCTGAAGTCTGACCGACGGGGTTCATCTAGTGTGCAATTATTCACTTCTACTGCGCACCATCTGAAAATAATATATGCTTAGTTTTTTTTTTTAATAATTTATCAAGATTTTTTAACTAACATTATATAACTAACACTATAGTATTATTATGCAAAAACGAATAATAATACTTCTTCAATAATGTTTATGATGATTCATCAGTAAAAATTTAGACTTACGGTATAAGATTGTTGAGTCTCAAAGCAGCCAACCTTGCGTCAGTTATTTGATTACCAGTAAAAGTGTCGTACCATTCTGCTTTCACAGAACGAAGACACAATATCACTACGCATAACCTCAGAGCATCACCTATGTCCATTGTGGGGTTGCTGAAAGATATTCATCATTATCTCCGGCCACATCTCCGGCTAACGAAACGACACTAAATATGTTTTGATATTGATGAGATAAATGTCTATATATTAAATAAAAAGGCCCCCTTTTTACCCCTATTAGTTGATAAAATGTTTCTTTTGTAGCTCTACGACGAGTACTTAGAACTAACTGCATATATGAATCAAAATCAAAATAATTTTTAATCAAATAAACTTCTTTAAAGTAGAGCAGATGACCGATTTTGGCCATTTTTTAGGTTATGGCCTAGTTTTTGCCATTTTAAGTTACGTGGAAGTGAACTTTGATACATCATAAGCTGTTAACAATATTAGTTTTGCTTTAGTGCAACATTTTAAAAACCGTTCATGCTTAAGCGATTGCAGCTTCCCATGCCCATGAGTCAGTTTAAAAACGCCTTAAAAATAAAGGGTTAAAAGGACCGCTATAGCCAGAAAAGGGTCTTCTGCCCTACTATGAACAAATATGCCCGTTCAGGACGCCTTTTGGCTGATAAGAAGAATGAGCGAAAAGCACTTTAAAAACCGGTTTTAGGGTTTCTTCATTTTAAACAAAACCGGTTAACCGGGCTTTGCAGTTATTCTTTTTTATTTGAAATAAAAACCTAAAAGAAAGGATTATTGCGTGAAATACGTAGATATATAAGAAAATTCGTTTTAAACGATTAAATTATTTAAATGAAATCAGTCTATATAACTAATACAAAGGAACATTATTTCATCGACATTTAGTTTTTGAGATCGACTTCGAACAATTGCCTTCTGTAACTTTCAACTGCAATATTATTTCTTACTCTGAAACTGTCAGAAACCTTGGATTTGGGATTGATAAACAGTTCTCTTTGAAACCCCAGCTGGAAGCAGTTAGAAAGGTTTTCGGTGCGTATAGCTCTTTTCACCTTGGCCTTGAAAGAGAGTGTATTTTATTACAATGGTCACAGTAAGTTTTATAACTAGGAAATTAGATTTTCCATGACGGACATATTGGACAAGAAGAAATAACTTACGAAACTAACATTTCTTAAAAATAAATTTATTATATGCTTTACTTGTTCCTTATATCAAATCAGTATAAATAAAGCGACAATTAAATTATTACTTCTTGGATTGATAAAATAACTAATTAGGTCAAAGAAAATTCAAGATTATTCTTTCAATTTCATTTTATGAAATATGTTTCTGTTGCAAAATAAGTCACAAGTAGTTAGTTAATACATAAAAATTGTTCATTTTAACATGAAAACGAATACATAATTTTTCAATTACCTTGAAAAAAAACGAAAATCCGGTTTTTCTTTACGAGTTTTTAAAAAAATACGGGTAATTCAACCCGCATTTTTTTTTGGTTTTCAAACAGGCTGGTTAACCGGTTAATTTGTGCCACCGAAAACCGGATTGAATGCCCTAAAAGGTATTACCAGCACAAACGATATTTATAAAAACCATGTCATAAACAAATCAATATTAGAAATTTAAATCAGTTATGTTTGCTGAGACCCATACCAATGGATTTGCTGTTCATTCGCAAAAGAACTGCTTTATTATGAGATAGAATCAGGGCCGATATAAACCAGAGCGGGGCTTGAAGCAAATCCTCCCCCCAACACGAAAAGTCATCCTTTGCTTTCCAAATAACACAACACAACTAATCTGTGACTTGAGTTTAATTTGTTAACACCTAATTAAACATTTATTTATTGGCTTGAACTCTCTCTCTCTCTCATATCAAGGATTCCAATTGCGCGGGGCCCGTAGCATTTGCTACTTTAGCCACGTGGCTAATCCGGCCCTGGATAGAATGAGTGTCAGTCACAACATTGTAATAAAATATTTTACAAAAAATCTCGGTCCGTATTCTTAAGAAAAATCAAATTCATATAAGTTCACAATAATTGACTCATTGTTATTTGACGAAAAACAATTGATTACTAATATTACATAACCCACTCACGTATCTTTTGCAATAAAAAAAAAATGAAAGTAATCGTGTGCTTTTGTAACTATTTATTTTGTTATAAATATTTCTTAACGATTTCTCATAGTTATAGTTAAACATTGACGAGATAAAAGATAAAAATTTTGAAAGACGTGAATTATGTTTACTCACTTCTTTATTATACATTCGAATCGAATTTTCACCATAAACAAATCGCCGATTATAACTTTTTTATTCGATTCACATTTGATAACGACTGAAATCAATCACAATCAACATCGATCTGTCGGTAAGCGTTAAGAATAATTATACTACATTCAGATGAGATCAATAGTAAATTCTATTAATCAGTAATATAACTTATTATATCCGCAGTGCTATTCTGTAAATCAGGTGCAAAGTTGACTTCGAGCACAGATCTGTCATCATAGACTTTTTATCGAATAAAATCAGTTCCAAAAGTTAATACAAATTTTATTTCATTAACTTCTACATATACAGTGATATCGCTGTGTTTGACTAAGAATTGAAGGGTGATTTTAAGGGCCCTATTACATTATGACTGTTTTTCATTTTAACTTAAAATGGCGAATTTTGGCGTTCTTGATCTCAGAATAAAAAATATAATACTCATTTTGGGTTATTGAATAGTGCAGTATATCTTGTAGTATAGTTCGTAGCGCGTCCGTCTTTTGTTAATTGTGCTTTAATTTTTAATTGATTCCAAAATGGTTCAGAAAGATTTTCATAAAATGCGTGATGCTGCTTTTTGAGCTTCTGGATTGAGCTACTGGTCTCAGGCCCGGATTTAAGGGGGATGTAAATGGGGGCACTTGCCTCGGGTGACAGCGAAATTTCGAAGCGTGGCCTCGAAATTTTGAAATATCACTGATAAAAACTATATATATTTCATTATTAACCAAAAACTTAATTGTGTAAGTATAATATATAAAAAATAAGCTAACTGTGAATTTCTCCTGTCTATCATAATATTATTGAACGAAATTTGTATCAGAATAATTATTACTTCATAAGGAATAAGTTTAATTTGAGCACAAATTTATAATCCTATTTCAATAAAGATTACAAATATACCTAATAATAATAACAAACACTCTATTGCACAAAAAAGGAAAATTACATAAGCACACAAAAATATTTATATAACAACGTACAAAAGGCGGCCTTATCTCTAGCCAGCGATTTCTTCTAAGCAACCTTGCATTGGATGGAAAAAACTAAACATTAAATAGCAGATTGTGCATTAAACAAATAATAATAATTTAAATCATAAAAAACAAAAGAGAACAGAAGAACAGTTGTGACAGCTAAGTATCACTAAAATAATTCTATAAATTGAACAAAATGTTCAAACCACAAGTGACAACCAGAGTGCGGAAAGTGAGATAAGAAATTAGAAAAGCAGGCTAAGCTTTTGACAGGAGATGAGATTTTAATCGTAATTTGAAGGAGTTTAAAGATTTCGACCGTCTGATATTGACTGCGAAATTAGTAGAAAATGCAATGCACCGGAGTTCAAACTTAATTTGTATGGCCGCGCAGCGAGTTTGATTGTATTTGTAATAGGGCTCTTAATGCAGAATTAGCTGTGGTTCATGTTTTGAGCTACGTGTATTGAGAATAAATACTATTTATTAAGTTCATTTTAAATTTCCACATTAAAAATATTGTTTGTTTGTACAAAATTTTAAAAGTTAACCTACGAGAAGGGTTTTACACTGCTACTCCTAAAATCATGAATAAACAGTATAGAATCAAAAATTAGTGTAATTATATGTATAATTATTTTAATTAAACGAGTCATTTCGTGCTTCTGTACTTGATTTATAAGTAGGCTTAGCACGAATTTCTGCAACGATATAACCTTAATCGGTGCGATTATTATGCTGTTTTGTTAAAAACAGTCTCGGACTCGTCGACGAACAAAGCGCTGTGACAGAACGTCATTAAGATAAAACTTATATTGCCTTTTGAAGTTTTATTTGATTATATACTTCTTCACTATGAAGACTGTTGGAGAGAGATGCAAATTGCAAGTTCGAAAGAAGTTTAAAACTAACTTTAGATATACATACATTAAAGCTGGTTGTAAAGACAAAAGACTGTGGCTTTGTCATTGTGCCTAGTAATGAGATATATAGAGATGCATGATGGCGAACTGTGCGTAAAAAACAATTTTTATAGAATTACTCGTTCACATTATTGTATATAAAATTTTGCTATAAAGTGACTTAGATATTTATTAGATAATTTTTTCTTAGAAAAACAGTATACTTACCAGAAGGAATCGAATAAATAGTGAATTTCAGAGGTATAAACTATAACATAGCTATTGTATTAACTATAGCATAGTGTGAAACCTTTTGTTATATAATAATTAAAATTCTAATTAATAATGCTAATCGCATGTTGTGTATGTGAAATTTAGATCAGAAATGTTTTTCTTGTAAACAAATCTTTAACAAGGCGTGAGAAAACCATAGACAATTTCCAAAATGTTAATTTGCCACAGGTTTGCGGTTCAAGACTTATTAGCGAGATCATTAGCGATCCTTCCAGTATAAATAGATTGACAGTGTATTTATTTATGCAAACATAGTGAAGTAAAACCTTGATCATACATTATAGGCGCTGGATGGCGCAGTAGTACGCGCTATATCTGCGATACGGTTGTTGAGCAACTTTCGGAATGGCCGGATGCAAGGATTACATCCGAGTTCTGTGGTATGGCGTTACAGAAATTACCCGATCACCACATGCGCCTTCCATCAGCTAGTGAAAACGGCTCTCCACATTCCAGTTCTATGGTATGTGGTACAGATTTTTCCATCAAAAAATGAAACTGCGTAAAATTATTTTAAGAGTACAATTAAATTATTAAAAGAATCACAAAAAATGTTTTACGCAACTTTGTTCTACAAAAATAACACTTTGTCAGACGGTGTGCTCTATTTACGCCGTTAGTTTGGATTTAAATAAAAATGAACAGAAAAAACAACTACCGGCTAGGGTTGTCGCAAAAAAACTTTGCAGGTAATTCATTGTAATTAGCTCAACGGCTTAATGTATGAAATTAATTTAGGGTTGGCGATTTGTGTTAAATAATTATATCTGACCACAATATTTTTTTTTACATTACAATTTTCATATTTTTTTGCGTTAGCTTGTACTACACGAGTAAAGATTTGTTTTTTGTTATATAAATTTAATAGAAATAACTGGTTGCTTGACATACTTCCGTACATTAGAAATTGATACTGATTTTGCGCAGAAACTTATATTGAAAATGTGCATAGAATTGAAAGTGTAAAGAAAATAAAGATTCGCCAAAAAGAATTAGGTATAAAGTCATATTTTATCGGAATTAACAATATTTGCGTTATTTTGCCAAATATGTCAAATATATCAGATAAATGTTTTTAATTGAAGTCAACTACAAATATCATTATACTTCACAAGATATTATAAAAAGCACAGAATAGAATATTTTATATATTCCCTTCTGTGACAGGCTTATTGATAAGCAGCATTTTTCTCTAAGCAACTAGTTGTAATAGAATAAATAATAAAGTGGTCTGAGTGACTGCACTAAAGAAAATATTTATAAACCGAAGTTGCGAAAAATATTTATAAACATAACAATTGTAAGCAACCCTAAGCTCCTGTTGGAAAGCAGAAAATAAAAATTAAAAGATTTTACTTCGCTATAGTGCACAGACTGGTTTGTGTGCGGTACTATCGAACGATCCAGCTTATATAAACCTCAAAATATTCTTTTTCTTAAAAATAGTAATATCTATTTGTTCCACATAATTAAATTTATAAGTGATTTGCTACTATAGATATTACTTAGAAGATTTTTATTAGCATACATACATTTTTGACTAGTATGGTTTAGTAAATACTCAAAAAAACATCAGCTTTAACCAGTCGTGCAAATTATATTTTTTATTATAATAACTTCTGCACAATAAAATGTTCGGATAATATTTGTATTTTTTTTTATATTTAAAAAATCGACCAAGTGCGAATGGAACTGGCGAATGAAGGGTTCCATTGTCTATAGATAAAAATGGCAAAAATCAAGCTTATTTTATAATCATTTATTAGTATTTGTTGTTATAGTAGCAAAAGAAATACACTATCTGTGAAAATCAATTATCTATCTATCACGGTCAATTAGATACGACCTGGTTACAGACGGACAGATACGAGGGTGGTTTGAAAAGTTCTCAGCCTGACCAAGAAAACAAAGCAAATAAAAATAAAAACATGTTTTATTTTTCTACATATTTTCCCCTCGACTCAATACAAAGGCACTTGACACACGATTAAATAAGGGATCGAGCTGTCGAATGACAATAAATTAGTTTACATACTACCCTCAAATCTCAGTCAGGCCGAGAACTTTTCAAACTACCATCATAGATGTGCGGACGGCGAAGTGTTTATAATGGGGTCCCTTTTTTACCCATTGGGTGCGGAATCCTAAAACTCTCGGAGTCTCAGTAACAAAAAAAACTGATAATCACAACCATATTCATCGTAGAACTTTTTGAAGAGCTTCTTAACCTTCTGATTTTTTTTGAAGGAAACAGCTAAACTTTCAACTTAGCTTCATTCAGCACCAGTCTATTAAATGTCTGGGGACATGTATTGGGATACTGCTGGGCCAGAAACCTTTCCCTTGGATGGAATCGATTACTGTGGGCACAGGTGGATCTGTGGACGTTAAAGTCTGCAGATGCAGCAGGAACGAACGACTACCTTCGTGCCTTCCAAAGTACAGATCTCTATAATAATATGTTGGTCAACATAGCTTAGTTAATAATATACTCTGAGATACTCCTTGCTAACAGAATTATTGAATACTAGTCAATTCTGGCTGGGAATTTTAGAGTTTTAATTCTTATAGAATCCTCTTTCAGGATTAGTGACGTGGCGTGATAACCGACCTCACTCGGAAGACAAACCGGTGGGTCTGGATATTATTTCAGATCAGAGTCCTCGTTGACAGTCCAAATCTTAAATTTGACCCTAATTGGACAAAGTAGCTTCGTTTAATTACAGAGGGCCCATGGCTCCAACCATATTAATATCGAATTGTTATCTAAGTTATTATTCATGACATTTGAGATAAATTGAATAGCCGTAAATTTATCATATTTAGCTTGTAAGACCATCGATTCAGTAGCCCCCCTGCTTTGCGGACCTTCCCTGGGGCTAGCTAGTCCGCCGGTCCGCAGAAGGAGGAGATACTAGGGCTCGCCTTATGGCTGTCCCCTCGGGCCTCCCTTGCAATGCTCTCCTGTCCATCGCCACCTCCCCTCAACGCCACCATAGTAGTTCTACACAGGCATAGCCCAACCTTACTGTCAGCAGTTACTTGCGACATTGCAGGCCTCACTCTGTCCGCGCATCGGTAAATTGGACATTAACTTTAACTTTTACTGCAAGACTATTGGAAAAAAGTCTCAATTGCATGAGCAAATATTATTAACACGTCAATTTAATCTAAAATATATCCAAATATTTGAATTAATAAGGATGTGAACGTAAGCTTTAAAGAATGGTAATCTCTATGTAAGCAATGAAATATTAATTAATCTAATATCAGCACTTGATATAATCACTGAATAGTATAGATTATAATTATTATGTAGCTTGTGAAATAAGAAACAGAAGTATTTCAATTACTTTCTTATCACAATTTATGGATTTATCATATCTAGAAATAATTAGTTGTCAGTTGATACGTAATAAAATATAAAAAAAAAAAAAATAGTTCACCCATTCAACGCCAAGTCTTACTAAAACGCTTATATTTCAAAGCTGTTTAAAAAAACGGAAATACTTCAAAGCGCATTTTTTGAAAGGATTACAAATAGCGCACATGATCTCTTATTCAAATTAATCAATTGACTAGTTTTCTATAAAAGAGGTGCTGGCAATTTCCTCCAAGTTCCCAAAAGTACAGTGACGCAGTGAAATCGTGCTGGGCCCATAATCGAGATAACAAAAACACATAAACAAGAAATACCGTCCGTCTAAGTTACAAGACGGGTTTCAACTCAGGCAACTGATGCCAAGTTGATTAAAAAAATATTTTGCCTAGATGTAATAAAATTGCACATATTTGTGTATTGTCTCACAAACATTATTATTATTAATCATGCTCGCTTACCCAATATAATAAAAAAATTGCTCTTTAACAATAAATAATAATTTAAAATCATTTTGCTACAAAAAACTCGTTGCCCACAGAAATTTCACTTAAGAAGCCTTCAGGGGAACATTTTATGGGCCTCTCGGAGGCTATAAAAATAACAATGCTAACCGTAATCGTGTTTTGTTGTTACGTTTTGTTAGCCTTGAATTATTTCATATAAGATAATAAAATAATTTAGAAAATATAATTCATTACGAGTGAAATCAAATGCTATGATTGACAATGTCAAAGTCAAAGTCAAAATAATCTTTATTCAAATAGACTTCTTAAAAGTACTTTTGAATCGTCCAACATTTTTTCCCTACCACTCGTTCAGGACGTCTTTTGGCTGATAAGAAGAACGAGCAAGAAACTCACCAGCTCTAATAAGAGTAATGACATTTACAAAAACCATGGTCTTATAATAATAACATAATCATTTAATAATAATGGAAACAAGATAATGAGTTTAGAAGTAATCACCTATCCAGTTGCTGGATCATCTCAAGTCCAAGCGTTCTTATCTGTTATATAATCGGATACCTTATAATAAGCTTTTTTAATAAGTATTTTTTTAATAGTAGATTTAAACTGCATGATATCTAATTGTTGTATTTTGCTTGGGACCTTATTCTAGAAGCGCACACAAAGACCCTTGAATGAGTTATTAACTTTTTGCAGTCTAGTGACAGGCACCGTTAATTTATTTTTATTTCTTGTATTAAAATTGTGTACATCACTTTTTATAGGAAACAAACTAATATTTTTACGAACGTACATTAAGTTCTCGTATATGTATTGAGTAGCAACAGTCATAATGTCTATTTCCTTAAATTTCTCCCTTAAAGAGACCCTAATCCTAAGATAATAAATTGATCGAATTGCTCTTTTCTGAAGCACAAAAATTGTTTGTATGTCGGCAGCATTTCCCCACAATAGGATACCGTACGACATAACACTATGAAAGTAACTGAAGTATACTAATCTGGCAGTATCTATGTCAGTTAACCTACGTATCTTCATTACGGCATATGCTGCAGAGCTAAGTCTACTCGACAATCTATCAATATGTGGGCCCCACTGTAGTTTAGAATCTAATGTTATTCCTAAAAATACTGTGGTATCCACAAGGCCCATGTTCTTATCTTTTATATTAACATTTATATCTACTTTTTTAACATTAGGTAGTACAAATTTTAAGCATTTTGTTTTTCCTTCATTAAGGAGAAGATTATTTACATTAAACCAATGTACAATGACAATGACAGCTAAAAATCAATAAAAAAAAGAGTAGCTCGGTGGCGTAGTGGATAAGCGCCGCGGCCCGCGATCGTAGTCGTTAAGCAATTTTCACAAGGGTCGGTCACGGGATGGGTGACCAAAAAACTATTATCTTGAGCTACTCTGTGCTTCGGAAGGCACGTTAAGCCGTTGGTCCCGGCTGCATTTGCAGTCGTTAATACCCTCCAATCCGCATTGGGCCAGCGTGGAGGGTCATGGCCCATCCTCCTTAACCATCCATAAGGAAGGCCTGAGCCCCTGCAGTGGGGACGTAAAAGGGCTGGTGATGGTGATGAAAAAAAAAGAGTTAGCAGAGCGTGGTTTCGATCCACGGACCTCTGGGTTATGGGCCCAGCACGCTTCCACTGCGCCACTCTGCTTCTTGGGAACCTTTTAAATGTCAGAAACCTTTTAGTGTCAAAGTAGACAAAAAAGGGACAGTATTTATATTTACATGAATGTTGATGGTATTTATATGAAGAGAAAAGGTAATACATAAATTTATAAACATCATTTGTAACTCTATAACGGCTGGACCGATTTTTATCATATTGTGTTTTTGGATTAGTCTTTGTCGGGAATAGTGTAATATTATATTTTAAATATTATAATAAAAATAATAATAATAAAAGACTCGAGAAATTAATGATACCAAATAATGATTTATCATTATAAATTGCAACTGGCAGCTCACGTTGATCGTTCATTCGTTATAATAACAAAACGCAACTGATAGTTCACGAAATTTTATTTATTTTAAATTACCGTTAAATCCTAAATTTCCTCATTCATTAACTGTTATGTTAAACCAAGACGTTTTATATGTTTTTACGTTTAAATTTATTGGGAATTATTTTTACATTAAAATTTACTGGGAATAATTTAAAAGACGTTTGTATAAATTTTACGTTTATTACTTAACGCTGTAATAAACATAAAGTTTCTTTAAACTAAAAATAATTACTTTAAGCTTATTTCTTAAGTCATTTATTGAACCCACTATTCTAGTTCTATCATTTAGATATGTCACATAGTGTGTATCGCCGTAAATTTTCAACTTTTCTCGTTAGAGACTAGAGATTTACGTTAACACATATGGGTATCATGTTAACTGATTTATTTACTTACCTAATAATAAATCAGTAAGCATGATACCTATATGTATGTCGCATTTTGATAGATAAAGCCTTATTATAGTTATAGCCTATGAATATAATTATGTACCATAGTATATATGACAGGCGACTATCGCACTGCAGCTACGCAATTGAATTTATTATGTGATGATGCATTATAAATAAGAGGCCACATTTTTTATAGTAATATTTTCTTTGTTCCTTCCTAAAAGTGACAGCTTTTACCTAACAGTTAAATATTAATCTCTTATCAAGTAAATACAACACATCATGAATCCAAACAAGAAACAATTGACAAATGTCACAATATTTTTTTTTTCAAAGATTACGTCGCTAACAGAATAGCACCAACGTGTAGGTAACAAAAGGTGTGTATCGCCCGCACCATTAATTAATCCAAGGTGCTATCTAGTTTACAGTCCAGCAGGCTATTGTATCGGCCTATCGTGTTCCACAGGCGGGCTGAATGTAATACCTACGGAGCGAATAACATAATATACAGAACCGACTCGAGTTTATTATTTCGTATTATATTTCAGAAAAATATTTACTAATTTCTTATATTTTTACGCGCACTACTCATTAAATATAACTATTTTGAACGGGTTAGCGCGTTTATATCATTTACTATTTGTAAAATTAATATAGATACTTTACACGACTGTACGTCAGGTACCACAATATGTCGAATATCTCAGGTTGATTTTAAACTCTACCTACAAATACATTAAGGTTTAAATCAAGTAGAAAAAATTAACATATTTGTATAACTTAAAGTGCTATTGACTATTGATAAGATTTCTCTGAGGTCAGTGCCCTTGTAATGGGGATAATACTTAGTTGATGATGATAAGTGTATGTGCAAAAATCCTATAATTTATTTTCTCAAAGCTTATGAAAACCCGTTTCATTTATATAATATGTATCTATAGATGTTACAGTTTAAAACAATCTTATGAATGTCAATAATAGTAGCAAAATATCAGTTATCATTATGTTTCAAAAATTTGGTTCCTTTAATAGATCTCGTAGTTCCTCGTTAAAAAAAATCCATCCATAAAAAAATATATATATATATCGTATATATGAATATGAGTGTTCGCACAGCTACCGAGGTGAAATAATATGCACAATGAGTCAATGTTCTAGTTAAATTTAGAACCTATTTTTTTGAAGACAGTTAATGATTATTTTGACTGACCAATAAAGCATTAATAAATAAGCTTACTGTAACACCAGAATAAATATAATGTTTAAAACAGTTATTATTTTCTCAAGGAAATAAAACTCACTCTTAAATTTGAACCATACAACGTGTCTTCGATACATAGTCTTTGCCCAATCTACAACTGTACCCGGTATATGAGTAATGTCATCAGACATTACCGACTCACAGACAACCGGCACAGGTCACGTGGTTTCAATAGACTATAAATCCTGTATATAATAGCCATCTTAGCAATCATTGATGGGTTTAATGAGATAAACGAGGACAGTCTTCGACCTACGCCCCCTAAATGAGTTTCCATTTTACGTACCTCTCAGCGTGCTTCCGCCACCAGGCGTTCACCTGCACCTGTGGCCTAATAATCTAATTTTAATATTTATCACAATCACTTTGAATTTGACTTATTGACAATTTGAATATCTTACTTACGAACTTCACGCAACAACTATTTGATATGTGACAGCAATTGCGACCGCAACGTTTTTTTTTAAGATGTTGAATGAACAATAATTTAATAGAAATTAATCGGAATTGTCTAAACAAACTATTTAACTGGCTTTTTGCAAAGTATAATCGTATACCAATGAGCTTTTTTACAGAAGTATAATAATATGATGACATCAAGTACAGCGCTGTCCCAACACAAAGGTACATTCAAATAAAACCTATCTCAAAGGCTAAAAAAGGTTTTATTTAATTAAACCTCTATGAATCTGTACTCGACGTCACGTTGATTTTATTGCAGAAATTTGCTGAATAGCCGAGTACAAAGCTCACACTTGACTGTTTTCAGCTCCCTAAATTATGATAGCCCATTGTCCCTCCCAGTGAACCTTGTAAACAATGGCCACACAATTGTTTTCTTTTGGCCTCGTTTGCCGCCATTTCGTCACGCTGCCGCCATCTTTCTTTTGAAACAAAGGAAATCCTAACATTAAGCAACGCTAATGGTATTATCTGCTTTGTCGAGCCACTCAATCTGATTATTTTTGCTTATTTAAGATGACTTACGGACGTAATTTGTGTTCCCCTTTTTTGGGAAAGAGTAAGCTTATTCTGCATTTTTTCTTGCCAGAGATTGTGTTGGTGTGTATATTTTTTACGTCTTATTGATTGTGCAATTAAATGTGAATGGAAGGAAGGACGATACATTTTTATCTTTTTCTGGTCTGATTAATCTGATGAGTAAAATTAACTTCGTATTTACTTATTTCTAAGATGCTTCGGCTTATCTCAAAGGAATCTTTGAGCCACGTATAAAGTATCTTTGAAGTTTATCTAGGTATTAAATCTCATGTATATTTTATCTTATGAAAATAATTTTATTGGTACGGTTAGATTCATTATTACTAAATCATCATTAGCCCTTTTATGTTCCCACTTCTATTCATACAGGCCATCCTTATGGATGGTTAAGGAGGATGGATCCTCCACGCGCTGGCCTAATGCGGATTGGAGTGTATAAATGACTGCAAATGTAGTCGGGATCAACGGCTTAACGTGACTTCCGATTTACGGAGTAGTTCAACATAGTAATTTTTTGGTCATACATCCCGTCACCAACCCTTGTGAAAGTTGCTTAGCAACAACGATAGCAGGCCGCGGCACATATATACAGTACACCATCGAGCTACGTAATTAAAATGAAATAATGTTGTTTTTAAAATTGCATGGTTATTGAGAGCAACGGTTATTTAATCGATTTGCTGCTGTTACTGCATGAACATAGCGCGTGCTAGCACCAGAACATCAGGAACTCGATAAAACTAAGGCACACGGTAGTAATCCCGTTAATTTAACTTTTAAATTAAACTATTCCAGTTTTGTTTTTAAAGCTTCACGGGAAAGCTGGAATTAATGTAAATTAACCTAACTTCAGTAACTCTAGAAGATTTTTTTAACTACTTTTAACCTCGGATGGGAGCGGGCTGTTGCTTACATTAAGGTTTTAATATGATGCTCATTCTTTCAGTGCTATTTTAAGCAAGATGAGACCGAGATGTATCGACATTTTTTGCCACTCTTATGATCAAGTGGCTTATTTGTATCGCTTCTTCCGTTCCCGGACACGAGTTAGTGGTGATATAAAAAAAAATACCACAGCAGATTTTGAGCCAAACTACTTGACCTATAAATTTGAATGTCGTACACAAGTAAGTAGGTAGGTAATTGAGTAGTTCGGTGGCGTGGATAAGGGTCGATCACGCGATGAGTGATCAAAAAATTATTATCTCGAGCTTCTTCGTGCATCGGAAGGCAGGTAAGCCGTTGGCTTCAGCTGCATTTGTAGTAATTAAAAACCTCTAAATACAATGGGAAAGCGTAGAGGGTTATGGCCCATTCTCATTAACCGTCGATAAGGAAGGTATGAGCTCCTTCAGTGGGGACATAAAAGGGCTGATGTTAATGATAATGATGTACCTAAAGACAGTAATGCAATGCAAAAAATAATATTTCCAATTCCCTTACTCAAATCCGTCATTAATTATGTCAAAAATCAGTTAAATCGAGTGAATGTAGAAAATGAACTATATTGATTCTGGTATGTGTTATGTTAATACAAGTGGTTTAAACTATTTAATATGAGATCTGATCAATGTACGTGATGTTGTCAAACATTTTTAACTAGCTTTCCGCCAGCGACTTCGCTCGCGTGGTTCTATGTTATACATATAAATCTTTCTCTTGAATCACTCTGTATATTGATGAAAACTGCATTTCAAATTCGTTGTGTTATTTAAAAGAAAGGTTTTTATTATAATTAAGGTTTAAGAGGCTATTCAGTTCCTAATGGAACTGTAGTCACTGCGACCTTAGAAAAGATCTTATTATCTTTTCTGACTCGCAAAATCATAGTAGCTCCTTTAGTCTGGTAGCTACTAAAAACTCTATGAAGTTCGTGACTTTCAGAGCTTTAATATCATCTAGGCTGGTTATGTGTCGCCTAGATAGATGCTTCGATTGTGAATCAAAGGTTCACATTTACACGGTTATAGTATCTGAAAATGTCAGAAGTGGGATTCGAACCCACGCCCTCAGAGAGGACCAGAACAACTCAACCCACGTCGCAGTGCCATGATCACCGAGTAATTGAAGTTTACGTGGGTGGGTGTTATTTGTAGATATATCGATTTACCTTCTTTCGAGTCCTTTTACATTTAATTCCCGTACCACTGTTTACTATTATCACCACTAACTCGCACATATTCTGGACAAATAACACTCACTATATCCGATTGCGAAACGCCACTTTTTTATCTTCTGGCTTTAACAAACACGAAATACTGGATTCCAGACATTCGACAGTTTGAACCTGTCCTCATGAAATTCTTGTGCTTTGTTATTTGAATCTATTCCCTGACCAGTTTTGGAATGTTCAGTCGAAATAATCTGTGGCTTATGGAGCTCGATCCAGTGGTTAGGTCCCGAATCAGTCAAATTCAAAACACGAGAAATATAAGCTAATTGTTTGTAGCAATTATTCTAGTCAATACAATTTACTGCTACAAGTAGTTTAATTGACAGTATCGTTTGAATGCAACAACCGAGAATAAAGTCGTAAGAGGCCGCAACTCGTACCTACACAGATTGTTTTTCTCAATTCTTTCTAAATTGATCTGGCGCGAAAGAACTTCTTGAGTTTTTAACTGCCCCAAACGTTTGAGAATAGAGGAAAACAAGACGACACAAGCAAGCTTCGAATCATGAACTTACAGGACACAGTAGGAATTGAGATTTTTATTTAATAAAATCCAATAGCGTATTTACGTGGGTTGATATAATATAAGAATGTAACATTACCTATCGTTACGTTATATTAATATTTTCACAATTGTACTATATTAAAAAATTACAAAATCAATACTTAAAATGTGCTGCTAAAGTCTAATTAAGCTGTTATACAGGAGCGCCGAAAAGCCATAGTCGAAAATGTGAAATTATCGAGATCGAACACATCGAGATACACATCAAAAATACTAGAAGGCGTTACCTTAAATTGCACTGATTTAAGCATGGGCTTAATAATTTAACAACAAAAATTTGTAGCTTTCAATTATAACAATATACAGGGTTATATTTAAAACACCAAAACCAACAGAGTTATATTTACAGCAACAACACCAAATCGAATGGAATGGAGAGAATGAACCAAAACTAACCACGTGAACTAAGTGTGGTTAAACAGTTAGTAACGACTGCAGCTGCAGACCGGGACAAACAGCTCGCCGTGCCTTCTGAACTACGAAAGAGCTCGAACTAGATTATAAATTTTGGTCAGTCATCCTATTACCGACACTTGCGAAATTTACATAACTTGCAACCACTACTCTATCGGATTCTTTTGAATTAATTCTTGAGCGTTGAAAATTCATGAATTTTCATGTTGTATGTGAATGTAAATTATGTCTGTGCAACGTGGATGCTAAGCCTATTGTGGACGACAGACACTGGCCATAAGCATTTGTAAATAGTTTTTATATAACGGCATGTAGTCAGGAGGGGCTATTACGAAGCCCAAATAGATCGTCCATATCGGAGGACTATCTTTAAAATAACACTGCAGGCGTGTATACCAACGTGGATTTGTTCCATTTTATCACTTTTCACACGAAAATATAACGAGATGAGCGTGATGTCGTCAGATGTCTTTACTCCTGGGCGATCGGAAAGTCGGAAACAGAATGTGTGCTAGAATGGCGGCAATTTGCTTTTGTTAACGAACTGTCAAAGTCAGTGTCACCATTCTAATAAAATTAAAAGTATCGATGATCACGCTCTATCTACAATCGAGTAATTAAGTAATCGAATAACTAGCAATTAAAATAAAAGAAACTAAATCAAACGATTTTCGTAAAGATGATGCGACATATATGTTATGTGTTTATATCTTTTTAAATTTGTATTTTTTATCATTTTGTTCTTTTTCAGATATGTCATATTGTAACCAAACAAATAATTCATTTAATAATAACGAAATCTAGTGCGTGACCTATAAATGTTAAACATTACATTAAAAACTTGCAAAAATATTTTTTATTTTTGAATAAAAATTATTTTAACAAAGGTTTGATGAAAACTTGTAAATCAAACTTTGCTGTTTTTTTTAATATCTTGTTCTGTACGGTTGCTAATGCTTTTCAAATAACCCTGTGTCTTAATATTACTCATAATAATAATTCATTTATCTAATATTCAAATGAAAATCCCCAGTTCCAGATATATTTTAGCGTGAAGCATAAAGCTTCTTACACTGTACGTCTATGTGTCACTGTACTACATCAGCACCGGAATTGTAGACGACATCTAATTGTTGTGTCGTTAATCGACTGGCAACACTGTAAGTTACTGAAGTGATACATTTGGGAAATTGAAACTGTTTACGGCCGTTCGCTGGTAAACCGGTCACGTAACGCTACAGCGAATCTAATAAAATGGAACGTTTTATTGTTTTTGGAAGTTACGAGTGTGTAAGTTTCTTGAAGTATACTGAGTATTACATGAGTTAGTTAATATTATGTTATAAATTATTATGAATTTAAACACAGAATTATTGCTAGCGATGTCGCCGCCATTTGCGCTATCGAAGTATCTGTTTATAGCAACACATTGTTGGAAATTCAGAGTTCGACTGCAAACTTATTGCCTTTTTCCGTAGTCGTACCTGCCGTATCATGTCCGTATCTGTCGTTCCGAACTGTCATTTTCTAGAGCGAGTTTCCCAAAGAGGATTCCGCGGGGTGATGATCTTATCACTACTACTGGTATCTTTCTCGCTGTAGCAAATAATGGTTCTGACGTCAGAAAAAGCGACCTTTCAGATTTAATTTAACCCTTTTACCGCTCATCGAAATGCATCCTTCCGTACAGTGTACATCAGCGAGCTCTATCACTTGTGATTTACTGTACAAGTATAAGGGTGTGTACTCACTGTACGGCGGACAAGATATGGCTAAGATTATTTGGGCGTCGTCGCGTTCTGAACAGATATGCATTTTTTTTTAAATCAGCTTTCAATTTGTCTTTGAACTCGATCGCAGCACTGTCATAGAACTTTAATGGAATAATACCATTTGAAGTATGTTTTATTTGATTGAATTTATAGAGATCTTAATTTCCAATGTGACTAAATTATTGAACCTCTATACTGTGACAGAGCTACGCTCGTCGACGAGTTTGAGTCTATTTTTATAACAAAGTTGCACTGCTGCGCATATATAACGATTGCTTCAAGATTTTAAAACGCTTAACGCTTAGTCCATTGTCCTTAAAGCATTTCCTCGAAAATTGTTACTACTAGTATAAAGAAACGTACTTATTATAACATATCACGTTAATAGGCATATTTATATTGAAATCTTTATAAAATATAAAAGCAAAAAAAAAATTTATAATACATTTTAATTGTATCCTATGAATACCTCCATAGTCGAGTGGTTCGTACGTGTTTCAAGATGTCAAGACAAATATTTTTTCTATATTATAGGATAGTTGCGGGTCTTGGTGTCGTGGTACCTATATTGTCTCAGATATTCCATAACACGGGGGCTTTAGCTACTCATCTTGGAATATGAGCAATGTATGTGATGTTGTTTAATATTTATTTATTCATATTTTTATTTAATGATGTTTGAATACCACAGTAGGAATGCTTGGACATGTATCTTTAAAATTACTGATTTGGGTGGAACATAAAATCCCGACACTAACCCGCTGCGCATACCTTTCTTAAATGACTAGGTACTTTATTGTCTTGTGTCTTTTAGCTTGCCAAGAAAGATACCTCATTTTGTTAAAAGTATGATTGAGGTAGCATCATACTATTTTATTAAGTAATTTATAATCTATATAATCAGCAATGTTTCATGTTCTTTGTACGGAAATCACATCAGTATGCTAGTGACAGGGCCCAAAACTTGGAAATTACATCTAACTGTCAAACAACTACAATGGATATTACAGACAAGACAGTTGTACTTGGACAAAAGAAACTTATTAATTTACTCTGTTTAATCAACTTATTTTATTGGCTGTCGTACTCTTACTAATGATGCGTATTAATAAGATATTTATGCATTTTATGGAATGTCAATTAAGTATAGTTTTGTTTTTGGTTGGTTTTTATTATTTCTCCGACATTTTCAAGTGCATTGTTACAAGTAATTTATTATTATTGGTAACTAATGATTTGGTAAAGATATGTATCTAATGGAACTTAGGAGTGGGCGATACAAATCGTATTAGTTTATGTTTCAATATAGTAATATTCCATATCCATGCGCACAGAAATCGTATATTTTTTTGAAACACTATATTGCAGCATCTATATGATACGTTAGAATCGGTATCTCGCTCGATGTCCGATATTTATAGATATCAATACCCTATCGCATCGCAAATAGAATTGCAGGCGTTTGGACTCGTGAGTGAGTGAAATAGCAATATTCGTAGGGTCCAAAATCCTAGCGTATTAGATTTATGGTTGATTCCATACTTTTTTGTGTATTTTGGCATATTTTTTAGTAGATTTCATTTTGTGAAGACTACGAAGCATACGAAAAGAGCATGCTTGTGAATAAGCATGCTAGTTATTCACTCACTGGTTTATTTTCCCGTGCTAAATTAGTAAGTGTGAAGTGATATGCTGCTAGATTTTAATTGTTACTTATTTGTGATTGTATTAACTATGACAGGTTTCCGAATACAGATCGATTCACATATACAGTTAAAAAATATATAATTAAAAAAAAAGTTTCATAATTCGATATTGAAAATCGATATATAGTTTCGAATCGATATTGTGAAAATCTGAAATTACACACAGCTAATTAAACTGTTACGAGCTGATGAGTTTCTTCCATACATTCTTTTGTCTGCTCAAAGATATTTTGTATACGCGACAGTAGACTATTAGTAGGTACGTTTGAATACAGAACACTCAATTCAATTTTCTCATTATCATCAGCCCTTTTACGTCCCCACTGCAGGGGCTCAGGCCTTCCTTATGGATGGTTAAGGAGGATGGGCCATGACCCTCCACGCTGGCCCAATGCGGATTGGAGGGTATTAACGACTGCAAATGCAGCCGGGACCAACGGCTTAACGTGCCTTCCGAAGCACGGAGTAGCTCGAGATAATAATTTTTTGGTCACCCATCCCGTGACCGACCCTTGCGAAAGTTGCTTAACGACTACGATCGCGGGCCGCGGCGCTTATCCACTACGCCACTGAGCTACCCAATTTTCTCAATTTGAATTAATATTAGTATCACCAGTACCACGACGCCTACTGCTCAGCATAAGCCTCCTCCATAGATCTGTGCTGCCCGCCTCTAGCGGCTTCCTGCAATCTTTGTCAGATTGTCGGTTCACCTGCTGGGAGATCCTGCCCACCTACTTTCTCTTTATGATATTAGGAAAGACGTGTCGTGTATGTAAAAGATTTTAAAAAACAAGTTACTCTAAAGAGGGTCCTACCATAAGATTACATTCAGAAAATTAATTACCAAATACAACTTCGTTCATACAAGAATTTTTCCCTCAAAGAAGAGTTAGTGAGGGTAACAAATAGTTTTATTTACTTTTCGGTTAGGGCTTTGCTATCACGTACTCCGTTGCCCATTGTTGGGTCAATTTACGACATTTGGGTGGCAACCCTCGCTGTTGCGTACAGTGAAAAAAATATCAGTATATTATCATATTTATTCAATTTTACATTCCATATAAAATAAATTATGATGTTCTGAAAATGATTTACTATCAATCAAAAATGCCATTGTGTTTTTTTAATACACGTAATTTAGTTTAGGAATAAAAAGTGTTATGATTGCAAAATAGCTAAAAAATAAAATAAACAATCTACTCTACTCTACTCTACTCTAATTTAATAATTTAAGGTAGCCATTTAAAATTATTTATATATATGATATAATATTTACTTTCATAAACAAAAATTTGTTATAAGTAGGTACATCTTACTAGCGGAAAATAGAATATAAAGCCAAGTTAGATTTAATATTATCAATAGTTTTCATTATTTGTTTTTAGAACATTTCAAGATTTGCTAGTCATTTTATATAACATAACTTATATACTAATTATCTTAATCAGTTATGTACTGAGTAAATTTTGACTATGGCACAGGTAGAGTGTAATATCGGGTACGTCCTTTTTGGTGAGTTTAAGTTTGGTGCGGAATGTGCGGGTGTATTTATTTATTTTACGTCGCCGAAACCACTTGGTAATTGAATTTCCCAATTCCGTTGCCATTGTTGGGAGAAAGGCTGCTGATAAATAAAGAATAGCGTGTTAAAACCTTATAGTCTAAGAATATCTATAGTGATGTAGATGTAAATGACCTAAGATATAATTTAATATATTAACTCTTGATTCGGATAATATACAGTATTCATAGTTATTTGGTATTGGGTACTAATTGTCTTTTTAAGCATTAATATTAAATGTCATGTTTACTTTATTTTAATGACTGTTTGTACCAAAATAAAGAGAAATAAGTAATAATAATAAAGAGTAAACAGTAATTTATTTGCTAGAAATGCGGTTTCCAATAAAGATATTAGCAAAATAATAGTCCAGGCACATTTCGCTGTAAATAGCATGCAAAAGTTGAATTGATTAGACGAATAAGTACGAGTATTCGTCAAATCAAAAGCAGAATACGAACAAAATATATAATACTCTATTTTATTATAAGATTTTCATTTATATTATCATTCTGCTTTCCGTTTGTGAAATGACATATCGTTATTGCGTGGTGTTTCTAGTCTACAGTGACTTAAGAATCAAATTGACCGTCTTTATACTGTGCCATCATCATCAGCAGTCTATTTATGTCCTCACTGGAGGGGCACATAACTTGGGCACATAGAATCGAATCTGATTGAATGAGTAGTAAGAGCCATGACACATTGGTTTCTGATAACTACTGTGACGGATTCGGTGCTTGTGTCAATTATTGAAAGGCTGATTAGCTTGATAAAGTAAAGAAATTGTAACAAACAAAAAATGAATATAAAAACAGTTCGTATGTTAAACTAAATGTAAAAATTTTTAAATTACCAAATAAAACGAATACATACCCCTTTTTGGGTTTCTTAATAAAAACTTGGACGCTATTACAGGATATAATTTATGTATTCTATTTATAATTTTTATTTTAGACTCCTATCTTCATAATTATAATAATTATATTTAAAAAAAAATCTGATTAACATATTCACGACAGATGATTTTTTTACGAACTGATCCATAAAGAGTATATTTGATTAGTCAAAATTTTAAATTACGAAAGGTGAATAATAAAAAGAAATGCTGTTGAATATCAAGGACAAAAAGTTTACATGTTGAAACCTAGGAAAAATAAACGGTAGTATGGCACACCGCTACACTACGACAGATGCAGAGACCACGGTCTAGCGTGCCTTTTGAGCACGAAGGATTTCAATATAATGAATTTTGGCCAGCTGTCCTTTGACCGACCATTGAGAAAGTTACTTAACTTTCTCATCGCGTGTTTCAATGAGTTTACAAGCACACGTTAATTTCACTTAAAGGAGTTTGCATATTATCACAGATTCGATATGGATTATGTCATGATTTAACTACATTACCACTCGGCAAACAGAAACAAGATGATTCTAAGTTTTAAATAATTCTGTTCTTTGTATTTAATCATTTCAAAATTCATTGACAAATTTGGAAGAAGCAATCACAAACAGCGAATATACCTTTAGTCAGATTACACAGAGAACTTTCGTACACACTGACTCTACGAATAGAAGTGCGTTCCGATATTCACCAAAGTCATAACAAAGCGTTTTGTTTGAAAACATCTCGTCTCCACTCAATTGCGCACTTAACCAAGTTGAAGCAAAACGTCTTAAGTTACGGGCCACTTAGTTAAACTTATCTCGGAACTACACTCGCCTATCTCCACTTTCGACTATGCGACCCCCAAGGTTTGTAAGGTATTCATATCACGTATGTACTGTTTCTTATGTGAAAATCTTTAGACGACAGAAACTGTTCTAATACAACCTATAATAAGTGACACTCTATAATTATAATAGTAAATAATTTTAAGCATTTTATTGTTGATGATGACAAAATAATTTAAAATTACAAACACAAAAATGAGGGCGTCCATAACGGAGCATGGTATGATGTCATATTTCAATAGTCTAAACGTCAACGTCTTCGTTGTAAATGCAAACAGTATTCATTGAAATATGACGTCATGACTCGAGATAGTAATAATAAGAAAATTCATTTATTTAGCAACTAAGGCAACTCATTTGTTAGTATAACCTATGTTAGTAAATACAAATATAATTATTTTAATTTATAAATGTCATTTCTTTAGCCATTCCTGTTGGAGCTTTCCTCTGCGTTTGTCAATAAGGATACCGTTTCTTTTTGCATCATTGCAAAGAAATAGTCCGTTTGCGCTTCAGCGAATATGCTTGAGACGCTGCAGGAACGTGGTAACCCCATCAGCACTTTGAAACCATTATTATACTGAACTCTGAACGAGTTTGATGTCACCTTGGTCCAAAGCACGTTCGAATAGAAGGACTGACAGTAAGACTTGAAAAGTGTAATTTTGGCCAACTTGCTACATCGAGCAAACCTCTGGGCCTGTATAACGAGCTGCCATAGCGCGTCGCTTCCGTTCAATGTCCACCTGATCCCTGAGGTCTAAGACAACGTAATGACTCAAATATTTAAATTGTTTCACCCTGTTAAGGGGAGTGCTGTTCAACTTGATGATTGGGTCATAAACCGTTTTCTTACCTCTGGCTCTTTCTGACATTAGAGATAAGATCGTGACTGGTCGCATACTCTTCACACACTTCTAAAAGCTGTCTTATTGAGCCGGCCGTTGGATCTAGCAACACCATGTCGCCCGCATAGCTTATGTTTTGACAGTGACTCCGTTTATAGAACATCCGACTGTTTTATTGCTGAGAATGTCAAGTGACTGATTATTTTCGCGGGACAGTTTAAATTAAATACCTAAATCTTGGATAATCTATCTCTTTTTTTTCCTCAAAAAGCCGATCGATTGTCCAAGATTCTATCAGATCAAAGCACCAGAAGATATTATTTCTTATCTTTATAAAGAATGTTAAATAATATGAATTAATAAAAAAAGAAAATATATAATACTGAGAGAAAAAGCTGAAGAACTAAAAGGTAATACGTAAACATACTTTGTGTAAACAAAACTAAAGGCAAAAATAAATTGACTTACACCATTATCCAAGCGAAGAGATATTTTATTTCCTTATAGGTAACAACCCCTATAAGCATAGAGTGTTAGTAGCGTAAAATATGATCAAGTTCCACCATCACGTTATCCGGTCGTAATCAGATTACCGGCGGCAGATGACGACGAGCGATTCCGATTTGCATGCGTAATGTTGCTAAGTGCACTTTTGAATGCGCCATTTTGTCCAAGATCGTTAGTTCCCTGGATGTTCCATTAATTCGTGAGGAGGACGTTATACTTAACATCTACCAGGTTACTTTACAAAACTTATATTCTAGTAATAATTGTACATAGCATTCATTAAAAAGTAAAGAAAACGGTTTCAATTCCGTCAGCACAAATCAGAATAAACTTAGTTCCAATTTCGTCAAACCCATTTTATACTCTGTGAACAACTGATATTGTAACGGTGCGTCGTACCACCGCTTATTTCGTCCTAGGTACCCGCATGCAAACTTTTTGTCTTTGATTTTCAACATCATTTATTTTTATTATTCAATTTTCGGAATTCGAAATTTCGAGTTTGTGAAAATTTGTCAATTTGGAAACATTATACATATTCAATTCAATCTATAGCATTTTTTTGTAAAAAAGTGTTAAAATCTATTTATTTTTACCTGTTTCCGTTATGCCCACGAGTTTGAACTCAAGCAAAATGCATACTATATCAAATCAAATATAATAAAGTTCATCATCAAACCCGAAGAAAAGGGTTTTTTGTTTACCTTTTATTAAATTAAGTTTTCAAGCTTACAGCCAGCACAAGCGTCCATTAACACAGCAGAACTGACTTCACGCCAAACAAATACTAATTTCAGCAGAAAGCTCAGGATTTATGTTTTCAAAACGGAATATGAAAACTTTGAATAAAATAAAACTGGCATATTAAATACTATTACACAATAGTGAAACTTTGAAAGAACGTAAACTACAATTAAATATTTCATATACGTCTTCGAAAGAACATATTTTATTATTTGGTTCTGTTAACTTCACAGCGCCTTCGCTACGTGGCCCTGTATTATCACTCGGTTATGACTAGAATAGGTTTATCCTTAAGTCTGTGCATAAATCTGCGCACAAAGCGCTATCGGCATACAAGTTCATCATAATAATACCTTCTTAAAAAGGTACATTTTTAGGTTAAGGTTATTGAGCGGGTATGCCAACAGCGCTTTCGTTGAAGTTAATTAGAGAATAATAAAGCTGAAGATAGAAATAGAAATAGAGACGTAAACATGTAACGAATTTAAGAACGTTGTTATACACTTTTTATCCTGAAGTTCCCTTAGGAAGAAACGCAGCTGAAACAGAGCGTGATCGGCCTAGTATATGACAAATTCTGTCGCTTATTTATTTATTTTAACACTTTATTGCATAAAAAAAGTAAAAATAAACACATTGCAAGGAACAAAAAAAAATTAATTACAGTTGTGCAATGGGCGGCCTTATCGCTGAACAGCGATTTAGTGTTTAATAATCCATACTAATATTTATGGGGAAGTAATTCTGTCTCTGTGTTTATTACGTTTTCACGCATAAACTACGGAATCAATTTTAATTAAAGATACATAGATAGATTGTGCCTTGGGAAAGGATAAGATTGTTTTTATCAAGGAAAATAAAGCATAAATTGTTTTAAGCTTAAAAAGTTTTATATTGAAATATTTTGGACATAGTAATGAATCTGGCTGTTCCAAAATGTCGCTCTGTCTCATGCTTAGAGTTCAATTCACAGCGCGGAACAATATAGAAAATTGACTTTTCTGTATTATTTGTATTGGAGTGTTATGGGTATATGTGGTTCAAATTTCTACAACTCAAAGGCTATAGTAGTTTTGTGCTATCGAGCGCCTCTAGCGAAATATAAAGGACAAATTTAAAGCATATCCAGTATTCATATTTCCATACTACTCTTCAGAGAACATCCCCCATCTTTGAAGGGTGGTTAATCTCTGTTGGGAGTATGTAGATAATTTTTCTACAGTTGTAGTCTCTATAGCCGCTAACTGCAGCTCTTCATTTTTATTTGTATGAACATAAAGGAAGTAACGATTACGATCGCATCACTATTAATGAGGATTGCGATAGATTTTAAAATTAGCAAATCAGCCCACTGGTCCGAGATATCGTTTCCATGATCGGTGTCCATGCGTGAGTCACTCGAACGCGCTTCGTATGTAGATGATTATTCAATTATTATAAAAATTATTCGAGTCTAAATTTTACAAGCATTTTTAAAGCAGCAACAAACACGGGATGCAACTTTGTGTAAAGGTTTTCGACTAGCATTTGAGCATTTCTCGGTAATCCGGTAGTAAAGTTACTTAGTCTATCCAATCAACATTAAATTCAATAGGCGACTTGTGAATTAGACGTTCACGTGGGGGCCACTTGAATAGACGAAACTTGAACACGGATATAGCTTTTAACTGAAAAGTTTCTAAAGTTCGAGCTATAATTTTACCATTAATATAAAAACATATAGAGGTGCGATTGGCTATCTCTCTAGGCATAGGATACGACACCTCAGCGAATAATGTCACGAAATTTAGTTTCCTTTCACTACTTTGACTTATCTGTTAGTGGATAAATTTGATACAATAATAATACTTTATTGCACTTAAGGTGATATATTGTTTACAGGAGCTTTTTATTTATGAGATTGAGTAACCAAATGGCGGCCCATTGCTAAACAGTAATTTCGTCAAGGCAACCTATGGTGAAAATGGATAACGAATAAAGATACTATGGGGAGTATGTGCAATATGGAGTAGAAATATATAGCGTTAATATATAAATAAATAAAAAGAAAGAAGAAGAAGTGAAAGAATAAAATGAAAATACTTTTAAGATCTGGAAAGGAAATAATTTCCAACTTCACCGTTAAAGGATCCCAATGAACGAGCCCGCCTGATACCTTCTGGAAGAGAATTCCACAGACGCCACAGCATGCACAGCAAAAGAATAGAAATAGAAATCTGTAGAGTGACGAGAAATTTCCAGAGTGAGGTTTGAAGAGGAACGCAACCTAAGTTGTAATGAAGAGGAGCGAAAAGAGAATGATAGTTTAAGATCATCATCATCATCATCATCATCATCACTTCAGCCGAGAGACGTCCACTGCTGGGCATAGGCCTCCCCAAAAGATTTCCAAAGCGATCGGTCCTGCGCCTCCCGCATCCAGCGGCTTCCCGCGACCTTTACCAGATTGTCGGTCCACCTTGTGGGGGGTAGTTTAAGATATGGTGGAGATAATGGGAGGAAAAGTATATTGAAATATGTCGGAAACACTGTTGGTAAATCCATATTCTTCATTCTTTATCATTTGTACGTCGATATTAAAGTACATGTCAAAGTAGTAAAATGAAATAGCTCTATAACATCGCTCGGATGCTATACTATAGTTAGCTAGATGAATTTAGCGGTCGCTCTTCAGGAATTAGCAGAAAACTAGAAAAAACTGAGTAATATTTTGGGTATTTCTATAAATGTAATTAATTGGTCAACTCATACTTAAATCTAAAATAAAATACGTAAATAATAATTGACATTAATAGATTTTTACTTCACTTTTTAAACACGAAAAGTGCCACGGATCTGTCATTAAGAACGCTTTTCTCAGGAATCACAATGTATGTAAGCTATCTGTCATAATATGTTAGGGAAGATTGTTTTTCTTCCATTAATATTGACATAATTAAAAGTTTTTACGAGTTAAATCCTATTCCCACGTAATGGCCTAAAAGCGACGTAATACTACGAAAATTTGAATATGTATTAAGAGGTTGCTTGTTTGACTTGGACCCTTGATGACGGCAGGACCCCTGAATGTAGAAAATTCAAAATCAGTACCTTCACTTTACAAAGCGCGGCTTGAGCTTTACTAGACTTTGAAAGAAATAACAAGCTCATTATTTTGTTGAATCACAAGAAAATATTAACTTTACTGAGAGTTAATTGAGTAACAGTAGTAGTTACTTTATTAGAAATAATAAAGAAACTACTGATAATAGTTTGCTAATAAATAAAACTGGTCTTTTAAATCATGTTTTGATTTGCTATAATGGATTCGATAAAGTATTCTCATCAATGAGTGTTTATTGACGAATTTCTTAGCCATCGGTTTCAAAGCATAGCCATGTCTGAGGTCGCGGGTTCAATTACCGGTCCTGTTGTCTCGGGCCTGCACGCGTAGCATGACAAACTCGAGAAACGCTTTGTCTACACTCACTAGTCAGTTTCTCGGGTCGAGAGTAAGATATAGTATTGGCGCACTCGAGAAAAGTGACATTTGAGTGTAGACAAAACGTTCTCGAGTTCGTCATGCTACGCGCGCTGGTGTTATGTTACTTAGTTGTGTAAGATTTCCATAAAACATATACTTTAGCTGCTTATTTTGGGATCTGTTCATTGTACTCTCAAATATTTTTTTATTTATTTCTCGTATTATCTGAAATAATTGGACACGAATTTTTCAATGTATCTTAATGTACTTTGTTATTATGTTGCGGTGAAACTAAACATACTACTTACCTAACGCTAACAAGCCGAATGTTCTTTTATTTAACTTTTATTTTTCCGTCAAACATTAAATGTTCCTAAAGAGTAGTATAAAATTACACAATTCAAGTGTCTTCATATAATATTTTGATAGATCATTTGATTGGTAATTTTAACTGTAATCTCGTGACTTTGTCCGCTTAAACTATAGCTTAAGTCCAGTAGCGTAGCTAGTTAACCAAGGGCCCTGGGGCAAATTAAGAAAATGGGGCCCACTGCTCGAAAAAAAATCTTGACTCGAAGTTCACAATCGCGAATCACAAAAACGCATATCGATAAATAATAAAATACAGATATTGATATCCAACAATGATGAAAACATTAATAACACTGTCAACCCACACAAATAATTTAGGGGAATTCCCTTTTTATAACTTTGGAATTTCTTACAACTGGTTGCCATGATTAAACTTGAGTTGTCACCTGTCATATTTATTTCGAAATTGGGAGAAATTTTCAAAAGTTGAGTTCGATTGAAATTTTCTGATAAAGATTCGAGGGCCCCCTAAGCTTGTGGGCCCCGGGGCACTGCCCCGCCTAGCCCCTTGGTAGCTACGCCACTGCTTAAGTCACCAGCATATAATTTAGCTTCCGTAGGTGAAATATTTTTTCAAAACGGTTCAGTAATTTCGGCATCTAATGAATGCAAACAAACAATGTTTCCTTTTTGTAATATTAGTATAGACATGAGATTCGGTGAATACCATTTTCTTTTCCTAGTGCAAGATACTGAGTGCCATTAGCGCAGTTATTGTAACGGCTGGGGCCCCACCTACTTTAGCTGTATTGGGGAGAAAGTTAATTAGCCAGATCTGCTCGAATCTACTTAATTTGGAGACTGAGTATGAAGGCACCTCTTATTTTTCGGAACGTGTAATTACATTTGATTTAATTCGTTAATGGAATGAAATATACGTCTAGACGGTACGTAACGCGTATTTTAAGACTATGAGTAAACAAGTTTTTATTCAATGCGGATATTTAAAAAGTCTTTAGCTCAGTTGCTGAAACGTACTTTCTCAATCTTTTCAATAGAGTAGAAAAAGCATATTATTATACTTAAGTCAACTATTCGTTTGATCCAATAAATATAAGATTTTTTTTCTGGCAATATTATTTAAAGTCGACATTAGTTATTGGATCGCTAAAAGAGGTTTTAGATTTTTTTACAACATCATTAATATAATGATTCATTAGAATTTAAAGATTCACTAGGCAATGAGAAGATATATTTCTGAAACTGACTTTTAAAGTTACTACTTAGCTATTACTGAAGTCAGAAAACTTTGAATTGGAAAAAACATTCAAGTACATCGAATATGAAAAACAATCCGTCTTTCCGGCCGAATGTGTAATAGGAACTAGTGTAATGTGGTCATCAGTCATTGATATATAATTTTCACTTTGTAACGATTGACGCGTAGGGTCGAATGCGTGGATTGGTTTGGTTGACTTTAGTGGAGGCCTGAACTTTAAATCATAAACTTTTGATTGACTGATTGTAAATAAAAAAAAAAACTAGGTCAATGTGTTAAAAAATATAATTACTGTCTCTTCTGATATCCCTAAAACCCTTTCTTTTATGGCGAAAATTGATAAACAACTTAATCACTAAGTACAACAGCTCATTTGGTCAAAATAATTTGAATGTTATAATAAATTGTGGTTTCAACGCTCTGTTAATTTTCGAAATCGCTTTGAAAAATGGAATTTTGTTTTCTGCACCCTTTTAAGGGCTTGCATTGTCATTTTCGGGTTTGGCTTAACTTCCTTATCTCTCGATGAGTTAAAAAAAAACAAACGTAAACTTGTACAACTGTTACCTCAAAACTCATCAGAGCCCGCCCCACCAGGCTAATTTAAAAAGTACCCGGAGAGCGGCTATAGATTACGTGCATTACCCCAAACCCCAGATTGCATGGGTCATAAAAGATAAACGGTGGCTGTAATTCAAGCCCTCCCTAGCCCTCTGTGCTACATACCCTGTGTGAAACAAAAGACGGTCCCTTAGGTAGAAGCGGTAGAAGGCATTCGCTAAGGGCGAATTATGTCGTGCGATTTTGTCTTGGTACCTACGATATTTTTCTCTCTCTTTATATATCGATTAGTTTCTAAAAATCTAAATAAAAGGGCTGTTTGGGATAATCAATGAAGGTTTTCTGTCGACTTTTAGGTTTAAAGGTCGGCAGAAAACCTTCTGTCTATCTGACTTTATTTGAAGTGACAAAGAGATATCACGGCATCATTTCATTTCGTAGGTAACATATTAAAACGTCTTCTTTTAATTTGATCAATTTTTTCATCGATTATAATAAGAATAAGGAGAAAATATTTGGTACGTTAATTTTTTTCTAAAACTACAACTGTACAAAAATACAATTTATATAAATTTTTCAAGTATTTTCTAATGTAATATAAAAGCTATATTTTAATAAGCGAATGGTAGAGCGGATTATATTATTAACATTTAATGTAATCCACTGGTATTGTAAAATAACCCTAATTGTGACCTACCTAATTCTACCTTGAATTTATTGAAAAATATATTGTATGAATAACCACAAAGACATGGACGCTAAGAAAACAGGACTATAGCAAGATTGACGGTTTGGAGACGTCTGCTCAGAAACCGTAATATTAAGGAGAGATTGTCGTCTCCATAAAATGGCTGATGATACAGGGAAAAGTCGAGGGTAAAAGATCCTGTGGATGTTCTCCAACATTTTGGACATACCTTGTTAATTTTTTAACGCGCTCCCGGCATAAACGATGGCGCTCATCTCCCCAAACATCGTGCTGTATCGCAAATACAATGATATAGGAGGACCCAACCTCGAAATGACCTCGACCACTCTATTAACAATGCTATATATATTTGCATGAATATATATATTTTATTTTATTAAAGAAATACATATATGTGTAATTGGGCTTAATATTATTATCGACATTATAACTTTTAATAAATAATGATATCAAGTGTGTTTTATTAATTCTTTATTGCCTAACTAAGGACAAATGGCGAGCAATTGAAATACTAAAAAAATGGAAACCGGTCGTCGCCTTCAACTCAACATGGTTGCTCGTTCTCGATCGGCCTTATTTCACGGATACCTATTTTGCTACGGTCATGATTCGTCGGTACATAGCAATATCGAGTTACTGATGGAAGCGATGTTTTTCGTTGCTGGAAGCTAAGATTATGATATTTGGAGAATCGAAGACCTCAAGGGGAGTATCGGAAAACTATATATATGGTATTTCCATGCGGATAAGTTGTTTTCCATTTTCACGTAACCGTGGTTCGGTTTTGATAAAGTACGGCAAGTTTTGAAGCCGAGGACTATTGTAATAATGTACCGTCAATATGTATATTGAGCGAAAGACTTGAATATGCCTGACTGATCTATGATGATGAATACAGCCCAAAATTTTGGACAGATCGAGCTGTTTAGCACATAATAATTGTTTTGTTTGTTTTATACTATGTATATGTTCTGTGTTGGCAAAATAAATTCGAACTAGCTTTCCGCCAGAGGCTTAGCTCGCGTGGTCTCCAAGAAACTGTTTATTTAGATATCGATTCATATTATGACACGGATATAATTATAAAGACAAATTGAATAGGAAACAATGGTTATTATAACAATGTTTTAATTCCCTATACAAACTTTCACTGGCATTTTCATCCCTTTATTTGCTGTTTTTTGGGATAAAATAAAGACTATGTTCACCGCATATGAAGTAGCTTTCCGTTGGCGAAAGAATTTTTATAATCGTTCCAGTAGTTTTGGAGCTTCTTCGATGCAAATGAAATCTTACCTCTTCACAATATTAGTGTAGATAAATGAAACATCACACACACTGCCATGAAAAATGTTAGAAGCACGTTGCGTCAGACACTTTTATTTACTCAATGTTAAACAATTATAAAAAACAAGCTTTTGCCCGCGACTTCGCCGTGATTTAGCTGAAATGGTGAATTATATGTTTTAGTTCAATATATACATCATCGTGAACCGTAAAATGCCCACTGTTGAGCATAGGCCTCCATAGATCTCCACGATGATCGGTCCTGCGCTGCCCGTATCCAGCAGCTTCCCGAAACTCTTATAAGATTGTCGATCCACCTGGTGGGCGGTATGCGAGAGAGGTGGCCCATTGAGCGCCGTCCGGTACGTGGTCGCTATTCGAGAATTCTTCCGCCCCAACATCCATCAGTTCTTCTCGCTATGCCACTTTAGCTGAGCAAGTCTTTAACGTTACTTCTGCTACGAGTCTCCTAATTTACAATTATTGGTATCAAATATATTAATACTTTAATAAGTATTCGATGTTTTTAGAACTAACGGTAATGTGAAAACGATCTCTATAATCATAATATACATTTATTTAAACTCCATTACAAGCCCAACAGTACTAAAAGATGCTTCAAATATTGTGCACCGTCGCGTAATCACAAAGAAGCGGAGGTTTTGTTATATGCAAATAGTCGGATCTTTGTTGAGAAAATCCTCCTACCTAAAAGGAAAATTCGTAACAAATACACATTAAACAGTACGTACTAAGGATTTGCATACATTATGTGCAGTGAAAACCTCTCGGAGAGTGCTAATTTTAACACGGCTTAACGCTCGGGATATTTAAGGCGACTACCTTATTCAAATGCCAAATATCCATTTGATTTTCAATAATAATTTCTTGGTAAATATTTAAGCTTTATGTTTTTTTAAATTATATCACATTCCTTTATATTTATAATTTGACGCTATTCCTATATATATATATTCTAGTCAAAAATAAGTTATAAGTCGTAAAGTCAAACCCTGGGAAACTGGTAATTTGGAATATAGAACAGAAATTTTAGTTTGCTATTAATAGTTAAAAAACAACCATTTCTCAGGCTACGTACTTATTTACAATACAACAGGAATCGTAAGCCGTTTTCTGTAGCTCTCCTATAGTCGATTTTTCGTATTTTTCTTCGGGAAACTGAGAAATAGATATTCTTTAAGCTGTTTCTGTTACTTTCTGCTCGCTCCTTCCTTAATAATGTCTCTTTATTTTTACAGTAGTATTTTTGTTTATTATTATAGCTTTCTTTTTTATCTCCTCTCATTTTGTCTTCAACTATGAATTCCCATCTTCGCAGAGGGCGACTCCTCTCCCTCCCCTATGCGAGGAGTCCCAGCGCGAATTGACGCCAGGCTCTCCTTACAGGATACCAGACTCCTCCATCCACGTGAGGTGAACCGCAGCGGGTTTAATCAGGTAGGCCAACCACACTAACCTGCCCTTCTCAGAGCGGGGTAGTTGGAGAGCACTGATTTGAGCCTTAAGGTGCATTATCCCTGCGTTAACAAAAAAAAAAGAAATTTGAAGTTGAGGGTTTATAAATACATTAGCATCGACTATTCTATAACTTCACGAATATTTAGCTTTAGTTATTGTATCAATCTGTACTTTTTATAGGACATACTTACTCTAAAAGCAAAATAGTCTTATTTCTTACTTATCTTAAGTAATCAAAGCAGAGCAATCTGACGTTTTTATAATACCTTTTTTCCTATCAAATAAACACATACTTTATAGTTTTTACTGGTTGAAGCGAATAGGACTTAAAATCGTTCGTAAATCAGAATCGTTTCTCACTGTGTGTAGCAGCACACGCGATAGATCACATATTTTGTCTATTATAATAAGTTTCCCTTTTACCCACTCTTTCCATCTTGTCCTCCCTTCTCTTACATATAGATTTGTTCACTTTGATCCACCCTGCGATTCTTTAAAAATCCAATCCCGAATTCGAATCAAAATTCAAAATTAAATAACACGTGTGAGTTAATTCAAATTCGGGTTCGGATTTTTACAGAATGGTCCTGCAGATGTGTCCTTTAATTCGAGTCAAAAGACAAAACACTTTATAACTAGTATACAACGCTTACATATTGCATAATATGAGTCCTTAAGTATTTTGTTTACTAATTATTTTTAAAAATAGTATTTCTTACTGGTATTATTATGTATATACGGCTGCACGTAAGTTTACAATAATAATATGTTAAACTTCTTAAGTTGGTTTTAAACTCTACCCTTACATTTAGGTTTATAATCAAGCGAAAATTTGACAGATTTATATAGTCTGACGTGCCGTTGACTGTGCCTACTAGCTGATTCTCCGAACCATGCTCCGATATAGTAGTACTTGTAAGAACTATAAAATAATAATAATAATGAAAACATCCATAAAAAGCAACTGTGAACATCATTGAGGCGTAGAATTATCAATTTAGTGACGATTATTCTTAACTTGTGAAGTAAAACATACAAAAGCTTTTTTGTAATTAACAATCCATTGACTAGAGTTGGCGCCTTAACACTGGAAGCCGTTAAAGAGAACTCTGTTTGTAAATGTGTCAAGTTTCAAATTTTCACCCTTAAAACTTGTTTTTAAGCCTCTGACAGTCAGGTTTTGAAGTCATAGTTAGTGATTGTTTATTTTTGTATTAATTTTTAGACTAGCTACGTATAAATACGTAGCTCTTCCTGGGTAAAATGGGGATAAAATTGTAACTTTTATCTTTTCAATATAGTAGTATCTATTGAAATATATAATACCGGTGCACGTTCAAAATAGTATGACGAATCGGTCTAGATTACATCCACAACATTATATAAATATTTATGTTTCTAAATGAAAATAAAAAACAGATATACCTACATTATTTGTTTTCTATTTCTTACTCAAGCGAAAACTCTCTTTCGGTTTTATTTAAAGAAATGAGAGTGATAAATAAAGTCTAATATATTATGAAATTCTATATTCTTTTTATTCAAGTTATTATTATAGTTAGTTTTTATTCAAATTATCTTGACCTCTTTCAACCTTTTTGTATCAACGTGGATTATATGTAGGAGATAGCTAATTTGTATATTCAACTACCCCTTAAGTGAAATTTTAAACATTTCTATTTGTCCTCGAACAAAAATTCTGAAAATTTCGATTTATTATTATTTTTTTGTTATTATCCATAAAGATTAAAGATTAAGAAGATTAAGATTATCTGGTCATCAGAGGCAGTGTCCGCAGAGGGTCCGCCTCACTTTCTAGCTATAGAATACGGCTTCGTAGCGACATATTGGGTGGCGATATTTCATTTAATTTTGCTACTTTGATATGTACTTCAATAACGACTTAAAAAATGATAAATAATGATGGTTCTACATTTAACAGCGGCGTTACTAACTGTCGTTTATCCACAGGAATACCAATAAAAGACTTGTCAATGCAGGAAAATTAATCGAAATATTGCCATAAGATTGACTAAGATGCCGTAAACTATGGCTAGAGGATTGGCGGTCGCACCTTAGCACGCGTAGCATGACTAACTCGAGAACCTTTTGTCTACACTCAAATGTCACTTTTCTCGGCAGAGAAAGTGACATTTCTCGAGTTCGTCATGCTACACGAGCTGGTCCTATCTCTGTTGTATCATAAATTATAAACAATGCATGTTTCTTCAGATTACTAATTGCAATTCAAAATAGATGTAATTTTGTTTTCGGATTAATAGAATAATCCGTACGAGTACTCGTATTAAGATTTCTATTTCCACATGACCTTATATATTTTGTCCACGAAAATAATCTTCACGTCGTCTTGAAATTTTAAGCGATTTCCCATGAAAATATATCGGATTTAGTGAATTTGAAGTATGATCGATTTTAGCAGAGGCATAGCTAACTCGAGCGTCAAGCTAGAGATAACAATTCTTTAATAGATTCCAGCTTATGACGTGCCGTAGTATTGGCAAGTTATTCCAATTTCCATGCTATATGCATGGTAATGATATTTGATGCTGAGACAGAATTTCATTTCGACTTGAGTGCTCCACGCGGATATGGGGCCTACATTTGAATGACGCAGTGCTATAATACTTAAAGATAATAGTTGGATTATAAGGAATGAGCTCTCATAGAGCTACGCTGTTGCTGTGAATACTATGCCTTATTAAGATATATTTTTTTTTATGTAAAGTTGTATTAAATAAAAAAAAAATTGTTAATAATAATAATAACAATTTATTGTCAACACCACAGATAGCTTCATAAAGTTATCAAACTAAACAATACATCAAAGTGTAACAAATGGCTGTCTTATCGCTGAAAGTGATTCTTACCAGACAACCTTTGGATGGAGAGGAATGTTAATTGTAACGAAATGGGGGTGTAAACTTAGAGTAGGTAATTCCAAATAAATAATTTAAGCATAATAATAATAGACGCCAGAAGTTGATAAATACAATATATTTACATAAATATAATTACACTATATAATTACAATATAATTACAATATAATTACACAAAAATACTTATGAATTGAAGGAGTCCTTAGCAGTTTTGAACATCCTATTGAAACAGTATAATATAAAATTTAAAATTCTTATCCAAAGACAAAGTTCAACAAGCAATTTTAATTTTTCTTTAGCCGTTAATATTATTTCACTCCACTCATACCACGTGATTAACCACGTGTGGTGAAGTGAAGAAAAAAAACACGTTTGTTGTGTGAACCCTATAAACGAGATAAGTCATTACAGAAAATTAAAAGATCTTTATAAAACGATCTTTTATTTGGTCTAATGCACAGAACACGGCTATGCTCTGTGGTCTAATGTATTCTAAAAGTTAATCTCTTTTGATACTCATATTGGGTGAATTGCTTTGAATACGCGCGGCCATTTTGTTACGGCAGTCATTTTGGATTAAAAATAATACGATTTTATATAATTGCATTGTCATCAAAATTACAGGTATATTTCAAATCAGCTCAAATGAAGACTGGAATTTAATTACAGAAAGACAAACATCATCAAGACTGGTGAAACTAAAAATAAAAGCTTGTCATTACTCTACTCGAGATTCATTACGATTATTTTAACATTGATTTACGTCCTAAAACAACGTTTTGGAACTTACAGCATTTTTGAACTACATTTATTTTTTCATTCAATCAATTCGACTGTACTGTTTTGGAGGATTGGTTTAAACCATATAAACATAGATTTATCAAGTTTGATATTAATAGCTTTCAGTATAATGTCGGTTGAATATAGATCCAGTTTCAACTGACGACATAAACAAGAAACATCTGCTTTGTCTTATTGAGTTTCGAACTCAATATTGGTTCCCAATAGTGGATGCTGTACAATTGTGGCTATTCATACAGAGAAGTCAAATTTGCTTCAAACAACTCGAGTAACATTTTATATGTAATCAAAGTTTCAGTAGATAGTATTGTTACGGAGCGCAGCGGCGCGGTTCGTCTACGCATTACTAGATGGCGTTATGAGCCAATGAATCGCGCTAACACTGTTGAAACTACCTGCATCATATAGGTATACTTCGTAACAGTGAGATAGGGAGTAAATGGGGAAAAACGAGACAGATACCTATACAAGAGCTGGTAATGACTCGTTTATATGATAGTGCCAAGTCAACCAAGAATATTATAGGTTCTAGAACATTCTAATCCACAGCCCTTATAAAAGCGCGGTGGACTCAGCGATCTTCAGTGAAC
Source organism: Diatraea saccharalis (assembly GCA_918026875.4). Classification (NCBI taxonomy): domain Eukaryota; kingdom Metazoa; phylum Arthropoda; class Insecta; order Lepidoptera; family Crambidae; genus Diatraea; species Diatraea saccharalis. The sequence continues at coordinate 31,081,656 of OU893333.1, forward strand.
AAGCCAAGCGACCTGAAAGCAAGCGCGATCGGAAGCGAAACACAAAGCATCAACTAGTGCGGTGAATATAATCTACTAAAGTTGAGAAGTGATTTTAGTGTGTATTTTGTTGTAGAGTTATTTTTATGATTTTGTTAATTAAATAAAGTCATGATTGTGAACTTACTTGGCTTTTTATGCCAAACCTGAACACGTAACAGTATTTTAGTTAAAAATTACGCGCTATCAAATTGAAGTGACGATTGGTTATAACAAATAATACCTATGTATGTAACTTTTTATTACAAATTTATTTTTTAAGCAGTATTATAAACGGTATTTAGCATTCTGCACTTCGTTTTCAAATATATTATCGCCGGCTGCATCTACAGTATAAAACAAATAATAATAATGATTTATTTGCTTTTAAATGAGGTACATTGTAGATTGAATTATTTGAGTTCAGCCCATTTAGCCATCAACTATAGCATGCAAATATTGATAAAATTACAAAGTCACACATTGGATATATGTATGTCAAAATTATTAAATTAGAAATTTCATTGTTACATAAAACTATTATAGAGTACAATAATTATTCCCACTTGAAGAATGTCAAACAAATTAAATTATAAAATCAGTATCAATATAAAAGTAGAAATGTCCAATTGAAGAAAAAAAATAACAAACAAACGAAAATATCACACATTTAAAGACATTACACAATTCACAACATATGCATTCGTTACTTATTTGTATGATTTAAATATTCCCTAACACTATAAAAAGCATTATCACACAACCAAATAAATAGTGCCTTTTTAAAGCTATTAAATGGACGATTCTTAATGCTAAGGGGGATATTATTAAAAAGCACAATACACATCCAATAACCGTTATTCTGGAATCTCGTGCTCCTTGGAGTGACATCAGTAACCAATCTATCACAATTTCTGGTATTGCGTATATATACATTTTTTGCCTGTTTAAAGTAACACATATTTTGTTTTACGAATTTGGCAACTTCAAAAATGTATAAACAAGGTAAGGTTAAAACATTTAAAGATTTAAAGAGAGGTTTGCACGGTTCATCAGGTACAACACCACAAATCGCCCTAATACATTTTTTTTGAGCAACAAAGGCTTTTTTAATATCTGTACTGTTACCCCATATGATAAACACGTATCTAAGAACGGATTCTACATAAGCGAAGTTCGCATTAAGAGCCGTACCCCTAGTAGCTATCTTAGATAATTTATAAAGAGCAAATAAAAATCGGTTAATTTTACTGCAAACTTTTTCTACCTGATTTTTCAAATCCAGTCTTTGATCAATTACTATACCTAAGAATTTTGTGGAAACGACATTTGAAATTATCTGCTGTTCATAATTTATATTAATTATTGGATGAATGTTATTAAAATTTATTAAATATGTTTTTTCTAAGTTAATAGCAAAATTTTTATTTCTGAGCCAATCAATTATAGATACCATTGTTGTTTTAATATCATTTTTGTGATCATCAAACGTTAACGTGCCATCCGTTGTAACAATTACTGATATATCATCAGCAAATAGAACGCATTGATATTCTGTAACATTAGGGAGGTTGTTAATGTAAATCAGGAACAACAGCGGGCCCAAAACACTGCCTTGGGGAACTCCGAACTTGTTTTCCTTGAAATCAGAATTATATTTTTGTGCTACATTAAACAGCAAACCAAGGAATAGAAATGGGAGTGGAAGTTTGTATAGGAAATCAAAACATTACCATAGTAACCTATGTTTACTTGTCATTGTAATAGGGATGGCGACTAATTTGTGTTTATTTGTTCGTCAGGTAGATTGTTGAAAAATATTGGACACGTATATTTTTTTCGTATTTTTTTATTTTTTATTTCAGGAGTAAACTAACAGTGATACAATTTACATTGATATTACACATATTTACGTTGTAATATAATTGTACACCAATACCGTTCACCACATAATGATCAAAACAAAATAGCTTAAAAGTGGTCGCACATTAAGTTTTCCAAAATCCATAGGAGAGCTTTTAGCTAGAACCAAAAATCCTACAATTTTACAGAAAAAATGACATTATTTTGTAAAGGCACAATACACATGTTTATTAAAGTATGTATTAATAAGGTACAAACAATAGAGAACCAAACAAAAAATAGATATCAATAATTATAATTTTGATAATAAATTCATTCATATTCTTTCTATCTATCTTCTATCTATATTGACCTTCAATATTACAGAAAAATACTTATATATATTATTTGGGCAAGGTATCCATTACTTGTCTTTTGAAATTACTGGGATGGGGCTACTAGCTCATATGTCAATATTATTGAAATGAGAATTATACTGTTCTGATGGATTTGATGCTTGGGCAAATAAAAAAAAGGCTGACTAGCTTGAGAATGGATTTATTTTGTGGTTTAAAAGGTAAAGAAAATAAACTGTAACAAACAAAATATTAATATTAAAACAGTTCGTATGTTAAACTAAATATAAAATTTAAAATTACCCAATAAAACGAATACATACCCCTTTTTGGGTTTCTTAATAAAAACTTGGATCGTCCAAGTTTCAGGATATGCTTTTATTTTATTTAATTTATAATTTTCTTTTAGACGCATATAGTCATGATTATATTATTTATATTTTTTTATTTATACGATTTACAATATTCACAACAGAAGATTTTTTTTCGAACTGACATCCATAAAGAGTATATTTGATTAGTTAAAATTTCAAATTACGAAAGGTGAATAATAAAAAGAAATTATGTTGAATATCATAGACAAAGAGTTTGCATGCGGAACCTAGGAAAATAGACGGTGGTACAGCACACCGTTACACTGTTAACTAATTGATATAGTGGAGATCTCTTACCAGCATCTGTTCTACATCGTGAAAATGAAAAAAATGAAAATGAAAATATCTTTATTCAAGTTAGCTTGTTACAAGCACTTTTAAATCGTTCAAAAAAATTTTTTTTTCCCCTACCCCTTGTTCAGGACGTCTTTTAGCTGACAAGAAGAACAAGCGAAATAAACTTACCAGCTCTTTATCATAAGTAATGACATTTACAAAATCATGTCATTACCAAAATTATATGTATTATCACAATAATAAACACAACTTTCAAAGTCTGTAGGTCATATGACATCAGATGTAGGTGACATCAGATAATCGTAAATACGGCGATCGGCGATGCATTGACTTATTAAATGACACATGACGTCACATTTTAGTACATTTTCTACAATATTATGACGTAGCGAGCCCCCACTCTTGAACTTTAATGATTGTTAACAAAGCTATTTCTTGTTAAATTGAAGTGAAAAAATATGTATTTAATATTTTTCTACTATCTGATTAAGGAAATAAAAAAAAAAGATTTTTTTTAACCCATTCGTTATCCCTATTATATCCGTGTCATGACATGGTATCGACATCCACATAAACAGTTCCCTAGGGACCATGACGGCGCAAATGGTAGAAAGCTAGTTTTTTATAAAAAAAAAAATAGAAATTATGTGTATAATTTTTTTTTTGACCTATTCAACAAAATATTCAGCATATTACAGTTTAAAATGGAGCAAGCAGGTGAACCGATTCACGCTCCAAAGCTTTTTCTAATTTAATCAAATGCTTTGTACTGAGAATGTCCGAGTTTGTTGCTAAAAACATTATCTTATGCAATGTAGACTTTGCAACGTAGCATTTTAGGTCGAATATCAAATAAATTTCAACTAGTATGTATACATAAAAACAATTTGAACTGCAAGGAGAATAATACTCCCGTGGCTAGTTGAATTTCGTAAACATTTTTATTTAATTTTAAGCGCATATTCCCAATAATCACAGACCTCATAAAAATATATAAAATATAAATGTAAGACAACTTCACATACATCTTCATCTTCGGAGTCAAGCTCAGATTCCAAGATGAGTAGCTTAAGCCCTCGGATTATAAATGATCTAAGATGAAAGTACGATAACAGCCAGACCCGAGACAATATAGAAAAGACCATTTTCCCCTTGAACCTGACCGGGAATCGGACCCGAGAAATCAGAAAGGTGACACCTTGAAACCGGCGTGCGAGCCTATCTCTTATAATCTTGTACGTTTATTATTTATCTAGCCTTACCGAGTGGGTCTTATCTAGCCTTACCAAGTGGGCCATTTTATATAGTCCAGCTAGAACTATATTCAACGCTACTGAATACTTAATGAAACATCTAACTTAAGCTGCGATTTGAAGGATTTTCCCTTCCAGAATAATTATAAAAGAAAAAAAAAAAAACTTTGGCAAGAAGAAATGTTAACCTTTCCAACATTAACTTAGTTCTTATCTCGCGGATTAAGTTGCAGTGTTTGTTAACTTATCTAAGGAACGCAAAGTTTGCACTGACAGAAGTTGAGCTTTGTGAAGTTGTTTCATTAATGCGATGAATGTTGAACTTATGAAATTAGAATAGAAAAGCTTGATGGTATCCAGGGCTTGAACTCCTCAAATCGACATTCAATATATAGTGGGCTGATAATACTTGAAGCGGAGAGCTAAGTGGAAAATGGGGTGGTTTTATGAAAATGAACGATAATAAACACAAAATAATTTTATTTATAATAAAAAAAATCACAGAGGTCATAGAAACCATCATAGTAATAAGTGACGATATAAAAAAAAACGTATCATAAATAAAGCAACTAAAAAGGTCAGCCACAACACTGATGAATGAAGCTGCTCAAATAATTTTGATAGATCTTCACTTTGTAAGTTCATTTGATCTTCAATTATATTAAACGTTTTAAATAGACCGATGCTTATAATAGAATAAGGATAGAGAACATTATTCAAATCTGGCATAGCTTCTTTAATATGTAATACTAGAATTCATTTTGAAATTTCTTTTTATGGAAAAAATATTAACAATGGAATATATCAAGCAAATTCGCAAGGATATCGCAGATTTAATGGATTTATAGAAAATTTCAAAAATTTCTTATAATAGCTACATTGTAAGAAGGAATTTCAGTATTCTACTTTAAGGACACAATTCCACATAATCAATACTAATATTATAAAGAGGAGTGATTTGATTGTTTGTTTGCATCGAATAGGCTTCTCTTTCACCTACGTGCCGCTACATCATACGGGATTTATTTACGCGTGCAAAGTCGCGGGGAAACAGCTAGTTTGGTATTTAATGTACAATACTCAATTTAAGTTATTTGAAACTTTCTATTGTTTCAATGTATTTCGTCATATCTATAAATCTATGATACGTCCGTTGAACAAAAAGGTAACTTTGGAATTTATGATCCGTTCCCTCTGAACTAATCCATCTTTCAACGAACAGTTGATAAAAGCCTATTGGATGTCTGAACTATATTTCAGTCTAGCCGTTGTCGATACTTCACAACTGATTTATTGGATAGCATGTTCACAGTACCAAAGAGGTTCCAGTGTAAACTTTACGATAAAATAGTTTTTTGTCAGGGGCTTCACACTTGTTTGTTTCACTTGATGACTTTGTTGCTGGCAACTGGCTGGAAAGACATCATCCTTTTTGATGAGTTCCTTTGTCATATTTCGTCTTTCATTTCTCCTTGGCTTTTACTCTTTGTTACTCTTTAAAAATTGTAATTGTCGGTTCAGATCTGTTCCTATTAATTATTCGTTTTGATATTTTATTTATCATAATATTCTGATTACCAAATATTAATTGTTCATATTACGGTCCTCATCCTCATTAGTTATTATAGCCATTCACTGTGATAGAAAGTCGCCTAATTGAAAAAACTTTTTAACTTCGATATAGTTTCGATTTAGTTTTATTGACGTTTTGGACCCTTTACAGCTTCCGTGTTCATATAAGACTAGAGCGTTGATTGTCTTTTTAATTGAGTGTTGATTGTCTTTTCAATCTTTTTAATTAAGAGTATAAGAGTACCTTCAAACCGACACTAATGGACACATTCACAATTCAAATAAAGATTTATTTTAGCCAACGTTTACATTTATTAAATTAAATTATTTTAAAAAGGGTTTGTTATATATGGTATAATAACAACATTTGCGAAATTTACAACCTTTACCTTAATTTTGTTTAATATATCCATTATTTGATATAATAAATCAAGTAACCTATATATATGTTAATTGTAGGCTAAGAATCATCCGTTATAGAGTGTTAGAATCATCTATATAAATAAACTGTTGATGATAACAGTTTATTAATATCCCCACTACTGGTGCTCAGGCCTTCCCTAAGGATGGCATTGACTCAAGTTGAATAGGGAAAATGGGCCATGCCCACCACGAGCGCCCACTGCGGATCAACGAGAACATGTCTTCCGAAACACGGAAGAGCTTGAGATAATAAATTTTTGAATGAATGAATGAAATATGCTTTATTGTACACCAATACAGGACAAAACAATCGAATACCATTAAATTAAATGCACAATTGGCGGCTTTATTAGTAAAAAGTAATTTCTTCCAGGCAACCTTAATTTTGGTCGCCCATTCTATGACCAGTCTATTAGACTGTCTATTAAGCTAGTTCTGTTCTCTAAATACTATCCCTTTTGTGTCCTAGGTATATTTAGGTACAGTCGTATTATAGTCGAGAAAAGTAATTATTTGAGAAAATGTCATAAATTAAGCAGATGTTTTTACCAAATAAACAAGAATTTGAATGTTTTATTCTACGCACTGCCAAAGATTGGAATTGAATTGAAATCGGAACTCAAATCTGTTCAAGGCGTGAGCGAATAGGCTCCTGGGCAAGCTCGATCCACCATAAATCTCATTCATGCCCCCAGGCTGGACTGAGATTAAGTGTGTGCCCATTATTAATAATAAAAAGTAATGTTAAAAAAATAAGATTAGTTGTGTGGGAGCTCCCTTTAAAATTTTATTATTTATTATTAAAGTTAATATATCAATAAATACATATTCTGTAAATTATCAATAATTACATATTCTGTAAATTATATTATCCGTCATCAATAATCGAGCAAAAACAAGAAAAAAAAAATACGTTTGTTGTATTGGAGTCCCCTTAAATATTTGTTTTATTCCGATTTTTATTATTAATGTTGAAGCGGCAACAGAAATATATCTGAAACGGTTTATGAGATACAGCCTGATGACAGATAGACAGTGAAGTCTTACAACAAGGGTCCCGTTTTATCCTTTGGGTACGGAACCTTAAAAATGATATAACATGAAAATAACTAGGCCAACATTTGGATACGCCCGCTGTATCAGATTTAAAATGATGCAACTTAGTTTACCATGTATTATTATCTAAACCGAATCTGTATACAAAATTTCAACATAATCGATTGAGGATAACTGCTGTAAAATTCAATTATAACTGATTAATATAAATTTCGAGCTTAATAAAACCTCATAAAGTCAAAACCACTGAAACAATAAATTATAACCATCAAAAAGCAGTGCGATTTTACAAGGTAACGCGTAAGTAAAGCAACTTTCGTAAGGGCCGGTATCACCCATCCTATGGTGACCAAGATATCTCGAGCTCCGTCGTACTCCAGTTGTATCAGTAGTTGTTTATACCCACGCCATTTTAATTAATCCAATTCCGTGTCACTTTCAGTAAAAATCAACAAAGTTATTTGGCTACAAGATTTGCTAATGTCATAACAAATTTTCTGGTCTTCTTTTATTATTATGAGCCTGTCACACTTAAAAATATCACTGTATCTAAAAATTAAGTACAATGCATTTGTTGTAGCGTTCATATTAATAAATGCAACACTGATAAATAGCGTGCTGCTAATCGCGTGTGCTATGAGTACTCTATTTGCTTGTTTCCCGTTAATACTGTCTGAATAATAAACTAGACATAGAAGTACATGATATTGATTAAAACTGTTTTTTTTTTTCACTTATCGTAATTTGTTTAATAGGGCAAAATAATATTTTATGTGAAATATTATAACTATTCTCCTACGCTACTTGACATAATGACACTCCAAAAAAATATTTTTGGCAATCAATTGTTTTATACGCAAAGAAGTTATCTTATAAGCTGCTCTGTTATTGTGTTATAAATACAGTGTCAAACATCGCGCTATCGTAGTATAGAGATAAAATAAAATCTTTACTACCTTTTCAAGTAGGTTTTTGATTTAACTTACAGAAGTTAAATCAAAAACCTACTTGAAAAGGTAGTAAAGATTTTATTTTGAGCACAGGCTCAACGTTGAATTCGGCACCGATTTTATTGCAGAATAACACTGTTGACTTTAAGGCTAGTGCGGTTAACACTTTAGAGTTTCGCTTGTAACTTTTCATCTATATATATCTAGATCATCTAGATGTTCCTTGGTAGAAGGTGCAGTTAACGTAGTGTCATTTTTTCTTTTGTATCTTTAATCATCGAGAATACAAATAAAATAAAAAAGACTGGAGGTCTGCTTACCAAAGGCCTCGCATGGTCCGGCTTCCCTGGGATTTCTTGTCAGTTACCTGGGCCCAGACTACGCGTGAAGGTGCAACGGAGGGTTTTGTCTAAAAGGCCAACCGCTGACTTTTAGCTTTTGGAAGTTAGAGAGCCCTGAACTAGTCGGCCTCTCGTCCAGGTCGATGAAGTGTTAAGTGTAAATCTTTGGTTAAAAGTTATATATATCTCGTAGAAAATGCGTCGCGTTTCGTTAGTTGGAGTTTTGTTGGTTGGAGAGCCCTGAGCTATTCGGCCTCTCGTCCAGGTCGATGAAGTGTTAAGCCCAATACTCTTCGGTTATAAAAGGTATATATCTCATAGAAGATGCGTCGCGTTTCGTTAGTTGGAGTTTTGTTGGTTGGAGAGCCCTGAGCTATTCGGTCTCTCGTCCAGGTTAATGAAGTGATAAGCCCAATACTCTGCGGTTGAAAAAGGTATATATCTCATAGAAGATGAGTCGCGTTTCGTCGATCGAGAAACATTAAAACTGATAAATTATATGCTATTCGACATTGCACACTCGACGGAAAATATGTCACGGACTAACGTAAACTTAAGACACTTGATGGATCTTCCTTTAGATTTGCATCAGTCCTTGTTTCCACTCTTAAATGGCCACAGTCAAAATCACTGCATTAAAATAATAACAAAGCGATTCCTTTACTTACTTACTTTGTTATTTACATTATAGACAGACTTGTATTGCTACATAACATGTTCTACTATGGTTTTAAAAACTGCAATTGAAGCGATTGATCATATGAATGTTCGCTTTGTTTGCATTTAATTACTAGCATGCGTGTAATTATGCAAATGAAATTATTATTTATCCATTCACTTTTTAAAACACTAACTGATGGATTAACGAGTTAAGTAATTTATTGCAATCCCAAACAATTCTGACACAAACTGAAGAATTTTTTTTAATTTAATTATTCGTTTACTAATCACAGCTAGTACTTTTCGAATTTAAAAGAGGATTAATGTAAGTACAATCAGAGTTGCAACAGAGTTGATTAACAATACAAACTGAAAATGTTTTAGAATTCAATTCATATTAGCAAAATTTGCCAATTCCAAATATATATAAGTATTTCACTCAATATAAAATAATATAATTATTAGACCTACGCCAATTGATTAAAGTTCAAGTTAAAGTGTATTACTCAGAAATAAATGAGATAAACTTTCTTTAACATTTTTTTTTTGTTAACATAGCATATAAACGTTGTGTGTTGCTACATAGATGAAATCTTTGTTCTGGTAGTGGGGATACTATATACATATATTGATAATTTAGATGTGGATAATGATGTTATTGATCGTAATGATAAATATATTTCAGATTTTCCATAATGGACATCGGTGGTACTCTATGGTTATGTGTAGTGACATTTTTTATAAATTTTGTGACAGCAGAATGGTACGACACTTTTACTGGAAATCAGATAACAGAAGAAAGGTTGTCTGCATTGAGACTCAACAATCTTATACCGTAAGTTTTGGTCAACATTTGGCGTACGCCATCAATGAAATGACAAACCAATCTTTATGACATTCATTTCGAAAGAAATTAATAATTTTAAAAGAGATGTATATAGTCGTGGTATATGCCGTTTGTCGCTCGGTATCTCGGTAAGGAATTTATAGAGCTACATCGTAATAAAATCCAACGTACTGTCACAGAGTAGAAGACCTTTATAATATTATGTAGACATAATATTATAAAGGTCTTCTTATGTAGAACTGTACTTATGTAGAATATTATGTATACAAGAAAACATTACGATTCCTTCACAAAAAAAAGTAGTGTTCATAATCTTAACACAAGAAATAAAGATAAACTTGCCGTTCCAAGCTCCAAGAAAAAAGTTTTTTGGACGATTCAAAAGTGCTTGTAATATTTCATTTCATCATTTCATTTCATTTCATTTTCATTTCATTTCATTTCCTTTATTACTTTTAGAAGACTACTTCTAAAGGTAGTGTATGTAATATTTATTTACTTAAAATTATTTACTTTTAATTTACATTTGGAAAAAGTTTGTGTTTATTATATATTGATGAATATTAGATAACATGACATACATTGCTTAGAAGCTATCGTATTATGGTGTAGGTATCTGAAAGAACGAAGGTAGTATTTAATTTAAGTAAAAGCGAAGTAAGGGGTTAATTATATGGACTTTTAAAAATTACATCACTTGAAATATATCTGATGTGATTTTAGCATGGCATGCTGTACGGTAAAGAAATACTTTTCTTACCTAAATTTTCAGATGGTGCGCCATAGAAGTAAAGAATTGTTCACTGGAAGAACCCCGTCGGATGGACTACAGTTGTAACAATGTACACTATCCATCGCGGGGGCCCAGTATGACTCCTTATCATCACATGCTGCCCCCCGACTATCCTACCAACGGAGGTCTTCGGAATGCGAAGGTAAGTTGTTCAAGAAGTGCGGGAAATCAAAATTGTTTTAGTAATTAAATGGTTTTAATAATTACATTGAATGGTATATTTGTAGGTGGTAAAAATTTCCTACCTTTATGAAAATGAATTTGACAAGCTATCAAAATTATTAATTAAAAATTCACCATCCTCAGTTACCCCGAGATGGGACTCGAACCAACAATCTTTCGTAATCCGGGCGACTGCGCTAATCATTGCTACCCGAGATCAAACAGGACTGGCAAATTTTTCAAACACTTATTAATTTTTACCACTAGTCTTTCATTAATATATTATTAATTAAAATAATTCAATTGATATATTTGATCAATTTCCATATATCAAATATCAACCAGCCTCAGATACTTCTAGTTATAGCTAGACGGACAGGATTGCGAGAGATCGTAGGTTCGACGCCCACCTCTGGTAACTTTATTGATTTTATAAGCATATTTCATTAATAATACAAAATTTATCAAATTATAATAAATAATATGTTGTGTTTGCATTATTTTGTAGAGCGGGAGACCGTTACCTAACGCGAGAACTCTGAGAGTCGCCATTGTGCCAGATGGGAGAATATCTAACAAAAAATACACACATTTATTAACAAACATGTTTGTGTTTAGTGCAGGTAACCACATAATTTCTTTACTACATCAGTTTTTACTTGTTATTCCAGTCATATCGCTACTATTGTTTTGCTGATAATAGTCAATATACGATATCGTTATTGCACACCATAGGTCCAATTAATAATTTCAACTAATTAGATGCATTTAATGTTAAGCCTAATTGACCACGCTTGTCCATTCCATCATCATCATCATCATCATCATCATCATCATCATCATCACCACTACCATCATCATCATCATCATCATCATCATCATCATCATCACCATCACCACCACCATCATCATCATCATCATCATCAGCCCTTTTACGTCCCCACTGCAGGGGCTCAGGCTTTCCTTATGGATGGTTAAGGAGGATGGGCCAAGACTCTCCACGCTGGCCCAATGCGGATTGGAGGGTATTAACGACTGCAAATGCAGCCGGGACCAACGGCTTAACGTGCCTTCCGAAGCACGGAGTAGCTAGAGATAATAATCTTTTGGTCACCCATCCCGTGACCAACCCTAGTGAAAGTTGCTTAACGACAACGATCGCGGGCCGCGGCACTTATCCACTACGACAACGAGCTACTTCTTCCATATAACAATGATTTATAACATTTCACTGTGCGGTCAGTTTGTATTGTTTCATCGAACTTAGACAACAATCAGCGTAGATTTATGGGTTGGTTAAAACGATTCTAGGCACCAATAGATGTTCTAGTAATTATACAAACAAACTGCCTGGTCAAATCGCTACTATAAATTATTGTTATGTGGACCGGCCATAAGCGTAATTTAATTATATTTCGTCGGTATCACAAGCCGGACATGTCTATGTTACATTATAACGCTGGATGATAACTAAAGCAGACGAGTATATTCCTGATCGATTAAGTATAATTTAATCTTAATATTGTAATGGAAAGTGACTTCATATTCTAATGAAGTCACTTTTCAATAAGACTTCTCTGTGTGAAATAAAACGGAGAAAAAAAAACAGCCCTTGCTGAGTTCCTTGCCAGTTCTTCTCAGTACAAGGTCTCCCGCCGTAGTTTTGCGAACCGATGGCGTAGTTTTCAACTTTCACAAGTGCTTTGTAAAAGCCTAAACTGGATAAATAAATTTTGATTTTGATCTCCCTCAGGGGACTCTACCACGGTTCACGATACGGCCAACTACGTTGCTCTAACGTTAAGGTGCTGTTCGCCAGGCGGCGAGTTAGATCCAAGTTGTATGCCCATAAGAATTCCGAGCGACGACATGTACTTATGGAAGAGTTCTGTGAGATGCCTTAATCTTACGCGTTCCGTCACCTACCAGAGGATTGGGTGTATACCAGAGACACTACCGCCTGAGAGAGTGAGTCTTACACCCATTTTCTCTAACCTAGAACAAGGTATAGCTTAACTAAGAAACGCCTTATATTACGAGTTGCCTAAGCTGATTAGTTTTATTCCAAATAAATATGTTTTATTTTATCCCTTGACATATTTATGACCTGTCATACATACGCAAATGCCTAGCGCAAAACGCCGCACAATGAATATCATAACTTTAGATATAATTTAATTAAGGTAGGTGGTTCCTAGTCAGTGGTGAAATGCATTTTTACCTTAGGCGAGTCCTAAATATTTAGGCGACATATTTATGTGACTCCTAAGTTTAGTGAAAACGGGCATTAGTATTATTTTTATTGTAAGGAAAATACGTTGCACATGGGTTCATGTAGACAATCGCTTGATGAAGTGACAGAGTTATTCAGCATGCGTAGTTCGAAACACTCAAGAATTTCTTTATCTACACCAAATGACAGTTATCTTCGCTCTAGAGTGAAATTTTGTATCAGTGCACCCGAGAAAAATGATATTTGGATATATATAAAACGTTCTTGAGTTTGTTGTGCTACGCGTGCTGAACTTCTTTTTGGTCATTCGGCATAATAATTCACTCAATCATCAAAAAGGGCATATTCGATTAACGTTAAATTTAAAAAAAAAGTCATTTGCTATGTCGAAAGTAAGACAATATGGTTTTAATTTCATCAAGAAATAGTTCATTGTTAAGTAAATTAGGGTCGATTCAAATCTGATGGAAGATCCGTCAATAGTCTCACGCAAGTAGTATGCGAAGGAGATTCTGTCGAATGTCATGTTATAATAATTATAAATTGTCGTTTCTGACGTTCTGTGGCTGAAGAGATGTATTTTGTCAGATATGCACCGTTCCTACCGTCTCATTATAAAACGAGAAAGAACTATCAATTCGAAATTTTCTCTTATGTCATTATCGATTTATACTGATTTATACCAAGTACTAATGTTAGTCTTAATTTCATAATAAAACTTCATGTGATTAGAAAATGGGCTCACAAATGAATATTATTTTCAATTGTTTGTTGAAGACCTTTAACAAAGAGAATTAATATTGCAAGAATTTTCATACTTGGCCTTATTACACATCTAAGTGGATTACGAATGATAAACAACCTTCTGAGCGTGCGTGCATTTTGCCGATTGTTGAGGTCAAATACAAATGCAATCATTAAATTATAGTAAACCGTGTTCATTGTTTAACTCATTATAAATCATATAATGACATGTAATCTACCTTAAACTTGCTAAGGTTTTTAACATGATCAAAATGAATCATTCTGCCCGTTTTCACTAAACTTAGGAGTCGCCTAAATCTGTCGCCTAAGCATTTAGGAATCGCCTAAGGTAAAAATACATTCCACCATTGACTAGGAACCACGTAACGAAATTAGGTAATATCTAAAGCTGTATGACAGGTAATGTCAAGGCATTAAACAAAAAAAATATTTATTTGGAATTATACTAATCTGCTTAGGCGATTCGTAATATTAGGCATTTCTTACTTAAGCTATGCCATATTCTAGTTTATTGAAAATGGGTGTAACGGTATTATAATAATGTAACGAGTTTGGATTCGGGATAAAAATCAACGAAAATTAAATTCAGAACCCGATTTTATTTACTTCAGAAAATTAAAAGAAATAATCCAACAATAAAATTCACACTTCTATGACTTCACAATTTACATCACTACTCTCGCTTCACAACACTATTCAATCGTGCCGATAGTTCACTACACTAGTTTTCGCTTCGGATTCCGCTAGTATTCGCTCTCGTTTTCAGTTCACTGATCACTGAGAGAATGCTTATAGCCACCGTGTATTTATAGGGGCCGATACTACATCTAGAATGTTCTAGGTTAGGACCTATATAGAACATTCTAGGTTGGTCCCCGCTCCGCCGCTGTAATTTGAGGTAGTACCAAAAAGTACTAGAACAGCTATACCTTTCTTCCTCGGTGACAATGGGTAGACGAAACATCACGCCGTTACACTCCGTAACAATAATAATACATTTACTCTAAACTCATTGTTCATTGTCACTGATTCTGTGAATACAAGCCTTATTTATACAACGTGTCCCAAAATTCAACGATAAGCGGGCGCCAAGAGGTAGACCTGCTCATGTGTACTTATGGAAAAATAAGAAAAAAATTATATCTTATTAATCTTTTTTATTATAAAATAAAATTCGAAAATTTTCGAGAGAGTTGTAGCGAATAGTAGTGCTACTTAGGTATCCGATACCAAAAAAAGATTGAACATAATTGAGAAGTTGTGGTCGTGGTAGTTGAAAATATCATAAAAGGTGTAAATTTTCGAAGATTTTCGAATTTAATTTTATAATAAAAAAGATAAGATATATTTTTTTTCTTATTTTTCCATAAGTACACATGAGCAAGGCTACCTCTTGGCGCCCGCTTATCGTTGAATTTTGGGACACGTTGTATATCAAATCAATTTACTCATACATTCGATCTGCAAATAATAATAATCATATTTATTCATAAATTAAAGTTAATGTTAGCGTATAATATAGTTTATATTAAAATTTTTGCATTAGTATACATTAGTAAATGGTGTGTGTGTAAACATTTTTAGTTTATGTCTGAACTAGGTCGACCTGTGTCTCAGACAAGAAGAGCTAACATAGTTTAATTATATGTTTTAATTACTATTTAACCAGCAAACATTCTATATTAAATATTGAAATTAAAACAAACAAATATGATATTTACAATAACACAATTAAAAGCTTCTCTGTGTCCTCATACGATATAGTTTGAAAAGTTTTTTTTTTAATTTTGTGAGTGAATGTGCGCTATAGCGTTTTAACTATTGTATAGTAACGGGCCTAGAAACGTATAGAATTTTAGAGATTAAAGATTTTAGAGATTAATAGATATAAAGAGTATATATTATTTTTGTTTAGTTTTAAAATGAATTTTGCAGAATAAGTTTTTATTGTTTTTGTAATATATATTAACATTTAGTCTTCGGTTTCTTTTTACAAACGTAGTACATAATGTTTTATTAAATAAGATTACTTGGATTAATCAATCAATCATTTATTGCATAAAAATATGGTGTAACAGATGTCATAAAATAAGGGTTAGGATAAAACTAAACGTTAAATAAGATTATTTGGATGACCACTCTGGTGTCCTAAATTTGAAGAGACACGAAGTTGCATAAACGCCCATAAAAAATATCATTGGTTTAAAAAAGCAGGATTTGCAAAAAATCGATGTTTATAAAAATATCAAAATATCCGATAATTGATATATATCCATATATCAATCGATAAATATCAAGATATACTATATCCGTTGATATTTATCAACGAAACCCTGGTTTAAAGCAGTTACAAATTTATAAAATTCATTAGAGCCTTAAGTCGTCTTTATACCTTAATGTTTATGCAACTGGGTATTAGAAAAAAAAATGATCTTATAAATATGCAATAATATTTGAATAATTTTACGCCAGATTAATTTAACTCCGCCCATGTTGGATCTATCGCATGTATATGGCGGTGACGCCACGAGAGCGTTAAGCGCCAGAGAGAGATGGGGAGGCAGGCTAAGAGCTGAGAAACTGAAAGGGAAGGACTGGCCACCGGGAAATAACTTGATCTGTCTCCAGAACAATATCAATGAGAGTAGATGTCATTCAGCTGGTAAGTGACATAATTTTTAGTCTAGTATGTATTTATTCCCTTAAAACTAATCTTCAGAGTTATTAATCCTTCGTGCTAAAAATAACACAATAATATAAACAGTAAAATTTTCAAGTTACGTTCCGTATTTAAAATTGAAGACAATATAATAGTTTTTATGGTATTTTATCACATATTGATTTTAAACACAATCCAACAAGCCTTAGCGACATTTTATAGGTCAGATATCATATATGATCAATCCAACTAGCCTTAATGACATGGTGTAGGTATAATTTGTGCTGTAGTTCAGGTGAGTGGAAGGTTAAAACTCACACGATCAATTTATCTCATGAATTCATTATCATAATCCCCTTCATCATCAGTCCTTTTACGTCTCCACTGCAGAGGCTCAGACCTTCCTTATAGTAATTAAGGAAGATAGGTCATGACCCTCCACGTTGGCCCAATGCATGCAATATATTAATGACTGTTATATAGCCAAGACCAATAGTTTAACTAAAGTCCAAATTTAGTGGTGATCGATTGTGGGAACAAAAATCGGTGACATTAGTCCTCGTATATTGTATTGAATACTTCTACCATTTATTTACAAATCTCTTTGACAGCTGAATCGTTCGTCAACTCATTATTAGCGGTGAACATGGCTTTCCTCTGGTTTATGCGACAGCACAACAATTTGGCGGAAAGGCTCGCGAAGGTGAACCCGTGTTGGGATGACGACAAGCTGTACATGATAGCCAAAGACATCAACATTGCCATTTGGCAGCAAATATTTTACTATGAACTGATGCCTAATATAGTAGGTAATGCAGCCTTTATGTGTTCGCTTGAAATTTTTAGTGTATTGTGGCATTTTCTGCTAGTATTTTCTATATACGCCTGTAAGTGATTTAGCTAGATACATTGAGTGATTACATTTCCGAAGAAGAATCTTCTGGTCAGAAAATCAACGCAGTATTTAAAGCAAGATGAAATAAGTACCCAGTTAGTTAACCTAGTCAGATAAAGGGATTTAACTCGAGGGACAGATAAAAAAACTAGCAACCGCTGCAACAGAAAAAAATGCTATTATCTGTAATAAAATATTTGATTAATCATTTTAAAGGTCACACCTTTTTTTTTTAGTAAATGTCTGTTCAAATTTTCTTAAGATATCTACATAAGAAAATCTATCGCACACAATTTCCGTTTTGCATATTCTAGTAAAACTTTGTTCGATATTACGAGTATGAACAATTTTCTGTTTACAACATTATTTTATAGACAATATACCTAAAAAATACTCTTTGTGCATGCAAGAAGAGAAAGTAAACTTTCTTTACATTTATTATCTTACTTTTATTATTAATCATATTAGAAAAAGTTGACCTAATATATATCCTTGTGGTACAGATTACGAGTATCTATTGAAACATGGCGTGATATTCCCCGGTCACGGACATGTGGACGATTATGATCCGCATCTGGAGCCACGCGTCAGTTTAGAATTCACAGTAGCTAACAGGTGGTTCCACACGCTGCAAGAAGGAAGGCTCAAGTGAGTTTACAATATTTGATTCTTCTGTTCTGCTTGATGGCCAAATCTAAAAACTCCCTCTGATACTTGACGTACGAAATCATTAATTCTACATATTTTCTTTTTATTCAAGCTCTAAGTTACTGACACTATCTGTAGCATTTTATTTTATATTTGAAGAAGAAGAAATATCTATTGATTTCATATTTCAGATAAACGACAAGAAATCTAATACACAAGAACAAAGAAATTTAATCTAATATATAAAATAGTAACTAATTTTATTTCTATACAATTTTAAAATTTAATGAAAAGTTAAATTTATTTAATCAGTATCTGCCCTAGCATCTTTGTTGATGCAATTTTTTTCTGAGTAGAATCCTAATTGATATTAAAATTAACTTATTAAGATTATGAAGTTATAAAATTTTTTTTTATTGATTCTAATTGATAAGAATGAATTGGAATTCTTAGTAATAGTATTTAAAAATATTACATTGCCAATTTCCGATCTGAAGCTGATTTCGTCTGTAACAGGGTTTTTGGAGCGATAATGTGGGATATTTTTATCATGTTTTCAGTTTATATGACAACCATGGTAAGATATTAAGGCAGCTCGCTATAGTAGACTCAACGCTACACACCGGCATGCTGCCTATAAATAACACCCTAGAGGGACTCACTCAGGGTACCTTCAGACAAGCGTGTGCCAGTACTGACAAAGTAATAGATCCAGATGTAAGTATTGGAAAGACGCAAAAGATACGAAATCGAAATAAACTGTTGGAAAATAGAAAACAAGATCGTTGATGTCAGTGAAGACATGTACAAAATATAAATTTGTAAAATTTTTCAAAACACAAATCATAATGAACATATTTCGGTTACAGATGGGTGAACGCGTTCTAGGACGTATGCAGTTCGTGTCTGATGTGATGGCATCAGACATTATGAAGGGACGCGACAACGGTCTGCCATCATATAACCGTTACAGAGAACTATGTAAACTGCCCATAGCAAAGGATTTCGAAGACCTCTACTATTGGATGCCTCGTGAGGTCAGTATATTAGTTAAGGCAATTACCATAAGCAAAGATATCTTAAGCTTAAGCAAAGATATCTTAATACAAGCGTGTCACGCTACTCAGGTGCAGTACGAATTTCGCATAGTGTTACTTTTTTAGAATTGGGAAGACGACTAATTTTTGTTTGTTTGTTCGTCAGGTAGATTCTTGAAAAATATTGAACACGTATTCGTTTATTTTTTTCGTAATCATTAAATTACGGCGATGCGGCGACGGCGGCGGCATCATCAAGTGAAAATGTCACATGACGTCACATTATAGTACATTTTCTACAAAACTGTAACGTAACGAGCCCCCACTCCTCCAATTTATTTCCTGTTATCTAAGTTATTTTTTGTTAAATTGAAGTAAAAAAAAAAAAATACTTATACAATAATTTTTCTGTTGTGTGACTGACGGACTAAATAGACTTTCTTTTTTTTATTCTGTTGCCATCCCTATTCTATTGCCTCATTATATATTTTTTGGTGTATACGTATAACTTAGTAGCAATTTGAGTTGGCTCGTCGGCGTCGTTATGCCTTAAATCCTTTTAACAGTGCATCAACCTATATCGCCATTAGGGACTCCTATAAAATACAGTTAATACAATTCTATTTATTTGTAAAAATTAATATTTTCTTTATTTAATGACTGGCGAGTCTCGTCCACCTTCGTTTGTGATATTGTTCTGCTTTGGTATTATTTACCAGTTTTAATTTTCTTTTGTTAAGCATTATTATTTCTATATGTCTAGATTTAATAAAACAAAGTAGTTACAAAATGTATATTTCTTAAATAATAATCGATATGCTTAAATAATTCATCGGTGTGAATTTATTGTTAAGGTTTTGTATACCTATACGAAGTGATATTAATAATGGTTGTTTCTAATTCTGCGATAGCAAGTGGAATCGATGCAGTTAGTGTATGAAGAAGTGGAGGACATAGAACTGATGGCTGGAATAATATCTGAGGATGTGATGGGTGAAGGTGTAGTGGGTCCGATGCACGCGTGTATTATTGTGGATCAATTGCTTAGGTGGCGACGTGCTGATAGATTCTGGTACGAAAACTCGGTACACCCCGGGGCATTTACACCAGGCAAGTAAATATATTTAAGCTTAATTATATAGGTACACAAAATATAAGACACATATTTTTGTACTTTTTTTCGCAAAAAAAAAAATGAAGTACGTAATATGTGAGATTTTCTTCATCTGTTTTGTCGTCCATTTTGGAAAAATTAACGACAAAACAGTCTGCTGTAGGTAGGTAAAACTAGTAGTACATTCAGTCTGTAAAACTGCGCTGCTTAACAAAGTTGGTCGTTTAAATTACATACATATTGCAGTTTGAATTTATTTCATTTATATGAATACAGATTTGAAATTCAGAGACTTTTTCCCCTTTAAACATTATCACTAAACGGGCGTCTACTTTCACATACAAAATGCTCTATACAAAGAACTACAGTTGACACATAGAATGGACAGTAGAATTAAATTTACTGCGCCAAAATATATATGAAAAGTACGAATGTAAAATCAAACTTATGGACACTAAGCATTGATCAACAACGAGTATTATAAAAAAAATATTACTTTGTGTACTCAATATAAATAGATACACATATAAAAGTATACTCTTCTTTCATGACGTTTCTTGACAGATCAATTACATGAAATACGTAAGATGACCATGTCGAAACTTCTTTGTGACCATGGAGACAGTGTGGACTCTATACAGCCTAATCCATTTCAACTACCACGGACTGGGTGAGTAAAACTAACAATTGAAAATTTTAAATCTTAACTATGCTTAGCTCTATGGGGAACTAGTCAATCTACTTATAAATGACTTGTACAAACATAAGAGAACTGTAAATAATAATATTATTAAAAAGAACAGAGCTTATTTTTAGCAATAAAGCGGAAAACTGTTCTTACGATAGATAATTATTCAGCATGAACAAATTTGCAACAATTTACTGCTAATATATATTTTTTTTAATTCCCTTGTTTCAGTAACGAAATAATATCGTGCTCTGAGTATCCCGATATCAATATCAATACATGGCGAGACGAATCCTGCACTGCGAAACGAAAGAGTACGCAGAAGTATGTATTTCAAAGAAGCTAACGATATCAGATCGCGTGGTAAGGTCCGTAGAGCTATCATGGACAAAAACAAACGCAATTTTCAAAAGTTGAGTTTAACTAATTTCTATTTTTTTAAGTCTTCATATTTATCATGATGACATTAATCATGATTGTTATATTTAAGCAAAATAAAATATAAATGAATTGTAGTATTATTTAAATTAAACCTCTGATCTAAATCGTAACTAACATTTACTTAAGGCGAGATGTGTAGGGGCAGGACACTAACTGTATTGGAGGTCTATAAAATAAATGGGAGTTCGTTATAGCGGAATTCGTTCGCGGCTGTGAATTTAATTTTTAACATTCCAATAGTAGAATAATCTTATTAGATAATTATTAACATGATTTATAAAAATAATAATGGTAAATAATAAAATTTTGCAGCAAGGCCTAGTGAAATTTAACATTACCAGTCATTTGGAAATATAAGCATATAGTTAATTAATTACTGATTCTATTATTAGAAACAGAAGCAATTATTATTATCATTGCTTTATGGTTTTATCGTCCAATTCAAATATTAAAAAAATTAAAACATAAAAAACGGCATAGTGACTCGCACCATATTAATATTACATTCCTGTTATCAAACATATTTTCTAAAGTGTCGCCTGTGATATAAAGGTGCACTTTTCTCTATTAAAAACATGCCATGTTTCTCTTCAAGGTTGCTCTTATGAAGCTTCGATGACATTAGTCTCCTTAAGCGCTATCAGACCAACCCAATTTCAATTACTGTCCGCAATTGTTTTTAATGTATTTATCACATTCATTGCAGATTTTGATTTATTTTGATTACGAAGAAGCTCGAGATAGTTATTTGTTTGCAAGTGATAGTTACAATACGGTAATATGGTACATCTTTTACGCGAGCAAAAAAATATCAGAATAACTAAATCGAGGGATCATGTAAATGCTTTTAAACAAGGAGTAATTCTCCTTGGCGCTTGTGCACTGCTGTGTCCGCGATCCGGAAAATTCATGAGCCTGCGTAGTAGGCTTTTGGGAAATAATAAACATTTATGAAAAATCGATAATATTTGTTTCGGCGATATTGTTAATTTTCAATATACTGATAATCGATATTGATTGTAGATAATAAAATGCGATATTTTATATGATGATTTAATATAGTTGGTAAATATCAGTGCATATGCTCTGGCATGCATTTTATCATAAAAAATAGGTGGAAATAGGGGATAAAAGTTTGTAAACAAATTTTGATAGTGACAAATTTCCATATTTGTCATTATCAAAATTTGTTTGCAACTGAACCCATCTTAGTGAAATTTGATATAGAAATAGACTTAACTTTGAGCAAGGACATAGACTACCTTTTATCGCGAAAAAGAGGTGGAAATAGGGGATGGAATTTTGTATGGAAATTTGTCAATTGTTTTTAGGCAATTGATAAGTATAAATAAATATATGATAACAGAAGTATGTTTTTCATATCATTCCGGACCGGAAAACATCGGACCGCTGGACCTGAAAATTCAGTGTAGTGCACAAGCGCCCTAACTCGTACATCCAAACAGATCATTAGATTAAACAAACTAAAATACTGTTATACGGAGTATCATCAAAATGTATCATCTCGAGCTCCTCCTTGCTTCGGAAGTTACATCAAACCGTTATTCCGGATTTCTCTGCGATTGTTAATAGATTTTATTTGATTTCATTTATAAGAAATGCCTGAATTATGTCCCAGTTAAAACGAGATTCAAACCATTTTCCGACTAAAATAATAAAACTGTAAAAGGTTGCTAATGATGTGAAAGAGTTGTTCTACTGGTCAATAGACTTTACTGTGGCTTTGACTATATTCTAAGTAGATCGATGTAAAAGAAATTTATTCGAATATTTTAATTTCGTGCATTTACTTCATATATTCATGCTGTAGTAGTTTATTGCAGCCATTATGAAAAAAGCATAATTTGAGGTTTACTTTTAACGAATTACAAAAAGTACAATACAGGGAAGTGGCGCTAGTGTGATATGTTTTTTTTTTATAACAGGCTAAGACATTGTTAATTCTATTTCTATAGTTTTCAAATCTACAAGAACAGCGAGGAGAGTAATCGTAACGTTGTTTATAGATATTTTTTTATTGTATTAATACAATTTTGAGGCGTGAGTATCCTGGCGACTCGGTCACAGCTTTCCGGCTCTCACAGGTAGGGTTTGACATAAGGGTTTTTGTGGGTTAGGCCTCCGGGAACTCACTGCGCGGCTAACCACGTTTGGAGTTCACCAAGGAGAGTCCCACAAAGCTCCTGCTGCTTATCAGGCAGCAGGGATAGTGCTTAATGCATTTCCTCGACGGAAAAAAGGTAGACTAATGTTACAAAACATTTCGAATAACAAAGGTTGTGAACTACCTATTTTCCTGCGTATTATATCCCGCGTATGATGCAGCTCCCCACAGGTGAACGAATTTTTATGATCAGATAGGTTTTTCGAAACATTGCCTCTTTTAAACGATTTCTAAAAAGGAGGAGGTTTTCAATTCGACTGTATGTTTTTGTGTGTTTTTTCTTATATTACGCGATTACTCCACCAATTATGAATTATGTTTCATAATACTTTTTTTTTATACAACAGCTCAAATAGGACTGCTATTTAAATGATATTTAAATCGAATCGATGGTTATTTTTGTATAATAACAAAACAAAAGATAGCGTACTTTGCATTCATTCAAAATCCGAAAGGGGGAATTTCTATGTTCAACGGGTATGTATATTTATCTACACCGATTTGCTACATCTTACGTTGCAATAGGGTTGTGTTCAATAACTCAAGAAAATATAATGTTAAGTTATAAACAATAACGCTCTATAATTTTTATAAAAGATATGATATAAACAGAGACATTTTCGAAAAATCATACGATGCAGATTTGAAAATTTATGAAACATTTATCTCATCATTATGAGGTTCCCATTCTTTACATATAACCACACTGTATCATTTTCGAAATTCTAACTTGTTATTTTGATAATGACAAGTATTCTGGTACAATAAGTCGATAACTCTTTCAAAATAATTTCTTCTGTATTTATTTTCGTTAGATTTTTTGACGCTGCCGCTATCAGGTTGGTACCTGACTACCGTACACGGTACTGAGTGATTGTAGATACTATTAGTACCTCCACATACTGAAGTACCAATCGCTACAAATCTCGCACATTTTGGTTACGAGCCTTCAGATTATAACAACTTTTATTGTTGCTCCAATTCGAAGTAATAGTTTTTACTTGGAATCTGAAACAAGTAGTACAATGTCGGTTGATACAATTAAATATTGTGTTAATCTTTTCTGCAAAGGTGATAATTCATTAGGCTCAGATGCCTACAAAGTAACTATACTGGCATCGATTACCTTGTCTTGTTTGAATTATAACGCATTCTAAGTTCAATATACAGGAGACACATTATAACCTGTAGATGAGACACGGCTTTTGAGTGTTGTTGGATATGCGTATTTAAACTGTAAAAAGCACATTGAACATCTAAAAATCGTTTTTAGATAAGCTTACCTGTTTTTGATACGCTTTGAATAGCTTTGTTGGGGTATCGACAACAAAAGCATCGTTACATGCATATGAAGTTTGCTATATTTCATTACTCAATTAAATCTCAATATTTTTTTGTAAAGTGCTCTATAGAATTGTAAAAGTAACAATAGTTGAATTAAATTTATTGCATGTGACCATTTTGAAATTTACAAAACATATTTAATAATTTTAGAAAGTAATAAGTAGATGGTGTCATATTACACTATGCCTTAACATCTGGCAAAATTGTTTAGGTGCTGTACGTAATTTGAATTGGACCTATACCTTTGGTTTGCGATACAGATCAGCCATGCTTGTTTTTTAAGTAACAATGTTTATCAAGGTTTAGATTTAAAGACATCGCGGGTTATATTATAAATTTTATACGTTGGTAAAAAAATCAAGTGAATTACCTTGTTATCATTTACAGACCACCTTTTCTTCCTTGCCATGACAGTTCAGTTTTATACCCCAGTAATCTTCGTTTGTAAGATTCTCACAAGTACTGCATTAGTAACTGGAAAACGTCTGGAATCTTTATTTACTCCCGAAAGAGTCCCTTTTCATCATTTTACTAACACGCACGAAATATGCTCAATTTAAAAAATAAAAACATTGTAAAACAGCATGATAATTTATCAACAGTATGAAAGGTTTTTATGCTTTAAAGCAGATAATTTAAATTACAAAATCAATTGCATACATTTAACTTATTGTGGTTACCTGACATGAAAACATGTGTAATTGTGTATACACAGAGTCACATTACGGTGCTACAAAAAGAAACTGTCACTAAATTTTCAACACGAATCAGATTAGAGAAATTAAGTCAATTGGCTCAGATCTTTTCTATTGATAGAATCGTATAGGGAGAATTTGCCATGACCTATCACGCAGGTCCAGTACGGATTGGTGAATATGTAAGACTGCATATGCAGCCGTGACCGAGCGTGCTAGCCACAGCGACATCGACCTCTTAGAAAAAAAAAACAGTAAAAATTTGACAATATGGCGTCCACTAAATACAAAAACTTGAAACAAAAAATTTGGCCTGCTATTTCTTATACCTAAGCCAAATAGTCATTTTTTACAAACCGCTACTTTATCAGCTTACTAGCTTTCGCCTACGGCTTCGCCCGCATGGTGCTGAAATGTTTAGTGAGATAAAAAGCATCCTATGATCTAAGTTATATCTGTATACCAATTTTATCAAAATCCGTTTAGTAATTTCGGCATGACTGACGGACAAACATCCAAAATTTATGTACCTATAGAATAGTTTTATATTTTTTTGTTTATGACAATTGATGTTTTGACAATTATTATATTATTGTGTGTGAGTCGGTTAGCAACACGAGTAAAGGATTTCTAGTGGTCCATTACAAAATATATATTTTGTTGAAGTATCTAAGATGCGTTTTATTTCCATATCCTTATCATCCAAGTTGACGATATCATCCAATATTCCGGTGAAGAACACATTACGAAACTCTCAAATGTGTTTTTATAGTTATTTCTTCTAAATATTTGATGTGTTGATTTGTAATACGTAAAGTTTTTTATAGTTATATTATGTTGAAACATAGTGGTCTTGGTTGTATCTAGGTTGTTGCCTGGAAGAAATTGCTTTACTGTACTGTACTGTACTGTAAATTTATGCTTGTATTCATGTTTTACTTTGTGGTGTACAAAAAATGTTTATTAATTCATTTTACGTGAATCAATAAATTATTTATCAGCATAACATTGTAAATTCTAATTAAATAGACTAAAATATAATAATCGGTTCAATACTTTCGGAGCCTATTCTATGCAAATATATAAACATAAATACAAACAATGACATCTTTAGTCTTTATAATGTTGGTATAGACAAGTTTATTTCATTCTGATTATTATAAAGGTGACATGTTTTAGATTCAAAAGACGAAAGGAACTGCGTTTGATAATGTTCCGCAAAAAATAATTAGATTGCCCATTTTGAAACAAAAACAAATATACATAAGAAATAAACAAAAGAACAAAAATTTTTAATAAAATTAAATTTTAGAATAACTATAATGTTATACTCGATCAAGATTATTTAAGGTTAACCACACCCCCAAGCTTTCCGTTCCATTTAGGACTATGAATTGAATTAGTTTCAGAATTAACTGCATGAAACATATAATAATCCGTTCTAATTTAGGTTGGTAGCATACCATTTACACGCATCACTGATCGCTTCCTGTTAACACTTATAAATAATTATCTAAACAAATGAGTAGTATAACAAGATGAAGTCTTTAAACTGGGTAAAATACTCAGAGTCAGGTACGGTTCAAGACGGCGGGGTGTCTCTCTTACAGGCGATATTGGCGCGGCCGCAGCAATATGGTCTTTTAGTGGGTAAGTTAGTTAAAGGTTAATGGACTACACCATAGAATTTATGTTTATATAAAATATTTTTGTGGAGTTGAGAGAAAAAATTACAATCGGCTGGAAGAACCTCATTATGCTCTGAGCCTCACTCACACATGAGGTGGAGAGCAGCCCACATTTGGAGTGATTTGTCCGGTATTTAGATTAGGATTTCTATGGGTATTACCCCACTTTTTGACCTCTTTAGTGATCTCCCCAATAAATAGGTCTGCTGTTTCCCCGAGCAATCCATGCTAGTTACCGGGACACGGACTATGCGAGAAGGTGACATGGAGGTTTTGACGGGTAGGTCAGTCGCTTCTACCATCTTTGGTGGTTAGACAGCCCGGGACTAGTCAGCCTATCGTTCAGAACGCGTAGCCTGACAAGATCGAGTAACGCATTGTCCACATCAAACGTCTCTTTTCTTGGGTCAAGAGTGAAATATTGTATGGACGAACTTGAGTAAAGTTAAATTTGGATGTAAACAAAACGTTCTCAAATTCGTCATGCTAAGCGTGCAGGTTCCTTCAGACAACAAGGATAGTGCGTTGTGTCTACATCATCCAAGTGTATAGTTATTTAAAAAAATAATATTATCTATTGGTGGCCACGTCCGAAAATAACTATAGTTGTGATAAAAGTATCCCATATAATAAATTGAACTAAATTGTACATGATGTACATGATGAATGACATCGAGATCACTAAAGATGTTCCGAGTTCTTTGAGGGCAGTGCCAGATTGATTTTTTAGAAAGAAAAATAATAATCTTCAAAGTACTTAAGCAATTACAAGTAGAGCTGTACTACTGATCAATAGATTTTTACTGCATAGCATATTAATGTTATGCAGTTAAAAATCTATTGAAATAAAAATATAAATATTAATTTATTTAATTATAAAAGATTGATTCGACATTATCCTCGGAATGTGCATTTTAACAGCCAACTAACAGATTGAAATGGATAGTGATTAATACATTGCAGACGTTTTTGAATTTAAACTGAAAAAGTGTTTTTAAAATACCTTATATAATCCCGACTACGTGCTTGCTTTGTATGTATAAATACAGTAAGTACATATGACCATGATGTAAATTCACAGGCGTTTTAGTTGTTTTCATGTTTGAATTATAAATAGGAATTACGTATGTTGTGTAAGTTTTGGTTTTACTTATAACTTATATCAATTTATAATCGAAATTCAAGAAGTAATTGTTAACATTAATTACTCACTTAAGTAGTAAATCTAATAAAAATATGTGTTAATATGTGTTAATAAAGAAACTTGAATAGTTTCTTATTGTCTATAAAAGTTTTTATGTTATAAATAGTTTTTTTCTATGAGCGTGATAATAATAGAATGATTGTAAATATTTCAGCCTTACCGTAATGGATATAAGTGGTACTCTGTGGTCCTGCGTGGTGATATCTTGTATCTATTCGGTGACAGCAGAATGGTACGACACTTTCACTGGTAATCAGATAACAGAAGCAAGACTGGCTGCGTTGAGACTCAACAATCTTATACCGTAAGTGTTGAATATGGGTAAACACTGTTAAGTAAATAATAAACTAATCCCAATAATGGAGCGCTGAGCAAAAAGTTTAGAAAAATTCTGATCTCAGAAATAGAAAATTGTCGTCATTTGTGAAAGCAAACACGTAGTAACCTGCAAAACTAAAATTGTTCTTCAAAGCAGAAAAGCTTTTATTTTTTTTTCGATAAATAATTCCTATAAACGTCTATGTAACAAATAAGCTGTTCCTTAGTCAATTCATACAAATAAAAGATATTTTTTTGGAAAAATATAAAGATTTTCCACTTTAAATATCCATTTTGTTTTTTGCGGGTTACTACGTGTTTGATTTCCAGCGTAGAATGTATTGTATATATCGACGCTGGAAAGCAAACTCGTAGTAACCCGCAATACCAAAATTGTGCTTCAGAGCAGAAAAGCTTTTATTTTTTTCGATAAATAATTCCTATAAACGTCCATGGTAATGAATAAGGTGTTGCTTAATAAATTTATACGGAAATAAGATATTTTTTTTAAGAAAAATATAAAGATTTTCCACTTTAAGTATCCATTTTGGTTTTGCGGGTTACTACGTGTTTGCTTTCCAGCGTCGATATGTAAGTTTATTTATATTATTGTTGTGTTATATTTTGTAATATGTTTATTATTATTTTTAATTAAAAAACGGTTAAGCATAAAAATTCTTTGAGCAGTCGCCCGGATTGCAAAAGCTCATGGATACGAGTCCACCTCAGAGTGCCAGGGACAAAAATATTTTTTATAACATTTTTTCATTCAGTATAGAATTGTAATTGCAAAATTGATCACAAATAATAGTAAGAACAAATTTTTATCTTTGTCAAAAGTTGAAACATTTGTAAAATATTTCTTTCGGCTTTTACAACACAGCGCACACACACTCTTTATATTATTTAAACAGTATTTGTTAGTTTGGTACTGGCATGCACTGGGATGAGGACTCCTTGAATCGCGGGTGGGACCTGTGGTGCTACCAATTAACCATTTGACATTCTAGCAATAGGATACGACGCCTTAGAAAGTATTATGGCTGGCTACATTTCGTTTCATTTTAATATGTGCTTTAACATGTTTTAATACTGCTGTCAAATCTATATTCATTATTGTTTAAAATTCGTTCGTCGTTATTAATGTACATGTGAAAGTAGTAAAATTAAACGAAACAGCGCTTTATCTCGCTAAAATGTCGCATCATATGGTCGTTCGATCTGCTGGGGTTCTGAATTATAAGGTTGCTTTAGCGTAGGCTCTAGATCGCATAAAATAATTGACTGTTTACCAGGCATTTAATGATTGTGTGATAAATAAATAATAATCGTTGTTAATATACATTATTTTTAAGGAAATATTCAAGGTCAAAACTATTCAAGCATTATTTCTTTTGGTTTTCTATTCAATAAAGGTGTTTTTTCATTAAAACCAGCATTCTCAAAAGGGAGATAGAATAATATCCAATTCATATATCTCGGTCATCATTGTTTTATTTTTAGATGGTGCGCCATAGAAGTGAAGAATTGTTCATTGGATGAACCCCGTCGATTGGACAACAGTTGCAATAATATACACCGACCATCACTAGGGACCATCATGACCCCTTATCACCACATCTTGCCCCCCGACTTTCCTACAAATGGGGGGCTTCGGACTGCAAAGGTATGTTATCTTGAGCAAATAACGCAGAACTTCAAATATTTCGTTGCAATAAATCTTTATATAATAAACTACTTCTAGAAACAGAGCATACATGTTCATTTTGGCGTGGTAGAAAAATTTAATATCTCGTCATCATCATCATCATCATGAGACCCATAGTGAACGACCACGTTTCGCTTCCGTAAGTCATCACTGGCAACACACACTGATTGAAGACTTTGGACGAAATAATGATAGGTTTCTTTCGTTTCTACATAAATAATAGGAATCAAGTCCCTATTAACGCTTGTGTAATATTGAGGAGACCGAAAACAAAGTGATTAGCGTTTTTAGTCTGTAATGCAGAAGTTCAGTAACCTTCTCAATGACCGGTCATAGGATGGGTGACCAAAATTGTATGATTCGCTGTCGTAACTAACCTTTCGTATCGTTTTCATTCCTTAGATTCATATCACTAACTTTGCTTATATCAATAAACTTTTTAGTGTTTTCCATTTATATTCTTTACTTTCTCCATTCTATAACTGTGGTCCTTCAATTTTATATCTGTAACCATTAAAATTCTGTAATATAAACTTATCCAAACCTTTACGAACTTTCATCCTATGTTTTTGTCTACTTATACTAATGTGAACCCTTACCTGTACTTTTCATAGTTTTTCTTTATACATTTTACCAATTCTAATCATATTAAAGCACTTATTTACAAATTATAACACAAATTATCGCAAATTTTAATTGTTTTGACAGAATTGACATCAAAGTTTTTCTTCGTTGCTATGGTTATATTTGATACTCTTCATGAAAATTGACTCATTGTTTGTCAGTTTTAGGCATTGAAACTCTGTAGTTTTTGAATTTTTAGGGTTCTAATTTGAAATCATTTACTTCCAAATTTGAGTTCGTCTTCAGGCATATAAAGCCTCGCTCAAATAGTTCTTGATCACTTCAACGGCAACAGTTGCCAAGTTAGCTTTTTGGAGCTCGTACAGAGCTAGCTAAATTCTTAAAAGGCCTATTTCCCGGGGCCGACTGCCCCGGGAACTCTTCAAAGTTACGGTCTCAAAGTCACATGACATCTTTCTGGCTTTAACTAGACGACAACAATTCAATACTCCACTATAACCTTCTTCGCTACTTCACCCTCTGAAATCTTAGACCAAAATTGCGTCTCTTGGAGGCTGTCTGCGAGTATACGTCTTAGGCCCGAGCTGCTGCTCAGTTCTGGGCTGCCGAAGAATCCCCTGTTCGACGCATCAAGACTACGCCTCGCCGATTTACGCTCTCGGTTCTTGGCTGCCGAAGAATCTCCTGTTTTATTATCCTTGTTTCATAACATCGCATGGCGTGATTAGTAGTTGATCCCGGCAGCATTCCCAGTTATCTTTATCATCCAGATACCCTCATCGGGCCCTTTTAGTGTTATGGTCCATTCTCCCCTATTTGATTCCATTTGAAGTGAAGGCTTGTTTCCCCTGGAGTGGGGATATTTTTGTAACATTTATTATTTTAACGGTTTATAGCGCAAATTAGTAAATTATACACAACAACAATACTGTGAGATTTTTTTACAGTCCGGAAGAGCGTTGCCCAACGCGAGAGCTCTCAGAGTCGCTCTGGTGCCAGACGGAAGAATTCCTAATAAAAATTTCACGCATTTACTCACAAACATGATTGTATTTGTTACAGGTAAATATACTCTAAGTGAATAAAACCCATAATTTCAGTTTTATTAGATTATATTATCTGTTAGTCTCAAGTTGAGACTGATTTGAGAAGAATCAATAAGAAGGTCGTGGCTACTTTATGAGTTTCAAATTTATTTTTATTTGAAGATGTAATAATATAATAATACAGAGAAATTAAATTTAAAAATGATGCCATTAGATTTATAAGATCATTATTCATATAATAAGTTGCATTGCGTTTCACAAAAATTGACAAAGATATTATTGTTGTTTTTCATAGCGGACTCTACTACTGTCCACGACACGGCTAATTATGTTGCTCTGACGACAACGTGCTGTATGCCAGGCGGCGAATTAGATCCAAGATGTATGCCAATAAGAGTACCAGACGACGACGTGCACCTGAGGAGGAGTAACGTTAGATGTCTCAATCTTACGCGCTCCATCACGTATCAGAGGCTCGGGTGTACACCAGAAACGCTACCGCCTGAGAGAGTGAGTGTATCAATATACAAATTATTTAAGTCTTGAGTGGTAGAGTAAGTGAGTACGACAGATATAGCGATAAGAATATTGGCCATTTGGCCGTTGTTGTTAAAAAGCGGAGACACTCTAATAAGACGTGTAAAACGTTTTCTTTCTTTCTTCCTTACCGGGTTTGCCCTCATAATCCGGAGTGTCCCTTATCATGAACCTGTGGAGGTAAATGCTCAAACCGCCATGTCCCGTAAACATCATCCCAGCAAAATTTTCAATCTTCATCTTTTCCACGACGGCGAAGGCATCCACCTCATTTGGAAAGAATGTCTTCGTCGTGGATGCCATGTTCTCGCTCCTATAACAGTTGCCCAATTCTACCCACATATAAGCGAGTAAAAGTCGCTTGACGAAAGAGATGGGACAGCAATCATAGTATAATCGAAAGTTCAAGGGTTCCAGTTCCAACTCAGAGTGCAAGGGAGAAAGTGGATTTTTTAAGAATTTTTCAATATTGCATTGACCATGCCATACGGAACAAATTTTCATCTCTATCGAAAGTATAAATATTTGTAAAAATATTTCTTTCCAAACAGAATTGCTAGAACACATAGGCTATGTAGTAAGGAAAAATTAACGAGTGCTTGAAAAATTCGTCAGTATTGTTAGGTCATAGGTCCTATCTCAGAGTGCCAGGGACATAGTGTATTATTTAAGTATTTTTATTAAGAATATTTTTCAGCATAGCATTCATTGTGAATGCAAAATTGAAATAATAATTAGATATATCCTTTTATTATTAATGGAGTTATTTGTCATACAAAAGTAAATGTACTTAAATACGAGATACATCAAGTCTTTTGTTTAATTACTGCAAAAAATAGATATTGTTTCATCGGAATACGCTTTTGAAGATATAAAAAACATTTAATATAAAACAGATCTAGGATCAACATATAACAAAAACATATATAAATATGTCAATAATATACTCGTACCTCGTATCAACTTATGTTGCTTGATGGCTCTAATTCTACTACAATTTATTACATAAAAGTTGATTTAATTATAATTTTGATAATAACAATTGTTGAACTAAATTCTGGCAGATAAATTTAAATACACCTATGCTGGATCTGGCTCAAGTCTATGGCAGTGAGACTGCAAAAGCGATGAATTTCAGAGAGAGATGGGGTGGTAGACTCAAAGCTGAAAAACTGAAAGGGAAGGACTGGCCACCAGGTAACGGTCGAGTCTGCTTCCAGAACAACCTCAATGAGACGAGATGTCATGCACTTGGTGAGTTTTATTATTTTTAATTTGAATGAGTTGTAATTTACTTTGGCTATTCTTGTTTTGAATATAATAACATTTGTTTTTAAACTATAAGTAATTTAAAAACTAAATCTTTAATTAAGAATATTTTCTGCTAGAAGTTATTAGCAGAAGATAAATGGCGCATAGAGAATTTTTTTTTGTGTTGTCAAGCTGATAATACACATAAGTCTTGTTAGTTCCTATGTTGTTCAGCCGGAAGAGTATTTTAAACTAGATAAAATAGCATAGTAAAATTTACTAATACATGTGTTTCAAACGTCACACAAACTATGGCTGGAAAATAGTTGTGATCGTAAGCGAGGACTGAACGGGGATGTCGGTTTTTATCTGAACATCGAAATTTTGACTCTTTCAATGCTAAGATACTTATCTAATGATTAACCTCAACAGCCGAATCGCTGGTCAACTCTCTATTATCAGTGAACATGGCATTCCTCTGGTTCATGCGACAGCACAACAATTTAGCAGAAAGACTCGCGAAGGTGAACCCATGTTGGGATGACGATAAGCTGTACATGGTATCTAGAGACATCAACATCGCTACATGGCAACAAATCATGTACTACGATCTGATGCCTAACATAGTAGGTAATATCACAGATATTATAATACACAGTAGTAGATATAACTACATCACATTTTTTTTATTATAACGTCTGTACAATAATCTCCAAGGCTTGCAAACCCTTATTGACTGTCACTAATTTGCCACTTTTTATTTCTCTAGAATATCTCTTCTGTACCACAAAAACTCATCCACGTTACTGATAATATTTTCTATTTTGGTGATTGTTTACCGTATATATCGATCTTAGCAACTATATCTTCCATATTTAAATAAAATTATTTGTTATTTCTTCTATAATCAATTTAAAATGTGTCGCCATGTGAGGGAACACACCGCAATAATTCAATAAATAATTCAAAATGCATCGTTTATTTAGTAATAATTTTAGCTTTAGAAATTGACATGTAAGATGGATTTTAAAAGTGAATTATATTGTCAACGATTGTAGGTATTACAATTTTGTATGAAACAGCTGATTAATTTTTCGTAAACGCTGCTCCCACAGTAAAAAATGTGCAGTATACTTAACTAATCCACTCCACGAAGTTAACGGGGTCGTCATTCAACTTTGAATTTTAAAGATTCGTCGGGAGTTTCACGAAAGAGGGCGTTAGAATCCCTCATGTTAGTACGTTGTGAATCTAGGCTAGGTCGTGATTTAAAAAAATCTAGATTAACACTTACTAAGCCAGTCAGTGTTATCTTTATGATAATTAGAGCCAATATGTCTCTATTTGAAATTATCAATGGTAGAATTAGTGCGTTTGAAAACTCTACAAGGAGACTCGGGTTCAAGGTCTCCGTCTTGAACCGCAAGTAAATGGGTATAGGGATATTAGGATTACTTCATATTTGGCAGGATAGTGTTATAATAAGATAGTGTTAAGACTACAATCTAGTGTAAGGTGTCATAAGTAAACTATGGTTTAAATATTAATAAAAGAATAGTTAAACGTATGAATTGATATGTATTAACGATGTACTGCTCAGAAGAAAAGGATGAAAGAGCCATAACAATTATAGGTATTAATGCCTGAGCTCTGTAACAATCAGGAGGTATATGATAGGATGTTGAGATTAGACTGTGTTAACGGCAATAACTGGCCGAAATGAGTGTTATAAATTGGAATATTGTATATGCTATTAGTGTTATATTTAAGGAATAGCTTAAGATAGCCAAATAGTGAGAATTAACTACAAATAGGACAAAGCGGGGTACATATAGTATTCTCGTTATTATTATACTGTACATAGTTTACGTACTTATTATATACATCTTTATGATCATATCATATTGATACCCCCAGAGTGGGAGTTGGTCAAAAAGCAGGTGCTTGATCTTGGCATTCATTATGTTTACAACCCCACTGTGAACAATGAATATGTGCCCGAACATAAATAATATATATTTTAATAATATCCTTTCCATTGGATTTAAATATTTAATTATTTTCTAACCTAGATCTTTTTTTCCATCCTTTAGCACACTAAGGATCACAATCCTTATTAGATTCTTAATTTCTATGTTAATCAACAACGTTCTATTATAACGTAATATAAACAGTGTTATTATGATTAGGTACCACTACCTCTTTTTATTAGAATCCTCTACTTTAACGTTAAACGTTCAACTTTAAATTAAATTTTAAATTTACCATTGCCTAAGTTTAAAACCCATATTAAGAATTGTCTACTCGGTAAAGGATATTATACTGTAAATGAATATTTAAACGAGAAAACTGCTTGGTGTTAAATATAGCTCATTTTACATGTACATTAAATTGTTTATCGGTGAGCTTCTTCGACTACACATGTGATTCGATTGACGAAAATACTGTTTGACTCATATATTTGCTAATATTTTAATGGAAAGTGACTTCATATTTTAATGAAGTCATTTTTCAATCTTGCCGCTCTGTATGAAATAAAACAGGGAGAAAAGAGCAGCCCTTGCCGAGTTTCTTGCCGGTTCTTCTCGGTACAAGGTCTCCCGCCGTAGATTTACGAACCGATGGTGTAGCTCTCGACTTTCACAGGTGCTTGTAACAGCCTAGACTGAATAAATAATTTTGATTTGATTTGATATCATGAAGTATTGAGCAACTTTCTAGTTGTAGGTTAATTAATTTTATTTAGTAGGTAGGTAATTCTTGTCCATGCTCTCGATAACACATTCTCTTACTAGACTACCAATAGCCTACAAAAAAGAACTAGGGTTTAATTTATGTTTCATATTTTTATTTAAACTTTATTTAAAATTTTAATATTTAGGGGAGGCGACGGTACAGATACTATATTTTTATCAGGCTTTTCACAATTAATAAAAAAATTAATAACTAGTATCTTTCATTATATGAATTGATATCATTAAATACAATCAATATATAATAAAATCAATATAGAGACTTTTGAATAGCCTAATTAGACTCTTATGTAGACCCTTGTAATACCCTCAGATTACAAGTACCTTTTGAAGAACGGCGTGATATTTCCTGATCATGGGCATGTAGATGACTACGATCCAAGTCTAGAACCGCTTGTCAGTATAGACTACACCGTTGCTAGTAGATGGTTCCACTCACTTCAAGAAGGGAGGCTCAAGTGAGTTTATAATTTTAAATTTTTAATAAATATTGTCAGCCACTTTATATAAGAGTTTTTACGTTTCTTTTTCTTTTGATTGATTTTAATTTGTGATTTTTTTTGTTTTGTACGTGTGTTTTTAATATATTTTTTTTTGCCCAAATTTATCTTTAATTAATTTACAACAGTAATAAATAATATATTATTTATCACGTTTTCAGTTTATATGACAATCAGGGTAAGATATTGAGGCAAGTGGCAGCAGTAGAGACGACGCTACATACCGGTATGCTGCCTTTAAACAACACTCTCGAGGGGCTTACACAAGGCAGTTTCAGACAACCGTGCACCAGTACTGACAAAGCTATGGACCCCGACGTAAGTATGTAACGGTGTGCCATGCCACCGTTTGTTTTCCTAGGTTTCAGTATGCAAACTTTTTACTTTTGAAATTCAACATCATTTCATTTTATTACTCGTCTTTCGTAATTTAAAATTTTGACTAATCAATTATACTCTTTATGGATGTCAGTTCGTAAGAAATTCTCCTATGCACAAGATGAAATTATAATACAATACAATATTAATGGTATAAATTTTACTATGTAATTTTAAAATAATTCATTTATTGTGATAAATAATGTGATATGGTGATACAAATTATATAACATATGTAACTACTAAATTGTAATCTGTATTTTGAAAGATCCAAAATTTAACTAGAAGCCCGACAAGGGTTTTTCTTATACCCTTATTTAACTAATAAATATATACTCAAGCTAAGCAGCCTTATTAATTGACCCAAGCACCGAACCCGTAACAAGTATAAGATGCTATATATCGAGATGGGTAGGTGACATAAGACACTGATGATTTGAATAATGATCTGAAACGGTAGGCATTGTGACTCACCTTAGATTATAAACGGTAAGTTTGCCATGGCGATATTATGCTACTAATGAAAAAAATATTAAGTGTCCGATATCGTCTATGTTACCCAATTTACTATTATTTAATTAATTACTAACATTCTCTATGATGTAAGTAGTGACTTAAAAGTTCCATATGAATCAAATTAGCGTTATCTAGTAACATCATCATCATATGTATATTTGCGTAGAATTGAACGATATCATTATAGCGATAGTATATTTATGAAATTCCTCATTTTACGTCTCCGTTTCAGATGGGTGAGCGTGTC
Organism: Diatraea saccharalis; assembly: GCA_918026875.4. Lineage (NCBI taxonomy): Eukaryota > Metazoa > Arthropoda > Insecta > Lepidoptera > Crambidae > Diatraea > Diatraea saccharalis. The sequence continues at coordinate 31,120,035 of OU893333.1, forward strand.
CTAGGCCGTCTGCAGTTAGCATCCGATGTGATGGCATCAGATATTATGAAGGGACGCGATAACGGTCTGCCATCATATAACCGATACAGGGAACTATGTAAACTGCCAGTAGCACATGATTTTGAAGACCTCTATCATTGGCTGCCTCGTGATGTCAGTATATGAACAACATCTCATTGTCGTTAAATATTTAATAGTTGAAGGCATAGAAGGTTTATTAAAATATGTTACAGCGTCTTATTCAAATTTGTTACAGCAAGTAGAATCGCTACAAATGTTATACGAGGATATAGATGACGTAGAATTAATGGCTGGTATCCTGTCTGAAGAACCTATGGGCGATGGTGTGGTGGGTGAGACTCACACTTGTATCATAGTGGATCAGCTGCTAAGGTGGAGACGTGCTGATAGATTCTGGTATGAAAACACGGTGCACCCCGGGGCATTTACACCGGGTAAGTGTTTAATTAAGCTTTGATAGAAAATAAAAGTACGTAGTACCTATAAACTAACAGATATACTGGATCTGCTTGTTCGTTAGTGACCCGTTTTAGGGACAATATAGACTTGTTCGATCTCATCGCAGAAAAGGCCTGTTTTCGACCAATGGGAACAATAATAGGCAATAATAAAAATAATACCAAATTTACTAATGTGACACAGAAAATAGTATTAATATATGCATGTTTTTTTAATTGAACATTATGAGAAAGAGAAATTTTGAGAGTTGCATCACGGAAATTAAGGACTCATCCGAGAATTGCGTACGAGTTAGACGCTTTATGGTATTATGTATAAGAAAATTTCACAGTATGATATTAGACATCGTTAGATTTAGCTTTTTAATGAAATACACAGGAAATTGCTTCTTATGCAAATAGTAATAGCGAATAGATTCTTTGCGAATTAATATTCACTGTGCAAATGAAATGACTTGACTATTTAACGTTTTCTTTTAAAAATTTGATATTCTGTGTATAAAAGTAAATCCATAGAATTTCTTTATGTACATAGTTACAAAATCTCAGCTTTCTAAAGAGTACCTATAGTATTGTTTGTAATTTAATTGTATTATTCTTTATGATAGATCAATTACATGAAATACGTAAGATGACAATGGCTAAACTTCTTTGTGACCATGGAGACAGTGTGGACTCTATACAGCCCAATGCTTTTCAATTACCACGGCCAGGGTAAGTAAAAATAGATAACTGTCTTTCAGTTTAATTTTAATGTTTAATTGTAGTCAGCTTAGTCAGTCAAGATTTTCAAATTTAAAATAAAGCATTGAAAATGGCAATGAAACTTTTAAATACGGCTTTAAGTGTTCTTTTACAAAATTGATTTTGAGACCCAGCCAGATTTTTGTTCGATCGATTATAGACTTTGATTAAAATAAAAAAAAGGCTTGTAAATGATCGCTTTCGCTTGCTTGGGCAATATCATGTTAGTGTGTTAATATTTATCCCTATGTTATTTTATCACTGCCATTTTGGGATATAGTAGCAATGAGTATGTTCTATCATTCCTTTTTTTGCCGCCATTTATTTATTTATTTGTTTGTTCGTTCGTTCGTTCGTTCGTTCGTGCGTGCGTGCGTTTGTTCGTCGTTCGTTCATTCATTCTTTCTTTCATTCATTCATTCATTTATCAGGCTCTCACAACGAGTACACTAAAACATATATAACTACAAATGGTGTTTGTCAGTGCATAGCAATGTAGTGTAGTTCAGTATCGATAATGGAAAATATTTGATGAATAAATAAATAAATAATAATAAATATTTAACAACATCACATACATTGCTCAGATTCCAAGATGAGTAGCTAAAGCCCCCGTATTATGGAGTATCTGAGACAACGAAGGTACCACAACACCCAGACCCGAGTCAATATAGAAATGTTCATTTTCTACATTGACCCGACCGGGAATCGAACTCGGGACCTCAGAGATGGCGACACCTTGAAACCGGCGTGCGAACCACTCGGCTACGGAGGTTGTCAATGATGATGACCTCCATGGCCGAGGAGCTCACACGCTAGATTTAAAGTGTAGCCATCTGCGAGGAACCGGGTCCGATTCCGGGGTGATTTTAGAAAATTAAATTTTCTATACCGTCTCTAGTTTGGGTGTTTGAGATACCTTTGTTGTTTCAGCTGTTATCTAAATTAAGAAGACCTAATCCGTTTTAAAAAATGAATTGTTTCAGCAATGAAATAGTATCATGCTATGAGTACCCAGATATGAATATAGATGCGTGGCGTGACGACTTCTGTACCGTGAAACAAGGTATACAGTACGCCAAACAAGCGAATGACATCAGATTGCGTGGTAGAGGGAACTACTAATTCAATTTTAGATGAGCAGTTTCAAATTTTTTATAACTTTTAAATAAAATATGTTTTATAATGCCTGTGTCTATGTTGTAATACTTTTGAAGGAAATATAAATGGTGATATTGTTTTAGTTGCTTTTGTTTCTATGTTATCTAAAATGTAGCTTTGTCTGTTCGATTTTTATATAATTTATTTGGAATATAGGCAACAATGTCATACAAATTTGTCATATTATAGATAAGGTTTTAAAATTAAGTAAAGAACTTATAGCATTGAGACATCGTCATCATCATCATACCTGTTACGTCCCCACTGCAGGGACTCGGGGCTTCCTTATGAATAGTTAAGGAGGATGGGCCATAGCCCTCCACGTTGGCTCAATAGGGATTAAAGGACATTAACGATTGAAAATGCAGCCGAGACTAATGTCTTAACGTATCTTCCACAGCTCGAGATATTAATTTTTTTGAAACCCATCCCGTCACCAACCCTAGCGAAAGTTGCTTAACTACAACGTTCAACGTTCGCGGCGATTATCCACGACGCAACCGAGCTACTTGACATTGAGTGTAAAGGTAAAAAACAATTGCGATAATTTGACATATTTTGGTGCTTTAAGTGATGCCATGTGTACAATTGAGAGTTAAAATACAATTGAAAATTCTATATATATTTGGGGTTAAAGTATGAAATTGCTGTTTTATTGTAATAGGTTCCTTGAATTGACATAGAATCTTCATGGTTTAAGGTTTTCTAAAGAAACTTTTTTCACATGGTTACTACGAGTATGATGTTCTTTTTTTTTTAAATGTGAAACATTTAAATATCGACTTTCAATTGTTTTTGTTATTCAACTTAGACAAGAAAGATGGATACTAAGAAAATTCGAGTGATATTTTAATACAAGATTCGACGCGGAAGTAACGCGGCAGAAACAATCCGCAATATCAATGTTGCGTTTGGAGAGGGGTCTGCTAATAAACGCACCGTGCGATTTTAGTTTAAACGCTTTCGTGATGGAAACTTCGACTTGAAGAACGAGCCACGAGGATGAATTAAGCGAGATGGTGGAAGCCGATCCTAGTCAAACTATCCAGGAATTAGCGGTATGATTTAACTTTACCTTACCCACAAGATAGACTCATTCGCGTCAAATCAATAAAATAAAAAAAAATACGAAAAATGGGTGGCTCATAATTTGACTGATCTGCAGAAAGAAACGCGTGTTGAAACTTGTGTTGCTCTGTTGAATGTACAGAAATGAAGGAATATTGGATACACAGCACGAGAAACCGTTTCGACCCTTAAGGAATTGCAGTTAGAAACCATTCGTCATCCTCCGTATTCGCCAGACCTTGCTCCAACGGCCTACAATTTTTTTCGTGATTTCGACAATTATGTACGTCACAAGAAGATTTTACCTTATTTCACATAATTCAACATCAGCTCTTTCATTGACTAACTTATATGTTTGCTTCTATAAAATAGACACCTACTGGACAAATTTTTAAAGTTTTCTCACGTACGAGAAGTTACGTCATACATAGGAGATATATATTTTATGCGAGCAAAGCGGCGCGAAAACAACTAGTCTCATGTATTCATAAGACTAATGTGAATGTTAATGTCTCTGTTGTCATATACAGACTGACAATTAGATAGAGTTTCCCAGAAGCAGAGTGGCGCAGTGGAAGCGTGCTGGGCCCATAACCCAGAGGTCCGTGGATCGAAACCACGCTCTGCTATATCATTCCTTTTTTGCTTTACATAAGTTATCTGTAGATATAAAATATTGTAATAATTAATCTATTTTTATTGTTATAATGTTTTAATTGCTTACTTTGTAATACTTAATATAATTTCATAAAATTTAGCGTAAACGAAACAACTTTTAAACGGTTTCATCGTGTTTGTATTAAGTTTTATTGACGTTTCGGACACTTTACAGGTTCGTTGTTAACTAGCGTAGCTCGGTAGTGTTAAGTAACTTTCGCAAGGGTTGGTCACGGGATGGGTGGCCAAAAAAATTATCTCGAGCTACTCCGTGCATCGTAAGGCATGTTAAACTGTTGGTCCTGGCTGCATTTGCAGTCGTTAATACCCGAAAATCCGCATTGGACCAGCGGGGAGGGTCATGGCCCATCCTCTTTAATCATCCATAAGAAAGTCCTCACCCCTGCAGTGGGGATAAAAAAGGGCTAATGATGATTGACAAAACTAAATATTTATCTGAAGTGTTCCTTATTTCTGGATTCTGTTTTTCTGACTATGATTTCACTAGTCTTTCGCTCTGGCCGTGACTAATCTACATAAAGATTTAAAACATGCACTTTCGATCAGATATAGGAAGACAAGACTACGCCTTATAATATGTAACGTTATCAGTGACAAGTTTACGACAAGTATGCATTTTGATAATATTTCAAATACTCAGTCAGTCTAGTGTCTAGTCAAAGAGCAATGCATTATTTAAGGTAAGTAATCTGAAATTCCGTGACGAAAATCTACTAGTGTATGAAATCCGTCGGGTATCTGCTGGTTGACTTTACCCGAATAAAAATAATCCTATTAATTTGATGTACTTAATAATAATTATATGCGTGTATTTTTAATCTTAATTGGGTTTTAAGAGTGAATTTCCATTTTTTAATTTTTTTTCTTAAAGATATTTCAATTAATATGACTGATATTCCTAGTGTTTAATATGACATAATTCATTACTTATTTAATATGCAACCACAAAGTGCGTTTAGAGTTATTTTAATAACTTCCGAACGACTCACAATATGTTTCCCTAGGGCTTCTTTAGTGAAATTTCTGTGCAAGATGAGTTTATTATACCAAAGTTAGTTTTAGTATCATTTATTAGGAAGAGGTGATTTGTGGATTAGAAGTCTAACTCTAATCATTACACATTAGAATATGATTATTTATGATTAATTAATTAAATAATGTATTTAATATCTCATGTTTGCTATAGTTCGACAAATTGCTATTTGAAGTTAGAGCCTACAGGTTTCCTTTAATCGCAGGTATGTTGTTACGTCTATATTATTTCTTAGATATTAATTAATTATTTATTTATAAAATATAAAAAATATCAACTAGCCTTTTCTATTTGATGATTTAATTATTAGTAATCCACTTGACTGTCGGAGACTTCACTGCTGTCACAATAAGCTCAGATTATGTATCTCTCATTGAGTAGCTCGGTGGCATAGTAGATAAGCGCCGCGGCCCGCGATCGTTGTCTTTAAGGAACTTTCTCAAGGGTCGGTCACGGGATGGGTGACCAAAAAAATATTATCCATGCTTCGGAAGGCACTTTCAGCCGTTTGTACCGGCTGCATTTGCAGTCCTTGATACCCTTCAATCCGCATTGGGCCAGCGTGTAGGGTCATGGCCCATCTTACTTAACCATCCATAAGGAAGGCCTGAGCCCCTGCAGTGGGGACGTAACAAGGGCTGAAGATGATGATGATGCACCTCTCGCAAACACTGTCATCGGATGCAAACCCTAAACCAAGCGGTCGCATATAACAACATCAATTATTAACCCATAAAACTCCCTAGGACATAGGTGCTCAGTTTATACTGAATCACACAAGGAAAGTGGACGCACTTTGCTCACCAAGTCCTGTGTTTCCAAAATGTTATTGATATATAAATACATATATTTTAGAAACTGAATTTAAAATTTCCTGGTTAGTAAAAAAATGCACCGTATAACAAAAATATGCAAATTAATACAAGCTAACCGCTATTCTCAATTTATAATTTATTCTTCGAATTTAGATGAAAGTGGTATGAGAAAAATCTCTTATCATAAATTTTCCTAAACAAGTATTCCCTAATGAGGAGGGGTATCTCCAACAGCATAATTGTAACATTTGAATAAAATATTACAATAATATATTTTAACGACCTCCTTAGGCGAGTGAACAGCACGCCAAGTAGTTAGGACTGTAACACTGGATTTTGGAGTAAACAAAATTATTCTGAATTTAAAAATGGTTTAAGTGCTTTCGATCTCTTGAGATCCATAGTCACTTTATTAGGATCTTATTTATTTTCACAATATATTAAAACTTAACAGAGACACTGATTTTTAAAAGGAAGGCTAAAGCCCAATAATAAAAGCATTTTTTTATATCATAAGATGGTAAAATATATAAAAACATTAAAAAATATACGGTAATATCTCATGTATATCCGTTTGAATACAAAATGCACATTTAAGACCAAAAAAGTCTAGAACATTTCCATACACAGCGCAAAAAATTAGCATATGAAACGAAATAACAATTGAGCTGTTCTGTTGAGGGAACGGATATAAAAGAAGCTATTTAAGTAGATATAGCTTGTTAAATACGCTTAATATAAAGGCGTGAGATCTAAAGATGTTTTTACAATTCGTTATTATGTAGAATTTACCACAAATAATGGTTCTGCCAAAATTATGTTTAGGTTATCTAATACCTGATTTCAAAATTGAATTTCGCGTGAGAGAAATCAAGTATCCAGTAATATCGTCAAAATATTAACGTTTAATAAAATAAATTTAGAAAATTCGGATTTATATAACGTAACACGTATTGTATAAGTCGAAATATTCAGAAGACTGATCAATATTGAGAAGATTAAGCAAAAACTATCAAACATAGACCTTTTATCTTGGATTTCCCATTACCTTGGTTTGGTTTGGTTTGACTTATTAACACATAAGCAAACGTAGTTTAAATTATTCTTACTTGTTAATGTTTGCCACTCAACAAACTATATTTTTATGGATTTTCCTAATGTTTTCTAATGATGTGACTATCTTTTGATATCAGTTTATAAAAAAATAGTAAACGTCACAAGACTACTATAGTATATTTTTGAAAAAAAAATCAGCCGAAGAAAATTTCTCAGATTAAATCTGAAAATGAGTTAACAAGTAGTTTCCAATAAGCTCAGGGTAACAACAAATCGAGGTAAGAAATAAGATAGTAAATCTCCAGCAGTGGCATGTCATAAGAAAAAGTGACATAATCATAACACCCACATATACCAATAGTTGAGTTATTAAAATTTCAAAATACTTAGTAGTTTGTTGTTTTAACAATACATAGGTACAATGTTTTGATGCTATGTGTTGCAGAAGCTCGAGGATTATATTGAAGTTGATTCTAAAACTGACAAGTACAGTCATCCACAAGTTGGGCCAAAACGGGGATTTAAAGATGCTAAAACTTGCAAACTTCTGTGTGAACTCGTTTCATAAGCACGGTTGCCGATAAAAATACAGTTCAAGTTGTTAAGTTTCACCTTATATCAAAGTTGTTTCGCGGTACATTACCCGAGGCGAGTTGACCTGTATTAACAAACTTAACTCGCCGCCGGAATGTTAACCCGCTTTCCTTGCAACAACTTGCGGACTATCGAACTCAGGCGTGCTACAGGGATGTTTACTTTGACCAACACTATTCTTCTATGACGACGAGTTTCAAGTAGCTTAACGTCCTTTGATTAACTTGTTAAATATGAAACGGTGTACAAAAGCATTGTATATACCTTATACCTTTGATTAAACACACGCTCACACATCACACAGATAAATCCCATTTATGACAAGCCTAACATTTATCTTTCTAGTGTTTTGCACATAAATATCAAAATGAAAATTAAGAATTTCGTTTGAACTATTAATGTGGTAGGTTTTGTAAATCTATTAACACTAATCCCATCAAGTTTGTAATTCGAACAACAAATCTTATGTACCTTCTACAATTATACGACGAACAGCGTGATAAGACAGTTTTTTATGATTTTTTAAAGAATACCCATAGTCCTAATAAACTTTAATTACCTAACTGAAATAGTTTTTATTTAATAATCAATTGATAAATTGATGATGAAGACTTGAATAATGATATAAAGCTTGTCGAGCGCCGTGGCTGTAATATCGACGTCTAGTATTTATTCACGTACGGTTCCAGTGAATTCTTGGTCGGAAAAAGTGGATTCAAACTTTTTAATACGTGCACTGGTTGACAATCGTTTCATTCTCTGAATTAATTCGCACAGTGTTTATTGCTCGGTAAATATATTGTGTAATGTTTTTGTACACTTTTGTCGGAACTTAGATGTTGTTCTAAATAAAAAAAGTATGTTGGGACTATTAGCTAATGCAAAAATATTTATTTGAATGTCGACCATTTTTCCTGTGCTCAAATACAGCAATTAATGCATTAGTTTTAGGAATTATATTATTCTTCATTCTGATATCGCACACCTAGATCTAAACTAAGACAACTCAAAAAACTAATGTGGAGGTCTGACAATACATTTGTTTACATAGCGGGAGCGTGACCACTGTTGATTCAACAAAAGAAACCTAAAGTTATCTAGCGGCTCATTCCCGAACCTTTATTGAATCTGTTATGTTGGATGTTATGTTGGATGGATGCGTATGAACCGCGAGTATTTGAATATTGTACTAAGTCAAAATTTTTGAGTTGTCTCAGTTTAGATCTAGGTGTGCGATATGTAATTGCACAAATCAGTCATATTGGAACAAAAAGACAAAGAAAGACATCCAACCCTAGAGGTCTTTTCCTTTGGTCATGTACTTTCCATAAAACAAGCTCTATAACAAATGTTCTTTGAAATAGTTTCCGAGGCGGGACCATCATATTATATATCTTTTACGTAACTGAGATATGGCCTAAAGAGGTCACGTAAGGGTCATATGGAAGTTGTCAGGTCGGTGTTACATTGCCCGAGTTGCTGAACGGTGCGATAGTGTAGATACGTGCGAGATGTACCGTTTACAACTAATACAAGGAAAGTCAGTAAAACACTATTTACATTGTATATAGTTTTACTATTAATGCTTCAGTATAAGCAGTGTGCGATAGCTTGCATTTGAAGGGTGTTATTTGATTAGTTAGCGACAACGCTATGCTTTAAATATTACAGTAGCGTTTTAATTATAACAATTTCCAATTTTCATTATTACAATTAATGGGAATCAAAACGATAAAGCTACAGTCAACAGAACTTATTTTTAACAAATCCCTTAGAATCAATCCAGTAGAGAAAAACAAAATAAAAAAATAAAATCAAAAAAGAAAAAAATAAGCAGCTCGGTGGTTTAGAGCATAAGCGCTGCGGCCCGCGATCGTTGTTGTTAAGCAATTTTCGCAAGGTCGGTCACGGGATGTGTGACCAAAAAAATATTATCTCAAGCTACTTCGTGCTTCGGAAGGCACGTTAAGCCGTTGGTCCAGCTACATTTGTAGTCGTTAATACCCTCCAATCCGCATTGGGCCAGCGTGGAGGGTCATGGCCCATCCTCCTTAAATATCCATAAGGAAGGCCTGAGCCCCTGCAGTGGGAACGTAAAAAGGGCTGATGATAATGAGGATGATAAAACAAAATCGCTTCCTCCTGTCTGTAAATGAACATTTCTATATTGTCTCGGGTTTGGATATTGTGCTAACTTCATTGTCTTAGATACTCCATATAATATTATATTATGTTGCCCAGTATTGATTTAATACTAGCTGTACCCGTGAGTTTGCCCGTGTGGAAAGTAGCCTATGTTACTCCTTATTACATAAGCTATCTGCTAGTAAATGCTCCTCAAAATCGGTCCAGCTGTCAGAGATAAACCGGACCAATGAGACAGACAAGAAATGTAAAAAAAATACTTTGATATATATACATATGCATTGAGTAAAAAGCGATTATTGTGACATTACAAACAGACACTCCGATTTTATTGTATTTGTCTATTTATTTTTATCAATTTCTTTGTTGTACAAACCATCTAGTTAAAGCAACAAATGGCCAATAGATGGAAATATGAATAGTTTTTGTATGAAACGTGAAAATGCTGGAAAGCTTTTCAATTTCTAAGTGAAAAGGAAAACTAGGTGAAGTTCCATAGACCTAAAACAACTATTAATCGATAAAAGACCGTGTTATTATTATTAATAAAAGACAAATTACAGTTTTATATTTAATTGTATAACATAATTTAATCCGGCCAGTTACAGGATGGGTAACCAAAAATGTAGTATTTAGAGATCCTTCGTGCCTCAGAAGGCACTTTTAGTCATTGGTCGCGGTTGCATCTGCAGTCGATAATACTCACTAATCTACATTGGGCCCGAACGGTGGATCATTGCTCATTCTCCCCACTCGATTCGATTCCCTCCCATCCATAGGGAATGCCTGAGCCCTAACAGATATCTCAAAAAACATGTTTAAAAAATTCACCAGTCGCAGATCTCAAATTTGTGTACAACAAATGTGAAAAAGATTCTAATATATTCCAGTATGAATGGGTCTTAATAATAAATAACACAGAAAAAAAGATTGAGAATATTTTCAAAAGTATCGAATAGTTTTATTTTTAATATTGTTTTTCTATTATCTTTTAGGCATAGCTCTAGGGTCGTTATATTTGAAACTGTATCGGAAAGCGTGTTTGAATTTGCAGCTGAGTGACTGTGATAAACGAGGCACTTTAAAAAATTCACTACCGGTGTCGCTGTAAAAAAAAAAACTCGTCGTCCTCTAGAATTTGATTGGATGGTTAATGTAGAAAAAAATCAGCCAAGTGCGTGTTAGACTCGCGCACGTAAGGATCTGTACCGGAAACTAGCAAAAAAAAAACCCGTTTGTTATATGGGAGTCTCCTTGAATACGTATTTTATTCTGGGTTTTAGTATTTGTTGTTGAAACGGTTACAGAAATATATGATATGTGAAAATTTCAACCGTCTCACTTTGACGACTCATGGTTTGTTTTACCTTTTACTGTATTGAACCCCAAAAACGAATGCACTTGGCTGTGTTCATCAAAATCCTTTTGCTTTACCTATAAGCCGAAAATTTTACATAAAAAGCTTTATTAATTTTCGTAAAAGTTGTGTTATTATTCGAGACAAAATTACACAAAAGTGAACAATAAATATTTTCAATGAAGTAAGAGTTCTGTGAATTTAGTACGGAAACGCGACTGGGTCACATCTTTTCTGAGGAATACATCTTACATCTTTTAGTTGATTCAAAAACTCACGAGAACCATTGAAACGTTAAAAATTTCTAGGTTTATGTGGAAACAGGAGCCGTGTATGCGTAGTTTTGTATAAAAGCTGTACTCGTATATAGTAAGATTTATTTGCCTTTTAAGTATATTTGGCCACCCACCCAATGATCAGCTCTTTCGAAAGTTCTTTCAAAGACTAAACGCGTGAACCACTGTGCCATCAAGCTCCTAAAATATATAACTAATATCCGATATAATCTGCTCGTATGAAAAAGAATGTAGTTTTCTTTAAAGAAGAATAAAAAAAAGATCCAAAGGAAACCTAAACTGAACTCAATATTCTATAAAGCGGAGACCACAGTAATAAATGCTTTGCAGAAAAGTTTCTACGCCACGTTTTTAGTTCATCGTTGGATTAGCAGCTGAAAGAGAACTACGTGTGTGTGGAGTTCAAATGAGTTTTTTTCACGTACACGAATAAATGCATTGGACGTACATACTACAAAAGGATTGTTGAATAAGCACCGGCCGAGTTGTCGTGTTTTTATGGCTTTGAGACTGGGGTTTTATAGTTTCTTTTAGATGCAGGACAGGAATGGGACACAGTTTATTTTATGCGTGATACGATTCTTCCTCTTTATATTAAGTTTAGTTTTAGTTAACTTTGCAATCGAAATCGAATATTAAAAACATTGGACTAAGAAAAATACCCGTAAAACTGAAAACGTTCAAGACATCAGAAATCTCTTGGTTGGAAAGAAGAAGGGGAGTACTCTATCTCTCTTTACTGCTGCATGCATATATAACAGCTTTATATATACCATTCAATCGTTCTGCTATGGCGAGAAGGTAGAGACAGATAGATCCCGATCTTCTATCTCTTTTTAGCTGAGAAACTGCTGAAGGCATAGCCAAATTTCTCTATATTTACATATCTTTTTGGTGTTTTCACCGATATTTTATACATAGTATATGATACAGTTATATTATTAAGATGAATTTTAAAAAAGTTTACTGAAAAGGATGCTTATTATTATCGTAGTGACGTCAAGATATTCTCCATTCAAAACTCTTATTCTCATTATCATTACTTTGGCAATCGTAATAGAGTGATCATTTAAATTAAACATTAATTTGCTAAGAACTTTTACCACTATAATACACAGCTTTACTAAGCTGCATGTAACTAGCAAAAGAAAAAAAAAATAGATAATAACAAAATTACAAATAAATAAGCGGAGAATAACTTGATTGTTTGTGAACGCAATAGAAATCTGATATGTAATTTAAGGTAATTACCGAGCTCTGCGCACCACCGCAACTTGTCGTAAACGACATTAATACTCAATTGTTCATTTGCAATTATATCTTAAAACCACAGAACACAAAACTGTGTTTTGTGTCTTAAAACATTGTGATGAAAGGCAGACAATCGTAAAAAGAAGATCAAATTGTTTTTTATTTTAAATGCTGTTACGGCTTCAATTTTGTGGGTGCGTAAACAATCTCATTTAATTAACAACTTCATTTGAAGGAGGTTATATTTTTAACGACCATGGTAGACGATTTATTGTTCATATTGACCGCAATCGGAACACAAAACTGCACTCTTTATAAATTTTTTAAATGATCTAAAAAAACTCTTAATTTGATACTATGTAAAGAACCAAAATTTGTTTATAATTTTATGTCCTGTAAATGCAATAGAAAGAAAAAAAAATGTTTATAACTTGATGTTACACATTTAAAAAGTAACGTCGCATACTCTTTAAAGTAAATTTTAAGCCGCTTTTACATCTACCTCAATTATCAGAATAGGGAGGAACATAAATAAACTACATTAAATAACGCCGGTCAAAATTTTTAATTATATTTTTTTCTACGCCATAGTCATTACGTATCGTTTCTCTCGTAGTCATTACGTAGTTACCTACGAAATAGTTAACAGTGCTACGTATGTAGCATATTATGTGCTTATTTTTTTGAAAGCCGCTTTCATTCTGGTCACTATGTTACACAAGTGGTTTCTAAAAATGATGTATATACAATTTAGATTCTCTAAAAACAATTAGTACTAAGTCGGTGAGAAAAGCGAGATATAAATTATGACCGTGTTGACTACCGAATAAAGTTCAAAGTTCGAATTGAGTTAGCATCGACTTGAAGTGAAAAAAATATGAATACTGAAAGGCTCATTAGTATATTATCTTGGTAGAACTCACAAGCGTGTTTCAAAATAAAAATCGTTAATTTAAACTTAAATATAGATTTAAAGTATAATTTAAAACCATTTTTAAATCTTGCTCTTATGTATAATATTCTTTCCACCGACGCCCGATAACAGCAATTCCACAATAAACATCCGAATTTTTAAATTCTGCATAATTCGCCATATTTTATAAATCAAGTCAAATAATGCACTAATATAAAAATATTAAGCAGTGATCTTTTTTAAATAATACTTTATTTAGTGTATTTCAATTAATAAGATTCTAATAAGGTCGCTAAACACATCATAATGTTAGTAAAAATGCGCATTAGTTAGAAAAATTTAGCTTCTGTCGCAAAATAAAATCAAACCCATCTAAATTTCGGTCGCGTAATTATCTCGCATAACCTATACGCACCTGGCTCATCAAATATTCTATCCGAAACGTTCCGATTGCTTAGCATTCAATGTGCATACCCTCGTTAGAACTATCGTTCTGTGTAATTACAGTCTGTTACGTCCTCTGTGTTTTCCGGTGTCTTACGCAAAATCAGTGTTATTGTCACACCGAAGTGAACGCACGAGCATAATAGGGAAAAAAGGACGTTTTTTTAAAACAAGCTTTTATTTTGTGTAATGTATTATACAAGTTTGATAAATATACGCCGCTTTTTTGTTACAGCAGCCATTTTAGATTATTAATGATATTTTTTAAATAAAAAAGTGTATAGTGAAGTGGCTGAAGTTTAGCTTGCAAGATTTGTTAACCAGGTGAAATTAAATAAAAGTTTGTAATAATATTGAAAATAGTGAATTTGAATCGTTTAAACTTCTTTCGTGTCCGCATTCGAAACTGTATAAATGATGACATGTTAATGTTCGCAGCCATTGTTTTTAATGTCGGCAACACTGTTTGGTTTGGGCCTCGGCCACATTCATTGTAATTGGTGCCTACACGCCGTTTTGTTTAGTAGAATGGAGCAGGTGAGTTGTTTTTATGTTGAGGTGAGGGAAGGAAGACATTGAAACTTTCGAACTTAGTGGACATCATTAAAAGAGTACCTGTAAAAGGAAGATATATGTGTACAATTGTACAGGTTATTATGTTGTTTATTTTTGTTTATTATGGCTGTGAATTCAGTCCATTAGCCGTAAATATAAATTGAAGACATTCAACAAAAGTTTAACATCAAATTATAATTAAGTAAAGGGTTGCTATCTTTTATAATAAAAAAAAAGCCTGACTCTGCGCTGTACAACCGGACTTATGCCCTAAAATACGTACTTTACCTTCTTTCTAAGTACAGGCAACTGTCCACCGTCTTAGTTTTCTAAGCCATCTTCTGTTTATCTTATTGACGAGCCCAATAAGATAGACACAGTTTTTTGTCTTTACGACCAGCCTTACATCGCAACGGCTCTCTTTAACCGACTTTAAAATAACAAAAAAGGAGTCCACGTATATTTTTTATCTATAGTATTTCATGTATTTCAGCTAAAAACAAAAGATTGCGTATTTTAATTTCTATCAAAATCCGAAAGGAGGATTTTCTATGTTCGTGGAGTACGTATATTTTTTATGAAAATAGGTACATTAATCTATTATCTTCTTGAATTGTGAACCAATTTCTAGCTGTTTCCCCTCGACTTCGCCTACGTTAACGTATTTAACTTCTCGTAGATGAAAGACTTTAACAAATCAGCCGATAGTTTCGGAGACTATCCAATGCAAACAAATAAGCAATCAAATATTTCCTCTTTATAATATAAGTATAGAATTATTGCATAAATATGTCTAGAAAATAAACAAAATCTTCTTTACTAACTTTCACTATGTTAAATAATTAATTGATACACTTGTTTTGCCGTCATGCAGGTTAAAGAAGGTTCTATCAACATTTATGAATCAAGGTATAAATTACTATAACAAAATTCCCGTGAAAATTCCTATAGAAATTTTAAACTCACCATTGTCTTAATTTAAAACCCATATTAAGAATTGTCTTCTTAGTAAAAGGTATTATACTGTTAATGATTATTTAAACGACAAAACTGCTTGGTGTTAAATTTGGCTTATTTTTATGTATATTCAATTACTTATTGGTGATCGGTGAGTTAAATTCTTTATACGTAAACACTAACTTAAAAGCTTCAAATCTCTTTAAAGCAAGGTGATATACATTTTTTGTTTATTTTCAATGTTATAAAATATTAAGGAAAACGTAAACGTGTTTTTAATAAATAATGTTTTCAGTGAATTTTTGCATCATCAATATTATTCTGACATTTATCTTTAAATAATCGAAAACAGGTACTAGATTGAAGAAAGTAATAAGCTCTTAATCTTTGTAATTTTCTGTCTATCGGCGTGTATGATTGTGTAGATTACCTACCTATCTTGATAACTAAAATCTAGTATATCTCCTTCTAACCCAGCATAGGTTGTTAACATTTACTTTGAATTATTACTGAATACGCAAACCTTAGAATAATTTAACTCTTTGATTATACTCTTGAGTAAATACATTTGCATTTTCATTAGCACTCAAGTAGTAGATGATAATAACATAAATATTTAATAACTGTATAGTTTCTAGTTTAAAAAAAAGGTCTAGAGGCTACATTAAATTTCTTTAGCATTAACCCATCATTGAGCGATACCAACCACACAGTTAAATATATTAGATAAACTGACACCGCAATTATAACCACCTTACATTTATAATAAGTCACCGATAATTATTTTTAAAATAGTTTCGGTAATCAACTGCAAAAAACAAATAAAAAAATCAAATCATTCAAAAATCAAATCAAAATTATGATAGGTGATTATAATGCACGACCAAGAGCGAGTCGGACTTCCGCACATTAACATTTTTGAGAAATTATTTCAATAATAAAAGACTGGAAAAGTATTTCGAACCAAATAGAAATCCCAATTACCAAACACATCTCGTAATTATCTGGGTGGCTTAGAAAATGGGTCTAAATGAACATTCTTAGATCTGGGCCACGTAATGAATTCAGGAGTCGTGGACACGGGTTGAATACGAAGGGATACAGTTAAGGCTTTTGAGGGTGATTTGAAAGTGACTCTGCCAGTGAACTGTTTGAACCGGCTCTAGACGAAGTAGTTTATTTACCGCTAAAATAAGGGATTTCTCACTGATCCTAACTTCACGTGATATACAGTAAAATGAGTATTACATTTTACATCAGTCTTATCAAATAGAGATTTGTTTTTTTTTAATATGTTATCGATAACAAACGAAGCTCTTATTCATACTAGTATTACAAATGCGAAAGTAATTCTGTTTGTGTCTGTTAAACTTTATGCCTAAACAACTGAATCAATTTTAACGAAATTCTGATAAAGTGGATCATCCATCAGATCAGTGTACAGCACTGAAATAAGTCTAATCACTTTAAACAAAAATTGTAAACGAGAAAAACTTTGAAAACACATTTCCTTTGATAATGACATTCATTCCGAAATATCTGTAACAACTTTATTTCCTATATTTTAGGAAATAAGAATTGTTTCGGTTCGACACCTACACAAAATTGGAAAGAAAGACATCAGCTTCGTACACTCAGTTTGGTTAGTGAAATAGAATCATTTTGGTGTCGTGGCAGAAATATATACTTTCATTCCAATAAAAAAAAAACAAACAACATATATCTGTTCCCTCCTTTATGTTTGACTTTCCTTTTATTCCCCGTATAATAACGCTTTCCAACTTAAAATCGTCATAAACAGATTTTATTATAGACGGAGAATTGGTGACGATTTGTGATTGCTGAATCGCTAGAAGTGTGCTTTGCGCAATGTTTGTTTTGAGTTCCAAGTCTGAGTATTTTTATGAACTAACTACTAATAAATTAAATTTCTACCATCGCGAAAGTCTTTGCAGGGCTTTACAATTTACAATTGTGCAATCTGAACGTTTAAGTCTGCTTGTTTATATTAAGAAAAAGTTTTTCGTTAATTTAAAAATATAAAAAATCACCTTTCATGTTTTTATGACTATCTCTCAGACTATGAGTATAGTATATTAAAATGAAAATTAGGGACGAATGTGAATTTAAATGAAATTTTATGAATGTAAGATATTGAGGAAAGTGAAGATATAGAAGATTTTATTTAAAGCATTTACTATTTATAATGAAATTTTAATTCAAATTTAAATTTGCTACACCCTTACAGGGTGTCACATAAACTGTACCTAATAATAACTCCTGTTTTACTATGTGACATGCAATAAATAAATTATTATTATTATATCACTTGTAACACTTACTAAGTCACATCGAGCAATGGAAATCAACCATACTTATAAAATTAGAAAGTTACATGAAATATAAAGTATTCATTCAACCCCAAAATATGAAGGACTATAAAACTGTCATGAAAACGAAAAGTTTAACAGATGTAAAACGGTATTTAACTGTTTCCATTAAACTTATACGATCTAGAGTTTGGAATGCTCCGAAATAAGTCGGTTCAATTTTGATTTGGAGAGCTTAAGGTTGAAATATAGGCTGCTTGAAAAACGTACGATGTGATTAATTATAAAATATTGTACCTATTAAACACAAACTCATAACGCCTAATATCGAATTAGATCCTTTTTGGTATTCGTTCGATATATTGGAAATGTTAGTCGTTGAAATTATAAGTTTCAGGTGACAATGCTGTTGCTCAAACTAGACTAAATTTGGATTTCTTGCTATTGAATTCAGTTTTTCATTCTGAAAATAACTAAGTAGAAGTTAATGTTATAAGTATATAATAGTATATTTCGTCGATTACATATAACCACAGCGTAATTAAATAGATTTATTTTAACGTCATTACGTTAAAATAAATCATTCTTTTTAAATTCGTTAAGAAAGTTATTCAACAGTTTTAAAGCTAATATCAAATTACATATATTTATCATATAATACTTTCGTCGTCTATCCATATTTAGATTTAAATGTTAATTATGAGTAATGTTCGATTTTTTAAAATACATATACCACTATTTTTTTTTACAAAATACCCGTATTTTTTTACAAAATGTATAAAATAAAGATGTTTATTGATGATAATTCTACAGATTTATTATGAACAAGAATAACGAAGAGAATCAAGCCGTATTTAAAATGAATCCTGAACACCATCTGTAATTATTTCAGTGCAAAACGAATTTATCTACCGCCCTCAGAGTAAATACGCATCAGGCATTGTCCTCGAAACTTTGATTGATCAACTTTGACGGTCCCTATTCGGTTTTGTCAGTTGCCTTATCTTTAATAACCATTTCCCGCTTTCCGAATTATAACAGGAAGCGATTGCTTAATGTTAATACAGCGATTGTTTTATGCTCCATTCATTTAATACCAACAGTACAAGTCAAATTCGGAACGGAGAATGAAAGTATGATATTAAAAATATATCCAATTTGTATGTATATACTGTTGTAACGGTGGGCCATGCCACCGTTTGTTTTCCTAGGTTTCAGTATGCAAACTTTTTGTTTTTGAAATTCAACATCATTTCATTTTATTATTCGTCTTTCGTAATTTAAAATTTTGACTAATTAATTATACTCTTTATGGATGTCAGTTCGTAAGAAATTCTCCTATGCACAAGATGAAATTATAATACAATGACAGCGTTTTTCCTGAAATAAAACGCTTATTAAATACTTACCTTATTTGAAACTTTATGGTTTGAAACTTTATGGTTTGAGATAGGCTCTATGGTCTCCTGCTTGCCTATTTGCCTCTCTTTCTACATATTTTGCCTTTCACTCGCACATCTGACGTCTACTCGACCACCAGGCAGGCTTTGCGCGCTTGCTTCATTGAGTCGAAAAACCCACCAGGCAGCATTTAAATTAAAGTTTCAAATAAGGTAAGTATTTAATAAGCGTTTTATTTCAGGAAAAACGCTGTCATTAAACACTTGACCGTTATTTGAAACTTTATGGTTTGAGACGTGTTTGTTATCGCCTGGTGGAGATGAACGACGCCAATGTGACATTAGACATGAAAATGGATTTGAAAGAAAATTACACAATTGTTTGTTTCATATTATAGAGTTCGATATACGAGGTACAATCTTTGTATCAAATTAAATAAGCTTGATATTATGTAGCAAAGACTTACTTAGTTATTAAGTCAATGCAATTTGTAATAATTACTAAACTGAAAGTAGTACAAAATCAGTGATGTTGCTTAAATTTATATAATTAATCAATTTGTAATTGTTACAAAAGTATTTATAATATTTTGATTCGTACTATAGCTGAAGTTGGAAACGTTCACGTTTATAAACTTTTTTAAAAGTATTTTCAGATCTCCAGTTACTACGAGATATAAGATTTCGTCGACTGAAAGATTATTTGTCGATCTTGTAATAGGTTCATACATATATTTACCCAATAAACGGGATCGAGATTTTTATTGCTTGTATCTGTCATTATTTTCCAATCCAATTGCCTGCAGTTAGAATTATCAGATTTAGATCCAAACCTAGGCCATAAATCAATCAATCAATCAATCATTTATTGCATTAAAATATGGGGTAACAGACGTCATAAAATAAGGGTATCACATATTTACTGTTTGATAATGTGCAATAGTTTTAGTAGATATATAAATTTACATTTTAAAATAATGTAGTCGTCATTTCTCTTAAAATGGTCAAAATCTACTGCTAATAAAGTAAGGTCATGAACTCTACGATCTAAACAAAGTCACATTGCAGTGTGTCCAGAGACTAAGAATTTGCTTTCTTTGTCAAAGTATAATGTTTTAAAAAAGACATAAGATTATTATCAATATCCCAAACAGACGTTTTGTGTGTTACGGGGTTTTTTAAAAGAAATTGACGTAACAACGTGTCGAATAAACACGTGAGAACTATGGGAACCTGATAGTTCTGTATTACACAACGTGGATATTACGTAACAATACTGTGTTATAAATAAGAGAATAATTCTTTAAGGTATAAATAAGCTAAAAACCTTGCTTATACTGAACCATTACGTTGAAAAGCATTAACTTATGTAGCTTGTTCCAGTTAAGCCATCTAAGCCAGGCTGCCCTATATGTCTTGCGCGTAGATGAACGCCATGATGATTGTAAAAGATTGAGCTGTCAGTTACATTACTTGACCAGCCCTACAAATCCACACTACCAATATCATCTCTTGTACTTTCGAAGATGGAAAAATTCGTTGAGGTATCTATCAGGTAACGACTTAGGTGGGGTATGGTAAACGGTGGAACCAATGCTCTGGATTTCAGACCTGCTCACCAAATTACTCGATCCCATTGACGAAATAAGTGCCTTGAGCTTGGTTGAGGTGACTAAATTCTTTGAAAATTAGATAAGGAGGAAGGAAAATCCAACTTTTCGCATAGTTCTATTAACGGGAAAAAGCTCCGTGATAAATTGAATAAACATCGTTTTGGTCCAAAAAACATAATTCGCAACGACATGAGCAGTCTTTGATGCAAATAAATCTATCACAGGCACACCAAACTTTTTGAACACAATTTCTGCACATGCAGGTAGAAGATGCCACTCTGGTGGTAATCAGAAACGAGATAGATGATCTGCATGGCCGTTGTACCTTCCCGGTATGTGATACACAATTATTCAAATTAAATGCAGCTTCATTAACTGAAAGTTTTGGTAAGCCATATTTATCAGAGATGCGGATTTTGTTCCACCTTCGTTTCGAATGTAAGCAATAGCTGTTTTGTTGTCGCTTTGCCATAGAAGGGTGGATTGGTATATATATGTATATATGTAATCGCCCTTGAGGGATTACGAAGCTGGAAAAATTAAATAGGCCGATAAGGCTGTAATTCTTTTTGCTGCGCTACTTTCATCCCCTGAAAAACAAGGCTTTGTTGAGGAACTAGTATAGATTTTTCCAGATTTACTTGCCACTCAAGAAACTGCTTTCTTTCGTGAGCTGAGCTCGAAATTGTAAGACCTGCTGATCTTAGTGGGTCATGGGAAAATCGTCCCAGTAACAGTTATACGTATCCCCTCTGCTCGTAGACTTTGGGCTACCCAGTTTGTGACTTTTGGGGCTGTTATGACAAAATCGTTTAACGGTTGAAAATGGGCCGTGGAGAGCCATCGGTCTTTAGAACAAGCAACATCTTTGAAAGAAAGCGTGGTGCTATTTTGACTGGTTCGAGAACAGCTTGACTCTATAATAGTAATATTAACGATGTCATTGTGTCGGTGATAGGAGTGGCAAACCGAATGTCATGAGGATTTGGTACAACTACGACTTTGCGATACCCCCGAAGAAAGGGTATGCGATACCCCTGATTGAGCCTCAAAATATAATATGGAGCGCCCAGTAACGCCAACGGTGATGATATTGCGACAACTGGCCCCCTTTGAGTGCCTGTTTGTCAAAACTTATATTAATTGCGTGCGCATTATTCTCAATGGATGGACCTGTATGTTTACGTCCTCTATTGTGATCGTGATCTCTATTGTTCAAACGACCTTCTTTGCACCAAAGCCTCTATTGTATAAAGTGGCCGAATGAAAATCACTACTTGTCGCCTTCTATCCCTGCGAGGAACAAGGTTGATACCAACCTTGCGAAGGTTGATTTGCATGGGAAATATGCGTAGATGCACAATATCCATGAGCGCTTCCCTGCGAGGGAGCATTGAGAAATACCTGCCCCAGCGAGGGGAGGTACGTTAGCCTGCTTTGTTCAAGATCACAAAAGCTTTCTGCACTCTACCTGTTTTTTATAGGAGGGTAGTCAATTCCTCTTGTTTGAATAAATGTTGTGCTTTGTACCTTCTGTTCCTGCGAGGAACGAGGTTGATACTAACCTTGCGGTAGTTGATTTGCATGGGAAATATGCGTAGTTGCACAATATCCATGAGCGCTTCCCTGCGAGGGAGCATTGAGTAATACCTGCCCCAGCGAGGGGAGGTTCGTTAGTCTGCTTTGTTCAAGATCACAAAAGCTTTTCGCACTCTACCTGTTTTTATAGGAGGGTAGTAAATTCCTCTTGTTTGAATAAATGTTCTGTTTTGTACCTTCTGTCCCTGCGAGGAACGAGGTTGATACCAACCTTACGGAGGTTGATTTGCATGGGAAACATGCGTAGATGCACAATATCCATGAGCGCTTCCCTGCGAGGGAGCATTGAGAAATACCTGCCCCAGCGAGGGGAGGTTCGTTAGCCTTGTTAGCAGTATGGCGGAATTTTTCTTAAGCCTACTTTAATTAACGGATCTCGAACGAAATTTACAATAGCGTCTCTCCTCATCTGTATTACTTAGGCCTTATCACCACAAATAATTTGTAGCATTTCAGAGGAATTGATTTCATGAAATTGCTCATAATGGAACACGGTTTTATCGTGTCCCTATTGCAGCAAAGATCGTAAGGCTGTTTATAAAGCATCGCGTTGCTTCAGTACACAAAAGTTAACGCAGCAAATGGTTTATCATTCAAATATCTTTAATTCATCATTAACGTCTAAATCAGTTAACGCGGGTGAAAGATTATAAGATTTCCGAGTGTCTGCATAACGGACTTAACACCGTTCGTTATTATGAAACTATTGAATATCTATTAATATTTAAAAAAAAAAAAAAAACTTTGATGTGTTTTAGGAAATGAGGGTTCCTTTAACTTTGTTTCGATTTCAAAATTAAAACCGGGTTGAGTATAAATGCTAACGTTACAATCTCGAAGTAACTCTTCGCTATCGTTACCATCTATAATTTCTTCGTAATTACGATTCGAACGCGACGTAGATGGCATATCGTAATAAGACACTCGTTTACGTAGGACACACTTCGCGAATTAATTTACTGAAACGACGATCTCGCGTTGACGGTTACGCTTTGACCGCACAGGTTCTGTACAAGACGATGAGGTTGACAAAGAACTACACGAGGAGCTCGAAGAGCTACTACTCGAGGCACTGCGACAACGCTTATTTCGTTTCTTTGTTCGATTGTGAGATCCGTTATTAGCCGTATCACTATGTAATGTATTCTCATTATTACTGTAAACATTTCCATCATTTGAATTATTCATTATAAAGTTAATGATTTAATGATTCTCTGAAAATATCTAGATAAAAGAATTTTATTATTGCAAAAAGAGGGTAGTTGATAAATTCTAAAAATAAATAATTACACATTTGAAATTGAACAATTTCGAAAGAAAGTAAAGTCTACCCTATTGATCAAAAATGATTCATATATGGTTGGCAAAATTGTAGATTTACGTACTTGTATATATATAATATATAAAAAAAAATCACATGCATTGCTCAGATTCCAAGATGAGTAGCTAAAGCTCCCATATTATGGAGTATATGAGACTCACCCAGACCCGAGACAATATAGAAAAGTTCATTTTCTACATTGACCCGACCGAGAATCGAACCCGGGACCTCAGAGATGGCGACACCTTGAAACCGGCGTGCGAACCACTCGGCTACGGAGGTCGTATAAAAAACCAAATATAAAATTATTACTTTGAAAAAATAAATAAAAAAATTTTGAATTCATTTCATGAATTTTAAATATAATAAAAGAGGCTAGGGTATCTACAACAATTGACTTCTAAGAAGAAAGATTCGTTAATGTACTCACTAGATACCCGTTGAAGCACGTCCGTGCGCTGCAGGAAACAAGACGCCAATGAAGCAAGCGCGCAAAGCCTGCCTGGTGGTCGAGTAGACGTCAGATGTGCGAGTGAAAGGCAAAATATGTAGAAAGAGAGGCAAATAGGCAAGCAGGAGACCATAGAGCCTATCTCAAACCATAAAGTTTCAAACCATAAAGTTTCAAATAACGGTCAAGTGTTTAATACAATATTAATGGTATAAATTTTACTATGTAATTTTAAAATAATTCATTTATTGTGATAAATAATGTGATATGGTGATACAAATTATATAACATATGTAACTACTAAATTGTAATCTGTATTTTGGACGATCCAAAAGTTAACTAGAAGCCCGACAAGGGGTATGTATTCGTTTATTTGATAAGTATGTATTAGTTAAGTAACTTACGAACTGTTTTTATAAATTTATTTTTGTTTGTTACAGTTTTTCTTATTACCCTTATTTAACTAATAAATATATACTCAAGCTAAGCAGCCTTATTAATTGACCCAAGCACGAACCCGTAACACTATGATGTATTTATTTATTACATTGATTACATAGTATCACTAGATGGCGCTGTACAAATAATGCATCGCAGTGTGATTTTACTTTTCGAGTTCCATAACTTACTTTCATGTTAAAGAATAAGTTTTGTCTATACGTTCCAGAATATTGCAGTTTCATTGTCT
Source organism: Diatraea saccharalis (assembly GCA_918026875.4). NCBI lineage: Eukaryota > Metazoa > Arthropoda > Insecta > Lepidoptera > Crambidae > Diatraea > Diatraea saccharalis. The sequence continues at coordinate 31,144,983 of OU893333.1, forward strand.
TATTCCCTGGCTTGATATTGGACAAAATATAAAAACTAACCAGCCAAGTGTGACACGGACTCGCGAACGAAGGGTTCCGCAGCGGGAACGAGCCAAAAAATCACGTTTGTTGAATGCGAGCCACCTTATATATTTATTTTAAGTGGAAATATACTTGTATTTTTATGTCGTGTTGTGTTGTGAAGCGACAGAAAGACATCATCTTTATACACTCAGTTTGGTTAGAGAAATGGAATCATTTTGGTGTCTTGGCAGAAATATATACTTTTCATTCTAATAAAAACAACATATATTTGTTTCCTCCTTTATGTTTGATTTTCCTTTTATTCCCCGTATAATTGTCATAAACTTATTAATTGTTGTAGCGGCGAGAGAAATACATCGTCTGTGAAAATTTTAACTAACTTAAATGATTCATGAGATTACATAGTCTGGTGACAAACGGACAGACAAACAGAAAGCGAAGTCTTAGTATTAGGGTACCTGTTTTATTCTTTGAGTAACGGAAACCTAAAAACAATCATCTATTGTAATGAGTGTAAAAGAACGTTTGAGTGTGTAAAAGAGGAGTGAGTTGAAGGGAAGAAGAATAAAGGAGGAACGTAATAACTACAAGAAAATTTATTAAAAAAATCCTTTCCTGATTAGCGACTATAATGGTCTATTATCTCCAATATGTATTGGAGTTTTTGTTTTCGTAATAACAAAGTTTTCACATCTATGTTCCTCCCACAAACATTCTTAATAATTCCTCCTATTTCCCAACACATAAGTTTGTAATTAGAACAGTTTCACTAACTTACACGACTATTCTTTGTCGTGGACTGGTATAGCATAATACCTCTTATTATCGGCTAATACTATCCATACATCACTAGACCTCGGCCGATAAAGAAAGCTTACTCCATAATAGAATATCAATAGCTGCCATTTATATTATGAAGTAGAGATGTTATCATATCGATGGTTCTTTAAATTTTCAATTGATAAATTATATAGAACTTAAATTTAGTCGTAAAAAAGATTATGCCGATAAAGAAAACGCAAGAAACAAGAATTATTGATAGTATAGTAAAATTAATATTATTGTTTGAATGAAGACGGTATTGTTCGTGGGATCGTATGTATTTTTTTATAGTATTAAGTGTAATAAATATTCAACGGTTCCTTATTATAAATTAGGGTTTATAGGTCTCAGTTTGATAATACATATTTACATGACTTTCAAATAACTTGATTCGAATATACAAAAATATCGACATCGGTAATATCGACGCTAAATATGTCCCACCTCTGTTTAAGGGACCAATAATGGAATATACTGTCGCTGACTGGTATGTTTATCAATCAATTTACTTGATTACTAACCGCTCGCAGCTACGCACGTATGGGCTAGTGATTTCATCTATGATTCATCTTTTGTTTCAATCATGTGTTATATAACTTTTTTATAAGGAATTATTTCTGGAAATTGACCTTTATGACTTGAAGGGATTTTAACGTAAGCTTAGGCTTAGACATAATTATCTATATGACTGTTCTTCAAAACGTCTTTTTCCTAAAACTAAGTTGGGAAATTGCTTGAGAATTACATAAGTCAACAAAACGAACAGTATAATTGGCAGTTTTGTAGCTAAAAGGCAATTTTATTTCGGGAAACCTATTTTGAGTGAATGAAGCACGTTTATATTTGCCATGACGTTTCGGACTTAAAGTTTGAAATAAGCAATTTCATTGAGTCCTCGTGTAATATGAGCGCTCCGACTCAGAAATCCTTAAAAGGCGACATGGCTGCTTCAGAAGTAATTTCATAATAAGATACAGTTTATGGACGAACGCTATTATACATAGTATCACAATCAGCGGGGCAAACAAACTTTAGAGTGGCGACTGCGGATTGGCAAACGCAGTGTGGCACGCCCTCAGATTAGATGGGAAGACGATCTTCGCGAGGTAGACGGCATAAACTGCATGAGAGTAGTTGAAGATTAAGTTCGAGTGCGTGCGCTTAGAGAGTCTAGTAGTAGACGAACGTAAGCTGATGATAATGATAAAATGGCCAATATAAAATAAACCCTTTTTTTAACAGTATATGCAATATAAACGATATATTTGAGAAGTTGGGTTCTCGACATTCTTTGCCTTTGTACATTTACCTTTTTTAACCGCAATCTTATGCTTTTAACTATAGTTAAGAATCAGATTTTATTTAGTTCGTGACTTAAATATATTATAATTTTGTCTAGCATATCTTAAAGTTAGTGCTTACATAAGTTCACGCCGCTCATCCCTCCTACTTAGTTTAATATATTAAAATATATAAATCTAAAATATAGTTGAGATGAAACGCTTTGGCATGTTCATAGAAGCGTGTATTTTGTTGACAGGCCTATTATTAAGAGCCTTATAATTGATGGGCTTCCAGAAAGTTCTACCCACGAGACTAAATTATCACCTCCAACTACTAATAACTCATAGATCTTACCTCAAATTAGTAATACGTCATACATACATCAGGAATTTTTGATATAACGCCAAGAACTTTTTGCATCAAGTATCAAATGTATGAAACTGTTTTTTTTTTTCTCTTTTTATTATGAATATTTTTAGCAATACTATCGTTCTCAAACTAGCGTATCCCGTGAAATTGTAACTAATAAAATTATAAGTAGGATTGATTAGATTTTTTGTTGTTTTATATTTTTCAGAAATTTGAATAGAAATTGCTCGCATAGTCTCCACATCACAATTTTAAGTTAATTTACGTTATGTTGTTTTTATAAATCCTTTTTGTTAATTCTTATATTATTATCCAGTACTTTAATAAAAAAAAGCAACTTTCGGACGTATACTGGCATGTGTACTTAATAAATTAAAATTTTAGGACAGAATAATGAGTTTTGGATTTGTTGCAGCGATTGAGGTTGGTCAAGTGAACGAACAATTTAAGTTCCAATAATGATTCATATGAAATTGATATAGGGTATCTTAAAATAATTAATTATAATTTATTAGTATTTTCTGTCTGTTTGTTACTCTTAACCTGTGTGTTGACTTGATGTCTTACTTTTCAGGGATAGGGTTTGACTAATTGAATAAGAAGAACGAATCACAATCAACAACAATGGCTAATTGCGGATTAATAATGTATGTAGCTGGGTCTAATGGCTTAACGTGTCACTTGTTCGATGATTGACTCTTGCAAGTTTCCTAATTTCCGCAATTATGGATGAACAATAGACTTCCATTTACTCCTAAATTTATTTAATTAGTCGATATAGCTCAGATAAATCGAATAAAAAAACCTTTAATAATTGTATATATATATCATCATCATCATCATCAGCCCTTTTACGTCCCCACTGCAGGGGCTCAGGCCTTCCTTATGGATGGTTAAGGAGGATGGGCCATGACCCTCCACGCTGGCCCAATGCGGATTGGAGGGTATTATCGACTGCAAATGCAGCCGGGACCAACAGCTTAACGTGCCTTCCGAAGCACGGAGTAGCTCGAGATAATAACTTTTTGATCACCCATCCCGTGACCGACCCTTGCGAGAGTTGCTTAACGACAACGATCGCGGCCCGCGGCGCTTATCCACTACGCCGTCGAGCTACTCGCTATATATATATGTGTAATATAAGTTGTTAGTAAGTTAGTGTGTATGTGGCGTTCATATATTTAACTCGCTTTTACTGAAATTTAGAACGCATATAATTTAGATGACAATGCAATAGTACCCATGGAACTTCTTTAATTAAACAGAGCAACTCTTTTCGTTTACTTTATCTTGATAAGTACTTAACGAGATAGCATCTAAGTTCTTGGATGCATGAATAGTTGAAAATTTTGCTATGGGAATTCATTAGTTAAATAACGCAACTCCGTCGAGTTTATCTATTTAAATATGTCATGTACAAGATACTCGTAATATCCAACAAAAGCCTTAACTGTCGTTTTGGAGCATATTTTAGTAGTGACCTCGCAATTAATTATTAACCTTTAAATATCTCTATTCATGTGAAGTTTCCATAGCTAGTTTATTACCCCATCAAACAAAGTATGAAACATTTGACCTATACGCGAAGGACAAGCATGTATTAATTATAAGTCATCAGACTCTGACCTATGTTATATACCAACATAATTTTTTATTCGTAACGTAGTTTTTGATCTTCCATGACGTCAAAACGTTATACTGTTTTGGAAGGACATAGTTAATCATCATTTTTAGTATGATTTTTTTTTTTCAATAAAAGGAGTAGATTATCAATTCGACTGTATTTTATTTCTGTTTGTTACCTTATAACATTTTTACTGAGTGTACCGATTTTGATGATTCTTTCTTTATTTGAAAGCTAGTGCTTGCTGTGCGGTCATATTTTCATTGGGCCACATTTGAAATTTTCTCTTTAAAAAATGTAAATAATGTTTATCTTAAAAGCGGTTAAATATTTTAAGTAAATTTAAATCGGGCGGTTAATATTTCATTAACTTCAGAAAACCTCAGCCCGAATTCAATGTTTCTTAAAAAAATATCGCTTTTAAGATAACAATTATTTTTCACTTTCTCAAATTTAAAGTCGGTTCCATTTTTGTAATAAAAGGTTTTTAAAGACATAGTATTCATACTTTTGCTACCTAAAATTATTAGGCTCATAATTATTATTCATTACTAACACATTTATTTTATTTATCATGTTATTATTACTAATTACGTGTTATTTATTTTTTATAAATTATAATAATAAAAACTAATGCTCTTATTGTTGTGCCTCCTTTCTATTATTGTTGTGCCCGACAGGGTCCATAGTGAGACTAACTTAATTATGTAACATTATTTTAAATTACCTATGGAAACAATAAACTTATTGAGTATTAAAATTGTATGCTCTACTTTAAAATATCAAATAAAGCAGCGGTTTATAAATACGTTTACATCAGATCATTGTCTTTGGAACATGATATAAGCGTGAATAATTGAACGAATGTAAGTGCAGGGGTGTGGAAAAGCTCAGAGCTCTGATTATCTCTGACTTGACTTGAGTATGTTGCTGTCACGAATGTAAAGTGCAATAATAGCGAAAAGCTTCATATATTTTTCTCGCTATTACTGTACTGTCTTTACTTACTGTAAGAGACAGGACGATGGTATGCTTTGAGTACCTATCGAACTTTTGCCCTACTCTCAACTGATGGGATAAGTCCGTCAAGTATACTAACACAGTGCTTCTATTTTAATTGACCACCTTTCGTTTTTACATTGGATTTAGTTAATTGGTTCTCTGTATGAATCACTACGGTGTTAAATATCTAAAAACTGCCAAGACAATGTGCCGATGTCTCAGTAAGTAATGTAGGTACAAATTTTTGGTTTTTATTAAAAAAAATAAGTAGGCAAGTAGGTTTATTACCGTTAGTATAAATGCTATATGTCCTAATTTTGACACTGAATCCTTTGTCTTACAAGATCTTACGAAAGCAAAAAATATGTATAGTCGTATATACCTATAAAGAATATTGAATTCACTGAAGTCAATAAATTCTGCTATCAACTATCTGAAAGAAAAAAAAGGTGAATTCTAGCCATAAAATAAAATGATCCCTGAGATCAATTTACAGATAAACAGATAAAGTTATTTATTTATTTTTAATAATTATAAATTGCTTACCTTAAAACAAAATCTCCAATTTCTGCTCAATTCTCGTTTCGTTAGTTGTAACGTAACACCATTAGAAATTCTATTATTGCGTAATTCTTTAGAATTGGTTTATTTGCTCACTTTCAATTGAAAATTCAGTTCTGTTTTTCAATGTTTATACGGATGCCGTATCTGATTTCTTTGAAAACTTTACAACTGTTTTAAAGATAAGAAAGAAATAAGAAAAGTTTTCCTTTCTGATGGTGCTGGTGCTAGTAAAATATTATACATTTAGATTATAAGAATTCTTTTCTGACTTTCTGGGTGTCTATTTTTTAGAAAGCACTTTCAAAGCAAATGAGGTAAATCGTTAATTCTTTGAACGGATGCTTCTCAGTGGCGTTTTACTGCTAACATTATAATGCTGAAATGAATAATGATGCAATAAGTCATATAGTTTACTAATTTATCTGTGCAGAAGCTTAATTTCAAAGAGTCTGAATGATTCAAGTTTCATTATTCATTCACTACCATCAGCTAACCACAGAAATACTTTTATTATAAAACTAGCTGTGCCCGCGACTTTTTCTGCGTGGGAAGTATTTTGGTAGAATTCTTTTTCTCCTATGAACGGAGTCGAATCGAATAAGATCAATGGGCCATAACCCACTATGCGGGCTTAATGCGAACGGCTTAACGTGCATTGTGCCAGTGTTGTGCACAATACTCAAGATAATAATGTTGTGGTCATCCATACTGTGAACGGTCCTTACGAATGTTATTTTATTATCTTTTTTCTCGTTTCTCGCGCTCTGGTTGTCCTTTATACTGTCTTTGTTTTATTTTTGATCTTTTTATCTTATTATTTGTCTAGTTGTTTGCACAATCGGTTATTTATTGTTCTATTTTCCATGTTAAGCTAGGTTACCTGGAAGAAATCGCTGGCTAGCGATGAGTTTGTCGTTTGTACTTAGTTCTGTAAAATAAGTATTCATGTATGTTCTTGTTGTGCAGTATTTACTTACTTATTTAACTTCAATTTAAGCCGAATGCGCTAACCCACTACGCCATCAGACCTCTTATACCTAAGCTATACTAATATTATAAAGAGGAAAGAATTGGTTGTTAGTTTGTTTGCATCGAATTTGCTCAAAAACTACTGGACCGATAGTTTCAGAGCGATTCCGACCTACGGGAAGCTACACCAGACGCGGATGTCATAGGCTATAATTTTGCGGCAAAGTCGCGGGAAAACAGCTAGTTCATTATACCCTGTCAAAACTTATCTGCGGTTCGCCTGTAGAGTATGAAGGCAACACTTGTTGGCGATAATCTAAACTATTTTCTCGATCTCTATTGTGCAAGCTGCGAGCTCTTTTAGAGACCAAGCGCATTTCTCTATCAAAGGAAGTTTCGTATTCATACCATACTGCATGTATGTTACGATCAGCAGTTAGACACGCTATGCGATCTTCAGAAGTTTACTGAGATCAAACGCTTGTTGTTGCTTGGTAAATGCTTCAGGTTCAACTTTATAGTGCATGAGCCTCGCAATGGGCAGTTAAATACGCTTCGCGTTTTTCAGGTGTCTCCAGAGACCGAGCGCTTTCCGTCCGATCTCTTTCTTTGTCAATAAAAGTCGGTCGGTACATGTCTGACGGAAGATACGTGGAGTTTATTTATTGATATAAAAACAAATTCGACCTTCCACACTCGAAAGAAATCGTCTACTAACACATACTTCCGAGAGGTGCTTAACTGAGCTTCGTCAGATTTAAACGGCCCTCATCATCATCATCAGCCCTTTTGTATCACCAAATGCAGGAGCTCAGGCCTTCCTTATGGATGGTTAAGGAGGATGGGCCACGACCTTCTATGCTGGTCCAATCCAAATTGGATGATATTAACGACTGCAAGAAACCATCCTCCTTAACCATCCATAAGGAAGGCCTGAGCCCCTGCAGTGAGGACGTAAAAGGGCTGGTGATGATGGTGATGATGATGAACCGCTGCAAATACAACCGGGAACAATCGCTTTTCGTGCTTTCCGAAGCTTGGAGCTGCTTGAGATAATATTTTTGGTCACCCATCCTTTGACCGACCTTTGCGAAAGTTGCTTAAGAACTATAATCGCGGGCCATGACGCTTAAAATTGCGGTCACTGTAAACTACTCGATGCTTAATTCCATAATCGGAAGGCTCTTTTCGCTTGTTCTCCTACTCGCATGATCCTATGCCAATTCTCCATTATAAGCTGAACCCTATTTAATATGATTGGCCATATATAAATGAGGTCAACTTACTTTGGAGAATTCAAAATTTTGGAATCTTATTTTTTTATTTGTCATCATACAAATTATCATTTTATAGACAATATTAATTCGTAGCTCGGTGGCGCTACGGATAAGCGCCACTGCGCACGATCGCTATTGCTAAGCAATTTTCGCAAGAGTTGTTCACGGGATGGGTGACCAAAAAACGGATGATGGGTGAACAAAACAAAGGCCTGAGGCCCTGCAATTTGGCTGTGAAAGAGTTAATGATGATGATCAATATATCAAAGAAGAAAATTTAATAGAACAGTTAATATTTCATAGCAATTTTGGCGATCACGTCACTTCAAATTGACATAACTTTTTTATTTGTGAACCGATTGAAATAAATCTTGCATTAAATGTTAACGGAATAATTCCAAAATATAATAGTGAAAACTGCATTCAAATCGGTTTAGCCGTTTCTGAGATAATCGTGCACAAAAGCACAGACAAAAAGACAAACCGACAAACAGGCAAAAAATTTAATTTTTTTTTTTTTTGTTCTTTTATGTTTATAAATGCCTTTCATAGCAGGTTTTTTCATATATCTTCAATGTACAGACATCGATCGGTTACGTTTTTATTATAGTACAGATTTATGGTCAACAAAGAAGCAAATAAAAACTCAATATAACTAAGAACTGAAATTTCAAATCAAACACAAGATCGAACAATGGTTGTTATTGGAATTGCTAGGTACTTATGTGTAAACGAAAATTCACTACATATTTCATCCTTGGGATTACTATTTTAATGTTAATTAACTACCACAATTCAAATAAAACATAAACCTTTAGTAAATTTTTATTAAAAAAATAGCGACAGTCAGAGAAATGGTTATTCAAAATTTATTGAATAATTACTTACACAATAAATTATTAACAGTACAAAATTTATTCTTATTCATAAATGTTCAAATAATCCAATTTTGGCATTCTGAGATGGTACTAGAACCGTTGTAACCACTTAGTTACCCAGAACCTAACAGGACAGACGAATTTTTCAAGCAATTCATAAATGTTCAAAAAATCTACCCAAACAGCCGAAAGAAATATTTTTAGAAATATTTAAACTTTCGATAAAAAAAATAAGTTCTAATTATTTTATTTGATCAATTTTGAATTCACAATGTTATACTGAAAAATATTAACTCAGTATAATCAGTGAGTATCTATAATCTACAGCACTGGTATTCTGTTGAGGCCAATAGAAACAACACAGACCTCTAAATTTAAAAATACCAGGCTCTACGGGCTTTATCCCTTTGCCATCACTCAGTTTACAAAAACACACTTTAATAGAGACCCTGATATTTCTATAATTACTTTCATATACTTGTAATGCATAAGTAAAATCATTTAACTAATACAATACTGCGACGGCACATGGTTTAAAATCACTTCATTACTTAATAAATACACATAATTAAGTGTCGATACGAAAAACGATCTGAACAGTACTGTTAGAACCATCTATTTAAAGGAGAGACTTAGAAAGGTTAATTAAGGGTTGTCACAGCTACTCAAGTGCTCTTCTCGAGGCGGAACGAGCAAAAGGCGGGGTCTGTGACACCCCTACACGTAGCCAATTACATTTAGGGTAGGTTGGAAATTAAATGGGATTTCTGGAGTATTCTGGATATGTCAAGGACTATTTAAGTGAGATAACTCATTGAATAGCCTAGCTAATAGACATTTTAAAATGCACTTTTAAAGTTTAAAAGTCGACATCTTTGACACTATTCTGGAACTTTCTTTTTAAACGTCTTCAAAAAGAGAACAGGTTGTTGGTACTTTGTAAGGTTCTGTTGTTTCAAAAATTAATTATGTTACCTCCCCTACATATAAAGTGGGAAAGATTTTTTTCGTCTTCCTGATAGTGTGGTGCATCGTTGGATAGGTCTTTCAAAAACATTGCGGGCGAGGGAAGGCCGTTTTCCATTAAGTAAATCTTTTGTGCCTTATTTAAAGCTTTAAAGAGCTAACTATCGTTATGGTCAAGTGTCTCCCCCTCCACCAACTAAACGGTCGTTGGTAAAAATTCAAACGTTACGGCAGTAGTACCTATATATAACGAAGTTAAAAAGGAAAACTATCACATTTAAGTTGGCTTTTCAAATTTACGAGTGATAGTCGACCAAATGCATTTAACTCGAAATTTTGGAACAACTCCATAGAAACCACCAACAGTACATGGCTTGTTTTTTTTTATAAGATATGTTCTTGAAGATTCGTCAAAATAGGTCGATCTATCTTGACGAACCTTTTTTTATAATAATTATATACTTAAAGATCTCTTCAAAAACTGATGAGTTTCAAGTGATCAACTACAAAAGAGGTTAGCAAATTTGATAAACCTCATTTGAAATCGGGCGATCAAAAATAGGGTCAGCAAATACTTATCGGAGCTCAAAGAGGTTTCTTGAATTGTCTTTTGATCACTGATTTCATGATTCTTAAGCTTTATTTTGCATTAAGTTTAAAGTCAAATGCGAAAGTTTGACGTTTTGTGATAATCTTGTGTGCGGATGTGTGTACATTCCATGATATATTCTCGGTCACTAAGCCACCCCCTGAAATAAGCTTGAATTACGTGACATTATGTTATCAAAGAGAACCAGCAAAGATCAGGAGATCCTAGACTGATATAAAATAGGTCTTGAGAAAACTTGATAGACTACAAAAATTAAGAGTAAAAACTTACAGTGGGTCAACGCCTTTCAAGTTGCGCCAAATGCCACATTTGTGTACGCATTCGTTATTGCCGGTAGACTTATCATAATGTTAATTTTTCTTTTTTCCTTTTACAACATATTTTCGCGTTCGAAGCAGCTTTGATTCACTTTTTATATTTCACTATTTATTATAGCTCTTTTAGATGTGTGCGTCTGTTGACTGCAAGATGCTATTACCAGCCCCGAGTAAAGCACTCCATAATCTCAATCTTTTTTAATTCAGCTTAATTTCTAGTATTGTTCTAGTGTTGCCGTTAGTTCTTTATTTCTCAATATTAAACTATTTTCATAATAACGTTGTAGCCTAATGTTTTCTGATTAATATTTCCAGTTATATTGTATACTTTTACTCATATTTTTTAGTTGTACATACGTATGCTGTCCTTATTAATCGATAATTGTAATTAGGCATTAGTACTCGATCGTGGTATATGGAATATGCCTAAAATTCCGCGCATAACTGATTGAAGATGCGTCCCATCCCATCGGTCGCGAAACTTCAGAACTGACGTTCAAACCCATACTTCCGTGAGACACTTGATGGATCTTTCGTCACATTTAAAAATACACCAACTCTACACCACCAGCAACCCAATATAAAAATGGATTTGCAAAAATCACAGAATTAGAAATAAAATATTTTAACATTTATTCTTCGATGTCAAACAAAGCACGAGTCATTGAAAATGAAACAGAACACATAATTTAAAATTATTTTCTATACGAAGCGCAGTCAGTACAAAGTCGAAAATGTATAGTCTGACGTGCGGTCGTGTGTACATTTAGACATTGCATAACATAGCATTAGCTATTATTAACGTTTAAAATGTCACAATATTAATGTACAGGCATCAGTCATTCATTGACACTGGCGCGTAACATTACATTCAATATTGTTTTCAAATACAGAATGCAGCTTCTAATTGTTAACACCTAGTTATAATTTTCATTATAATAATTACCATATACTTTACTGTTTGTAACTCTTTATGCTCGGCGCGGAAAGTGGTCTTAGGGCTGTTGCGGTGCATCGCCTTCATGAAGAGGGACGTCGCCAGGTTTAGTGGGTATGGCCCTGATTTTTGACTAGCTCTCATTGTTGTATAAAAATAAATTAGGCGATGTTTAAGAATGCTCCGCCTTTAATCATGTGGGTAAATACCATTTACGTGTATAATATTTGTTATTTAATATAAAAGAAATATACTTTACACTCAAATGTAAAATGATAAGTCCTATGATTTTAATAGAAATATTTATTAAATATTTAAAAAAAAAATTAAATGTGTTTATTTTTTAATTAATGTAAAAGAAAAAACTTTTTTAATGTATATTATCTTATTTTCAGGCCGTAGCCCTGGCGGAGCGGGCAGAGACAACCGAACGCCACAATGTACAATTCTTGCATACATCTTCTGTTCATCCACTTTCATTGCTCTTTTCATACGCCGGTTTTATAGATTTTTTTTCATGTATCATCAATTTAATACTTTTTTAATGTTATCGCTTGTTTACGCACATTTGTGGAGTTGCAGCCTACATCTGAATGCTTATTTATACTGCTTATTCAATGCCGTCTGTTGTATCTCTGTTATGTGTGACAAATCAATAAATAATAAATGAAAATCCTATAATTATTTACTAATCGATGAGAGGATTTCACCATTTGATAAATATAAGTATATTAAAATTACCTCAACTGTGTAACAGGCAGCCTGACTAATACAGGCCCGCATCAATCAAAAGCTGTACTCGCACGACCTCTATGAAAGGCTTTCATTTATGTCCACTTAGCCCCCATTTGGGCGAATTTTCTTTACGCCTCATAAACAAGCTTAGGACAACAACATTAGTAGGCGTTTGACGGCGATTACTGTCGGAACTTGAATTAAGTTTTATCATGTTCTGCTAAGTACAGATAATAACATTATGGTTTGGAATTTAGAAGAGCCAAATGAAGTCCACGTCACCATGAAATTAATATTAAAAACAGGAAAAATTCGATTGTTTGTTTGCATCTATTTGGTTCCGAAACTACTGGAAAGATTTAAAAAAATCTTCCACCTACGGGAAACTATATCATACGCGGTTGACATAGGGTATAATTTACGCGGACCAAGTTGCAGGACAATGGCTAGTTTAATTATAATTTCACGACGTGTTATTGGTCAGTCAACATGTTAGGCAACATTCGTAAAGCTTTGTCATCAGAAGTGTGTCGGTAAATGTATTTATTTTTATCTATATCTTCACGTTATATATTTTTGGGAGGTATATTTCATTTTCCTATGTGGTTCTACCCATAGAGAAGCTTTTTTGGCAGTGAATTTTTATAGATAAGTAAGTCATGTTATAAACTATTGTATTTTGAAAGTGAAAATCTTAGCCCAAAACATACATCAAGCGTGGCTTAGATGATCTTTTCAGGAATTATTAGGGTTGTTACGAACTGGCCAGCATGCCGGTGAGATATTTTTATAAGACAATTTTTTCTCTCTTGCTGTCATGTAAGTAAGCTGCGTATTTTGGTTTGTATATATTTTAATTATCTTTATTATATTATTTCCTTAATTTTGAGGCTTTTATTTTCTTCCAACTCATATTACTATTACCTATTATAAGTTATAAGGATAAAAAAGTAAGCAAACAAATACGCAATTAGTATTAGCAGTGCACTAAGAATATATGGCAAAATTTCTGCGAATGGTTACTCTAATCGGTACATAAACTAGACAGTTTTTTAACTAGCTTTTAAACATACTCTAACTCGATTTCTGATTCGATTCGAATGCGGAGTTTTTGGATAATTTTTAATTTTAAATATTATATCAATTATTTAAATATTTTTAAACATATACAAGCACTTCGTACGACTATTTAAAACCAGTTTTTGTAGACATGCTATACATGAACCGAGTTCTTAATTTATTAATTTCTATATTTATATATAGTAGTTATATAGTAGTTTATGTATATCTATGACTAAAGAAATGTTAGCGGTGTTTAAAAATATTTATTAATTCTGAACTAAAATGCAATCTGCATCTCACAGATGCGTATTTTCGAACCAGAAATTGCCTCATCATTAATAATAATTTTAAGATTGCCTGCATCTGACATCTCGATTTGTATGTCTGACGTGGCCTGAAATAGGCTAAGAGATGTAATTTTTTTACTAAAAAATAACTTACAAACATAAAAAAAAAACATTTGCACAATGGGCGGCGTTATCGCATAATAACGATTTCTTCCAGGCAATCTTTACTGGAAGAAGCAATGATATATAGTTACAATGTAGGTAGGCTGTGCGCATTTTAAATAATTTTTAATTATAACAATAGAAATTTTAAAATTATAATAAAGGTATATAAATGTACGATACTTAGGATAATAATAAGGCAAAATTACAAATAGATTCCGGTTCATCTGATAAAAAGAACTTCGCGACTACTGATCTGAAAGACTCCAGCGTTTGGGCGCGTCTAACATTCTCAGGTAAGGAATTCAATTAGTAAGTTGTCCGCACTATTAATTATTAAAAGATAAAATCAGTTGCTTGTTTTATGCCTCATGAAAATGTGGAAATTCAACTGGTGGAATTTTGTATATTTCGGAGTGTAGTTAGAAGGGGCTATTACGAAGCCCAAATAGATCGTCAGTATCGGAGGACTATCTTTCAAATAACACTGCAGGCGTGTATATCAACATGGATTTGTTCCATTTTATCACTTTTCACACGAAAATATAACGAGATGAACGTGACCTCGTCGGATGTCTTTACCCCTCGGCGATCGGAAACAGAATGTGTGCGAAAATGGCGGCAATTTGGTTTTTTTAACGAACTGTCAAAGTCAGTGTCACCATTCTAATAAAATTAAAAGTATCGATGATCACGCTCTCTCTACAATCGAGTAATTAAGTAATCGAGTAACTAGCAATTAAAATAAAAGAAACTAAATCAAACGATCTTCGTAAAGATGATGCGGCATATTTTTTTTTTTCATTACAGTTTGTTTGCAGTAATAAAATTTATACAGTATTTTAATAGGGATGATGACTAATTTTTGTTTGTTTGTTCGTCAGGTAGAGTGTTAAAAAATATTAAACACGAATTTTTTTAATTTTGTTGTGATCATAAAATTACGGCGTTACATGGAGTTGAAATTTCGCATGACGTCACGTTAGAGTACGTTTTCTACTCAACTGTGACGTAGCGAGCCCCCACTCCTCAACTTTAATTCCTGTTATCTAAGCTATTTCTTGTTAAGTTGAAGTAAAAAAAAAAAATACGTATCTAATGTTTTTCTATTATCTGACTGACGGACTAAATAGAATTGCATTTTTTTTACCCAGTCATAATCCCTATTGATGTATAGGTGTTTAACTAAATCTAAATATTTCTGAAGTAATACATTTGCTCTTTTAATTTTAGCTACTCGCATATATATCTATGCTCTTACAAATACTTTTAAGAATTCTCATATTAACTAACAAGACATTAAGAATTAATGATTTATTTAAAAATGTTAGTGAATATTAATTATCGTTGAGCGATTTTAAGTGGTACTCTAGCTCTTGGTATATTCTCGTAGTAGCTAGACCCATTACAAATGTCGATGCTTTATTAATTTGCAGTAGATAAATAGGTAGTTGTTTGAAAAGTTCTTGGAATTTATCTCGACATAAACACTTCTTTTAGATTTTTAACCGAGTTCAATATCAAAAAGAAGTGTTTATATATTCGACGGCGATATGTGTTGTTTTTATTACGTTTTCCGATAATGCTGCCAAATTATTTTTTTTTTATTCGATAGCTTGATGGACCGAGGAGGTCCCATTTAAATTTTATCGAAATCGAATTTGTTTTTTTCGTTTTATAACAAAACAAAATACGCTTTTCACCAGACATCATCTAAATAATAAGATGACATATATTAGCTAAAAAAAAATGATTGCGTATTTTTAATTAATCCAAAATTGGATAAGAGCATTTTCTGTATTCAAAGTGTATGTATATTTTTTAATGAAAGAAGTTGTTTTAACGATTTGTTCTTGTATTGTGGACTTATTTCAATCAAAGTATATGTTTTCGATTTCGCCTGCATAAATTATAACCAATCCCCGCGTATTATGAAGCTTCTCGTAGATGAAAGACTTTTGTAAATTACCTGTCATTTAATTAACCTACAGAAGACTTCAATAGCAATTTATTGAATAAGTTGCTTTTAAGATAAGTATTATTTACCACTTTTTAAAGTTAAAAGTCGGTTCTATAAAAAAATATAGGGTATAATTTTCTTTTGTGATAATTATCAGCTGCGTGTTTCATACTGTATTCAGATATACCTGGAATAATTGTGTTCTATGTTATTTTTTTTATCGTAAAAAAATGGATCCCTGTACGCTTAAGGAAAACTGCGTTGGTCCAACGAACTTTTCCTGCAAATTGCATTTATTTAACATATTTTTTTATATGCGAGTTTGGTACCATTTTGACGCTCACTCCTCCATAGTAATAAACTTTTTACTACCACAAACAAAGCAAACATATAATTTCGACTGAACTAACACCGAAAAATAGATGGTTATAGATTCAGGCGACGACTTTGATATATCTGCTACTAGATGATCCCACGTAGCTTAGTGAAATAAACAAAAGTGAATTTAAGACATCGCGCTGTATCAATAATAAATTGATAGCTCAATACGAGAGGAATGCAACCTCTGGCGTTTGTTCAAGAGCGGCAGCGATTAAACAAGCTAAAGAAAAAAAAACGAGTAACTTCTATCGCAGTAGCTCGGTGGCGTAGTGACTAAGCGCCGCGGCCCGCGATCGTTGTCGTTAAGCAACTTTCGCAAGGGTCGGTCACGGGATGGGTGACCAAAAAAAAAATATCATCTCGAGCTACTCCGTGCTTCGGAAGGCACGTTAAGCCATTGGTCCCGGCTGCATTTGCAGTCGTTAATATCCTCCAATCCGCATTGGGCCAGCGTGGAAGATCGTGGCATATCCTCCTTAACCATCCATAAGGAAGGCCTGAGCCCCTGCAGTGGGTAAAAAGGGCTGACGATGATGATGATGATGAACTTCTGTTGAAATTGGACGTGTTTTTGGTGGCGGTTATTAATAATATTAGCCATTCAAAATTAATCGAAGTTTCTGGAATAATTTTTCATTTTTATCAAGGTTTTTAACTTTGTTTTGAAATCAGATTTTTTGTATGCACTTTTTTAAAAACGGTTAAAATGTAATAGTTAAATTATGTAAGACAGAACTATTAATTTATATTAAAGCATAGCGACTGTAAAATATTAAATTCTTTTCAGAAAAAAAATCGAAATATTTAGTATTTAATTCTTAAAACTTAATTATTTCATTCATTCAACTCAATTATTGTGACTTAAAATCATATTTTACAGAAACTGAACATCGAATGGGTAGTTATCGTTTTTAATCCAAATTTAATATAATATTGATGGCTCATCATACCACCATAAGTCAGAAATGCATAGTCTTTTTTGAGTGATACGATCTCTATTAGCAAGCTCTCGTCAAGCTCCGAGTTGGTTACACAGCACGATGCGCTAATTTTGCCTGTTAGACAAATAGAGCGAATATTACATTCATGTACGCATCGCAGATGTAGAGTAGGCATGAATGGGCCGGCTCGACCGGAGTGATACCACGGCCTCACAGAAAACCGGCGTGAAGCAACGCTTGCGTTGTGTTTCGTCGTGTGAGTGAGGGTACCGGAGGCTCAACCCCTCACTATTCCCTTCCCTCTACCCCTCAACCCTTCCCTCCCTATGATCATATCCCTCAAAGGCCGGCAGCGCGCTTGTAGCCCCTCTGGTGTTGCAGGTGTCCATGGACGACGGTAATCACTTACCATCAGGTGATCCGTCTGCTCGTCTGCCCCCTATAAAATAAAATAAAAAAAATTAAGTGAATAAAACTAAATTTTCAATTCATCATTAATAATATTTTCCGGTATAGCATTGTGAATGCATATAATAATTCATAGACATTAATAGTGAAATAAATTGTAATAATCTAAATTCCAAATTGAAGTTGCCATTTCATAAACTTACTTTTATTATGAATAAAGCCAGCAATTCCCAGTGTAATATGAAGTTGTACTAGATATAAAAGTGCTCGTTTCCTGAGAGGTCATAATATGAAATGCTAGGCTAATAGTGGGACTAAAGCCTTCTTGTCATATCAAACGCAAATACAGGCGGTAGCGTGATTATATTATCAGAAACAAAATTTAACATACATTTCGAATACAATCAAATCCATTACATTTCATGAAGTTTTTTATTTAAAGATATATTTATGATGATAGAAATGTGTGGAAAAGAACGTATGAATGTGTGAAAGAGCAGTGGTATGAGATGAGCAAGAAGGAAGACGAATGGAGGACGAAAGACTGAGGACGGACGTAAGAAAATTAGTAGTGTGTGTAAAAAAATATTATAAAGAAGAAATATTCGTAATTTCAAGGCACGAGCGCCTTTATTTTTCCCACAGATATATGAACCTATCTCCAAGGAGGTCCCAATTTCAATAATAGTCGAATCAGAAGTTTCTAAGTAAACCTGAAAAATAAAACAATTGACTATTAATAATTGGAAGTATACTTTTTAAAAGCATGGCCACCTTTCCTTTACCTCATCGGAATAAGCTAGTTGACATTTTTTTTAATTTTATAAATAAATAGTTCATTAATATCTGAGAAATAATGCAGAAGTAACGGCATGTCTGCGATTAATAGTTTCGGAGATACGGTGCTACGTTTGTGGAACTGCTGCTGGTGCTGGTCTGCTGAAAATGCTCCCTACAAATTCAAGCACTAACTGACATCACACTGTGCAACGATAGTGAAAAAGTATAGGCATCTGGGCAATCTTTGTAATATTTTTGTTATTTGTGCGTTTATGTTCATAACTGTTTTAATGAAAGTTGTTTGGTTTTATGTAACTAATTTAATGCCATACGTGTTTAAGCAAAATTTAGTAATATATTTTCCCTACTTTTTTGAAGTTTTCAAAACGTATTATTTTCCAAATTATTGACATAATATTTATTTTGTTAAATAAGTTACAATGGTTCATATTTTCCGAACATATAACATAAACCTTTATTTTCACTTGTAAGACACAACCCTATTCTGGTTATAAAGTGCGAGTTGCGCTAAATAACCAGAAATGCCAGAAACGAGCATTATAAAGGTGCAATGGCGTATTTACTACCCTTTCTTACATCCACGACATCACGCTTATGGATACGTCATAGTCATCATCACCAGCCAATTAATGTAACTGCAGGGGCGGGGATCTGGTTTTCCTTATGGATGGAATCGAATCAAATTCAATAGGGAGTATGGTCCATGACCCACCACGCGGGCCCATTACAGATTGGTTTGATTGGCTAACGAGTGCAGATGCAGCCAGGATCAATTGATATCGTGCCTATAGAAGCATGAAGGTAATATTTTTTTTGATTGCAATGACCGGCCTGTTGAAAAGTAACTAAACAATCGTATCGCAAAACGAGCACGCTTACCACTGAGTCATCGAGCTCCTTTTAGTATTGATAGGTAGTCGTCCTGTTTTATGCGTGACATCATGCATAGGATATCTAAAGGTTAAAATTTATATGTTGATTCTTTAAAATCTGTTTCAGTATTTAAACAATAAAACCTTTTTCTATTCTATAGGCATTCCGCTATCGCTTATGTAGTGAAGCCTCATCTTCGTGTATCACGTAGCACGTCACTGAAGCGTCACGTCCCCGCCAACAGATGGCGGTAGAGCCCCGTACGTGTGCGCGGACCTCTACAATTTGTGTGTTTTTCTAATTTTTTACACCCATATATTCTTCGGCGCTCCTTGCGTGAAATAAGATAAGAGGGTGTCTATCGGTCCAAGAAAATATTTCGCGTAGAAAATTCTATAAATATAGATATTTGTTTAATGTTACGTGAAATAAGATTATAATACGGAAAGCTCATGAATAGATTCCTAGTTTTCCGCTAGACGCCAGTTTGTTTAAAAAAATGATTTGATAGTACATTTATCCCTAGATTATCGTTATGTGGGATAAAAAGTAGCCTATAATCAATTCAGGCTTAGAATTATCTGTATATCAAATTTCATAAAAATCCGTTCAGATTAATTTGCGTAAAAAAGAATAAACATACTTCCATACAAGTTTCGAATTTAACATCAGTAATTCTACTAATCCTAGTTATCCTAGCAATCCTTGAACAAGCCGATGTTCTTGCGTCCTAGGAGGTACTGAGGGTAAATAAAACCGCGTCATAAACTGACCATAGTTTTGTATTCCAAAAACAAAAAAATCCTCACTTACAAGGAAACTGACATTAGATATATACCTTTTTAAACAAAACATAACACCGCGATATTCTAAATGTACAGCTCCATCTTTTATTGAAAATAACAAATATATATGTCATAAATATCATTCACATAACCATAAATACATTATTTTATAAGCATGTTATTTGTGTTAATAATTAAACTAAATACATGCATAAACGGCTTATACATAATCGCCCACCAAGGACAAACTAAGCTTTGTCCTTACTAAAAATAACATCATATGAAATCGCCCACCATAACACAATATACCTATAACTTAACAATTAAAGTTACATTAAATGCAAATTAGTCACAATAAAATATTTTATATGTTAAACATGCTTTCAATATCAATCAGCAATAGGAAGGATACAAATTTTAGAAACAGGCCGTTTTAAAGTGCCGCCTTTAACCTTCAAAGTAACTACCCTAACTATATTATCATCCCCTGGATGAGTTGCAATCACTCTACCATAAAGCCAACGTCTAGCAGATAAGTAAGTGTCCTTTTTTTTGACGAATATATATTTATTCGGATGATTATTTATGAATCTGCCTCCTACTTTAAAATCATATTCAACTTTAATAGACAAATTGAAACATTTGTATCTTCTAAGTTTTGGTAAGTTTTTTATTTTCTTATAATATCTTTTTTCATTACTATAATTCCTGACTTGACACAATTTTAACACTTTATTCTTTAGTATACGTAACTTACAATTTGCCAAAAATTCATAATTCTTATTTAATTTATTATTTGTTTTCATTTTTAAAACTTTTTTATTTCTTTCAGTATGACACTGCCTATCGTTATAATTTATTTCTTCTTCTTTATTTGATTTTACAAATGTTTTATTGTTGGACTGCTTTTGTATCCCCAATACACTCTTTTCTGATAATGAATTCATTTCTTGATATTGACTAACGCCTTCGTGAATAATTTCCCAACCTTTCCTTTCATCACTATCCAGTTTACACTTCAACATCGGCACTTCATTTTTCTCTACTTGACAATGCATGACATTTATTATTTCAGATGACTTACTACATGCATCAACGATTCCCGATAAAATCCATCCTAGTGACGTGCATTGCGCAAGTAGTGAACCACGTGCTCCCTTCTTAATTCCATCTTGTATTATCTGACTATACACTTCAGAACCTAATAACATATCAATTCGATTTGATGTGTAATAGCCAGGGTCCGCGAGAACAATCTCAGATATTTCCTTCCATTCCACTGATTTTATTTCCTTGGTAGGCAACAATGTGGTAATGGACTTTAATACATAAGCCTTAACATTAAGAATTACATTTTGATCGATACGTGATATTATTTTTATATTGACCATAGCCTTGGATGTTAATCCACTTTCACCACCTACTCCACAAATTTGAGCCTTAACTGGAATTTTCTTTAAACCCAACATTTGAACCATAGATTCCGTCACAAAAGAAGATTGGGATCCTTGATCCAATAAAGCGCGAATCATAAACATTCTACCATTTGCTGCCATAGAATTTACTAAGGCGGTTGCAAGTAGCACCTTCTTGTATCTTGCATGATTAGTCGAAATGCAAGAAACCATAGGAATCGACTCAATATTGTCAATATTTGACAAAGAAGTACTTGGTTTCGGACTATCATCAATTGAAACCGCACTGTTTACTAAAATCTTCTCTTTTTGGGAGACCGTACCCTCTGTACCTATAGGATGCAAAAGAACGTGATGCCTTTTCTTGCAAATACGACATCTAACATTACTCTGACAGCTTTTAGCAGAGTGATTACGACCCAAGCAACAAAAACATACATTGTTATTTAAAACAAAGTTACGCCGCGACTCTACAGTCTCATTTAAAAAACCCTTACAAAAATTAAGTTTATGTTCTTCTGAACAAAACTGACAAACCAATTTTGCTATATGTAAAGATTTCATTTTATCAATTTGCATTTTATGAAATTGATTTTTATACCCTGATTTATGCCCAGATTCTAAAAATTCGATGGCGCGATAGCGATTTTTAAGAAAATGTTCAAATTGCTTATAAGTTGGCAATTCATCTGTATCACTGTCAGTCACAAAAAATTCCCACTGCCGTCGAGTTTCTAAATCCAATTTTAAAGTAATAATGTGTATTACAAGTACATCCCAACTATCTGTATTTACCCCAATATTAGACAAAGCGGACAAACAATCATTAGTAGTATCTAACAACTCCTTCAATCCACTAGCTGACTCGCACATAATATTTTTCTGAGACAACAACCTTTTCATAATATGACTACATATATATCTCTTATTATTGTACCTTTCTTCAAGTAATTTCCAACACCTATCATAATTACAGTCAGTAATAGGAATATTATTCAAAAGTTGTTCAGCCTCTCCTTGCAAATATCCCTTTAAATACAATAATTTTTGAATATTTCCTAAATCATTATTATTATGTATCAAAGAACAAAATAGGTCTCGAAAGGTATTCCATTCTGAATACTTTCCAGAAAAACTAGGAATATTAACCTTCGGAAGTTTTATATGAGATGTATTTGTACTATGTTGAGCAACCGTAACAGATTCATTAAACTGTTTATTTTCAAATGTTGACAAAATAGATTTTAATTCCATTTTATACTCAAAATAAACTTCTTCTCCATTATCATATATATCATTTTTAACATAAGTTGTTTCAGCTAATTCATCTGCAGAAGACACTGCACGCATCAATTCCTTATGACCTGCAGAGAACTCAAACCACATTTGCTCTAACAGTTCTATATGCCCTTCCACATACTCTTTTGTAATGCGGCCTTTAGGACTCTTTTTAAAGTTAATCTTTGCTTTTGTAAGCCGAGCGTATACATCTTCTTGAAAATGAATCAATTTCTCCATTTTAACAATCAAAAAATAAACTTCAAACAAAGCAAAATAAAGACCTTATTTCAATAACCTAAACGTAAACAAAACTCTTTTATACAAATCTACGACCAAATATTTTTAAATTTTTCTAAGTCTTAAACCTCTTTTGTATCGGGCCAAAATTGGGCATAGGTTCCCCGTACCTTCGTTTTTATTAAAACTATTCTAAGTCCCTAATTCTACAATACAAATTATTCTAAATCCATATAAGCAAACACTAAATTCATTAAAGTTAAAATCTTCTTATACTTAAAGTTCAAATTGGTTCACTTCTATTTTTAGACTTCACTTCAGTTTCAAAGTTAAGCTCTTCATAAGAATAAGGTTTAAAATAAAAGTACTCACAGTTGTATTTCCGTTTCACTCACACATACACAATAGAACTCATGCAATCCTTGTCTAGCACGATCTCCAAGTTATCCGCGCCGCTGACTGCTACCTGGTTCCTCCAGATGGCTCATCTGCAGCAAGATTCCACCTTCGTATCCTCCACAAGCTAGTGTCTCCAGCTCGTGGCCCTGACAGCGTCCTTGCTGTCTGACTGGTCTCAATGCTTCCAAGTGCGCTGATCCAGCCACCAGTCACGTTTGCAACAGCGATCCACTGTCCGTGACTTCTCCGAACAAAAATAACCTGCACTTTTACGTGCCCTCGGACTGTGCTACTGCACTATCCGGCTCCGTAGGACCATGAACAAGCCGATGTTCTTGCGTCCTAGGAGGTACTGAGGGTAAATAAAACCGCGTCATAAACTGACCATAGTTTTGTATTCCAAAAACAAAAAAATCCTCACTTACAAGGAAACTGACATTAGATATATACCTTTTTAAACAAAACATAACACCGCGATATTCTAAATGTACAGCTCCATCTTTTATTGAAAATAACAAATATATATGTCATAAATATCATTCACATAACCATAAATACATTATTTTATAAGCATGTTATTTGTGTTAATAATTAAACTAAATACATGCATAAACGGCTTATACAATCCTACTTATCCTAGTAATCCTACTAATATTATAAATTCCTACTAATTTATAAACCTATCCAGGTTGTCCTATAAAAGTGGAAGCAAGATGTATTATTCTTGAAATTCAAATATTCTTTACTAGAATAGCCGCATGGAAAGCAGTTTTGAATTCTCCAACCCTTTTTACTCGTCATTTATTTAGGATATGAAATATTTTCGGCAATAACGTAGCATAATAAATTACATAAACTTCTGTTTTTTTTTTATATAACAGGTATATAATCATAATCCAAATCAAAGCCAAGTGAACGTGATGGAAATATGGCTTATATTTAATTAGCGACAAAAACAGGAGTTTTACAAACAAGATGTTTTGTGTTAGTGACTTTGGCACGGCTATGGCTATACAT
The DNA here is from genome assembly GCA_918026875.4 of Diatraea saccharalis. Classification (NCBI taxonomy): domain Eukaryota; kingdom Metazoa; phylum Arthropoda; class Insecta; order Lepidoptera; family Crambidae; genus Diatraea; species Diatraea saccharalis. Next base: position 31,169,371 of record OU893333.1, read on the forward strand.
ACGATGCAATTTAAGTCACAGATAACCTAATTAGTCTTATAATTGAAGTATCCACGGCAAAACCTTCCGATCTGCTAAAATAAAACTTTTAATAGTACAATAACTATAGATGACAACATCACGATCCATGAAAAGTTCCTTCGTTTTACTTAAATATTGACGTACGTCTATTACTCCCTAAACTACCCTATAACTAAAACATACGCCGCTAAGTATCTCACCGCAGGGCAAAAGTTTTAATTAGAAACATTTACTTTGACAAAGTTTGACTAATTGTGAATTAATAAGTATAACCTGTTCATTTAAGCGCAGACCCTTTGAGATTGCTTCGCTGAATTCATAATTCTCTATGTTTGTTCCTTCCGAACTATCGCCAGTACTGCGTATATTAATTCATTTAAAATTCACATTGTGTTTGGCTATTATACAGGGGCGGTCGACTGTGTCTTTCTAATCTTTGTGCTTATAACATAGGGACTATTATACATCCTTGTGTTACGGATTTTGGGTATATTCGTATTCAAATCGAATTGTATATTCAAAATAATTTATCAATGCTTTAAGTAATACCACGTCTGTCAGAAATCTTTTGCAAAGATAAGTTTCTTGAAACATGAATCCAATAAAAGAGAAAATATAATTTCAGTGATTAATAAAACCAAAATTTGATTAGAGGAAAAACACAGTTCGAAACAAAAGTGAGGAAAATTCACTAAATATAATATAAGCCTCATCATTTACTTGTCTTAACTCTGTGCGTCTCATATTATATATTTATATTTTATCTATAGATATTAATTTATTCAAAATCAATTAATTTATTTCCATTTACAAAAGCAATAAAAAGTTACACTACAACTTGTAAACTAGCTTATTCTGAAGAAACCTTAGAAATGATATCTATATAGTCACATTATTAATCAAAACAATAATATTTATGATATATATACATACATTACTTCATCAAATTGTTATAAAATATTGTCAGGCTTAAGCTAATAATATAATAATAATAATAATAAAAATCTTTATTTACCTTATCTGATAATACTTATTACTAATTACTGGAGTCCCCTTTTAAGCATGACAATGCCTGTACCAGGAGACTCCGCTCTTCGATAACATGTTTTTTTCAGAAATGTATTGTTTGCGGTTTTTTTTATTGACATAATTTGATTTACTTGATAGATTTGTCTTAATTATATCTAATTAAACATTAAAGAGGTGTGTGTGTGTGTGTGTGTGTGTTTGTGTGTGTGTGTGTGTGTGTGTGTGTGTGTGATTAATTACCTATTTGATTGCAAGAGTAATTCAGTATCGTTATAGTTTAGAATCTTTATCCATTTATTTAATGTATGTTTACATTCATTATAAGTTTTTGAGTATATTCGTAATTCTTTATTTATTTTATTATAAAGATAAGCTGATTGACTGTTGTATTGGAATCTAGCAAAAGCTGTTCTTGTTTTAGGGATTTGCAAGACTGTGGTTTTTCGTCTTTTAATTGCTAATTTAGGGTCATAAGTTAGAGTTTTATGTCGCTTTAGTATGAGATTAACAATATATAATTTCCGAATTGATAGTAGGTTAGTTATTCGATAAAGGCTTTCAGTAGAAAAACGCCGGCTCTTGAAATACATGACCTTTAGCAATGATTTTTGGGCTCTTTCAACCTCGAGGAAGCGTGTTTTATATGTACCACCCCATACAGGTAAGCAGTATGTTATGATCGATTGTACTAATGCAATGTATATTTTGTTTAAAAGGCTGTTTGAAAAGTTTTTGTCTTCTGAGTCATTCTTTGGTACTATATATCTGAGAGACTTAAGCTATGAAACGCATAACATTAACAACGCGTAAGTATAGCTTACGAACTGTACAAGTTACTTAATGCCATCCTATTATTCGCTTGTTTTTTGCGATGCCTATTGAAAATAAGTAATTGACACGCTTTGGTTGTGAACCTCTTAGGTCGTGGAACGAAAAAATAATCCCTAACCAAGCGCACATCGTCCGATCGGTCTATACGATTGTATGTATTTGTCTGCCCGTGCGCCGGTTGTTTATTTAAACTATTGTTTTTCGTTTCACGTCTTCTGAAATTTGAATACTGAGTGAAATCATCACAGCACAGTCACCAACACGTCTTTCTATAAACTAAATGAAGTCATTCGATTAAACGTAGTTCCATCGCTGATTATGTCTAATCATGCAGATCCTTTTCAGTGAACAGCTTAGATTCAGAGAACAGTTTCTAGATCAACTGTTTCTTAATACATTTAGATTCACTGGAAACATTATAAGCTAATTCATTCACTTGCCATAAGTATTTCCTCAAACTAAACGAAGTCATATGATGCCGATCTGAAATTATACATTTGTACCGATTTTTTCCATTCATTTTCCCAGTGAAGAGTTTAGAATCAGACAACAATTTATTAATCTAGGTAACCCTAAATCAATTGCTTTCAAAATCTTAATTATGTATATGATATGTATATTCGGCTCATCTCCTGGTTTTTATTTATGTTCAGTTCAGTTTTATAGACTAAATAATTATGTATTTATAGTTATTTGAGACATATCTTAAAACTGGAACAACCGAACAATATTGTAATAGGAATATTTTGTAGAGTCAGTTTATTGGGAAGATAAATTTTATATTTTATCTCAGAAAGACATAAAAGGCTTGTACCATGTTCAAGACACGAATACGCCAGACTTGAAGACAACAGATAATCCAAGGATAGATGAAAAAAAATAATTTTATTATTTTCTGGCAGGGTCAAAATGTACTTTAGTTTATTTATATTTAAGCTGATTAATTTATGTGTGAAAATTAAAACTCAACTTCCATTGTTTCAATTGTTTATATACGTTATTATTATATTCTCAAAAAAAAAACATTAAAATCAAACATATCCATTTACTAGTTATTAAAAAACTTCGTTGTTGTACTTTTCCAAATTGAAATATAATAACACTAAAGCTCGATAGCATTCTAAAACCGGAGGTTATTTTAATGAATCGATTTTGATTTTCAGCGTAACAAACATATAACAGACGATGTACAATTTCATAGTACGTGAAAATAGACAATAGAAAATAACACGAAACACGTTATAAAGCAATAAAAAACTAAAACCATGTGTAATAACGCAGAAGAAAATGGAAAAATTGATTTAAAGTGTATTCTACAGTTTGATTCGATAGTAAATGCACTCATTGTCAGCTTATACTTACCTATTCTAACGTTATGGGTATGCTTATATAAGATATATAGTTACGTAATGAAATAAGTCAATAACTAATAGGCAATATAATATAAATTTTATGAGTACAAATACTATATTATTATTACCACCCTACTCGACGTAGAATTTACAAAAAATATTCTTTTTGTCTTAAATTCCAAAATGTTAGCTTTTATTAAAAATCATAAAGTTAACACGTGTAGACTCCTTCAAATCAGGCGCAGTACTTTAAATTTAAAACATGTGGAATCCGCAATTATGATAAGCAGGTCAATTAGTGAGGGTGTAACCGTCATCCCGGCACAATTTGCGCCAATTAAAATGCGCCGCGAGTCGGCTGACATTAATTTTGTTTGAGAGTAGAACAGAACGTATTATTCTGTGTTTGAACGGACATGTTTTCCCGTTCGCACGTTTGTGTGGTGCAAGTTACGAAATGCATGGAAGAAAAATAAAATGAAGACTCTAACAGTAACACTACATCCTAAAAAATCAACATTCAATTAATTATGGACTGTTTTACGTATTTTTAATGTAATAGAGCGGTGTTTTCCATATGCCGGCTCGCGACTCGACACCGGGCCGGTTAAATCATAAATATGTAGTATTTATAATAAATTCCAGCCCTATTAAGCTCCATACTTCGCCTTAAATTTAAAGTGATTAAAAAAGTACTTAGTTTTAATAAAAAAAAAATATGATTAATAAATGGGTATTATGACAAGCCATTTAATCTGAATCTCAGAAACAGCTCAAATGTTTTTCATTAAATTTAGTGTACAGGAAGTTTCGGTGGCGATAAATCGATCTAGCTAGGTTTCATTTACCAAAAATAAAATAACAAACAAAGCTCTGTCATCCGGTTACTTTTATTATATAAACCAGTTTGTGTGATAATTACCGGTCCGTGGCAGAACAATGTTTGGAAAACAATGTTATATTAAATAATGATTGAATGTTAATAGAACATTGGAATTATTGTTTATTAATGACGAGTGGACAAAGCACTATGTGATTCTATCGGATATAGCGTATTCATGCAAACGGCAACGTTATATTCATGTATTTTTAAAAAGATATAATAAAACTACCCACTACTCGCTAATTTGCTAAATTACCAAGAACTTTCGGTTTGATCGTCGTAGATTTAAAAAAGGTTTCAGAAACATTAAGCGATATGATTCGCTTTTTACATTCACCATACGTTAAAGAGGCAGGCAACATAATTAAAGGATATTTTGTGTAGACAATAGGTAAATGGTGGTACGGAATTTTAATTCGAACATTTTGCCGTTAAGATTTGTTGGGGTGAGTGTACGTGATGTGGCTTGGAATAGGCGGGCCACTTATGAATTTTGAAGTCGAATGTATTTTAAAATTACCGGTTTGGAAATATTTTAAATAAAAAAAAATGTAGTGAGCTTCTGATCTATACATATCTCGATTAGGCTCGATGGCACAGTGGTTAGTGAGTTCAGCATACGATGCAGAAATTGATCTTTGTATAGGAACGGTAACCAAAATAATAATTGGGTAACCAAAATATAATCTCGGGCTCTTTTTTGTCGATGATGACACGTTGCGTTAGTTGTTGGTCCCGTCTAATTTTGCAGTCGTTAATCCACATTTAGCTTGAGTAGTTTGTCATGGTCCATTCTCCCATTCCACCCATAGGGAAGGCAATTAATAGCCTGATGGCCAATAATAGCAACTCTATGTGCTGCTTTGTGTACGAGGCAGCTTTTCTGTTCCGGTGTCGATGTTTTTTCGATATTAAATGTTCAATTAATTCAATCAAGCAAATGTTTACTTACGTTTAACTAATAGTAAGAAAATAATTGTTGGTATTGCGAAAATTTACTTTAAAAGCAGCCGAACAATCCTCGACGGTAACACACACTTGAATCGAGCGGTTTTTAATAAGGTCCTATATTGTAAACAAATATGAGAACCACTACAAAGGCTTCGAATTAATTGATATAATCACAAACATGCAGTACCGAATTTCCCAAAATCGCTGTAAGATTTCCTTTCATAGGCAGCATAAAGGAGTGGGTGAATGCGTAGTAACATATTAAATTTTACAACTACCCTATTATATTACGAATGCGAGAACATTGGGACGCTTGTAATTGTGCCTATTAACATCATCTTTTCCTGTGTTATTGTGTAATAGCCTCTAGTTGGAGATAACATTTGCTGTTGTAACGGCATACAATCCGTGCTTATTCTGTTTTTAGAATGTAGTATTCGTAGTGTTGACCGGTTTTTAAGGGTTGTATTAAAAATAATAAATAGTTAACCTTATTTATCTATGTATACGATCCTGCTAAGGAAAGAGAAAGCAGTTTTATTGACCTCTGTGTTTAAATGGGACTCTTTATGTGCCCGGTCCCGTCCGAAGACTAGTCAAGATTCGGATGGCATACCCACTGAACGCCTTCCATGCACTCCCTTTTTATGGTGAATGGTCTAGGATCCAGCAGGGACTGCTCCATAAGTGACTTGAACCCTGCACATAAAAATCCTGGGTATTCCTCAGAAGTACTGTGACGTAATCTTAGATCGATCTCAAAATAATATACGTTGTTACACACTTAAAAAATATTTTTCTAGTTTACGTAAAAGGTTTTTACATTTTCTGACATCTATCAGTTCAGTTTGGTAGAAAATCGAGTGGGATATCTATACGGATGCGCCGATTGGCTGTTGGGACCTTAATACGTTTGTGAGATTGGTGCACTCGATCCAGTTTCGGCAACTGTCGCATCTATTTTCCCGTAGTTCTTGCGGTTTGACCTGTGACTTGTGCACCTAAATATTAGAGTCAGGGGTTACCGCACAGAAGTCAGTTACAATATGTGATAGCTGTCATCATCATCAGCTCTAAGTTCCCACCAATAAGGAAGGCCAGTGGCTGAGGCCTTCCTTATATATGGTTAAGGAGGATGGCAGTAAATAGCTATAATTTATTTTTTTTATTCCGAAAGCTAACAGCTATAATAAATGGAATAATTGGGAACTAAGATTATTATTAGCCGTTAAAAAGTTTTTACAACCAGCCAATAAATTAAAAAAATATTATATAAAATATTAAAATGAAAAAAAAATATTATTCAAATATATAAAATAACTTAAATAAAATGATAAAATTATTAATAATAACTTTTCAATACTTCTTTTTAATAAAATATGAGTTCGCTATTGAAGCCTCATAAATACTGGTTTCACTTTGAATATATTAACATTAGAGTAATCTTTTAATGTTATATTACATTAAAATGAACCAATATTGCATATTTATATTGATATAATTAAAGCTGCCTACGCTTACGGTTATAAATTAATAAGAAAATTAAATTACAGAGTAAATATATTGCTCAAAACGGTAATTTTACGGTGAAAAACAAATTTCACTCAAGCTCGTTTTTCTAGAATAAAAAGAGATTATCATACAAAAAAAAAGTGGGAATAAACAGAGCTTACTGGGGCTTTGGAGACCTATGTATATCCTTGCATTAATGCGGTGAATCCGTAAATCAGCTTCGGTAGGCTTCTATTTACTCGCCAGTATAAACATTGTCAAAGCATCTAGAGTAATCTTACTTATAATATTATATGGAAAGAAATATTAGGATTGACTGTAAACAAAAATTGGAGCAATTTTGGAAGATTGTCATGTCATATATATTTATTAATACTATTGTTTTACCGTATGATGTAGCTTCCCGAAAAATTCTAAAAAAAGCAATTTATGCATCATTAGGACAGCTAAGTTTCCTATTTTATGGTCTCCACTGCAGTGGCTCAGACGTTTCTTATAGTTCATTAAGGACCAAATGCTATAACTCTCCATGCTGTCTCAATAAAGATTGGAGTGGCTAAACATGCTTTCTGAAGTATGGAGTAGGTCGAGATAGTCATTTTTTGGCCACCCATCCCGTGACCGATCTTTGCAAAAGTGGTTATCCACCGAGCTACCCAAACAACGAAAGTTAAATAAAAGCATTTAAAATAAAAATTTATTCGTTTTGCGAATTCAAAATTTCATACTCGCAGCTACCTGCAGTTTGATTCAAATATAAATCTTGAATGTCAAAGTATGCTGTTGGCACAGATTTAGTTGAATAGCTTTAAGATTAATGGCTAGATTAGCTTATGAAATATTCGTCACACGAATTTATGAAATGACTTTATATTTTATAATAATTTTGACGAATGTAATAGAAAACTGCATAATATTGAAAGAGGTTTATACTAAATTCTGAAATTTGCTTTAAAATTACTTTTAGAAATTGATTTTATAGGATTCATAACGAATAAAAACACTGAATTTTGTAGAATACTAAGAAGTTTTAGTCAAATATTGTAGACAAGAAATTTCTATAACTCAAATTTTTCAGATTTCTGATAAATAATCACTTATTTAATAAAAACATTTTGAAAAAATTAACGTGTCTGATAATTGTTAAAATTATCTGCTTGCTGCATTTTTCGTATTTTATACCCTCTCGGTGAACACATGTAAAAAACAACTGATATATTTAAATTAAATTTTATCGAAAAGAATTCAATAAAATTCTTATCGGACAACGACCAAAGACCCGATGGAGAAGGAAGAAATCAAAATGAAAATATAACACAAGGAAAGGCAACAAAGCACAAAATTAGTTTTATCTTAAAAACGGAGAGGCGGTGAAGCGAAATATGGTAGAAATGGATGTACGTAGAGGACGCTGAATAATGCGCTCGCGTTGCGGTCATAGTATTCTACCCGGGTCTCGATTCTGCTTATGATAACGTTATAATAGCGCCAATGGTGTTATAAAGTAGGTTTTGTTTAAATAATATATAATATATACAATATATTATTCTTATTTCAATATTTGACGTTATGTTTAATGCAGTGGGAAAATGCAATTATTGAAAAGCCATTGAGGTACTATTTTTATTAACATTTTCAGAATCATGGCTCCGATGTTATTCAAGATAATATTATACTGACTTTTTACGATCAATGCCGGATTGTAAATGTAGTTGAGCTCTTAGGCTCGGTTCCTGATCAAGTCAATGAAAATTTGTTTTTTTTTCTATGCCTTGAGACTGGGTTCGCTGTTTCAAGCTTTAACTATTTAACTTGTATGTAAATGTGCTTGCTAATAATTTGTAATCTAATAAATTTCCAATAATTTATTTATCTGTGCATTTTCACTCAATATTCCCGATTTGTAATCTTGTTTTTGTATTTTCGATGTGTTATGTTTGCATTCGTATTACAATTGCGTATTCTATTCTGTTTGAAATAATACTTGTAACTGTTTAATGTAATTCAAAAGAGCCATAAAACAAATATTTCCGAAAAAAAAACACGTTTTATTGCCTTAACATTAAATCAAAATTTAAACCTTTTTTATATCTGCGAAAACGCTGTACGCCATATACATGACGTCCTTGTGATACGTACACAAAACTTTAACTTTATGCACATAACAGATGCATAGAGTAGAAGATAAAAAGATATCAATAAAACAAGAACAATGCCATGATGTAAATATGTAAATAAGCTAAGAACAACGCCATCTAGGAATTTGATTTATAATTGATAGGCTAAACTTTATGACTAGTCAGACAGACAAAATCATGACTTTTAATTTTAAGATTATAAGATAATCGTGCAACTTTAAGACTCAATATCAGAATTTATACTTACTACCGGAATTTTTCACTACCGGCACTACCCTATTGTATTTTGTTGTTGTAAATTTACTAGATCTAATGCCATTACTTTAACGAGAGTACTAATAGTTGTCAGCTTTATAACCTCTGTTATGTGAGATTGAAACTGTTTTGGCGAGTCGTAGTTTTAAGGCTTTAGAGGTTTTTTGTTGTTGATACACCGTGTTATTGGGTTGCTTCTCACGTGCTGAAACAATATTTGACTTTCACCGTTATACTTTTAAGGTAAACCCACCAAAACCCTCATCGAACATGTAAAGGTGGAATAAATGATTTTTCAAAATTATCCTCATTGAAATGAAATGAAAATATCTTTGTTCAAGTAAACTTATTACGAGCACTTTTGAATCGCTCAAAATTTTATTTTCCCCTACCACTTGTTCAGCCCTACCAAATGACACGACAATGAGAAAAATCTTAAAATTTAGTCTTGAAATTTTTAAAATAATTTAATTTAATTAATGTAAACGTTGTAATTAATGTAAAGTAGCTCGGTGGCGTAGTGGATAAGCGCCGCGGCCCGCGATCGTAGTCGTTAAGCAACTTTCGTAAGGGTCAGTCACGGGATGGGTGACCAAAAAATTATTATCTCGAGCTACTCCGTGCTTCGGAAGGCACGTTAAACCGCTGGTCCCGGTTGCATTTGCAGTCGTCAATACCCTCCAATCCGCATTGGGCCAGCGTGGAGGGTCATGGCCCATCCTCCTCCTTAACCATCCATAAGGAAGGCCTGAGCCTCTGCAGTGGGGACGTAAAAGGGCTCGTGGTGGAAACGTTGTCATTGCTCAAAAGAATTGCTCGGCCGAAGTGGCAGTGGGCGGGACACATAGCGAGAAGAACTGATGGCCATTGGGGCAGAATAGTTCTGGAATGGCGACCACGTACCGGTCGACGCTCAGTGGGTAGGCCTCCCACCCGGTGGACCGACGATCTTATAAAGGTTGTGGGAAGCCGCTGGATACAGGATGTGCGGGACCGATTGTCGTGGAAATCTATGGGGGAGGCCTATGTTCAGCAGTGTGCGTCTCACGGCTGATGATGATGATGAAACGTTACCATGTAATATAGATATATATTTTCTTTTTATTGTGAATATGTCCAATTATATTGGTTTGAAAAAAGCTATACTATTGAATAAAAAAAAAAGATAATTAACACCTTAGTCTTATGTGAACAGGACCCTGTAAAGGGTCCGAAAGATCAATAAAACGAAATACAAACGCGTTTAAAGTTGTTTCATTTATAAATTTTAATTGTTATTTTTTCGTTATTAATTGTTTATTTATTCTCTAAAAAGCTGTAATCTGAAATAAAATCACATATCTAAGGTTTGATATAATTGACCGTTTACTTTAACACGTTTAAAAAAATATTTCTGTGAAATTAAAACATCTTAAATTCCTATTTAATCAATTTCCTTTTGGACCTAATTATACTTTTTTTCCTTAGTCACTTTGTAGAATATATGCAATATATATATATATATATATATATATATATATAATATAATAATCGGAATGGTATGGGAGTAATTATTGAAAAAAAGATATAATAGTTTTAGTGTTTACAGTAAAGAATATCTGCCTACTTTAGGTAATAAAAGTGATTAAAATTTATAAATAATTTATTACTACTAAGTAACTCTGGAAAAATCAAAACAAAAGAGCGAACACTTAGCTCTACGGCTGAAACGCCTTGGGATTATAACGCCCTTTCTAAATGCAGATAAGGCCTCAGCTAACCAAAAATGTCTTAAAAAATAAACAATTGATAGAAAATATTATTTAATAATTATTAATCTCCATTCCATTCAAAAGCTATCTTACAAATATAATTATGTAGACTGGTGGATGTTATTAAAGGCTTTTTATGTTGTGGCTAGAATCGAATAAATTAAGTTTAACAAAGTACATGCCAAATAACAAAGGACTAGCAGATTTCTCAAAGGGCCTGTCTTGGTATGTTTGCCAGACTATAGTTTCAAACTATTTCAAGAACTTTCACAAAAGAATGTCTATACCTAAATGGAACAGGAGACGGTGATGTTGTTTTCATAACAAGAAAATCGAGATTAACAAGTTTTGTATTTATTTTAAAGAGCTTCCAATTTCCAAACCAGAACCTATAAGGTTAGGCATAATAACATGTTTCAAATGTTGCCTCGATAAAAAAAGAAATTCCATTTGTCATCTAATAGGAAAATATGAGATATTTACATAAAATAGGCATTAAAGTTGAGGAGGAGGCTCGCTATGTCACAACTATGTAGAAAAGGTACAAAGGTGTGACGTCTTGTGATATAATTAATTCGATGTAATGCCGTAATTTATTGATTTCTCAACAAAAAAGAAAACGTAAAAGAAACTTCCTGACGGGCAGGCATAAAAATTAGGCATCATACTATAAAAGAATAATTACTTTTTTCTAAACAAAGTTTATTGCTCAGACAGGTCTAACCAAAATGCAAACATGTGAAAAGAATATGCATATCAAATCTTTCTTCTTTTTTTCCCTCCAAGTAGCTTCCTGCACACAGAGTACTTTTTTTTGACAGCCTTTTGTACTTGATCCACAGACGATCTTAAAGTGATGTGCAATCAACGTCTCATTCGTTGAATATGTGAAAAATACAATTGCGATGACCACACGAGATATATCTGAAAATTAACAATTCTCAACAGTCGGCCATCCTGAACCCATATCCGTCCCGGATATGACAAGATCATTCAAATTGATGTTATAGTATCTTTTCAGATTAACATGTACAATAATGAGTTTGTTTTTATTTTTAATTATATATATTTCTTAATTATAATATAGCACTTTGAATGTAAAATTGATCAAATATACTAATTGAATGTAATTTCTCGGCCATCCTACGCGTTTCTGAATGTCCTCATTCAACGTTTAAGAATAAAACATTTAGGAAAAGAAAAACAAAATAATAATAACATTCACTGAATATTGTAATGACTAACTAAAGTTTTATTTAATAATAAAACTTACAAGAAATCAACAAATAAAATCACTCTTTCTATAATCTTTACTATCGCAGTAACTTCACTAATTAATCACAGATCTGCAAAACGTCAATTGCCATTTCAATGTGGCGAATGCTCACCCTCATTTCAAAATAAATGTTTTGGGCACTGAATATTATCAGTTCACTCCTGAATGAATGGATGCCGCTTGCACATTGAGTACTACGACCTTGTTCCAAGATAGTGATTGTCTGGGCATCGCTTGCAAACTATGTGCTACGACCTCACACCAGAGAAATGACCTGGGCATCGCTTGTACACTATGTACTACGACCTCACTCCAGAATAATGACGGTCCGGGCATCGCTTGCACACTATATGCTACGACCTCACTCCAGACTAATGACGGTCTGGGCATCGCTTGCACATTATGTGCTACGACCTCACTCCAGATAGAAAACTGCCTGGGCATTGCTTGCACTCTGTGTGCTACAATCTCACTCCAGAAATCACGTTCATTCTGCGGCAACCTTTGTTAGTGCTTTTTCATACTTCGGTGTTTCCGGACCTTCATCATAATCATCATCAAGGGGAGTTCACTATAAGCTAAGGAAGTGTATAAGGAAAGGTGAGGGGAGGGTATGGTAAACAGGATAGGTGTAATATATATATAATCTCACTATGTAATATAATTGTGTTTAACTTCTCTAATTTTGAGTCACATTAATATAATCATTTTCACCATATTGGCATCATTGATCAAATCATATTTTGTTTAATGATTAGAATCAAATACGAGGGTCAAACTGAAAGTTCTTAGAAAATCAAAAACTGATTACATTAGCCAGTTATTAGTTTAATTATATCTTTTCAAAATATTGTCCATTCACGTCAATACACCGCTGCATGCGATGGAACCACTGGGAAAAGCACTTTGCCCACTCGTCCTTAGGGGTCTCTTCAATGGCATCGCGATACGCAGCCACCGCTTCTTCAGCATTCATAAACCGCTTTCCTTTAAGTTTTTCTTTAATTTTTGGAAATAAATAAAAATCACAAGGCGCGAGGTCGGGGCTATACGGCGGGTGACCCAGTAATTCAACGTTTGATGTCGCCAAATAGTCGATCGTTCGCTTGGCGGTGTGCGACGAGGCGTTGTCGTGGTGAAGGAGGATCCTACTGCGAGGTCGTTTCTCTCGAACTTTTTCCAAGACAAGTGGCAAACAATTGGTAGTGTACCATTCTGCAGAAACTGTTTTTTGATCCTCTAACACAATTGTTGCAAAATGACCTATCCTTCCAAAGAACGAGGCCACCATTTTTTTTCCCGCACTTCGATCTCTCTTCACTTTAGTTGGCAACTCCTCGAAAGGAAACACCCACTGAGCAGATTGTCTTTTGGTTTTAGGATCATAACAGTAAATCCAGCTTTCGTCACTTGTTAGTATGTCGAACACAGCATTTGAGTCACCTCCGTTAAATCTTTCAATCATTTTACGACACCGATCCACACGATGGAGTTTTTGAGCCTCAGTCAAATTATGAGGTATCCACCGGGCGCAAAGCTTCCTGACCGCTAAATGTTCGTGGAGGATTTTGTGCACTTGACTCATACCGATGCCTAAGCTTGTCCGAATCTGTTGATAGGTCACTCTTTTGTCAGTCTCTATCATACGCCGCACAACACAGATGTTATCTTCAGTCGTCGCCGTAGAAGGCCGTCCCTCACGTAAATCATCAGTGAGATTAGTGCGACCACGTTTAAACTCATTAAACCAGTTGTAAACAGTCGCACGAGATGGGGCTTCATCGTGAAAGGCCAATCGTAGTCTATCATAACTTTCTTGTTGACTTAAATGACATCGAAAGTCATAAAAAATCATTGCACGAAAATTTTCTCGTGTTAAATTCATGATGACGTGACACAGACAATTTTCAATTTGCCGCCAAATCGTAAAACAAATGACAAATGAATGAAATATATACTCAGTAATATTGGCAAAGAGTTATATTTTCAAATTTTAGAATAATTTTTTTATTATATTGTTTATAAGTGGCCAGTTCTAAGAACTTTCAGTTTGACCCTCGTATAATCTACACACTGTATTACTTATCATTCGCTATCACAATAATCACTTTCGGATTCCGATTCTCTAAACCGCACCCACGGTTTAAGTTTATCTATAGAGAAAATATTTTTATATTTCTTTTTAGAGTAGCCTTCAACACTGCTGATCTCATAACGATCATGATCAAGAGCCGCAGTCACTTTGAAAGGGCCGCTATAAGCTGGTGTTAATTTATTACTTTCACCGGGAGTTCTGGAGCTTTTCAGTGCCATAACCAAATCACTGACTTTATATGTTTTAGCTTTACATCTTTTTTTATCATAGCGCTGTTTCATTTCTTGTTGTTGTGCCATTATCGTCGCACTAGCTTCGTTTCGAATCCGTGTTAAAGTCTCGTCTGGAATACTTATCGCTTGATCAATTTCGTGAAGATGACCCTCGACTGTATTTACAGTATTTTTACCAAAAATAATTTCAGTAGGAGTCTTGCCGGTGCTCCGGTTTACGGTATTATTAAGGCTCCATTGTACGTTAGTGACCTGTAAATCCCAGTCTTTATCATCATCACCATGACAGAGTGCTATAAGGGACTCTAAAATACTTCGATTGTAGCGTTCGATTTGCCCATTAGCGCGTGGTGTGGCGACAGCGTTCAACGTGTGCTTAGTTCCTACAAAATTTATATAATCTTCAAATTCTTTTGATGTAAAACTTGTTCCCCGATCTGATATCAATTGTTTTGGGGTGCCGAATAATCCAAATATGTCCCTAAGAACCGCGATAGACGTTTTACTTTTAGTATTTTTAACAACACGCAGAATAATGAATTTTGAAAAAGCGTCAATAATGCCAAGAATGTAAGTATTACCTCTCTTACTTTTAATGAAAGGGCCTAAATGATCTATATGTAAGCACTGAAAAGGGACAGTCGGCTTAGGTATAGGATGCAAATAGCCTTGCCCTTTCCCTCCTGGTCGTTTTGCATGGGCACATGGAATGCACGCTCTTACATATTTTTTTACGAATTGTGTCATCCGTGGAAACCAGTAATCACGTCTAATCTTTTCAAGAGTTTTAATGAAAGAAAAATGTCCAGAGTCGTCATGACATTGCTGACAGATCTTCCATCTAGCTTCTCTAGGGACAGCCCATTTTAAATCGCCTTCAATTTTTCTATATATCTTTCCTTCTTTAAGCACATAGTTTTCTTTGATGTCTTTGGCTTCCTGACTTTTCGTGTCAAGAACGGCTTTTATGTGACAAAGCCTAGGGTCGCTCATTTGAACAGCTTGGAGCCAGTGTATTTCTTCTACTCGCATAATCATATTATTAGAAACATCTTCAATTGTACTACCGTCTCCTGCGATAGGGTTGCGACTTAACGCATCTGCGTGAGTTAATTGGGAACCCGGTCGGTACTCGATTGTAAATGTGTACTCCTGGACCAACAGCCACCAACGAGCTATCCTTGGGATCAAATCTCTCTTAGTGAGTGTGGTGCGGAGGGCATTACAATCAGTAACTACCTTAAACGTAACGCCAATCAGGTATACTCTGAACCTATTCAAGGAAGCGACAACCGCTAGAGTTTCTAGTTCATACGAGTGGAAATGTCGTTCTTCTGCTGTCGTTTGCCTACTGAAATAGGCTACAGGTTTTAAAGGCGACTTTTGATCAGAACGTTGCAACAAAATACTAGCTAAACCTAATGAACTTGCGTCTGTGTGAAGTTCGGTCTCGTCGGTAGGATTGTATATTGCCAAAACTGGACGGCTAGTTAATATCTTTTTTAAATTTGTAAATGCCTTCATTTGGTCTTCGCCCCAGACCCATTTTATGTTTGATTTAGTCAAATTAGTTAGCGGTCTAGCCAGTGTAGCAAAATTAGAAACAAATCTCCTAAAAAAACTACAGAGACCTACGAATTGACGTACTTCATGTACGTTTTGAGGAGTTTTAAAGGACATAACAGCATCGATCTTTTTCTGACCCGGTTTAACACCCTCTCTGGATATTTCAAAACCAAGATAGTTGATACTTTTTTTAAGGAAATTGCATTTGGATAAATTTAAAGTAAGGTTTGCCTCCTTCAGTAAGTCGAGCACGGAAAGCAACTTATCCATTCCTTCATCTATTGTCTTAGAGGCCATTATAATGTCGTCCATGTATGCCATAACTCCGGGGATGTTTCGCCTTTTTTAATAAATTTAGGATCAATCTTTGGAAAACAGCTGGCACATTCGTCAGACCGAAGGGCATGCGATTATATTCGTAATGCCCATCGGGTGTGACAAACGCCGTCAAGTGTTTCGATTCCTCTGATACTGGTACCTGATGATAGCCTGAAGTAAGGTCAAGAGTCGTGAAGAAAACTTGACCCGAAAGACTATCAAGTTGGTCATCTATCAGAGGCATAGGATATTTTTCCTTTACAGTCTTTCTGTTAAGAGCTCTATAATCGATACACAATCTGATGTCGCCGTTTTTCTTAGCTACTAGTAACACTGGACTGGCGTACTCAGAGTGTGACTCGCGAATTATCCCATTTGCGAGCATATTACTCACGATATCATTTACCTTTTCGCGCTCGGATAAGGAGAGTCTGTATGGTCTATAGACAACTGGTTCATTATCCTTGACTTTAATATGCATTTCGGTATCGGAAGCTTTTCCCAATTCTTCTAGAGAAAACGCGAAACAATCGCGGCGAGAGTTGAGTAAATTACATAAACGTTCTTGAATTTCTCGTTCTAAATCTTCATCAACATTTAATTGATCACTGGTAATTGTACTTATTGAAGAATCCTTAGTTACCAAAGAGTTAACAGTAAAATTAAAAATATTTGATAAAGGAATTTGAGGTAATTGCTTATACGATATCTGAATTGCTCGATCTATCAAAGTCCCTTGTGGCAATATAAATGGATTCGTACCAAGTCCCATAATTATGACCGTACCCTTCCCATTCTCAACTGAGTAGACTGCTGGTAGAATCATATATTCTTTCTTTTCTTTCATGCACGCATCGGTGGATATGTATATTGAACCTGTAAAAGAGGGAGCTACTTGAATCATTAGCTCTCTAGTTCCTACAACGGTTACATCCTCTGAATTTGTCACTATTAGTTTATCTTTCGAAACAGGGAGATCCTTGTAAAATATCAGTTCATTATCAGTTTTGTAAGCACGAACGTGTGGTAGTTCAGTAAGCGTCTGTCCTATGAGGATATCTGCTGGTAACATACTTGCTTCAACCAAGTAGGCGTCCACTCTCTCATTTAAACTATCCAATGTCACTTGAATTGAAACCTTACCTAATGGAACTGCTGAACCATTTGCAAAGCCTTGTAATATAGGTAAATTGGTCCTATCAATTTGTAATTTTAATTGTGAAGCAAAATCTTTTCTGAGTAAAGTGCACTGACTGCCTAAGTCGATGAATGATATCATTGACCTACCACACACTGTGATTGGTTTATAATATTTTTCATTGCCTTTACCACTAAAATTTATTGATAAAACTTTATTGTGATCCCTTCTTGCATCAAACTGTTTTTTACAGTCTTTGTCGATGTGACCGAACATTCGACATTTTTGGCATTTTAGTACTTCCTTTGTACACTTGGTAACAATGTGTCCTAGTTCACCACAGTTAAAACAAGTTACAGAACCTCCTTTTCTATTATAAGAATCGATGGGCTTCTTGATTTGCTCGCTTCGATCTTTACTTGCATAAAAACTTTTCTTTGGAAAATCTATAACTCTACTGGAAATATTTCTAAAATATTTAAGGACTTCTTCTGGTTCTTGAATATTCGCTCCCTGAACATTCATTCTAACATTCGAATCTGTGAGACCATGGGTTAAACAATCTACTGCCTTTTTATCCTTTATTTCGCAACGATTGATAAGAGTAATCTTATCATAATAATATTCTTCAAGAGTCTCATTACGTCTAGTCTTTCTGGCTAGCATATCTGAAAGTAAATCACCATAATTTTGTTCACAATGAAATGCGTTTATAAGTTTCTCTTGCCACTCCACCCATGTAAACTTTACGCTTGCTAGTCCATCATGCCATCGTTGAGCTAATTCTTTAAGCTTTGGTAAAGCATAAACAATAACTTGTCGATCGGACCATCCATATACATGGGCCAGTTCGTTTATTTTTGTTAGCCAGTCCTTCATTGTCTGTGATTTTGCTTGAGGGTCAAAGTCAGGTACCACACTTTGAGCACCATGTAGACTAGTTCCAGAATTCCCAGAAGTATTGCGCTCAGTCAATACAGAAACTAATTTTTCCAACAGTGTATTTTCTGGAGTCGGTTCCTGATCACAGGAGTTGGGCCTAGCATGTTTGCATCGATGATCAGAATGGGTAGGTGAAGAATCAGAATTTCGACAGTGACGTTTTGATTTTATTTGCGAATGATGTTGCCGAGAAGATCTATAAACAGGTGATTCACTTCTAGAAGAACATATCGGAGAATTCCTGCGAGTTCTTGATCTATTCCTGCGAGTTCTTGATCTATTCCTACGGCGGCGTAATGGTGGTGAAACACTAGGTGTTAAACTTTTAGGAATGTTTGATAAATATGGGTTGTTATTGGGATTCATTATGGGCAGGACATAGATTAGGAAAGTGAACTTATTGCTGAAATGGTAAGACATAATTTAATATTTGTATATTGTACTAATTTTCATTTATTGGTAATGACAATATTCCAATAATCAAGTTCTATTTATGTCAGTTTTGAATGTATTCAAAATCCTCAAAGAATTCACAAATTAATTTAAGCAAAACACAAAAAAAAAACTGTTTTATAGTATTCACATTTGTCACTTTTATAAAATATAAACATAAAGACAATGAAACAAAATTAAGTCAATGACTTAGTTATTATTATTATTTGGCAAGTAGATCTAATTAGTTAGCAATCAAGCCATTAATATTACTTCTTTATTTTTAGAAAATAGTTTGTTATAGTAAGGCCATAGTTCACAATAGATTATTACCTTACTAATCACAAAAAAAACTTCCTTGTTTTTCTATTCTTTCTGGGTTGATTAATTTCTAAATAGGTACCTTTGTTATTACAAACATTTACCGTAATATCTGCACAAATGGTTTATGCAGAGTGTTACACTACATTTAAATATGTAGTTCTATTAATATAATAATTCTTAGTCAGTTCCATTTAAAAGGATACCCATACATACTGCAAAATATTATTCATTCATTACTAAGATTCAAAATCATACATATAATACAGTCATTATTGTTTCACATAAATAACGCAACAATGCATGTTTTGTTATAGAAAATCATTGTTTCACAATCACCTTTGTCAAAACAATTTTGTAATGATCTTTCTGTGAATAAATTTAAAATCGCAACTTACTTTATACGTAAAAGTAAGTTTTATATTGTGAAAAAAAAGTACTCACTACTTTACTGCTAGTATTTTTTTTTACCTGTTTACGAATCTCTCTTTATTAATTTTTCGATCGTGGGATGGATCCACTTCTGAACTATAAAAGAATAATTACTTTTTTCTAAACAAAGTTTATTGCTCAGACAGGTCTAACCAAAATGCAAACATGTGAAAAGAATATGCATATCAAATCTTTCTTCTTTTTTTCCCTCCAAGAAGCTTCCTGCACACAGAGTACTTTTTTTTGACAGCCTTTTGTACTTGATCCACAGACGATCTTAAAGTGATGTGCAATCAACGTCTCATTCGTTGAATATGTGAAAAATACAATTGCGATGACCACACGAGATATATCTGAAAATTAACAGTTCTCAACAATACCTATTTCACAAAATTAATGTCGCATACCTAGATCTAAACTAAGACAACTCAAAAAACGAATGTGGAGGTCTGACAATACATTTGTTTACGTGGCAGGAGCATGACCACTGTTGATTCAACAAAAGAAAGCTAAGGTTATTTAGCCGCTCATCCCCGACCTTTATTGAATCTGTTATTTTGGATAGTGCGTAAGATCACCGAGTATTTAAATATTGTACTAAGTCAAAACTTATTAAAATTTTTGAGTTGTCTCAGTTTAGATCTAGGTGTGCGATATGTTGATTTAAACTTTCACGTTTAATAACATTGTTATATATGGATATGTGTATCTTATTTCTATTGTCTCTGCGATATTTCAACCTTATTGCAAGCACCATGATCACGGAGTAAGGCTTTTGAGCTGATTTGGGCAATTTCATAAGCTAGGATAACTGAACTTTTTTATTACATCGCAGTTGACGAGAGAGTTGACGACGGTATTTATAAGATTTGCCATAATTCAACGTTTTGAAAGGCCTTTTATATTTGGAATCGACTGTCAAATTACAATTTGTGTGAAATGTCGAAAGTCGAGCGGTTCATTGATTCTTTTGTTCTATCGCAATAACTTAATAGTGACGGTTGAAACGGCTGCAAATGAAATGGAAATTCTTCTGATATTACAATTCGTGTTCATAAGGCTTTGTATAACCGCCGCTATCGAGTGAGTGATGAACTGAATGTTTTGTCCTAGTTGAAATTGAAATCTATGCTTATTATATTATAAATAGGAAAATTAATATTGATTGTTTCTTTGCATCGAATAGACTCTAAAACTACTGAACTTATTTCAAAATTCTTTTACCTACGGGGAGCTACATCATACGAGGTTGACATAGGCTATTATTTACGTGGGCGAAGTTGCTGGAAAACATTTAATTAGAAAATAAAAATAATATTTTACAGACTATAATGTGTCACATATCAAATAGGCCCAAATTAATTCGGGCGTAGTTTAAAAATAAGTAGTTTTGGAGTTATTAAAGAAAATAAGCAGGTCATTTCCTGTCCCTCTCATTTCCGCCAAAACTGGGTTTCAAATAAAAAAAAATGCAGGAAATCGTTCTTTGACTATAGATTACATTCCAAATGTGTAAAGCAATACTGAAATTTGTTACATGACTTTGGAGATGAAATGACATTCGTTCGTTGTAAAATCGCTCTGAGAAAATAATTTATAGCACCTGTATAATACACATTTTTCTTTCACTGAAACAATGTCACTTCTGTGGAACGTTGGTTCCTCTAAATCCCACTTAAAACCCTTTCAAGATTTCGTAATAAA
This sequence comes from Diatraea saccharalis, assembly GCA_918026875.4. Classification (NCBI taxonomy): domain Eukaryota; kingdom Metazoa; phylum Arthropoda; class Insecta; order Lepidoptera; family Crambidae; genus Diatraea; species Diatraea saccharalis. The sequence continues at coordinate 31,190,551 of OU893333.1, forward strand.
CATACATAAATTTTATAGCTCAACAATAAAACTTGGCAGATAAATAAAAATGCTTATTGCCGGTACAGATTGCTTCGTACCTTAAATAAGAGGTTGGATGATAAACTTTTATTCGGTTTGATCGTAAAAATGTTTCATCGGAGTAAGATATTCAGGGAAGTGTACAACTTTAGTCGTAACATTATTTTTTAAAAGAAACCCCTTGGCCGGGGAACTATCAATATTTAAAACTGTCATTTCTTATCTGCGGCCCGAGCTAAGGCGAGGCCGTAACGTTCTGTTGGACGTCAGAAGTTGCCGGTTCGATACTTTAGAAGTTTTTAAGGTTCCTTTTATCAAAAAGAAGAGGAAACTTATCGCTCAGTTATACTGGTCGATCACATACGCGTGAGGAACTGAAAATGCGGGCGGGCAATTTCTGTTCAGACTTTCATTGGCCGGTGATTTTTTGTTGACCAATGAGATAAGCTCGCACATTGAACAGTATTATAAACCAATTGGAGAAATAAGACAGTTTTGTGTAGCCTGGCATACTACTGTATCTGTTGTCTGATGAGATCTATACCTGAGTAACGTGAGGGAATTGAATAAAAATTCTCGATAAATTTCTGCAGTCTTTTGAAATTAAAAGCCAAGATAAATCGACAAAATAAAAAGTAGCACTGTTTTTTTTTTGGACTAAGCTTTAGTTTTGTCTAGATAATCAATTCAACAATTTTATATACGAACATATCGCTCTCAAATATAATTCTTTAATACTTATTTATACATCTAAACTAGCTTTCCGCCAGCGGCTTCGCCCGCATGGTTGCTTAGGAATCGTTTCTTTGGATATCGATATGAATATATCATGATACAGACATAATTACAATGACAAATTGAAAAGTAAACAATGGTTACTTTTTAATTCCCTATGCAAATTTAATTCCCAGTTTCATTCTTTTATTTGCTGTTTTTCGGTATAAAATATAGTCTATGTTCCCACATATGATGTAGTTATTCGTAAGTGGATTTTTTTAATCGATCCTGTTGTTTCAGAGCGTATACGCAGCTATTGTTAATAACAGGAACAAAACAAAATAATTTAAACACGTGGCTGTTTCTTGAGATGAAAATCATCCATTTTTTTATTACCATAAAGAACACAGACGAATTACTAATACAAAAAATAGTCTATGAAAAAGTAGCCATAGACTCAAACAAACAAATGTTATTATTTGAGAACTGGTGGCGCTAGTATCTGTACAATAATGTAATTTAATTTCGATATCTATAAATTACAGTAGCGAATAAACAAACAATCAAATCGTTACTCCATAATATTAGTATAGATATGTTATGTTTATCATACGCATGAGTTTAAGGATAACCTACACTTATCGTTTATCATTATTTTAATTCGACCAATTTAAAAACACCATCCCTGTTTATGCAAATAATTTCAATAATAATCTGTCCAAATACATAAGCAATAAATGCTTGAAGGGTCGGTACAAAGCGTAATGATCATATATTTTTATATAGGAACCGTAAAAATATATTGCGCTTTCCTTTGCTCACGAAATCCCATAGTTTGCATCCGTTCAGATCACGGAGGCTTATGAAAATGTATTTTTTTTGGTTCTCCGGCAAATAAAATTATGAAATATTATTTGCGTACTCTTTTGTGATGAGGAAAATAAGTAGACGAAGGTTTTATTCGTTTGCTATTATTTTTAATATGTGTATATTTTGAGGTTTAGCTCGAAGACGGATTCAGAATATTGTTCTTGAACTTACAAAGGACAGAATATAAATTACTAAACTGCAATTTATATTTCTTCGCCAGCTGAAATCGTAGCCTATGTCTTTCACATATGATGTAGTTTATCGTTGGCGAAAGAGTTTTTAAATACACTTCCGAAGTTTCGGAGCCTATTTAATGTAGACAAACAAACAATTAAATCTATCCGCTTAATTGTATTAGTATAAATACTGTTTCAATGAAGGTATGGTTAATTATTTTAATCGACCTGAAATGTACTGTAACATTTTTTTATATTTGTAACAGTATAAAGATATATTACAAAAAGAGATGTAACGAATTTTAATAAAAAAGTAATAGAACTGAAAGTCGATAGAGGGGGGATATTAAATAAGGGGAATGAGAAATGACAGACATGAGTGAAAGAAGAGAACTAAATTTATTGGAACAAGGGCTGAATTATGATTATCATATAGTAGATAATAGTGCTTGGTTTATAAACTTTTGAACTTTCATTATATTAGATTGTATGAAATGGGTATCAACGTGATAGATTGTTAGTAACTGTGGTCAAGGCTTGTGGTATCTTATAATCTAATATAAGAGTGTTTGGTGTTATGTTTCTTGAGTACATCTGCCAGTACACTTTTTTTAATGTAATGTGTTTAATATGTATGGAGGTATCTTAGGTTTTGTTAATAGAAAACTGATCGTTTCTATACGCCTCAAAAAGCCAGTTGAACAAAGGTCCATTAAAATATTTATTAGTAAATTTTCATTAAATTACCCATACAAATTTGACATCCATTAGAGTTTAAAGGCGTCGTTAAACCTAAATGGACGTTTGTGCAACTGACCGGACGTCGAATAAGCCAAACATGGGCCATCAATCACTCGGTTGTTGGCGCTGTAAGGTCTAACAACTCCACATATCAGAAAAGAAGGAATATCACAGTTATTTCATGTGATTGACCTTAAAAAGAATAATGAAATAATCAGTAATAAATTAATAATGAGCCGATTTTTTCAGAATATCACATTTTGATCAAACTTTTTCAGAAAGAAATAATAAATGAAATCAGATTTCATAAAAACTTCGTCAGCCTTTGTCCTTTGAACGGTTAACAAGATACGAACGTAATTAAAACAAGAAATTCTCAGAACCCGAGTAGAGAAAAAAAAACTTTATTTACTTTACTTACCCTTTATATTTGTTGGATATTATTTTAATTTTTTTCTTAAGAACAAAATTATTCTTTGGATGATATATGCACGTTTATTTCGAAAACAACATTATTATTATGAAATAGTGATATGTGTAAACATTGATGTGTTAGAGAGAGGCATTATTGATTTGGATTTACAATTTTTTACCAAATGGAACGGTATGTTATAGTAGTAAAAATGTAGACGTAAAAAATTTCTTAGTACTAAATCAAATATCGTGGATCTCAAAAGATGGCGGGCTAGTAATTTTTTTAGCATTGGCGTTGAATAGGTACGAATAAAATAAAAGATTGCAATAAATATATATTTTTTTTTATAATTCTATTCTTAAAGCACCCTTATGGGTATTATCGATGAGGAGATTACGACTAAAAGATTGATTTCATTCTGAATTCATTATGGCCGACCACTCAAGATGGCGGACTAGATAAATTTTAAACATTATCATAATATGAATACAATTAAGTTGCAAAAATAATAAAATATAAAACATCAGTTTTCTTAAATGTTATATTATATGAAAGCTTGTAGCTATTATTATTCTAAAATGAAACTTACTTGTTACATGTTATGGTAATATCATATAATCATTATTTCACTACATATTACGAATTTGTGCGTTGCTCCATCACCGAAAGTGTTTCGTTTTCATCGTAAATAAATCGGCGATAGCATCTGTGAATACTGAGAGTTTCTATCAAGAAATATATTGTTCAAAAATATTAAGAGGAAATTGAAGTGCTCACTACGTATCGACTTCGTATTGACGCCTCTGAATAATGGATGTATTATTTGTTTTCATTCAATTATTCGATAAGAAATAGGCGTTCGTTTTCTTTTATGAAGTACATTTTGAAATATTTGTCATCACTCTTATCTTTTAAATCGAACCGATTTTCTTATTATAACACGAGGACTAACCATGGTATCAGATTTAAATCATACAGCTTTAAATCTGGTACCATAGTAGAAGGTAGCGTTAGCGAGCCTCGAAATCGAATAATGACGATTTCAACGTTTTTATAGTGATGTGCGCCATTGCGCACACGCATGTTTTGTGTTGATAAAATTTTGCGATTTTAGTGATTCCCTAAAGAATCCAAAATTGGGTCATAGGTCTTTCATTCTTTTTAATTTCTCATTTCTCACTATGAATAACCGCCAAATCAATTGAACTTCTTCTTAAAACAAAAATTAAACTAGTTGGTTTGTGAGGTATTTAATATATCTACTAGTAAGAATTTTACTTGAATTATCTGTTTATATATTGTCGAAGCTGCTGGCTCTAAGACAACGTCATAGGGATTTCTTTTGTTATCCTATTTAAATATTTTTAATATATATTTTTTTTGGTAATTTTAGTAATTCTTAGTTAAGTAGACACTTGAAGTTTAAATTAGATTATAATTTATTATGTCCCTTTCGATATTTCTAAGCCACTAAAAATAAAGTAAATCTAGAAGCTACCAAATCTAAAAAAAAAGTTGAACATTTTATTTTTAATAAAAATTTTTTTGGATTTGTTAGCTTCTAGACTGGCTCCAAAATATATATAGTCACACGACTATCTCACTCTTTTTTACGTTTTATGACGTGATCATTCACTCCCAGTCACCTAAACTAATATAAAATAATTGACGACTCCCTAAGTTTTTATTTTTTTTCCATCCACTGAGTTAATATTGACAGTTGATAGCACTCACCGAGATCAAAAATGCAATACTATGTATTAAAACGAAAATAAACGAATCGATCTCCGGCTTTCGCTAAAGAGAACTTTTCCTCGATGTGTATACTCTACAACAAAATGTTGCAGATAGTTTAGGAAAAAACAACTTTAACCACACACCCGTAGAGTCGGATGAAACTGAATTGAAGCGATTCAGTTTAAGTGTTTGCAAAGCTCTTTCATTCGCTATTGTAGGTCAAAATTGTGTAAGATGCTCTGAATGCTCGTTCAACACCAAACTAAAATGTATCTAATGGAAAAACGTGATCGGACGACGAGGAAACGCAAACAAAAATTAATTCAGTTGCCTTTGCTAGGTATTTCTCAAAAAAGAAAAGCTACAGTTACCTTGAGCTGTTGAAAATAAATGTAGAGGTATAGTATGCATATACATTATATTCCATTTTACTAATATCTACTTACTGACTTTTGATTTTTTGACGTTTTATGGATTGTTAAAAAGGATGGGCCATGACGCTGGCCCAATGCAGATTGGAGGCTATTAACGACTGAAAATGCAGCTGGGTCTAACGGTTTAACGTACCTTCCCAAGTACGAAGTAGCTCGAGATGATATTATTTTTATGACCACAAATCCCGTGACCGATCCTTGTGAAAGTTGCTTAACAAGAACGATCGCGGACCGCGGCGCTAATATTGTGTAATTTACTTCAAGGTCAAAATTATCCTTGTTTTTATTAACAAACTAAATTTAAAAAAGTATTATAAATAAATAATAATTTGGAGTTAAGCTTTATTCTGCTATCCACATATTCTAATGTATATATAAATTACTTGTATACTATAAAACTATATACCTAATTGAAAACATACTTTAGCAGCATTAAAATTGAGTCTAAATTGTGCAATGGAACGCTAACTATATCTTCTCGTCTTACTTTTAATGAAAATTTATAGAGATTTCTCATCGCACCTTTTTTTCTGATTTTTAATACGTAGTGTATTCAGTTTCGAATCTCAAAATTTATTAAAGATGGACTTTAATGCACCAGACATACAAAATGTAACAACTATTTGGTGTTCCGTTTGTGACTAAAATTGAGGAATTTTAGTCACAAAAGGAACACCAAAGAAGAACGAATGAAACAAACGGCTGTTACAATTCCATTTGTTTTGAAAACGGTCTCCTGATATCCCTGGATGTGACAACACTGCCCGTGCGCACGCGGGCGAGCCCGGGGCATGGGGTGAAGAGGAGGAGGAGCGGAGCTCGGCACCGACCGAGGGCCGCGACAACGTCACGACACACTCGCTCCACGACCGCACGAGACACCGCGCGGATACATAGTATTGTCGGGCTACTTTTGTACCTTTGCATATAAACCTATAATTACAGTCCACAATCTTTTATTCATCTCTTTCATATATCTCACAAAGCAACAATCCCCTAGCGGGCAATCTACGACTTGTAAACAATCAATTAGTACTATATTGAGTGGCTTTTAATTGATATCGTTTTCTCGACGGAGACGTAGCAAAATAGTATCCAATTAGACTCGTCAAAACAAACTTTCATAATGTTTCATTCGAGTTCATTTTTAGGGCACTGCGCTCAAAGGGTAAAAACCTATTACTAAGACTCATTGCTATTTAAAAATTTCACTGATGTTGTATTAATAAAATAAATATTTTTGGTTTTTTATGTGATTGTGATGTGTACGAAGTATATTTTTTAACGATATACGGTAGAATCGCGGTATTGCTATTTATCTGAGTTCTTTTATTAATGGTATCGCTATTTATTTGCATTTTTAGAAATCTTATCAAATTTTATAACATTAATTGCGTAACAACGGAAAAATATCTCTTTAATACCAACCTTCAGATACTAGTTCTTTTTGGTGGACTTATGATAGCGTAATATTTAAAAAATCTTCCTTAGTGAATGTATATTTTATAAAGTAACACTATTCACCAAAGATCATGGGTCCAGCTTAATTATTATTTTACACTCTCGGTGATAATATACACGTTCTTTTACTTGATAAATAATCTGAAAAGCTCATGGTTATTTACTTCTAATACATCATTGATATAATCTGTTTTATTATATATTCGAATTATTGCCAATTTTGTCGACAATGACGCATTTTAGTTTTCACAGAATGGATAATTTGACACTGTCCAACTTTAGTGTGAGCCCCGAAAAACTTCTGGGTCCCTCGTGTTTTTGCTGTATACATCAAACGTAATGGCTCTACCAAAACTGGTTTCGTAAGGAGGAAGAATGAAGACCGCTGACCCTCTCTAATAGGGTAAGCCATCCGTCAAACAGTCCTCAGAGAGAAGGGTTTTCATAGTTATCTATAGGTGTGTGGTAGATCATAAACAATTTTGAAATTCAGATAAAATTCGATGAGATGAATGCAGAAGGCTTAAGGGATTATAAAAGAGTTCTTACACAGTAAATATACAAGTTGAAAACATTGTGTAGCTTGAACAAAATCTAGGAATATGTGTAACATATTATTATACGTCTATAATTAGATAACGTTATATGTTATAATTATTATTTACACTCCTACACTGGTTTAATAGTTATTTAAGATACGAGTGCGGAAAGTAACGAATTCGTGCCAATGAAAACCCTCGCTGCGGTCGTGTATTCAATTTGGCCCTTATTCGTAAAACCTTTTACGCTCAAGTTTCTTACAACATTTTTCAATGCTTTTTGCGAGAAAATAAAACAAATATATAGGTTAATAAAACTAAGTATGTATTAAAGGTAAAAATTATTTGTTAAAATTAAACGTGATATTTGAACATGTTTTCGTGTCATACATTTTTATTTGAAAATATTCGTCATAGGCTCCTTGAAATACTTTTGCCTCTAAAGTTTGACATATTTTCATCAATTTTTTTAAATTTCCTTGGTGCTCGGCCAAAAAAAAATACTTTTAAGCACGTGTGCAGTAAAAGATTTCAGTACATTTTTATTAAACACGTGTTTAAAGACTCACTTACGGTGTTTACGATGCATTAAAAAAATTGCGCTTTATGAGGAGCTGCATTGAAAAAAAAATGTTATCTGACAAATTAGTTTACATTTGTTTAACGAAGCTATAGATATCACTTACAAATAATTCGGAGGAAGCGCACGATGTGTAAGTGGAAAGAGGGATGTGACACCGCGTTTGGGCGTAGATTCTTTAGTTATTTGGGTCCATTTGTTTACATTAAGGTGAATTAAATATATAACATCTATCCAAAATTGATTGAATGGAATTGTTATCTAAAATTGAATGCAGAAGAAAAGTATCGAACTGGCTAGAGACACTCTCATATGGGGAAACCGAGAACCTCATGACGTCGGTGCTCTGACGTCAGTTACTTATGTACCTTTTATCCTTTATCTTTCACACTAACACACAGTCACAAACACATGCATGCACACACTTTTCAGTTTTGTTTCAGCTAATAATTAAATTATATATCTATAAAATTACAAATATCGTCATATTAGGAAATTAAATTGTAAATTCTATGGGTCTATGGGGAACAAGTATAGTTGTTATAATCCTACCTTATATAATAAAGATTCACAAAATTGGATTGGCAGTTAATTCGAAAAAAAAAAATTCTCCCTTATTCTAACTCGTTCTAATAAAAACTTTATATGCAGAAAATATAGGCAGTAAAGGATCGCCGAAATAACTCTTTCAACTACATAAAAGTGAAACTAATTATTAATACCAACTTGCAATTTTTTTTAGTGACATAGTAAATTATTATTAAAGTTTTAAAATTGCTTCATTTTCAGTTGAGTCTAGCAATCGAACATCTCTTATCTAATTGTACGCTTTCAAAGAACGTTATGCTAGAGAATGCCTAATGGCATCAAATATATTTGTGCGGTAAAGTTGAAGTAAATAAATGAAATGTGGGTATGTTGTCTTTATTTCGCTCCCAACTCTTTTTATCGATTGTCTTAAAAAAAAACAAGTTTCGTAAGCGCCTAAGATTGTAGTCAATTTCAACTCTTTGAATGAAAGATGTACAGCTTTCTAAGTTATAAAATTAAAAATAACCAAAGATTTTTTACAGATATTGCCTATAAAAAAAACATTTTTAAAGTTTCCATTTAAAACAAAAGCACCCTCACCCTCAAAACAAAAGTTGTACATAATAAAGGAACCAAAACAAAATTACGGGGTTTAATAATAATAATAATAATAACACTTTATTGTCAACACCACAGATACCTTCACAGATTTTACAAACTAAACAATACATCAAAGTGTAACAAATGGCGGTCTTATCGCTGAAAGCGATTTCTAACGAAACGGGGGTGTAAACTTAGAGTAGGTAATTCCAAATAAATAATTGAAACATAACAAAAATAGACACCAGAAGTTGACAAATATACTTACATAAATACATATAACATAATACATAAATACATAAAATATGATACATATAAATACTAATGAATTGAAGAAGAGGTTATTAGCAGTTAAAATATATTAAACAGATCAATAGTAGCTTTGCTTAATTGAAGCTATCGTTGCATCAATTATTATTTATTGGCTGCACTACATTAATTTAAACTATTCCAACCCACACCGATCACGAAATATCGTTCAAAGCGGACACAAAGGAAAATGCAGCCGATTTGTATGCATACATCTTGCTCTGAATTCTAATGCACAATTAGAACAAAATGGCAATTTCGTTTGAGCACATTCCTCCCCGATTCCGTTTTGGTCTGCACCAAATTAGCAGTAAAGTTTCATGCCTAATTTGAGACGTGTTAATTATGCCCCCATCTTTTGTTTTAGCTAATTAGGCGGTACGGTTAATTAATAATTTTCATCTGACACTCCCCGCTGCTTTGTTAAATGTTTGAAGAGCCCTATTTGTCATTTGCAAACGGCATTAAACGAGATCATTTGTGTGATATATTTTTGAAGGCTTTATGACATCAGCCTAAGGACATATTTGTCTATCTATCGGCAGTAGATTTAACTTTTTTTTTTGTTTTTTTATTAATAGTTTTATTAATATTAATAGTTTTTATTAATAGAACGCACGTTTGTTTTTAGTTTGAGTTACTCGTTAGTTGAGTTAATCTTGGTGCGCTTGTTTTTTGTTTTGTGATATGATGTATGATGTTTTTTTCGGTTTCAGTTTCTTCACAAGAACTATAACAAAATAAAAGTCTTAATTAAATTCTTACAATGTGATACACTTATTTCTGTTTCGTAATTTAATATGTAAAGCAAACTACGCCTGTACTCAATGAAGTATATTTTGCTACTGATAAATACACACTTAGCAACTACATATTGTTCTTTAAACAATCGAAACTGTTTCATGAATAATAACGACGCCACATAAAATAAAAGAAGGCAATATATACTTTATCTTTCTGTATTGGGTACTTTATGATAATTGAATTCATCTTATCTAAATATATATAACTCAAAGGTGACTGACTGACACAGTGATCTATCAACGCACAGCCCAAACCACAGGACGGATCGAGCTGAAATTTGGCATGCAGGTAGATGTTATGACGTAGGCATCCGCTAAAAAAGGATTTTGATTAAATCTACCCCCAAGGGAATAAAAAAGGGATGAAAGTTTGTAAGAAACTTTGTTAATTGTAAACCGATCGGGCTGAGACTTTGTATAAAGCTACTATGACGTAGGCATCCCCTAAGAGAGGATTTTGATCAATTCTACCACAAGGGGATAAAATATGGAATGAAAGTTTGTATGAAACTTTGTCAATTTTAAACTGATCGGGCTGAGACTTGCATGCATAAAGCTACTATGACGTAGGCATCCCCTAAGAAATATTTTTGATAAATTCCACCCCTAAGGGGATAAAAAAGGGGAAGAAAGTTTATGTCAGGTACTTTGCGGGCAACTTTTAATGAATAAATATTCGTTAGAAAGGCTGCTCAAAGTAACTTTACCACGCGGACGAAGTCGCGGGCAAAAGCTAGTGACTAATAAAGCTCGATCTTTCGAGAGCTCGATGGTACGGTGGTTAGCGCGATGTACGATGCGAAAGTTAGTGACTTGCTATGCCGGTCATGGGATGGTTGACCAAAAATTTGTTACCTTGAGCTCCTCCGTGCTTCGGAATGTACGCCGAGCTTCTAGTCCCAGCTCTATCACCCAGAACATCCGCCCAACGTGGTGGGTCATCTTTTTAATTACTTTTTTTTTATTAATTTAATTAATTTTTAATTTTACAGATAGTTTACTTCTGACGAAAGCCAAACGTCGATAGCTATACACACATAAAATTCAAATATTAATCGGAACTTTTGCTTAAGCTAAGTCTTTGTTCAGAGAGACTTCCCAATATTACCAACGTGTCATCATCATCATCATCAGCCCTTTTACGACTGCAGGGGCTCAGGCCTTCCTTATGGATGGTTAAGGAGGATGGGCCATGACCCTCCACGCTGGCCCAATGCGGATTGGAGGGTATTAACGACTGCAAATGCAACCGGGACCGACGGCTTAATGTGCCTTCCGAAGCACGGAGTAGCTCGAGATAATAATTTTTTGGTCACCCATCCCGTGACCGACCCTTGCGAAAGTTGCTTAACGACAAAGATCGCGGGCCGCGGCGCTTATCCACTACGCCACTGAGCTACTACTACCACCACCAACTACTTCTACTACCAACGTGTAGTATCAGTAAAATATAAAAATATGTATAAATGTATATATCATAATATAAAATATTGCTGTTGCTGTAACAATATCCGTTATTCGTTCATAATACATTTTAATCACGCTCTCGTTTTATAAAGGCAGAGTAGAATTTTATGTGGCACATGAAAACATAACACCTGTGAAATATTTTAATACATTATTTTTAAGTGCCTTCTTTTACTGTTGACGCGACGTCACACGCCAGATCCGTAATCCTCAGTAATGTCAGTAAAATTTCAACTAAATACTTAATTCATTAACTTTATTTTTATTCTGAACGAAAATTTCGACAATATTTTTAAATAAAAAAAAAAAAGATATGGCATATCAAAATTAAGGCACTAAATTACATGATTTTGTGGGCTTATTTAAATATAATATTTTTTTCCCAAAAATTATTAAGCCTTTTCTGGCCCCCACACTAGGCTAAGTCTAACCCGCAGGAGGCTTAATACCAGTTACAAATGTTTTATTACATTTAATACGGCACAACAAAAACAACAACTGTATATTAGAACACAAATTTTGATAACCAATCAAAATTGCAATCACAATGCTATACTGAAAAATCTTTAAAAAATCCACTTTGTCCCTGGCTGGCACTCTGAGACAACTTATGTTTTTTATAAACATATAAAATTTGTTATATTATTTTAACCTTGTATTCTGTTCACTGCTATGTGGAGTTTTTGATTGAGTGAGATTGATGTGCTATTTTTTCATCATCAAATTCTAGAAATTTCTTGGGTAGTAAAACTTTCATTTCCCAACCGATATACTTTGAATTCGAAGAGCGTAAACGGTATTTAACTATAGTCTATAACATACTTATTAAGTTATGTTATGTTTATTAGAGTTAATTAAAAAAAAAATACAATTGATATTAATTAATTTCTTCAAAATCAATTAAATAAATGAGATTCAAATTCACTACAATTTTGGCAATTCCTCAAGCAGTCGAATAGGGATAGTGGCTGGGTTAAAAAATCGATTTAATGTGTAAGTCAGCTAATAGAAAAATATTAGATACGTATCATTTTTTGCATCAATTTAACAAGAAGTGGCTCAGATAATATGTATTAAAGTTCTCGCTACGTTACAGTTTTGTAGAAAATGTACAATAGCGTGATGTCATGCGACATTTCAACTCAATGTATCGTCATTATTTATTAATCATGCAAAAAAATAAAAAATACGAGCTTAACATTCTTTAATAATCTAGATGGACAGACAAGCAAAAATAAGATGTCATCCCTATTAAAGCACCACAGTACCCAGTCTCGAGACAACAAATAAACGTTCATGTCATACATTCACCCGACCGGGAATCAAACCTAAGACATACACCGTTCTCAAAGTGTAGTCGCCTCTGTGATCCCGAGTCTGAGTGTTTTGATACCTTCGTAATTTTAGATTTCCAATATACAAAAACATTCAGCGACTAAATTGGGTACCCGAGCAATGTAGGTATGTTATGTCGTCTTGCATTAATCTTATTTATTATTTATTTATATGTAGGAATATTCGTTTTGTAACAGTAAGCTGTCTATTTTTCTTTAATTAGTGATATGCCGGTTCGTTAAAAATGTATATCCGCGGATACGGATCTTTATAATTAATATTTTTTCAAGTTCCTCTTATCTCATTGTGTTTGCTCGTGTAATCTTATGTTTACATTTTATATGGTAGGTAGTACCTACTAGGTACGCAGTACCTATTAATTTACTTTGTTAGAATAATTATTCAATTAGAATTTATTTTTGGTTTTCTTTCTATTATATTGATCTTATTATAATTATAAAAAAGATTTAATATTTGGTTTTCTCTTTTTCTTTTATTTATAAAAGTGATGTATAACTTTCTATAATATTGATCTTATTATAAAGATAGTTGATTGGTACCTTTGAGTTATGTATTATTAGTATAGTAACTTACTACGATAAATGTTTGCAACATAAAGGTGCCAAATATTTGATTTTAAGAAATAAAAAATATTTGAATTGAATTTAATAGTTTTTTAAATCTACCTAATCACCTATATACAGCATTTCATCCTATCAATGGAAAATTAATAAGTTAAAATATCCGTTAAAGATCCGCGAGAAAAGTAACGGAAACGGATACGTATACGGATATTTATTTGCCGTCGGATATCCGCGGATTAAATTTTAAATCAAACTGCTGTGCAAACACAGCAGTGTACAAAGTACAATAACGAAAAACAATTATTAGTTTCTACAACTTCAGGGTTCCATGTTTGATAATAATTGTTAGTATGAAAGAAATTTGTCTATAGACATCTCATCCCTTGACACGTGGTATGGGTACTACGAATCAATATTTCCAATAAACTAAGAAACTGCAAGAAGCTATCGAAATTCAAAATAAATCTCAAACATTCTACATATAACATTCCACTTTTGAGGCTGAAATTCGCTTTTGAAATAGGAGATCTCTTTGAGACCAACTAACTAGCCATATGAGACTATATTCAAAATAGGTTCGTTTGTGAAATGGAGAGCGGACGAAATAGTTAATGGTATAGGGTAATCCGTGCCATTATATAATGTACTTAGTTACAGAACGTTAGGAATTTCCTTTTGATGAATTGAATTGGAGCTTGTTTTTACGAAAAAGAAATATTAGGCAATATTCAACTTAATTAACTTGAAATATTAATTAGCAAAATGTAGTAGGTAAGCGCGACATTTTAATCTTGACAATCCTACACTGCTGTTTATAGTCGAAAGAAGTTATTACTTAAGAGTATGTCATAAAGGTTGATATTTTTATCCATTATACAAGTATTTAAAAGAAGTAAGAACTGATAAAATATACTATTTATATTTGCTTCATTAAAATTCTAATCTGTTAGTTAAAAATGTTTTTTAAATAGGGAATATGCGTCCCTAACACTCGTATGAAGTAGGTACTTCATTTTATAGCTACTTATGAAGCTGAAACCATATGTATATGGATGACTATGTGAATTCACTAGATGGCGTTAATTCAGGAGGTTTTAACTTGGTTAAATGGAGCTCTAACAATACTCATTTTTAAAGTAAAATACCAGAATGAAATTTAAACCTGCTAAATATTATTCTTATCTAATATAAAAATTGTAGGCATGCAGTGGAGTCAAAATAAGTATACTTATCAATTAAAAATAAACACTACTTCGCTTAATGTACCAAACGTAATATTCTCTCAAAAACCGCACGTCTGTTCAAACCTTTAGGTTTGATCAGCCCTGTCATCGCCTTTATGAAATTACTCGTTCAAGATTTTTGGATACAAGAACTTGATTGGGACAGCCCTGTAACTCCGCATATCGAAACTAAATGGATTCAATTCCGTGACGACTATAGATACGAGTACTAGTGTTAGGGTTGTTTGCAGCAACTTACTTTAACAGTAACAAACGTGTGTTAAAGAACTAGTCAAACAATTAATCAGTTACACCACTCAGCAATGGTTAGATAACGCCTTAACTTTACCTGTAAACGATTTAAGTTTGCTGAAAGTAATTGAATTATTTTTTTAATGTGCCGAGAACGATGGTGCAACGCATTCCACAGTCAATGTTGAAGTTAGCCTGACAGTTATCGTCTTGACACGAATCTTGACTTTAACTTCTATGGTGCGATCCAACCTTAATTCCTTAAAATCGTTGCATTTGTTTTATTATCACAATGCCCATTACCACTGTTTGTAATAAACAATGATTTACTGCGACAATTTGGTTTGCAGTAAGTTCGTTGTGCGCATTTGCTTGCATAATTTTGGTAGGCGCTCTATAGATAAACTCTTCACTGCAGCGGTGGCCGTATTTGAACCAAACCCAATTATTTAATACGGATTAACAAGCTCCAGTTGTACATTACATGATGATCCATTAGGCGGTCGTGTGGCACACAAAATTGCTGGCCATTTGTGCCGCAGTGCTAAATTGTTGGACGACTTAATTTTGTTATTGCGACAAAACGGGAATTGTAATTTTGGGGCGTTGTTGTTAGCACATCCTATGACATGAATAGGTACATAAATTAATGTCATTTTTATAAAAATGTTTTAATGAGTATGTGTGTGTTTTATTTTGACTGTTTTTAGGAATCAGAGATTTTTGTCAGATCAGGTATCAAATCGTGAAGTTTTACATTATCAAAGTTATTCGGCGTTCTTCGTCGCACCAATATAATATCACGGTTTAATCAAACATATTACAATTGCCATTTAGATAATATTCACAATGTTAAATGAAAAAAATAAAAATCTGTTGGTAGGTCCAATAATGGAAGAAAACAGGCAAAGCAGTGGATTTCATTTTTCATTTAAAACACCCATATAAAAAGTATCACAATGGGATTACTTAATATGACAAACCGTTCGTGTCTGCCATTTTATACTTTTAATATCCTGCCTTCGTTTCCGCAAGAATCGGACTTTTTTTTAATAATTTTTATTCGGAACCATTTCCAAGGTCGTTCGGAATAATTAAACAGATGTTCCAAAAAAAATAACAGTCTCGGTTCATTTGTGTCCTCATAATATTCTGGACACGTGCGCTCATAACGTAGCCGGCGGAGGGTTATTGTGGCTCATAGTAAAACATCAGGCGTTTTAGAAAAAATAAATAAAGACATTCCAAATCAACCACTATTTACACTCCATGGCGTAGTTATTAGTGCCAACTATTGATTATGACCAATAATTAAATTATTACCAATAATCTTTTAATTCGAACTCTCGATACCTCGGAAGGCACATCAAACGGTTGCAGTCGTTAGCATTTACTAATCCGCACTGGGCCTTCGTGGGATCATGGCACGTTCTTCCTATTCCTTTCGGTCAATAGGACTAGCCTGTGATCCAGAGTGAAGAGTGATAGGTTGAATATGCTCGCATACTACTTAATATACCTAGGAAAAAAACAGAGAGCCGTAATGGTCATTTAAAGTTATATACCTACTTATCTCTCACGCTCAAGTTACTCCAATGTAATTTTCAATGCGATTTAGAAGTTAAACACTATTTAGCTACACAATGCTTAGTCGTCGTTTATATGTAGATATAAGCGGGGCCGGCTCTACCTAAGGGTTTAACGGGCTTAAGCCCTGGGCTCCGTGGAATCAACCTCCAATGAAAACATTATACAATACGGAACTTTTACATTACAATTACTTCAGTAATTAATAGACCTGATTAGTATTACCTCAGGGCTCATAAATTCACTTTCCGGTATAAGGCCTATTAATAGGTATTATTTTAGTATTACCTACATAGACAATCACAAATATATTTCTCAGATCTAATGAACCATAATAAATTTAAAACAACGATCACAGCACCCACACCCGAAACAGTATGGAAAAGTTGATTTTCTACATTGACCCCACCAAGAATCGAACCCAGAGATGGTGTCATCTTGATACGTTAAAAAACTGTGTAAAGACAGCATAAGTTGCGCTAAAATTAATTCTTTCTTTAAAGGTGAAAATCCACACCATACGCAAGCAATGTGCGCGCACGCAAGTAATTATACCTATGAGCAAAGACAATTCGATGCATGATGGCGTTATCCGGATTACTTCCATGGAACTAACTACACATTATACTTTGTCAAAAGTGTATTAATTATTATGTTTCATTAATTTTGCAATCACAATCCTATACTGAAAAATATAAAAAAAAAAAACGCTTAAAAGCTTCACTTTGTCCCTGGCAGTCTGAGATGGGACACGAACCAATCACCTTTCGCATCCGGTTAACTATTAAATATCCAGATGGAGTGGTTAGCATCGGCAAATCCATAAAACCCAGTGCGTACCGGTCATCTATTGTACACAGTGGAGGGTCAGCTTCAATAGTATGTATTTTCTTTCATCTATTTTAAATAATGAAAATTAACGCTTCTTACTTGTACCGTACGTAAAAAATCCACCATCTGTGAAGACGCAATTTGCGGCACCTTCTCCTGCATTTTATTAGGGCGGGCAATACTAATCGCTAACAAATTCCATCACCTGTGCCATCAGCACAGATTCTATCTTATTCCCAGTATTATTTCGAAAAATAATGCCTTTTATTGCAGGGAAAATGGGTAAAATCAGCTTAAGGTATAATATAGCTTTTTAGGAAAGCTTTTTATGTATCAAAGCTACAAACCCTGTTTTGTCTTTAAGCTTTTAATGTGTTCTTTTTATGTGAAATACGTCTACTGCCATCACGTCTATATCCGATTACAATATTTTCAATCTAGTTTTAGTTTACTCTTTAAATTTACACTTAGATGAGGACCCCTTGATTGTGGTTTTAATTTTTAATTTACAAGTTAGAAAACGTTTGAATCTAACATTAAATGTGATCTAATCGTAATTATTTCTGTTTGTTTTTCTTTATCTTTTCTCTGAATCTTTTTCCAATCATTATGTAATTCTTTAAATTGTGATATGAAACGGATTCGGATATTAGAAGCATTAAATTATGCACGCTAGAATAATGAAAATATTTTTTTTTTGTTATTCTGTGATCACTACTGAGCTTACAGTGGCCCGAGTAATCGTGTGTATTTTTAAAAAAAGGTCCTTCACGGGTCTTTATAATCTGAACACGGAAAGTCTAAAAATATTATAATTTTACAATAATACACTCTATAAAACCATATAAAGTTGTAAAGCGATAATTGATTTTTATTATTTGCATAATTAGGTGCCTATTAAAAATCACAGGTGAAATCATACAACTTTAAATTTTATTTTTATCTTATAATAATGAGAAAAAGGAGAAATCTTTTTATATTTTAGAATAAGTACAGAGTTAATATATGTGACACAAATTAGACATATTCAAATTAAATCAGCTCACGATCTAATTAAGGTGATTATAAACATAAATCTTTGTCTTGTGGCGCCTTAAGTTTCGTAATATTATAGAAATAAACCAATTTATAAGGTAAATGAAATGCCGTCTTGATTGATAGCAATGCCTTGAATCGGATGATGTTGTTTTGCTTATAAATGAGGCACTGGAAATTACATCAGGCCGTGACTCAGTTGCCAAAGTAGATACACGTATTAGATCCCCAAAGCTTAGTTCATATTAAAGGTTTTCTTTAACGAAAACGTGTGTCAATTTTATCTTGAGTACTAATAATAAAAAAGCAATGTTTCAACCTTTATTTTTTGTAAGGGTTAATCTTCGAAATAACTGATCCGGGCATGATCATTTTCTTTCAAGCGTTAATATATTTTTGTATTCCTACTCCATTAAACTTTAATAAACTTCTTTATGGGCAAAAGTTTTATTTCACATAATGCCACTTTCTTTAAATTATCAGTCACTTTCCTACCACATCAACATAACGTTACTTATTATAATATTATTACTGTAGCTCTCAGCCGTTGACAAGGGCGATTAATTAACAGTTGCTTGAGATAAACCCTTAACGCTTACGTTTTCTAACCAAATATAAGTTCACTTATCCCCGAAACGACTAAAGTGGTATATTTCACGGCAATTCAAACCTTAACACAGTGGAATCAAATTTAATTTGGAAGTTGTTAGCTCAATTACTATATAATAAGCCAATTTATATCATAAGATGTTGTCATATTTACGTGATATCAGCTTTGGAATAATTAAATAGTTTTAATATATTTTATATGACAGCTTGTCGTTGTCAATTATGAAAATTAAACTAGGTTTTTTCATTGTATCTACACTCTAAAAAAAATTGTTACATCAAACAATATTGTGATATATGTGACCAAGCATCTTGTTTCCATATGAGCCTGACAAGATGTTAGATACAATAAAAAAAAATGTGGCTAAAAAAGTAGCTACACTTCCAATATAAGTTCATAAAATAAGTGGTAATAATAATGCAAAGAATTTTTGGCAATAAAATGACATAACAAAGTGAACGCAAAAACAATAATCGATAAAAATATCAATTATTACGAGAAATAATATTAAATTATTGTAAAGTAATCAATGAATAATGAAAACACAAGTAAGAAAAACTTTACAACACTGAAAAAAGAAACACAAGCATAGTCGAAAAAGAAAATAGCAAAAAGAAAGTTAGAATAATTTAATAAATGTGGGCATTAAAACGTAAATAATAATACTAACATTCTCTAAAAATTACCTTATAGCAATTGACTTGAAAAGCTTGTAGTACTCGTAGTACTTTTTAGTTATGTCCCAATATTAATCTCTGACATAACATCTGTATTGCAAGGTGTCTTTCCTGTAAATTTTGTATATGTTGTTGTTGTTCTCATAAATACGGATCTAAAGAGCCCAAACACGATGCAGATTCGTTATTTCATAGTTAAATTCCTATAATCACCTTTCAGCTCCGTCATCACCAGACCTTGGTCTGGAATGCATTCAGTACCAAAGTCCTCATAAAGATGGATCTAACGACTCCAAACAAGATGCAGTTGCATCATTTCATCACTAAGTTCTTATGATCACCTTCCAATTTCATCATCATATCAGCTGACATGATGATGAAATTGGATGATGATGGATGATGACATGATGAAAAATACCATAATATTGCATTATCATCTGACTTTCATGTTTATGCAAAACTTTAAATCTATCGGACATTGGGAGTAGGGTCAAATTTGAGTTCCAAGATTTGCGCTCTAACTCTAACAAGGTAAGTTGAATAAATGCTTGTAAAAACAGTATCTAATGTAATTGTTTTTGACAATAAAAATACTACAACTTTTAGACACAATAGAGAAAAAATATTTGTCTAGATTGAACCCTACAAACATTGAACTGGCAATAAAACCTGAAACCTTAAGGATATACCTTAAACTCTAGCCGAGTTTCAAGGTGTATCCTTATGGAGTAAAATAAAGACTAACTTTAAAATTGGTCGCAAAGAATCTTTATATGTAATGAGTTCATTACATAAATATCAATATTACTTTCTTCAAAATAGAAAACTTTCTTGATTCAAATACTTATAATTTATTCGAACTCATTTGCAATAAACCCTTAACCATTTTCAGTCGTGAATCAGATGGAAGATATCAGGATCGGTAACATTTCGATTAATGAAATGACAGAATTGTCAGAAGACCTTATTAGTTCCGTGTCATACGACATCAGGCCGGAACAAAAAGTAATTTCGGCAAATGCCAATATTGAGTGGACCTGAATTTTCCATTATGCAAGGAGAAAAATGTTCATTGTCCGAATCACGCGAGGGGAATCTGAGCTCAATGGGCTGCGTCGGAAATTATTATTTCTCACGGATTTCTTTCTGCTCATTACTTGGATCTTTAGATTCTGGAAGTGTTAAAATTTATTTTAGTGGATACATAAAGATTTCATATTCAGTGAAGAGTTTCCTAATTACTAATCTCGCACACAAGAAATAGAAAAAAGTCATAAAGTAATTGCTCCCACTTACTACATTGGGTCCTCGACTGCTATGTCTAGATTGTGCTGTATGATAGCAGCTTCAATTGGATTCAATTTTATATTTGTGAATTGGACGACCAACTTTTAAATTATAATGATAATCGACATCAGAAAAGATCTTACTTGTAAAGAATCTAAACTTAACATTTCTAGAGTAACAAATTCCGCCACGCCTACATCCGTTGTACTATTTAACTACCTATCATCATTACCATTTGTGAATCTTCCATTTTTCGCGATTCCCATCCGTCCACACCATTGCATATAATGACGTCGTTACGGCGCCACTGAAATTATTCATATCGTCCAATTCTGAAGTAGCTATTAAGCTTGAAATTTATTGGTCGGAGGCATCCGTGACACACATTTAGACAGCATTCTTAGATTCTTTTGTTACATCGTATCGACGTTTAGCAATATTAATTTTCTTGAACTAATCATATTTGAATTTTTGCTCAAATTTGCATTCACAGTGCTATATTGATTTTGCTCGCGTAAATGTCTTTAATGAAATATCACAAGACCCATCTCGGGTATTCGGAACTGGTGGGATTTTTGAGCATTCTTCATGTTTTCTCTAGTATCTAAAAGCTTTTTTGTACAGTAAATTGTTTTATAATCACTAAAATGCAGTAAGTATACCCAGGGTTATTTTGCCACTGCCAGGGCAGAGGCCTTCCCGAGGTTTTTGTATTTATCACATTTTTTATATTTTTATCTTAGCAACATGGGCTCCATAGAACAGCTGATGCAAATCAAATAGTTGAAAGAGTATGGAAGGCTCGAAATTTGGGAATTGTAATGGATGCTCAACTTCGCTTTGAAGACCACGTAGCTGAGTTATCAAAGAGTTGTTTCTATAAACTTAAAGTGCTTTACAAAATACGGAATGATTTGAATGAGCAGCTTAGAATAAAATTGTGTGAGGCACTTGTTCTTTCAAAGGTTAACTATTGTCTTCCCGTTTTCGGTCCATGTCTTTTTGAGCGCACCAAAAGGGTTTTACAGCGAATACAGAATGCCTGTGCTAGGTTCTGTTTTACAGTCCCTCCAAGAACACATATCACACCTTTTCTCAATAGGGCCAATTTGTTAAGGATGGAAGCCAGATGTAATTTACATCTTGCGAGTCTGCTATTCGATGTAGTATCTAATAAGGTTCCGGAATATTTGGCAGATAAATTGATTTGGGCTAATTCTAGGTCATACTTGAAGTCTCGAGGTGCCTCTTGGAAACTCGTCTTGCCCCGGCCAAAAAATGCAGCATTTCGTGGTAGCCTTCGGTATTTGGCAACAAAATGTTGGAACAATTTACCACCACCAATTAGACAGGCTAAGTCTAAGTTTGCTTTTAAAACTGGGCTTAAGAAGCATTTCCTTAATTGTCAGTGCAACATAGAAGGCTGTCATATACCGTAACTTATCATCAATGGTTTTGTAAAATTTGTGATATGATTCAAATGGATATTTATAAATTAATTTAATTTGTTATTTTATGTATTATTTTGTTTGTTATTTCGATTGTATTGGACAATTTCTAAATCATAATACACAACACACATTTAGAAAAATTCACTTGGGATATTCTTATGTTCTGCTTTGCACTGCGACGTTTTAACATACTTTAGTCTTATAAATAACAACTCACGCGCAACTATTAGCCTCCGTCTGAAAATCAGCGTCATGACGATAAGAGTTTTGTCGTCGTGATATATGCTGAGCCGGAGACTTTTTCTCCACTGTAGCACAGCTTATTAGCCAATATAGTTTCTTTTTAATGATATCATTATTGCTTTTGTATAATACTGTGCAACAATGTGGGAAATAAACTTTTTATTATTATTATTATTATTATTATTAAATCTGTAACACATCTGACACTAATTATTGCTCTCATCTTTCCAAATATCAAACCACATGACAAGTATCGCGAGAGCAATGATAACACATGGTTTGACCTTATTCACCCTGTTGAGTGTAAAGTTGAGATTAATTTTATATTCCCACATATAAAAGTGGTTGTATTAAAAGAACATCATACTAACCTAACTAGTAGAATACCTATGTAGTTAATTGAACAGCGATTAGCATTGATGTATTTCACAATATAATTAGTAATTTGAGATGTGCTTTTATTTAAAATTTGTAAGTCTATGTATTTCACAGATACAAGGTTTTAAGTATTAATTATAATGTTTTATTATTATTAAGTGTAAATTTGCGATACTAGACAACTTCGATTCCCAATAAGTATGTACGCACTACCAATCATATCACGTGTACTTGATATGAGTGTACTTAACACTCATATCAAGTACACGTGATCAAGAGACAACAAATCTCGCAACTATTACTTATGCGTACACTCCTGTCGCCGTGTTGATAGTCCTTACGAACCATTCCGTACACTTGGACACGCGAGAATTAAGTTTAATATACTTCCTTATAATTATTGAGGGCAATAGATATGAATAACACAACTCTATTGATCTGCCTCCCCACGGAGAATCCTCAGGAGAATTTAGACCTTACAGTGCCAACCACCGAGTTTTTCCAAGTGTCATTTCATTACTAATGTGTTTTCTCTAGACTTTGCTCGCGTAAATCAGTGTATGATGTAGATTTTCATTATTGGATCTGCCCTGCGATGTAAAAATCAAAACCCGAATTTGGATTCACTCAGCTGTCTGAATTCACTTCAAAAATACGCATAACTTTGAATTGGTAATAACGTTTCGAAATTATAAACAAATAGAATATCTGAGACACGTATATATTCAATCAATTTTGTTTTGTATTTTTGTACAAAAATTGGAATCTATAGAATTTCACATGAGTGAATTCGAATTCGGGTCTAGATTTTTACAAAATCGCAGGGCAGTAATTCCGAAGAATATCGTCTATAAACTTTACCTCTGTAATATTTGTATAGATTGGTATAAGAATGTAGCAAATGTTGTAACTGAATTTGACCATCATATTCAAAATTAGTAGCTCGGTGGCATAGTGGATAAGCGCCGCGGCCCGCGATTATTGTGGTTAAGAAACTTTCGCAAGGGTCAGTCACGGGATGGGTGACCAAAAAATTATTATCTCGAGCTACTCCTTGCTTCGGAAGGCACGTTTAGCCGTTGGTCCGAGCTGCGTTTGCAGTCGTTAATACCCTCCAATCCGCATTGGGCCAGCGTGGAGGGTCATGGTTCATCCTCCTTAACCATCCATAAGGAAGGCCTGTGTGGGGACGTAAAAGGGCTGATGATGATGATGATCCAAAATGAAAATAATTCAGCATAAAATAAATTAATGAACGTAGTGGCAACAGCGACAGAATAAATCGTAAGCGCGCACAAGCTCACCGAATTTCATGAATAAATTTGCTGTCATACTTAAGAGTTTTAGAAGTGCCGTGATGATATCATTATTTTTTCACCGACTCACTGATTTGAAAATCAATATATATGAAAATAGAACTCACTTCAGACTGTAAAAAATAAAGAGCCAAAGTTTTCTTTAGATGATAGTTGCCCGACAACAACAGCAGTTGGCTAATAGTTAAACCGCTCTTAATAAGCTTTTCTTTCATACTTGTTCAAAGTTTGATATCTGTTCTATTTAAAAAAATATATATGTCATGTTTTTTTGTTTGATATTGATATTTTTTGTATAGGTATCACTAAAAATATTAAATATCTATTTAAAAATATATTTATAGTGAAAGTCCTGGAGATTTTGTCTATTTGCTCGACATAATAAATTTTTCCAATACATATTTTATGTAAAATTGGTTCACAATTCATGAGGAAATCGGTGAAGATACCTATTTAAATAAGAAATATACACATTGAACATGGATGTGCCCTTTTTTTTGAATGAATGTAAAATATCTTATATTAAGTTTTTACGCTGATATAAACATGTCGTCTTAATAATTGTGCGGTATTTGATAAAATGATAAAAAAAAATTTTTTTATAAAAATAATTTAAAAAATCTTTCGACAATTCGCAGAAAAAACATCTATCACCGTCGAACATTATAACATCCTCTTTTTCGATTTCAAAGTCGTTTTAAAAAACTCCGTTTCTCTTCAACAGAAGCTTTGCAGTCATAAAAAAGTCTTTTGAAATAAGTATTTTTATTAATACAAACTTTCATTTAACTTGCCTTATTACTGTATAATGTTAGTGCGCAAATCTTGGAACACAAATTTTATTTACATCTCAATGGCCGATAGATTTGAAATTTTTCGTAAGCATGTAAATTAAATGACAAATCAATATTATGATTTCAGTAAGCTGATATGATGATGAAGTTGGGAGTCATAGGAACTTAATGATGAAATGACGCAACTGCATCGTGTTTGGGCTCTTTAGATCCATCTTTATGAGAACAACAACATATATAAAATAAACGGGAAAAACACTTTGCAATACAGAAATCCTAACGTTTTTAAAGTCGATTACTGTTAGAGAAAATTTCGATTTTAAGTAGGCACTTATATATTTACGTTATGATTTTTTTTTGCATACAATTATTATGTACGTTTTAGAGCGTACAAATAAAAGCTTGTTAAATAAAAATACTATATCTTTTTGAAGTTGGTTGGTCTAAATAAACAAATGATAAACACAGGCAATTATTATGTACGTTTTAGAGCGTACAAATAAAAGCTTGTTAAATAAAAATACTATATCTTTTTGAAGTTGGTTGGTCTAAATAAACAAATGATAAACACAGGCAATTATTATGTACGTTTTAGAGCGTACAAATAAAAGCTTGTTAAATAAAAATACTATATCTTTTTGAAGTTGGTTGGTCTAAATAAACAAATGATAAACACAGGCTACAAAAATATGATTACGAAGGTACTGAAAAACTCCTAATGTGTTAACACACACACACACACTCACATACACATACTCTCTCTCACGCACACACACACACACACACACACACACACACACACACAATAGTGACACGCAAATTTCATTAGTAGATTTAACTTAACTTAATTTTATTTTTATTTTTTTTTATTAAAATAATTGTTATTGATCAACTCAACAATACCAATAAAGTGTATAATTTAAGGAAGGAACTGGCTTCTGAGACACAAGTTACTTAAATTCAGAGGCCAGTGTTTCATTAATATGTTCTGGTAATGTCGCAATAAATTCATTTTCATTTTCATTTTCAGTT
Organism: Diatraea saccharalis; assembly: GCA_918026875.4. NCBI lineage: Eukaryota > Metazoa > Arthropoda > Insecta > Lepidoptera > Crambidae > Diatraea > Diatraea saccharalis. Next base: position 31,216,587 of record OU893333.1, read on the forward strand.
ATGTTGCAGTTCCTTTTGCACATTTCAAATCATTAACGAAAGATACCATTATTAGTAAAAAAAAGTTCATTTAAAGTGCATAAATTTAGCGGACTGTAGTTTTTATTTTAAAACGAAATAACGCGATACAATTTAACCTGGTTCTGCTGGAGGTGCTGCAGAGATCGACCACGATGATGCCTCAGTCCTCTTAGGGATTGTTAGTTTGTCAAAACTTACCACACCACGTAGTCGATAGTCCAATTCAAGTAATATTGCAAAAAACCAGCTTTACTTAACTATTATTAAATTTTTAAATGTATCTACTATGATAACAATAAAAGATTTTCAACATTAATTCACGGCAACTTAGCAATTAAAAAGATAGTGCGATAAAATACAATCAACTGATAATGCAAACAAAGGAAGTGCAATAATGAAAAAAGTGAAAGGCAAACAAAGGAATAAGAGTATTCCTTTGTTTACCTTCCACTTTTTTACTACGTTTTTCCATTAAAAATGTTGCCACAGCAAACCTTGAAATTCACTACAATGCTTAACAAACAACATTAATAAGGCACGGATCCTGTAACGGTGCATCGTATCACGCCGTTTATATCGTCCTAGATTGCCGCATCCAAACTTTTTGTCTCTGATTCTTCCATCTAACAATACAATCTGACCTTTAAGATCATTTCTTGATTTTTTTATAAACACGTCATTCTGAATGTCAGTTCGTAAAAAAATACAAAAACTTTAATAAAATATTTATGTAACAAAAAAAGTGTAAAGTGAAAGAGAATTATTATTTATGCAACGAAAATCTAACTTATAAGGAAACACAGAAACGGCGTATGTAATTAAGTGTTTTATTTACTTACTAGCTTTTGCCCGCGACCTCGTTCGCGTGGTAAAGTTACTTTGAGCAGCATTTCTAATGAATATTTATTTATACGTTCCATTAGGTACTGATAGGTTCAAACTTATACATTTACATCCTCCATTATCCCTAATTTACTCCCCATGGGGGTTGAATCGACAATCAAAATTTTTACAAACTTTCATCCCCTATTTTATCGCTTTGGGGGTAGAATTGATCAAAATCCTTTCTTAGCGGATGCCTACCTCATAACATCTACCTGCAAATTTCAGGTCGATCCGTCCAGTGGTTTGGGCTGTGCGTTGATAGATCACTATGTCAGTCAGTCACCTTTGAGTTATATATATTTAGATACTATAGTAATTTTTTGGAAATCCAGAACGAATTGTAAACAAATATACTCGTCAAGCACAGTCAATCTTTTCATTTAACTACCCACAACTAAGCTAGTCCTGATCCGTTACAGGTCTGTGCCCCGGCAGGGAGAACATTTAATGCGCTGATGACGATATTGTCACAATTTATGGATACAAAATTGTTAAAACAGAGTCATTGCCAAAAGAAAAAGTGGAACGTATAGATAAAATTGATCACTACCCAGAAAAACATCGAACTATCCACGTCCCTATTCCGAAAACAGTCGTGAAAGTCAAAACAACGTTGTTAACAACCGCATTGAACGCCGGACACGAGGACACGCGTCGCGCGACGTTAGAGTAAACTTGGACAAATTGTGGCAGCTGCGAGCGACGACTGTTGACGAAAATACGCTACTGAATCGAGCTAGGGTTGTTCGTATCACTTGTCGATATTTTGGGTATCGACGAACACCGTACCTGATTAGTCACGTAACGTAAGATACTATCCCCTGTAGATTAATTGGGTTGCCAGTAAGAGATCACTTATTAGTGATAAGGCCACCTACTGTAATATCTAATGTCCTAATGTAATATTTATTATAATATCAATAGACATACCAGGCAAGTAGCTGGTATACTAATTTCATTTTGATTTTAAACTTCAATTTTTTAAAATCCTTTTTGTAATCAAATAAAAATTGTGAAACAAATGTTAAGTACATACGTTGTTATGCAAAAGTGCCATTGGATTATTTAAATATTCAATAAATTCGAGCCCTTATTATTGAAAGGGTGTTGGATAACATTGTCGATAAGCTCTATTACATCATTACCCATCACTAATGAAACAAACGACGTTGAAATAGCAAACTGGAGATTATAGCAACGCCATAATCATAACTCAATTAAATCTTTTAAATTTATGTGGCCGTTAAATCAACATGTGAACGCACTAAATTGCGACCGTTACGACTTTGCAATAGGATTACAAATGGGATGGGACGTTTTTATTCTTTTAATATTGTGCTCAAATACAGTAGCGTGTAGGCTTTCTTTCAAAATGTTATTTTACAAATTTATTGGATGGGAAAGGACTTGTATTATTAATTGGAGATCTCCGACAGAAACTTATACATCCAAAATATTTATTAGCCATATTAGCTTACAGAAAAACATATTTTAAAATTTCTACTTCGTAGGATGAGGTCGCAGATACTTTCTAGAGATTATAATTAGCAATCGATTATTATTATAAACCAAAAATTTAATTAATTAATTCCAATGGGTATTTAGCATTTATTATGGCGAGAGTTGATAATAATATAAAACTATGATCTCTAGTAACTTCTACACCCATTCAGTATGTTCAAGACCTGCTATGCATTGCCGCAAACTAATTCATATGCACAAACGGCGACAGATATGGCAACAACAACTACTCTGCACATGTTTCCCTTCTCCTAGGAGCGTCCTAATGCTCGTTTTTATTAAACTTAGGAGTCACTTAAATATTTAGGAATCGCCTAGGATGAAATGCATCTCATCAATGACTGGGTACCTAACGATATTAAGTAATGTCTAAAGCTACGACGTGAGTTGTGCGGCGCATTGTACTAGGCATTAGCGTACTAAGACAGGTTACAAATGTGTCAAGGGATAGTTGTTTTTTTAATTTGGAATTGAACTAATCTGCTAAGGCGTTTCGAAATATTAGGCGTTTCCTAATTAACCAATAACTTGGCCTAGTCTACAATCTAGAAAGTAATCCAACAATAATTCTCAGCAAGTCTTGCAGATATTGACTGGGTATGAAAGTTATTTATTATTATTTGCGTATTCAATAAAATACGGCAATACCAACTTTGCAGTTGAAATGTCGCAAAACTTCATCCTTTGCACCTTTGCACGTTTTGTAATTTTTAATGACGTAGCGAGCCTCCCACTTCTCTCCTTTAATGTTTATTATCTAAGTCATTTCTTGTTAACTCGAGGCAAAAAAACTGTATTTAATGTTTTTCTGTTATCTGACTGACGAACTAAATAGAATTAATTTCTTCTCTTTTACCCAATAAACATCCCTTGTATACTCATCTTCGAATCTATACAACTGAAACTGAAGAATGAACGAATAAGAACTATTAATAGTTAGACAACTATTAGTTATTTGCCCAGTTGCACAAACGACCATTAAAATTTTCATTAGTTAAAGCGACATTACCCATACAAATTTGACATTCATTAGAGCTTAAAGGCGTCATTAAACCCTAATTGACGTTTGTGAAACTGACCGATTCCCTCATTAAAATCGTCTATTGGTTAAAACATTTACTTCTCTCGACTATAGCACGAGAGTAAGTGTAACAAATAAGCAGTGATCAACCGATATAGAATATATTGCATGCATTAAAATTTTCATTAGTTAAAGCGACATTACCCATACAAATTTGACATTCATTAGAGCTTAAATGCGTCATTAAACCCTAATTGACGTTTGTGAAACTGACCGATTACCTCATTAAAATCGTCTATTGGTTAAAACATTTACTTCTCTCGACTATAGCACGAGAGTAAGTGTAACAAATAAGCAGTGATCAACCAATATAGAATATATCCCGTGACAGCTACTTTAAATGACGAAGACACATCTTCGCTTTAAAAACATTACATACATTCAAAATAAGTATAAACGTAAAGTTTATTTGTAAACTGAATGAGCGTGTTCAGGTATCGAGTGTGTATATGTCACGACACGTTAATTACGAGCTATTAATCAATAGTGATGTACCAAATGGACCATGGTTCGCGTTTAAATGGCTTTTACGTTACAGTTCACTTGAAAATGTTAACATAAACTTATTCCCTTACCGTATTTAAATTGTATTTTTTAAAATGGCTACTGAACATTCTAATTATATCAAATACTAGCTGTGCCTGCGACCTCGTCTGCGTGGGAAAGTATATTTGAAGAATACTTCTTCGCTATCAATGGAATTTAATGAATGGGCTAAATAATACATTTTTGGTCACCCATACTATAACGGCCCTAACAAAAGTTATTTTTTTATTTTCTTTTTCTTACTACTCGCGCTCTGGTTTTGATCAAACTGTTCTTTTCATGTTGTATTTTTTCAAATTTTTATTTATTTATCTCTCTAGTTACATGCATAATCTGCTATTGTTATGTTTTAAGAAATGGCTAGTGATAAGTCCGTCAATTGTATATACGTAGATATATAAAATATTAATGTATGTGTCCATGTTATGGTCTCACAATAAAGAGTACTTACCAAAGTATCGGATGCTAAAAGAAAATTTCTGTTCTCCATCTTGCTGCGGAATCGCTGTCAGCTGAAGGGTACATTTTTTTGTTAACGCAGGAGATGTGCACCTTAAGACTCAAACCAGGGCTTTCCTTCCAACCCGTTCTAAAAAGGCCAGGTTAGTGTGGAAGGCCTACCTGGTAAAACCCGCCGCGGTTCACCTCACATGGATAGGAAGAACTCGGTATTCTGCAAGGAGAGCCCAGTTTCTTTCGCCACGCTGGGACTTCTCTCGGGAGGGAGAGAATTAAGAGGAGTCGCCTTCTGCGGGAAGGAAAAGATTTCAGTGAATAACAGCCTATTCCCAGGCGGTGCGGGTGGCTGGTCAGCCCTCGTCCGCCGATCCGCAGAAGGAAGGGATGCGTTAATACGCGACCCCACTCCCCTTACCTCCTTCCATTTCGAGAATGCCACCCGGGCCTAGCACCTGGGCTTTATGCGGGCTCGCCCCAAAGCTGACCCCTTTTAGTGGATATTTACTGGAACGGCAAAGCGCTGAATATTTGTGGTCGAGCAAAAATTAAACAAATAATAAAATAACGTTTAAAGAAAAAAATATAATAAAATAAAGTCTAATTAAGATACTTTCCAAAACAATGTATGAAAATCTTATCAGTAAAAAAAACCTGCAATACCGTTTTTTCATTATTACACAATACATTTCAATTGATTTGAAAATCAAAACGAAAGTTTTGGTATTCTAAAACTTTTTCCATTTCACTCACATAACATAATAAGTTATGAAAATGATATGACAATAAACGCATAATTATGTTTGTTCCCGTATCGAGTGACATTATGTTAGAACGTCACTGGTTAATTACTTACATGTATAAGTAATTATAAGTGACGCGTCGTATCGACCGCAGTGTTGTGACACTTGATATAGACAGCACAACATGTTTATTTTGGTAATTAGAAAAATATACAAATAATAATAGTAGATCTAATTTTAGCTGTATCAGTGTAGATCTTTTTTAATACAAAAATCACCACTTGATTTTATTTTAAAGACTCTTACACTCGTATTTGTAGTCGAGAGAAGTTATTACTTGAGATAATGTTATAACCAGTGGTCGGAATTAGGTAGAGTTATTCATGTACTTACACTGATTTTACACAGCGTAAGAATAAAGTGGATATGCCTCAAATCCCGAGATTAATTTTAAAGAGCAAAAAAAAAACCCGTGATTTTTTAAATAAAAAGTCATTTACTTTTACACAATTTAAACTACTGCACGCACGACGTTGCCAAACTTACATCGATGACATCGGATGTCCAAAGAATTATAAATTGTCCATTAGAAATTCCGGGAAGGTCCACATTAATATCAACATTTCGATGCAAGTACATAAATAACTCTACCTAATTCCGACCTCTGGTTATAACATAAGTGATAATAATTGCAAAATAAAATTCCGTGGGCTTCGATATTTTTTCTATAATAACATAATAAAACAAAATACAATAGAAAATATTAAAAGTTTACAAAACTATATAAAAAGGTTCTACTATCGTCGTCGTCGGCAACAATAAGCATATACATAGATTTAACTAATAGAAGAGAATTTGAAACTGACAATATATAATAGCTAATAATAATAGTACCTATTCTAACCTTTGATACTTTAACTCAAATAATTACTTCTAGTCGACTCAAATTCGATTCAAATTCTATCGTTCTAATGGTTCCCTTAGCTACTTTTTCTCTCATACATTATGTTGTCAGGTCTCTTTAATTTTTCACGCCACTATCTTTTTTTTACTGAACCTTAGTTTTATTCCCCATATTAATGTGAAATTAACGATAAAAATTAAATATTTTTAGACATATACTAATTAAAAATAGTACATTGTCAAACATTTGTCTCAGAGATATTACTTCAAGTATAATAATGCAAGGTCTGTCAATCGGACAAATAAAGACCGATGTAGTTATATTATATGAAAAGGAGCGACTCTTATTATTTGTTGTTCAATGTGTCTGTAAGGTACCGAGTTCGATTCCCGACATCAATGTTGAAAATGTCTATATTGCCTTAATCTAGAAGTGGTTGAGTTTTAAATTTCAAGCTCTTTTCCTTCCTTTGAACGATGATTTTCGGAATAAAAATTATCCCAGGGTTTAATAAATAAACTTAATTTCTTTGAAATAAAGTCAGTGTTATAAACGTGAAATATATGTACATAACATTCTTCTCCTATCCTAAATAACACAATGAAAGAATCTAGAATTATTAATTACAGTTGAAATACTCAATTGTGTCAATGTACTGAAACTAAGAAATTATATCTCTGATAAAGCAATCATTTTAAACTGTACTATAATTATAGTGACAGGGCAAACTAAAGGCACGTCTCTGCCGAGCGACACGCAATGTGTAATTAACAATTTTAGTTCTGTGATAAAACCGCTTATTAAAAAGAATTCCGGTGACGGCAATTCAGATAGAGATATTAGGATATATCCTATCTATAAAATTTGAAAGTTTCTTTGTTTGCATGTTTGTCCGTCAATCAAGCCGAAACTACTGAACGGATATTGATGGTATTTGGTATACAGATAGGGCTATTAGCTATTAGGGATAATATTAGCTGACTCATATAATAGGTTACTTTTTATCCCACTTAACATTTCCTTAGGGACCACGCGGGCGAAACCGGCCGCCGCATATATAATTATAGGTAACTAACTTTACTTTCGGCAATACGGAAAATGAAATTTTCTTAATCGGATCTAAGTGTTGTGTTAATTTTTTTTGTTTCATTTTTTACTTGGGATCTTATAATGTTATCTTAAATTATTATTTATAATTCATAATCATTTTAATACTTATAATGAACTATACTATACCCCGAATCATTGTAAACAAGTATTAATGTTGTACTAAAATAAAAGACGGAATCTTTTTATGGCGACACTATGTAAAACAGTCATATAAAACAATAAACAAAACAAGACTCCTTGCTACTAACCAGGAGCAAAGAAAACAAATACAAGTGGCGCCCTCAGACCTAAATGGGAGTTAGACACCTGGCGTTAGTAGACGAGCTTAAAATAAAACAATATCAAAGAGAAGCTCAATGTACCGTGCCATGTTGATATGTTTGCTTTCACCATGGTGACAATGAACGTTTTGCAACTAAATATAGAAATTTATAATATGTACCACCCGTGGTTCCTTACCTAAATACACAGCGGAATCTACATTGATATTATAAAGAGAAAAGGCCTTCGTAGCCGAGGTGTACGCCCGTTTCAAGGTGTTGGCATCTCTGAGACCACGGATTAGGTTCGTACTTTTAGAAATAGCCTCGAGTCTAGGTGTTGAAGAAACTATTTATTTATTCGAATTGGATAAGCTCCAAAAGTAGGGGACCTGTGTTAAAAATTCTATTATTTACCTAAAGCTACATCAACTTCAATAGTTAATGTTCAAAAAGCTCTTTTATTTTATGAAACTTAACTTCAGATTAGTATTAATCCCTTGGGGAGAACCGACTTTAATTACGAAAGTGTGTCTAACCACTACACTGTCTTATGTGGTCAAATTAGTGCGTATTTTTCAGTTACACCTGGCTGGTCATATACCTAATATATAACGGAACTATTTTTATTTTTTACTCATAAAAAAAAATAGTATTTAAAGTAGTAGGTAATCGAAATTGCGAATCGATGCGGCCCGGCTTTAATTACGAAACCTTTATTCTGTGTCACCTGGCTTGTCATATAATATATTACGGAACTATTTTTATTTTTACCCATCAAAAAAGGTTGCCATGTTTCGAAGGACATTATTTAAGATGCGGCTGTCGGGAGTTGTACTAAAGTCTAGATATGAACAGTTTCTATTTTTAATAATCAAAATTTCTCACATAGTACATAATTAAAATATTAAATACTCAGTTGACACAAAATTTACATCATCTTAATAACTACTATGTAATGGAATATCGACTTTCATAATGTCCACTGAACCCTAATTAAATGACAAAATCTCGCTAAAAGTTCCAGATCTCTTCTCGACACGACGTTCACGTATTCTCCTATTTTTAAATACGAATTTGAAAATTCGTGTTCTTTTTTCGTAGAATTAATTTTGTACCGTATTGAGAATGTCCAACCATCTATTTATAATCAGTCAGCCAAAGATCGTTTCGAACGAATGTGCAGTGAATTTCGTGACAAACTTGTCTGTTATAAATGACATTCTTAGAGGGCGAATGTAGCAGCAGGCCAGAGAATTATGGCTGCATGTCCAGTTTGATGTATTACAACATAAAGACTAGTATAACTTGAGCTGTCTCGTCTTGAACATTGTAATTTGGTATTCGTTGAGGCATCTTTAATAATCCAAAGAGGTTTTAAAATATATTTTCATTTTGAAATTGTTAGCGAAACAGACATATATCTGATAAGCGATGTTTGTTATTTATTTTTAATAAATTACATGAAAGTAATGGATGAAAACAAAAATTAGTAATTATAATAACCAAAACAATTGAACTGCTTTGACTTAATAAACATTTAAACAAGTCTTCACTTGTTTAAACGCATATGTGACTTTTATTTCTGTTACAGTTTTATATTTTAAATACTTTGCTTCGCCACTAGGCTTTGTAGTGGCCTTTGTAGTGACTACACTACAAAGGCTGAAGGATATCTGAAACATTTAGATACGTAAATAATAACAATATCACGGCCAGTTCATTTTAGATTGTTATATAATATCAGCCTACATTAACCACTAGAAAATGTAGGTAGATATACAATTATAACATATATGAAGCAAGAAACGACAAAATACTATATAAATATAAAATATGCTGTAAATATTTTCTTTTAACTTATTATCAGTTTAAAAAAAATAAAGATAAGTTACACTGACGTCAGGCTGCTTCATTATTATGTTATGTTGATTTGGAATCAATAAATATAGTTGAGTTTTAATATATTATTTAGTAGAATAAGTTTTAATATACATGTTCTGTGGCCTGGGCTAAAAATAAAATTCTGAGTTGCGATCACAAAATATAAGTGAACGTTGGAATCACAGAGGTGATTTATTTAATAACAATATCATAGATATTATTAAAATGACACGAGATTTATTCTTAACATACCTATTATTCATGTTCCCGTTAGCTTGTAAGTACACTAATACAAGTATTATTAGCCTACAAGTGCTATAAGTTAGTTTACGTACGCAGCACATAGGCTTAAGTTTAGACTTCCTGGTCTCCGACCTCTGAACCGGCGGGCAAATGCCTCCAAGTTGTTCAGGGTCGAATATCACAAACTGCGATAAATATACGTTACATAAATTGAAGTAGCTTAAAGCTTGATGTTCATGTGTCTGTTGGGCTTTTAACTTCATTTGCATTTTTTGAGGTTTATCGTTCATGCAATTTTAAATCAGAATGCCCAATCCATTTGTCCTCGAATGAAAATTCAGACAGAATATGAATCTGGGTCTTTCCTCTGTTGCATTACATCACTACATAGTATAAAACAAAGTCAAAGACAGAGATCGCTCTCTCCGTCCTTTTATCCCTATGTATGCTTAAAATCTTTAAAACTACGCAGCGGATTTTGATGCGGTTTTTTTTTCATAGATAGGGTGATTCAGAAGGGAGGTTTTTATGTATAATACAAGACCACGCGGGCGAAGCCGCTGGCGGAAAGCTTGTATTATCATATAATGAGTTTCTTTTTAGTCCTATTCGGATTTCGCAAATAGACGAAAGTTTTCGGAGAAAAAGGATAAACCATCAGGTCACGAGTAAGTATATTAATTATGAGTTAATCCCATTAGAGAAAATGTAGATCAAGGCATGTTTGGCAAATAAGCTTCTCAATACGCCAGTCACCGTCGTCATTATAGAAAATAATGATAAGTGTAATTGAAGAATATCACATATAAATACTTAATTCTAGTTTTGCCTACTATCGACGTATGTGCGTCATTAACTGATCATGTGGTCAATTTTCCGATAACATACTTAATCCGTCTAAGGTCGACGCTCATTTACGATTAATTGAGATATTGAGCAGCCATGACTCTGTTACTGACGTCTTATATAGCCCACTGTTTTTAATCACAAGAGTGCTTAAAAGTCAATTAGAATCATTTATAGTCCCACACTGACTAGCTATGACGTGTAACCTTAATAGGATAAGGAAATGTGTTCATTTCCAATACACATTTATTGTTCTGTGTCGATTTTTAATGTGCTATATACGATAATGGGGTTAATATTGAACAATCTATGTTTAAATCTCTGAATAAAAAAATATATGGCGAAGAAACGCGTACGTCGCCAAGGACATTTGAACACCATACTCGTACGCCTGAAGAGATACTTATACGTAGGGATGGCACCCATCTATTTTTAAACTGTTTATAGAAAATACCTACGCGCTTACTTTCTGACTTAATTCTAATAATTACAAATAAATAATATACATACATACTAATGCATTTATAATAATAATAATAATAATAATACACTTTATTGCTCAACAAAGGAGAACATACAAGATACACATAGATAGCGAAGCAAATGGCGGCCTTATCGCTTAAAAGCGATCTCTTCCAGGCAACCGCAAAAAGGAAATTAGATACAAAACAATTTAGGGCAGTGCATTTGAGCAAAGTATAGTTTATACACATGAATACACAATGCAATTAATTCACACACATACACATACACACACCCACACACACACACACACGCACACGCACACACACGCACACATCCACACATACAAAAATTTAACTTACAGAAATTTAATATAATCTACAATAAATATTATTTGGATGTACCTACAGCACGTGAAAGATAGTATTCTGAAACTAAATTTTTAAAAATATTTAAAGACTGAGCACGCCTCGCAGCATTCGGCAGCTCGTTCCACAGACGAGCGGCGTGTACAGTAAAGGACCTGTCAAACACTCTAGATGAATGCATAGGCATCGCAAGTCTCGGGTTGTCCGCTGATCTCAAGAGACGGGAGTGAGTGTTACTAAGAAATTGGAAACGCTTTTTAAGATAAGCAGGGGAAGCAGGATTATATAGGACATTATATAACAAAGAAACTATGTGAGCATTCCGGCGAAGTCGAATAGGCAACCATTTGAGCTCTTGACGATATTTTGATACATGATCATATTTACGTAATCCAAATATGAATCTTATTGCGAAGTTCTGAAGTCGCTCAAGTTTATTCAGTTGCTCTTCAGTGAGATCAAGATAGCTGACGTCGGCATAATCTAAAATTGGTAAGAGGAGAGACTGCGCTAGCGTGATTTTAGTAGCAATAGGTAAAAAATTCCTAAGTCTCCTTAAGGATGCCGCCGAAGCAGATAGATTTATTATTAAATTGTCACCTTGATTTCATCACATAATAATCTTAATGGTAATAACACAGAATTATGCATAAACTAGAACAATAGCATTACTAAACTGCGAAAAGCCGACATTAAAACAGTCGAGAGCGTCGTAACTGATCTTTATGAGTCTCACCGCCCTGTCACGTATGCGACGGCCTTTATGTAACCAATTTCCTAAAATACTATCTTCGAAGAGCAGACGCTTTAAAGCATGTGCAGTTGGAAAGTGAATCTTACGGCTTTCGAAATAAGCTTAATTAGGTGTACCTCGGAACCCTTTGAGTTGCTTATACCGTTGATAAATTACTATGTTCCCGCGTTTTCGCCTGTGGCGTCAATTTTGTTGGTAAGCGTGATGAAGACATCATAACAGCGAGTATAAGGCCGGTTATATACTAGCGATGCTTAAGACCTTGTACAGAGGTGAAGAATTCAGACGCGATGCTAGGTTCATTGCTGCAATATGGAAGGCGGCAAGGGGGGTGGGATCGCGTATTAACGCATCCCTCCCTTCTGCGGATCGGCGGACGAGGGCTGACACCCCACCCGCACCCCCCTGGGATTAGCCCACGGGGACGATCCACCGTTTGGGAAAAGGCTGTTATTCACCCAAGTCTTTTCCTTCCCGCAGAGGGCGACTCCTCTTCCCCCCGAGAGGAGTCCCAGCGCGGCGGAAGAAACCGGGCCCTCCTTGCAGGATACCGGGTTCTTCCTATCCGTGTGAGGTGAACCACAGCGGGTTTTACCAGGTAGGCCTTTCACACCAACCTGCCCTTTTTAGGGCGGGGTGGAAGGAGAGCCCTGGTTTGAGGCTTAAAGTGCATTTCCCCTGCGTTAACAAAAAAAAAAAAAAAAGGTTCATTGCTGCAAGCATTTATTTTTCATTTGTAACCTTATTATAAAAAGTTTGATGATATCTCTCACACCGCGTTAACATCCCCTTAATAATCGACGGCAAGACGGAAAATTTAAGTTACCTCGCATAGTCATGAGCAGGGTTGTTGCGAATATCAGCATAAGCATCCGCTGATAATCAGCATTGTTTTTAATATTAGCATCAGCATCAGCGTCGAAGAATTTTCTCATTTCTGGACTTAAAACAAGACCACGCGGGCAAAGTCGCCGGCAAAAGCTAGTTAGTATATATAACTTGAATATAATTCAATATAGCATATCACATTTGCTAATAATTTTGTAGTATAAAGTATATTTATTTTATTCAAATGAGCATCAGTATCATCATCCGCTGATATAGTAAAAAGCGAGATGGCGCCGCAATATCTGCATCGCGCTTAACATATATGCAGCTTCTATTCTACGTCGGTTGGATTACGGTCAACGGTAACACCCAGCTCAGAGAAAGATAATTTTTCTTACCAGCTGTTGCCTCCAATTAGGATACTACCTACCTATTTGTATCAAACAAAGAAGGATTTATTTCTTCATACTCTCTCTGATTTCATGATACATATTAACATTTTTATGTCATCCTCTTTTAACTTTTAATAGTAAATAATTTATCTTGTTTAGTCTTTGGATAGTTGAAAAAATATCGTCTGTTAAATATTAACTTGGAAATTAACTACTAAAAATCTTTTACACTTGAATAAGTCAACTTCGTACACACCACTAATTATGCACTTAAGACACTTAAACTTACTGAACTTAAATTACTTTTTTAACGGTAAGAAATCGGCAATTTTAAAAGATTGTATAATTATAACCTCAAGCAAAGTCAAACATGTCACAAATGTACACCAAACATGATGATTATGAACTGCTGGAATTTTATTTTTACACCGCCAGATTATTACGAGCTAAGGCTTTATATTCACGAGTGAGAGTCAACGTCACCCTTCTTTGGATGTGAACCACAGAACAGATTTGTTTTTCTATCGAGTCAGTAAAAACTGTAGAATTTAAATAAAGAAAATTTGATAAAAGGATTTAATTAAATCGTATAGTACAAAACAAAGTTCCTTCCCACTAAGAACTTTTAAAATACACATCGGATTTTCGCAGACTGAAGAGGAAGGTTTATATTATGTAGAATATAGGACCACGTGGTCAAAATCGCTGGCGGAAATCTAATAATATAACATATTTCATAACGTCAATATTATAACGATGGCCTCTAGTGGCTCCGATTACGTTCCCGTACAAATACGCAAACAAAGACGCATCAAGAAAGTAAGCGAGCGCTTGATTTTTTTTTAATCACACACAAAAATATGCAGTTATGAAAAAAGGTGATCAAAAGAATATATCAGAACCTATTTTTTATATATATTTTAAATGTGTGAATGGTTTCTGTTTTTAGCAAGTTAATGTTAAATTTTCATAAAATGATTTTTATTTGGCAAATATTAGCATAGTCTTTGAATAATATGGATTTAGAAAGTGGTAATTTCGTACAACTTCGTCTTGACAATAGCAGAATACACGACGATAGTTTACAAGTCGCGTTGTGTTTCATTTCTCCATAAATTATGGATGAATTTATTAAAAATGTGTATTGAAAAAATATTACTTCCTATGCGTGCAAATAAACAAAATCTCCAGGATTTTCGTCAATTTTATATATTTTTTATACGGATATTAAATATTTTAAGTCACACGCACACAAAAAAAATTTAAGTGTCACTAAAAAGTATTTATTTTTCAGAAATTAAATCGATGACTAACTTAAAGTGAAAAATAATATTTATATTCTTAATGAAAAATGTTTACAAAACCCGCTTTTGTCTGTGGCACACTGAGATGGGACTTGAACCCATGATCTTTCGCAAACCGGGCTACTCTAACCACTACTCTAACCACTGAACTACCTACTACTTTAACCACTGAACTACCCAGAAACTAACAGTACTGACGAATTTTTCAAGCACTTGTTTCTTTTTCTCTACTACAGAACAGACAAAGCATTTTTTACTAAAAATATCATTGAGTATAGCATTGTGATATCTATACATTAGATATATATAGATATCACCGCATTTAAGTATATTTATAAACTCTCTGCCAGTGTACCATTAATACGTTTTGCATAAGCAAATTTGTCAAAATGTATGTGTTAAAATAACTCTTTAAAATCTAATAACACAATTATAATGTTGACACAAATAGCGCGAATCTTGTTAGAACTTTGTTTCCTTTTGTCAATGTCTTATTCAATTAATTCTATAACTTTTTGTGGACTCGTGACGGTCTTATTTTGTCATATATATAACTCTTTAGTATCTTTTTTTTTTATTATTTCTTCTTTTCTCTCTTTATTTTTTTATTAGTAATAGTTTACACGATGATTGGGTGGTACTTTTATCACTAAGAAACATTTTAGTGACCGGAAAAGTACCTTCCCAATATTTTAATTACCAGATGTCTTCAAAATCCGTTCAGTACTTTTAGGTGAAGTTCTTTACAAGCATAATATAATTATAAGTTATGGTTTATCGGTATTTTTATATTTAATCGCATAAATATAAGTTGATGTGTTTATATGAGTAAAGTTTAAGGCGTAAATTAACAGTAAAAATAAGGGGCGGTCGAAACTGGTGCGTGGTGTCCACAAATCTCACAAATCTAGGGAAATTCAGAACGTATCTACTCCATAGCGGCATCATTTAAATTGCTCACAGTACAATAACCTTAAATAAATACCCTCCTTGGACTGCTCCTTGGTTTAGGACCTTCGTGGTCATGTAGCTCGCACGCCAGCTACAAGGTGTCGCTATTACTGAGGTCCCGGATTAGATTCTCGAACGGGTCAGTGTAGAAAATGAATGTTTCGACATTTTCTTGAGTCTGGGTATTGTGGCACCTTCCTTGTTTCAGATATATTACAATGGTTTATCTACTTAAATTCTCAGTCTATGCAATGTATGTGATGTTGTCCAATATTTTTAATAATATATGATTGTGATGAAGACCAAGATGAACCTAGAAGTTACTTTTTATTCTGATGAAATATTCTCTATATAGACATAAAAAAAATGTCATATAAAATCTGAAATCCATAGACATGAAACCATGAACAGTTTTAATTTTCCCATTTCAATGTTTTCCCCAACATGACAAAATAATAACAGCACAAAGCTAAACTCATTTCAAGAAGCAACAAGGCAGTAGCTAATAAATAATAACCCTTTTTAGTCACAAGTCGGTGACATGACGTCACATGTCTCATATCTCCGCAAGTTTGTTTGTGCGACTGTGTGTTGTTAAAATATATTCATTCGCGAACGCTCGTCTAAGCACATAAATCAACAGTGCCTTGGGCGGATTATTAATATTTGCCGTTGACTATGATGTTGCTTGACTAGAAGTGTTTTTTGCTTCTATGAGTATCACAAGGAAAAATAAACTTATAAAAACTGCCTTAAGTAAAAGACATTGCTTTGATGTCCGGAAAACACTATTGAGACGTAAATCTTTATTAGTTTTGGGTGGTATTTAGAAGAAGGCAATGCTTACCTGCTTTTTTTTCTTAGAAAAATACATAAATAATGTTTAACTTACGCTGAGGCAGAGTCCAAATTGGCCACCACTTTTAATTAAAATTAATTAAATGTATATAGATTGTATGCTATTTTTTAATAAATGTATTTCTTTCTTTCTTACTTACTTTTGGAATTTACCTTTCTCATTGAACTGCAACTCGATTCTTTCAGAGGAAGGAATCAAAAAGAAACCACAATCAGCAACCAAGTATAATAATATTTCTCAGTACATTTTTCGAAAAATTCTATAATATATACGATAATAATTATTAATTACTAATTATACATAAAAGTCTTAAATTCAAACTTGGTGATAACCTATAGCAGTTAGCTGAACATTTACTTTAGATACCATTAAAATTTTCAAAAGCTTTTATTTTACTTGCAAAGTATGTATGGTCCTCAAACCTCGCAACTAGATTTTAAAGCAGTTATCCTCTAGAGATAAGATCAAAACTTACATATAAGTCTAATTTAGATGTCAATGTATATGAAGTTTCATGTCACATCTAGATGTGAATCATAATCGTTGTTCTTAATATAATGTAAGATTATCTTAGAAGCAATTGTTGAGGTTTGTGCAGCGGGAGATGGAGTCCCTGTCAGTAACATACTTTATAGATTGTAATTATAAAGATTTATTTAAATAATTAGATATTCCTGTTTTTTATAACCATATTTAATGACGAAAATTGCATATTTTGAACAGTCTTCTATAGCCATTTTTGAGATGTCAATTCAATTTCCAGTGAGAAATCAAGGAAATTTATTGAATTATAGTTTTTTAATTTGTTATTTAAAGTAACACAAATTTAATGAAGATAAAATCTGTTACAGAACTGATGAAAAGGTGCACGGGTTGCCGAATGGACATCACATCTCGCCAAACGTAGTGTCAGACGCCCTCGCGTAAGATGGCCTGACAACCCCAAAAAATAGTGAGCTAGCGGCTGAACGACGATCCTGTTTTGTTACGTACTTTGGAGGAACGTACACTGGAAGCCTATGTCCAAAAGTGCAGTCCACTTTTGGACGGTGATATGGCGGTGATCAGACAGTATAAAATATATGAAACTAATACCCGTTTTCATTAAACTTAGGAGTCGCCCAAATCTGTCGCCTAAAAAACATTTCAATCCACACGACAACATTAAGTAATGTCCAAAATTATGACATCATGATGCATTGGGCATCCTAAATAGAGTTAGATGATACTTTACACCGGAACAGCTTCTTACTTTGTATAAAGCGCAAATCCGTCCGTGTATGGAGTATTGCTCACACTTTTGGGATGGCTCAGCAAAATACCGCTTTGCGTGAGGCATTTGCAGATCAGTGTGACGAAAAGTTACAAATGCGTCAAGGGATAAAACAAAAAAATATTAATTTGCGATTAAACTAATTTGCGATTCGTCTTCGATTAAGCTAGTTTCCTAGTTAAGCAATGCCTTGTTTTAGGTTAGTGAAAACGGAATAAGACTATCTACAAAAATAACAATTATATGAACTCAAACTTAAAATATGGAAACGGTTGGCTGTATAAACACTTTGACCCAAATATATTTATGAGTGCCAAAGCTTTCATATGCCACCACTGATATTAAATAAAAGTTTCTTAGAAAATATTTTCCCGGTGATATCTATTCCTGAACAACTTCACATGTTAAAACTACCTAGACTAAGATAAAACTTTCGCACTTACGATAGTATTAGTTTGGAAGTACGCTTCGATCTCGCTATATGTGCCTGATTAGGAACAAAAGAGTATGAATTATTAAGATAAGATATTGATTTAGAATCACCTATCCCATTACTGTAAGTACAATGACTGAAGTTTTAAGAGGCTAAAGCCAACAGACTGTCATTGCCTATCTTATAACGCTCGGCAATGAAATGAGGATTGACACAGAATGACAAAAAGAATTGTTAATTAATTACGCGCAGACTATTACGTTATTGCAAAAGTAGCACATGATTCCAGCGGCTACTGATTGTCTCGCATGCTACTTGTACGAATTAACATGAGACCCGCAGGCCTATTCTATTTCCTCGTGAACTAATTTTTGTTTTTTTTTTTTTTTAAATACAACTTCCAAAGAAACGAATTTTTCGATAATTTATGATGCGGAACGGACGCAAAACCTGACAGTCAGCAAGTTGCTCAAGCTTCCATTAAGGTTTAATGACGCCTTAAGCTCTAATGAATTAAAATATGTATGGGTAATGTCGCTTCAAACTAATAAAAAATTTAATGGATGCTTGTGCAACTAGCTGTGTATCTCTGTAAAAAGTAATTATAACGTATAATATACTGTGTACCCCAGGGATTTGATAGAGAACTTTCAATATAATCGTGATGGATTACAAGTAATTAATATTTGGATCACTATCGAATATAATACGCTGAATTCGTTACCATCCTCTATTTCAAGTTACAAGATTGCGAATTTTGTTTCTTTCTCTCTTTGTCTTTATATGCAGTCTTAAGGATATTTTAAACTAGCTGGTTTTCCGTGACGTCACTCGTGTAAATCATAGCCTATGTTACCCGCGTTTAACTTTCCGTAGGT
Organism: Diatraea saccharalis; assembly: GCA_918026875.4. Taxonomy (NCBI): domain Eukaryota; kingdom Metazoa; phylum Arthropoda; class Insecta; order Lepidoptera; family Crambidae; genus Diatraea; species Diatraea saccharalis. Next base: position 31,235,589 of record OU893333.1, read on the forward strand.
GAAATTACATTTAAAATGGTTCCAGTAGTTTTGGAGCCCAATCAATGCACAAACAATGAAATCTTTCCCTTTAAAATTTGAGTATAGGCAATGAGCACGTTTCAGTTTACGACTATCTATTTAGGAGCGCTGTAATATAACAAAAGGTACTGTAATAATTATGTATTCCAATTTATTCATCAGTATAATAATGTCCCCACTACTGGCCACAGAAATAAAGCACATGAAAAATTTATAACTCTATGGCATCTTTGACTTCACCATATGTATAAAAAGTTTGTAATTATTTTTACCTTTTTCATCATAGCGTTTCTTGATAATTAGAATATTTAACAAAAATATATTTATTCAATTCAGTTGTTCCTGAGAATAACGCGTTCAAGCAAACAAACTCTTTAGTTTTATTATATTATATTATATGTATAGTATTTATTGTTCTCCAAATAGTCATTAATGCAATCTAATTGAGTGATTGATTCTTTAATTTTGGATTCAGGATTCATTAATGTAAATTGATTAAAAATATATCAACTCTTAATAATGGCGATACTGGATTTAAGAAATAAAAAGAAATATTTTCTTAAAAATTTATTTATTTTTTCATTTTATTGTGCTTTTCATATATATATAAACAGGACGATCGGTCCATGATTTTCATTATTTGTGATGAAACCTTTTTACATTATAAACAAATGGTAAAAAAATAATAAATATCACTTAGATAATATCAATACAAAACAAAAACAATACGTTTCGACAACAAAATACTATGTACTTGCATTAAAGATACAAAAGGAAGAAGATCGAAAAAGAAAAAAAATACAAAACATTTGCAATAGAAATACACAATCATTTTGCTTATAAATAAAAGTAAGTAATTAATACCTTGTGTGTTGAAAATGAATCGCTTACCGATAAGACAGGTCATTAGTTATAATAAATACATAGTTTAGCACCAGTGGTAAAATTAAAACAAGATCTAAAAGATTCTTTTATAAGAAATAATTTCGAAATTTAAATTGATGCATTCGTGGAGTAATTTTTACGTGATATGATTATAAAATTCAACTTACTAGTTTTACTTAAGTAATTAATTTTAACTAAATATATTTTTTACAATATCTACAAAATTCGAAAATTCATTTACAAACTCTTTCACGACAACACGAGAAGTCATAATGTCGATTTTTTTAATAATAATAATTCAATATGTCGTAATGTGATAATTTTAGGACTAGTTTGAAATAACTTACTAGGACGAAACTGCTAAATCACTACCTAAAAATATGGTCACATGAATATTATACAAAACCATAGTGTAACTGCTAATGAAATTAGAATTACAATGTGTCGTTACCAAAAACGTGGCTAATTCTAAGGAAGGGACAAATTTTCTACATGACAACAGATTCGAATATGTACATAACAGTAGAAAAGTAGTCCATAATATGTCGTCGAGCGAAGACTTTCTTATTCATTTCAATACTTACTAGAAGGCAATGAGATTATGGCCACACTAAAAGTTAGGCCGAGGAAAGTAAACTACTAAATGCAATGATTACAATAACTTCTGTTCAGTGAATCCAATTGTCCATTTTTCATTCTCACACAACAGAAAAGTTATGGCACTTGCCCATTTAAGCACTAAAACAGTCGAACACATTCATGACATTGGAATTTCTGCTGATAAACGATGTCTAGATGACGCTCTGGTTCCACATGTTCCACACGTATTATTGCTATAACCAGAGTCTGATCCGAATGAGGAATCTCCACTCGGTGGCTTGGGAGAAGCTCTAGGACCTCGCCAACAGGCGATTCCTGGCAAATCTCCTCCAGGCCATGCGCCTCCTGCTCCCATTGGTAAAGGACCACGAGGTCTCGCCCCTACTGTACCAACTTGAGGGTACAATCTCAATAGCGCATCAAGTAAAACTCCTTCATGAAATTCTGACGGATCCGGTGGATGTATATGCCTTTGCATTCTGTGTTGTGCCTTCCTTCGTTCTAGAGATTTTGGACGGCGATCCATTCTTTGATGCCTCGGTCTGTGGGGTAAGGACTGATGGGTGGGCGGTTTGGAACATGTTCTACATGGAGCTGCTTCTCCAACAAGGCTTAGCTCGTCTTCTGCGAAGTGGTCATCGCTGTGGAGGCTATCATCGGACCTGTGCGGTAGTTCTTCGTAAAGAGGAGCACCACACGTGTCACCACCACACGAATTTCCACCTCGCCAAGTTCCACCAGCACCACAAACAAAAACTCTTCCTGGGCAGTTTGGCCTCTTGGATTCAACCATCTGAAAATATTAAAAAAGTAAATCTTTATACGCATATATAAGAATGATTTAAGAATTTTGTAGTTCAAGTATTTTCTTAAACTCTAATATAACAGCTTTGGAACTATCTGGAAATTCTTGACAAATCTAATTTTATATTGTTGGTGGAAACAAAATTTATTAACTGAATTTGAAAGTTAGCCATGTATTATCTATATCTATTATGGCTTAAAAGAGACGAATTAATGTTATTACGTGGTTCAAACGGCTTAATTTATTTGAAGGTTGTAGTCATCAAAGTTTATCTTTACTTGCAAAATATTAATAACATGATCTAAATGGAAACCTTTAATTTGTTTAAAATTATTAATTCTTGTACAACTAAATAATTTTGCTAAAGACTTATAACTTGTTTTATTGTTCTTGAATATGTTTTTATCTATATTTATTCGATATAATATTGTCAAAATCTATTGAAGTGTCGAGATTATGTGAGCTGTACTACCTCTAATTGTGGTTCCAGTTCTGGCCTAAGCGGTAATGGAGGTCTTCTAGGTAGGTCCTGTAGATCTTCGTATAGAGGTGCTGGCGGAGGCGCTCTCCTTTGAGATCCCGAACTCTGATTGGGAGCCGAAGACTTTGAAGGCAGTAAGTTAGTGACTTTCCGCTTGTGTCTGTAGGAAGAAAACCAGTTGCTAATTATTTTGGATCAACAAGAAATTAAAACGCTGTCTTGAATATGATAGTAAGAATATAACAGTTCAGGGGACATATAAGCCGTGTTAAGTTATTGAGAAATAAAAAACACAGGATAATTTTTATTTAACGCATAGACATCTAAGACTAAAATAATAAATGTAACCTAAATTTGTATAATTTTCATGAGAAAATGAAATTCACCTAATTCTCTTTATATCTTTAAATTATATTCCTTTTCATTATAAAACTATGACGAGCAGCTGAGGTCCTGATATTGATTAAAATATAATTAGCCTTAATGATCTTCGAGTAATAAATAATTTTCGATGCTTCACTTTGCGCAATTAAAAATATCTTTTTAAAGATCTCTTAACGAAAATGACAATAATATCATTTATTTATTTTCATCATAACACAATTAATAAACTAAATATTAGTATATACAGTATCAAGAAACCAATCATACAGTTTGTGAGAGGCTTGTGCCTAACAAAGGTTTAGATAAACCGAGTACTAAAAACTTTATAAACACAGTACGTAGCACGCGGAGATCCAGTATATTAAACTTTTTTATTGATAAGGAATATATTTTAATTGAGCTCTCTAAATAATAACCCAATATTCGTATTATATAGAAGATTTCTATTGAATTTTGTGTCTGAATAGAATAATATCTCTATTAATTATTGTTCGAAATATAAAGGTGTCTTCGTGGTTTGGATCCCCTATCCTTTTCTAAGTACATTTTAATAATAGTTGATTTTAGAGTGGATGCGAATAGAGTTTTTTATTATTTTTTCATACAGCATAATAAATACCTTCTTAAATTTGCCAAGAAAATATAAAAATATACATACATATTGGTACCCACATTTATGTAATTAGATATAAATGTTAATTAATTAAGTATTAGCATCAATTAGAAATTGTACGCACAGAGTTTTATAAGAAGTCTTGCGACTCATCGCAAAACCGCCCGCGACTAGTATTTGTTTCACGACTCTTGTTAAAGAAACACTGCCACACAGTAAATAAAAAATATACTTTATTTAAATAAACAAACTCATACATTGAAGCATGAGTGCGTCAAAATTTGAATATTTCAACAATTTAACTGCCATACATTGAGGACGATTCATATAAGAAGTAAAGATACGAGAAACCTTTCAGATTTTAACATTAGTGACGACAGTTATATAAAGTAAAAGCTTTATATATTATAGATAATAAATCATAACAAATAAAAACGTCTTTTAAAAAATGCTAACATGATTGAAAATATCTGGTATATCCATATAAATCCAACATCAAAGGTATAGGAGTCTCAGAAGCCGGATCTCTTTCAATTTTATTGGAAAAAAATTACATTATTATAAACCTATTTGACATGGCAATTTCACAAGCTTTCCAAGCAGATGTTGCGTACAAAAAAATCAGGTAGCGGACCTGTGATGGTTTTATTAAATTTTGACAGGATAATAATTCTGGAGTGTGCGATTAATAATGTCTGTGGTATCCCGAATGTAATTATAAATAATTTAAGGTTAGAATAATTTAAAGGCAAAATTTTTGACTCAGAATATTGTTATGATATATTTTTTTGAAAGTTTTTTTTAATAGTCTGTTGTTAGGGGCCGTCTAAAAATCACGTGAGGCTCGAAGGGGGGGGGAGAAGGTTGATCAAAAATCAGGAAATATCACAAGGGGGAGGGGGTGTAGTAACATATCACGTGTATTTATTGTTTCGTTAAACGCGCCATTACTAAACCGATAATCGGCGACAAAAAATTAGTTTTTTTTTTAGTTACCTCTAAAAAAATGCACGTGATTAATGGACATCCCCTTATATACGTTAAAAGAGGGGCTAAAATAACATTTTCAGCTCTAGGATAATTTATTTTTTAGTATTTTTATGTGACCAACGAGCCTACAGACAAATCTTTATCATTAAATTAAATACTCATGAATAGATTCGACTTATTAATGTTTTAACATAAGTGTGAATCGTAAATTAAGTTGATTATATATTTAGTACCTGAATAGAACAGAATATGAAAGATTCTAATAAATAGTAAATAAAATCGAGAGATCATTGAACATTACATTGTAAGCTACCATATGTGGTACATCGATAAAATATCCGATGAATTTGACAATGTCAAATGTGTAATCGATAAGAATTACTTGATATGTGTCCCCTATATCTCGAGGCTAAAACATGAAGGATGTAAAGACGATACGCGAGTTGCCACCCACGCTTCTCCGGATGTTATGTACAGGTGGAGTTTTAAATTTGGAACTTTTTCTCTCGTGGTTGGATTTTCTTTTTTTTTATTATTCATTTGGTTTTTTGTTACGTTTTATATTGATGTTTGAAAGTAGGAAACAATTATTATCTTTAGCTCACAGCTATTTAAAAATAAGGTTATAATGTTCATCTGATCATAATTCATACGTCATATTTAATTTTACAATGTGTGTCTTTGGTTATTTTTATTTTTTTTAAGTAAGTTATGATTTCAAATAACTTTCTTAGAAACTTTGAGTTTTTGATTATTGAATATTAAAGAAATAATATTTTCCAAATAATTTTAGTTAAGAGTTGTATTTATGCAATTCATTCTTTGCCTACTTCTCAAACAATGATCAGTGAACTATCTTGATAATTTTCAGATAGTAAAGAAGGTGACGATTATTCCTAAGTTCAGTTCGGCCTGTTCAACAAAATCGACACCATTAATACAACATATAATGTTCACTATCAATCATACGCCGTCAATGGATCGACCACCCGAATAGCCACGAAAGTTTAGACAAAGTAAAATCATTGTACCGTATCTCATCATCCTCCATATTCCATGTTTTCTTATCTACTATCTCATTTTTAAGATAAAAAGCAAAATTTATTATCATCGATATAACCTTCTTGAGTTAAACCCATGATTTTATTATTAGAGATATAAGGATCAAAATTATGTGCAACGCTACTTTGGATATAAGTCTTTCAATAACTAGTGTTAGGAATAAAAGTTTCTGTCGCTTGTCGATGGGAGCTAATAGAATAAATCAAGTTAATACAGACGGACGGTTGCCAGTAAACTTTCTTTGGTAAATAATAATTCGTATTGATTCCGTGATCTTATAGATAGTGACATGCTTTTAGATAAATTTGTCGATGTAATTTGTTTAGATTACTACAGTATGGTATGTAGATATTTGGAATAAGATGATTGATATTGGTATAAAAGCAAATAGTGAAGAAGAGAAATGAAAAATACCAAAAATAATGCAATATTCAATCTTTGAGTAGATAAAACTAGAATGTATTGAAGAAAGTCGATAAAGGAAGTGGTTGAGATGGAATCTGGAGAAGTTAGTCATTAAATGATGTAAAAGAATGTAATGCAATATATGGGTAACAATTATGAAACATAACAACGCCAATAGTAAGATTATTTTTTTGTTATTGTGACTTTTGCATTTCAAAAAACTATATTAACGATTTTTCTTGCAAAAACCATAATGTCTTATTAATTATCGAACATTGCCTATTAAATATATTGTAGGTAAACGAGAATTTTAAATGTAACATACTGAATTATTTTCTTAAAAATATTTTTTTTAATATTTCGGAAATGTAGTAAGTTTTTGTAAATGACCCAGAAATTTGGCTGTCAGTTTACTTATCTTAAAACACTTAAAAAAAATTCGGATCTTGTTAGGTCTCGGGTAACTCATTTGGAAGGGCATTCGTTCGTATAGCGAAAGGTTGGAGTCCTCCCTGGTACCTGAGAGGTTGCTTTAAGGAATTTATGGGGTTTGGTATGATCACTGTTAATTAATAGGCAGATATCTATTCGGAAAAATACTAAATAAATAAACAAGGTAAATTCGAAAGGTTTATCCATTCGCATAAGTTTTTTTAGACCTCATAAAAGTAAGTTGATGCAAAGAATAAATAAATATTTCTGTTGATCTAACGATAATTTGGATAATAGGTCGAATCCTTACGAAGCGTTTGGCTTAACTTGTAAAATTACTATTAAACAACATGTAGCTAAATCATCTAGAGTTAATTATATTATAAATGAACAAAATGCTATTTTTAATCTTTCACCCGTATTTACTTCAGAGTGAGGTGAATAATATATTTTAGATGGTGTGTATTGCAACAAAACTACTTAGAGAAACAGTGTAGGTCAGTGAACGAAAGGCTTGGACTACAAATTTGAAAGATGAAAACAAAAGGAGACATTGAAATTTGACCAATTACAGTTAGGTATCAGAAGGGACTACTATAAAGCTGAGGTAGCTGAGCTACATTCATTTTATTTACAACAATTCTCTACTTAATTTTGTCTTCTTCCCATGAATAAACATTATGTCATATGAGAATGAAAAACTGCAGAATGACGCTGACGCCCGCGGCAGAAGTTTTGATAGATATTTAGTTTATTCGTACGCTTGATAAACGTACGCGGCGAAGAAAATCAAACAAAGATAATCGATTGACATAGTATATCTAATGGAATAAATAATTCTTAAATTTTAAAAATCGAAACTGGCATAGTTTTTTTTTTAATAGTACAGAGCGTTAGCCTTGTCGGTGGACGTCGACACGGTCTTTTGTCGATAGCCACAATGGGTATGGTATCGTATGTCCGATACCAGATGGTCGGTGGCACGTTACTAATGAGAACGGACGCCTAGCGAGATTGATTGGCGCATGTCTTAATGATTCCGAACGGGTTGCGTTATAATGAGGTGGTGTGTGTTTGAGGAGAGAGAGAAAAAAAAGTGTTGGTTGTCACACTTTTTTCGGGTTGAGAAATTTAATAGTTTTTGAATTTTTATTTCTTGTGTAACACCGTTTTGTAGCGCTCGTCACGCGCTGGTGGGCGTTTCCGTTAAGAAAATAGATAGTTTCAATACTGGCATTGATCAAGAAAAAAAATGATGTATTACTTTTAATAAGTTATAAATTTGTTATTGTCACTCCTGTTGATTAACGGTAAAGGTATCAGGTCCCTAGAGCCTCATTTCAGGTAATTTTTATACACATTGAAACGTCAATATTTGGCATATCAACGCTTCTTTATGATAATTGAGATATTCAAAATCATAGTGATCCGTGACCCGTTCACTTTTCTGCCCTAAATTCATGGGCACTTTTTCCAGTTTACGACCCATACATCATACTATATCACCGCATGACAGTTTGTTATTCAAAACAACATGACTTTTATGAACATACGAACTTCAAACGAAGAATCATTTAGGTTAGAACTCTTTATACAATTTAGCTTTATTATAATACTTTAAAAACCTTTACAATAACTTGGTTGAAAATTAGATAAAGTTTGATTACTCAACCTAGATTTGCCAGCGTCATATTTGTTTAAAAAAGAGACAAAATCTAAGAAATAGTTTCCATTTCAATTTTGGCATTTTAAAAAGTTATATTTGAAAGCTGATATTAGGTAAGAACTCATTTCGTCTTCGTTCAAAGGCAATACTGAGGCAAAGGTATAGTAAAAGGTATATAGTTGGTAGGAGGTTACAGTCAAACAGCTACGCCGACTGGAGTAAAAAATATTTTTGTTTTTTTGCGAAACCCCTTCCTTCCATTGCTCTCCCTCTCCGAAAAAAATATAACAGCTTAATTTATCTATTTTTTTAGTAGATAATTAAAGAAAATAAAAATTGTCATTTGGATGTGCTGGTATACAATGAAGGTGGTCTAATTAGTGAAATCTGTTAAAGAGCGGACGAGTACGCTCGGATGGCGCCTACAATAGTGTAAGAATATTATACGCATGACCACGTCGACGTGAAGCGTCAACGGACACTGACAAGGGTGAAAGAGGACAGGGATTTCTTATGCGATTTCTAATTAAAAAAAAAGATAAGATAATGAATTTTGCTACCAAACTTAGTCCTATTTTTATTTTGTAAAAGATAAATGCCTCACAAAGAGGTTTGATTACTCTATTTTTAAAATTTTGAGAAGAACACAAAATCATTCTGAATCCGTTTGATAAATCCTTGAAAATTTTAAGTTTATTACTTGTCTATAAACATTAAACAAACATAGAGACATGGAAGATAATGAGTCCGATGGTGCTTTGTAGAAATTAAGAACATTTTTAGGTCGTTTCAAAATGTAATCGGAAATATTTCAGGTTCGAATTTGAATTAAGAACATTGTCTGCTTTGTTTTTGAATTGGATCTTAGACAGTTGCAATCAACGTCAACAACATACGGAGGATGAGGTGTCAATCTAACAGGAGAGGCGTCTGTGCGGAGAAGCGGATGCTATTAAATTATTTTCGGGATGCTGACAGAGTGACGTGCCGAGTTATTAAAGGAAGCATTTAAGGAGACTTGGTGATGGCTTTTGTTCTAAAGAGAGGTTCTATATCATTCGCGTGGAACTTTTTGTTGGACTTATTAGAAACTATTTTTATTTTTTATGATATTTTTAGCACTGGCCGATTGAGTTCAACTGTTGTATTGTTTATTCCTGGATTGTATTTTACTAATTTAATTTATGGTTTAGTAATTATGTTACGTTTTTAATTAAGAACGTAACTTTTTGTCAACTATCTAAAATAAGAGCATTTCTTTCCATTATATTTAAATCTATTTTATTTCAAAACATTATAATATAAATAATAAGTTATTGTACATAAATGGGTTATGTAACACTCTGTTGCAAAAACTATACTAAATTAGTTTTCAATCCTATAATTACGATTTTAATTCTGTTAACAACTTATTATATTAAATTATGGAAGGATATCATTGTAATTCTTTTAATATTATGGAATGATGTTAAAACAAATTCAAATTGTAATTAGATCTATTTTATGTGTAGTGTGGTGTATTAGAATGAACACCCTTATTACTAAATGTATTATGCGTTTGGTAGTTTTGGGCGGATATTTGAGTATTAAAAATCGTATTAAACAACTTTTCCAAATATTTTATACAAAATACACTATGCCAAACAATATGACGAAGTATATTCGGAATCGACATCAAAGTTGGCAGTTTAGTGCAGTCTGCGAAGTTGCAAAGTGAAATTGGCATATCGAAGTTTCAACGAAGTTACAGAACTCGCACCGGCACCTTTACTTGCATACAAGTTAAAATTTCGAAGCTTGTTTTCAAATTTCCTTTATAAATATGCGAGATAGTTTCGGTGGTTCACTTCTTATCTTACAAACAGTTCGCGTGTAAGATTGTTTGTTAAAGTGAAAGCAATAAATCATGCAGAGTAAATCGGGAAAATAAGCTGAACATTATCTTATGTTGTAGTAAATAGTTGCGATATTTGTGAGTTTTAGTTTTAGTTTATTTTATATTCAGCTATGCCACTCATTTCATACACCAACGCGATGGCAATGCAACAAACAGTTCTTCAGGCCTACGTCCAACATTAGCTGGGGCAGAATTGTAATTGACACGTAACTAGCTGTTATTTTCTTACGAAAGGGAAGAGTGTTGATAGCTAGACGATTGCTATTCAGTCAACGTCGTTTGAAAATTACAAATATATGTGAAGTCGCGGCGAAACTTAATTAGCGCGATGCAGGTAACGCAGCGTCATATGACTATGCGAGATAACTTGAAGCTTCTTTTTCGCTGTCGATTGTTGTGTTAATATTAGCGCGATAGATGTCGCTACATTTCCATTACGTACTTGGTCAAACAATATTTCAAAATCTAGATTATTGGCACGAAGCTTATTTTTCTCGCCATAAAATTCCTCACGTACCAGTAGGAAATTCATACGAACAATCAAAGAAGGTTATTGTTATTATGGAGTTTTAGTATACTATAAAATTCTATTTATCAATCTTGATCTCAAATCAACCCATGACCGGCGAACTTCGATTAACCGACGACACAAAGGGAGCTTTGTAAGCTGACCAAATTCATAACACGACCGCGACCCTAATCTGCCATGCGTAAAATTCTGGCCATTCAAATCACCGGCATAAGAACGAATTGAGATATTATGTTAATGCTTTATTGTATGCAGATATTCTATATTAAGACCTGTATCAGAGCAGTTCAATTCGTTGCCATAATGAGGGGAGACAATGGCTTTAATAAAGAGATACGTCCATAAACAGATATCTAGATCTGAGATAGCATTAGCGAAGTCTGATTTTGTATGTTCCTCCGTTGTTAACAGGCAATGTTACGCATGAAGGATATATTCGTTTTAATAGGCCTTAAATACACCAGACAAAAAATAATGGTGTTTTCAAATTAAGAATCATATATTTGGCCTATATCTATCTATACAAATATTACATAGAGGAATGATTTTAATGGTTGTTCGTTTGTTTGTTTGCATTGATTAGCTCCATAACTGCTGGATTAAGTTTAAAAATTTATTCACCAACAGGAAGCAACATCATATGCGGGTGACAGAATTTATATTTTTTTCAAGTAAAGTTATTATAGCATAGTTACTTCAGAGAAATTATTGACGCTTATCGATTTGACGCTTTGCAAAATTAAAAACATTTCTTTTATAATATGACCTAGTAAAAAGGGGAAAAATTTTATTTATTTTTATACTGTAACCGAACTTTTTAAAATGTAACTTATTTATTTTTTTGATTTTGTATAATTAGAAATTTTGACAAGTAAACCATATATAAAAGCAAATAAAATACGTATTACAAGCAACCTTAAAACGATGATTGATAAGATTAAATATCGCATTTAAAGGAAAAATTTATTCTTCGCCTTTAGTGCTAATGTGAATGTGCCTCTTAAGCAATGAAACCTTTTGCCACAGGTTGGCTACGGAAGTGTGGCATGCTAATAAGTATAATTAGCTCTGTAGACGTTTTATGGCCTGCTGCATAATTTAGACTGTTGACAGGCAATCAACGTTTCAATATTACCGTCAGTATGCATTGATTTATTTATAAATCAAAATGTCAGAAAATTATTCAGTCTTATAACTTGTTTGAGAAAATTTATTGAAAGTTATATGTTTGGTAAAATATATTGCAACATATATATACACGATTAATTTTTAAGTACACATCTTAAAATAGAGGTATATAAAAACTTTTAATTTAGAGGTATTATATATGTGCAGTTACATTTTAAAAGATTGTAACCTGAAATCGACTCTGAAAACATAAATATTGGTACATACACTCGCAAATCAATTCGACAGCAAGCCGCGCGAGACATGTAAAAAGGTTATTAAAAATCAGTACATTGACTGTAATTTTATATATAAAATCCTTTTATGTAGATTTATAGAGTTTTAACTAACCGATCTTAATAATTCAGTGGTAAATACTGATATAAATTTATTTCTGTAATACTAAGCGACCGAAAAGCTCTATAGTCGATGCGTATACATATTTATTCAATTACTTTTATCTCGAAGTTGCGTGCAATGAGGTTAATTAGTAGGTAGGTATATATTTAGGAAAAAAAATAAAACAAAATAAAATTATTGAAGTTATAAGCGTGATCAAAAAAACTGGTTTGCGTTTCGAATTCTTTTAAAAGAGAATTGTGCGAAAAAACCGGTAGTAGCAATTGAAGCTGTGAGAAAATCCTGCGGCAGTTCTATTTTTATTTCACCACCTGAGGTCTCCAAGTGGTTGGCTTCTCATAGCCAAGACAAAAGCTCGTAAACGGTGCATTGTTCACCCCGAGGGTAGCGGCACTCGACGAGTTTATGCAGTTCTTGAAGAACACAGTTCTTTATGGAGGGCACTTGTGAGCAACTATCGATTAAACTTTTTTTTAATTTTAAACTTTAAAGAAAAATTAACGGCCTCAACGCTTTTTGCGTTGTGTTTAAATATAGTTGTGATTCTTATCTTGGTTGCTGAATTAAATTATTATTTTTTTTACTAATGGAAACGGCTTGAGAGGCTATAAAGTGTCGTCAAAATCGAGCCAGGAAAATTAAATTATGTCTTAATAGTAACCAAATTTTAATTAAAAATAACAAAGGATACGACATCCATGACCGACTATCTAGTAAGTGGCTTTTTAAAGTTTTAAGTTGATACAATGACTATGTAGAAGTTTAATTATAAGTTAGTGTATTTTTATTTTTAAATACAGTAAGTTAATGGACTAAGAATGTAATTTTTCGATACTTATCTAGTTTAGATTGTAGGGAAAAAATCTTGATTCCATAAAAACATTTTATATAACGTTAAATTTTGCATATTGGTGAGGTTATGAACGAGTAACGCTTCATTTTAATTGAAGTAGATTAGCAAAAGGATGTCATGAAATTAAAATAATGCACCACCATTATATTAAGCAAGGAGTGCTTTGCGAATATTCCCATTGCATATTCATTTCTTCAGAGCTTATTGCTATACGTGAACGTTGAGACGTGCGTACGCGCCGCACCGCCCTCGGCGCTGATTGGCCGGGCGGTTTCGCTCCAACCAATCACAAGATAGCGGGAAACGCTCAGTATAATTTTGGCATAATTAGTCACGCTACAAATAACGTGCGTTGCGTTACGAACGGTTTTTCTAGCTTCTAACATTAGATATTAGGATGATTTTCCTGTGACAGACGTTTTTTTTGTTATTTTTAACGACAGGTGGTGAATTATTAATTTCCGTTGACACTATGTTATTTGTGTGCGTGGGAGTATTAAAATGCTGAGTCTGAGGGGTCGACTCACTTTGAGTTTGTTATACCTATATAATCACGCTTTTATATCATAGGGACCAAGCAGAGATTTAGATAGTAAAAAGCTTAAAGTTTGAGAAATGGTTTATATATAATTTTTTAAGTGTAATATTGATAAATAAGTCTAAGAATAATTGTATTTTATTAAACAATATGTACCGGACGTACAACAACAGTAACGGAATTAAGGAACTAACGATTCCCGCGAATAATTAATACAACTCGTAAACACAATTATGAACAACGAGGAATCATGAGATGATTAATAAATTAACAGAGTCTAGATTAAAATATTTTAAATAGCTATACAAACAATAAGATGGTAATCTGGAACGCCTATAACGGCAACCCTGTAAAGCCATTCTGCTTTCATACAAAGCAATTTAACATGGTTAATTAATACTTCATAATTCCTTCAGCTACTTATCGCCCGATTGCCCTGTTCCCAAATCCGGCTACGTCAAACTGTCCGTAACTCGATGACATGAATATTGTGACACGTCTAATTATTCGAATAGCGTGGTACAAGTGAGTGGAGAACGGCGATATAATCAATTATTTGAAAATTTTCCAGGTAGATTATACATTCTTTTTTTAATCATGATTATTTTATTCCGGTGAATAAAGAGTTATTTGTTGTTATCTATCAAGGAAATTTAATAAATATTACATAAGTATATTGAAGAATATATGTTACATAGGTTATATTTTTTACACAGCATAAACGGGTTACGCGACTCATTTAATTTTATATTTAGAACTTCATAAGAGCTTAAGCTATTTGCATCAGTCAATACCATAATAATTATTAATGAATGTTTCTGATTACTCGACATGCCAATCTCAATGCAATGCCGTTCTCTTAAAAGATAAAAGAATGTATAAAAATATGTATGTTGATGGTATTCTTGTTTGTTAAATTGATATGTGAAACCATATGAAACTAATGGACTAAAGCAAATACACTGCAGCAGACAATCACGTTTTTAATAGTCTCTTAAAGAAAGTTTTTTAATAGTTTACTGGTTTTATTTTTACAATTAAGTAAAATAAACACATAGCAAGGTACAAAAATTAAATTAACAACAGCTTCTGAATGGGCAGCCTAAACTATTGTTTGATACTGGTGGTAGATAGTAATTGCATTAGTTGCTTCATATTTCAATCTCACCATTCAACTTGTACCACAATATTTGGCTAGGATTAAATCTCGAATATGTGACAGCTACTCTAATCAACTTTCCCGAGCCATTGCCTCCATATGTGAAGATGGGTTAAGCACCGATTAAACTGTCAAATACATTGTCGCGGGGCTCTCTATAAGAGCTTTATACGATTGATTTGAAACTGTGTTGATGGCTAAATGGAATATTGATGCGCTAATAACACTTATGGCAAGTGGAAAAGGCATATTTTTCATTAATTGTATTTTTTGTGCTGGTTGATATTAATTGCTGGTGTAATTTTAAATATAAGATAAATATATTCTGTTCTTGTGTTTATAGTTGTTGTAGCATGTGCTTAATTGTGTTAAATGAAAAGGAAATGGCTTAGTATTTTGCCAATTGTCAGGATGCTGTGTTTTTTTTTTATTAGTTTAAATGTTTCTAGCATTATTATATTTTTTATAGACCAGAGAGTCTCGAAAAAAATATCTAACCACAGATATACATAATGTATAATATGTCTTATTTAATGCAAAGTTGTTTTATTTTAAATTATACCTTAATCTTCTTAGTGAAACAAATAACTTTTAACTTAAACTTTAACATCGACGAAAGTTCAATGTGCTAGAATATTCAGTAGGATTGAGGTTTATTGTTACAGGAAACTAATACTTACTTCCAAACTAGTATAGCTCCTATGAAGATACCCAGCACTAGAACTATGGAGCACAGGGCGATAACTGCTGACGTCTGGAGAGACGGTCCACTGTGGTTGTAAGCGTCTATCTTCTGGAAAAAAGAAAATGTCTACATTAGTATGATTATTGAATCAACATATATCTAAACTGTATACCTTATAGCATATAGTAGCTTATATGCTAAAAGATATACAGCCAGTTACACAAACGTCCATTAATATTGTCATTAGCTTAATGTCATATTACCCATACAAATTATCAAATTAAGTACATTCATTAAAATTAAAGTCTTCATTAAACCTTAATCGAAGTTTGTCCAACTCACCGCTAGACTAGTGAGTGTCTCAATTTTTACGGCTCGTTTTCTTTTTATATTAAAATTTTGTTTATCATCGAAGAAGTTTTACGCTTCACATATATTTTTGTGAAACTCTACAATTGCTTATAAAGAATAAATACCCGGCTAAGATTGAATGGGACCGGCTACACAACTTTCGGTATTGTCTTAAAAATTTTAGGCCTAGTAATATAGAAGATTAAGTATGAAAAAAAAATTAAAACAACATGTCACATTTTGCTCAGATTTCAAGATGTGCAGCTAAAGCCTTCGTATTATGAAGTATCTGAGGCAACGAAGGTACCACAACACCCAGACCCGAAACAACATGGAAAAGTCCTTTTTGTACATTGACCCGACCGGGAATCGGGACTTCGGAGATGGCGATAACTTGAAACCGGTGTGCAAACCGCTCCGCTATGGAGGTTGTCAATTTTCGTATATATTTTTATGTAACTGAAAAAACTATTTATTTGAAAAATCCATTTTAAATCCTCATAGATCATCCCCTTTTATTTGACTACACAATAAAGTGTTTGTTTTCATTGACATCTAAAAGAGGACGTTATTTACTTTATCAGGCTATCTTTGGGTTCCCAATTTACATATTTGTACCAAATTTCAATTTGATCGGTATTTTCACAGAAAATTGGCATTGACAGACAGAGAGATAGATAGATGACAGACCTATAAACCGGGATACTGTATTTCTTTTATTCGGAGCGTAACCTTAAAAAGTTTTGCAATTTGAGAATCACTTTCTTTTTCAACGTCCGTTTAAGTTATTTGAACGTGGTACCTGACAATGCTTTGCTTTTCTTAGGGAATTTTCTATTATTCAAAAATCAGCAGAAGCGAAGATAAGAAAACTAAATAAGTATATATATGGACGGTATTCGGTCTCCAATTACTATTAAATCTAATTAATACACACTGTATCTTTATTTAATGTATGAAGTGTTTACCTTAACAGTTTGTTACAATTTAATTAGGTGTTTTAGATGATTACAAATGTTGTATCAATGTATACAAACCTAATAAATAAATTATTAATGATACATTCTATTTTGTGCTTATACTATGTGAAGTAGGTTAAACTTTGTGCTGATAAATCATAGAATTTATTTAAATACAAGATAGACTCATAAATTTATTACTCTAAGTGATTCAATGATGAAAGTAATACAATATCTGGACTCCTTGGATGGTTTCCAAAAGTTTTACAATACCCAAACTTCGGACGGTAGACTTTATTTGATCTCAATAAAGTACAGTTTCGCGAGAAAACTAATTTAGATTGTGCTTACGTTAATTTTTCTTCTGAAGTAACGTGCCAAATGCGAAAGCCGTTTGGATGATACTAAAGAATCTTTCGGATCATTACTTCGATTGTAATCAAACCAATAAGAGTGTTTAAGCTCTATAGTTCAGTTCACGATATATTAATTTAACTACTTATTGTAAACCTTCTTTAGCAGTCATAAACAACATTCATTTAAAACAAAATATTTCATTTGATAGATAGCATCATGTTAATTTTTGAATCACGCTAACATTTCATCATCATCACCAGCCCTTTTACGTCCCCACAGCAGGGGCTCAGGCCTTCCTTATGGATGGTTAAGGAGGATGGGCCATAACCCTCCACGCTGGCCCAATGCGGATTTGAGGGTATTAACGACTGCAAATGCAGCCGGGACCAACGGCTTAACGTGCCTTCCGAAGCACGGAGTAGCTCGAGATAATAATTTTTTGGTCATCCATCCCGTGACCGACCCTTGCGAAAGTTGCTTAACGACAACGATCGCGGGCTGCGGCGTTTTCCACTACCCACCGAGCTACTTTTCATTTTTATAAAACATTAATGAATAATAACATTTCATTTTTATAAAACATTAATGAAGTTTATATTTATTGTCTTTGATAATACAGAACTCTTTAGGTCAGCTGGTGTTTTATTGTTAAAACATTAACTTCTTCGATACAACCTCAGCCAAATTTATACAAAAAGCATTTGTTTTATTATTCAATATACTACTTTAAGAGTGACACTATTTTGCATGGCTTTTTGTGTGCATTGATATTTTGTTTGCTATTGTAAATACAGTGTATGCCTGTGATGAGTCCATCTTACAATCTTATATTAGAGAATAATCAATTGAGAAAATGGTATAGCTTAAGCAGATATTTTTTAACCAATAGACGAAAATTCGAATTAAATAAGAACTATTAATAGCTACTAATAATATTATTTTGATTCTTAACAGTTTTTGCTTCATTCAAATTCTTGTGTATTTATTAAAAATATTAGTTTAAGTAATTAATTTCTGCGAGATGGTCAATCAGAATCAGACGGTCATTTATTACTTTGTCATCCGCGTTTCCCGTAGGTGAAAATTTTGTTTTAAACCGTTCCTGTAATTTCGGAGCAAATTCGATACAAACAAACAATCAAATCTGTCTTCTTTATATATTTTAATACGCTTTTGTGGCTTTAAATGTATCTTTGCAAATACACATTAACAAAATAAATAAAAATATATTTGTTCGATGACCTGTTAAACCTAGTTTTAAATGTATAATAATCTTTATTATATTTTAACGTATTCTGGGAATAAAAACTTGGTCATTCACTGTTATTTCAGTTAAAATTAAAACTTACTTATATCAACAAAAAGATAACGCGACAAAACCCGCTATTTAGACGACATAGACCATAACATAAAAAGGATTGTCTTGCTCGATAAGCTCAACATTCTTATTAATGTGAGCGAAAGAGATGTATATAAAACACTTAGTCTATCGCAGATATCAATGAGTACAAAATTCAGTTCATTCTCCATGACTCACTACGCCGGCCCAGTTAGGATTAGTGAATATGCAGCTCAACGTGCCTTCTCTACCAAAGAAGACCTCAAGATAACAATTTTTGGTCACCAATCCTTGTTGGCCCTTGCGATAGTCTGTTAACATCCGTATCGCAGACCGAACCCGCTATCCCACAGTCCCAGAAACATCTCACATTCATACAACAAAATGTAATCTATTACACAGAAAAAGTGTAGTGTCATATAATCCCATCATCACCTTCAACAGCTACGAAATGTTCATTTAAAACATTGAATTCGTCATTAACGAAATTAATTTTTCAAATTACACTAAAATCTCTCCACACATTTCAACGTAAAAGTCTAGATTTTAATTCATTATAACCGGCGTTACGTTTCTAATTTTGCTTTCATTTCTTTTGTTGAGCACGCCGCGCCATATTGCTTTAATTATGAGGGATATGGAATTACTTTACACAAGGGCTGTTGTTTTAATACTTTCGTGTGAGCTAGGGTGTCACGCAATTAATATAATACTTATATAATGAAAGGGGAAGTTTCCCGTTATTATAATAGGTGAGATCTTTTTACGTTATTTATATAAATTTGGTTTGAAAATAAATTTTAAATAGCATATATGTTAATATTAAACGACATCACATACGAGTACATTGCTCAGATACCAAGATGAGTAGCTAAAGCCCTCGTATTATGGAGTATCTGAGACAACGAAGGTACCACAACACCCCAGACCCGAGTCAATATAGAAAAGTTCATTTTCTACATTGACCCGACCGGGAATCGAACGGGGACCTAAGAGATGGCGACATCTTGAAACCGGCATGCGAACCATTAAAGCAAAATATTAAAAAGAATATTTTTTAATAAAATAAAAAAAAAATCCTAGTCAAAAAGTATTTAGATTACTTTTAGAATCGAGCTTCTAATTTTATAAGCTCTAACAATAATTCTGTTCAAAATATGTGTCTTTGCCGTTTTGATACCGTCACATGGGAAGCTTGGAAACATTTTACATGAAAGTGATTTTGCTTTAGAAATATAACATACAAATGTTATTGTACTTTCAATGTTAGGTATATAAGTTTTATAAGAGGCAGAAGAAAAGTATACCTACAAATAATTTTAAAATTAAAATCACTAAAACTGTAAAACTTCTTTGCGGTCCAATGAACAAAACACGATCCAAAACAATATAGTTCAGCTTTTATAAAAGCCCCTACACACGAACAAATTAAAATGCAACGGAACTGTATTGTTAAATACAATATCAAACCGATCTTGGATCGTTAATATTTGGTAATTCAGTCGCCACTATAAACTGAGCTTTTGTTTTACCAATTGTTTTTGCGCGGAGTTTCTATATTAGAAATACAGAGGAGGGTGCGGAAGATCAACATATTGTGGTCATAATCGACATTGTATATTTATCAGCGAGAGATCTCTAGAAGGGTAGGGTAATGTTTTTCCGAAATAAAAACATTAATATACTGCCTACACAATTAGTCAAACTGTTGATAGGAATTATTATTATTGATAATTGGATACAGATCTCTATCGCATTTGGGCGTTACAAACATGGCCGCGTTACGGAATAAGGCAATTATATTATTGTCTATTCTTTTCTATTCTCTTTGTTTATTATGAGTCAACGGTTCTTTTGATAATTTAATTTAGACGACGTTTCATTGAATTTATTAATTAAATAAATAGAGTAATTAATCATAATTTCAGAGTCGCTCAGCGAGGCATGGAGAGAGCTATGTTAGGGGTTTCTTTGCGCGATAGGATCCGAAACGTGGATATTCGCCAAAGAATTAGAGTGACCGACATAGCTCGCAAAGTTTGTAAGCTGAATTGGCAGTGGGCAGGCCACATCGCTCGACGAACCGATAACCGATGGGGACGAAAGGTTCTCGAGTGGAGACCACGAACCGGAAGACGCAGCGTGGGTCGACCCCCGACTAGATGGACGGACGACATCGTCCGAGTCGCGGGCGGCCACTGGATGCAGCTGGCGCAAAGTCGCCCGTCGTGGCGTTCAAAGGGGGAGGCCTATGTTCAGCAGTGGACGTCTTCCGGCTGATGATGATGATCATAATTTTGTTTTGTTTTCTTTCATTGGTTGAATAGTTGGTTATTGATATCTATATGACGTATCCTATATAAATAATTAAACATTGGACACTATTGCAAACATTTCACGCATCCCAAATTAATAATCTCCAACTATGAAGGTAACACGTGTGTGGGTGTTGACCCAGACACGAGACAATATAGGAAAGTTCATTTTCTACATTCACCCCACCGGTAATCGCACCAGGAACTTCAGATAGACACCTTAAAACCGCGGGAAACATGTAACAGAATAAGCCGTAAATTAATAATAATAATTCTTATTAACACTAAAATGTTTAAAGGTATTAAAGTTAATTTTAAATATGTTAGAAAAAGGCCTTTTTTGAAGATAGGTAAACTAGATGGTTAAATCACCGATATTACTATACTAGCGACTAGTATGAGTACAGTTTAATATAGAAATAGCAACAGATTCAGATTATATATGGATCTGTTGCTATTTCTAACCTACTAGAGACACAGTAAGACTTCGAATCCTTTGAATTTTTTTTATATTTGTCTTCATAATACCTAAAGATTGATAATCAGAAAGTGCCTAAAGTATTATGTCCACATTTTGCATAAAATATCAAACAAATAATTCGTGACGTTACTCAATACCATAGGAATTCCCATACGGCATAGGTAATAAAAGTTCATCGACTCCAATAAAATGTTCAACAAACAATTCTTGAGCTACTGCAATATCAACCGTATAATATATTGTTATAAATGTTGGACGACAATATCCCCGACCGGTCTTATAGGCCGATAGAATCTCGCGGACAAGCATTAAAACTGAAAAAGGGATACCGATTTGTCAAATCATGGCACTATCAGAACGGAGATCCGTCATCGGACCTCAAGCGATTTATCGGAGGCATATCTCACTGGATCTTGAACAACAATATCAGAAGAAAAAATCTCAAAAACAGTACAATATTCAAAACGGTCCCCGAGCGGTTGCTTATCTGCCTGTCGATCTAAAGACAGTAGCCGATTTGTCAATGCCCCTTTTCTAATTAATAAAAAGCTTCACATTGTGTAAAAAAAATTGAATAAAACCTTAATTAATTTGGGGTAAGTTGAACTTTTTTTATGGTAAATTATGACTCTGGATGCCTTTCTCGAAGTTTGCAATGGAAGCAGGAAGCGATGAGCTAAAAAAAATGAAGAACCCGAATGTAAAAGGAGACGACGTCGGATTCGTTATTAATTACGCATGAATTCTTTTTTAATTAAAAAACTTTTTTATATTATAAAATATTTAATATTCCTCAATTTACGTTTAAAATCCATAAGGAACAGTTTATTTGGATATCGATTCAAATCATGACACGAATATAAATACAATGACAAATTGAATAGTAAGCTGCGGTTACCATGATGATGTTTTAATTCCCCATACAAACTTCCACTCCCATTTTCATCCCTTTATTTGCTGTGTTTCGGGATAAAATTTAGCTTATATTTACCCCATATGACGTAGCTTCGCGATTTTTAAAATCGGTCTAGTAGTATCGGAGCCCATTTGACGAAAACAAACAAATATACAAACAATTCAATCTCCCCTCTGTATAATATTATTATAGATTGAAGATATACTACTATGTCTGTGACAAAAATAAGGATGGTTTACTTTTGTATTAAACTTACCTATCCTATTTACATTATAAATGTGAAAATTTCTTTGTTTGGATATTGGTCCATCAATCACGCCGAAACTACTGAACGGATTTTGATGAAATTTGATATACAGATAGGGTATTAGCTGACTTAGATAATAGGATACTTTTTATCTCACTAAATACTCGTAGTTCCTTAAGGATCAAGTGGGTGAAGCCGCTGGCGGAAAGCTAGTTTACTATATATATATATCCATTAACGGAAGTTAACATTTACATTACATTAGTGAAATTTTACATGAAATAATTGGCATATTTCTCAAAATTTCGCAGTAAATAATTCTTCCCATTTGCGATAATTGTGACACAGTGTTGTGTCGTGATATATACAAGGCGATAAGATATACGTAAGTACTTTCTCAAAAATGTTTTGACCTGCTTGATGCTATCAAAATCAAATATATTTTGTGTTTTGAATAATTTAATAAAATAAGGCTTGTAATAACATTTTTCTTCATTATAATAATCTAAAAATATCAAAATATCACTTATATTACTATCCTAAATGATAGATAATAATTTGTTTTTTGCTTTCCACCCATAGCTAACCAACATGAGCGACTATGAACCCGAGAAGGACAAAAAACACCCATCCTTTCACATGTAATATGCGCATATTTATTAGAAAAAACTGCCTAGTCACTTCGAACAATTAAGCGAACAAACAAATATATTATTGTTATTCAATAACTTATTTGAATGCCCAATGTTTTTGTTGTTTAATTTTCATAATAATTCAATGGCATGTTTTAAATATTTCTTTTTTCTGTTGGCAACATCGTTTTGACGTTTACACCGTGTACTTCGGTCTGTACCTGTTATTTAGTATAGAATTTTTAACAATGGTTATTTATTTACAAATTATTTTGAGAAGTAGTTATGAGGCAATTAAAATAACACAACACGTAGATCCGAGACAAAATAGAAAAGTACGTTATCTACATTGACCCCACTGGGAATGAATCCGAGACCTCATAGATGGCGACACTTTGAAACCGGCGTGTGAACCACTAAAGTGGAGGTGTAGGTTTGTCAGATAATTTGGGTATCTTTGACTTTATTTTTAAAAATATCTTTGAGTATCATTGAGTTTATTTGTAGTTTACTGTTGAAAAGAGTTTAAGATAAGAAAAATTCTCGATATATTAATTGTGTTATTTAAGCTCCGAACATGTCTTGAGGTGGGTGTAGCCGCCGCTGCTGCAGAAAGCCTCAAACGGCGAAAATATTCAGGTATAAGTAATACCTACATATTTGAGCCGTTTGGGGTCGAAACCATGGGTCCGTGGGGCCCTGGAGCCCATCGTCTTTATCAAGAGTTAAAAAAGAAACTTTTTGACAGGTCAGGTGATCAGAAGGCTGGTTTGTATCTCGCCCAAAGAATTAGTTTAGCTATTCAAAGAGGTAACGCTCGCAGCCTTCTGGGTACCTTACCTGTAGGCGATGATATGGGAGACATTTTTAATTTAGTTTATTTATTATTTTAAGAATTAGTTTAGATAAGTAGTTATAACTGAGATGTGATTCATTTTACCATGAAGACAATTTGTTTATAAAATTTAAAACAGTTACTGAAATTACAATTATCAAATGATACGTAGTTGTAGTTGGTTTTTTAATTATGTTATTATTATTATAGCTCCAAGGTATATAATATTAACGAGGCCCGATTCTGTTTACATTGACGCATAATGACACTTCAATAGCCTTTCAATAATTGCATTTCCCCACTACATTATACCTAACGCTAAATATGATTAATGCAATACTATCTTGATGAATCAATGAAGACAAATTCTTTTGTTATTATGCGATATATGATCAGTTGCGCAAACGTCCATTAAGATTTAATAATGACTTTAAGCTCTAATGAATGTTTGAAAAACCGTAGGTGATGTCGCTTTAAACTAATGACAATTTTAATGGACCGAACTGTGTCAAACAGATGCTATTGAACTCTATTGACACGCCTTAATTACGTTAATATTAGCAACACCGAGTAGCTCGGTGGCGTAGGATAAACGCTGCGGCCCGTGATCGTTGTTGTTAAGCAACTTTCACAAGAGTTCGGCATGGGATGGGTGATCAAAAAATTATTACCTCGAGCTATTCCGTGCTTTGGAAGGCACGTTAAGCCGTGGGGCCCGGCTGCTTATTGTAATTGCAATCGTTAATACCCTCCAATCCGCATTGGGCCAACGTTCACGGACATGACCCATCCTCCTTAACCATACGTAAGGAAATCCTGAGCCCCTGCAGCGGGAAAGTATATGGGCTAATGATGATAGTAAGACAACTGTTTAACATGCCTTCCGAAAACATTTCTCATAGAATTCTTCTTGGCCTTGTGAAAGGTATTTAACTTGGCTGCGCCGTCAAGCTCCTCGCCTCTAATAACGTGTAGTTTACATATTAAGCCATAGTAAATAATCCAATGACAAATATTTGCCAACCGCAAATCAGCTAATAATTAATCATAATGTTCAATTACATGCGGTTGTCAATATTATGTTTAACATAGTCACGCACGGCCGTGTGTTTGTTTGACAAGCTAATAGAATTAGACAATTAGTTTGTCTTCTGCGTAATGTAAGTATTAGCTTCTATTTTCATAATACATTAAATTTCGCTTAAATGTGTGTGTTTATTTAAATTTCATGATCAAAGTTTCAGTAAATCTATATTAATATTATAAATAAGAAAAATCTGATTGTAAGTTTACTTGTTTGTTTGCTCCGCAACAACTGGGGTGATTTAAAAAATTCTCTCACCTACGGGAAACTACATATGCAGTGAAAATAGGCTATATTTTATCCCGCAAAACAGCAAACAAAGGGATAAATTTGTGAGTGGAAGTTTGTATAGGGAATTAAAACGTTACCATAGTAACCATTGTTTACAATTCAATTTATCATTGTAATTATATACGTGTCATGATATGAATAGGTATCCAAATAAACAGTTCCTTTAAGAACACTCTGGCGAAGCCGCTGGCGGAAAGCTAGGTAAATATGAAGCAGGTATTTCCTTTTTTTTTAATATTAATTTTTCTATTTTTCCTCGAAATTAATACTCTTTTATATAAGGAAATATTAACAAATATGTCAGTCTCATTACAATGGAGCCCTTGACTTAGAACTTTATACTAAAAATATAAAGGCATTGATTAAAATAGTATTTAACGTGTATACGCTATCCTCTGTCCTTATCTGTTTCATTGACAAACGCGTTGATTCTATTTCGTTCTCTATCTACGCCTATCGAAGAAATCAAACCTTAAGTAGAAACCTTCTTAATTTAGCTAATTAGGCCGTCTCTTGGAGTCAAGTCTTTTTAATTCATTGCATAAAGTTTTCCTTATAGATTGATAAATATAGAACATGAGGCTCTCGAGCAATGCTGTTAAGCAACTTTCGCAAGGGTCGCTCACGGGATGGGTGAACAAAAATTGTTTTCTCGAGCTACTCCATGCTTTGGAAGGTACGTTAAGCCGTTGCTCCCTGCTGCATTTGCAGATATTAATGCCGTCCAATCCGCATTGGGCCAGCGTGGAGGGTCCATCCTCCTTAATAATTCATAAGAAAGGCCTAAGCCCCTGCAGTGGGGACGTAGAAGGGCTGACGATGAATGAAGACGCTTTGGACGGATTTTGACTTCTTTAAACTCCTTAATGTGAGGCTTCGAAAAAAAGCACAAAGCGTTTGGAGAAAAAGTAGGTAGTGCAATTTACTACTATTGATTTCAAGGAAATCACTAAAGTTCGCACTAATAATATTTTTATTCGCTCCAACTGTGGTCTACTTTGATTATCTACCACACACATCCTCATCGGTATCGATTATTTATTCGTTAATCGATTCGATAAATTGAGACATCGTCAGAACCGTGGCGGCATAAAACAAACAAAAAATAAGTGAAACCGCAAACACGGTGCCGTGTGAATGAGACATTTTAACTTGTGTGTCCATTTATTGAAAGCGCCACCCAATAGTTCGAAGAAATCGAGTAAGCGCTTGCGCATTCGGAACACCTACAGCGTTACCACAGATAGGTATTAAACGGTAAAATTTCATAATTTGTTAACAGTGTCGGGGTAAATTTAAACTATTATTACATTCATTTATCTATCAGCAAGTAGAAGTAATACTTGAGGATAAGTAATATCCAAAAAAATATTTCTAACCAATAGAGAATTTGACCGAAGTAAGAAATTTAAATATAGCTAATAATAATAGTTTTCTATATTTCGAGACTTCTTACTTTTTTCAAATTAATTTCTAGTGGTTAAAAATATTTGCTTAAACTCCTCAAGTTATTACTTCTACTCAATTATAGATACGAGTGTAAGTATCAGTTGGAATTTTTATTTTGGTCGGATAATTGTTAAGTTCTCATTTTATTTACAACTGTATAAAGTTACAATAATATCTTGAACGAGTTGATGCCATATAGTTATGGCACTAGTATTGAGTCACCTTAAGCAAAAGTTAAGTATTTGCAAAAAAATATGTTACATAATAAAAACCATCAGTAGAGTATGTAAGTTGATTCTTCGGACTTTGGATGTTTTTGTACATGAATGAATGATACTCGTATTCTAAATAAAAAATACTAACAAAATAGACTTTGCTGTAGAGGAAAAACAGAAATATGTAACATTAAATTTTTATTTGAAAAAAGTGGGATTATGCGATTGTAAAATAAAGTAGAATGGATGGAATTTAAATTTATATTGAACCGAATAAAAAACCCTTTCTTTCCTTTTTTTTATTTTTCGAAAAAATTTAAGTTAATTATATGAATGAAGCCCTGACAGATCATTACGAACTTTATTTTTACCGATCAATAAGGGTAACGCGGTAAAGTCTCACTATCCAAGTGAGTACTCTTTAAACTATAGCTTAGTTGGAGGCCAAATGAGACGCAATTATTTTTCTACTTTCCTTTCTACTTTTCCTTGCAAACGAATGTGTTCAAAAAACTAAATCATTAAAGAAATAAGTTTTCACCAATAAGGTTTTAGATAAATTCAAAAGTACCCACAGAGTATTTTACTCAGATAAACTGATGCCTATTTACTCGCCTGGAGACATTCGTATAACATCAGATTATATACATGCGATGCGTAACAACTCTTGTAGTTTTGTAACTCATTTTTCTCAGCTACAACATTGTTAGTGGAAAAGAAAAATTTATAGATATAATAGTATATATGAATATGTACAATTATAAACTAAATTTTTATTTTGGTAATGAACTGTTTTGACATCAAAATATTTTCTGTAGCCCTAAAAGAAAACAGATAAATAAGGTTTCGGTTTTATTTACTGTTTATTAACAATAAATTACGAAGAAATTTACTTTTACACGCATTATTTGGTGAAATATAATTAATATTTTCGTGGATTACTAACATATGCTTTGGGAAACTATAGGATTTCGCGGAAACTATTCTGAAAACACTGGTCTTAAGTAACACATAAATTTATCACAAATAACCTACAGAACAGTTTCAAGTAGTCGATTCTAAAAAACAGTAAACGGGTTTTATAAAAAAAATAAGTAAATTATATATAATATTTTTTTTCTAATTTACTCAGAAGATATATAATGTAAGGTCTGAAGTCGTAATTATTCCAGATTACGGAAAATCAAAAAGTGTCTAAATTAATAAAAAACGCTTATCAAATATTCAGTCACTACCAATTTATTTATAATAAAGTTTCGCCCACGTGGTCTCTAGGGAAATATTTATTTGGATATCGGTTCATATCATTACACGAATATAATTACAATGACATATTGAATGGTAAACAATAGTTACTATGGTAACATTTTAATTCCCTATACAAACTTGTACTCCAATTTTCAACCCTTTTGCTGTTTTTCGGAATTTAATAGTGTAGCTTATGTTAACCGCATATGATGTAGCTTCCCTTAGATGAAAGAATTTTCAAAATAGGTGTAATAGTTTCGGAGTCTACTCGTTACAATCAAACAATAAAACCTTTTCTCTTTATAATATTAGTATAGATTACTTCGGTAATCATCTCTATCGATATTGTCGACACGGGTGACTCATTGCCTTAACCCTTGTTAGCATTTATAGCAGCCAGACATTTTTATGTCTTAATCTTACGACCACAAAAATCCAACTAAACAAAAACAATTTTACGGCGAATTTGTTCCAACAAAAGATTGTGGTTAATAAGCTTTTTATTCGCCATCATAAAAGAGTTTTACTGTTGATTACACATTCGATATCGATAGATAAATTATTGGTTAATAAATAAGGGTCTGCGGACCATTGAGGGTCTGCGAGCACATGTATTGGGGTCCGTAGGATCTTCTGTAGAAATTGAATCGTGTGCTATGCACAATTCAGTAGTAGCGTTAACTCAATTATTTAGGTGCAAAAATCAGCACTACCTTTCAAATTAACGTGTTATAATATCAAACATTTTAAAAACTTGTAGGTCTTGTATAAATTCATTAAACTAAATGATCCGTTACTTAATTCGAGATAAGTTCGAATTAGGTAGAGAAAAGCTAGAATAAAATTTTAGATTGAGATAATAAAACGAAATATACGAGCTTTTACAAATAAAATATTTAAAAAACTCAATGTACTTAATCTTAAAATGAACTCAATGATGCAACAGCGTTGTCAGAATATTCTTAAAAACAGAATAACATAAATAAACAGAGGGTGTATGTAAATTCCGTGGTTATCTTACATGTCAATGACGATAATAATTCTTTAATCACATAAACAATAAACTTTATCTTAAAACCTACAACTAACAGTTTATTTGAACTGCCTAAGCCTTCACTATCATAAGTCCATAATGAGTCGTAATTAAAACATTTATACATTACCGAGAAACTCTTGACATTTCTAAAGTCCACAACAAACCATGAAGGAGAGAAAGCACTATGCATGTTAACACTACAAACTGGGGTATATCATAAACTGTTGAATCAACGTTTCGTGGATAAACCAAATAGGAGTTAGAATGTAGAGTAAATAGAGAATTATAATGCTCATCGTTTAAGTTCATTGCTGTACCGTTTGTTGAAGTTAGAAATTCTGTTAGAAAGTGCTCATAGGGGATATTAATTAGCAAAATCTTAGTTCAAGACGGCAATATTAAATAGTAACTACAACTAAATTGACGCTTGGTAATTGGGGTCCAAGCAAAAGTTTAGGTGCAAGAGAATAAAAAGAAAATTGTTTAATTATTGACCTTGCAATTGGAATTATTGATTTTGCTATTGGAATCGGTTTTTGAATGACAGATATACTAGACTGCAGAGGTTGCCCATCACTATGGGGTAGCAAAATTATTGTTTTACAATTCATGTGGTTCTGATACTGCTGATAATTATTTAGAATGTCGTTTGTATTGGAGTGAATTGGAGTATACCAACGTAGGTACACTATGAAGGAAAAGAAAAAAAGTTTCTGATCATATTTCTAATCTAACTGGCTATAAATGATTGTTGATTGGTGAAGAATATTGTTAATTCTTTGCAATAATATTGAGTAATAAACGAAGGAGATTTATAATAAATAATAGTCTCAGTTTTCCTCATTTACGTATATTCTAATAAGACAGAGACAACAAAGAATTAGCTATTCAGAAAAAATGCTCTGGTGGCCGTAAAAAATGCGTTTGCCTGTAGAATAGTAGATAAAACGGATTTTTGGCCCATGCAGGCGATAAATATTGATAAATGGTTGGGTAATGTTACCTTGTTATCGTAACACCGTGCGTGTTACAGTTAGAATAATTGTTTCTGTTTCGAATTGTGATCGTTGTTCTAACAATGTTTCTTTATTATTATTTTTAATATCGCACGTTGAGAACGATAGTGACACAATGCAAAAAAATGCGATTTTGAGTAATGAGCGTTTAAAGTTCAAGAAATTGTAATCAGCCCCTCTAAACAACGTATCGTCACTACGCCACCTAGCAGTTTCTATGCAAGCTACGTTTACAGGGATCTTTGCATTTTAAAGTTTATACTTAACAAAGAAAAATGTTGCCAAAAGTAAAAAATACGTCGTTTTGGTTCATTTTCAACGTGCGATTATGTTTATTTGGGATAAAAACCTCAAATTACATTTTAATACTTAATTCTAACATTCAATTATAATTTCAATCATGTGTTCATGCTGTGCTATTATTTGGGAACTTCATAGCCGAGTGGTCGACATGCTGGTTTCAAGGTGTCACAATCTCTGTGGTCAATGTAGAAAATGGAGTTTTCTGTATTGTCGCGGGACTGGGTGTTATGGTCTCAGACGCTCCGTAGTACGAGGGCTTTAGCTACTCTTGTTATTTAATATGATTTTTTTTATTTTACAACACCATAATTCACTCTATTATATTTGATCAATTTTGTATTAACGATGCTATACTGAAATATATTCTTAATGGAAAATGTTTAAAAAATTCACTTTATTAAACTAATAATAAATTAAATAACGATTTGAAAACTATTTCTCAAATCATTTTTCATTTTTTAATTAGATTTGTCTTATTGGTATGTTGAAAACAAGAATAAAACAATACTGATTTTTTCGAAGATATATCATAACCATAAACAAATTAAATTAGAATTGTCTTTAGCGTTCAATACATATATTTTTTTTTAGTTTTATGTCCAATATATATATATTTAAACCTATTTAAACCGTTGGTCTCGGCTGCATATGCACTCGTTAACACCTACCAATCCGCACTGGACCCGCGTGGTGCCATGACCCATGGCCCATTCTCGCTATTCGATTTGAGTCTATTCTAACCATCATTGGGGATATTAATAGGTTGGTGAATCATTATACAGTAAAACTCGTATAAGCCGATTTCACAGGAACTCAACCAAAAACGCGTCTTAAGCGGTAAAGCGTATTATGCGGGATATAGGGAAATAAAAAACGGACCTACTACATATGTAGGTATTAATATTTGTAATGTTTTTTTTGATGAAGGTGCTGAATTGTACATTTAAAAATTATGTACGTTATATAAAATGTCGTGTATTACTATCATGTTATTTAAAATAATCACTTATTTTAGTCTGACAGAAAGATTTTGAGGCATTAGCAATTACAATATTTTCAACGTAATTTAACTTTTGTAGTACGTCTTCGCTTTGATTCAAAGAAGTTACATTGCGTCTTAAATCATTAACTGCTGATAAAGCCTGGGCGTGTGTCAAAATCGGAGTTGACTCATCTTCTTGATCATTATTCTTGTGTGTTATTCACACTCTCAATAAGAAAGCGTATTAAACGGGATGACGATCGTATTAGGCGTTAAAGAATGTATGAAAACACGTCTCAAGGTGCAGGGACTGATGCGAAATGGCGTATTATGCGAGAAATCGTATTAAGCGTGATCGTCTTAAACGGGTTCTACTTTAAAACGATTCGTTTAAACGTAGTTGAGTGAAACACTAATCACTATCGGTTAATTATTAACTATCAGTTAACATGTACCGTAACCATGATGAATAGTTAATCAAGGTAGACAACATTTTGTTTTGTAACTAATGGCACTTGTGAAGAAATGCTACTTTTATCACCCATTAATTAACATTATCTGCAATTAAGTACCCAATTTGCATAATTATATCTATTAAAATAGAGGTGAACCTTTAATGTACTGGATTATGACTTCATATTAATGATTTATTAAACTGTAATAGCATTATCAAAAGCGTATTTTGTAAATCAATTTAGACGTTGTGGGTTGTGTAATTTTCCTAATGAATATTAAAAAAAAAAACTTTGATAACAAACAAATTTAAATTTCTTTATTTAATGTATTAATTTACTCCAATTATTTAAATATATAGTTGTTCAACTAAAACGAAGTCAGAGTAAACAATTTTATATTTATAATCTTATATTAGTACCTTTTAAGTATCAAAGATCTTTAAGTTTGTAATAAATTATTCTTATAAGACTACGAATGCAACTAAGGGAATAAATAATACCAATCAATGTCTATTAAAGCTTTTAAATTTAAATTAGATCTATATTATAATATGCATCGTTTAAGCGAAATGATTTTGTATTCAGAATTGATGAATTCAATGGCTCTGACAATGATTCTAGTTACAATTTACAAACAATAAAGTTTATTGTTGTAGGTAACAAAAATACAAAAGTGCTAGAATATCATATTAACTAAGGCCACATTGTGCACAAATGAATATAGTCTTTATAAACAAAGAATTCCTATTAACAATGCCGTTTCATCTTCTACAAAATTGATACAGATGGCAATAAACGACGATGCTTGTAAATATTTTACTTAAAAAGTTATTTGCACAATTGTTTGTAGTGAGCTATGGCCCAGATGAAGAGATAACGTAGTGTGTCGCTAACAGGACTTCATTATGACCCGCATACTTAAATATTTACAGTCCCAGATAAAACGGGTGACACACTGTTTACTTATTACCATTTTTAGAATGAAACTTGGAATGTCTCTTTAAAACTATGGGATTAGCGGAAGTGTTGTGACACAGTTTATTTGGACAGTTTAATAAGATTCAAGTGTACTCAGTTAAGCAAGTTATTAGTTTTGGACGCGATCTTTATACGACTAATTTTGGTTACGGTAATTAATTTATAGAAGCTCAAAAATATAAGTTTGGTATATTTATAATTTTGTAGTATTAGTGACAGATAAAAAAGAAACTTTAACTTAGCGAGAGAAATATATCTAAGGATCTTCGTAATCTTTACGAAGATCCTTGAATAATTTATTTGACATTTTTACATATGCAACATCTAACAACGACTACGTATTATTATTATTATATATATTTCTAGTACCTGGGGCAATAAGATTGATTTATAACGGCATCAGAAGTCTTACTCTGTTTCTGTGACAACAATATTTTGTCTATTTCGAAACGCCTATATGACTCCAAAGAAACCTATTTTCGATAATTTATGATATAGCGCAGGTAGAACTTGACTCTGCAAACCATTATTTTAGCAAAATTAGGTGGGCAATTCGAAAATTTCAGTTATTTTTTTTTGTGGAATAATAAAACCTCTGTCACTTTAAAATGATTATGATCTTTTGCACTATTCGTATTTAATATAGATATACTTTCACTTACGATATTATTACTGAACAATATTTAAGAAGATTTACCTCCTAAGAATCAAATTAGAAAGACTCGTTTTGTGACGTCGCACGGTTACTCAATTATATCACATAAATTTGTCTAGCTTTATAAAGTTCTACAGGAAAATAAGTTTTCCTTTACGATATTAAGCACATAATTTATTTACATATTTTATGCCTTGATGAAACGGGAAAAATTATTGGTAAAGAAATTTTTGTAAATTTGCTTAAGAGAATAAACATAATTTTGTATTTTCTGAAATTTTGTTTTTAGAAAGTTATAATTCTGAATATGTGTTGAAAATGCATATTGAATAATTCTGAATATGCATTAAAAACGCATATAGATACATATATTTTATAAATATATACTAGTGGTTTTTTTCGCGTATAAAATACATATAAGATACACGTAAATGCATTCCTAACACATATTGATAATTCTACCTTACTAATATATTGGTAAGATAATTTTCAAATGTTAAGGGTAATAGATCTATCTCTAAAATCGAAGCAACAATATGTCTGAAGTTGCTTTTGTATCCATTTATATAATCTAATCAATGAATTCTATCATACGAAGTGTATATTAAAATGAAGCAGTACTTACTGGTTCCGTGTCACAAGTCTCCAGATCCGGTATAGGATCGTCACCACAATAATACTCAGTCTGAAGAAAAGGTGGTCTCGGCGGTGGCGGCAGCAGAAATTCAGGAGGTGGACCAAGGCAGTCGCACTCAGTCAGATCCGTGGGCTCTATCTCCCACATCGCGCTATCATCTAACTTAACACTATTCACAACCTTCTCACTGATATCACCATAAACACTAGTATCACGTATATCCCTTTTCACTTCATTTGTAGTCCTAGATTGGATAACGTTCGCTATGTAAAGTTCGTCATCGACGTCACCCCAAACACTTTTACTGACATCTTCGTCATCATCCTCATCAGTTTCTGTTTCCACGTAGAAATTGACTTTGTTTGCTATAAGACCGGCGTCAGTCTTAACGTTTGATGTTTCACTAAAATCACTATCACGATGAACATTTTGTTTTTTGTCACTTGTTTCACTTATATCTTGTTTATTCTTTTTTGGTTCTTCATCATTGCCGTCGCCGTTGTTGAACCAAACATTGTGTGTCCAAAAAGCGTACGGAGACGCCTTAGTTGGACTCTTGTTGTACCTTTCGGCCATACGCAGTTTTCTTCGGTTGTATCTGAAACAATAATAATAAAAAATGTATTTCGAATACTTAATGAGTCGAGATTCATGTATAGGTAATACTAGAGATGTTGTCTCGCACGCATTGCTATGCGGGAGATGTGCGCAAACGCATCACTCGTTTACCTGCCATGCGACGCGGGCGCTTCCCTCACTGTCTGTTGTGTGACTAACGTAACGAACGAACGAAACGATAGATAGAGCCACCGTGTACGCTAGTGAGCTCGTTAAATTTCATCGTCGGGATATTTTAAATGAATTTGGATGCGTTTGCACGCGCTTTGATCGCATTTTATATGGCATCTGTTTTTATTAGCATTATAAAATGTATCTAAGGGTGACTTTAAAACTTGATCAGTGACATTGAATATTTTTATTCCACTTTCTGGTACACTATACATCTAGTTTAATGTGAATCGATTGACGAGTGAATTATTATTATTATTTGTTATTTTCTAATATTGTGATTATATTAAGTATTAAGTATTTTTTTTATTATTTCTATATGAAATAAAACAGATAGAAAAAAGCAGCCTTTGCTGTGGTTTTTGTCGGTTCTTTTCGGTAGGTCTCCTGCCATAGATTTACGAATTATGAATGCCATAGAAGGCTGAGAGTTTCGACTTTTACAACTGCTCATCACAACCTACACCGACTTATTAATTTTGATTTGGTTTGACTGACAAATATCGATACTACTAACTAGCGATATTCAATCAAATATGGAATCAAATTGGTTGACATCACATAAAAATGAGAGAAATGCCGATTGCGTATATTGACGTAGTTTTCAATATACATACCTATATCAAAAAGAATGCTATAAAAATTCCAAGCTACATCAAACAACCGCTTCATTAATCTGTAGTAATATCGATCCTAAACTACTTATTATTTAATAGAAGAGCTAACACCTCATTTTGTATCACAAAGCCACCGCAATTAGAAGCTGCTTCGTTCAAAGTACAATAAGCGTCAAGTATAATATAGTATCATCATAGTGAAAAATTGAGCAGTATTTAAGAATTAATTAAAATTTAAGACGTTTGCTTTTAACAGTATATTTTATATAAAAACAAAATGTGATGAGCTATGGATTATTTTGAAGTATAATCAATAGTATTTTGTAAACACGGTTTTGTTTCCGACTGAAATTTGTAAGTTTCAGCAAATATCACAAAGGAAAATGAACTAATAGAATTACTATTAACAGAAACCTGACAGTATACTTTGCGACTTGATCA
The DNA here is from genome assembly GCA_918026875.4 of Diatraea saccharalis. NCBI lineage: Eukaryota > Metazoa > Arthropoda > Insecta > Lepidoptera > Crambidae > Diatraea > Diatraea saccharalis. The sequence continues at coordinate 31,271,749 of OU893333.1, forward strand.
GGATCCTTTTACTTCCTTAGAATATTTTGATTGCAATTGCGTCTGAACGCATTTTGGAATTCTTCACTATTTATACAGCTCATGTTAATAGCATCTGCAATAGTAGCAAAGTAATTTTTGTGAATTTCAAAATGATTAACTTTTTCACATAATATACTTACTGTACTATTTGTTTGCCTAATTCCATCAAAATTCGTCTATTACTTTTTACCAGGAGATGACACAATCATTCAGTTGATAGAAGTAGGCTTATTTTTCAAAAATAAACGCAATTTAGTGAATTTATAAAACATTAAATAGAATTCTTTCAGATTTTTAGTTTAAAGCAATTGGAGACAAATGACCTTTGCTGCTAAGACGAGATTGGAAAGTCGAGAATCCAGAGGACACTCGAAGCAGATATGACGAGATATTTCTAGTGATTTCAAGACATTTTTATCATTGACCTACTTTCACTAGAATCCTCTTATCGAAGAAAAGTCTGTGTATTCTTACTAATAAAGATGTTTAAGATTATCCCTTAAAGTATCTAACTCTACACGAAAGTCATTTGATTACGAAAAACACTTCTAATTCTGCTGTAAAGTTTATGGCATTCAACTCACACGTATAAAGGGTGCGTTTTTCTTGCGGTGGAAACCAATTTAAAAAATATTGTTATTCATTAATTTAGACAATTTATGTTAAAATAACATTACATTTGCGTTTTATTTTGCAATGTAGAAAAAAGTGACGACAAATTTTTGTAAAACACGTTTTTTTTAGATTTTTTGTAATCAGTAAATTGTGGCGATACATTGAGTCAAAATGTCACATCACGTCACGTTTTTGTACATTTTTTACAAAACTGAGACGTAGCGAGCCCCCACTTCTCAACTTTAATGCCTGTTTTCTAAGCTATTTCTTGTTAAATTGAAATTAAATAAAAAACGAGTATCTAATATTTTTCTATTTGGATTTCTAGTTATACAATTAGACAAAATAGAATTTCTTTTTTTTCCCCGTCCTTATCCTTATTATTTTTTCTATATTGTCAAGGTTCTTCGTGTTGTGGTAGGTAACTGATGTATTTCAAACTTAACTAATTTGTTGGAGCTACTTAAGCTACTGAATTTAAAATCTGAGTAGTGCAAGTGATTTTTATTTCTTTAAGCTTCACTGCATAGAACAGTAATAGAGCGGACTTAATTCCAAGAGCATTCTCCACCAGTCCACCAGAAAGGACGCAGAGAGCAATAATTTACGGTGAAATAAGCAGCAGTACAAAAAAAGAGTACACTTATACGTATATAATAATGATCAAAACACTTTACATTTAAATATATTTATATATAAATATATAGGCAGTACATAACTAGTATACAATTATGAATAGGAAGTTCTTCCTTATATTAATTATATGTTTCTGTCCAAACTAATTTTGTATGTCGTATTCTCATAAAATAACTGAATACGTACAGACATTCCTAACTCTAATATTCCATACTGATCCCATCTGTAGGGAGCTCGTGGAGTATCGATATCGTCGTAGACTTCACTGGTTATTTTAATTTGTTTTTTATCGTTTCAAATTGGACGGACGGGTTCCATTCTATCACGATGGTGCTACAGAAAGTTTAAAGTTCATCCTCTTTCGATATTTAATTTCAGATCTCATTTTATCGAGGTCGATGTTTAAATATCAAGTAGGAGAGGAAATTGTGTTTTTTTTTAAATGAAACGCTGATTTTTCCAGTAGCAAGTTTGGAATAATGATGTTTATAATGGATTATGATTGGCAAAGTCCCATAAAATTCACATAGTAATTTATAAGTATTCTGATTAACATGTTTATTTAATTATGTATTTTTATAATTACATTCTGGACTACAGCACTTCTGGATTAGTCGTGAGAGCGTAACCGACATATATTTGCGATACTTTGGCATGTTTAATATTAATATGGAATAATTAAACTATTCTCATTGTCACTCATTACATCATTATAGATTATATTATAATAATATATTACCAGGCAGTTACCAAAATAAATAGACTAAGAACAATATAAATCACGATTGCTTGGTCGACTTTTAATCTCACAGCTGTTAAAATGGAAATAATAAGTTTAAACTGTTAAGGGGCCGTCCATTTTTTTCAACATTTTTTGACCCCCCCTCCCCTTGGAGATACATGGTGAGATTTGAGTCTACCCCCTCCCTCATTCAACCAAATCACGTGTATTAAAAAAAACAACAAAAATTCTAATTTTTGACGTCGCTTTTCGGTTTAATAATCGAGCGTCGAGGAAAAAATAAATACATGTGATATAATACTACACCCCACCACCCCCTTGTAATATTTCGTGATTTTTGACGATTCCCCCCCCCCCTTTCGAGCCTCACGTGATTAATGGACGGCCCCTAATATATAATGGATATGTCGTAGCCAACTGGATAAAAGATCTGTCCAATTAGGCGGCTAGCCCGATAATAGAAGGGCGCCATTCATTTGCACGGCTATACGTCGATTAGCTGAGTAACTATCACAACGTTCTTCTACAGTGCGGCTGTACCCAGGGAACTGGTAACTGTCAAAGATTACTATATGAAACACGCTTTTTAATGTTATTAATAGCAAAATATCCGCGACATTCGAATAAAATTAAACTTAAGAATAAACTCCTTCTAGTATCACCATCATAAGCTCTTTTACGTTTCAACTGCAGGAGCTCAGGCCTTACTTATGGATTGGTTGGTTCAACGCGGATTTGATGTTATCAATTATGTTTGTTATCATTTATGTACTCAAATATCAATCTTCACAATATTAGGAAATCTTTAGAAATAATATTATATAGATTTATTACAATGACAAATCAAATTTTAAACATTTTCATCCCTTTAAGTGCTAGATTTCGGGATAAAATATAACTTATGACCTGCATAACGTCTAAAACTAGCCAAACATCAATTTTTATCGAAATAGGTCCAATCCCTCCTTAGTATACCTCTACATTATAAGAGGAATGTATCCTCCAAATTTTAAGTCTACACAACCAGCGCGGTGATTGCTGTGTGTTGTCTGTCGGTCAGTAAGCTAGGAGTTCTCGTTTTATATATGTATAGATTATTCAACATTATAAAAATTAGATTAAAATAATAATATCAGTATGTAGTAAATTTAAAAATGAAGAAGGAAGATATGATTAATATATAATACTACTATCTGACTCAGCACACTTCGTACGGCCGCCTTATACCCGTTTTAAAAAGAAATCTTATATACAAACCGTGTCATGAATCGTGGAGCACAAAACATAGAATCATCCATTTGGTGTAGTTGGAACTGTAATTCGGAAGTTATGTGCGTACATACGTTTCGGCGATTTATCTTTATTCATCGATATTTAAATAGCTCGCCCGGACTGTTTTAGTTTTCGATAACTGATTAATTATTAATTTCTTTGATAATTTGTATTGTTTAAAATAGGTTCGTAAATAACCCATAATTTTAATGTTTTAACTAAACGCAAAAAACTTGTTATTGTGGGTTATCCATGGAAGATAGACATATACCACCGCGGACTTTTTTGTAGATGTATTGAAGAGGTACAATTTCACTATACATTGTTTTGTTATAACTCAAAGTTTTTGGCAGCGTTATCGAGGAAAGCTCCCGATCGGCTTTATTTTTCCCGACATATTTCAATATGTCGTAATATCGTCAGTTTGTAGAAAACCTAAACTTTCTATACACTAAAACCTTCCTCAAGAATTATCTATCTATTGTTGAAAACCGCATGATCAAATCAGTTCAATATTTTTCGAGCTTATCGCGAACAGAGAGACAGATAGACAGAAGTGGCGGGGGACTTTGTTTTATAATATGGAGTGATGTTATGTGGGTGTACGAATAAAATGTGAGACTTTTGATCAAAACTGCGTTTCATTGCAACAAATCTCATATTAAGCTTTAAAACGAAATTATTCATAATATAGCGTAATATTTAGGACGCTAAATAGCGGTTTCCTGATAAAGACGGAGATCTATGCGTCAAAGTGAGAGACCTTGAGGTCAGGAGGTCAACAGGCTTCAGATAGTCCGAGCTTTCTGCTTGAATATTGAATGACGAGCGTGGAAAATTTATGATTCCAATGTAGAATTCTTATAAAGAAAACAAAGGTGCAAAAAGGTAAATAGCCACATGAATAAATATTTTAATTAAACATGATATACGAAACTGATCCCTTTTTACTTTAACGGGAATTCATCTACAATATTGTTTATAGTAAATTAAAAAATTTGAGCGTTTTAATTAGTTTATTGTGGCGTCAATGAAAGTTTGTGATAAAAAATATATCAGACAAAGGAATGGTATAAATTATAATAATTCCAAAATAAAAAGCCGTGGGTTTGGATATTTTTTTTCTATATAATGACGTAATGAAACAAAATACAAGAGATACTCGTATAATTAAAAGTATAAAAAGTATACAATAACTATAAAAAGGTTTTATTGTCGTCCTCGGCAATAATATATTTATACTATACTAATATTACAAAGAGGAAAGATTTGATTATATAATTCAACTTATAATTATATAGGACATGGATGTGAATGGATATCCAAATATAGAGTTCCCTAGGAACCACGCGGGCGAAGCCGCTGCCGGAAAGCTAGTTTATTATTATATTTGACTATGGAGATTAACTATTTAATAATTAATTATTCACTAAAACATCCCTAAGTCTCAACACCGCATTTAAATTTCAAAATGAGAATTCTATTAACAAAAGCTTGTTCAACGCTGATATCATCGCAAACATTAATAGCAAAATCTATAGAAATGAGCGTAACGTATTTCTGAATCTAAGCGAAAAATCAATTAGCAGAACCCTGTTCAACAATGGTATTATCTAAAACAATAATAAGGTTACGTGTATTCGAGACCTCATTAACATTTGGGCCCACTCGATAGGTACCTGACGGTCGGACATCGAGTGTGGAGGGCCCTCGAGCTTCTTAACGAACCCATTCTATTCGTTTTCTCACGTGAATTATTGCGATGTTATTGGTGATGCGAATGTTCCTGACGTCAATATTTAGGGATTCTTTATTTAAAATAGACGATTGTGTGCTTTGTGTTCGATGACATTTGTTTTTTTTCTATTCGGAACGAGATTCGAATCCGACTATACATTAATGCATATGAAGAGTACAAATGTGGAATTCAATGGTTTTACTTTATTATCTATTTAGAAATATTTTCATTGATTCAAAACGCTTAACCAATTTTATTTAGTTGCCACAAGTGCTCGCCAAAGTCAATAAGTTGAAAACATTCTATTAACAATAGCATCGTGAAATATAGTTACACATTATTTTCAACATTACTTGAGTTGAGCTAGCTAGAGTATTTATTTGTATTGGTTAAATAAGTTTACAAAATATATTAACACGTATATTAACCACAAAGACGCGAATCAATAAGATATCCATATATGTACTTAACTAAAACAATCTAACTTTCACTTCAACAGCTTTCGTATCAACCTACAGTTTTATATATACCTGAAAATGAGTTGAATTCTTTTTAGTGGAGTGTTCTGCATTTTTCTGTCTTCTCCTACTCAATCGACTTAAAATTTTCATATGTACGATGCAAAATTAAAAGGGTTCTACCCTTAAGTATATTCAAATCTCTGGAGTCACAGTCCAAAACGGTTGTGTAGCTCACTGAATTCTTAATCGGAGGCCGTGCCAAGAAGAGGGTCGGAGGTCTCAGATTCACATTTAGATTACCACCCGATTACTATTGAAATTCTGTGGTACGTTATCGAGGTGTTAGTGTCATGGTTTTAGTATTTTCTTCATATACTTGTATGAGTACATCGGGGTTTATTTCTTGATTTTTATTAAGTGGCTATCTTTTTCTATTTTCCTTATCATGTAGGTATATTTTTTTTATATTCAATGTATCTTCAAGTAAATTATACGTATATATAAACATGTTGAGCACTCTATGAAAATATTATTCTATGAATACGTAATTTCCATGTCTAAATAACGACAAAAAACAGAACAGATCCACGTTTATTTCATAAATGGATATTACTTATAGTTTTTCAATAATTAATAGAGACTATTTCATTAAAAAAGGAACGAAACTTTCCCGGATATTGCATTGCTGAGTTAGAATAAATAATGAAAATGAGTTTTCATTATCAAATTTTAGTCTTTAGTGTAACATGAGGTAATCGGAGGCAAATTCGTGATTGGTTAATTACTTCCCTATTATAAAGATTTGCACTGTAGTTGGAATTTGTCCCGTGATCCAGCAGGGAGAAATGGAAGAACACAATTTTATAGTGTTGTGTACCGGTAATGAGCTAAATAGGGTAAGGGCATTAATAGGGATAATGACAGGGCAAAAAAAAATGAAATTCATTTAGTCCGCCAGTTAGATAATAAAAAAATATTAGATACGTATTTCTTTTTGGTTTAATCTAACAAGGAATGGCTTAGATAATAGGCATTACAGGTGAGGAGTGGGGGCTCGCTACGTCACAGTTTTGTAAAAATGTACAAAACCGTGTTGTCATGTGACTGTAAATAAATGTAAATTAATGATTAATGCCGCCATAGCACATAGCACATTGCACTTAGTTCAGTTTCACAGATATATATTGGTTGCACTTTCTGATACTCATTATGGCCAATGTTGCAACAGTTATTGAGACACAGAAATCTCTGGAATCTGCACTGATGCATAGAATGAAGGAATTCGAAGATAAACTCAAGTCATCTTCATCCAATAAAGAAAAGGTTCCCCAACTGGAAGAAGAGTTTAAATCCTTCAAAGAAATCGTCTGGAGTGTTGTTTCTCTGCTAAGGCAACAAATTAATGAAGTTTTGAGGACAGTGGATCAGCTGGAAACGAGGCATCGGAGCAAGCACCTTCTTTTCTGTGGAGTTCCAGAAGAGCCTGATGAAGACTTGAAAGCTGCTGTAGCAACTCTTCTTCAAAAACATCTGGGCATCAGAGAAATTGAGCCATCATCAATTAAATTGTGCCACCGCCTGGGAGCCCCGGCTGTGGGTCGCTCTCGTCCTGTTGTTTTACGTTTCTTCAACAGCAATCTACGGGCCACTGTATGGAAACTGAAGACCAAACTGAAAGGCTCTTCTTTGGTGCTAAAAGAGTTCCTCACCAAGCCACGTGAGGCAGTGTTTCATGCGGCTCGAAGTCATTTCGGAGTTCCTAATGTTTGGTCAGCTGACGGTAATATTTTCGTCAAAACTCCTGATGGTAATCGCCTGCGTGTCGTTTGCAGTGATGAACTCGATACTATTGTAAAGCAGTATCCCAGTATCGCATCAACAGACAAAACTTCGGTCACTGCGCCTGTTGTTGGTGAAACATCAACTACATCTCGTCCGCTGCAGGCAAGATCGAGACGTACTGCGAAGACTGTGAAATAATCGTCTATTAACTCCAACAAAGCCATTTTTTGTTTCGTGTGTGTACAGTAATTGTTTCTTCCATTACCTTTGGCTTTGTTTACATCCATTACCAGAAGTCGGTACTCAAAACACTTTTTTTAATACTCCACTTTAAGGTAAATGTAAATATTTTATGTTTTATAATGTTTTCTTTCTAACTTTAAAAAACCATAACAGGCCTGCTGACAGTTGACAGCTGTTACTTGTCAATTTTGTTTTAAGTACGTCACTCACTATTTTAATCAAAGGCATCAAACCCATACAGCCTAAATAAGTTTTTTCTTCTTTTTTTTCTTTCTTTTCGTCTTTTTATTATTGGGCTGTGTTATGTAGTGGGTTTCATTCAATTTTAGTGCTGTCGCTGTGTGTAATCAGTTATATTACTTGTTGTGTGACTGCTTACTATTTGTAAACCTTTCAACCGGTAGGTAGTGCAGGTCAATTGAATTGAATTGAATTTAAGCGCGTTTAATAGTTTTAGAGATTTAATTTTAAAATTCTATAAATTTTATTTGTATATTTTTTATATATATTATTTTATAATTTTATTTATGTCTGATTCCAGTATATATTGTTCAGCTAGCGATGGCGATTCCTCTTTCGATTCTGTTATAACTGATTCTTCCGACGTGGGTGATTTGGGTACGCAGCTTAAACAAGTATTGAAAACTTTTCCTGACAGTTTAAAGGTCTGCCACATAAATGCTCAGAGTATTCCATGCCATTACACAGATCTGATCAGTACTTTCTCTACTAACCTAGTACAAGCTATTCTCGTCTCAGAGAGCTGGCTAAAACCTTGCTTGATCTCAGCCTCTGTTGGTATTCCTGGCTACTCTTTGATCCGCAATGACCGGGTTGGCAAGGGCGGCGGTGGTGTGGCCATCTATTTGTCTCACAGTATCCCCTATAAATTGATAGCTTCGTCATCATCCCGCTTTGACTGTATGGAATACCTGATGCTCGAGATTAACGTCAAAAACACTATAGTCCTTCTGGGTGTTATATATTGTCCTCCTTCGATCCCTTTTCTTTCCGATTTGGAATCTCTATTCGATTCTCTTGCCACTGATTACAAGCATCATATCATCATGGGTGACTTTAATACGGATCTCTTGAAGGATACCGTCTCTTCTCGAAAGTTTCGATCGATAATCGAGTCTGCTAACTTCTCCCTATTACCTCTTGGTCCGACACATCACAATCTAGCCACTGATGACTCGCAGATTGATCACATTATTACATCTTCACTCGATCGTGTTATCAAGTGTGGTCAATTTCTTGCGCCAGGCTTTTCCAAGCACGACTTGATTTTCATTAGCTATAGAGTCAAGCCTCCGAAAACTAAGCCAGTGTTAGTTCGCATGCGGAATTTCTCCAGGTTGGACGTAGAGAGACTTAGACAAGATGCGAATGATATCGATTGGTCTCCAGTTTTTAATGCGTCTTCGGTTAGTGAAATGGTTATATTATTTAACGCCACAATACTTGAATTATTTGAAGTTCACGCACCGGTCAAAGCTGTCAAGTTGAGACGATCTCCGGCTCCGTGGATCACACCTTTTGTGCGCATTGTTATGCGGAAACGCGACAAGGCGTTTCGGGCATACAAAAGGTGCCGTACCGATACCAACTGGGAGATTTTTAAGCGGGCTAGAAATATGTGTAACCAGGTGATAAGGAGAGCCAAACGCCATCACATTCATCAAAACATGTTTAACTCTTCACCTGCAGAAAAGTGGAAATTTCTAAATTCCCTTGGGATAGGCAAATCTCGTGCTCTAACTCCTTGTCCCTTTGCATTAGACGACCTTAACCGTCACTTTTCCCCTGTCATAACTCTTCCTGTTACCGCCAAATTTCTCACTATTTCCAAACTTTTTTCCACTCCTACCTCTCCCAGTAATCTCTTTTCCTTTACCCCTCTCACAGTCGATGAGGTACGTAAAATAATTATCTCTATTAAGTCGAAATCTACGGGATTCGACAACATCAGTAGAAATATGATAATTCCTATACTTGACGCTATTACTCCTGCTCTAACATATATCCTTAATTATTCTCTGACTTCTGGCTCCTTTCCTGACCTTTGGCAAAAGGCATACGCTACTCCTCTTCCCAAAATTCCCAACCCTAGCTGTATGAGTCATTATAGACCTATCTCGATCCTACCATTCCTCTCTAAGGTGCTTGAAGCCGCTGTTCACATACAACTTTCCCGCTTTGTCTTTCATAATCAACTTCTCTCCCCTTTTCAATCGGGTTTCCGCCCCGGACACAGCACTTCTACTGCTCTTCTTAAGATAACTGAAGATATACGCGACGGTATGGAGGGCTCGAGACTAACAGTGTTGGTCTTACTCGACTTTTCTAACGCTTTCAACACTGTTGACCACGATCTCCTACTCTCTCTTCTTTCCCGAATTGGATGTTCAGCCTCAGTGCTTACTTGGTTCTCCTCTTATCTTCGAGGTCGCCAGCAAGCAGTACGAATAGGTCATACCATCTCAAACTGGCGTACTCTGTGTGCTGGGGTTCCTCAAGGCGGTGTGCTCTCTCCTCTTCTCTTCTCAATTTTTATTAACTCCCTAACCACCATTATTACTAGTTCTTATCACCTATACGCTGATGACCTTCAGTTGTACGCGCAGGACGACGCTCTTAACTTGAATGGAGCTGTTGAACTACTCAATAGGAATCTCTCACGGATAGCTGAATGGTCTCATAGTTTTGGAATTTCTGTAAACCCCGACAAATGTCAGGCCATTATCATCGGGAACCCACGTCAAATTGCGAAGCTCAACAGATTTTCAATTCCTGCTGTTGTTTATGGTGGCACGGTAATACCATATACTAATACTGTGAAAAACCTTGGGCTTGTCCTTGATAGTTCTTTGCACTGGGATGGGCAGATGGAAAATATCTGTCGCAAAATACACCGCAGTCTTGGTTTTCTATATCGGCTGAAGAATTTTCTTCCTTCCTGCATTAAATCTGAGTTAATTCAATCCCTTGTACATCCCCTTTTTGATTATGCTGATATTTGTACTTCAGATATCAATCAGATTTTCCTCAACAGACTGGATCGTCTTCTCAACAACACCATTCGCTTCGTTTTCGGGTTACGTAAATATGACCACATTTCTCACTTCCGTCTACAACTTAAGTGGCTGCCCATTCGTGAGCGCAGAAACCTAAGGATCGTATGTACCCTCTTCAACATTCTTTTCGATCCACATACTCCTGAGTATTTGAAATCTAGGTTTCACTTCCTCGGGGCCTCCCACCAGAAAAACCTTCGCTCCAGTGGTAGTCTGATCCTTCAAACACCTACTCACCATTCCAGCTACGTATCCAGCTCTTTCACTCTGACTGCCATCCGACTATGGAATGCATTGCCATTTGAAATTCGTAATGCCCCAAACAAACTCGCATTTAAGTCTGCAGCTCGTAACCACTATTTCCTGTCTACTTCCATTTCATAATCAGACACCACCATTTCAGTACTCGTTATATCTTATAATGTATATGTATATATAATGTATGTATATTAATATTATGTATATATGCGTATATGTATTGTATGTATATATGCCAATGCTTATAGATACGATTTTATGTACCGTTTTTAATCTTTACCGCCTACTACTGTTCTGTACAATCTAACTGGTTGACTGGGAGAGAATGCCTCTATGGCATTAAGTCCGCCATTTGTCCTTAGTTAGGCAATAAAGAATAAATAAATAAATAAATAAATAAATAAATAAAAAAAAAACCTGTTTAATATTATTCATCAATCTACCTGACGGAAAAAAAGAAACCGAAAAAAATTGTGGTCATCCCTATCAAGAGTTGGTAAATCGCGCTTTAAAATATGATTTGTTTTTTACTGTGATATAAATAGTATCGGATAGAAAGAACTAGGAACAGACCAACGACTATTAATAAGTAATTATCTGTATTCGCTTAATTAAGTTCTTGCCGCCTAGTTGGTCCTCCCATTTTCTGTCTTCAAGACATCCTTTCTAGAATAAAAACATTCAATATGCCGTTCTATTAATTATTTATTATTTTTAGCATCAGTTGCAGTTCATCATTTTCCAGACGCAAAACTAATTCAGTTCTGTAATAAAATCATTGATTATGAGTAAAAGGTAACACGACGTCATTAATAAAGCGAAGCGAATCCCGCTTATATAAATGGGTGCAATTATTAATAACGTAATACTTACATTAAGATTAAGAAGAAAATTTATTTATAAAGGTTAATTAAAAATGTAGTTAATAACAAAGTTAAACCAATTAGGTCAAATGTTACAAATAGTGACAGGTGTCCTAAATTACTACACATATAAAACCAACATAAACCTATGCAGATAGTTTTACGAGTCGCGTGGGTCGATAAGTAGCTGATATTTTTCCTCGAGATCAAAATGGAACATCTTCCAGATGATTACATTAATTGTTAGTGTTACATAATTAATCTTAACCAAGGGAAAATAGTCTATTCTCCTTAGGTGAAAATAGGGAGACACCGACCGGAGACGGTAATAATAATCAATTTGACAAATTAAATGTCCGTTCTCGGTGCTTTTACCTTATCTACTCCGATTGAGTGAAACTTATGTTTGGGGGAGCTTAAGTGAGACGGAGTATCTATTGGCGAATTTCCGATCTTTTTCATTGAAGACATATTCTTTGTGAAAGGCAAATACGGTTTTTTATTGTGACATTACAAATAATTAATTGATAATAAATACACAGAAGGATAACGCAATTTACGGAATTAATTATAATTTATTTTTTACGTAGAACAGGTTATTCATAACTGTAGGTAATTACATGAACCTAATCTAATTCTTATTTTTATATTTAATTCAAGTGCTTTTTGGGGCATATTATTTTACATTTATAATAATTCTAGTCCTATATAAACTGTAAAACTTTTTCTAAGGAACGACATTGGCTTGGTGGTCAGTAGGAAAAATAAAAAAAGCTTGTAAGGCCATCTTCGCGTAACCCGCGCTCAAGTGTTATTGCTCAACGTTAGCTCAAGAGATAAGCCAGGATAACAAAAGGTGCACATTTATGGACAACGGATAACATCGGTGGATATATATCCGATGCAGTACCAACCATTATTATGGAGTTACGATGACAATACCATTGATACACGATTTATGGACCGTAAGATAGTCAATGTATGATGATGATTATAATATATATTTTTATATTATATAACATATATATGTAGGGTTATTTGATATTCACCAAATTATCCTCATCAACAAACTATGATCATAATTTTTATTTACACAATATAATCACTAACGGTATGAATAAAAAAAAACATAGAATCGAGATGCAGTGTTTTATTTGTATAGATTTGATTGGGTTTTTAACTTCAATATTTTTGCGAATGAAATAGAATCTGATACGAAACGTTCGTTTGGCGGAAATTAAGTCCAGTTTTCATTCAATCTGTTTTTTTTTATCTAGATAGGAATCGGTTTGGCCGGTTTGCCTATGAATGTAATTAAATTATGAATTCTGATTTTTATTATTATTGTTTAATATCAATTGAAATGTTGCATATTTAGAAGAACGATAATATTCTATATTACTGATTTATGAGCACAATACCTATAAATATATACAAAACTAACAGAATTCTAAACAAAATATTATCTTCATTCTGATACATAATTGATTACTGTCTAAGTTAATAATATCCGAGAACTACTTATATATTAAACTAGTAATACACATCTGAATCTGACACCAATAGAGGCCCAACAACTTAAACCGATAAGGGCCATTGACAAGGAGCGATATCCGTAAAATATCCGTTCGCTGTGTTTACCCAACACTACGGATTGGAGAACAAGGCGAACCGCCGCAGCAGCCATTAGCCGGACCGCGGCTAACACCAGAGCAAACATGTACACATGTAACCCCTCTTAGAGCTAAAACATACGGATTTCTTGCTTTATCCCCGGCGATACTTTCTCTTTAAATGATTTATTTTTTGTTCGGAAAAGCTAGTTTGCTCTATATTGTGGATAAACTCAGAAATAAAGACCGTTTTATGATTACCAAAGCCATTTACCCTGATCCAATATACGAGTATATTTGTTTTATTCGGATATCATCCATAGTTAGTATATTTAAGTTTTTTTCTAGAGATGAAGATATGAAAATTACTTACTATATAAATGTGTATATCAAACTAGGTATGATGAAGTCAAATCACATGATATAGTTGAAATAAATTTTCGGACATCTACTTATGTATTTTTTCGGGGGAAAACTAAAAACCAAAGCGAAATTTAAATATCTAGTATTACTACCTATTTGTTATATAGAATATTACTTAAGATAAGAATAATATTCAGGCTAATAAAAATATAAATTTAGTAGATGATATAATATTGTAACAGAAATATGTTAATTATGTAATAAATTTATTATTAAAGGACAAGATTCAAAAGTGCATTTATTAGAATCGTTAATTAATTGTTGATAGATTGTGACAGATGTGTAATGTATTAAATCATGAAGAAATGTGTTTTGGGCACATAGTTTTAGGAATTTGGAACATTTCGTTGTGTGGATTGATACACAAAATAAGTTTTAATAAATTAAAGGGTCGTAGTTCTCTTGCGTTGAAGATTCGCATGCGGGACAAATACCGTAATCATTTATTTGAAAAGGATCATATTGACATAGCCAGTTTAGTTTGGGTAATTTCTGATTTCAAACCAATGCAAGATGAATATTGCCACGTCCACGCCCGACGTAAACAAAACTATCACGCAGCCGGAGAGGGTCTCAAACAAGAAGCCATTACGTAAAGTCTTCGCTAACAAGGCTAACAACAGAACAAATAAAAAGTCGAGCTTTTAAAAGCACACAAATGGAATATGATTTTTTATTTTTTTATTTCAATGATCCCTATTAAATGCTTGTACTGTAACAAGTTATGTAGTTGAAGATTTGAATGACTTTGGGAAAACGGATCTATTATTCGGGTAAAAATACTGCTATTGTTTATTTTTGTAATAAATTTGTCTTCATTATAAATTAATTCTCATATTATAGAAATAATGCCAATCAAATATAAGTATTTGATTGGCATTATTTCTATAATATGAGAATTAATCTAATCAGTTAAATCTAATAAGTTAGATTTACACTGATTACGATTATCACTGTACGTATATATAAAAGTAAGAATAAATATTTCTATTAGATATTACACTTCAAATATTAAGCCCCTTAGTTTAGCCCATATTAAGTTGATTATGTATTTATTTTACCTAATATTTCTAAAGTCATATGTATATATTCTTAAATTGAAACACGATCGATCTGTTGCTGTTAATATTCCATTATGAAATCAACAAGACACAAAACGCTGGCAACTCAACATGACAATAAATAACGCACTTTCTTCTAAAAATACTACAATGGAAACAACCCAATTTTAAAACATGCAATAGGGGTAACTCGATTCGCGCTCGTTCCAAGTACGTACAGATCCGTTACAGCGTTTGGCATCGCCAAGCATTTTCCAAGAGGCATCCCTGCCAAGGCATGGTATTCGTTACCCAATGGCACGCCTACCACCTAAGGGGGGGTTGGCAACAATTCAGGGATTTCGCATATTGAGTTCGAGCGTTTTGTTTGAGCGAAATGAGTCTGACTTGCCAAATATATTGTATTTTTGATCTTGTTCGAATTCGGTAGATGTAAAAAAGACAATTTCAATTCATTATGGAGTTTCGATAAGAGTGGTTACCAATATTAATTTTGTCTACTCTTTGGTTTGGTAGTTTTCTGGGTATGGAGATAAATTATATTCTTGAGTTCCCGATCTAGCAATAAATAAACAGTTAACGTTTTAATTTCTACTATAAAAATATTTCTATGTTTTTATACAATATTGAAGGTACGTATACATGGTCTAGGACTAGGTACTGTATCATCATTTGTATATTGATGTTTATAAATTATGGAGTTGAGTCAAATAGCACCTGGCCATCATTTACCACGCATGCCTAGTGTGGATGCGTGGTAAGGTAAGTGGGTGTTAGCGATTACATAGGCACCCGTACTAACAGCTAAACGTGCTTTCTGAAACATGGAGATGTTGCATATTTTTGGTCACCCACCCCATGAGCGGCCCTTGCGACAATTACTTATCTTCCGTATCGTAAAACACATGCACTAACCGCTGCGCCATCGAGTCACCCATCGAGGCGATTTAATAAGCTGAGTAATGACTCATCACTTTTAAAACGCCCCTTAGAAGATGGAAGAACTATAATATCACTTTAAATAAGCAATTTCGTTTTAGTCAAAAATGATTGAGTTATCTACAATTTTTTTTAAGGTATTGTATAATTTCACTATGTGAAACTTGGTTGGCTCGTTATTTTACAAGCTAAGAAAGGCGAAATATAATAGCGGGTTGTCAGTCATTAGCTATAAACCAATTATTTTGTTCAGTTTCAAACTTCTGAGACAGCAAATTGCAAAGATTAATATTGACTTAAAGTGCTAATCAGTTACAAAAATAGCCTCAAACTCTTTTTAGAGCGCATCGTTGTTTAGTCTTATAGAGGTGGGATCAAAAATCTCGTTTGAAATCTGGGGACTTCATACATTAGAAATATTACATGGAGCGGTCCCCTGATTGCAATGAGAGTTTTGTTTAGCCAGCCGTAATACAACTTGTTTCTTTTAGACAAATTTTGCTAGTTGTTAAATTCTTACATCATTTATTCTTATTTTATTCTTTGAGTAGCCGCCCAATTTATACAAAGCATATATTTTTGGAATGTAATCATTAACACATTTAATTTGGTACCCAGATCGTTATAATTGAAGAAATATTAAGAGTATGAAAGACTTAAGTCTTTCAAAAGTTAGTGTAGAATATAGAAACTCACTTATTACATTAACCCTAAACACAATACACACTTTTTATTGAACAGTTGTGTAAAAACCTACTTCAAAAGCTAATAGAATTCAAAAAATTGTATATTATTGAAGATCTATAATGTCACAAAGCTGAGCTGTTAACGACAAGCTTCATATTAGCTATGCTTTGTTAAAAATCAGCTTTGTATTTTATTTAATTAAGTACATTCCCCAAAAAGTTCTTTAAGACTTTGTTACACATAAGTTAATATAAATAATCAGTTCTCCCATCTATATTCCCGCATAATCCCACAACTTAATTCAAGTGTAATCACTGCGAATATATAAAATCGTGCTCAAAAGACTGTCGTAATTAGAACAAAAGCACAATTTTCTACCTTCGCGAAATGTTAACAAGGATCAAAATTTCAAGTCCACCACCAACTAAATTGTAGACTATCTCCAGTACTGTCTGTTTACAAACTAAGCGTCGCACGGGCGGGCCGCATTTAGGACCGGCACGGCTGTCACTCTAAAAACTATAGTGACTTAATTAACAACTGAAACGAGGCCAATTTAATAGTACACCCGTACGTGATCGTACAGCTAGGAAGCTATTAGATGTGGTGGAGGCACACGGAACTGGCGGAGCCAATTAGTACATTTTAAGATACTCGGGAAAGGTAGTTTTCATGTTATTTTGTTCTCCTCTAATAAGGTAAACCTAGTTATCCAAATTTTTTAAAATTATTTAAACAAAAAAATGAAATTGGAAAATCTGTTTGTAATATTAAAATAACCGCTTTTTACTAAATGCATGTATGTACACACGCAAATATACAAATAAAAAAATTTTTTGTCTGTTTGTTCCGACTAATCTCTGAAACGGCTAGACCGATTTTCACTGGCAGATAACTTATTTAATAAGGTGTAACTTAGTTACTTTCCGCGCGAACGAACTAATCCGATCTTGAAAATTATCTATGTGAGCAAAGTCGCGGGACGCAATTCGTGTAAAATGTATTTAGATTATAATTTATAAAAAAATAAGTTGAAATACCGTTTACCAAAAGACAGCGTAGTCGTATGCCACAAAAGTTTATTTTGTTATGATCAGTGGCATACGACTACACTGTCCTTTGGTCATCGCTATTATAATATAGCTATCGCTATAAAATAAATTTGTTGTCTCAAACTTTTTAGATCGTGATTTAACTGTAATCGGGTTTTAGTTTTTGAAATGAGTTTCGGATGTATTTAATTAAAATCGCAAGCAAAAGCTAGCTATAATATATATATGTATGTATATATATTTGCAATGTAATTAATTAAGCCCTTTAATTAAATTTTTTACGACAGCAAAAAACAGAAGAGAACTTACTATTTTATTTAAGGATTATAAATAATTATTTAACCAAACTGTTCTAAGTTTAAAGTTTTAGAAAAATTATCTAAAGATACAAATATTATCACGAGAAAAAATATTATTTGTTTGTATTGAATAAGCCCCGAAACAACTATACCAATTTTAAAAATTCTTTCACTTACGAAACTACATCATACACGGGTGACATAGGGTCTAATTTACGTGGGCGAAGCGTGGAAACAGATAATATAAAACAGCATGTCATAAGTTGCTCAGTTCGGAAACTAAGTAGCTAAGGCACATATATTATATAAATCTGAAACAACTAAGGTAACACAACACTCAGACCTGAGACAATACCAAAAAGTTCTTTTTCAACATTGACCCGATGTTGCGTGCAAAATAAATACTTTTTTAATTTGTCTATGATTTTATATTTGATTTTTATAATCATCAATATCAAATGTTCATTATAAGTTCAAAGTAATCTATACTAATGTCTATACATACGATTCTATAAGTTGTACTACAGTATAAATTTCAATAAATAAACATTTATATTACAAATACAAAGGCGTCTATGTAATAACCCAACCAGCCGTCAGTCTACTAGATAATACAACAACACCCGACTGGGAATCTAACCGGGAACCTCAGAGACGGCGACACCTTGAAACCGGCGTACGAGCCACTTAACCAAGGTAATTATTATTTTTCAAACAAAAAAGTCTCATCAAAATCAGCCGATATACCGGACACAGAAAATTAGTAATGTTAACACCATGTAATCTCTGATTACAATCTGTAACGCAGATTACAATTATGGAAGAAAAATATCGATAATATCCTCAAGCTGTAGATATATGTAGCTAGTTATGTTCATGGGTTTAATCAAACTTTTCCCAGTCTCCTTTTAAAACTTCATGTCATATACTAGAAAACTGGAAGCGTATTTTTCCTATAAGTTGGAGATTGTAAACTTTTACTGTCATAGCGCAAAGCGTATTACAAATAAATTGCAGAGTTTTTAATATGAGTAATATTTAATTTTTATAACATTAACGGCCGGTGTCTCAATTGAGAAAAGCAAAATATCTTAACTGATAATTCTCAATAACTTAAGTTTTTTTACGTTTCATATGGCAAAAAGTCTTAGATTTATCAAATTGCTATCAACTGATCATTAAAAAATTATAAATCACTAATGAAAAGCTATTTAATAGACGTTTAAAATGGCTGAAGCACGGTTTCAGACGTGCTCAACTTCAAAATTATCAATTCAGACACCGGATGTTAGTTTTTATCATCGTTAGTATATAAATGGGGTTGGGGTGTATACATTGGGGTGTATGTCTTCCCTTCGGATGGGCAATAGGGAGAATGATCTTATGTGGATTGGTGGGTGATAATGGCTGCAGAATCCGTTAAATTGTGGAACTCTCTAGCCTTAATCTGGAGGTAATCAACTATTCTGTGGAAGAACCTAATTATCAAGACATAATTTAATAAAAGTATAATAACTCTATTTTTCACCGGGTGGGTTAAATCAGTTTTCCTAATGTCATAGGGGTAATCATAAAAAAATCCTTGCTCTAGCCTATACATTTGTAACTAATATTAGAAATGCGAAAGTAACTCTGTCTGTGTGTCTGTTACATTTTCACGCCTAGATTACTAAATAAGTTTTAATGAAATTTCTTATACAGAAAAAAGGATATAGGATAGTTTTAATCGCAAAAACTATGTTTAAAGCCATTTAAACCGAACTCAACGGGGGTGAAGCCGCGGGCGGAAAACTAGTAAATAAATATGATAGGATGCGATCGACTTGCTGAGATGATTTTTACGAAATATACTTAACATCCTCAATGCAAACCAAACGCGCTAACCACTGCGTTATCGAGCTCCTATGTCGGTTTTTAGATTGTGAGTATTATTAGGCTAGATTTTTATTCCAAAACGTACAAAGGGACATAAACGACATTAAAAAATATTTTCCTGGAATTATAAAAAAATTAGTCTTGAATCTATCCATGCAAAGAGCTAATTATTTATTTTAATTGTTAATATTTTTATTTCATGTAACATATTAAAACAGGCGTGACTGTAGTCGTACTATTAACTAATGTAATTAAGTTTTTTATTTTTATTTTTAATTGTTGTCTATTTTTAAACATAATGATATTATTTTTTGTTTTGATTGGTATTGATTATAATTCAATTTTGATATAAGAATATTATACGTAGCATTGTGGATAAAATGATATACTGAAAAATATTGTTAATGAAATATGCATAAAAAATCAACTTTGTTCCTGGCACTCGTACCCATTTCCTATCGCAATCCGGGCGACTGCTCTAACCACTGAGCTACCCAGAATAGAACTGACGAATTTTTCAAGCACATGTTTTTGTTTTCGCTACTATCACTTTCGATTTTGACTTTAATACTTTTGTGTTTTCCAATTCCATTCTATAATAGCTATTAAAATTTTCATACAAAATAATTCATATTAATAAGTAATGAAAAAAAATGATTTTGGAATAGAATCGTTCGGTATCCGTGATTTTCGTTTTTCGGTACTAAATGTATAGGAAAAGGTTTTGGTAATATTTCTATTTTCTTAAACCTAGATGCAAAAATTCTGTCATACCTAAATGTTGACATATAATTTTTTGATACCCACGTGACAAAGGAACGATAGGCCTTTTTTGTTGACTATATTTACAAAATCGCTAAATGTAGTTTAGAATATTTTAAAAACGAAAAGGTAGGTTGCTGTCTTGTCTCAAAAATCCATCCTGTATTATCTATCTGAGTTATCTGAATTATAGAAAGTGTGCATCTTATGCTAATTTTTCAAATAATAAAACACATTAACAATGAACTCCTTAATTACATTTGTACTAAAGTTGCAATTTCCACTTCAACTATAGAAATTAGAATGAAACTGTCACGAATTCGGATACGTGTTCGATTCGTGCACCGACAACGGAATAATGGACGTGACTAAACTTGTGCAGCCTTGTCGGCATTTTCACATTATGGCATTGGTTTAAAAGTAAAAGTCATTTTTGTATATGATAAATTATTGTGTCTAATGGCGGCAGTTGTTTCGAGGAGCTCAATGAGTAATCAGTAACAAGTTCGTATTCGATATTTAAAGTTAAGCAACATTCGTATAGGTCGGTCATAAGATGGGTGATCGTTTTTTTTTCTTTAATTTGGAGTTCCACTTTACTGTAGAATAAGGCTGCTGCCATTAGCAAACACCAAATTGTTATGGCCTGGTCGACGCTTTCTTCCAGTGCATATAGTTTTTGTCAGTAAAAACAAAAAGAATGTCAGAGATAATTTGATGATATTTTTTTCTTAATATGTAGAAGACTAGGAGGCCAAGATTTGCCTGATCGCGAATCATCGGAGGATGTCATTAGAAGTCATAAAATTGACAAGCATCCGCAACTAATGCGAAGACCGCGCTAGCCAGTTCTCTTTGCTGATGGCCAAGGAATCCATTCAGAAAATATATGTAGATGTTAAGTAAAACAATACGACACCTTGTTTTCCAACTTGTTACACGTACCCCAATAAAAGTTACGCAAAATAAACATTAAAGTGTGCACTAGTAGCTATCAGACAATTCAGTAACAGACCTCCAAATTATTATGTCCGTACAAGTGGCACTTGGCCCTCTGTGCGAAGCATCGTACTAGTCACTGGTGGCTATTTTCTTTCATGTTTATGTCTAGCTCACTCCCCGTGCGACACGCTGAGTTTTATCGTCAATATAAATAAAGGCACGAATGCAGAAACAGACGGTACGGGACAGGACGCTTGTTTTTATTTTAGTTTTTGTACAATTCCTTGAGTGTTTGAAGCTCTGGGGATTACGAGTTTATGCTTCCTTTGGAAACACAGTGTTCGAGAGTTCTATGTAAATGTTTATTGTCGTTGGGGATTTTTTGTGCCTATTGTGACAGATATGTTTATAATACAATACTTTGGCAAATATATGTCTCAACGTTTTAAGCGAAGTGAGGACAACGTTTTATAAAGGTAAGTCGACCAAGAAGCAATTATTTATTATGCACTTAGGAGCTGAAGAAAAGTTTTTGGCCCGAAAATAACGTAAGAGATGCTTACATCGAAAATCTTAAATATTCAAATTTTCTATTCTTATAAATCTGTCATTAAAAATAAGACCACTACATCATATTTCTAAGGCCTCTCTTAGCCAATCGTAAATTAATAAAATTTAAGAGAAGGAGCTCATTATAATAAATTTTTGGTCACCCATTCCATTAAGGGCCCCAGTGAAAGTTTCATATCTTCCGCATCGCAGACCAAACTCGCTAACCACTAGCTCCTGGTGTAAGAGCGATAATAGTTACAAGTATTTTAAAACGAAATTCAATAAAGCAATTTATATGATTACAAACCACAGTTAAAAAGAGAAACAGAAAACAAATAATGCGAAGATCAAGTTAACTTTATAAGAAAATGAAAAAAAAAGCAGTTTGCCATTCTCGTAAAGAGTGGGCCATTTGTGAGTCATTCTAGATAGTCTTTTGATGCAAATACCACCCAGAAACCATTAAGGATGCATCACAACAAAACATAAATATTTGTATCATCTGACGTCTGACAACAGAACTGAAGCGAAATAATCAAGTAATTTACACAGCGCCTTTGATATTCTGTCGGTTCAGTACTGAAATGACAGTAATGAACATGTTAGGGAATTAAAGGATTATTCTCGAGGAGGATGGTACAGTGGCTCGGGAGTCGGTTTACGATGTGAAAGTTAGGCAATTTTGCGATGGTCGGTCATAGGATGGGTGACCAAAAATATATTATTTCGAGTTTCTCCGTGATCCTGGAGAAACATTATGTTCATGGTATCGGCTTGACGATAAATAGAAAATTGGTTTTAAGAATCACACCCGTAACAAGTTTTAATGAATCGAATTGCCATTTCATCTCGTTCTTGCAAAAAAATATCGGCATGTAATTTTACTTGACATTCCTACATAACCGTTTCAAGAGAAAATGTATAACACATTTCGGATAATGCACTGAAAGGGTTTCTGAGCATCCCTCGTAAATTCATTTCGGCTTTTATGTCCGGAAAGGTTTGCCATTAAAAATATTAATGCATTCACACAACATAACATTATCAAGGATACATCTGAATATCTTATTTCAGAATATTTCCTCCGTAAAATGATTTATAACATTATTCAAATTACTATTACATGGTTACCGTATTGAATTGGGTGCAAAAATAAAATAAAAAATGAGTAATTTGCTTCTCAACCCCTCACATGTCGTATTGTAATGTAAGTAAAAGTTTATGAGTAAAGGAAAAGGCCTTTTGTTGCTATTAATAAAATTTAGTACTGTCTAACAAGAGCTACTGGTTTTTTAAGGTTGGCTGGTAAATAGAATACAAAAGTTTAATTTTTATTCATATTGGTCTGTCACCGATCGGATTCTTGAAACAATTAGTTTTTTTAGTCTTATCTAACAATCTACATTAACCCGTAAATGTTTCGGCGTCGAGTAAAACATACCCGAATTCAATCGCTAACTCATTGCAATTGTATTTTATCGATTATTGCAAGTCTCGTTTTTTGTCAGCTGTTGAACTTATCGAAGTACATGATATATATTGTTTGTTAGTGCTAAATTGGCTTTGCAATCTACCTAAAAGTAGCGTTAAATATGAATCGTGACTAATTACTTTAGGTACTTTTGATAAATGTACTTAATATTTGAGCTGCATTGCTACATTCTTAGCTTCAATTCTAGGCGAGGATAAAAATAATATTGATTGTTTAAAAAAGTAATATATTTTTTATCTACTTTCTTTTAATGTTCATATTCCATTGGTTCATATTATTATTTAAAACAGCTGTATGTGTTGTCCTATCAACCAAAAGTAAAAAGTAAGAAATGATTATGTTATTAATATATATTTTTTTAATAAGTACGTCATTGTTCCAATACCTATTAGTTTAGGTTTTACAAGTGAAATGTTAGGATTTTCAACTATCATCCACATTAATTCAAACTATAATACTTTCATATTTATGACATTAAGAAATTAAATTAAAAATGTGTAAAGGTGCACTAAAAGATATTTCATACGTAATACTCGTAAAGCAAGAAGGATATTAAAATAATTAGTTTGTTTATGAAGTCGCGAGCAGTAATTTTATGTTACACAGCACCACCAATTTTAATTAATGTGGGCCCATAACTTGGAAGGGGAAGTTACCGTTAATATGTAGAATATTCATCATTTTGGCGCATAAGTGTTTTTATTTTTCATATAAGCACATATGAAAAGTACGACTGCAGTAGACTTATGACACGGAACATCTGTCCAATGCGTTACGTGTCGTGCGGCCGGTGGAACATCCGTCCGATGCGTTGCGTGTCGTGCGGCCGGTGGAACATCCGTCCAATGCGTTGCGTGTCGTGCGGCCGGTGGAACATCCGTCCAATGCGTTGCGTGTCGTGCGGCCGGTGGAACATCCGTCCAATGCGTTGCGTGTCGTGCGGCCGGTGGAACATCCGTCCAATGCGTTGCGTGTCGTGCGGCCGATGGAACATTCGTGCAATGCGTTGTGTGTCGTGCGTCCGGTGCGTGCGTACTGAGACAGTACACGATCACCCTTTTAAGGGAATGCAAATAATTTCGTAGCTCATCTTTTTTTTCCGGATAAGGCTTTAAGTAGAATAGCCTAGTAGCGTAGTGGATAAACGCCGCGGCCCGCGATCGTTGATGTTATGCAATTTTAGCAAGGGTCGGTCACGAGATGGATGATGGAAAAAATATTATCTCGAGCTTCTTCGTATTATAAAGGCACGTAAAGCCGTTGGTCTGCATTTGCAGTCGCTAATACCTTCCATACCGCATTGGGCCAGTGTGAAGGGTGATGGTCCATCATCCTCAACCATCCACAAGGAAGGCCTGAGCATCTGAAGTGGGGTTTATTTGCTTTTTTTTTATTGACTCCACGATATTTCGACTGTAATTTCAATAAAATCAGGGGTTACCAACTGAGTACATGAAAGTTTAAAACAACATAAAACAATAAGTATATTATTGACAGAGCTTTTATACAAATATTTTCAGAATTGTTGTTTATGATTTGAAAGTTGCTTAACTTTCACAATGGAAGATTGTAAATTAACCACTGAACTCACTGGTTTTCTAGTAAACATAATATTTGCTAACATATTGTAGAACTTGTTTTCGTGTACTTAATTAATAAGACAGACATGCGGTTTGGCGAGTACCACCTCAAGCGGTAAAAAGACACGACTTTCCTCAAAGAAACTCATAATAATGTTCTGTTTACTTTATATTTACGATTCGTATAAATTATGCGACTTTATTGTGGCGTAATAACTACTGAGACATTCGTGCGTACCTTGTCACCTTAGGTTTTCAACTGAAAATCAGCGTTAGGTACTCTTGTGCCTTTATGTTGAGCTGATGGCCCATTTGGCTCCTAGCTTATTATAAAATATGTATGTTTTTATGTGCATTGAGTTTTATTTTATTATTATTATAGTAATTTTTTCTATCTTTGTAATTTATATAAGTGTCAATTAATGATTATTCTAATCTATTCTATTTGAATGGTTAAAAAATCAAGTACCAAAATCTTTATACATAACGATGCAGGTATAGGTACAGATAAATGCTGATTTCACTTTTTAATAACTTTTAAAGTTACATGGACGTATGTTGAAGTGTTTTTTCAACCACTCTTATCAAAACTATGTTTATGTCGCAAATTTTCGAAACCCACAAGTGAAACAAAACTACAGGGTACCTCCCTTGAACTCAGAATCTTGAACTTTGATACGACGCAACGTAATTTTTTGGTTACATCATATATTAAAAATATTTTTAATAATTTAAAGTACTACCCCTTTCCTTATGAACGCGTATAGGTAGTAAGATTGAAATTAATATCAAATACAGGTCAGGTCTACAATACCGTTAAGTTATAACAAAATCAAACTTCTATGTCAACTTTTACTTATATACCTATACCTTTGTACGGAACCCTCGGTGCGAGAGCCCGACTCGTTCTTGACCGGCTTTTTAGATTACACGTTGTTTAAGCATCTAGCTGCTTTAACGCAACTTAGACCTCGTAAGTTATAGCCTATGTCACCCGCGTATGATAGAATTTTTTTAATCAGTCCAGTACTTTCATAGCCTATTCGATGCAAACAAAAAAACCATAAAATCTTTCCTCTACATGAGATTAGAATATATAAAATACCTCTACCTCTTGTAAGAGCTAAGAATGATACCAAAACAGAACTTCAGTGACAATCACAAACAAAAACATCTGAAGAAATTCAAGTTAGTATGACTAGTAAACTCTAATTATTGAATTATAATTAACAAATAATATTACACAGTTAACTTTACATCATTTTATGACAAGGTTTCGCAGACTCGGATAAATTAAGTTATAACTGAGCCGGACGTTAGTAATTGGGTTACGTCAACTTGGAAAATCTCGCGACTAAAACAGATTATATATTTTTATAGCCTTGGTAATTGTTTAAAATAAATAAATTAACAAACTCTTTTTATATTAATAATGGCATGTTTGAGATGACGTTCCATTACAAAGATTCAAAAATATTAGATTATTTCTACACGTTCTAAGCAAAACTCTTTAACTGGCAGGTGGGGTGTTATACGGCTGCTCTATTTACGATATCTCTGACCTCGATTTTAGGGGATGGACTAAAAGAATTTTTAAATTTTGCTTCCTATATATGTTTTCACAGAAAAATATTTATCTACGAGAAGTGCGCACATTAAATCAGTCTATTTGGTAGATGGATATTTCTCAAAAAGTTCTATGTATAAAATTTAGACATAGCACTTTTTGAGAGGCCGATATTTTGGAATGATGGTTTGGGTTAACCAAAATGTTAAACGTTTATTTTCAGACCTGATTTAACAATATATCTTTATCACAAAAAATTTAAAAATAATTATTCCGAAAATTCAAAAGTTACAATGTGGAATTGAATTTTATTCTTTCTCAGTCTTAACTGAGATAGTTTTATTTTATTGTTCTAAGTTACAGTCATCCACAAAATCTTATATAATTTTATTGTTACTTGATTTTTATACAAGTGACATTCAATTTTGCAGCAAATTCAGAGAATGTTAATTCGTTCAAAAAATATAAATAAATTACGTAACAATCACGAAATATAATTTCATCTCGATCATCTCAGTCTTGTTGTTAATAAATCCTACTTGGTCTATTTTAACAAAAAAAATGTAACATTTACGTAACTCATTTTTCAGTGGTCGTTTTTTAACAATTATACGATTATGGGATGTGACAGTCCGTATCATCGCAGCACAATAAAAGCACGCGTTCACGATCAAATATTTAACGTAGATCGGAATTTTTTACTTCAAAATATGTATACTTAAAAGCTTTGAAAAAGTTCATTTTTCCAGTTCGAAGGCCCCAAAATTACAACATCAGGCACATCGCCTGTTAGGCGATCAGAACAATATCTTGGCAACAGCGGGAGCGATTACGAATCGAAAGTTTGAATCACAAAACGCCAGTTACATATAGCACGCGGGGCGTGGCGCCACGAGCGATTAGGTACCAGTTAGATTTTATACATTTTATCGACACAATCTACCATAATAAATATATGAAACCGATCAGCGTGGGGCAGGACGAGGTAGACTATATGTAATCACTACTTAAATATGTCAACATATCATGGATCCAGTATTAAAAACGATATGTAATTGATACATCGTACATGTTGATTTGATTATTATAATTAAGGATCTCTATTGATTATTATGGACAATAATCCAGTTTAAATGTCAACTTCTAGAATTACTAATGGAACATGTAGTTTTTTCTGTTTCCGCTTGGTCAAGAATCTCATTCTTCTCCATACCTAAAATCAATTCATTGAGTGATATGAATGCCTAGTAAAATTGACAGTAAAAAATTTTAATAAAGACTACAATTTTAATAAGGTTTTTATCACAACTGCGGAGAGCTGGATACTACATGCAATGTTCTGAATAGTTCACTCTCTGTGTTAATATATTTACCTATTACGTTCCCGGATCCGCTATCACTTACGCTTCCGCTTCCACTGTCGTCCAGTCCGGATTCTCTTATAGGCGTGACGCATTTGTTACGCACGTACGTACCCTGATCGAGTTCGTGATGTCGTCGTCGATAAAAAGGTGAAATCGGTAACATTGGTTGCACTTCTATTTGTTTTGGACGTTGAAAATCTACTCTGTTATGTCTAAATAAAACAGCACGAAGAGGCTTCAGTTGGATTCCCTCGTTTATTTTTTTGTGTAACTGGATATTTAGAGAGAGTTAATTGTTTTAATTAAACAAATTGAGGAAGACAAGGTTACCTTAAATATGAGTGAAACAATTTTTCGCATGAAAATTTTAATCAACATTGACTTTAAGTTATTTTTTAAGATTTTGTATAGGTCATTTGATCATCATATCAAGCCTTTCTCAACCAGCTCGGTCTTGGCCTCCTTCAATCCTATTTTGGGCTGTTTGAAAACAATTTTATCCCGTCACCTTTTGATATCATCCTTCAGTAAATCTGCTACTTCAGTAAATCTTTGCGCCATGAATAGGACTTACTGGTGACATGACATGTCCACTACCACTTCAGTTTCGCTATTCGCTTCACTGTGTCCGATACTTTGCTTTGTTTTCTCAATAATTTATTTGTCTTATGGTTACGGTCTCTGAGAGTTATTTCTACTAGCTTACGTTCCATCGATCTTTGATTTTTTGTATAGTTCCGGTTAAGTTATTAAAGCTTATTGAATATATAAATGTAATTTCTTTGTAATCTAAAATATTAACAAGCAATAAATTCAATAAAATAATGTTTATCAAAAATAACTATATCTGGAATCAATCGGCGATTCTTTGAAGTATTAAATAGCAATTTATTCGGTGTGTTTAAAAAGTGAAAATGTCTATCAGGATAACGTGTGGTATAAAGTATTAGACCACTATGTCAGTTTTCTGTTCTCTCATAATGAAGATAATAATTCATGCCCGCTGAGAAAACTTCGGACATGAAATTGAAAAGGAGTCAAGTTGTGGTGTAAGTGTTAAGTGGAATGCGAGGGATATTTAGTGGGATTTTTTCCGTTTATTTTAAAACGCACTTATTAAATAAACGGAAAACTCACACTTTTCTCCTGGAACGTTTATGAAGATCATCATCATATTATGTATTATATTATGTATTTGTATATGTACTTATGTTTATGTGTAGTATAATGTTTATTTATGTTTATATAATTGTATATAAATTCATCTGAAGTGTAGTTTATGTAGTATATTTATAAGTTAACTTTATGCTGCCATCGTGTATTTCTGTATCCCAAAGGTTGACTGGTAGAGAATGCTAATAGCATTAAGTCCGCCTATTGTACCAATTTAATGAACAATAAAGTTTGTTATATAAATAAATAATTATTACTTGACCAGGAATCGAATTTGTGCTATTAAAACTCCACACTAGTTCTTAAATTTGAATACTTGAAACAAAAACGGAATCATGGTGAAGAAATTAATGCTTACTAGTAGTAAGACTTGAAAAACTTATGAGTCCTGGAGGATCTCACCTAATTCAATGGTTAGAGCAGTCGCTCGGATAGGGAAAGGTTGTGGGTTCTAGTCTTACCTCGGGGCACGAGAGGCCGGTAGACTTTTTAAGCCTTTTTCCTTGAAGATATTTAGCATAGTGAGTGCAAAATTTATGAAATATAATCATTAAAAATATTTGATATATTTTTTTTTCTTTATAGACATTTAAAATTGTAATCCCGCTACATTTTACAACTTAAGGCATTTCGAGGACGGCAAAAGTTTTTATCCCGAACATGGCTGCAGATTTCCCAGCTTAAATTGTGGCGGGTCTATTCCGCAAAAACAAACACCGGTCGAATAGACCCTAAATTCATGAAAGGCGGCTTTAAGGTTTTTCTCGAAATTCAAAAACCAAATTTATGTGTTCGTGGTGGAACGCGACTTGTTTGTTTCGAAAGTTTTGCTTTTGGAAGGGTTGAATTGCAAGGTAACTTTAGTTTTTTTTTTTTTTCTGATAACAATACGTATTGTAAGCAATCTTAGCGCGTCACGTATTACTCTATATTTTTAAAATAAATTAATGCTTATTCGCATTCTATCGAATCTGTTTTTTTTTTATTTATACCATTTTTATTTTAATTAGCAATTTAGTATATTCATCCTCCTTAGCCAATCCTTAACGATCCATTAAGAAGCCCTGAGCCCCTGCAGTGAGGACGTACCAGGCCTGATGATGATGATGGATTTAGTATATAATTATCTTTATTATCTTAGTCTACACCAATATTTGATGTCTGTATGTTTGTTTGCATCGAGTGCGCTCCGAAACTACTGGACCGATTTTAAAAATCCTTTCATCTACGGTAGGCTCCATCACATGCGGGTGAGATATAATTTTAACTATAATTTAAGCTATAGGCTATGATTTCAGCAAGCGAAGTAGTGGGAAAACATCTAGTGTTTCTTAAAGATAATATGATGTTATTGATCTACATTTTTCCTTAATTAAGACACATAAATAAGTAATATTTAAGTTTCTATTATTCCTGATAAGAACCTTATCACTTCACTTTCACAAATCAATCCATCAATTTAGAACAAAATATCTTTACAGGTAAATTTAACAACGGGTTTTAATACACGCTTGGTTGATTGATTGATTGATTGAATAATTTTATTGCACCATGAAATACAATGGAAAGACATTAAACTAGATACAGTTACACAAAAGGCGGCCTCATTGCTAAGGTAGCAATCTCTATCAGGCGACCATAGGCTAAAGGAAACGATACTAATTATAAAAACTGCGGGTTAGTGCATAACGAGAAACAGCACACGAGAACATTTTAAATGCATATACAAAGTCTAAAATAAATAAATAAACAAAACATACTATAATAAAAACATAGTTCAGCTTGAAGAAATTATCTTTTATTAATTTCATAAATGAGTTCCGTGACTGCGCGCGTCTAATACTAATATAGCTTGTAGCATCAATGGCACTTACACTTATACTGAGACGTTTTAAATGAGTTCTTATTTATTAACAACTACTTATTATACTTATATTTATTTGAAAATGAGAAATAAAAAAGCGAGTTTATTTATTTTATTCGTTGTATGGTAAACAACAGAATTGAGTTAAAAATACTATACGATTTGATGATAAGGTAGTCTAGACAGTTTCTACTGCTAAACAAGTGATAAAACTGTGTCGAACAAACGATTAGGAATCTAACAGGTAACAAGTTTTTGTTTAACGCTTTTAAAGACAAACTATAACAAGACGAGAGAAATTTTAATATATGCCAACGATACGAGCGACTGTGTAAAGCTTTAAAAATTCTTTATAAACATTTTTTTTTTACTTTGTTATTGTACGTACAAGTGGAAAAAAATAGGCATGAGGACTAATTTATCAGAGCAGATCGAGCAGATTATTAAAGAATATAAAACACGGATTTCTTTGCATAATTACGGCGACATAAGTAGAAATGTCACATAACGTCACACCCTTGTTCATTTTCTAGATATTTGTGACGTAGAGATCCCCCACTCTTCAACTTCAATGCATATTTTCTAAGCCTTTTTTTGTTACATTGAAACACAAAAAATGCATGTCTCATATTTTTCTATTATTTCACCGACGTACGAAATAGAATTCCTTGTTTAATAAATAAATATTTAAAAATAGATACGCTTATTACTTAGTTAAATTGATAGCTATATAAAATAGTACAAGTAATATTAAGTACAAAAGTACATTTAGGTAAAAATAGTCTTTAAAACGCATTCTTCAAGACGTCTTATAAAGGTCCAAAACAATCGTA
This sequence comes from Diatraea saccharalis, assembly GCA_918026875.4. Taxonomy (NCBI): domain Eukaryota; kingdom Metazoa; phylum Arthropoda; class Insecta; order Lepidoptera; family Crambidae; genus Diatraea; species Diatraea saccharalis. The sequence goes on from OU893333.1 coordinate 31,303,535, forward strand.
AAAATAAAAGCTTTCAAATTCAAAAAAGAAATTTACATAAGAACTTTTCGAGGCTTTATTCAAACCCATTCGAGAGGTGCCGTCTCCACGAGTATCACGCCAAATATCGCGGGCACATCGACATTCTTTCACTCTGCAGAAGTCGTGGTGAGTTTTTCCGTGTTAAAGTGGCGTAAGTCATAAATCTCAGTTTTTCTAGGGGTCGGATCGCAACGGATTGGATATGGTGAGCACATCGAAGTTCGAATTTGGTTCACACCTGATATAGAGCAGACTCAATTAGAATTTAAGTTTGTAAAATTGGATCGTATAGAATAATATTTTGTAATAAATATTTTTATATAAGTATATCAATTGTAAATGTACTCATTCCTGTCAATTAACCATCGATATTTTATTTGCAATCATAATTTGTTCATCAAGTGTGCTTTACTACCCTTAAACTATTATTGCTTCTAATTCTGATGATTATCTATAGCCCAATTTTAATGAAATTTGTCGCACGAAGTATTGTAATATATTAGTTAACGTAAATATTATAATTTGTATAAAATAAAATAAGACCATTATCAGTACTGATTACTTGTTTAATTTTTGCACACTATTTTAACTAAATAATGATTATCGATCATACGAAAACTACTCTAAAATATTTTTTCGCAAACATGACCAAAAGATTGTGCACCCAACTCTTAAAAACCAAAAGAACGCTATGCCGCCTCTGAAATCAAACTACACTGCCGCATCAATGGCGGCTGAGGACATTTCTTTTTCATTTGTCTCCGCTACCTCATCAATCGTGTCCTGGCCTATTTGAACGAATGCGACTTCTATCGAAGACAAAAAAATATCTTTGTCTTCTACAGTATCTGTAGCAATTATCGTATCATTTGTCAATGCGCTCTCACTAATCCAGAGTTTGATTTCTTATTGGGAGCTAGCATTGATTGATTGGTCGTTTTCCGAGCCTAAGTATCGTTGGAGATTTCGCCCGAACTGTTACGTCGTACATCTTCGGTTCATGATCTGAGAATAATGATATTGCTCTCATTAACGGTTAATGCTCATGTACAGTTACAGTCAAATAGATTGTAGTATTTTAAGGCAACTAAAACCAACGGATAAGTGTGTATTTAATTACTCAAAGTAGGCATGTTATATGAAACATCATAAGTAGGCAGAATAGTAACAAACTTATAGTATCAGTCAGTCATAAAAATATTAAATTAAAGGTATGTAAATTCATAATCCTAGTCCTATTAATCCTATTGTTCTATTAGTAGTCCAATTAATCCTCCTTAACCATCCATAAGGAAGGCCTGAGCCCCTACAGTGGGAACGAAAAGGGCTGATGACGATGATGAAATTAATAGTGCAATGAACAATAAATATGATCCTAATGTTAAAGAAAATCCAACCAGATTTCCCATAGCTGCAGTTAAAATCAGTATTGCTGGCATATGACTGTAAATTTATGACTGAAGTATTTATCAGCACTAAGTCTGTTTAGATACTGGTGATTGTTTTATTCGCACGTACATATATTTACTATCCTAGCCAATAAAATATTGATGGATAAAGCTGGTGACATATTTGACCACGTTGACATCTCTATAAATATACACAACAATGTTATGATTGCATACATGTTAGTTAATTTTAATAAAAATAATTTGAGTACTTTAGACGTTTTATCTATAAAACGCTGAGTGTACTAATTAATCCTCTCATGTCATGAACAATCTAAAGGCTCGTTGACTGAATAAATATAATAAAAAAGAAATATTTAAAGAGTTATATTTAGGAAGATATAACAAATCATCAATGGCACCTAATAATGTTTACAAAGAGTATATCAAATTTTGTAGTGGCAGCTAATTTAAACAAAGTTAATTTCTAATGAATATTTGACATGAGTTAAATAAATATAGGAAGTGTCCTTTATTTTAATATATTATATAATAATGATCAGTGGATCCTGAAACTTTATTAACCTCAGAATAAAATATATTGATCTTTAATTTATAAAGCTTTTGTTGATAAATATGCTGTTCTATATCATATTCCTTTCACTATATAAGTTGGCACCACGTTCCTAACAACAATAAAACGGAACATAAAACAGACGAAGTTAAACTCGTTCTCGACAACCTTTTTCTTGGAAACTTCGAGAAAATGGAACATAAGCAATTAAAAACTGGGTAGGAAACTTGCGCTAATTGAATTTAAAGTGCCATAATGCACACCGTAGAACTTTATATACAGTGGAAGATTAAATTATTGATATATATTGTTAAGTTCTATCCGGTTTAGTTTTACGATATAAATCAATTGATTTTCAAGATAAACTCTCAGACTGGCATAATGCTGGTTAATACTTTTACCACCTCCAATATTTTGGATTAGAACCTTTTCAACCGAATATAGAAAATTAATGTTTTTATCATTGTCTTAAATCTAGATTAAATTGTTGTTATACTTCCATTGTTTAAGAATTTCGTAACACAAGCCTATAAAAATGTTAACTTGGAACAAAACCAATAATGTGTATCTTTCTTCAACAAAACTGGAACACGTGCTAAAGAATAACAATCTTCTTTTATTGAATATATTTTATTTTTGTAATAGAAAACTCCAAAGCTCTCAAGCTCTTTTAAAACACTTTTAATAAGAACGACATTCCTAAAATCGTCGAAAGGAAATATTTAAATATTCCTAATTTTCTTATTATATACCAGATACCTAATTCTTATCGCCTTACTGTTCCTGCAAGCAGAGATGACATCTTTGATAACCAAATAACTTCACTCAAGAAAGTCTCGGCAAAAGCCATTATGATTTCTAAACGGCAAATAAAAATGAATCTTAAACACCGGTGTCATAGCACAAAAGTGGGATAAATCCACAAAATCCAGTCATAGCTTGTAAAAAGGGAGAATGAAGGTTAATTTGAATCTCAGCGTTTGTAAGCCCAAGAATAATTGGATTTGGTCCTCCCAGTTGACAGTTCATTTCGTTGTTTCGACCCCTGACGTGTACGGTTAATGTTATGAAAAGTTATTATTTCCATAGCCCCTACTAATTTCGGTAAGAGCCAATTAAGGAAAGAAATCTTAGCAACTTTAGATGCAGATATTTTAGGGGACAAGATTTATATCTCTAAAGAACTCACTTTAGATTTAACTAGGGGGAATTTAACTTCGTGTTTAATTAATGTTGTGATATATTTGGGTACTCCAAAATTACATTAAATACAGGGAAATTTATGAGAGAGAAACGATTGCAATAATAATTCCGCTTTAAAAGTTTTTGTTCAAAAAGCCCCTGTGACGTATTGCATCTGACACGTGAAACACACTGTTCGAGACGAATAATTACGTAATTATTCATGACAAATTAAAGTCAACGCTCGTGTAACTTGTCTCGTGGCAAAAACAAGAGACAGACGAACAACAGCCCGTTTTTGTTTCGACAATAACAAGAGGGCGCAAAAACACCGCCATCAAAATGTATGACACTCACCCGACGGTTGTCTCTTCGCGAGGCAAAAACTTAGGGGGATCGCACGCAATACTCGGACTTAAGGGTCTTAAGTGATTTTCATCGTATTTAGCTGTTGAGTACAAAAACTTTTACGTTGGAGACTTAATTGTGTCGCCTACACTTTCTCCGCGGGAAAAGTTTCTGTCGCTGTTTGCGTTGCGTCATCGCTCATATTTCTGTGAGTTTAGGTATACATATAACCTTTATTAAATGCCACAGTAATAACTGAATAATTTATAATTAAAACACTGCTTTCGAAGCACAACACAACCGAAGAGATTTGGGTAAATAGATAGATTATTATTAATGAGACTCTTTGAATCATTGAATCAAACACATAAAAGTTAATTGAACTTTATTGAAGTGCGAGTGATTTATTTGGTAGCAAATATGAGAAAAAAGCAAATCACCTGTGTTGATTTCTCTTCGTAATGGCGTATATCGTCACTTTGACACATTTGAATAAAAATAAATCAGTCATATCCTATTATAAAAGCATTAGTATATTTTATTCGTAGGGAGAATGAAAACAAAGTCTCCGGTGATACGGGAAAAGTGTAAAATTACGACGATGAATATATTTTTATAACTTCTCAGGAGGAGAAGTCGTCAAGGAAATAATCCAATCAAAGCCAATAAATTGGAGCAAGGGGAAATTAATACCAATGCCAGCGACAAAGTTGATCTTGTTCGCTTGACATATGTCTCAGATGAAATATAATGTCGACACAGCGACGGCAGCCATTCAGAGACTTACAAGTTTATATTCGTAGAAACGTGAATGTCTGTTTACACTCATACGATTTATGTCAAAGCAGTGTAGTATCTAAAATCTATGGTATTTTAATTTAAAGATAAATAAATGACTATTTATATTTAAGGAATATCCTTAATTTGAGGAAAATTTCGAAACACGGAACTTTAAAATACGTCCTCAGTTGATGTAAATTTACTTGATAAAACAATTAAGAAGATTTCATTTCATAAAGTTTCGAAGAAACCAAAAATGTGTCGTTGAGTAACTTTGATTAAAAAGTTTTGTTATTAATAAAGTTTGCGATGGTGATTTTAAGAGAAGATTTTTTTTAAATTTAGGTTTATATTAATATGTTATAATTAATAATATTGAAATTTCTCGTGCAAAAGTAAACGCTTGTGTTACCATTAATTGATTACCATTATCGAATCTTTGATAAACAAACTTAAAATTGTTATTACAATCATTACTAATAACACTATAAGAAAGGAAATACGAGAGCATCTGAATAAACAGTACATTCAGCGTTCTACCCATCGTCGTTTCAACATATTGGACCATAATTTTTGTTTCCTTTAGGTCAATTTAAAAATAAACATTAAGTAGAAAACCTGCCGCAAAGTAAGTGTTTATTAGACCAAGACATCACGTAGAGTCAGTTATTTGACCACCCAAGAAGAACAATGTTTTAAGATTCTTGTATCATAAAATCTCACTTTTATCGCGCTCGGGTTCGTTTAGGCGTAAGAGAATCAGAAAAAGATTTAACACCCACCTACGAGCACGCCGTCAAACCCTTTACTGCCGTACAATCAAACACTAAGTATTCGAATATTATTGCAAAATTTTACGAGACTCGCGATGTGTTTAATAGCATTATAAAAGCAAGACTTAATACTTTGAGAAAACATTCTATAGGTTCCTTGTTAAATATTTCTATATTTATTTCCATATTTTCTGCACCCAATTAAAACTATTCTGGACGCTAGTAAGTAAGAGTTTCTATAAATAATTTCGCGGTGACTTGGACATTCGTTGTAAATGTCTCACTTGAGATGTTTATTTAATTTATACCAATAATTCTCTCTGAATTATGAGCGTGGGCAGGAAGACGGTGTTAGATCAGATATTTATTGTGAAACTACTCCTCCATTTACTATACGATTTATCGCCAGTTCAGTGTTGAGAATCACGCTTTTTCGGAAATATTCTAAAGTGTTTTCGACTTTGAGCAGCATAAAAGTTTATCATAGGCATAAAATCTGGAGTAGTTTTGAAACAAGAAATTCGAGATAACACTGTCCAATCTAATGGCGAATAGCGCAAATCTGAATGAAAATAACGTAGATGATAGGCAAGTATTGTGAATTAAAGTGTATTGTTTTGTTTGAAGATGATATGGTCAGTGGTCGAAACATAAAACCTGATAGTAAATTCTGCCGGGAAACATGTCACACATAAAACTGAACAATAAAATTTTTACTACTGTGAAACATCAAAAGTCGTTAAAGATATTTGCCGAAGCAATTACTTTCTCTTTATATTACAAAAACACACATGACAGGTCTTTTTTTATTATAAATCTAAAGTATTTCGTTACTGAAGCAATACAAAAATTATAAAACAATAGCAAAGATCAGAAATAATGGTTTCGGGCTTGCTAATAGAACAACCAGTTCAGAATGCAATTTAACGAAGTTCCATCCGGTGCCGCCGGCAAGAGCTTCAAATTAGAGCCGAGTTTGGCGGGAACGCGTCATGTTGTCCTTTATTAGTGGACGTATTGACAGAACTAACGACATCGACAGAATCGGGCCAAATATTTGGTTTCGCAATTAAACAAATGAAATTCGATGCGGGAAAACACTTGCAAACGAATTTAGGGGGAACATATCGGTAACTATTTCGAAATATATAGAAAGAAAACAAACACAGGCGGTAACGAATGGGGCTGTTATGACAACTGTCATTTGTGAACGTGCAACGAATGTGGGCATTAACAATGGAAGTAATAAAGAGCGAAATCTTGTTTTGTACAATCTACGTCGCGTGATCCCTTGTCGCACATTAGAATTTAATTTTTGTTAGAAAAATAGATCCAACCACGTGTGTTATAGGAGCGATAAACAAAGCCCAGGATATGAAGTCATAACTGGAAATTATAGTATCAAAACGCACGCGTTGCGTTTCAAACTTTATATAGTCATTACCAATTTCGAAGCTCATTACCTGTTCACTTTTATGGGACCGCACCAATCTATAACGGCCGGTCACTGCCCACTCGTGGACAAAAAAATATAACAAAACACGACAGCTGTAGGAAGAACGAGGCTAATAATAAAGAAGAAATTTCTACGGACGTGCATTATCTGAATTTTGATACGCGTTTACAAAAGGGCGTCACTGCGACATATGTGTTAGGGGACAATAACAACGGTCGGAGGGATAACAAAGATAATGTTATCACCTACTGTTTTCTACACGTGACGCTTAGTAATTATAAGAATCACATTTCAAATATAAAATATCAATTTGTTATCGTATAGTTTTGAGTAGCTCAATAAATACGATAAACATTTTTATACCTTTATTCTCTAGTAGGGATTTTTTCATAGTGAATGTAAAAAGGTTATTAAACATGTAAAATAATAGTTGGGCTGGCAAAAAAGAAATAAATTCGATTGATTGTTTATTGAATCCTTAATTTATACTACCATTAAACAAACATATTGTTGTAGAATAGTAATTATTCATTTCTAATATTATCTTTAACACATATGAGAAACAATATTCTATATTAACTCAAAGTTATAACTCGAATTAAGTTTTCACAGTCTGTTGACAATACTGAATTGCTTCGAGGAAGTCTTCTGATGTTAATCGGAGGCTATCGATAATCTTCTATCTCTCTCTTTCCTGACATGAGGGTGCACACTGACATCGCGAAGGATACCGAAAAAATGAACAGGTACCAGAAACGACCTTCGTTAGCGGTGCCGAAACTCAAAAGTTGAACCGATAACATCAAAGCTTCTAAGAACACCCAATCCTTAGGGTATGTGATGGACATTTTTGTTTTAGCCGCGTATAAATTTAGTCTTAACTGTTCACACTTGGTGAGCATAAAATTTTTTTGTAAGGAATGAGTTGTCAAGTTTGTTACCTTTGAAGGCTGTCCGATAGGTATCGTTGGACGTCCAGTGAAATATAGCCTTATTCTAAATGCAGGAATGTAGGATGGAAACACGGTGTATTGACCGCCAATGAGTCGCGTGATACAATCAGTTTAAAATATTCTAGCCACCATCCGATTCCTGTTTTATCGTTTTTAAAACTATAACAATCTCGACGAAGACGGTAGCATCAAAGCTTTTGACGCAACTATAAATATACGATATATAATAGCGATTGAGTCCGAAACTTTTGTTATCGAGTGTATCGATTCGACTTCCAAGAACAAATTGATTCTCAGATTGTAAAGTCGACTTCATAAATTGAGATCTTCTACTAGTTTACGGCATGTCATACATATTGTCACCTTTTTTTGCTGTGATTTTTTTTGGAGAGCCCAGGTAAACGCAGTCTTGGCATATGGGTACAAACATAAATTGCGTTTCTTTGGGAGATGATTGATGAAGATACAAATTAGTAAAGGTTATGCTCGCCGACAAAAAACGGCTCGGAAAGGTGTTGATGATGTATTTAAAAGAGATACACATCGTACGTGATTATGATTGTAATAGCGTTATTTAAATAGATAATTTCAGGTGATATTAAAGACTATAAATCAAACTTTAACAAACCCAGAGGAAATGTATAATTTTGATTCATAATCTGTTTTCTGTAATGTTACTTTTTGTTAATAATAATTTATAGTAAGTTACAACTTAAATAAATGAAAAAATAATGATATTTTATTTTTTATTTATTTATTTTGAAGTCAGTCTAATGGGTCACAACATTGTTTGATAAGCCTTTTTATGAGGGCATTGGTCGATAAACCAATAACGGAAATCAATGAAAATGAGTCGTCTAATTGCCCACAGTTCACATACAGATCCAACTGACCAATATAAATGAGCCATAACGAAGAACAGACAAAGGAATTGAAATGCTACTCGAAAACCTTATTATCGGAAATGACGTACAACAAAACTACTCTCTACGTTTAGACAATAGCGCTGACACAATGTATTTGGAAAAAATGACAGTAATCTCGGCAGGACTTAAACGGTCTATTTAAAAAAAATAAAGGGTAGCAAAGGAATATTTTCTTTACGTCCCTTAACAAGTGCGGGGGTAAACAAACTTTATGGTTGTGTCGAGGAAGTTTTAGTGTTATATATATTTTTTGTAGCTGAATCGTAAAACTTTTTTCTTGTGGCAACACTCGTTAGATCTTTAACACCATATGTTAGGCGCCAAGCTCTGAATCATATTGTTTACTTTTTCACTGTATTACTGGATAGTACATTTTTTGCTTTTACATGTAATGTTATTATATTTTTTTTTTACTTTTTACTATTATTTATATCGCAATTAAAAATCATTATCAACAAAAAAGTTATTTACAACAAACTAAGCACTGACCGTTTTAGGTAACTTATTTTTTGTGGTTTCCAACACGCATGTTCTTGAACTGTCTTTTTAACTGATTAAAATGTTACTCAAAGCGGCTGCACGGTTTTGTTTTGTTAGTATAATATTCAAATAGCAGTTGAACATGCATGAAAAATATAAAATATGAATTTACAAATATAGTTTCATATTCACTTAAATTATCGTGCTGCATTATTAAACATTTATAATACCAATAGTTTCCAATATCATTATACACAATAAATTATTAATTTTGAAATACATTTTAATGTTTTATTTAAGCTATTAGTGATGAACTTCTCCAGAAGATACCATCTTAGAGATACTCGGAAGTTTGTTGCAAGACATGGATGGGGTCATTATTTGCAAGAAATAAAACCAACATGTTATTAAATTTATATTTTATATGTGCATTTGTAAATGAATTAAACAAATTATTAACTATATTTTTTACTAAAAATACACAAGACTGATTGAGCCGCGAAGGGCAAGAATGCGCACGACACAGATTGGTAAACTGTTATGGACACTCCGGCGTCGCGTCACGTGTTCATAAAGGGGTTGACGCTTTCAAATTATCAGCTATGCAGACACTTTCCCGATGCGTATATTTTACCCAAATAAATATATCCAAGATATCAGCAACTGAATAGGTGGATATAAAACATAAAAAAAGTTTCAATTACCATTTCCCGAATGGCACAGTTTTCGATTCACACGATATTTAAAATTGAAGCGAATACATAATTTTATTGTGGTCGAGTGGACACGCCGAACCTCCATTGTAGAAACTCTGTTCTATTTGTTGATCTAATGATTCAAAACTTTTTGCACGTTCCCCAACCTTTAGTGTGCTCGCCCCGCATGTGACCATCTGTCACTTGGAAATTTCGCATTGTACGAGTGAAATTAATGGGATATTATGGGAGGGGGATAAGTTATAATAATCAAATGAAATGATTATTATAATATTCAGCTCGAAATGGCCTCATTTTGATTGGTTTTTTTTACAAATTGTAATGTTATTGACTTTTGACGCGCTATTAGAAGTCATTGTGTTTGTAATAGTCGCTTTTATTATTTAAAATGCAATTAAAATAACAAAATAAAAGATGAATAGACATTGAAACAAACAATTTAAAGCGAAAAATGATTACGCACTTAAAATATTTTAAAATATGAGTATAGCCTTAGCAAGTTTTGAGAAATGATATCTAACAACAATGTCTAATCGACCACTGTTCATTCGTTACGATGTATAATAATAAACAAATAAAAACCACTGGTCACTACACTCCTACAGACTGAATAAAACATTAGACAGCATATGGCATAGCGGTCGAAACCCCCACAAAAGGCATTCACACAAAAATTTATAACACGTCAAATCTTTCGAGAAATGGTTTCCTCCAGATAGAGACGTTATTTAAACTTATAAAATTAATTGTGCAGTCCTTGGCTGCATCTGCCGCTCTTGTCCTTTTTTTGTACCACCGTTTTCAAGGGAACTAGCTCGTATGCGTACAACTTGACTCTCGGATCGGATTTGCTCATTAAAATTCATGCAATCGATACCACATTCGATAATTATTATTCCTGTATAACTAATTTTGATATTCAACACTCGAGTTACACGCCCAAAGTAATAAACCAACGTATAATGAAGTCTCGGAACCGACTTATAACATTTCAATTACCATATAAAATGTTCCTACAACATCCACGATGCGACGCAACTCTGTTCCGATAATCATCTAATCAGTGATCATTCAATAACTTTTATTTTGTAGTACTTATCAGTGATATGACTCGAACGAGATCCAGTTCTAATCTATTGTGAATAAAGGCGACAGTACTTTGTAGCAATTGTTTGAAACCTCAATCTGAATCTCGTGTATTATCTTAAGGAGCGATTGTTCAGTTTCCAATACGACGCAGGTGGCTCTCGAGCAATACCAGAATTCGATGCTTATTCGAATGAGCTTTGAGTTTCGTTTCGTTATTGTGTTCCGAGTCGAGGCGGACGTTTTCATTCTGCAGTGGAACGTCTAAAATGTCAATGAGTGTTCGAAATTCGAAACGCGAAACGTTGTTCGGGATGTCGGTGCCATCACGAAAAAGTTGTCAGAAGAAAAAGCAGACAGAGACGATCGACACACGACGTTCCACGTTCTTTTTTTAAAATAAATAAAAAAGAAACAAAAGCCGCCCTCACAGTTCATTCCCGTCGTATTGTTTAAACTAGATAAACATTAATAGAGTCGATCACTTCCCCCCTCCCTAGGGTAGTAAAAACGTAGTAACTTAACAACTTAATTGCATACATCTGTTATACGAATTGATACGATTTATTATGCACCTTTGTCCCGTAATAAATTGTAACAGAGAGAATAAAGTTTTGCGGGACAGGTAAAAAAGTCAGTAAGAAAACAAAGCGCATAATGATTTAAACAACATAATGGGGGATCAGGAGTCATGGACACCTGCGAGGAACTAAATGTCTTCATTATAAGAAAGGTGACAGGTGTGCCGAGTTGATTGGAGGCTGTCGGCCAACGATTGGTGTGTAATCATTGGGTGAGAGCTAATGAGCTGTTTGCGTATCTATTGATTTCGTTGCTCGTCGAACGGTATTCTGTTCATTGTTGCCGTTAAAACATTTTCCGATAGTACTACCTACATCAATGCCGGCATTATCAAGGTAATTGATCTGTTCCGAAAAACCCTTTTCTAAGCATTCTTGTTTACCTAAATGAATACATTTGTATACAACTAGCTGTGCCCACGAGTAGCTCGGTGGCGTAGTGGATAAGCGCCGATCGTTGTCATTAAGCAACTTTCGCAAGGGTCGGTCACGGGATGGATGACCAAAAAATTATTATCTTGAGTTACTCCGTGATTCGGAAGGCACGTTAAGCCGTTGGTTCCAGCTGCAGTTGCAGTCGTTGATACCCTCCAAACCGCATTGGGCCAGCGTGGAGGGTCATGGCCCATCCTCCTTAACCATCCATAAGGAAGGCTTCAGCCCCTGCAGTGGGGACATAAAAGGGCCGATGATGATGAACTGTACCCCTGACTTCGTCTGCGTGGAACAGTGATTTTCGGCAGCATCTTTAATTTTTAGGGTTCCGTACCCAAGAGTAAAACTACCCTATTACTAAGACTTCGCTGTCTGTCTGTGTGTCACCAGGCTGTATCTCATAAACAGTAAAAATTAAGACAGTTAATTTTATCAGAGACGATGTATTTCTGTTGCTGCTATAATAACAAATACTAAAAAACAGAATAAAATAAATATTTAACGGGGTCCCTATACAAAAAACGTGTTTTTTTTTGTTTGTTTTCGGTAAGGAACCCTTCGTGGATGAATTAACTCGCACTGGTCGGTTTTTAGCTATTTACAGTATTTCACGTTATTTAAGCACAAAAAATAAATTAATGTTCAACTAATTTAGTAGACCCATATAATCAAAACCTCAATAGTTTTTAAAATTATATGACTCATGAACGTAACCCAAGAAAAATATTAGACTTACTTTGGAAACCGAAAAACACGTTTCTTTTTAAATATAAATAAGATTATGGAAACATAAGTCCTCCAACCAACTACTGAATTAAAGAAAACAATATAAGTATCTCATACTCTGTTTAACAGCTTGTAATAACTTAAACTATTTGTAAGTACTTAGTTATGAACTATTATAGGTATTACATTGAATTTAAGTATTCCAAAATAATATATTTTATTTAAAAACTCATTTACTGAATAAAAATATTTATCAACTAACCATGTTTTCAAACGAGATTTATATAATTTTTGTGGCAGCAATTTTAGTTGAATCGGAATGTGATTACCAAATATCTTTATTGATTATGAGTCTTATAATAGTCGGTTCTTATAAATGGCAAATGTAATTTATTAGGAAATCTTGTGTTAAAGTTACACATATCTTTTTTTTACATACGGTTATAAGTCAAACAAAAACACACCAGTTTTAAAAACACAGTAGTGTCATCTAGCGAAAACATGTAATTGTAACATTTAATTATTTCGCCAGAATAACAATTCCCCATTTAATTATGTTATTGGAAATATCGCAAAATTGAAAACGAAAGCTACTTTATTTAATAAAATTCGGAAAAAATAAAGACTACAAACAAAATCTAGTGCTCAGTAAATGTAACATTTTAATTTATTTATTGATTTACCAACATTTGTTAACACTAATTCATTATAGAATAATCGTAATAAAGGTTTTACAATCCAGTGTAATAAATACTTAAAGGAAAATACATCATGTAATAAAAACAAAATTTATATAAAAAATAACGATATTCACATCCAACTCAAATGCAATGTGTGGAAATTATATTTTGGTGTTTGGTGTACTTAACCAATATAACATTTAATATTAGCGACAAAAATTGTACCTTTATATTACTCTAAATTATTCAAAACATTATTTAATCCTGCGTAAACAGCTTTCATCATTTAACAATGGATTTGGAAAAGGATGACATGAAATATTATTAAAAAGACAAATTGATTTGTAAACTACGGTTACCATGGTTACGATTTAATGCCCTATACGAACTTCCACTCCCATTTTTATCCCTTTATGTGTTTTTTTCGGGATAAGATATGCTACAGTGGACTTTTTTTATAACTTTTGAAGAGGATCAATTTCGTAATACGTGATTTTTGCGTAACTTTCACCGTTTACGCAGCATACGTATGAAAAGCTTTAAAAAAGTAAAATATAATTCAAAGCGTGATGTTATACAGCTTATAGCTTTCCTCGATAAGTGAACTATTTCAATACAAAAAACAACAACTCAATTATATTTCAACACAATAACAATAACTCAATTCTGTTAGAATGTATGAAACGGTTATTAACGAGATAGATTGATAGTTAGGTTTTTCACCTACCTATATTTCCCGATGTTTTGACCGAGTTACACCGGCAGTGGTCACGGTCAGCCCCTGACCACGTTTCATACAATCTAATATAATGCAACACGAAAGTTAATAATGATTAAATTAGTTCCATTAGTTCCTGAGATTTTAGAGTTCAATAAAAAAAACAAACAAAAAAATCTTCAGCTTTATTATTAGTATAGATTAGGTAAACATATGACCTATAAACATTATTTATGGATAGATAATAGACGGACTTCTAATAAAACTCAATTGTCTTGATCTAAATAGTCTTGATTGTTAGAAAAAATAAAGAACATCTTTGTTTTATCCTTGTACTAACACAATTCATCTGTAATTACATCCACTTTTATCTTAATGTTTACTAAGTCACGATCCCGGTAATTGTTTCGCTTGTACCGTTGACAGGCACCCCGGGACGGAATTGGCGGGAATCTCGCAAGATGGCGGCCGACCTCGCCTGACCCATCCGTCAAGCAAGGAGGTGGAACATCTGTTTTAACATCTCTGCTCTGACAGTTAATAAACGTTCCAAATTCGAATTTTAAAAAGTCTCCGCTACAAATTAAGTCTGTCGTTCTATAAGGTGAAATTTTAGAGAAGCTAATCCTACAGTGTTAAGTGTTTGAGAATGACATTGATTTGTTTGTGCTGTCGTCATCTTTTAGCACTACAACTGTCAGATTAAATTCAGTTGACAGATTTAATCCGGCCATGAAACGGGTCATGCTTAAATTTGAAAACATAATTTGTCACAATGTTAAAATAATATTCGCTTACGTTAATAAAATGCGTTATAATATTTGTAACATGAAAATTATCGATATGGATATAAAATCGAGACAAAGGAAATAATTAATACAGTCTAAAGCAATGGTACTCTATCTTGTCGTACCGAAATTTGGCAAGATGTCGAATTTGATTGTGTACTTCTCGGGAACGTGTTTACTAGGGTCGTTAGTATGTGTAACGAGCCTTCGAGCTCCTTGTATTTAGAGCTTGTTACATTGTATGGACAAGGAAATTTATGTTGATTAAGATATTCGGGTATGAGTTACTTAATGTTTGAAATTGAATTACTTACAAACTTTATAAACAATAAAATTGTTCTTAAATAAACGTACCGGCGTATGAATGTGAGATATAAACTTTGTTACAGACTTCGCTACTTCTTTTACTTGATTTATATAATGTCTTTAATTTATTTATGTTACCAAGTGAGTTCCAAGCTCGAGTGTCTATTTGAACTAATTGTTGTCTATGAAGTCACTTGATTTTTGGGTATCTTTAGAAAAGCAGAAAACGCTGTTATGTATTTTACTAATATTCGTTTTTGAGATCTAGGTACAACATGTGTGATAACTTGCAAAGAATAAACATAGCCTAACCGACTTCAAGGTATAAGCAGTATATTTCTTCCCTGTTTGAGTGTGATTTTAAAATATTTCTATATAAGGTCTTCATTGCTCAATCCTAAAAACGTACTTCTGCAATTGATTATGTGAGTATTTTTCTTTACTGACCTTTCCAATGGTTTTGGTGTCACGTTATCTGAAATTAAGAGAAAGCATTTTTAATTCCTTATTAGGTACTAATAAGAACATTTTACTATTCAATAGTTATATTTAAAGTCACAATGTTTATTCCAATAATTTGAAGAATTTCAATCCGGAAGTATATTGACGTGAAGCTTCTTAAAGGTCAAGGTCAAATTGACCGTGACAGCAAACTGACAGCTAGGAATACCCGCACAGCAATCCACAAAATAATAATCCTTTTCCATCAAACAGTACTTCGATTTAACATGTTATTTTCACTTGACTGGCTAAAGTCCTTTTGTTATGGACACTTGATATAATTACCATACACGAGAAACAAAATAAATATTATTTTTAGATTGCCCTAGTCTAGGTACTGTATTTTTACAGGTTTTAACATTGATTTACCTGACATCGGATTAAATGAAAACACACTCAGCGTTCGATACTTTATTGAATTTGATTCAACCCGATGTATGGAACGTACACATTTTGGTTTAATCCGGTATCAGAAACTCGATATAAGTTTAGTTATCTATTACACAATATTAATATAATTTTGTAAAAATATTTCAGTAGTATTATCATCAATAGTAATAATGTTATATACTTTTATCACAAAGCAATAACACATTGGACATAGCCATATTGGGAGTATCGTAAAATATTGCATTATGAGCTTATTAAAGCCAAGCATATGACATAGTGACAAACGTTCTCTCATATTCTACATCATTATCAGTAGAAAAAACTATCACGGTAATGATTCCACACTCATATACCCTTCACACGTTAGCTATTACAAAGAAAGTATTCACCGGCGCAGACGTAACACCGGCGCCGATTTCTAACTCGATACTCCCATCTCTTTCGACGTCAACCTTTTTTATACATCCATCTCCTTCATCATAAGAACCCTTTGCGGCGCTCGGATCAGGGCAAACAACGCATGAGTTCCGAATTAAGCAATTATGGTTAATTTCGAGTCTCCCTACATTATTGCCGCGGCCGGCGAGAGAAATGTGTTATTTTGAATCATAATTTGTGAGAAGGCATCCGCTTGAGCAGCTGTAAATTATATAGGCACTGTATAAAACGTACGTAAATTCTCGTGTGAGGAATTAGTCCGCTACTTATCGACGCTGTTACGCTTCACTATTAGAAGAATTTGTACAGTTAGGTGATCGGTATCATCGACTATAATATTCTGAACAAGATGAGAATCGTGATCATTAAAAAGTATTATACTTACAATGAACTTTTTCGTTTTCTTTTTGACTAAGGATTCTCACCTTCGCTGTACCTTCAAGTCGCCTTGTCAATTCGAATTACAAATTCGGAGTGTTGCATCTCGTGGAAAAAAATAACGACCGAATTCTAATTTCAAATCATAATGTGGAGTGATTAATATTCTTGGGCTCGGGCGAGTGACACTCGTCGTCAACGAGGTCTAATGTGATTGGACGTTTTCATATAAATTACGGCACCGGGCGGGGTCTTTTGGCGTAATTAAAAGCACAGATTATTATCGCTTACCAACCAGCCAGGTTTCCGGTGCGTAATAATTGTTAAAAAACCTCCTTGGTAAAGTTCATAATGAGTAAAAAAACATTGTTTTCAAGGCGGGAACTTAATGACGGACGTGTTTTGAATGTTAATTTGTGCCTAGTTTACAATAATTATACCTAATATTAATATGAGGAGTATAATAAAATTGATATGCTCTTGCAAACATGCCACATTATGGTTTTTTATAAATTGCATGATATATGACTATTTATATTGATGAATTAATAGAATAAAAAAGTTTAAAAATATTGAACCGAATTCAAACTCTAAAAGTGAGAAATAATACTTGTCTTAAAAGTGACTTTATTATTCAAGAAACTGCTATTTCGTCGTAAGTCGGACGGATTCTATAGATTATTAAATTATTACCACCCGTCTTCAATAGCAGTTTCATCTTCAAGTCGGTTTTATTTCTTTTGAAGAATTTTTTGATATTTAATTTTTGATAGGCATAGAAACTCATTCATGCGGATTTTGGATTAATGAAAAATACGCTACCTTTTGTTTAAAAAAAAACTACCAATGCGATTTGGTTAAAATTTATATGGGATATAAGCTGTTTAATAAAAATATAAACATTTAAATCAGTTCATAAACGACGAAGTTAAACCGCGAAAAAACATAAAAAGCATATATACGAAATGAGATACCTCCGCCTTTTTTGAAGTCGATTAAAAAGAAAACAATGCGTGCATGTCCGTAAATTCCACACCGTGAAGCGTTTGCGAAACGCTAGTTAAGAATAAAAATATTGCCTAATCTAATCATCTAAGTAAGAGACACAAAAACAAACGTTCAATCTCGATATCAATCAACATACAAATCCTGATCAATGTCGTGTCAGTAACAATAGAAAGAGCTAAGAAGAGAGTAAACATTTCAAAGAACCTTATTTATGGGCGAGTGGATGCTTCCATCAGGAGATTTCCACAAAAGAGAGAGAGAGATGGCTATACCTCAGTGCACCATTAGTGCCTTCAATGTGACTACGTCACCGTAGCTTAATGTGCCTGTAATAACGGACCGCGTCCTCAAAATTGAAATCAGATTTTTCAGATGCTTTGTGGGAAAATGTTTAATGTACAGCCTTTTAAATGGGCTATTTGATCTGAGAGCTATAGAGATTAGCTAGTAATGTTGAATGGTATTGAATGTTAAGCGTAGAAAATTTTATATGAACGGAATACATTTATAAGATGTCTAAAGGCTCTGGTGACTTTTAAAAATAATAAAAATTGCCATTAGCTTTGATATCAGCATTGCTTAAAATTCACTTAGACATATCAAAAGGAAACTTTGACGATGTGTGTATAGTTTATTAGAGGGGTGATTCTTAAAAAAATGTTCTTGTAAATCAAGTGATCTTATTATTATAAGTGAAATACAAAATACAGTAAGTAATTATCGTTCGAAAAGTAATCGATTTCGATTTTAATCATTTCTACTAAAATTTGTAACGTATGACGAGAATAGAAGAGCGCCTTCGATCTCGTAAATATCAAGTATATCAAAAGCGGGAGATAAAACTTTATTGAGCATAAAATCCTTACTTATTATGCTAATACGTTCGCTCATCAAACTTAAAAACGGTTTACCGGCTAATGTGTTTTGTCAGTAGCTTATATCAAATGGCAGTTGCGCTTACGAGAGTGGGTGTAATATAATACATGCGTTCGTGTCACAACAGAACACTAGCTTATCACATCGTGATGAATTATCCCCGTCTGAGATCTTTTGACTGTTGGTATAATACATAAGAGGATGATAAATGAAAAACCAACAAAAAGGTTAGCAACAATTGCACCAGCAGAACACTGATGCGGAATAAACATTCTGGTATATTATAATTAACAATCGTAAAAATAAGTACACAAACATTAATGCATTACAATTTCAGTTGCAGTTAAGGACCTATCAAGTTTAGATCTACCAAGATCTACCAAGCCACCTAGTAAGTTAAAAATCATCATTGTTTCGTCAATAAAAACGATCGACTGCGACAAATAATTTGTAAAATCAATGCAAAAATCTATAAAAACATGATGGACTTAATATCAGAAGGATGATATGTATGTTTTTTTAATACTGAGACACTAAAATGTTTTTAAGATAGCTCTAGGAAGTAAGTAGCACTTTGAAGCAGTTGCATATAAAATTAAATGTTATTTGAATTATTAGAGCGACGCCAAAGAGTTTATGACTTAGAACCTCAACTTTAACTAAACGGGCGCGAGAGTGCTAATATACCTAGCTGAATTCTGTCGCCTCTCACAGTACCCTTGTCGATCCTATGGGAGGTCGTTTGAAATGCTAATTCAGCCATCGAGGTATATAGATGAAGGTTTATTGATTCGTAAACAGATACATAAGTCATGAATAAGTGAAGCTGCTAAAGCCGCAATATCCATTAGACATCAGTTTGTCGTAAAGGGTGAATCTGGTTTTGGAACCGCTCAAAGGTAATTTGATGGCCTGTCAAAAGCTTCAATTCTCATTCAAAAGTTTAATATAACTTGCTTGCTTAATTTCAAATATGCTTTATTGTAATATGTAAAAATTAATAATCCAATTCAAATGTTTTCGGTGAGTTTTTGTAAGTCATTTTTTTGTTTTTTTTTATTTCAAACTGGGTCAGCAATTTGGTCACCTTTTTTTTTAACAGAGTTTTATACACACATGTGTAGGAATATTATTATATATAACATGCGTTCAAACAAATTAGCAACAACTTTGTTAACATATTATATAATAATATTAACATTCAAGTAATAATAATAATATGCGACGAAACAACACACACTTGGTGCAGTATTTAGTCACCAAGCACATCTTAATGATAAACTCTTGGTAATCTCTTTAAGTTGTTAAGACGTATACATATAATATCATGAAGTATAATGTTCCTTATTATTTATTAGCTGTAATATTATAAATTAGCATAAAGCATTTTGTTTCTAATATGCAATGCTTAGGCTCACAAGTGCTGCCGCCTATATAAAAAAGCTGGCGCACGGCTGGCATATTATAAAAATAATATAATTCATTTCATAAAACCTAGCCCAATTCGCGACAAGTGTTTGTTGGTGAAAGCTTCCAGCGACATCATTATGGAAGCAGCTACTTACTGGGGCCCCGTATCAAGATCAGGAAAGGCGGTGTACTTGGTAAGGGAGCTACCCGTATTGCTAAACTGACTTTCTGACACATATACATATATACGTATACTTGATGATAATTAAGACGTTGTCGAAGACGATAAATACCTACGCAGAAAGTGTTTATTCTCTATTAATTTTCAAAAACTAAGTTTTTTAAGGAATGGGATAGGAATGACATAGATATTCCATACTCTTTGTTACCAATAAAATTCATCAATTTATATAATTTTCACCAAAATGATTCCTGTAAATCCGAAACACTTACTAATCATACTGATAAGTAACGTATTAAACTTTTAGAGCTCTAAAAAGGCTTTGCATTCGTATTGCCAATAAACAACGAATTCCCTCAAAGCTCTCTCATAGAATTACATTACAAGCGAACATAAAATGAGAACACAAGGAAGCTTCGTGTACGTTAATTTGAAACACGCAACGGAGTGCACCAGAGCATCATGGAACGTGGTACTTCTCTTAATTGAACTAGACTTTCCCAGTTTCAATCTGCTTGATTGAAAACAAACGTAAACGCTTAAAAAATACGTGACTGATCCAAAAGGGTATCTGTTACGACTGGCTGTAGAAAACTTTCGTATTTTAGAATTAGAAGGAATTCTATGTATCACACGCTGAAACCACCAAGAAAATTATGAGTTAGTAATACAACTGGTAACTAGACAATTAGTAATTTTATTTATTATAATATTTGTAAAAAATTAGTAAAAATAACATTCTAAACCACTTACAAGAAATTAAATCATGATCATTTTCTATTAACAAACAAAGTCAAGGCTAAATAATCTTTATTCGAATAGACTTCTTAAAAAGATGACCAAGATAGAATTTTGAAAATGACAAGCAAAACCTGTAGCGATAGCGACGAAAGAAGTTCTGACTAACAAGAGAGAAGGCAGTCAAATGTAGCGTGTTCAAAATGTTTACCCTAGCACAGGCGCCGGGGCAAAAATCTGATAGTGTAACTTCACTAGCTGGAAAAACTATTTAAAATAATATTAGACATGAGAACCCTTCTGACTTATGTTCGAGTTCGAGAGTCTCATGTTCGAGTTTTGGGCAAATTAAGAATTGCGTTTAACTTTGGATCTCTTTTTATTTTGGTTCAGTATTTGATTTAATTTATTTATTCATATAGTTTTGTATTTCACATATAATACGACTGAAATTAATGTTAGAAGCTCTATGAATCGCTTTGTTAATTTTTATTTATCTTTGAGAATGCCCGTATGCGCTTAACAATATAATGATCATAGGCTTACTTCTAAGTTTATTTTCTTTAAATATTATTAAGACAAAAACAGCGTGTACCAAATAATTATGCTAATGAATCAAATAATTATGCTTTATTACAGAATAATATAACATCAAGTGTAGACTTCTAAATCAAACAAATCTTTATACAAAATGCAGTCATAGCATGAATATAAATTCGGTCATTTGTCTTCAATTACATCCTTTCGTTTAATGTGGACATGTATTAATGACAAGTGTTATAAAAGCATGCAAAGTATTGGAATTCATAAACAACCTTTTTAAAATTCCAAAGTATTTGATGATTTCTATAGATACTATAAACAAGCCACTTTTAAAATACTCAATTTTGATATTTTAAGTTTTATTACATTTTTGCAATATATGCTGTCAGTCACAACTGCCAAAATGTATTTTATAACTGTTTCTGACTGTACCTGCCCTCTCGTCGACTTAGCAGAGACGGCTCCCAGTTCGCTTATCTTCGGGGAAATCTAACTTTATTTTCTAATTTTCCACATATATTCCTAACAACAAGCGACGTGCTCTTGTTTAGATGTTTATAAATACAAAGCGCGAGATCTCAAAGTTTTGCAATCGACTTTCCATATAGATCTGTAACAATGGATATATGTTACGTCTGAAAATATGGTTAGTTGATAAATGTTTTTATGCAGTAAATGAATTTTTAAAGAAGAAGAGAGAAGAGAGAGAGAAAGAAGAGTTATTATTTGGAACACTCTAATTAAATGATATACAATAGTTAATAATTAATATATTTATTAACATTAATACATTAAGAATAGTTTATAATTAAGTACATACAAATAGTTTAAGTTATTGCATGTTATTAAACAGTAAAATATGAGATATTCCTTGTCGTTTATAATAAATTATTTGTTTTATTTAAATAATTATTATCCTCATAGATCATTTACGTAATTGTGTGGTTCGCGTGCTGGTTTCAAGGTGTTGCCAACTTAGAGGTCTTAGGATCAATTCCCCGTCGAGTCAATGTAGAAAATGTCCTTTTCTATATTGTCTCGGGTCTGAATGTTATATTATGTATATCATCACTAGACTATTAATATAACTCACCACTCTGACCCAGAACGGATTGGGTATTAAAGACTGCAGATGCAGCCAGAACCGACGGATTAAAGTGCCTTCCAAGGCACGGAGGAGCACGAGATGATAAATTTTTGGTCACCCAGCCTATGATTTATCTGTTACTTCTATACTGTATCATAGACCGAGCCACCATAACTACTGCACAATATAACGACTGCACAATCGAGGTCCACATTGAACCATCATGCTTCGTTATCTATAGAGCATCTATAATATGGGGGCTTTATCTACTTTATCTACTTCACTCAAATTCACGAGACTCAAATTGGGAGAACAAAGCGGAAAAAAATTATAACACATACCTATTTAATTAATTAAAACGCCTTTAAAAGAAACTGTGCACGAATGTAGGTTAAATAAAATTGCAGCATTTTATTGTATAGCATGTTACAAAAAGATAATTATATGCATAAGTATTTGTTTGTTTCACAAAAGACAGCGAATTATTTTAACAAAAACAGTTTTATTATTTTCTGTATATGAAAACGGTATTTCATGACATTTTTCTGACATTAGAATAACGGTCTTTAGTTCAATAAATTGAGATTTTAGAAAATAAATAAATCTCGAATAATAAAATTTACTTTATCATATTAATTACATAGTATATTATAACTGAAAATACTCATCATACAGATACTTGTATAGTAAACAATTTATCAACAAACAGGAAACGAAACGAACTTACGAGTGATAATTTATTTAGCATTCTGATCACGAGTAATGTTACCAATTTGCATGTGAAACATAATTACGAATGCAAATTTTCGTTTATTACAACACATATAAGTGGATACAGCAATAATTTATGTCGCAATGATAAACTTTAGGAAGCAAATAGACATTCCATTTCTAAATAGCTATTCTTTATTTCATAATAAAAATGGCGACTTCAGAAAACTCGAATGAATATTATACATTATTTTTTAATTGAATCACTGGATTAGAAGCGTGTCCAATTAATAAATTTGATTTATTACTACAAATATTTTTTTAATAATAGAAAGTATTTAATAGAAATAGTTTAGATAGTATGTAATTAATCACCGCAATAGGCGTGGAACTTAAATATATTTATTTGCATTATCTGTAGCCGGGTCGATATCGATTAGAATTTGTTTCTCCCACTAGCTTTCTGCAGACGGCTTCGCCCACATGGATTATGTGATTTGTTACCATACAAAATTTCAACTCGAATAGGAGGGGAATGTCTAAAATCCTCCCCTAATACTCATCTACACTTCTTAAGGAACGTGTACATGCCAAATTTCAGCTTGTTGTGTCCAGTGGTTTTAAGTAAAGGAAGCATTGGCAGATCAAATTCAAAGTTATCTTTATTCAAATGAGTATAACCTTTTTGAAGAGCGTTTTATTTTTGTATTACCATCAATTTATATCGTATCATCATCATCATCACCAGCCCTTTTACGTCCCCACTGCAGTGGCTCAGGCCTTCCTTATGAATGGTTAAGGAGGATGGGCCATGACCCTCCACGCTGGCCCAATGCGGATTGGAGTGTATTAACGACCGCAAATGCAGCCGGGACCAACGGCTTAACGTGCCTTCCGAAAAACGGAGTAGCTCGAGATAATATTTTTTTGGTCACCCATCCCGTGACCGACCCTTGCGAAAGTTGCTTAACGACTACGATCGCGGGCCGCGGCGCTTATCCACTACGCTAGCGAGCTACTTATGAAAACTAAAGTTTTCAGTATATCGTATACCATATGTGAATCAAATTTCAGTGTTATTATTAAATTATTACGTGAACTAGTAATAAAATTTTGATAATATAACCATAGTCATAATTACTATGCAAAATGAAAACTACACGCTAGAACTAAATATATCGTTGGCGTTCCGCATTACTAAAATGCGGTGCGCCATTTAAAAGCATCAGATAATATTCAAATTTGATGTAAAATAATAATTTCCTAGTTAAATTATATCAAGTAATTGTACGAAATCAGATTTTCTTTTTTCACAGATTTCATAAAAGGAGGTGAATCGTTTAACTGTATATTATTAATTTATAACAATGATTTATTTAAATCGTATTAGTCTAGTTACACAAGCATCCTATTTAAATATATTATTCGGAGAGATAATATATTTAAAATACGTTTTTTTCGATGTCATTTTTTTATATACGCTCCTTGAGAAATCTTTGTCAATAGCGAAACGGTTTCAATGAATATTTCTTATGATACAAAGGGTATTTTCCCATTTTATGAGAATTTGATATTTTTTTTAAGTTAATCTCGTTTGTCACAAAAATTATAGTAAAACGTTTTTATTTTTAAAGAATAGAATAGTCTTCCAAATACAAAATATTACGTGCATTAACAAATATTTACGAAACTTTATTTCAAGTCGGGTTACAAACATGGTTAATTTTTATTAATCGCCTTTAAAATATAATAATATGTTACATTTCCGCAATTGATTTTGTACTTCAATGTAATAAAAAAATAACGTTCATTAAGGTTTAATGACTCTTTAAGGCTATAATTAATGTCGAATTTGTATGGGAAATGTTATTACTCGACTTTAAATATAGCTGAGAAATTTGACAGTTCTGTATAACCAGTCAGGTTATACAGAACTGTCAAATTTCTCCGTGTGACTGAATGTGCAAAGAAATATAATTACTTGGAATGAATTGAAAAGAAGTCTCTGAATTTTTTAAATATGTCGAAAATTAAGCAAAACTCAATCAATTTTTTAAAAACAAAAGGTTTTAGTAAAAATATATATACCTTGTATAACAGAAATCACGTCAATCCATTCGGTTATGGTTGTCATTGTAATGACGGTTATCTGTAAACCACATCTGTTACGATAACTTGGAGCTGTCAGTTTGGTTTAACATATCTGATCTAGTATATATCGACAGGTTCTTCTTGGAATTCCGTAAAATATGTTACTATGACAATTATAATACATTTCTGTAATAAATAAAAAGACATATTGTATTTTTTACATATAAAAATAATAAAAAAACAATGCGAACTCTTTAAAGCTTTTGCATGAGAAATTACAATGTTATACAAATAATATTTAAAAAAATTTCGTCTATGATACTATAAAATTAAAATTTTCTTCATATTTTTTCTTTTGAATACTCCTGTGACCAATTAAATATTCAGTAGCACTTCAACGTAATATTTATTAAATTAATTAGTACATGAATTAGAATTAGCGGACTTGAACTCCGAGGCTTTGTTTACCTGTTCCTTTTAAATTACGAAAGCCTAAAACTGAGGTGTTTGTATGCAAGATTTATATGATATTTTCTAAGTTGATATACATATTGTTAAAGTCTACTATGCGTGTGATTTATGCTCGTGTCACAGATGTAATCGAGTAGGATCCCTTGTGACAATACGGACCTACTCGCCCTTACAAGACATGAGGTTGTGTTTCTCACAGAGCTTGCACGGCGATAACAGTTTCTCTTAGTGCCTTTGAATTTACATATACTCAAAATTATATTAGATATTGTATCAGATATGGTACATCATCATATTTGATACAAGATGTTGTGATGAAAAATTACAGTTAATTGCATTTTAAAGTATTATATTATTTGGAAAACGTTATTGTAAATTGTATTACATAAATTTGAATTAGTAGCTATATAATTAAACACGTTGAAAATAATTATGGCATGTTTTAAAAGGTTGTAGGAAATTCAATGAGTATTCAATATATATCTGTTAATGTTACCGATTTGAGTAAACAAAATTTATACTTTCCAGTTTTTACAGGAAATAAAATTCTAAAACTCGAAGTAGTTTTAAAAATCATTGAGTATATCTTATACAATTTACTAATTAGTAATGCGGTCAACCATAGAGCACATTTCTACTTTCTAATAAAATAAGAATTAAATCAATAAGATATGTTTGTTTAATGTATATTTATTTAATATCTATTGTAATCATAAGATTATCATACACCCCCGTACTTTTAAGATAGTTCATCTCTCCATCCAAAGGTTGTCTGGAAGAGATCGCTGTTTAGTGATAAGACCGCCGATTGTGACACATAGCTTAATATTGTTCTTTTTTTTTCTTTGTATGTTTTGTATTTGGTGTTTGCAATAAAGTGTTATCTATCTATCTATCAATAAGATTATCCGCAAATGAATGCTGTGATAGATAACCTTTTAATGAAGGCAAAATTTTGATATTTTTATTATATACACAATAATTCGTGTCTTGTTGGCTTCCTTATTCAAATAAATAAAGCTATCAACAACTGTCACGTTCACCATTTGACAAAAAGTTGATTATAATCATATATGATATAAGTAGTTTGATGTATGCAAAACCTCCGCACCCAAGTTAAATGGACGATCGGAATTAAGTCATCACGTCTCGCTATAAGGGGTCTGCATGCTACTTCACTTGTGTATTTTAAGCTTCATGACAATATTCAGTCAATGTTCAAAAGGACACCTAAGCCAATACAAAGAAGAACGAATTTAGCTTAACCATAAAGCCCGTCTATTCCATTTAATGGTGGAAAAAATCGCAGCGTCATTCCGTCGACGGCTGAGCGTGACGAACCGCGATGGAGACGTCAATTCCTTTACATTCTCGACAAAACCAACAAGTAAGTTACAAAAAGCAAACAACAACAAGAAAACAGAATAAATTGAACAAAAACGGACAATCGCGGAGTGTGCCCGTCGTGACAGAACCGAGCTACCGCCGAGTGTATATCCAATGAACGTATTATGATCCATTAAGCGGTGTTTTGATTGGTAGAAGACATTTAGAAAATGACCTAGATCTGAGTTTTTTTTTTTTGGTGACGCTTGTATGATGATGATAATAAGGAAACCTCCTTATTTTGATGTCATTAATGAGTATTAAATAGGTGTGGCATTTGTGTCATAGAAGACATGAATAATTACTGTTCCATAACTACACATTCCAATCTT
This sequence comes from Diatraea saccharalis, assembly GCA_918026875.4. Taxonomy (NCBI): domain Eukaryota; kingdom Metazoa; phylum Arthropoda; class Insecta; order Lepidoptera; family Crambidae; genus Diatraea; species Diatraea saccharalis. The sequence continues at coordinate 31,330,993 of OU893333.1, forward strand.
AACAATCTTTTGAATCTAATTAGCCATTAAACTATTAGACTTGTCGTCAAAGTAGCTTTGGACGTAGTAAGTAAACCTACACTTACATTGAATAAGTTGGCAATTAATAAAATTCTAAACGAATAATTAATTGAGATCGAAATGTTAATTGCTTTACTAAAATTTAATAATTCCTCAAATGATCAGTTTACAAATCTTGTCACAAATTAAAATGAAGACACAGTTCCCTTTCAAAAAATTCGACCAACTGTCGTGACGTTGCAATCGGTCGACCGGAGGGCAGTTCCCATACGACCACCACTTAAAGCCCTTTGTATTTATCTTTTGTTACTTAACAATTTCATTGTATTTGCCTTCGTTACAACATTTACATCTCGTTTGCCTACAGCCCGTATAACTCGTTTCGAGTTGAAGCAAATGAACGGGGATTGAGACGTTAGCTCGTTGCGATCTGTAGGGTCTACTTGTTTTGTTCTTATCTCGACACGTTTAATGACTCTATTTGTATTTTGAGTATTTTTATTGCTGAAATATGATGGCAATGATGTATTGTCAATGTTTATTTCGCTTTAAATAAAAGTGAACACCTGAGTTTTGGTGTAATATTAAAAGGTATACTTGAGAATGGATGAACTCTTCAGCTATTTAATGATATTTGCAACTTAGAGATATAAAAACAAAGGAAAAATGTGCGGTATAAATATTGAATCTATACTAAATACCAAAGTAAAATTGTTCCAACCAAAAATTATGCCTCATCAGAAAAATTGGTAACTAATTCGTTGTAACCAAAAAAAATGACACAACATCGGTTTAGACGTGTTGGATTACCGATTAATCACAATATACCGTAACTCAAGGAATTATAAATTATAAGCAATGTATCAAAAATAAACAGTAATTTTACAAGTCCAATTTGACTAAAATTTCACCTTCAGGTAATTCATTAATTCAGATAATATGAGAGCAAACACGCGAAGTAAATTGCTCCCAACAAGTGCTGAGCCAATATTTGCCGAAATATATTTATGTGTTCGATCGCGCCCCTCATAATCGAAAAGCGATAACAATCATGATTAACCATTAAGCAACGAATTCAAAACCATATTTGGCTGTACGCCAAGCGCGTGCGTCGCTACTATCAAACTTTTTGATTAAGGTGCTATGTAAAAAAGCAAGACAAAAAATAGCCGAAGAGGGGCGTTCGCGCCGCCTGCGGGTGTAAGGTATATAGTAATTATTGTTAGACAAGCACCGAACAGCTCTGAAACGCCGACAAACAACCACACATAAACGAAATGAACATTTATGCGCTTACGCATACAATAGTAGAATTTACGCACACCAGAATAAACTTTATTCGCGCTATTAGGGATGTTACGCACACATGCATCAGCTTAACGTCATAATTAGTAGGGCCAGTGGCGTGCGTCGAGCTGTAACGAGCTTAAACAAAATGGCGGCAAATTTTATTTATACACTGGAGGTGTGGGTTTAATAAGCTGATTTTTGAATTATTATAGGCAACCTTGCAATATCAATAGTTATAGGCGTAAGATCTAAAATTACATTAGATATTCATGAATCATCCAATGTTGTAATTACAAACTCAAAATTTATTGCTAAGGAGGCATACAGAGACCAACAATGGATGTGAAGAGACTAAAATTATATCCTATTAAAAATACCAGTTACGATACGAATAAATAGAGGTACCAACCCACACGGTCAAACCTGTTATATGATAATGAAGTCTTTATGAATTTAATTCTTTTGGGCATTGGTAATTTTCTTACAGTAGCAGGAAACATTTAAAAATGAGTTAGTGACTGTTAAAATGTATTCACTGTTAAATTAACAATTCGGATTTATTATATTTAATGAGTTGATGTAATTGAAAAAATAATAATAAGAAACCTTACAATTTTCAATGTATAATTGTTACAAAAAAAAAAAAAATACTGAATAAACTTTGTCAAGTAAAAATAAATTATTTTTAAATATTGTGATGTAATTAAATAATAATTTAAAATACTGAGAGTGCAGTTTTTAAACATTGCTATTTCGCTGCTCATTTTTTTTGGAAATGAACCAAGTAAGTAAAAGAGCAAACAGAATGGAGTGTACGATAGATAAGATGTATAAAAAATAAACAAACATTTCGTAGAAGCACTCCCCACTGATGCTTCGCCAGATAACGACAGCCAAGAAAAATCACATGAATTAAGCATTCCTAAAAGAGTTGTCAAGCCACCAAATTAAGTCTAACGGTTGTAGAGAAAAATATCATACAAATAGGGTTCATCAAGATTGTGAGAAGAAAAATAGGTGAGTAATTATTAAAACAAGATTATTATCGAAATCGCTATAAGTCTTGTAAGCTCAAAACAAGTTCCCCACAGATTAATAATGAACGGCAGTCATTAACGCTTCTAACAATAATTGCCTGACAGTATTATGATGAATTGTTTGGTTTTTGTGAGTGTTTTCTCACAGTTTTCTTTTTTTAAGTGCTTCAAGGGATTATCTACCTTATTTGTGTGGTGTGGAGTACTTTTGTTCTTGGTCATGGGAATGTTAATTATGTAACATATTATAAAATTATTAATGGTGTGGTCAAGTTAGCTTTAGCCTTATTCGTGGATTTGACCCACAAACATCTTAGTTTAGACAAAGTGAAGCAAAATCTAAATAAATAATAAGATTTACAAGAAAGAAACAAAGGCATAAATTTTCCAAACAAGAAAGTCTAGAAAGCGAGTTTAATAAGAATTATTATAATATCGCAGACAATAAATAAAATAATACTTATCCCTTTTGCTCGAGTTAATTTGCTTACGAATCGCAACGGTCACAAAAGAACTTAAGCTCTGTCTTATTTAAATTAGGCACTAAAATAAATACAGACCGTTCGACTGTCTAGAAATGCTGAGCGGTTTTTACAAGCTTTTTACTTGGCTCAGCACACGCTTTCAACAAAATTGTATTATTTTGCATTCATTTTTGATAAACTACGTTCTATAAAATCTAGTACAGGCTTTGAACGTCTAAAATCTTTTAAATTAACATCAATTATTTCTCTTTATGTATTTTTTATGTATTCATAGAACTTTTCTCCTGCAGTATTTATTCTATTCACATTGTGAAGGTGTGGCTTTTTACTACTTCGATTCAGATTAAAAATAGTTTAACAACTATGAATTTTTTTATGCATAAATCATATATTGGTAGATTTAGTTGAAAAATTTAAATGTTATTGTTATGTTGATATTTTTAGATATGAAATTCAAGCTCGCATGAGTAAAACGACATGCTGAAATATCATATTTATATGAAACTCAACAAGCGCCGAGTCGCGAGGCATCATTTCGCACTAGAATTAGTCGCCAGAGATTCAGATCTTTGAAATTACCCGTCATTAATTGAGACGTCAAGTTTGCAGAAGAGGCAAAAAGACTAAAAACATAGGCCTGTCTCCATACTAATTTAGATATCAAGCCAACGAGACCGACAAATTGTTAGCCATTCGTATTGGGTTCGGAGAATTAAGACATTCGTCGGCCCCTTTGTTTGGAGTTATTTTTAGTTGCACATTTCAATCGAAAAGTGGTCAGAGTTCGGAGTTTGGCGGTTTTTGTTATGGAATAGTTGAGGAGTTTTGGTTGGAATTGGTCCGGGATTAATTTGTATTCGATACCAAACTAGGGTGAGTGAACTTCAAATATCCGAAACTATAGCAGCTAATCGTTCCGATCATAATACATATGGTTTATATCTATCGAAACTTTATTGGGTATAGAATAAAACGGTTCAATCGATATTGAAAATTTCATTAAACGCATCCGTTGCTATAATTGTTGCAATATGTGTGTACTTTAATTTGTTTTGTTATTATAAAACCTCATTTAACTGATTTAAAGTGTAATGCACTATTAGATTTTTCTGAAATTGCTACCTTCACACCAATGGTGTGTATCAAATCAACAGTTTAGTAATTTAAAAAAGCTGACACTTGTCAGTCCGTGAGTCCGTAAGAATTAAAGGATTTCGTGTAATCAAAGAAAGATTTGTTATAAGCGACAACCATAACAAAACAGAAAAGCCAACGCTCCAACTAAACGTTACGTCAAAGTTATTAATTGAAATGGACTCAAATTTCCACCTCACGAATATAGCGTAAAAAATAAACGAACTATACTTACACATACAAACGAGACTAATTTATGATTTCGAAATGTATTAATATGTAAATGCTATTCACGTGCAAGGGTTAATTGATGTTGATAAATAATAATAAATATAAAATGGATGTTAATAATAAATTACTGAAAGGCAGCCATAGAGGTATATTTTTTAGTGTTGTATAAGAAGACGATTTCACACCCAGTGTTAATGGGTATCAGAATAATATAATTCTGTTCTCGGGCTGATAAGATTTAAGAGTACATTATAAATCGGAGCGTCGGAACTCTTAATGTGTTTTAGTAATTGACCGATGATACAATGTGGTTTGAGAAGCCAATTCTTGATTTATGTTTTACTATACTAATTGGCGTGTAATGCTATGATAAAATAATTAGTATTAGGAGAAATTCTAAATTACTTAAATGTTTTTCGTTTAATGAATTTTGAAATGGGATTCTGCGTTAATAACAGCTTTTACCAATAAAACTATTTGGTTAAAAATGCCTAAAGCTAAAAAGAACATGCGCGCTAGGATAGGATATTCGGTATAAGATGCCAAGGTTCTGCGCCATATGATGTGGTGATATTTTTTGATAACTCTAGGAATATACCTTATGTTTCAAAACAGGGCCATTTAACTACTAGGATTTGCCCTAAAGGACAAAGTTAAAAAGTGTTTGGCTTACCAAATAAAACCTTAGATAAAAACCTAAAGATAACAAGGGACGAGGTGACCAAAATTTTATTATCTCGAACTTCTATTAGCTTCAGGCGACGAATCTTGTAAGACACGGTTGCATCTTCGTCAACATTCTCCAATCCAAGACGTACAACATTTGCTGATGGAGTGTATTAGAAAAAAACAAAGACGGGAGAGAGTCGTTTATGCAAGAATTCTAATTAAATGTTTTAGATATTGGATCGATACAAAGTATTTTAGCAGAGCCTAAATCTATAATTAAACTAAAACTATATAAATTACTCATAAATTGAAGATAAAATTTTTAAAGTGAAATATCATCATAAAATTAGTTTTGATTAAAGTATTGTACTCCGTGCTTCGGAAGGCACGTTAAGCCGTTGGTCCCGGCTGCATTTGCAGTCGTTAATACCCTCCAATCCGCATTGGGCCAGCGTGGAAGGAAGGCCTGAGCCACTGCAGTGGGGACGTAAAAGGGCTGATGGTGGAAAGTATTGTATGATGGGTTGACACGTTCTAATAAAAACCTCCTAAATAAAAGAATTAGAAAAATATCCAATCAGCCTGGTGGATTGTGACCTATCCCTCCTTTTTGATTAAACCCATAGGGTCTACAGTGAAGATTAGTAGACTGATGATAATGATTTAACCAAGTTTAAGTATTTGGCACATTCGTTTTAAGGTTTAATTCATATTTGATAAGGACGCAATTAAAATTACTGGGAGAATAACGCCCAACAAAGCTCGTTACCGCAGTAACAGATTTAACAATGTGATGTACCTTCGTAAACATTGTTTGTAATGTCGAACGTGATTCTGCATAAATTACATCACAAATATTTGCTCGTATATTTTCATCCTATGAGCACATTTTTTCACTTATATCGGTGAGTACAGTAACTGTTGAAATGTTTCCTTATATAGGTTTAGCTGGCAAAAGCTTTTTAAAGATATTTTTCTACATTTAACTGAGATTTACTAGTTTATAAAACATCGGAAAATCTAAAAATTCTTTATATTTACCTTTCTAAAATCGCGTGATCAAATATGCAAAACAGAATGAGACTACCGCATTTATAAGGTATTAATGTCTTGTACGACAAGCCGTTTAACGAACGGTATCGATAAAATAATTTATTAGTTGAGAGAGCTATTACTTATTAAGTAATATAAACTACATTATAATGTCTAATAGATACATCTTCATGTCATTTATAGAAATTGGATTCCTTAAAAAATTATTTAAACAATAAATACCTGAAATAAAAAAAAACAAATCCAAAACTGTTAATAATAATGTACAAGCTGTTAAAAAGCCTTGTGATAAATAACTAAATATAAAGATAAATACTCTTTGACAGTGATTTGTTTGACCATGATGTATTTTTTATTTATTAGGTAGATATTTTGTTTATTTTTGGTTTGAAGATATATTTCTTTTTAATAGGTATTTAAAATACAAAATTATAACACAGACGCTGTGACTTTACATTATAAATAACAACAGAATTCCTTCATCCATACTGATACCTTAATAACATTCAATAACATGTTTTTGATGATAAAATACACATAAGCTTTTTAGTAATCACGAGAAATGATTAAACAATTCCATCGGTAGGTGATAAAAACTCCGGTGTGTTACGTATTATCACATCAACAACTACGTGCTGGGTCAATTCAAATCGAGTTTCGGATCTACATGAAATTAATCGTAGCTAATACAACAAGACATAATGTCCGATCATTTAAGAGTCGATAGAACTAATAACTATATATCATTTAACAGCTGCTAATAAACGTGAGACATATAAATCTATTGGTACTGCTTCATTTGTATCTAGTCTTGATATGGTGTTCTGGTCTTGATATAGATGGTGTTTTCGATTCAGACTTATATTTATTTGTTAATTTTTATTTATTATTAGCGATGTACCCGAAAGATTTAACACATAACTTCAAGAACTGATTATAAAGTCAAATACTTACTCTCACTATGTATATTCCAAGGGGTATGATAATGAAAAGTAACAAAATAAAGCTGATAAGTAAACAAAATCTCCTACTTTAATTATTTAGATATTGCTGTAACTTTTGGAAGTAAATATGGGATCATAAATTACAAACAAATTGGGTGTCTGATACAGGACACCATACATCGATGGGTGGCAATATAAAAGTTAATAAAGACAATCCATAACGCCAGCAGTCGTAACATAAATAATATAAAGTTTTATATTACACAGTACTTGGTGACGTGAATAATATTGTTATCGATAATAAAACTACGATCAATTCAACACAGAGAACTTCATATACGAAATCGCATCACGTACCAAGAAATCTGAGAACACCATGTAAAGTAATCTCGGTGGAAATAAAACAAGATCGCCTTTATGAATAAATTATGGCAATGTAAAGTATGATGAACGATGTAAGGATTGTAATGAAACGGCATGAGGTGTATAGTTGCCCACACAACTCACGACCGACGATGCTATTAGTGATAGTGAAGTTGATCCCTTTGACTGGAGCAATAAGGTTTATAATAAATATAAATTTTTGATCCATGCCTTTTTCTTTACGAATGGTTATTCAGACGCCTCACATAGAGCTCAGCGGGTGGCTTAGACAAGTAAACTAGTATCTTAACGTGAGGGTAACGTAATAATCTAAGTATTTCTCGACCAGACTATTAAGACTCCTCGATGTTGGGTGATGATGTTCATCATATAGGCGCTTTGGATGTCTCGATGAAATGGATGTGCAGTATTAATACTTATGTTCGATGAATGCTCACGATTGAAATGATTATGATGTTACGAATAATTAAAGTTCTGACGTTTTGAGAGCAGAGGTCGTTAGGTCGACGATTGTTTAATGTTGATGATTGTGCCCGTTCATAAAACACTTTGATTTAATGTTTTGGTTCTGTGTTAGAACGTGTTCGCGTAGATTTTATATGAAAATTTATTGTGTCTCGAAATATATAGCAGTGTTTTAAAATTGCGTACTTACCATTTGTGTACCGTTGATATTAATTTTAGAGATTATTAGTATGGCATATATTTGATTTAGAACAATAAGATGCTGTCTAATTTTTTTTATAGTTACGTTAGCAATTTACGTTGCTGAAATACTGATTATATAGTTAAGGACAACGAAGACACTATTCTATCTATATATATAAAAATGAATCGCAAAATGTGTTGGTAAGCGCATAACTCAACAACGCCTCGACCAATTTGGCCAAATCTTTTTTTAAAATGTTCGTTGAAGTTCAAGGATGGTTTTTACGGCGAGAAAAATTAGAATTATTGCTGGAAAAACCCTAAAAATAGCCCTTTTCTTTTTCCCATACAAATGATTTGTAACTAAAACGTAGTCAATTTGAGCTTTATTGCTATGGTATAAAGTTCATATTAAATTACAAGCACTCACTGTTGTCTAAGCAATGTAGGTGTGTTCCTAACGTCAAAGATCATATCTATCAAAACAATGTGCGTGTGTGCGTTGGAGCACAGAATACATAGTTGGAGGAGTTTAATGTCGCGTTCCGAAACTCGCGTTTCTTTTGTATTAGTTTCGGCACGCGAGATAAAATGCATCAGTTTCCACGTCATTACATGTATTGCCGGAACATTGATGAAAATACGCTCTGTAGTAGCAAAGCTGTTGGGTCCTAGATAGCTCATTGGTTAGAGCAGTCCCTGGATCGCGAATGGGTTCGAGTCCCATTCCGGGGTACAGGTAGATGGATTCTTCCAGCATTTTTCCTTGAGAATGTTTATATATTTTTTTAATTCGAATAGTTTACTTTTATAATGCTGTTGTGTGTAATGTGTTTTTATGATCATAAAAATCTCTTTTTTCTATATTTAATACTATTAATACTATTACTATTAATACATTGCAATAATAATTATGATTCACATGATTAACAATAAAGCGATTACTTACTTTTAAATCCTTATATATGTTTTATTTAATTATTTTTTATTCACAACGCCCTATCACCAGGGTGACGGTTCTGTTCAGGAGAATTTTTTTAAATACGTAGGCAAAAAAACTGCCACATTACAAATCTTTTTGACAGGACGAAGTCTGTCGGGTCAGCTAGTTTAAAATAGTTTTAACTGCAGCATTGAATTGCGTCGGGCAGTTAATATGTTTTTGCAATTCCACCTAATAATCATATAGAACCAATTACGTCAATAAATGTATTCTTCATACAAAGTATTTAATCGTGCTCATAATAAGCAATTTCTTGATTGCAACTATAGGTGCATAATTGATGAAACTTTTTCTCGCATAAAAAGTCTACCGTTTGATAGGCTCTATTACACTTAAGGCGATGTTTTTGCTAAATAAGTCGATAATTCTACAAAAAAAAAATTGAAATTTTAAAATTCGTGATGCAATAGGCCATATCTAATGTTGTGTGAATATATATGAATAAAAAAATTACTCCAATAAAATATCACTAAGAGATTTTCGTTTTAATGAAATTGTGAACACATACATTTTTCCTCTTTATTTCCATGAAAAATGAGTCGAGCTTCGCACTGCCTATAAATTGATGCGAATTTGTAAGGGAGTGATTACCACAGTAAAACCTGCTCTTAATAAGTGTGTTGTAACCAGTCTAACCGTTTGATGTAGTTTGAAAATGCAGGTTCAATATAGTGAATTGATTGAATAGTTGAACTGTTATTTTGAGTGCTTGCTCCAAATGGTTATTATTGATAGACTATGAAATCAATTTCAACTTTAATAAACTTTGGAGAATACAGTGAGTTGATGTTACATCATAAAGATATTTCTTTTTTATATTTTTACTTGGACAAGAATATGGTTTGCATAGGCAGTGTTGCTAACCTTTTTAGATAATTTACGTTTTATATGCTTTTTAAATATATCATTATATTATAATTTTCTTAATCTATCACAATGATTAAAAAACATATTGTAATTGTTACCTTTATCTTTTATCTTATTGTGATCATTTAATTTATATTATTCAATAAACCCAGAGTAGCTCGGCGGCGTAGAGGATAAGCGCCGCGGCCGGATATCGTTGTTGTTAAGCAACTTTCGCAAGGGTCGGTCACGGGATGGGTGACCAAAAAATTTTTATCTCGAGCTACTGCGTGCTTTGGAAGGCACGTTAAGCCGTTGGTCCCGGCTGCATTTGTAGTCGTTAATACCCTCCAATCCGCATTGGGCCAGCGTGGAGGGTCATGGCCCATCCTCCTTAACCATCCCTAAGAAAGGCCTGAGCCCCTGCAGTGGGGACGTAAAAGGGCTGATGATGATGAATAAACCCATTATTTAGTGCTTTTTATCGTAAATTTTCATTGAACTCAAAATGCAGAGGATTTTTGAATCGTTTAGAAACTGAGAATTTAGTTGATCTTAAATATCCTTACTGTATTATATACGATATAACGGCTTCTTAGTCGAAGTGACTTTTTCAATATCGACATCTGAAAGAATATATTAGCAAAATTTTCTCATTCCAAATATGTAGACAATTCCATATCGTAAAAATATAGTATAAATCAATAAGCCTTCAAGTCCAACCATTGAAGTGTATTACTAAAAGATACGAGTACTCATAACATTAATACATTTTGTATAATTAGATTCAAAGCCAGTTTTTTATTCACAACAAACTGTTTTAATAAACACAAACGCAGTCCCTTTCGTATCAAATATGAATAATTGATATATGTTTATCTTGTTAAATTTTACGCCACCGGAATTCACCTCGAGAATTTTAAGGGCATAAAACTGTCGTGGAATTATTATTGAAATAAAACTTAAACAGAAGGCAGAGGCAGGTGACAAAAACTGTTATGAATACCGGTAGGCCGGACTAGAGTTTTTGCTTGGAACCCGTTCTGAATGCGAGACCCTTTAAGAATGCAGCAACACAGAAGCTTTAAACTGGAGCAGATTGTATGAAAGAGTACGAGACTAAGGGCATCGGTTACGTCCCCACTTTTATTTTTATTCATTGAGACGTTATGGGATTACAAAAATTCTCAGAAACGTAACGAAGAACAATCAGAAACGTAATTATATTGTATTTGTGTCAATAAATAATTAAAAACTCATAGGTTATGACCGTGACAAGAAGTAGGTTAATTTTTTCAGTCAATCAGATTAGAAAATCCAAATCTGATTAGATTAAATGTTGTGTTTACGTACAGTATACCCACATCTCCATAGCAACACACTCATTACGTTAAAGGTTCCTAAGGGACTTTCAGAATGTCTTCGCAGAGAGATACTAGTAGTTGAAAATAAATAAATATATTTGAGGTTATTTGTGATAAAAATACGAGCCGCATAATATTCTTAAATGATTTTTTACATTTTGCATTATGATAATGTCAAAAATTAATATATTTTTTTGAACTAAAAAACTCCAAGATAAATAATGTATAAATCGTAATAACATCAGTGAAGTATATCAAGTCATTTTATTTCTCCTAAATTATAATTTAATTCTTACCAAAAATTATATGTCACAAAATTCAGAGGGAAAAAGGAAAAACAGCTAGATCAGCCAATAAACGTTACGCTTAACGAGAAGTAGAAAACAAAATAATACAATATTTCCCTTGTGTAAAGGTTGGAGTTTGTAATAAAGTTGTTGATGACGATCATTAAGTTTTAAACCCTGATTACGATGGCGAATGTAAACTAAATGATGTGATCATTATTTTTAAAGTCGAAAACGTACCTTATTAACATATCGAAGCATGGAACGGATTGAAAAAAGAAGGTTTATAATTACACCGGTCCAGTAAAGTGATTGTGTTGGAACCAGCAGGGAATCTTGTAATTTGCGCTTACCAACAGCTCCGAAGTACCTAAGTATGTAGTTGCCTTTCCGTTTATACCTAAAAGAAGAGTTGGTTTACTTTGCGAAACTACATTATCCTCTGATTAAGTGAGAGGTTTTAATTACTTAATTAAGGGAACTGTGGACGGATTTAATGAAGGTATATTTTTTAATGAAGTATTGACGACGGTCAATGTAATTCGAACAAAAACTTTATTACCTACCTTGGAAATATTACTATAAATGTTAACTACGAGATTAAGGAAGAAACGTAACAAAGTTTATTCTATTTCTATACGCAGATATTACACCAAATTTCAATTTAATATCACATACTTAAACTCCACACTATTTATACTAGGAGTAATATTATTAAGAGAAAAGATTTAATTATTTATTTCTTTGTACTTAAAACGTTCTGAAACAATCGGACGGATTTTAAATATTCGGCAAGCTACATAATACGTATAAGTCAAAGAAAAACAGTTAGTGCTTAATATATCAGGTCAGGTTAAATCAGATCATATAAATGCTTTTTCATATCTAAATTCCAACGGGCCTTCGTTACCTTCAGTGTTGAGAAATATTTTTTATACGATAGACATATATGTGGAATCTAATAAATAAAACTGCAGAAGTGAATCATTCACAATATTCCTATTGAGAAAACACCTCCGCAGCTCAATTAAAAATAATCGATTCTATTTCTGTCTCCAGACATGCCACAATGTTACATTTGGCATAAAAAAAAACCATACAAGCATTCCTATTAAAATCAAAATACAACATTTAAAGACTAAGGTGATCTTGATAATGCTGTAAAAACTTAAATAGATGATAATTTATACTCGAATACTTTATAGCGTATTGTTTTCAGATTAATTGCATTTTGTTTTGTTACAAAAGAATCTGTGGACGTATTAAGCGAATGTGACCGAACAATTTACACGACCGGATCGCAAGGAACGGTGCAATTAAGAATATTGTTATGTTAATCAGATTTCTTATTGAGATATAGTCAGATGATGATGTGAGATTAAAATCTTTTTATTGGATGTTTGCCTACAAGATTAATGTTCGGACATTGTTGTTCTTTTTTTTAATTTTGCTCTTGAGGAAATGATTAAGAAACAGCCTTGCGAACGTTATTCTTAATTTTAATTTACTCTCTGCCAATATTACACTGAGATTAATCGAAAATTAATTTCTTTATAAAATTAATATTTTTTTAACAAGCGGCGTATCGATGTGTTGACTTAAAAAGTGAGGAACTCCGTAGCTGAGTGATTAAACGCCAGTTTTAAGATGTCGCTATCTCCGACGTTTGGATTCCAGGTCCATGCAATGACTTTTCTCTATTGTCTCGGATCTGGATGTTATAATACCTTCGTTGTCATAGATACTCGTTAATACTAAGGCTTTAGCTACTCATCTTGGAGTCTGTGATGTTGTCCAATGTTTCATATATTCTTATAAGGAGGATTTTATACTCTAATTTTAATATGTTTAAAACGCTTGTTCTGAAAAAAACATATCTCATTATATTTTCATTCCGAAATGAGTGATTTAAATATAATAGGAAACTATTCACACTTCGTCAGATGTTTATGTCGCCATTTCAGTGGCACGTCAAAATAAATGATAAATATTAACATCCCTCAAAAGTTTCACCATCTCAACACATTTGTTCCCAATTAACTAGTTGAAATACACACTGAGAATTCTTTCGGTCGGATGTCTGTCTGTCCGTTAATTAATATCCACTGAACGTTCTTTCAACATATGCGCGAGTCATGTTTCAGATTTATTGCATTTGTGTACATCGTTTTCGTTCTTGAAAGCTTGTTAAATGTTTTATGTTCTCGACAATTAGTGTCTACTTGATATAGAAAAAATTGAGACACAAAATTGCCTCTAAAACTGTAGAAATGACTGTGGAAGTATAGATATTATATTTGATGAATGGAAACAAAGTGTTAGCATCTTGTCGACATAAACATAAAATCCTGCATTCACATTTAATTAAAGGACCCGCACCTTTTGATATCCGCGCCGCTGTAAACATAGACAGAAAAACAAACGAACCGTTTTTAGGGTGGCGACACATTGCGTTATCGGAGCTGAGTTAGGTCGCCGTCACACCAGAGATAATGGTCGAACCGGTCAATATTTGAAAACCCATCAGTGACAACGTAGGAATGACTTCTTCACTTTACTCAAAACCAATTTTATTGGTGCCAATGAAAAGTATACTTTGACCCTTGTTACGATGCAAAAGGGTGCAATTCAATTTGACAAAGAGTTTGTTTAAAGTTGTAATGCTACTATGTCCATTAAGGATCCTGTTGCGTTTTGAAAATATTTTTGTTATTATTAGTAAGTACAAGCATATTTATGATTGCTGTAACGTGATAAGGTAACTAGTGGCACATTCTCATAGTTAAGAATTTTAGTCAGTTACTTATCGTATAACTCGCTTAATAGTTTTAACTATATATCAGTGTGCTACAAGTTTTTTTAAAGACAGATGCGTTTACGGATCATTACAGATTATTTGGTAATGTAACATCAATTACGACAGCAAAATTAATCCCTATTACGCGATGGTACTGAGATTTTTGTGTGCGGTCGCCTGACTCCTGCTTTCCTTATGGATGCTTAAGGAGGATGGGCCATGACTCTCCACGCTAATTCAGATTGGAGGATATTAAAGACTGCAAATGCAGCCGGAATAAATGCCTTAACGTACCTTCCGAAGCACGAAATAGCTCAAGATAATATTTCATTGTAATAATTCTGTTTAGTAGTTATAAAAACTGAAATCAAAACTGTATTACATTATTACGTATTTGTCACGAATTGAATCCATCTCAAATATCAGAGTATTTACTGTACCATTGAACTATTCAAGTAGAAACAGATACTTTCAGAGATAAAACACCAAACATCAAACTTGCAAGTGAAAGATACAAAATTTTAACTCAATTTCGACTCGTTAAAAGTTCTAACGATAAATTCCAAAACAAAATTTCTGTAACAGACATTCCAGTAAATAAAGATTAAAGTATTTAATCAGTTTGTTCTAGGGCTACACTTCCTCGCGTTCAACAAAAAGTTCTGACGTGACTTATATCTTCTGAACTTTACTTAAATTGGACGAACAAATTCTTAGCAACAAGAGCAAAACGTCTCGGGGAGAAAGAAAAAAGTATTAAAAATGCGTTTTCGAGTGCCCTCAATAACGCAACCGGATTTTGTTTTGTTACTTACTTACTTAAGAAGAATTTCTTAGCAGGACAATCATACCTGATCAAACAAAAATAAACAAAAAATTAGTCACGTATTAAAACTTTACTAAAATTAAATTTTGTTCAACACAATATCAAAGTAGTAATGTACAGCATAATAGAAGCAGTATCTATAAATAATAGAAGAATATGTGGTATATGCAATTTTAAATGTTTGTGGAATGAATACCATATAAAGGTTTTCCCCTTATATATTAACTATTCGGTATAGCAAACTCATTTCACTTTAAAATCAATTTTTGCAACACTGTTAGAATTAAAACTGTTTGGTACTTTCAAAATCAAGAAGTCTTTCTTAATTTAAGCTTTTTGTCTGTCATATCTTTGGCTACATTAAAATTTGACAGTGCATTAGTATTATTGGTAGGATATTACTATTTAAATGTGTGCGTAGGTGTGGGATCAAAGAAACGTTATGCGTTTCGGCTTACCATTCCGAGATAAAGGCGTGTTATGGAGACGCCTATACCATAAGGTAAAAGATTACTATTTTATTTACTACTCGAAAACGTTTGATAATCTATGTCTTAATTAACCAAGCGAGGGAAGCTAGCGTCGCGGGATTCGTAACTTAAAGTTTTTAATCGCTTAAAAGCTTCGGTGTGCGTTCTAAACTCAACTTTATAATTGAGATATGCTAGAGTGCTTTCGCTGTAAGTTGTATGATGTACAAATTGAGAAGAAGCTCGGCGATATGGATTTCGTGGTACAAGGTGTTTTACATGTGTTTTGTCAGAGAGCCATATCCATTTGCTCCGGGCTGATTTGATTAGAGGCTATTCCGATAAATAGCACCAACATTCTTTATTCAGAGTGCGTTAAATAAGAGACTTCAAATCATCGTATCGAGTTCGACGACACGGCGTCGACCTCGATGCGGTGATCTTCCCCATTTTTAATGGATCCGTTCAAAAACTTCACTGAATCGATGAATCTGAGCGGATAGATAAATTTTGTTTTAATAAGCCTCATTCCTTTATCTGAGATGATCGACCATAAATCGGATCGCCTCTAAATACAAATTTTAATACTGCCACATAAAACAAACAGGATCTCTTTGTACGGGCAATACCGACCGAAAATTTATTTGGGGCGAACTGGAATCAATCAGAATACGTAATGCCGTTGACCATAAACAATCTTGGACAAAGTCGATAAAGTCAGTTTACGATCTGCCACCTCGTTTATAACGTGGACCGTCGAAACAAAACAAAGTATAGGTAATGTGGTATTAACAAAACGGTGCGCACTCAATACTATTGTTGCACTAACAAATTTATGATTATTCGTGGCCATAAAGAAACATTGGGTTATCTTTGTCATTAAAGTGTTCTATCGCTAGGGTATCGAATATTCGGGATTTATTTATGGTTGTCATTCAATAAGGACGTTTTGATGTGTTTGGGCTTGGATCTTTATGGAGTAATTTATTTGAGATTATAACGTCCTTACTTCCATAGAAAATTTTCTCTTGCATTTCTATTTTGTAAATGCTTTATCATAAAATGTTTATTGTAATAAAATTTATTATTTGTAGAGATTTTGTACCTTCTGAATTATTTTGGGCTTACTTACATTGAAGGGAAATAATTCTTACATACCCATTTATCACACAAAAAATAAATTCAAGAAGAGGTGATTCGATTGACTTTTAAAGGTATTAAAAAAGCTTCCTTTTGGAAAACTTATTTTGTTTTTAAATCACTATGTCTCGGCTGAATTTTAATTTCACTTGTAATAATAAAAACTCAGTGTGATGTGAATCTAATTAAATCAAATTAATTATGTATAAATAGATGTAAGGTATTTTTTACAAATAGGTACATACGAGTATATATAAATATATATACAACATATCTTACATAATCATATATTACATACGGTAATTTATAATAACCAAATTGTTTTATCAAATATTTATAATATCAGATTCAGGTTGCTTCACCCAACATTTTGAAGGTAACTTTTTAATTATAATAAAAATATGATCTCTTTAACATGAATAAGAATTTAAAAAATTGCCCGTACTCTTTAGATAATCAAGATAAGTCGGTTTTCACCGTCAGATGTGACAGCATTTAATTATCTGCGATTTATATGTAAAAAAAGGCTCTTTAATTTCATGGATATTATCATAGAACCTATTCCGTACGTGAAGTGTTCGTTAACACATCTGACCCTTGCTTATTGACGTTGATTCATTCGTTTAACGGTGACTTGTGCGATTTCATTACACATAGGAGGTTTAACAAACACAAAGTGATTGACAACCCCAATACCAAGCCGTAAAGTGTAGAATAGAATGATGCAGTAGGTAATACTATACAGAATCAGACAGTTTAAATAATTGGATATATACTGAGTGAGTGTAGTCATAAAATCTGACTCAATGAGTCATTAGATGAAATTATTGTTTAATTTGTGGATAATATGTAAAAGGTTACATCTGGAAAATTTCTTGATGTCTACGAAATATAATTGAAATAATAATTAAAATATAATTGTTAATATTACAATTAACTTCAAATGTATATCATAGTAGTAGTTAGCACAATAACGTATACAAGACGTAACAGATAAAGATATCAGAAAATAATAAAAAGCAATTCAAATGTAAGATGCAACCTAGAAATAACTACAGCACCGAACACAAAAAACTGACCACGAGTAGTTGAAGATAAAGTCATAAAAATGACAACTGGCTCACGAGCACAACTTGGAATCTATATCTGTCATACGACGCCCGTCACTGCGGTCCAGATCTGAAGTCATTTTGACAAGGTCAAGGCGCGTGGTGGCCTTACAAGATTAATAGGTGCCGTCACTTAAACGGAACTTAGTCAAAGTAAATAGGAAGATCTCTCTCAAATCGAAACTATTAAGCGCTTTAGAGCTGTCGAAGTTTTAGTTAATTCAAAACTGATTGGTATAGATACACATCCATTAATTGAAGGATTTATGAAAATAGCTATAAATGTAGACGCTCTTTAATGAAATATCTTAAAATTCTCGTTTAAGTTTACTTATTATGTAGAAGACAATAGGGAAAAATAGGATTATGTTTTGACGACACTTTAACAACAACTTAGTTTACTCTGACTGAACAAGAAGCCATCACAACAATAATTTCAAAAGCGTTCGATCAAAACATCGACAAATTTCCTGATGGGCCATTAGAAAAATTGCTTGTTCAACTTTGGACGAATGTTAGGAGAAGTGAAAAAAAAGAGGGGATCTCCGAGTCGTGAGACGCAACAAAATGAAGAAATTAACGAAATCGGTGAAACAGCCCGAGATAACTTAATCGCCTCGTAGGATCCGGTTATTTTTTTTTTTTGTTCTTTGTAAGGTCACAGGATCGCGGTTGTTTGTAACACGGCTGATTGTTTTTGATGTCTGGATCGTAAAACTTTGATTCTTTGTGAAGTAATAAATACTGGTTGTGTTAGCTAAAAATTTTATAGGTTTTTTAACGACTCTGCTCACGCTCTGATTTATATTAAAGTGATTTACTATATAAAACATTTTTAGAGCTGTGATGAAACTTTGCACGAACTTCTATTGCTATTGTTGTTTTCTAAAGAAACTAAAAATAAGTTTAAGTTCATTGCTTTGACATTTTTTTTATGTTAACATTCATGTCAATTGTCAGAATACCACCCAATTTTATTTTGAGTAATTTGGCTCTAGTATTAGAACTAACCATATTACGCTAAAAATCATTAAACCTCTGTTGGAAACTATCTCATGAGGTTACAAGTCACTGACACTGCTGCTTAAAGTTAAAGAGTGCAGTGTTGAGTAGCACAGTGTGCATGTAAAGACTATTTCATAAAGACACAGTGCACAGTGTGATTCTAATCTGGTTATGTATAAAACTAACACTTACTTTGTAGGTATTCTAATACTCACTTTGCAGCTATGGTTATTATTTTTAATGATGACCACAAACCTATATTTCCCGTTATCATTGAAACCACGAAATCTCGACGTTATTTAGTCTTTCTTTAATAATTATGTACATTATTTATGTGACATATTTGGATGTCATGTTCTATATTCGTTTTAGAAGATGTTTTTGTAAAAAATACTATTTTCTTCTGTCTACATACAAATATTGTTTTTCATTTGTGAGATTTCAGTCGCTCCATGTCGCATCCCAAAGTATGTCGCTATGAACTAGCCCTATGTACACTTTGTGTGAAGCCGGCACGGCGTGCTCTCTGAGAGATATCGGGTCGCCACCCGGTCGGTCCAGAGATCACGAGCGCGTTTCGTTGTATGCCTCAAGTATATTTTTTATTTCCATTAGTTCTGATCTATTTATATCACCTTCTTATTAACAATAATTACATATTTCTATTTTAACTTCTTCATTATTTATTCTTTGGCTAGAATTTACATCAATAAATATTTCTCTTATTCTATGTATTTAAAGCTTTATTTCTAATAAAACAACACATTATATTATTTTACATATGATGCAGATATTTAACGGATTAAAAAAGAAACTTAATTTATAGTCTAACCGTCTATATTTTTCAAATAAGATTTGACTGTTTTGAAT
Source organism: Diatraea saccharalis (assembly GCA_918026875.4). Lineage (NCBI taxonomy): Eukaryota > Metazoa > Arthropoda > Insecta > Lepidoptera > Crambidae > Diatraea > Diatraea saccharalis. Next base: position 31,350,606 of record OU893333.1, read on the forward strand.
TCGCTGCTCGCTAAAATTCTTATCTTGTACCACCTCCTTGACTGAGACGAATTATTATTTTTATAGTAATCGGTGCTCAGATAGATTGCCTGCTATTTGAGGCTTTCAGGGTTTTGGTTTCGTGAACAGCAGCTTTATTAGGAAGATGGGAAAATGAATTGCGCGTTTTATATTTGACATTACTCTTTCTCTGAGAGGTCCCAACGTTATTGCTGGAAGTGGAACTCTCAATTTATCTTGCTTAACATTTCACAGTATCTTTCGTTCGCATTTTTTCTATTAGATAGATAGATTATTCTTTATTGTAAACACAAAAAAAAAACACTTATAAAACGAAAACGGGAGACGTACAATAGGCGGCCTTTTTACTAAAATTTATTTCTTCCAGGCAACCTCGGGATGGAGTTAAATATATAAGATGTAAGGATGGGGTAGTGGATGGTGTATTTATAAACATAGAATTATAGTCGATTGCTAATTAGTTATGATTTAATTTTTATAATGATTATCATCAACTCTTTTACATCTCAACTAGGCCTTCCATATTGATGATTGAGGAGAATGGGTCATAACCCTCCAAGCTGATCTAATGCGGATTGGAGGGTATTTTTAATAAACCTACTTTTACTATAATATACTAACTATTATCATATAAACATATTATGTCTATAAACATACTTTCATGGATAAGTAGTGCTCTCTAACAAGTTTCCTAAATATATTAATAGAATTAGCTTTTCTAATCGACAAAGGTAACGCATTCCATAAGAGTAGATTTATCGTAAAGCTTAGTGCAATGCATGGGTATTTCCAGCTGCAGGTTTTCTAATGATCTCAAAAAGCGGACAAAGTAAAATCACGGCAAATTGAATACAAACTTTTAAAAAATCAATTTTTTGCCGATGAATCATAATAATGTAATCATATACCATCATAATAATACATATATTAGTGGTTTCTTAACTAAAAATAGAATACATTTACTAATTTCGATGTACTCAAATGGATACACACAAAAACGCGAGTACGTTAATGGTATAGAAAGCAAAGTGAATAATGTGATAAATGAAAAATTCGGCGCGCCCCCGAAAGCTCTTTATATCTCATCCACGGTTTGTTGAAGGCATTATTCAAATCCTCATCGCAATGCACGAAATTAAAAGCCGAAGACATCGGGGATATAAAATTTAATGTAGACATAGCTACTGGTTCCGTTTAACTGTTCCATTATTGAACTGTTCCTTTTTGGATTTTATTTAGATAATTCTCAATTACGAGACTTTTTTGTTTTCAGTTTTTTTTTTCACGGGTTATGGTATATACCATTGTGATTAATCTTAAAAACTCTGACGACCGGCTTCTGAATTGGGAAAAAAATCAAAATCTCAACTGATTATCCTGAATAACTTAAGTTTCTTACCGTTTTATGCGGCATAAAGTCCTAGTTTTATCGAGCTGTTATCGCCTTTTCATTACAAATATAACCTGTTTAAATGACATTTGAAATGGTTTAAGTACGGTCTGAGACGTGCTTAACTTTAAATTCTCAATTCAGAAACCGGGTGTGATTGTAACAAAATGCGCTGTCCCTCAAATATAAAAAATTTAGATATAATTATGTGAACAAAATACTAAAATGTTAATCAAAATAAACAGTAACCTAACCAGTTTGGATATTTATTTTTTCTTTCCGGCTTGATAACTATATAACCGTTTTAATTACGCATTCGATATAATAAAGTGAATAATATTCATGTAGCAAGTGTTTTGGTATTCCTAAATCGGTATCAGATGATAAATTAACTTATATATAAATATAAACGATTATACATTGTACTAGTAAGCGAAAGAGTATTTATTTTATTCTCCTTAAAGGATAGGAATGGCTTATTTTGCGTACAATAAAAAAAAAGTCCATTTGTAACGCTCAAATCCACTGATAGATAACATAAGGGTTGCGTTGCATGCAAATTCATAAAATTCCATCAATATCTATATTCATATAAATTACTAGTTGTTTTCTCGCGACTTCGCCCGCACATATTATAGCCTGTATCAGCTGTATGAAGGTTTTTTTCAAATCGATCCAATAATTTCTGAACCAATTCAATGCAAACAACCAAATCTTTCCTCTTTATAATATTAATTTAGACAACCATTATCATCCAAATAAGTTAATAGTATAACTTACAAATCGGGCCTAGTTCCAAACCATGTTTATTCAATTCGATTTCAATAAAAACGAAGAACAAGTCGTTATCCCAAATCCTGAACGGAGTTATAACAAACTTACTTTATATCGACAAGAAAAAGCCGACTCGTAGCCACAACAAAACTAATTTTCGTTACAAAATCCCAGTCTCGTTTCATAATTTTCGAACGTACCCTAATAAATGGGGCTTTGCAAGGGCGTTTCCCCCTGTCAACGGTTCTCATATTAAATTTATGTTAATAAGAAGATAATACATCTTACGGCGACCATTCGCAGGTCAAGGGACGACAGATGCCTAATTTGGAAATTGAAAACTAAATCGTACACTTGATCAAATATGTACACAATTATAATTATCGTTAAGGATCCTAAAGGTCCCTGAGGTACTTGGAGCCGTAATTTATGAATGCAAACTAAGAAGACTATGTAACTATGCTATTCTGTTAAAAAATAGTCTTGAAATCGACGTTGAGGATAACGCTGAGACAGTATAGAGGTTGAATTAGATAAATGAAACCTTTATTGCCTTTTGAAATAGGTTTTATTTGACTGGACCTGTAAATTCTGACAGCGCTGCTTTCTAAGCTTGAGTCAAGACTGCTGAAAGACAAAAAGTCGAAGACAAAATCAACATTCAAGACAATAAGACGGATAGAGACAGAAGATGTATTGCGTGAAATGAAGCGTCAGAATATGCCGTCAAGAGTACCATTATTGTTCTTATAACAAAAAAAAAATAGTAGTAAAACCTTCAGCCTATATGACGATAGTCAAACGGTCACATGTTTGGACTAAAGTGTAGAGTTTGTTAAGTTAAGATTTGTATAGTATCGGTATAAATAGTGAAAAGCTTAGTTCAATATAAGATATAAAAACTTTTTGACGCTGCGAGACATATAATGTTGTCTTGGGAACATTGTATATAATATGTTTTGGTGTTTTGCAAAATTTCTCAATTCTAACTCTCGGCTTTAAAATCAATCGCACCTTTATTAATTATTACCGAAAATAAGAGAGTATAAAATTACAAAAAAATATTTAAAATTTTACTTAAACAAATGTAGCCACTGCTATGCGGATTACAAAAAGAGCACATCGCTCGCCCAAAAGCCTCAAGCTTTAAACCTACACAGTCTGACGCGGAGACACAGGTCACAACAAAGCTTCTTGATCCCAAACAAATTGATAACGCCACGGGCGATCAATCAAGCTATCACCAGCGATCGTGTGACGCCAGCCTAATCCATTACACCCTTCCACTTAATAAAGCCCCGTCTCGACTTATTTACAAATTGATAAATATTTGATGTATGCTTTGCCGCTACTGGGAGATAACGAGGTGAGATGACATAGTTTTAATCTATAGTTTTTTGATTAGTTCAAATAATTCTGGTTGGTCGTAGGACAATAGCAGCTTACTGACTAGCAAATATTAATGGAATGTAAACGAAAATTACATCTTAAATTATTTTTTATATAATTTTTAATAGACTTTGGAAAAAGTCAAGAGAATTCATTAACTGATTGCAAATTTCCTGGACTTAATAAGAATTTACAAATTTTTCCCTGTTTGGAATAACTTAAGAAGGAATCTCAGTATTTTATATTGTGGTTAATATTCCAAATTCGCCTACTTTAATTTGTTGCAGTTTCTCGGATTGCAAAAGATTTGTTTTTTAAGTTTTTTCTATGAGTTAAATACTCGTAATAAGTATTATGTTGGTGAAATGTATTCGCTGTTAATAGAACCTTTTCTGATTTTAAAACTGAAAAATAATCATCCAATTTTAATCCTCCTCCTGCAGTCCTCATATTAGAATTCCTGTAGGCCAATTCTGCTAACGTTTACGTAATAATAGCGTGTCAATAGGATGTCAACTACTAGCATTTTGCCCTTGTACTATCTACCTGAACTCCAATATTATTATATATCTGACTCAATTGATGTGTGAGGAAGACATTGAACTAATAACATTGAAATTTATGTAGATAGTACAATGGTAAAATGCAAGTCGTTGAGATTCTATCGAGATGCGATTATTACGTAAACATTAGCAGAATTGGCCTGCAGAATTCTTGGTATTTGTATATTATCCAATCTTTAACTCTAGTATAACTACTCCGGTCTATATTAGTACAATCATGATTGAGTCCGAGATACCTTCTTTTAATTGCATAGATCCAGAAAGACTCGTTCCCTGGATAGATAATTGAAGTCAAAGGTATCTTAAGGTGCTGCCTGTGCAGTTTATCGATAGCAGTTATCGTAAAGTTCAGATCGCGATCTGAAGTTAATTAAATTAAATTAACACATTTGTTAGGCCATTTCAGTATCACGTCAAGTGAGATCTTCTTACGGCGTTCTCTTATTTTGTGCTAATTGAACTAGAAGAATGCTGTTTTAATTATAAATAAATTCTCTCCTTTTTTTTAATTCATTCATCATCATCATCAGCCCTTTTACGTCCCCACTGCAGGGGCTCAGGCCTTCCTTATGGATGGCTAAGGAGTATGGGCCATGACCCTCCACGCTGGCCCAATGCGGATTGGAGGGTATTGACCACTGCAAATGCAGCCGGGACCAACGGCTTAACGTGCCTTCCGAAGCACGGAGTAGCTCGAGATAATAATTTTTTGGTCACCCATCCCGTGACCGACCCTTGCGAAAGTTGCTTAACGACTACGATCGCGGGCCGCGGCGCTTATCCACTACGCCACCGAGCTACTCCTAGATATTATACCTATATATAACTAAGTACTTCTATTATTTATAACAATTTTAAGTTTATGTAACCGTAGTGTTATCCATAGACTGAGGGTGATGAACTCAGTGAACATTATATTTATATTACTTTAACGGCTACTTTTTCAATTTCTTTCAACGGCAGCAATTTTGCTTAATCCTGTGTTTACATCATATAAACAAGTTTGTGATATGGTGATGGTTGGTAGTCAATAGTTGTACTTTATAAAAATATATAAATTTAAGTTGAAGTGAATGATTAGACTATGATGGGACTGACATATATGAAAATTCTTAAAAAAAAATAAAGAAAATACGGCTAGATGCACAAATGTCTATTAAAAATAACATTAGTTAAAAGATTTTGAAAAATTTAAAATTTGTATGAAAGGATCCATTTTCAACGGAATATTAATAAGAGCTTTAAATATATCATGTCTAACTGTGTATATCCTTTTAAATTATATTCATAGACAAGCTAGCTTAATATAACCACGTTAAATATAGAATAACTCTATGAAAAATAATAAGACAATATTTGTTTTATGTCAGACACCACAAGGACGATTCTCAGACAGGTCACTGTCGTATTTTCAGTTCGCGTGTCTATGGTCATTTCACCCCTTGGAATGGAGTTATAAAACGTCTAAGGAACACTTTGGTTAATCTTAATTAACATGTTTGCGTGGGCCGCATGAAGATGGAAGACACAATTAGTATGGTTCATGGATTGGAGTAGTTAATGACTGGAAACATTACGGAGACATTTAATTAACATTTCTTTTAGTTGATGCCATTAATTGTCTATTTATTTGTGTAAAAAAAATTGTGGTTGGCCATCAAAAACTAATACAGATCGAGAAAAAGACTTAGAAACTATTATCTTTAAGAAGTTTGTTTTGCTTAAATCTTTACTTACAATAAATCAAGAAATACGAAAAAGCTAATAGTGTCCCTAACATGAGATACTATTTTTTTTCTTTGCTTTGCTTATTTCAAAGTTTAATTTTTTTTTTTTTAAATAAAAAATAATCGTGGAAACTTTTTAAGAATTCCATATTAGGCATACTATTCCAATACACAAAGCTCCATTCAGATCATTCCAATGTATATTTTAGCTCGAATGAAAAAAAAAAAAAACACTGTCTCTTTATGATACACAATGCTTCTACATTGCTTATAAGTAAGGAATTAGGATTAGTATAGTTTATTGCTTTATATTATTTTTTATTAATATTACTTCATACCAGTGATTAGCTTGTTAATGCAGTGGCCGGCCCATTCGGTCTGCTATGTAGAAGTTAAGCGATCTTCGCAAGGGCCTATCATAGGATGGGTGATCAAAAACTTCAAAAAACCATGCTTTGGAAGGCACATTGCACGTTTTGGCTACATCTATAATCATTAACATTTACCAATCTGCACTGGGCCAAGGTAATAAGGTAATTCATGGCCCATTCTCCCTATTTGACTCAACTCCATCCATAAGGGAGGCCTGTGCCCCAGAAGTGGGACCATTATAGGCTGGCATCATTATGATCACGATGACTGTAGAACCATGTTTTTAAACGATATAAGTTGGGTCCATATTTAAACCACGGTATAAAATATGGAGATATATTGTCTCATTTTTCTCGATTGCAATTCAGAAATTACATTTCAATTTTGAATCCAATATATTTTCGCTTATGCGCGTGATTTTCAAAAGACAATTTCCTTAACCATAAATTATATTCGACCTCCTTATTTCTATCTCCAATAAAGCTGATTCACGTTAATTCAACCAATCTAATTTTACCAAATAATAAATACGATCTAATACTTAAATTCCTTCAACTCAAATATCGAGGGTCTCTCACTGTTTGAGTTCGGTTAATACGTCTTAACCTAATATTTGCACGGCTGCTAGTTCGAAGCTGATCAAATAAAATTGTGACATCACAGTCCTGTGGGAGTGAGACGTACAGAGTTTGTATGTGTGGAATATTCAACTCAAATAATCCATCCGTGTCTCATAGCGAGATGGTGACTTTAATAATAATACCTATATTGCACAACTCCGCTGCATAACTTTAATGAATGATATTGTTTTTTATGCAGTTCTTTATTTCAGTAGCAAGATTTATGGTTATATTTTTACATTGTTTTACTCAATTTGGATTATTGACATTGGGTGTTGACAGTAAACAAAAATAAATACTTTTTTTTTCTGTAATTGTTTTTTTTCGGTAGTGTTTAATATATTATTATCAATAATCACGCTTTTATGCTTACAATATTGCTTAAACTGAAAAACAAATATTTTACGCTCCTTGTCACGTGACTGCAAACAGCGTGCGACCTCACGCCCTTCTTACTCATATTATAACTTAAAGAATTCAACCTTATGAATACATATTATTCATTTCAATGTGCCGTGACGTCATAACGACGCCATAACAGAAGTAACGTTTCCGCGGGAGATTATTAAATTTAATTTATTTTTAAATCTTAACTTATTTGAATATATTTTTTTTTATAAAAATAAAAACGTTGTCTACAAGCAGTTAAACCAATTAAGCGGAAATGAAGGTTAAATCTAGCTACAGTACTCACAATCACTCCAAGTATCGTTATCAAACCTCTATTGAGAAATAATATGTAGCTATCACTGACGGTTATTTTACTAGTATTTTTAGTTTATATAGAAATGTCTAATAGTTAAATAATAATACCAATCACTAACTATTAACTAAGCAACAGACCGGTGTAGGCAAGGACGGATGTCTAACCGTCAATAAATCTCATACGATATACAAACTTTCGAATTAAGGCCATTAGGTACCAAACGGATGTTAATTCGTTAGAGTGACACACGAAACAGCCAATTTACAAGTTGATTGCGTAATATTTCTTTTGGTACTGGCATCCGGTGAAGTACTGACGTTTAAGGATGAATTAATTAATAAAGCAATCATTTAGGGATTTGTGAATAGTATAAATTTTTAAGAAGCTGCTCAATTGGATAATGAGAAGATTCCAAAAGCCACTCGTTTTGTTTATTTATTCAATCTAAAGCTTACGCAAACTGTACAGATTTAAGTAATAATATTAAATCAAAAAAGACAAGAAGAAAGGCTTAAAAAAAGGCAAATAACTTACAATAAAATCAAATAAATCAACATGACGTATAAGTAATAAAAGCGAAACAGATGAAAAATCACTTCTAAAGAGTAATACTTGGAACAACAATACTATTAGGTTAATTTATCAAGTGGCTAGCTTAGATAGAATCTCAGAAAAAGCTGAGTACGTAAGGAGCAAAGGAAATGAATAAGTAACAGATATCCCCGAGGGAGGAACATCGACACAGAACGTTACTGATGAAATAAGGAAAGTCCCGAATAAGAATGCTTTTAAGACAATGCTTCGTGAGCACGTTCCCGAGTTATTTTCAGCTTCGAAAATGTCTGTGTACTCGCATTTTGCTATGTCATTTGGTCCACAATAATCTCTGTGCTCGGTTCGCCGTTTTGTTTACTTACCCTTTGTTATTGCGACGTGTCACTTGCGTAAGTGATATTAAGAGTGAATTAAGTGAAAATTATTTACCTTCGACATTAGAGTGTTAATGCAATTCATGATTTACTATTAAGGTGGGTAATATGATTGGTTAGATCATGAATATTTGTCTTATCTAAAAATGGACGGATTGATGGAAAAAATAAAACAATTAAATATATGATATTATTCTTAGATTGACAAACCAAAACCTGAAAAAGGACGGCCTTAAAAGAAAAAAAGACTAGAATATTCAGCCAGGATTAAATCACGCTAAATAATTAATTGAAGACTTCTTGCAAAAAGTAACTGTAGAGCTTTTAAAGCTCAACAGAACGGAACGAATTAGCGCATTATTAAACAATTACTAATTTAAAAAAAAATCAAGCGACACTGACATTTTCAGATACAAAAATGTGCACCCCATAATATCTCCTACGTAAATGTAGAAAACAGATCCACAAACGTAACACATAATTAGCTCTGAAAAGACAAAATCCCTAAAAACTATATAATGGTTAGGGGTTACAATCAAACCTGGTAAAATCCAGTGACGAGAACTATAAACTTTAGGTTACAGTGACTACAAACGGAATTGTAAAGTCTGGAATGACCTAGTGAAACAACTTTTAAACGGTTTTATCGCGTTTGTATTTAGTTTTATTGACTGTTCATTTTAGCTTTATTGTGTGTTCACATAAGACTAAGGTGTTGGTTGTCTTTTTAATTAAGAGCATCAAAACTTTCCTTCTACTTTCAAAACAATACTATTGGACACATTCACAATACAAAAAAAAAAAAATATGTCAACGTTGACATTTACTAAATTAAATTATTTTAAAAATACATTTGACTTATTTATTTACCCCTGGCTACCGTAATCTACCACCAATGCCAAATTTGAGAAGACAAACTCACTCCATAAATAAGAAAAGAGAATTGCTCCCTTTGATTTAATATTTACGGAATAAACTAACTGTATCTTTTGGTTATATAATGTGTGATCTGGATTAAGATTTTATTTGACTAATTACTGGATCCCAAGCCGGTGGTATATGCCAACCTTCATCTCTATTAAAATTCAGTAAATTGTGTGAAAGTTAATAAAACTAAATACATACGCGATGAAACCGTGAAAAAGTAATTTCATTTATAAATATAATAAAGATAGATTTGTATATTCAAATGCAACACACGACTGTTTTCATTATATTTTATTGAGGATAACAAACGTTTGTACAATATGTTTTACACAAAATAAACAATAATATTTTCGGCTAATTACACAACCAGCAACACTATCCACAGGTTACTAATATATAGGACAAAAAGTGCGAGAAATATTTAGAAAAGTTTAGAAAAATTTAGAAAATTTAACTATGCATGACATAGCGAATATAAGCAAAAAGAGATCCAGAGAACACAAGCTACGTTACATTAAATAGAAAAAATATATAAAAGTAAGAAATATTAACATATATTAATTAATTAATTAATTACACATTAGTGTGCAACAGATATATAAGACATATAAAAGATATATAAGATATTACACATTAGTGTGCAGCAGATAAAAAGAATTTAGCTGGGCTCAATGCACTAAAATCAGGGACGTGCCGGTGAAGTACTGATTTTCAGCGTTCACTCTAGTTGAGATGAGAAGAGACAAAATAGTATAACTAATTTGACTTAAAAAAAGAAAGCTAAATTAATTCTTCTAACTAAATCAAATTTGTTTTTGTAAAGAATTTTCTTAAACATCCGAAGATACACACCACATAACCAGATTTCAATTACAGCCGAAGCTATCTAAAATCATAACAATTCATCAATCGACAAAAAAATGTTACCTGCATTTGACCAAACTCATCTCCGTGGTCCAGATCATACAACAAAGTGTCAACGAGGTATTGGGACTGAATGGAAATGGGGAAAAATGACGTACACCCCGCCTCTACAATTCACCCCAGTCAAAACGGATGAATGCCAATCGACCGGGAACAATATATTTTTGATGTGTCGCTATCTGCACGATTAGATTGTCTAGGGTTTCAAAATGTAACATATATGATAGATATTGTAGAGAGTGCAAAGTATGATGTAGCTTCCAGTAGGTGAAATGATTTTTAAAATAAGTTTCATTATATTCGTAGCCTAGAATAGAATAGAATAATTCTTTATTGTATAAAAACACCAACTATAGGTAACAATAATATAAAACAAATAGTACAATCGGCGGCCTTATCGCTAAGAAGCAATTTCTTCCAGGCAACCGTTACCGTTTGGAAAATTTCCTAATCATCGCAAAGAAACAATCAAATATATCCTTTTTATAATATAACCCGGCTAACTTGTTACTGACTTGAAATTAAATAATGTGTCTAATCCAATTAAGTTGACAAGTACGAACAGTCTGTGTGAGGAAATAAAAATTAATCTTACAAATTACGATACGGTTCATTCCATGTCTCAAACAAAGAACAAAAACGTGAATATATTTCAAATTGTCAAATTGGAAGGGATTGCAATAGATTTTAAATCTTGTTTCATTTTTAGTTAGAGGACATTTTGATAATATAAAAAAAAAATAGAAAATAGAAGCATCGTGAAGGTGATCCTGTTACAGAACAAGCATTTCAAGTTCTCTTACCATATCTCAGAGTTAACGAGACCGCAACCATTAAAAGCATCTGTACTTGAAACCACTTGAAGCTTACAAAACCATAAGTCTATAAATTATACTTAAATAGATGCTAGTTCCTCTTTGAGTGCTCTCTTGAACAGGTAAAGAAATCGCAATGTAAAATTTAAATACGCTTGCCCCACCCTCGGTTAAGAGCCTTAAGTCTGTAATATTAAATGAGCGAAGATTAAGAAGACTTTATTAAAGATTTCCTATAATATTCTACTCGTTTAGTAAAATAAACTGTTGTGAAATTGTGTTTATATTTACTAATATTGTGATGAGAAAATATCTGATATTTTTAATTTAGCAACTGCTATATCAATTTTGGAGTACCTACCTAATTAGTTTAGGTTTTAATATTTCTTGCCACTCAATGATAATAGTTAAGAGCGTTGTTTGTGACGCGAAAATAAAGCAACTTCGTAAAGGCTAGTAGTAGGATGGGTTGACCGAAAATTTAAGTTGGAGCCTGCATCTTTGTCGTTAATATCCACCGATCTGCTCTCTACCCGCATGCCGGACCTTGGCCGCCTTTCCTATTAGTTTGGATTTATGGACTTCTTTGTTTAATATATCTCTTTTAAATCTTTCTTATGTGGACTACAATTCTAAAATACGTTTATCTAAACCGTGATAAGAATTCAATAACATTGTATCCAAAATATAAAAATATATATTTAAAAAAAAAAAACAAAATAGGAACTCAATATCAAAGACCGATTTAGTGTCTTATAAAGGATTCCGAACTTTTAGTAAAAGAATTTATGAATGAGTAAACCGTAACAAAAAAAAGCACGACTAGCAAAGGAAGTAAGGATATTCACAAAAACGGACACCCTGAGCTCATAACATGGTTGGATATGGATTCCTTTCTTATGATCCACTATTGTAGTGTTGTCAATAAAACGTATATGGGACAAAAATGCTATTTGTTGTCATTTATATATTATTTGCGATGCCTCCGCATTATACGGATGTCTGCCAACTTCCGGAGCATTATTTAGGACAATGTACGGTCGACATAACACAAGTTGCGTAGGGACATCGAACCGCAAACATCCATCTGAATAAAAGACATTTAATTCGAGAAAAAATGTAATCGAGGAATTTAGAATGTCGACGTTAGAGACAGCTGTCGAACAGATTAATGAAAAGATCGCGTTTGTTACTTAAATTATTTTGGTTAGTGTTTTAGGACAATAAAAAGATCTATTTAAATTGATAAAAATATAAAGAATAAGTCATCTACACTTGACCAAATAGTATATACAGATAACTGAGAAGAAAAAAGTTTTCTAATAGATAGGATTCAATTGAAATCTAATACTAGGTGAATAGTCAGACGCCAAATCAAGAGGAATTAAGCGCATCTCTATTTTTACTATTCCATAATACTAGTGTGTCTTAGAAAACATCAATAATAATGCAATAATGCATCCAAAAACAATTTTTATGACACTACTATCATTATCCCCCGTGATATCAAGATGGAGTATTGTCCCAAACATGTTTAGTGAAATAAGATCTTCGTCGGCTTCAATTTTAGTCAAAACAAAATCAGGATGGTCTTTTGTTAGCAATCCACTCCTGTGCGTATCACGTTTAGGAGGGATAAAGAAGTAGCGTATGCAAAAAAGACGTCTGGTAATATTATGTTTCTGTTTTTGTTTCCATTATTCAAATTGGTATATCCCTTGAGCTGAATTTCCATTTTTGGCTTTTGTAACGATATATTAAGTGGTATATTTTTTTTATTTCATTTAGAATTTGTATTTGTATAATTTGAGTAAATTTTTATAACATATTGAATACTGGTTACTTTCACATAATCGATGTACTCTCTATATATTTTTATTATAAAAAGTTACATACATTATATTATCAAAATAAAAAGGAATTTCAGCTGCAGTACTGTAGCCATCTGATAAATAAATAAATAATGATATAAAACTTTTCAAGCGGGTTATACAAGCTATCAATGCGTGCAGTAGCATTTCTGAGACGGCACTACCTTATTTGTCTGACCTTACTGCAAAAAGTTCGCATAAGGGGGACGATAGATAGTGTATGGCCCCACTGGCAAATAAACACTATGATACCACGGAGTCGAGTTACGGTTTGTCTGGTTGTATATACCATCTTGAATTACATTCCATATTGATCTGGCGACGAGACAAAAAAGGGTAGATTACGTTAGACTGTTTATCATCTCGCAAAAATCGCAAAAGTCGTCTTAGAGTTTTGTGTCGATGTTTCTGTAGGCTGACAACTTACTTGTGTTTTATCGTATGGTCTAAAGCCTTACTAAACACTTCTGAGATAAAATTGTTTTATATATAAGGTACTATCTTATGAGCTCTATTGTTTTTTAACCGTTGGAGTGCTAAAAGCCAACTAGAATATACCTCGATTACCTACAGTCTTGTATCGACTAATCAGAAAGGGTGGATAATGTAATAAACCTACATCAATAGAGTTTTGGGCTATGCCGATGTCAAAAATAACCTAACTGGACTACAGCATCTTATATAGATGAACAACATACCTACCAGTTTGCAGGTGCATTCATTTACCTCAACAAAAAAAAAAATCTTGAATATTACGAATTAAGAGCATTTTATACCATTCCTTAAACTTAACTAAATTTTTAATATTTTAAACATTTCCTTTTAGAGACTCTTTTAACGTTTTTCCTTAGTAACTATAATCAGGGAATACCATTGCACTCCTGCTATCAAGTTATGTAATTTGTGTCTGTTACTTTACTTGTTTATAGGTTTCAAAATGTCGTTTGACATGCTAATCTAGTTTGTGCGACAAAAGCTCCAGCATTATTTCTGGTGGAGATACTGTTTGCAGTTCTTCCGTTATTTGATATTTCTACAACGCGTTTACTTCTTAATATAAGGTTGTCTAATATAATTATATTTGAATTTACATTTTGCATGTCAGTTTTGAATATGCAGAATTTAATTTTTAGACATTTGTGTATTATTAATGTAGATGGAAGCGAATAATCACATGCGTGAATGTCTACTACTTAGCGAAGTTTACACATTTGCTGCAAAGAAACAGGCACTTAAATATAAATACAAAGTCATGATTTTGTTAAATCATTTGCTAATATGTGAACACTCTTCTATTTGAATAAATATAAAAAGAGAGAAAAAGATAAGCTAAAAAAAAAAATTCGGAAGTTTATAAAATAATAAAAGCTACTCGAATTCGTGACAAAGCTTTAAAACATTAACGCCGATGCGGGTCAGAAACAAAAATATATTTTTAAAAACTGCATGAATTACGCTGCCTAAATTGCCCATTTGTTGAAAAAACACACGCCGACATGTTTACTTTGTATCCCGCAATCAGCTTACGAACGACTAATGTCGTGAATCCCGGTTAATTTGCGAACTTAACCATTACGCGGTTGCTGTATTTTGAACATTTTTATTATCATTGGGTCGAAATTTACACATATTGTTTGGGTAAAGTTGAAAATGAACATGGAATGATTTCGGAGCGTTAGCGTGAAATGTTTTAAACATTCTGGAACATTGGATCTTGTTCCGATTCAACAGAACATTATTGAATAGCGTTTTTTTTTTTAAATATTGACAGAACTTTTTCGTATAAGAAGAGCAGTATTTTAGAAAATTAGAAATGAATGAAATATTTTTTTATCGTCGTCCTCATCAGCCTTTTAGTGTCTGCACAGCCCTGTTGTTTGAAACGAATTGGATAGGGAGATTGAACGATGATCGATTGCATATTGGACTGGACAGGAGCTCGAGATAACAAATTTTTGATCACCCATCCTATTTCCAGCCGTTGCGAAAGTCGCTTCACCTCCACATTCAATATACCGAGCGCGCTAATTACTACGCTATTGAGCTCTTCAGATATTCTTTGTCTGTACATCAATTACAGCAATAAACGAAACTAAAATAAATCGGCGACCTATTCGAAAAAAGTAATTTTTTCCGGATAACTGTTATAAGGTAGGCTGTTTCGAGAAACCTAGAAATAGCAATAGGAATTTATGTAAATTCATAATTTTTCTCTGAAATCAATTTTGAACTAATCGACAGCTTAAAATATCAATTTGACAGTTTTGAATTAGGTAATGTGCTGTTACTTATAGATTTATAGAAAGCTAACCTTATAGGAATCGAAAATTATTAATGATTTAAGAGTCGTAAGAGAAATCTAATAACTATCAGACTTATTAAGAATTATAAACTTCAAGACCTGAAAAAAAATAATTGATTTGGTCCAATACATCGATCGCATCTAATACACGATATTATAATAACTTCATCTACCAATAAAAATTCAACAATCAAATTAGTAGAATATGAACGTAATGCTATAATTTAGCGAAGATGATAATGAGTTCTATAACGACTTTGTAGCCGGCAATATGCATAATCACCGATCAAGCCGAAACCTATAATTTAATAATCTTAAATGTTTTTATTTTACGCTTTGAGAAATGAAGTCATAAACGAGATAATATATTTTTATACAACGACTCTAGTTAATTGCTAAATGCTTAACTATTAAATCGATAATTTTCTAAATGTCAAGGCACTATTAACATGATCTATAGAATGAGCTCGTATTAAAATTTTAAAAAAAAGGTCTGTTTTTAAACTTCATCGCGAACGAATCGTTTAAAGAAGAGGTTTTATTAAAGACTATCACCAGCTTATTAATGTCTCCATTGTTGGCACACAATTTTTTAATTTCGTTGCTGTAACAAAATATATTCCTTATGGATGTAATCGAATAGAGAATGGGATATGACCCACCACGCGGGAGCAGAGCGAATTATGTGGGTGTTATGACTGCAGATGCAGGTGGAAGCAATGGCTTAACGTGTCTTCTGAAGCACGGAGAAGCTCGAAAAAATTGCTCATCCATCCTATGATCGGCTTTTGTAAAAGTTGCTTAACTTCCACATCGCAGGCCGAACGCGCTAACCACAGCGCCTTCGGGCTCCTAGACGATATTTTACCATATATATATCATTTTTTTTTTTAATTAAATCTAAAAGTTTTTAATGCTATTGCAAAAGTTTCATAAACGTTTAAATAGAGTTCAACAAGAGTTTAAATCCCCTTAAAAGATTTCGATATAAATAAGATTTGTTGCGAGAAAAATGTTTACTAGAATAGATTCCTCCTGATGTCTCAATAAAATAATCTTCTTACGTAAAAAAACATAATAGCATTATGGTCGCGTCGAAAGCTTATCCCGGGTGAACCATTTTTTTAAATCGCTTCCAAGTCAGACGCAAAACAAGAAATATCTTGTTTTTTTTCTTACTAATTCTAAGGGGTTTCGTTTGCAACCCGATTTAGCGTGAAGGCGAATTTACCCCTCAACCGATTTCAAAGGGTGGGCCGCTCGTAAAAAAATGGTAGTTACCTGAGGGGAAACTATTTCGTTTATACCAGAAGTCAGCAACCTTTTGAGTAGAAATAATCAAAACTTTTCTACAATTTCAAGGACCGACCAAAATATTTCAACTATTTTCATATTTGATTAATTAATAACAAATAATTGTAAGAAATAATATTTATTCATACAAAAATTGAAATGATTTTTAAGCACGAAGCATTTTAGACATTTTTTATTATAATATTCAATCCATTATTATCAATTACATACAGTTATGGAATACTTTATAATAATATGGCTATTTTTATATGTTTTGTATTTCCATATAGTTATTTTTCTCTAAGATAAATAATGATAAGCATGGGTCAATTGTATGACTTTTAAGGTTTCCAGTAGTATAAAATTAAGGCATCCGCTGAGAACAAACCAATGAAATTTAGTGATAATAAATATTCTCTAATCTACTGTTTTATATTAATAAAATAATAAGGTTAATAACATGGCGATTAGAAAATTTATCATCCAAAGAGCTAAATGTTGTCAATCCCTGGTTTAGACTAAGGTACGCGAAGCGATAATCTTGGAAACAAATCGAGCGTTTCAATATCGACACCTTACTGTTTATGATATAGGAAAAAAGCAATATACTATCATGTTTAGAGTTGTATTTTTATTCACAGAATATAACGCTATTTATTAAATTATGGTAATCATGGTTATCTGAAAATGATATGAATAAAACAACATTCTTTGATTATTCTGAATCAAAAATATCTCTGACCATCAATTATATGCCAACTTAATTTAAATTATAAGAGTTGCAGAATAATTTAACACAAAATTAATTAAAAAGTAGTTTCTGTAAAATTATATTTTGACATCTAAATAATATCTATATACAGTTTATTGAAATTAAATAAAACTTAACTTTATTAATAAATTATTAACAAAGTTCTGTAGTAGATTTGAATAAAATTAATGACGGAAGGTGAATAGTCGGAGTGAAGATAAATCAATTATTGTATAATACCTATTTTAATTCAATCTTTGAGATGGCAAATAATAGATGTCTAAACGAGCGACCGAGAAGAATCTATATTCCATTAAACCAAGAAGCAATAAAATGGCAGCTATTACCATAAACGTACTCACGGGTCCACAGTTCAAAGTTAATAAATTCATTACTCAAAACCATTAAATAAATCAAAATGAGAGACAAAATATTTCTAACAATGGATCTTATGACGGGAAACGGGATCACGAGTCCAGAACTCGTGATAACAGACCACGGGATAGTCACGATGGTGAATTTATTAACCGACCTCTTTATAAATCAGCAGTATAATATTTATTGCCGATAAAACTGGATGGACCTCTCAATCAATCGAGCCTGGTAGACGTTGGATGAGCGTTTCCGTTCTTGTTTTAATCAAGATCGGAATGGACTTGATGCGTTGTCAATCAAAATTTAAATGGGGGAACGTAACTTCTTCGAATTTCAGTTGACACAGTATCTTTAATAATTTCGGCTACTGGAACATATGTATTAGTTGCGTTTTGTTAAATGAATAGAATTCGAATACTTTTTGATTATGGATTACTTTATTTATTGATAGTTCAATATTTTAAAGATCATCTAATTAAATAGACTTGCAAGAACTTCAAGAATCTTATCAAGAATATAAACTTCTTGAGAATACGCTTCATTTGAATTAACAAGTGTCAAACAAAATACTTAAAACACCCTTCAATAAGTCCGTCGATACAATGTGCCACACAGCCAATAATAGTCATGACTTAAAGAATAACGGATTAATACTGTACGCTATGGTGACTAAAGAAAATGTTGACCACTCGGCGAGAGTTCTTTGTCCCGCTTATTGTCTTTGTAACAGGCGGACACAAAAGTCTCAATGGTCCTTCAAAACTACAAACTCATCGAGTTCGTCTATGAAAGCGATCTCTTTTTATTCTAACTCTTTAGCATCAGTAATAAGGTCTGTAATAATACTTAAAACATTTTCGTCAAGTTTAATTTTAATGTTGTCAAAAACACTTGTAACTTGTCATAGTTGTCTGTTAATTTGAATTGTTGTACGTACCTTTTTTCGATACGCAGAAAAGCTTTCGAGTACTCGAACATAAACTGGAATGTTCTGTCTGTCTTCATTTGTTGTATTGATTGCTCTTTTGTTCTATATGCTCATTGAAAAAGTATTATGAAATGTGACGACATACAATCGTCGGTTCAATACTTTAAAAATAGGAATAAAAACTATTTGATGTAAAATAAATTGGAGTTTTGTAAAATGGAATAGATTTACACTCAGTTTCAGAAACACCCATTAAAATTGCTATCAGTTTAAACATTACCGAAACCAATTTTAAATCTTAAATATTTATTAAAGTTGTCATTAAACCTTAATGAACGTTTGTGAAACTTGGCGATAGTAATTATTACCGCTAAGATATAAACATAGACAAAGTAATCGGTTTTTACAAATGTATCGTATAATATAATATAATCAATAAACATCTTAAAGATATTTCAATAAGATAGATATACTTACTTCTCAAAATACAAGCACATTTAAATCAAAGTTAAGAATTGAACACCTTATCCTACCCAAAACTATTGAAACAAAAACTCCGATTTTAATGTACAAGTAACGCCATATAGAAACGAACAAAGCACCTCGGATAATGAAACTAAATGTAAAGGGAATAAGATTGCAAAATACGATATGTAACATGAGAACAGTCGACCGTTCCGAGCACGTACCGCCTACATATATTATCGATATAAATCTAAATCGAAGACCCCTAAAGTTTGTTTCGAATACTAATAAGGTTGAAAGGGAAGGTGCGACATCAAAGATACCTTTTGAAGCACAGGGAACTAAATCTGATAGCAAATCCAAATAGAATTACGTGTAGTTTATGAATGATGCATCAGTTTTACACCATAGGTAGCGATTCGTATTAGCATCGCATCGGTGCCATTATAAGTACGAAGTTTTCAATTGAAATGACTGCTTTCGATACCTACTATCTGCCTAGAAGCTAAATAAAATTAGAACTAAAACTTTTGTCATAAATTACTCAACAATTAATGAAACTCACATAAAAACTGTTTTAGTAGTTCACAAGTTTATTGCGTTATGAAAAACAAAAGTGGCTGGACTATTTTTTCATAGTACCTATGTAGGGTTAATAACCTCTTAAGTTGATATTATTAAGCTTTTTTATACTTATATTAATGTGTCAATAAAAATACATATTTGTTTGCCAAGATGTTGCCTAAATATATTAAATTTATAATATATTAAATTTTATGTTGTAGTAGTAGATACACTTAAAACTCAAATTTATCTACTACTACAACTAGATATTCGTTTGAGTCTGAACATATTATGTAATTAACATACGTTTCATATTTATAACAGAAATTGGGTGGAAAAGTATTGGTTCATATACCATCAAAAATAGTATATTTTCAACTTCTTTCATCTTTTTAAAATATGTTTATTTCTTGTTCGCATTTTTAGAATATGTTTCTTGGAATAAAATATCAATAAATCGTTCGAATATTAATTAATATGTTTCAATTATATCAAAACCTCAGAATACTTATATAACGTTACTATGTAAAACTGTTATCAGAGAAAGAATAATTATCTTAATTGGATTGAGAGTAATAGTTTTAAGACTATTACGTACTTTTTTCTTGTTGGAACAATCTCTGATTGGAAACCAAGTGCTGGTAATGTATCGTATATATGTAGATGTAGAGGTACTATAATACAAGCAAATTTCATAGTGAACATTATTGAAGTAGGGTCTTCTCATTTTTCTAAGACTCGAGAAAATCGACGACGCTTGCAATTCTACTGAATGTGATATTATTTTAAAATTGATTTAAAATTTATATCGCTTATTCAGTCCAAGTTGTTACAAGCACTTGAGAATATAGAAATTGTGACGTTGATTTGAAAACTGCATCGGGAGACTTTGTACTGCGAAGAACCGGCCTAAAACTTTGCAGGACTCCATTTTTTCTCAATTTTTAATTTGGGTTTGATAATAGACTCGTTTATCGATTTTCATAAAATATTTAAGGGCCAACGACTAACTAACAATAACTATATATAATGCAGAGAGGTTATTATAATGGATTTTCTCAATCATCTGATTCTATTAACCGTATTCAATCTTTTTTTTAGTTTCCGCATATACCACTACCTTATATGCACTTTGTTGTTCTAATTTTAGCCGGCTATTTTGTATTACAACCTATTTATTCTTATTTTCATATGGTTACTTGCTTAAATAATATGATTCCGACCTTAGCAAAAATAAGTTGTAGAATTGGTTAGCAGGTAATCGACAATTTTACAAAACTGTACGTTTATTTGCAAAATAAAAGCAATATTGTTTGTGTACTTCATAATAAGACATGAAAAAAATATTAATTTTTCACTTATAATAAATGTTCTTTAAACAAATTGTAGGTCTCCAGGTTAGCAAGGACGATAAGTTTACAAATGGGATATGTTATTCAAGATTCATTACTGGCTACATCTGCACTGAGTCATAATCGTGATACGGGCGTGATTACCGTCGGCAGATACGTATCTCGAACCAAACATTAATGTCTTCATCACTCCACGGGCAATTGAATCGGCACCGATGGGATTGGGTTGGTTTAACGCGTACCTACGCTTTTTTGTTTTTGTACCCGCTATAGAGAATTGTGCTACGTGACAGTGTGGCGGAGAAAAAAATATGATATGTTTATCCGTTAGCAATATTCTTCTTTTCCGTTTAGTTTTTCGAGATATTAATGAATGATTTTTCTTATACGTCAAAGCATGATTGAAAATAATTTGTATTTGACAATGGAATTTAATATAGCGAATTTTAAATGGAAACTTCTGATGATTTAAAATAATTAAATACCATCGTTATGTAATAAACTGAGCGATATAATATAGACAAAGAAAACATTTAATTATTCATGTTTTCACACCATTATACCACTTTATTAGATTTGTTGTTATTACAAACAATACCCATCGCAAACTTGAGTAGTTTCACATTGAATTTACTGCCCAAAAGTTTACGAGTTCATCGCACTAAATTTTAACTTCAAAGTACCGAATGTATAAACTACTTTTTGTAATTAAATTTCAAATGCCGTTTTGGGAACAAATTCGTTTGGAGATCTCTATAGTAATAAATTAATACGCTTAAACTAAACGATGTCTTTGTGTTATAGTCGATTATTGATTGCAGACTTGAATTTGACTACATTAACTACATTGGTTTAAAACGAATTGCAGAAATTCAATAATTGTCAATATTCTAAGGAGCTTTGACTTCTCAGTAAATTAAGCACGAGTATGTATACCATATGACAAAATATAATTATAAAACCTATTTTCATCGATAAGTAAAAACACACTTGTTTTATATTATATTAGGTTATTGCAATAAATTCTTACAATTCTGAATAAAACCTTTATAATTCAATAGGCATAAAAATACGGAAAAAAGCTTTTTAGTTCTATATGACCTATAAGGCTCATATACAAAACTTCACCTATAAACGTTTAAGGTCTATTCCCTGTCAATGTTCAATGTAGGAAATTGAACAATTCATTAGGTATGATTGTATAAAGTGACTCAGCTTTTGAACGAAACATCGCTATATTCCAAAATATATTACTCATAGTTTTGTACGGAGACTTCTTTTATTTGCTAATGAGGTGTAAATGGTTCCGAAATTGTTTGATAATAGGAAATTCGTGAGGTGACTGTAAAATACCGAGAATTTAGCTTTTTGCGTTACCAGATTTAACCGAATGAGCAATCACGTAATTACACAAATCGTAATTCAATTATAATTTAAAAGAAGAACTTTATTATCAAAACCGCAAGTTACGCAATGTCAGTTTTACTGATTAACTGCTGGTTAGTCAATTTAAAGTTTACAAAACATTTTATAGAACCTACTTAAAACAGCGTTTTACTTTATTACTACAATAATATGTTGACGGTCTTGACATAAAATTTGGAAAAAAAAATATGACGTCCAAACTCTTTGAATGAGAGGTAAAACCTCAATCTGTAAAATGTTATAACTAAATACATTGTCAAAGTAAAAAAGTTATACAATATAAATACACCTCTTTACGAGACGCTTTTTCTCTCCGAGAGTAAATGGGAAAAAATCAAGAGACCCAACAAGCCAGTTAAAGCGTACCTACACAATCACTCCAACAGGTTGACAAAGAGTCAGCCTTATTTAAGTACTCAGCGATCCCAAAGGAAGACGTCTCTTGGATTGCTTAACTGAAATGCAAATTAGGTTAACCTTTTTCAATTCAGTGAGCGTTAACTCCCAACACGAGCGAAACGAGCACTCTTATTGAATTAGTATTTAGGCTTAGAGATTTATTCAAAACAGCACTGCCGTTTAAGGGAGAGGCCCACATACAAATGAACCATGGATTTACTTTAGGATCTTGTAACATTCACCGCTCAAATGGAGAAAAAACAAACACATGTAGCTAACGGGAAATATACATAATTAAATTATTGTATAAGCAATTGAGAAATTCTACAAGAATAATTGTGCTACTTTTAATTAGATCTAAGTTTGGTATAAGATGTTGTATTGGCAAAAACATATAGCATATGATACCATGAATAATTTAATGCTCTGTATACATTATATTAGGATTAAGAAAACGTATTGTAAAAAAACAATGTGTGTAAATGCTTAGAGGGTAAACAGGCAAGTAGAGTTTATCGTAAAATTTCGAAATGAAATTCATAGTTTTCTGTAGTACTTTTACGTGATATAAACACATCAATCAAAGGCATCTAACAAATATCGATAATACATTTAAGCTATTTTTTCAGTAGCGGGCATACGACGCTACTGAAAAAATAGCTTAAATTGCATTACAAACCATATTAAATATTCATAATTAAACGAAGTCATTTAAAAAGAAGTCGTTATCTCACACAGCTACTTTTTAATAGCTACGCTATTAACGCCTCGATTATCATATGAATATAATTTAGCAGCAGAAAAAAACAGCATTAGTCACACACATATCTTTTCGAGTGCCGCTTCCACGCTCATTTCGCTCAAACCGGACCTCTCAAACGGCCGTTTAGTATTCAAAGAGCACATGCTTCATAATTCCCCTGCTGCTTAATACAGGCACCACTCGACCACCGTTCGAGACCAGGAGGGGGAACTTCCTCGGCCCCTTCACGACCCCGTACCACGGGCTGAATAGGGGAACGCTTACGGATAACGACAGGTCAGCTTAAATATGCCACCATGCCTTATACTCGCTCTCATCTCTTTGTTTCACGAAAACGTGATATAAAAGATTAACTTATTAGTATTCGGAGGAGACACACAGGTCGGGTTATCCGTAGTTTCTCTTTGTGAAGAACGCATGAAAATTTTAAGCAATATTTCTGTATGTTGTACGTCATAGTATCTATTGTTGATAATCTTCAAAATGCGGAGGATTGTGAGTTCAAAGTTGGTTGAGAAACTGGATAATAAAATACATTAACTGAGATACTCGACCATAAAAAGTTTGGAGTGCTAAAGAATTTCTTTGAAACGAATTACAATCAAACCCAGACAAAGGGTTGTGAGCTCTAAAAGTTATCGGGAAAGAAAATTTTTGTTTTAATTGAATTAACGCCAGTTGGAGAAGTGGTATGGACAACATTGTAGATTCCTCCTTTCCCAGAACTTTGTGGATTTAATGAAACGTTGTACTTGAATAGTTCAAGTTTGTTCCTTTTTGGTTGTTAAAACCTTTGACCGATAAACAATACAGTTTCATTTTAATTTGTCCAACAATCACGAGTTTTGTGAAGAGAACATATTTTAATTGAATTAAAGTCCACTATATATAGGTATATACATACAAATATATCAACGTTTTTTAAAGTTTCAAATTAAAATAACGAAAACAATCATAGACGATACTAAACTAATAATATGTTGATTAGCATTTAGTTTTAAGAATATCATTGTTAAGATTTATAAGAATAGTTAAGAAACACAATAAAGATAGCATTCTAAAGTAAAACGATGACCTACTTTAAATTCATAAAGTCTGCGCAGCAGACATCAGTAAAGAAACTAGCGGAAATATACCTCTAAAAGTAGAATTGCGTTCTAATGAAAGATATAAAGTAGCTTAATTGCTTCTTGGAGATAAATGTGGACGGTACTTCTTTACCATTAACCTTTTTAGGGTTACAGTAACAAGATATAATTGGGATAAAATATTATTATCCACAGCTAAAATTGTAAATTATGGTTGATCGCACTCAAGAAGAACTTTAATATTCAATTACCGGTCAAATTAAATTGCCTAGTGAATTGGAAGTATTTGTTTGTGATAGAGAATCGAAGTATGAAAAATAATGATGTTTCGGTCAAAGAACTTTCACAAATGAAAGTCTTATGGTTAATTAAAATACTGCATAATGGAGTATTACAAATTATGATTTACGTACTAAGACTAGTCTCAGATTGATCGTGACTTAGAGAGCATGTCTATCGGATTGTTCCAGTTTTATAATAGTTGTAGATACAAATGATGATAATGATAATGTTAACTATCTTATTATTTTCTTGTTGTTATATATATTGTAATACAATAATCTATTATGGCATTCAAAGTTTCTTTTATTTCAACTAGTTTCACTAATATTTTAAATTATTTTCCGCTTTCATCTGCTTTGATTTTGTTAGCAACATCTGCTAAATGTGTCTAGTTACCTTCATAAAATTCCTTTGGATTAAATACTTCTTGTACACCGAAAATTTTAAGTTACTGCTTCCACTGGAAAACCATATATTTTATATTCTCTATAAATTCCGAACGTTCATAGGAAGACTACGTAATGCTGGCCCGACCCTAATAAAAAATTAAATACACTTAAATAGAAAAGAGAATTTTCTAAGATAGTATTGCCGTACATGTTTAAAGACACGAAGTTTACAGTTGCACCAAAATGCACACGTTAAAATTTTCTTTTCATAAATTCCTGGTTCTATTTTGATAGAGCACTAGGGAAATATCTTTTGCTCTACAGACAATAATACTTATACGAAATATCAAATATATTTCAGCAAATACTTTTTATTATATCGATCATCTATTTTATATAAAAACTTAAACAAATAATAAACAATACAATAAAGGAATGTAAATTTTCAAATAGTCCGTCATGTTTTGAATAGAAACCGCCTCTCACTTCCCATCAAATATTATAAAGGCCTCACAATTCCCAACAACACAGACGTGTCTAAAGTGTCTAGATACGTCCAAATCTGGCTCGGACGGGGGGCTGCGTGAATAATTTCATAGACCATTACAAGTACGGCCGCCCGACGCCGCCGGGAGCAGAGCTCGTGTGAAGTGTCACGACTTGGAAGACATAGTTCAGCTGGATATGGCATTACGCCATAATAACACCGAAATAGGTTACCATAGACAGAATATCCTTTGATAGAGATTCAGCTCATCAATCTTAATATATAACTCAAAGGTGACTGACTGACATAGTGATCTATCAACGCAAAGCCTAAATTACTGAAGGAATCGAGATGAAATTTGGCATGCAGGAAGATGTTATGATGTAGCCATCCGCTAAGGAAGGATATTGATCAATTCTATCCCCAAGGGGATAAAATAAGAGATGAAAGTTTGTTTGAAACTTTGTCAATTTTAAACCGATCGGGCTGAGACTTTGCATGCATAAAGCTTTTATGACGTAGGCATCCCCTAAGAAAGGATTTTGATAAATTCTACTCCTAAGGGGATAAAATAGGGGACGAAATAGTTACTAGATATAGTTACTAAATATTCGCTAGAAATGCTGATCAAAGTAACTTTACCATGCAGACGAAGTCGCGGGCAAAAGCTAGTATTAATATAAAACTAGCTGTTGATCTAGATAGAAAAAATACATCTTTATAATACATAGAGGATAAAAAAAATAATTTTACGTTAGTTTTAAAACAATGACCATGCCACAAATTAATGTTCTGTTACAAGGCTTGCTGGTGGCTAACGGGATATTATAAAAACGTTAAACAATGGGCATTCCTTTTTGGGATTTTGGAATGTTTAATTGGAATATTATTTAAATTATATATTACGTTAAAGGTGTTAACATTTTTGCTCAATTAATGAGAAAAACTATGATTGATATGTGATAATTATGATTCAAACGGTTTGATCCAAATATTTTCTTTTTGAAATATTTATGTATGGTAATCACATTTCAATTATGGTAACATTGTAATGTAAAGTATTTTCTTATATTGATAATGTATTGATCTGGTAATGATATAGTTTTTGTGAGTCGTTACTTCCGTTAGAGCTGGTGAGTTTCTTGCTCGCTCTTCTTATCAGCCAAAAGACGAACTGAACTAGTGGTAGGGAGAAAATTGTTGGACGATTCAAAAGTACTCTAAATAAGCTTTTTTTTCCTGAAGACTCAAAATTAACATAGACTGCAATAACTGTTTAACATCTCGCTCAACACATACATTATGTCAATCGATATAATTGTTTGTGTTATTTTTAGTCAAATTGCAAAAAGAAACTATTATATAATCGTCATTTCTGTCTGTGTTTATCCATCGGTATCTCACAGTTTATTCCAAAAGCTATAAAACTACACCGTTGCAACTTGGTAGGTAGATTTATTAGGTGAACAGAACAGATTAACGATTTTATTATAGATACATGAAAAATGAAAGTTTCCTAAAATTTGTCTTAGAAAATGTCTAATAATATCCATTTTCAAAAACCGCAAATATAACTTTGTAAGTCATACAAACACTATGTATGATAAGAAAGTAGTTTTTTGCCAACTAAACGCTATTTTGGCAAGATAGCAGAGTTCCTTGCGTGCGTGAGTCGGGCTCGGCTTGATTTTTTTATTTATGTAATATATGACAGTTTTGTTAGGGGTGATAAGTGGCAAAGACTAAAAGTAATAATCGAAAACATAGTTAAAGTATTGGAAACAAAAGATTTATTGTAAAGTTAAAGATACTATAAAGTTTATTGACAGAGTAAAATTGTAACCAGGTTAAACAATTAAGATATAGCTTTCTATTGTCATTCAAATTTGGATTACACACAGCTTATCAGCAAGGAGTAACATTATACAACATAAAGTAAAGTAGTTAAAAAATGGTTACTAAAAATAAGATTCTTATTATAAAGAGAAGTAAAGATTGTGAGTTTCTCATTTCATAGTTTAGAGTATAGTATATATTATAGCTTACTAGCTTTTGCCCGCGACTTCGTCCACGTGGTTTAGTTTTAAGTCCAGAAATGATTAAATTTCCTAAAATTCAGTTTTAACGAGCACCTACGTCCTACAAATAACGCGCATGCAAAATTTTCAACTGCTAGCACTTGTAGTAACGAAGTTTCATAAAAACTTTCAACCCCTTATTAAGCCCTTTCGGGGTGGAAATTTCATAAATCCTATCTTAATGCTCCTTTACACTCCCTATGGAATCTTTATTCCAAATTTCAACTTTCTAGGCTTAGCAGTTTCGGCTGTACGTTGTTTGTCTGTCAGTCAGTCAGTAACGCAAGATTTTTATATATATAGATTAATTTCAAACAGCAATCTGATATCGAGTTCTTAAAATTAAATATCGGGCACAATTTCTCCGGCGCTGAATATACGGCTCATACTTCTATACGGATGCAAGGCTTGAAAACGATGACAATGTCCCGAATACAAAAAGTCACTAGTCACCAGAACCAAAAATGCAAGCTTCTCCAAACCATTAAGGAAGGTTAAGTTGCATACGTTGGACATGATGAAAGGTGCCTACGACATCCGACAGCAAATCTTGCTGGAAAGAAGAGACCTGATTGTAGGAGGAACTCTGTTATCGCAACGTAATAGAATGGACCGGTATCAATAGCGCCGCCGAGATTTTTCGCCTTTCCCAAGACAGTGCGAGATGATTCATCACCTAGTGTGAATGCACCTTAATAAGAAGAAGAATTTCAATCACTCGATATAAAAACTTTTTTACTTTTTATGGCTTATCAAAATATATTAAAACTTTATCTTCATATCAATAACAACTAATAAAAACCAACAAATATTAGTTAAGTAAAGTAAAAATATATACGTAGAAACAATGTTCAGTCGAATTTAAAACCTCCTTCTTTGAAGTCGTTTAATAATAGGAATGTTTTGTAATTCATTTTATGTTTACACACCTAATAAAGCGTTTATATTGCGACTCCTACGCTTAGTTGCAAATAGTGTAAACGCACTCGAATGTTATTTACACCGACTGGTTTTGGAAAGTAGCAATTATTTTCAGCCATTACAACTTGACCTATGTTGGTTCGTTGAACCCGCAATTCACTATGTTAGTTTACATCCAAACACGAGACCTTACTAAACTGGCGACGTCTGTCAGATGATTATCAGTACAAACTGTAGATTTTAATTGAAACCCGATACATTACTAGAAAATTATGTTTTTTTGGGAATTCACAAATGGTTTTCTGACTACTGCGGCGTTTTATTACATGTTTGAATTATGTCAACACCTCGCAGTTTAAAAGACATAAAATTTTTAAGAGTAAAAAGTTTTATACAGATATTTTAAGGGTCAGCACACATCTAACGGAAAACGCGTCACGTATCGATTAGTCAGAACCGTCAATATAATAGGATATTATAAAGCTGAAGAGTTTATTTGTTTGACCGCGCATATCTCAGGGACTACTGGTTCAAATTAAATTGAAAAGTTATTTTTGTGTTGAATAGACCATTTATCGAGGCAGGCTATACAACATCACGCTAAAACTATTAGGAGCGAAGAAATAATGGAAAACGTGGACAAAGTCGCTGGCGGCCACTAGCATATATTAGGATGATTAATTTTTTTATTTATTTGTCCGTCAGGTAGATTATTGAAAAATATGAAACAGGCATATTTTTTTTTCGTTATCAGTGAATTACCGCGATACTGTCGTGATGACGTCACACCTTTGTACGTTTTCTACATAGTTGTGATCCTCAACTTTAATGCCTATTCTATCTAAACTATTTTTTTTTTGTTAAATTGAAGCAAAATAATAAAAAATGTAATTTATATTTTTCTGTTATCTGACTGACGGGATAAATTGTTTTTCTTGTTACCTTAGTCATCATCCCTATTTTGTCAAAAATTAATAAAAACTTCCCAAATTTCTTTTTATTTCAGAAATGATAAAAGACAAAATTTTCCTTTTGCCCGCGTAAAGCGTTAGTTTTAAAGTTGTCAATACCCTAGGTTTTCGCAGACTGCGGGATTTCTCCGCTAACGTGGGATTCCCATAATAATCGATATAAATATGACAGTTTATACAAACTTTTTTTTTATTTTGTGAGAAATTTTTACTCTTCATAAGGGCCCCTACAAATTATTGCTTGTTGGGGGGCCCTTATGAAGAGTAAAGAAGAAGAAGAGCGCTTGTCATACAACTTTACTTATTAGACAAACGATCCGTGGTGTAGTAACGCATACTTCCCCGACACATAATACAAGTAAATCTTACGGAAGATTAGCATAATTATAACTCCAATCCGAGATATTTGAAAACTGATACCAACCGAAAGAGTTAATACCGTTCAGTTATTTTGCTCGTGAAATAATAAAAAAAATCACGGTCATTTGTCACGTTTGACGAACTGTCGCAATATATATGAGTATAAATTTAAAAATATTACAATGATATTGTGTTCATTCAGTCAGTTTTAATCTGCTCCTAAGCGGAACTTAGTTGCGCTTAGTGTTAAACTTACACCAGGGACTTAGAATGTCGCATTCGTTAGAAGTTTCCGCTGTCAATAAAGTAAGCATTCTCTAGAAACTTTACAGTAAATCGACAAAGTAGATATCTCCAGGAATTCTCTAGTATTCTTAAAGCCCTACCCGTGCAAAGATAGATTTAATAAACATATATATTTTTTATCCGAAATCAATTGCGCAGTGACTAGCGCACTCGGACTGAGATAAGGTTGTTAAGCAACTTCCGCAATGGTCAATCATAGGATGGGTGACCAAAAATGTATTATCTTGAACTCCTCCGTGTTTCAGAAGGCACGTTAAGCCGTTGGTCACAGCTGCATCTGCAGTTCTTAATACACGTCAATCCGCGTGGTGGGACATAGCTCATTCTCCCAATTCGATTCCACACAATTCCATCCATAGGGAAAGCCTAAGCCTCATTAGTCATGAACCTAATAAAAAGAGCAGCACCAGCCAGCCTATTATTCAGAGGACAATATTAGGCTGGCCGGTGATGATATTTTTTTGTAACAGTATATTTTAAGGTGTTTAATTAATCTGTTCTATCTATTATAACATTAAAATGAGAAATTAAAAAAGTACTAAAATATGTTCCAATAAAATTATATGTTCCAATTTTTATCTGTATTTTTTTTATTTTCATTAATGCGTATTTGCGGCGCGAGAAAACAGAAGTTCTTAATGTTTTACAAAACATAGCAACTCTCCAAAAACAACTGAATGGATATCGAATAAGCATTATATTAAAACGTGTCACTTTCTAACTATTCAGACGTCCACAGCCTCATTACCATTCTATTCCTGTAGTTTGCTATAAACTAATAGCGTCTTGTTCGAGCAATAAACAAAAACTAAGTGATTTTGATAAAATCAGATTTCACATTAATGAATACTATTAATAGCCAGATTTAACATTAACGTAATATTCACAGAGACCAATATTTGTTATCATATATTTATTTATTTGTGAAAAATAAAAAACATCTATATAAATTAAGGTAGAGTAACTGCAGCATATTTGGAATACTAGTTTGTTTTTTGAGAATAAATTAAAATAAAAAAGGGATAGCTTAATAAAAAATACGTTTATTACTTGGAAAACTATTAAACTTTAATATTTATAACTATCATAAAAAACAAAAGTCAAGAACCTTATCAAAAAACAAAAAGAGCTAAAAATTAGAAATTATGTGAAAGGACTTAGAGGGCAGGTAATTTGGAATATAGTATTGGACATTTGGAATATAGTATTCCAAATTATATTCACTTTATATTATATACTGATATATATTATTATCTATATATATTTTAACAATTATATGTTTTATTAACATACTGTTAACACTTGATCTTACAAACTAATAAATTTCTAGTCTTTGTAACAGTTCACGTGTAGTATTCCAAATTAACAACATACCATCCTAACCGAAAACGGCATATCACATTTTCAATTCTAGAAATATTCACAAAATTAAAGTTAAATTATAAACTAAAAAGGTCACATAACAGTTTGAATAATTACACTAAATATTTTATGTTTGAGAGTAAACAATTATCGTTGTTTGCATACTTACCAAAAAAGTTTTGAAATCTGTCGTTTTGTTTCGTGGGAGCTGGTAGCCGGAATGTCAAAATGGTGTCCTGTTTTTAATGCTGTATGTCGTAGTGCGCCTTACGACGTTATGTTCACGGTAAAAAAACATAGATGCTGTTAATATTTATTTAGATATCGAAGTATTCCAAATTACCTGCAGTATTCCAAATATGCTGCAGTTCCTCTATACTTGATAAGAATGTAAAAAAAGTTTTCAAGGCCGTTTTAATTTAAACTAATAATTTAATGAATAGGGAACTTTTAAAAAAAATATGTGGTCTAATTCAATGCAACCAGACAAAACACGACAGTGGAAAATACATTTCTAACTTTAAATTAAATGAAATCAATATTATATTTTACTGTTTTGAATGTGTGTCAATATCGAAGGTAAATACGAATAAATATGTGTTAGTGACTGAAATAGTCTTCTCTGTTATTTTTTGCATGAGTTTTTAAAAATACTTAAATTTAATAACATCCACTTTCTCTTCAGAATACATAAAAGTAGACATAATTAGCGACAAAACAAATAAAATATATTTAAAAGCTAGTAACAACCTGAAAAAAGCGGTCTATTTTACTTCGAACACTTTTGTTGCAAATGAGATACCACCTAAAGATATATAGGTTGATCTATTAATTAAAGTAAATCTGCTAATCGTGAAACAGATTATAAAATATTTAATAAAATCCTTTTCTTAATAGAATATTATCAATGTGTGAGTGATTCTATCTGCCTGTCTACTTATCTGTTACACTTCTACACTTAAAACGTTGAACCAATCTAGCCAAAATTTGGTGAGAAGAACTTAAGAACTAAGACGACGTTGCCGAATGCTGAAATCAAAGTTTGGAGGAAGAAATTGGCTATTAGAAATATTAATTCACGCAGGCGAAGTCATAGCCAAGGGCTGGCTTTCAATATAGCTAAAGTAAACTTAACTTTCAATAAGCGAATGAAGCTCGAAGTACACTTTATGGTAAAGTTTTCGTATCGCATACCGATACTATAAAGGGAACTGACGTTATCACAGACATTGTCGAGGCCAACAGCGATACGGATAAATTCTAAACTACGTACGTAAGGAATATATATGATACAATCTGACTATAGATTGAATATGCAAGAAGCGATGCAAATTCAACAATCTTATCTTTGAGATATATTTTTTATTTAGAAATATAGGAACTGCTAAATGTTTTATAAAGTTTATAAACTGAAAGTCATTATAATTAGTATGTAATTTGATGATTTTATTTTTGTTATTAATATTTTGCGCAAAGAATAATATAATATTATAAGATAACTTTTATATCTAAGCCTAAAAGTGGTTCAATATTTTTTAATTCTTATTATGTAGCCCGATTGACATTTAAATAATTAAAACTAACAAAATCAATATAATAGTAGATATAATCTTCAATGATATTGTACAATTATACAAAATATAGCATTTTCGTATTTAAAAAAAAATTAAGCAATTCACACGCTTTCGCAATCTGTTGACTGTCAAACGAATAAAAACCACGAAATTCCAAAGCAATGCCAAATTTTAACGATTAAAGCTTAGATCGTGACAGATGTGGTATTGCCTTCATTAGTGAAGCTGTTGAGTTAAATTGCCAAGTACAGGAAGATACAACTGATGTGGCTCACTGATGTACCAGCGCAGAAGGCTAAATTTCGAAGCCACAAACGCCGACCAATCAAAATGATTCAAGTATCACGTCATAGGGTGATCCACCAATATCAACGCACCTGACCCTTGCTAAGTGTGAGTGAGATGGTCACCTAAAGCGTTGTATTTTACACTTTGAGGTTATTAAAATAAGGCTTACTATATATTTTAATCGTGTTTTCGATCACAGTCGAAATAGATCTGTTCAGCGCAGAAAAAGATTCACTTAAATGTTAAATTCACATAGAATACTTAACTAAATTAAATAAGAACCTTCAATTACTTATCCATTATGGAATAGCGGACAACGGAGGATCAATTAATAAGCGTGGTCATTAGTGCCGCTGATACAATTCCTTAACGTTTTAATTCTAAGAACGTTACAGTATCAGCATGTGAATGGTTTTTATGCAAATCCAGTCAAGTAATTGCACTATAAGTCTAATGCTCGTTCATTAGTGTGGCCAGTCCGCGTGATAGCTCAGTGGAAAATTTATGTCGTCAACGTAGACTCTCGGTTTTTGCTCTCTTTTCTTTTAGACGGTGTGATGAAGGAGGAACGAGAAATCATGTATAACCACCCGCATCTAGACAACTTGATAATACCTCTATATGACCATAAAGTTTTGATTTTATTTTTAATCTATTTAGTAGATTTAATACCTTCTTTGAGAAAAGCAGAATCATAGTCCACGTATTTTAACGAACACATGCAAAAATCACCGCTGACACATTGAGCGGTATAAAGCACGAAAATATTTTTGGTTTGTTTGTTTTTATAAAGACGTTCATATCAGGCCCTAGTTTTTCATATGACTGTCTAATTTCCCATAAATATATCCATATTATTATATTTGATCAATTTTGCATTCATAATGCTTTACTGAAAAATATATTCTTAATGAAAAATGTTTAAAAAATCCACTTTGACCACTCTAAGATGGGATTCGATCCCACAATCATAATTTTCATTAAAAAAAAAAGTAATTAACAAATAATATTAAACATCATAGAAATGGGTTCTATCTTTAGACAACTATCTTTCTTTGAATTAGGTAAGGCTTAGATCAATGCGCTTTTTCATTTAGTCGTATATAATACAGAATGTTACCATGACCATATACAGAATGTAACTGGGGGATAAGTTGCACTTGGGACACTGGGTACATTTCTTCTCTTGCGCATGTCGAAACAAATATGCACGTGCATGTTTACATCGCTTAATTACTTGTAATTCCAATTTGCTATGCGAATACTTGTGGTTGAACAAAGCTATTTCCGCTGTATTCATACAAATTTACCGCTGATTTTGGATTTTGATATAGTTTTATTTAAGTGACTGCCATGGGAATTAAAGTAAAATAGCAATTTGCCTATTAAAAGAATGAAACGGTCAATAAGCTATTTTTACTGGAATATTTTTAAGCATATATATCGACCACATTTGATGTTTTTACCCGAGTGCGGCGAAGTAAAAAGGAGGTTTATGATTTTCGCCGGTATGTATGTAAGAATATTCATTTGTCCACTTATAACTTCGAAAGTACTTAACTGGACAAATGAGGTATTACTAGAAGCGTCTTAGTGGACCGCGGGCTATATTAGCGTTGTGACATTACCTGTAAGTGCCAACAGCGCCCTCTAGAAAGCATCAGCCATTCCGTGTAGGGTAACTTCACCCGACTATAAGTTAAAACATTAACAAGTATGGTCATAAACTAAAACCCGACTACAGCTAAATTCCGTTCTAAAAAGTTTGATGCACTAAATTTTATCATAGCCAATATTTATAAACGCGATCTTAGGCGCTATGTCGATATAAAAGCGACCAAAGCACAATCGTAGTCGTTTGTCACTGATCATAACAAAACAGTCTGTCTTGGGTCATTGCTTTTATAATCTGGCTGATCCCAACACTAATCTTGATTTCGAACTTTTGAGAGCGTGATATACCATTGCGTTGTACATTTTAAGAGAAAAACTATACTCGTATCCGATTAATGTTATCTTAAATAGATGAAAGTATAATCTCACATATTGATTCAAACAGTGTGGATAAGTATTGATGGAATTGTTCGGATTGTGTCGAATCTATGTGTATATTTTTCAGCAAAGTTTAAGGCAATTTCGTTAAGTAATGTTAGAACAGCATTACGAAAGATATTTTTTATTGCCACGTATTAACTAAAAATTTTGGAGCCAGTGTTGTTCTAATTAGAAAAAATTACATTTATTTGTACATCTTATTAGAAAAACGCTTTACATATACGGATAAAAATTTGTTTAATTTTTAACTTCATAGAACATTTGCCATTTATATATTGTTATTTCATTATCAAATCAAATATGCAAATGTAAAACGATCAACTATAATTAAAATTAAATTTTGTTTCAACGCTCAGAATCGGACAGGAGGCATTTAGTGAAAATAACTCTAACGGTGCCAGGAATAATTCAAATCGGCTTTGAAACCCCAAGTCCATCAACGTTTGATGGCTGTTATATAGTTTGTGTGAGATTTTTAATTAAGATATTAATAGGTAGAATTTGATCGCCATTTTATTGCACTAATAAACATTATTGCTATCGTCAATGGGTTTCGTTTTATTCGTAATAGTTCTTGTAATAATGTGAGAGATGAGCATATTTAATTGTAGACGTTCGAGGTTTATTGACGTGCGGCGTAATTTGTTTTACGTTGAAACTTTTATGAGACGCTAACTAAAGGTTAATTGTAAATTAATACACTCCTACACTTAATATATAACATATAATTTAACCTCTTGCGGTTTATAATCACTTTTTGTTTCTATATTTATTAAGCAGCTGGTGAAAAGCCAGTTGGGTTTCTTATTTCGCCTAATTGAAGCAAAGTTTATATTTACCGTATAAACATCCGCCGATTTTTTTTAAACAAATTAATCAAATATCAGACTCAATTCGTTCCAACCCTTCCTTTTTAGCCAATCAAAACAAAAACAGTTGCTTCAAAAAACCGTTTAAACCCAACCAAATTAAATAGACCAATAAACATACGCAGAAGGAAGTATCTATTAACAGATCGTAATTAGACCGACTCATTGAAAGCTTTTTGGGTATAATTCAACAGAACAAATCCTTCAATTGCTTGCTACAAAACATACTTCCCGTTGTAAATTATTGTTTTACTGTTTCTAAGAATAAGTAACATTTATGGTGATCAACAAACTGTTTTTCTAGAATCGGAAATTTTGATTTCATTACTGGCTCTTGTAGAATAGTATTTAATTGATTTTCTATGCAGCTATTAGGCTTGGAGTGATCAATTTTAAACTTGTTGTAGAGATTAAAATTGTGACGAGTTCGGTGCTTGTTGTTGATTAGAAAATGAAACAGCTGACTAGGCTTAATAAGTTGGTATATTTATAGTCAATATAAAAAACTGTCACAACAAACAAAAAAGAATGTATAACAGTTCATATGAATTTATAAAAATATGATAATTATTAGAAATAATTCCATACTCTTTTCTTGGGTTGCAAATTTATACTTCATAAAAACAACTCGTAAATCACAGCATAGATTACAATGATGATTGTGTTGTAGCCAGAAGAATTTTTTACGAACTCACATTATCAATCCCGTTACTCAAAATTTCAATTTCCGAAAAATTTATTATTATTTTTTCAAAAAGTTTTACCGGCCCTGGCTTCTATGGCTTTCAGCCGTGAATAATAAAAAAGAAAAGATGTCAAAGATCAAAGACAAAAAGTTTGGATGCCGAAACCTAGGACAAAAACGGTATTCAATATTAATATAAAATAATGTCATAATAAGGCAATACGGCCAGTATGTACATATCTGACGGATGATACATAGAACGTATTAATGAAGGTAAGCTTTAGTACAATCGACGAACCGACGGAGCTTTGTGTGAGAGTGCAAGGTTTTACGTAATAATATGTATTCATATTAGTTTTGAAGTTACGCGATCGATAATATACGCAACGGTTCTTCCTATTATTCTTACACTTTTTTTATAATTTTTGTCATAAATTAACAGTCGGTCTATACAATATCACACTGAATTAAATTCATCTTTTTTCTTAAAACATTCTATATATCTTCAAACATTTTAAAAAGTAAACCAAATCCCTTTTATCTTTTTCGTAAGAAGGTTTCTCTTTTAAGTAGCTACTCTGCTATTTTTTCGACTCGCAGTAGACTGTTTTTTTTTTTAGTTTTATAACCCTCCGCGATATGCACGATAGACGCTAGCGACTCCAGTTAGTTCTTTGTCCTATTGTGTCATCCACTTAATCGTTTTTTAGTAAAATGAATGACTTTGAAAACAACTAATTACTTCCCGTTTGTGTGCAGGATTGTTTAACGCTTTTGGGCACCATTATATGCAAACTTAGATTTATATGTCACAATAAAACTAATAAATACGAAGTTATGATGCTAAATTGGCTATGTGCACGACTTCAGCGACACCTAGCGTCAGCAACTTTAGGAGCTATGACGGTTTGAATTCCTGTATCGTTAAAAATAAATTAAACATGGTTTATAGACGAAAATGAGTATTGTCATGAAAACCTGGTTTGCGTGTATAACTCACAATATAAAACAAAAACTTTGATATCTTATAAATCTCCGTTGAAACTCGTAATCAGTATGAATGATTATTATTTTTTTATTAATTCGATTGCAGCTGATTAAAAAAGTAGGAAATGGCAGATAAAACATAAACATTGTTTTAGCCATTTCATATTGAAAATATTTGTACAAATAATGATAATAATAACAAGAATAAATGATCAGAATGTAATTTGACCTTAAAAAAAATATATATACCTAAATATAATGTATATATGTACCTCCGTAGCCGAGTGGTTCGCAAGCCGGTTTCAAAGTGTCGCCATCTCTGAGGTCCCGCGTTCGATTCCCGATGGGGTTAATGTTTAAAACCAACTTTTCTATATTGTCTCGGGTCTTGTGAAACCTTTGTTGTCTCAGATACTCCATAATATAGGGGCTTTAATTACTCAAAAATAATAATTATTTATTTACTTTTAAATGAGGTACACTGTAGATTGAAATATAATTTGAGTTCAGCCCATTTCGCCATCAGCAATAGCATGCCAATATTGATAAAATTACAAAGTCATATATCCAATGTCAATTTTTTTAAATTATAAGTACCTATCATTGTTCCATAAAACTTATTGCATATAATTATTATTCCCAATTGCTTTTGCAATTCATATTTTTATCATACAAATTAAAATTTTAAAATCAGCACAAATAGAAAAGTGGATAATGTCAGATTGAAAGAGAAAAAAACCACACATTTTAAGACATTATACAATTCTCAGCACATGCATTAATTACTTGTTATTATGACTTTTATACCTCTATTATCATTAAGAAAAATTATAAATATATTTCGGACCACTTTATTTTATTTATTTTGTATTATGAATCATTATTAATAAACAATTTTAACATTAATTCAGTGGAAAGATATATAAGTGCATGGTATTACAGATGATAAAGCTTACAATACTTATACTTTTGGCCACCATGAGCGATGCCATAGATTGCGTTACCCCGACCTAGTAACTTTGCACCCAGAGAATAGCAATAACTGATACCAGATTTCAGTATTCTAAGTCTCAACCCATACATTTATTAAAGTATATTCAAATTCTACGAGATAAAAGCATCTAATAGAGTTCATTTTGAAAACCATAAAGCAATTTCCTCTCATTAGTGGATCCGTTAAGGAGCAAGACTCAAGATTGTAACAACATTCAGAGCTGATTATAAAACTTACTGCAAACAAATAATCAACTTCGCTAACAATATTTACTAGGTCCTCATTATCAATTCATAAAGAGCTCAACGTAATAGTCTTCATATGGAAGTTCCCCGAGTTGTTGGCACATGTATGATTAAGTCTACATTTCCTTCAGTTAAAGTATTTATTGCACGAACTCCCCCGATCTTATTACGAAAATGGACGAGTAATTCTCAAAGTTGCGAGCCAAGTTTCAAACGATGTTACCTAAAAGTTCCATCCATACTTGATGAATCAACATCGGCTATTGTCCTCTCTTTTTTAATTTGGAGTATTTTTATAGTGCTTGGTACACCGAGCTTGGCGATTTCAGAATCTGCAATTCGCCCTCGGAAACACTTTAATATAAGGATCATTTTGATCTTGTAACTGCTCGCAAGGTGACGAGATGGTAAAACTTTTTTAATAAAATATGTTGCTAACATCGGATAGAATCCATTGAAATCGTCAGCTGTAAGAGAAATCGCGAATACTACCCACAAGTTTTTTAGTTTTAAATTTGCTCTGTATATTTCGTTAAATATTTACAGTATATCATTCATTTATTGCCGTAATTGCTTATAGTAACGCCAAAATATCTCTTTAAAGTTGTTTATGGCGGTCATAATTTAATCGTTATTGAAATATAATGTAAGGGAGTTTTCGAATAGAGGCAACGGACCATAAAGAACGCTTTACGACAAATTTTGTACAATATTTAAGTCGTAAATCATTGTAGTGATCTGTTTTTCTGGAGTAACTAAACGGAAGTTTGAACTATAGGGAAGCGAAAGGGATCTTTGATAATAATATTTGATGTTTTGACGAGATGGGATAAAAATAGATCTAGTTTGAGGTGCGCCTTTTATTGAAACATACACAATGCTTTTTTTCAATACAATTAATATGTGTACGATATGAAATTTGTGTAGATTCATGGATAGGATTATATTCTACTTACCCATACCATTAAAATTTACTTTCCCATAACAGAATTAGTTCTTTTGAATTCACTAAAAAGATATGTTATAAAATTTTGTTGTTCTTTTATTTCTTCATTTGTAATTATATAAAACGAAGCATAAACTTACTGTTTTCAAATAAGCACTCTTTGATGCTAGATAATAGATCTCTTTGACATACCAAATCAATAAGTTCATATAGCTTATCCTCAAATATAAAAGAGATATATTTAGATATCATTCCAATTCCATTAGAACAGTCATCTAATAAATTTTATTAAAAGCCTAACCTTTTATAAAGCGTTTATATTTTTCTATATTATAACAGTCAAATGCCGTTATGATTCTTCATCAATCAAGCGAAACGTCTTCAAGATCAAAGAGTTATATATAGCCGATATCAAAGTTTATACGTTTCTCGTGTAAACGTTTTAGGTTTGTATGTAAACACTGATCGTGGATTATTAGTCCTATGCGTGAAACGTTTACGACCGGAAAAGTTAAATGTATTCACGTTGAAAACGCTGGCCTGAATGGTTACAAACGATTTTGCAGACTCTTTAAATCTTGTTATTTCATCAAATATGAGTTATTGGTTAAAATGTCTGATGATGACTTAATCTCTAAGTAATGAAGTAACTTCTCTGTATATATTAGAGCTTTGTAAATTAGTTAAAAAATATCCTGACTTCTTTACCAAAAAAAAATGATATTCTGAGGAGATATCCGACGAGATACAAGAATAATTTGATACTTCCAAAATCACAATTGACTTTGCACAGTACGAGTCCCTATGTAATGGCAATAAAAACTTTTAATAGATTACCCCATAATTTAAAAAATGAAATTAATATAAAAAAGTTTGTAACGACATTGAAGCAAATTCTCATTGACAAGTGTTATTATAATGTCCAGGAATATTTTGATGACAAATTGTAATATTTTATTGCCGTTGACATAACATGTTTTTCTTTCTTCCTTGACAATTTAATTTATTTCTTGACAATTTAACTTTTGTGACATAATTTATAATTTTTTATTCTAAGCATTTGATATTTATTGTATTTAGTTGAAAATTACCTGACAATTAACATTAATTTTATATACCTATTTATGATTATTTTTAAAATGAAAATTAGGGACGAATGTGAATTTAAATGAAATTTTATGAATGTAAGATATTGAGGAAAGTTAAGATATTGAAGATTTTATTTAAAACATTTACTATTGACAATGGAATTTTAATTTTAATTTTAATTTAAATTTGCTACACCCTTACAGGGTGTCACATAAACTGTACCTAATAATAACACCTGTTTTACTATGTGACATGCAATAAATGAATTATTATTATTATTATATTTTCTTGTCTCAGCAAACGCTGGTAGTGAGAGCCGACTACGGGCTAGGCCAAGTTAGTTATTATTATTATTATTATTATTATTATTATGATAAATGTTGACATATCTTTAATATGCAATGAACGAACACGATTAACTTAAAAACTCTGTGACTTAGTGGTTAGCGCATTCGGAAGTTGAGCAACTTTCGTAAGGACCGGTCATAGGTAACCAAAAAGTTATTATTTCGAGCTCCTCGGTGCTTAGAAGACCAGTTAAGCTAGTCATTTGCGTCATTTGCTAACCCTGACTGGGTACGTATGGTAAATTATGGCGTATTTTACCTATTATATTCGATCCAATTCAATCCATGAACCCTATTCCCCAGCAGTGACCTTATTAGACTGGTGATGAACTTAAAACATTAACACACGGATTTTATGGCGATTTTCATAACTATAGATATAGTTCATGACATTTTTATGAAAATTGGTTAAAGTGCCATGTTTATTTATGAAACTATCAACAAAGCATGCCGGTAGTAAGCTCACCACAAAACACAGTTTCCTTTTTCCTTTTACTGTGTTATTTTTTTCAAACTGCGTAAGCTAAAATGCATACTATTGGAGAGAACTAACTCCTGACATACAGAGCAAGCTAATTTGGTAGACAAAGCAAATTTGTTACTCAATAAAGAAATTTTATTTAAATTTCACTTAAAACAAGCCAGAGTCATTATAAAGACTTATATAAATTAATTTAATTTAGTCTAAAAATAATTTTCTCAAATAAAATTATCATTACTCTAAATAAGGCTTATATCCTTTATATTTCACTCAACATACGGAACTCTCTTGTCTTGCTATCTCGAAATCTAGACGACAATCTCCCCGCCAGTTTCGTTTAACATTCAAGATACTGAAATGGGACAGAATTTACATTTACTGATGTAAAGAGTTTGTTCTGTTACTATAATATAAATTAATCAACTCTAAATGCTGGATGAAATAATTCTAAGTATCCCACAATCTATTTGGATTGTTACTGTTTAATAAATAAATACGTTTTAAATAAGACCGGCATTCATAGTGTTGTTTTAAGAGAGGAAGAGTAAGTTATTAAACATTGAGTGGAAGCTTTCATCTTCACACCACTTTGAATTCTAGTTCAAGCGTAGTAAAATATGTAATTAATAACCCACAAAATTATTATCACTAAATAAGTACCTAATTAAATGATGGAAAATTCAGACAAGCTAAACGCGAAGGTTGCAAGAAAATTATATTATCTAACGAGATTCAAATTTAATGAATAGCGTAGCTATTAAAGCAGATTCAGCTGTAGTGAAAGGTATAAAAGCGGCCATCGGCCGAATCTCTCTAATGAGTGGGACTGTTCAGGGTGAGTTCATGTCATTATCTTTAACATGACGGTTTATCTATTTAGGGAGATGGAGTTCATGTACTCCTTATCTGGTAAAGGAGCTACTGTATTGGCTTGCGGAAGGAATAAGATATTTTCTGAAACTCTCGATAATTAATTTACCTACTTATTGGTTTATTTTTTATAGGTGCTCCAATGATATTTTTAATATCTACATAATCGTATATCAAATTTTGTTTAAAAAAATTTAAAACAGCTGGTAAAGATATAACGTTTATTATTTTGGATACTCTGTACTCTGTACCACTTCATGGTTCGACTGGTAGACAATGCCATTTTGACATTAAGTCCGGCATTTGTTATGTTATATGCAATAAAGATTAAATAAATAAATTTAGCATTTAGTCAAAATCGATAAAGTAAAATATGATTCATCATAATAAAAATAATTTATTCCTAATATACTTGAAGATTTAAGGATATAAAATAAAGCACTACTTAAAACATAAAAATAAATCGAGTATATCGGTTATCAGAATAAATCACAAAAAGGAAGCGCCGACATTTCGTTTATACGGCTATTTGAATTTCCAAGACTTATTCTCACACTTCCAACTACTCTCGAGGAATCCCTCTCAAACTTTCCTTCAGGTAGAATTTTCAATGAGATCCATTTCTTCGGTATTACCAAGTTAAAATATATACGAGTTAGATTTATATGGAGTTGCCTTGCCGTCGGTGAAGTCGTGCCAGATCTTCCAGTTAGGATAAATGTAGCGACACGTTCTGAATAACATTAAGTTACTTATTTCGAAGTTGGCTTGATCGAGACCGATTACCGTGTCTTGGTGAGAATTTGAATCCGATATACAAAACTTGAGTTATTGCTCTCGGTCCCTCAGTCAGTTCTCCAA
The DNA here is from genome assembly GCA_918026875.4 of Diatraea saccharalis. Classification (NCBI taxonomy): domain Eukaryota; kingdom Metazoa; phylum Arthropoda; class Insecta; order Lepidoptera; family Crambidae; genus Diatraea; species Diatraea saccharalis. Next base: position 31,394,786 of record OU893333.1, read on the forward strand.
TTTATGAATATTATCAGTGAGAACAAAAACAATCAAAATGCATTGAAATTTCATTTTATAATCAGCAAGACGAATCCTTGAGGAAAGTCCGATTTAATAATTTAACTTTAAGTCACACAAGCTTGGACATATTTTTGTATATACAATCTTAGAAAATTTAATGATGAACCATCGTAAGACATCAACATAAAGTATAAAGTAAAGCATCTCCTCGAAGAATATTCGGAAGCTAGCATTGAAAGCCTCCTTTATTTACATTTCATTTTTCATCCTCGAAACTCTAATGACCATTAATGAAAAGGAGCCGATACTACCACATTTTTTTTTCTTTGCCCTCAAATGCTTTAAGACGTTTCATTTCAAAGATGCGGCTTTGTTATTTATAGCGAGGATTTAATAATAAAAAAAAGTTTGAAATTTATTCTTTCACATCATTGATATGACCATTTGTAACTATTACAGTACACTATATATTCTCTCTCTGGTTCGCTTTTAAATGTAATTCCTCGTTCATTAAGCCTATTTGTTTTGTAATATACAAACATTCATTCCTCTGCTTCCAATATCTGATTCATTTAACATTAGTTAGCTCACATTCAGTTAACAATGTCAGTGTCAGTAAAAAAGGACAAGTGGTGTGTACCGTTTGGTATCGATATAATGTGGCGCGAGGCATGTTACATCCATCATGCTTCGTATGTCGGTCAGAAACGTCGAGCGACTAGCGTGGTTGTTAGAAATTGTTCAGATTGAGAGATGCATACCGATGATGATAAATCTTATATAGAAACTATTTATTTAAGTAGTTCTTAAAAGGAACTCGCAGTATTATTAATAGTACTTAGTGGAGTAATAATTGAAAAAGTACATAGTAAAACTGAAGGACTAGGTAAAAACGCAAGAAAAATAAAGAAAAAAATATTAACAAACAACGGTTTACTTAATATTAATAAATAGTAACAAATAAAATGAGTTTTATGGTCAACACAACCCACGCATGGACATCGTTGGACAACATAAAAACAACTTAAAGAGAAACAAGTATCTGGCTGTACAATATCTTCCAGTTTGAAAATGTTCGAGAATGCCTCAAGAAATATATTTATAAGAAAACTCACCTTAATTTTAATTTAACATTTTTTCCTGGTTATCCTTTTGATGTCGAACCGTTAGAAATTTCTACACTTTTTCACTTCTTGATATTTTTTAAAGTTATTCTCTTTTAATGTTTTCCATAAAGTCATCACATTAAATGTATTTAACTGTAATATAAATAAACTTAATAATCTTTTGTTATTCGGGCCGTAATTAATGTTTCAAGATCAGCTTTCTTTAAAACTAATGTCAAGTAACTGTCTAATTTGATTCAGGTAAGAATTCCCGAGCAAGGTTTTATTTATCATTAATTATGCTTAACCTTCTAGTTTGTTTAAATTCTTATTAGATTCCAATGTAAAATATTCTTAAAAGAAAACGTTTTGAGTAATTATAATCAAGCGGAAAATATCAAAGATGAAATCAACTTTGATATCAGCTCTTAATTAATGAATTGTACCATTCGACATCAAAATGTTTCAATATTACAATATCCTGTAATCGTATTGTTCGGCCCACATAAAATTAACTTACAAGCCGGCGCACAAATAAAATTAATCTAGGAACAAACAGCCAGAGCATTCATAAACAATACTCTATTGTTATAATGAATTGTTTTGTTTCATATAACATCCAAAAACTCCTAGTCATTGATGGGCTTAATCCGCCCACATGTTTTAAATAATGAAAAGATAGGTTCCAATAAAAAATTCAAAGTTAAATTATTTATCAATAAACTTAAACGTGAAAGAAAATTATTTGTCAGTATCGTCCTTCTCTTATGAAAAATGAAGACAAACTTAATTAGGCGTTCCATTAAATTTTAAATAGCTATTCTCGGTATCATTATATACAGTTATCGCTGAATCGTTTCAGAACTCATAACATGTAGCTGGAACAGAATCATTGATGTTTCCGCTTTGATGCTGCCAACATTTAAAATGTTGTCAGTCAAATGTTGCATTACTCTGTTAGACGACAGACGCTTGATGCGTGTTTACTTTGACAATCAATCAGATCTTGCAACATTAGCTACATCCGTTAGTAACTAACCATAAAACGGACCACAGCACTCACGACAAATAAATATGCAAGTCCATAACACTAGGACACAGCACAGTACAAATCCTGTTGGTTTTGTTTTTAGCGCACTATCTGGGAACAAACATCCCTATATAAACACCGATGCACCGAGCCGGTACGATGTTTCGTGAGAGGATTTGGCGCCGGCAGAGTAACGCCTCCTCTGACGGTCGGGAAGCGACTGGCTCCAATTCTGTTTAGCCGCGGGCACACCGGCTATTGCGACCGAATATAAACGAAAGCGGCCGAATGTAATTTTGAGGGGTGAACGAGATAGGTGAGACCATTTAGGGGAACGAAAGGGATAGCTAAACAGGTGGGGTGGGAGCTCGGATGCAGCTTTTGTCTATGCAGGCTGGAGATTGAGAGTGCATTTGGCCGAGGCCTCTACCCGGCGGCGTTAGTGAGCTATCATTTTGGACTATTAATGAATTGATGACTTAACTGACCTGAATTGCGGTCAATTTTGTTTAATTGTTGTGGAAGATAAGGCGGCTTATGACCGGTTGTTCGAAGAAAAGGTTCTAAATTCGGTGCTGGTAACGGTAAAAGCAGTATGTGAAATTATTTTAAACTTTCACTTCATTTTGGAACCGAGATACTATGTCTTATAAATGCGATTATTGATAATACTCTGATTATTCTGATTTTATTTTTGATACACTGTTTTGACCTTCTTTATGGTTATAACATACAGACGTAATCCACCTCTGCTTATACAGCGGATATGGACGGCTGGACGTGCCTTCCAAAGCGCAAATTTGGTCACCCAACCAATGGCCGGCCTTTGTGAAATTGACCTAACTGTTGAAATTGCAAACTGATTGCATTATCCACAAAATTATTCAATTTTTAATATTCACCATGCTCACAATGAAGAACATAATAAAGTAGTATCTTGACATTAGAAACATAATCGTGTTTCATCATATTTTGATAACTATAATTACAGGAATATTACATTAAACTTATAAATGAATATACAATTACATACAATAATATAACAGATTAGTTGAAGATACGGTGACATATCGAACTACAAGCAAACACATAAAAAGCAAACAAACAACCAGTTTCTATATTCCGAATCACTATAAAATGTGGGATAATCTCGTCTTTCATAAAAAGTAATAGGAGACGGACTAAAGAGGTGATTCAAATACGACATAGCTTCTGATGTTGAATGCCAGAGGACTTTGTAACTGAGATATTTTTTTATTACGATAATAATATTTGTGAATACAATTGTAAAAATTCGCCAAGTTCTACACTTTTGTAACATGATCTGCTAAAACACATATTGTGAACAGCTATAAATTCTTAGTAAGCACATTTTATATAGATGCTGTTCAATAAAACTGTGGTATTTTTATATTGATAATAATTATCTTGTGTTCGTTAATGATGAAATATATACTTCACACAAAAATGCATTTAATAAATTAGCCAGCGTCCGATAGCGCCTAGCTATAGAAGTATTTATATTTTAATTTGGTGATAAATTTGGTTATAAATATAATATAATACATGAACTATATTACATTTATTATATTTGATACATGTAAATATGCTTAATATAATATTAATTACTTGTGGTGACAAATGACAATTAACAGCGGTTACCACCAATAAAATACAGTATTAACCTTTAGATTCTTAACAAGTGTTGCATTTGCCTGTCAAGTGTTTTTGAAAGCTATAGTATCTACTAAAAAAAATCAACCAAAATTACAATCCCATATTTCTACTGGTTACGCAATTGCAAGATTAAAATTTGAGAGAAAAATAAAAGTAAATATTAATAAAACTTGGCTGTTCCACTACAGAGCACACAGAATTAATAGTCAGCTGAATATTTATGTAAATAATTTGCTTTAAGCCTATAATAATAATCAAATATTGTTATTATGAATAGGCAGCTGTCAACATAAGACGTGACTTTATAATATTATTCATCGTCAGTTATTGACATTTTTACTGGCCGCTTCGGACGTCTATAAAACTAACAGATATGGAAAAAAATTGTGTGACGAACATTAATAAATAAAATATTGACTGGGTAACGGAATTCTTTGTGTCGTTTATTCAGTGTTTTATGAAATGATGTAACTTTCCATTGACCATTCTGTCCAAAATATTTTATTAAGTCTATGCATTACGGGTAGGAAAGATTCATCATTATTTGTACATCTGTTTGTTTGTTTGCATTTATTGATTCCGAAGCTACTGGATTGATTTTAAAATAGGTTACATCATACGAGGGTGACAAAACTCGGGTGAAGTAGCGGAAAAATAGCTAGTTTTATCGTAAATATTATTATATGAAATCTTAATCACCTGCTTATTTATATCCCCATTTCTGGCGCACACACCTTCACTATAGATGGATTCGAATCAAATATAATAGGCTGTATCTATCCTACCCTTTAGGGGATTGGTAGGTGTTAGCGACTGCAGATGCAGCCGGTACCAACGGATTAACATGCTTTCCGAAGCAGGGCAGAACTCAATATGATACATTTTTGGTCACCCATCTTAAGACCGGCCCTTACGAGATTTGCTTATCTCGAATTAGCTTAGACATTATAATTATATGCAATCGGGTCTTGTTCGTGCATTTTTTAAAACAATTAATTTACCTCGACGTTTCGACTACGTTACAGCAGCCGTGGTCACGAGGAGACTGGAGAACTGGCGGGTGTCGTCTTCTGATTTTAGTTGAGGGTAATCCGGTAATAATGTTTTTAACTGATTTTCAGATGTACCCTCCACTTGATTTTATTTTACGTAAAGGTGGCGACACACTGCACTTACGGTATCCGAGAATATTGTTCGTGGTTGTTTGCGATCGCGACACTTATACATTTTTATAACCGGATTCCACGTTGGTGAGAGTTTATATCCACTTTTGGCCAATATATGGATGGAACATGTCGAGTCATTGATAGATTACCAGTCACATGGGATCCGTATGTGGAAACGGTATGTAGACGATGTGTTCTGTATCCTGAAGGGCGACAAACCGGAGATTGAGCAGTTCCTTACACACGTCAATAATATCCATCCGAATCTCAAGTTCACCTATGAGTTAGAGAGTGACAAAACCTTACCCTTTCTGGACGTTAAAGTCATGGCGCAAGCTGATGGGTCCCTGAAACACACTGTCTACAGGAAACCAACACACACAGACAAGTACCTCCACGCTTCATCTCATCATCATCCTCAACACCTACGTTCTGTGGAGACAACTCTTATTAACAGGGCTAACGCATTATGTAATACTGACTTCTTAGCAGATGAGTTGTCCCATGTACAGGACGTGCTAAGGAAAAATGGATACAGCGCAAGGAGGTCATACCCTATCCGAAGGTGTAAGGAAAGACTACCTAAGGTTCCCAGGCAACGGGCATTTTTAGGCTATGTTAAGGGAGTAACGGACAAAATCGGTTCCATTTTGAGGAAAAATTTTTCTATAGACACCATTTTTACTCCTTTATCAAAAATGTCACACCAATTGCGATCACCAAAGGATAGTATTCCTTACCAAAAACCTGGCGTTTATAAAATTGACTGCAGCTGCGGTAGTTCATATATCGGACAAACGAAGCGGACTATCGCCGAACGTGTAAGAGAACACATAGCAGCGGTCAAAAATCGTCAAGTGGAGAAGTCCGCGATTGCAGAGCACTTATTATCATCTGGATCAAACCACTGGATCGAGTTACATACACCTCATGTCCTTTCCACTGAACGACATTACTATCCAAGGATTGTTCGTGAAGCGGTTGAAATCAAAAAACACAACAATTTCAACCGGGAAAGTGGATATAAACTCTCACCAACGTGGAATCCGGTTATAAAAATGTATAAGTGTCGCGATCGCAAACAACCACGAACAATATTCTCGGATACCGTAAGTGCAGTGTGTCGCCACCTTTACGTATAATAAAATCAAGTGGAGGGTACATCTGAAAATCAGTTAAAAACATTATTACCGGATTACCCTCAACTAAAATCAGAAGACGACACCCGCCAGTTCTCCAGTCTCCTCGTGACCACGGCTGCTGTAACGTAGCCGAAACGTCGAGGTAAATTAATTGTTTTAAAAAATGCACGAACAAGACCCGATTGCATATAATTATAATGTATACAAATCGTGTGAGTTTAAAAATATTATTAGCAAACCGATACGGGCCGGAAATTGCAAACAAAGTGCGCCATCTAGAATCGTTACGGAAGAAAAAAGTGAGGTTAGAGACTTCATCAATTTTTCTAACAAAATGTCGTGATAACGGTTTGATACCTACGTGCGTTCGTATTAAGCCGCGTGTACACATAGCACATTCCAGTGACATTCTACGGAGCGCGAGTGTTCGTCTTCTTAAACAACTGATACGTAACGGTCATCGTGAGTTGGACAGTGTACAGCGTGCCCTTTATAAAGTGCATAGTGAGTGTGTGTCCGAGCTATCGTACAGTGATTTTGAGTTATGTGATCGCGTAACGTATCAGCAAGCAAGCAGAATTTTCGAGTTATCCACGCAAAAGCATGAACGTAAATTCGAAAAATTGCTGTTTCGTAGTGGAAGATCAAGGATCACTGGGGAGTCAGTTGATGACGTCATCAACTTATCTGATACTACACTTGACGGTGCCACTCGCAGTGTTTTAGCAAAGGGACTGAATTTTGCTACTACCCCGAAGAGGATACCGTATGAACATATCATCAGCAGTATAGAGGAGACAATAGTTCGTAATAAGGTACCAACTGATGATGCCGACGCTTTGAGGCAAGATGTCGCTATCGTGTTACGTAAATCCAAAGTACCTAAGAGCAACGTCACGAGCGAAGAGCGTAGAGCTCTTAAGAACTTGAGAACTAATAAGGACCTTCTCGTTCTCAAGGCCGACAAAGGCAACGCTACCGTCGTGATAAATACTAGCGATTACGACTCCAAAATACTTGCTCTGTTGCAAGATGATAACATATATAAGCCGGTATCGTACGATCCAACTGCGAGAGTTACAAGGAGAATACGTGCTGTTATCAGGGATTATAAACACCTTTTCACCGAGGACATCTTTGAGAACCTATACAAACCGAAGATAGTACAACCACCAAAATTATACGGATTGCCGAAAGTGCATAAGGCCAGCGTTCCACTGAGACCGATTGTGAGTCAGATTGACTCACCTACTTATTATTTGGCAAAACACGTTGCTTCCGTACTGCAACCCCTTGTGGGCACTACAACATCCTTTGTGAAGGACTCGCGTCATTTTGTACAGATCCTTGATGATACAAAACTGGATCCGGATGACGTAATGGTGAGTTTTGATGTTGAGTCGCTGTTCACCAAAGTTCCAGTTAAGGACTGTCTAGAGGTTGTTAGGATGAAACTTAGACAAAACGATATACCGGAAGGGTACATGGTTCTATTACGGAACTGTTTAGATGGCAGCTATCTTCTATATCGCGGCAAACATTACCTTCAAATTGATGGTGTCGCCATGGGTAGCCCCGTAGCGCCACTTTTGGCCAATATATGGATGGAACATGTCGAGTCATTGATAGATTACCAGTCACATGGGATCCGTATGTGGAAACGGTATGTAGACGATGTGTTCTGTATCCTGAAGGGCGACAAACCGGAGATTGAGCAGTTCCTTACACACGTCAATAATATCCATCCGAATCTCAAGTTCACCTATGAGTTAGAGAGTGACAAAACCTTACCCTTTCTGGACGTTAAAGTCATGGCGCAAGCTGATGGGTCCCTGAAACACACTGTCTACAGGAAACCAACACACACAGACAAGTACCTCCACGCTTCATCTCATCATCATCCTCAACACCTACGTTCTGTGGAGACAACTCTTATTAACAGGGCTAACGCATTATGTAATACTGACTTCTTAGCAGATGAGTTGTCCCATGTACAGGACGTGCTAAGGAAAAATGGATACAGCGCAAGGAGGTCATACCCTATCCGAAGGTGTAAGGAAAGACTACCTAAGGTTCCCAGGCAACGGGCATTTTTAGGCTATGTTAAGGGAGTAACGGACAAAATCGGTTCCATTTTGAGGAAAAATTTTTCTATAGACACCATTTTTACTCCTTTATCAAAAATGTCACACCAATTGCGATCACCAAAGGATAGTATTCCTTACCAAAAACCTGGCGTTTATAAAATTGACTGCAGCTGCGGTAGTTCATATATCGGACAAACGAAGCGGACTATCGCCGAACGTGTAAGAGAACACATAGCAGCGGTCAAAAATCGTCAAGTGGAGAAGTCCGCGATTGCAGAGCACTTATTATCATCTGGATCAAACCACTGGATCGAGTTACATACACCTCATGTCCTTTCCACTGAACGACATTACTATCCAAGGATTGTTCGTGAAGCGGTTGAAATCAAAAAACACAACAATTTCAACCGGGAAAGTGGATATAAACTCTCACCAACGTGGAATCCGGTTATAAAAATGTATAAGTGTCGCGATCGCAAACAACCACGAACAATATTCTCGGATACCGTAAGTGCAGTGTGTCGCCACCTTTACGTATAATAAAATCAAGTGGAGGGTACATCTGAAAATCAGTTAAAAACATTATTACCGGATTACCCTCAACTAAAATCAGAAGACGACACCCGCCAGTTCTCCAGTCTCCTCGTGACCACGGCTGCTGTAACGTAGCCGAAACGTCGAGGTAAATTAATTGTTTTAAAAAATGCACGAACAAGACCCGATTGCATATAATTATAATGTATACAAATCGTGTGAGTTTAAAAATATTATTAGCTTAGACATGACTATATAAAAAAAATATCAGGATTGCAATCATAGTGTGCGGATACAAAACTAGAAGCCAATAATAAACTTTACAAACTTCCCATTCAACACATTATAAATTTTATTTTAAACTTTAAAGTAGTTTCATATTTGAAAACTCTAATATATAAAAATATGTATATATTTATTTATATACAATTGGTTATATTATTTTACTTTAATTTTTATATCTGTTACCGATTGTACAACATAAATTTAATATATAGGCTATAACCTCATATTTATTTGTTCCATTTATACAAATAATTAGATAGAGAATTGTTAATATGTACTAAATTTTCGAACAGAGATTACTAAAGCCAATTAATTGAATTGACTTTTTGCATTCCAATTCATAACCAGATACTTATTTAATTTTAAAAAAAAAATTATTTATAATAAGCAGTGGTCGGAATTAGGTAGAGTTATTCATGTACTTACACTGATTTCATACAGCGAAAGATTAAAGTGGATATGCCTCAAACCCCCTTAATTTTAAAAAGCAGAAAAAATCCCGTGATTTTTTAAATAAAAAGTCATTTACTTTTACACAATTTAAACTACTGCACGCACGACGTTGCCAAACTTACATCAATGACATCAAATGTCCAAAGTTGCAAAATTTGTATTGTAAATTAATGTAAACTAATAATTTTTTTATGTTAATTATCTTTGTTTTATTTGTCTATCTATGACGTTGTTATTATTATTTAGTTGTAAGATTGTTGGCCACACGGGGTTGTCCATTAGAAATCCCGGGAAGGTCCACATTAATATCAACATTTCGATGCAAGTACATAAATAACTCTACCTAATTCCGACCTCTGATAATAAGGTACACCAAAACACATGTAACATCCACATTGTTTAAAATATTTTACAAAAGTTAGTTTGTCTCTGTTCCTGTTCTCTATTTTCATTCATTCAATAACCCTTCCTCTATCTTCTTCCTATTGCATGTATGCAGATGATTTCCAAATTTATAGACAAGCTACGATGGAAGAACTAACCATTGTAATTGCTACTATTAACAATAGATAGATAGATAGATAGATAACACTTTATTGCAAACACCAAATACAAAACATACAAAGAAAAAAAAAGAACAATATTAAGCTATGTGTCACAATTGGCGGTCTTATCACTAAACAGCGATCTCTTCCAGACAACCTTTGGATGGAGAGATGAACTATCTTAAAAGTACGGGGGTGTATGATAATCTTATGATTACAATATATATTAAATAAATATACATTAAACAAACATAACTTCATATAAGCGTATACATACTACACAAATAATAAAATATATATAGATACTATCCAAATAAATATAGCAAACAAAACTATAGTCTGTCAATAAAAAGAAAAAAAATAAAAAATAAAATAAAATAAAGCAGTTAATTCAATAAAATAACTAGTGTGATAGGTGAAATTCCCTTACGCGCATTTTAAAAGAGTTAAATGATTGCGAGAGTCTTATCTTTACTGGTAGAGAGTTCCAGAGACGCACAGCCCGAACAGTAAAAGATCTGATTGGAGTCGACGACATGGTCTGTTAGTCAACCCTTTAAAATCGCAAGCGATCATCATTGGAAGTCATTGGTATCATTGCTTGACTATGCTGATTCATGTTATACAGACCTAAGTGTCCTTTTCCTAAACAAACTTGAACGACTTCAGAATTTGTGTATCCGTTTTGTCTTTGGTCTACGTAAGTATGATCATATTTCTGATTATCGAACCCAACTTCAGTGGCTACCTATCTCTCGCAGAAGAGACTGTCATATCCTATCATTCCTATATTCCATTCTGTTTCACCCACACACACCGCATTACCTCAAAGAGCGCTTCGTTTTTCACTCTACGAATCTTACCCGAGATCTGTGGTCTTCCTATAATTTATCTTTAGTTACCCCTTCTCACAATACTGATTTCGTAGCCAAGTCATTTTAAGTTAAAGCAATCAAACTATGGAACTGCCTATAGATATTAGACGCGCGCAGTCACGGAACTCATTTAGGAAATTGATAAAAGAATATTTCCTCAAGCTGGACTATTCCTCTTGAACTTGTACTCTATTAATTTATTATAGTGTGAATTGCTTATTTATTTAATTTTTTAGACTATGCATTTAAAATGTTCTCATGTGCTGTTTCTCCAAATGCACTAACCCGCAGTTAATTTTCATAATTGGTATTGTTTCCTTTAGCCTAGGGTCGCCTGGTATAGATTGCTACCTTAGCAATAATCCTTTTGTGTAACTGTATCTAGTTTAATGTACCTTTCCACTGTATTTCATAGTGCAATAAAGAATATTCAATCAATCAACCAATTTAATCGATTAATAAAAAATAATAAAGTTCGCTTTTTAAAAACATAGCCACTAAACACTGCGTTTAAGTCAACATATGAAAAAGTTTATAATATTAAAGTAAATTGCAAATTTCTACTTACACTGTGAAATTATGTCTGTACCCACCGCATTTCTTATAAATAATAACAATTTGAGCCGTCGAAAATAGCACCTTTGCTACAGGCAATTAAGGTACTTGTCCGTCAGAATATTTACAGCCTATTTTACCATGTCTAGACACTAGATATATGTTATGGTGTGCTTTCATAGCCCGCGAATATATGTGACAGGGCATTTAGTTCTTGAAATACACACACTTGTTAGTAAGACCGCAGCTTATGGACAAATCTAATTTGCGAGTTAAACGAAACTGACTGCGTAATAGATGGATTGTTTTCTGTTATTGAAAATTCTTTCCATTAAAAAAATAGTTGACTCGGTTGAGCTCTTAGAGTTGAGCGCTCAGAGTTATAATGCAGGTAAGTGTACCTATTTGATTTAATTCAATTTCATCCATAGCCTGAGCCATATAAATAGTCAGTGGGGATATAAATAGTCTGGTGATGATGATTATTATAGTTAATGCACACAATTTAATACGGAGGTTGTTAAAATGAATTGTATTACCGGCTTTTTCTTTTTTTTATCTTACTAACATTAGAGTTAAAAAACAAGATAAATGCCTAAACCACGATGCTAGAAATGATATACCTACTCTTCACGGTGGCCGACAATGTCTGGCTTTTGTCATTAAACTTAACTATTAAACTATACATTCTGAATGCTATTAAATATAAAAAAAATGTTGTTGTGGTTTGTGTGACAGAGATGTGACTATAGGAGGAACCCGTTCTAATTTTCGAGGCCTGGAACCCTAAATAAGTGTAAAATATATCGTTGATACTGCAAAGCTAAGAGTGAATGGTCCTATTAGATATAACCCGTTGAACCCGATCTGAGTGACAGTGATCACGGATCGGACTCTTTGATAACATTGATTGACTTGTTATAAGTTACCTTTTTTATTACTTTTGAAGTTTATAATGAAGGCGCATTATGGTGTAAACAATTTAATAACTACTTTAGTTTTGATGGACTGACTCTTTGATGTACAGCTGTTTGATGGGTCTTAAAGGAGATATGTATCATCTACTTATAATACAGAAATTTGAAACGTATAGTTTTACTCCTAAAATACTGTACATAAATCTTATAAACAATTTTATCACTTTATATATTTTCATCGGTAATCTAAAGTACAGATAATCTTGTAAATAAGTAACACGGCAGTGTAACGCTCATAGATTGCATTCATAATAATGAGATAAGAAAGAGACGTTAGTTAGAGTCTGTGCATATTTATATATGCTTCACGTATCGTCGGTCGCGGAACATCAGAACTGAGAAATACATGATATGACATTGAATTTGTACACTTAATAGATAGTTCGTTGGCGAAATTAAGTGAGATACTTGATATCTGCCGTCACATTTGCGCTGACTGAAAGACGGTGTAAAAGTTACCGGAATTATACTTCGTGATGAAGACATGTGATGAATTGTCGGACATATCTGCAACATGGAAGTAGAAGGATGAAGAGTTGGAAGAGGCCAAGACCTTTCATAATCAAATACATTATTTGTTGTGTTCGTGACGTCTGAAGCTATAAAAAGCAGTGAACATGCTATGAAATAATTAAAAATTAATATCTTCAATATCTCAATGTGGTATTCAATACTCGCTGCTTTTTAAGGGATCTGGCGCTTGAAGATTTAAATATTAAGATTTCAATAATAAACTTTCAAGCATATACGCATAAAATAGCGGAACTATCTTCACATTCATTGAAATTCCAAGTCAAAATGACCTTAGGCACAATATCCGTTATTCATAGCCGTATGAAGTTATAATTCTAGGAGCGAGCGTACACGAAGCGATATGAAATCAAGATCAAAACTATTATTAAAATAAAACACGTAGTAAGCGAGTGTCGTAAATCTATTATACCAAGGAGCAGTGCTGTCTACGAGGATTTTATAAATTACAACATTATTTGTGCTGAAGTAAATTAAATGAAACGAGCACGCCGAGCGATTGTGATGTTAACAAGTTTAAATGGAATAGTTTATTGGAAATCAGTATTTCAAATGTAAATAACTATTTCAATAATTATTTTTTCTCTCATAAAAATTGTCCTTCACCCTTAGTTTATCCACGTTTAACGTCAGTAATGTTCAGAGAATAAAGAATTTCAAATCATAAATTAAACAAAGCATTCTTTAGAACAACACTACACACATCCTCAAAATAGAAAAAGATACGGTGGCGCTATGGTACAATGAGACAGACTTTTACCAACGTCAGTTAATTTCGTTTGCCAAATAATACGCAGACAACTTTGGAGGATGATAGATATACCTAGATTGTTTGTTTTTAATAACTCTGCTGTTATAACAAAACTTCTTTAGCAATTTGTATAAAAAATATTGTAGAATAGGTGAAGTTATATAAAATTGATAATGATTAAGGTTTCAGTGTAAGCGTAATTCTAAGTTATAACTTGCATATTTTTTTTGAAATTATTTCAATATTGTTTAGTTAACACTGACTACAGGTCTACCAGTAAATCTGTAGTCGTTACATAACACCCACCTATGCTCGTGTGGTAGTTTAATAGCCCGTTCTTTTTATTCAATACCGTCCAAAGGCCACGGCAGTGGGTATATTAATAGATTGTCGATGACGAGAATTTTTTTTTGGACGATTCAAAAGTAGCTTCTTACTTGAATAAAGATATTTCCATCTCATCTCATCTCGTCTCGTCTCGTCTCATCTTGTCTCATCTCATAAGCTTTCCTTGAAAACGCGTCCAAAAACTTTTGAGTTATAACAAAACATTGTATGGTGGAATCTTACCTCTTTAATAGATATACAAAAACTCCGTGGTGGTGTATGTCTATGTTCCAAGGATATTTCAATATTGTTTAGTTAACACTAACTACACGTCTACCAGTAAATCTGTAGTCGTTAACATAACACCCACCTATGCTCGTGTGGTAGTTTAATAGCCCGTTCTTTTTATTCAATACCGTCCAAAGGCCACAGCAGTGGGTATATTAATAGATTGTCGATGACGAGATTTTTTTTGAACGATTCAAAAGTGACTTCTTACTTGAATAAAGACATTTCCATCTCATCTCATCTCGTCTCGTCTAGTCTCGTCTCGTCTCGTCTCGTCTCGTCTCGTCTCGTCTCGTCTAGTCTCGTCTCGTCTCGTCTCGTCTCGTCTCTCTCATACGATCTTATCTCATCTCATCTCATAACATATTCTAAGGTTTAAGAGAGAGTTAATATAGTTAAATACAAGCAATATGGCTTCCCTGCGCAGAAGGCTAAATTTCGAAGCGCAGCAAATGTCAGTCGATAATTCAAGTATCATGCCATCGGGTGATCCACCAATGCGCTGAGTGTAATTGAGATGGTCACTTAACGCATTAAATTTTACACTTTATTGTTATTGAAATAAGACTCCCTATAAATTTTAATCACATGCTTGGTCATCATGGGAATTGGTAGATCACAGGCCTATTCGCCAACTTATCTGACACCCTAAACTCATAATCACCGTAAAAAGTGACCAACTTCAATGCGTTAAAATCTTTTTTTCCTATTTTCTATCAATGGTTCGCAATTTTGAATTCTCCATATCATCGATCTCCACTGAACTCCATTTGGAAACTTGATCTTGTATCTATAAACTGTTCTTTCATATTTCATAAATATTTGTAACCGTGAAGGCGAACTTGAGTAATTTCATCTAAATTAAAAAATATAAGTAGCTCGGTGGCGTATAGAATAAGCGCCGAGGCCCGCGATCGTTGTTGGTAAGCAACTTTCGCAAGGGTCTTTCACAGGATGGGTGACCAAAAAATTAGTATCTTGAGCTACTTCGTGCTTCGGAAGACACGTTAAGCCGTTGGTCCCGGTTGCATTTGCAGTCGTTAATACCCTCCATTCCGCATTGGGCCAGCGTGGAGGGTCATGGCCCATCCTCCTTAACCATCCATAAGGAAAGCCTGAGCCCCTGCAGTGGGGATGATGAATAAAACTATATATTATAGCAGCTGATATGGCATAAGCTCCGCCATCAGTAGCACCCTCTCTTTTGACGCCTACTACACACTTAGAACGGCTTGTTCAAGGGAATAGGCAACTATAAATGTGGGTGTAATCCCCATTTTATTGGTTTTCACCTCTTGCATGGTTCCTTTCCACTGTTCACTTTAAGCCCTAAACTTAATTCTTGCGATCAGTTTGATTACTTATCTTATTAAATTCAATAGCTCATTGAGGGTTCTGTGATTTCGTATGAATTTTTAGGAATTGTGATAAATTAAGTCGAATTTGTGCTTGTCTTGTTAGTACTATTTATTTGAGTATGAAAATATATACAATGTATTATAGACAAATATTTAATTTATGTTTTATTAATCAAGCGAAAACTCATTTACTCAAGGAGCGAACAATTTTCAGTTTAAACCTAAACTTAGTGTAGATATAGAAAATAATTTCCATTTTAATAAAATATTTGGTTTCGCTGAGGAAAACTAAACCAATTATAACAGCAACCCAAACTCGAGTAAAAACAATTAACCCAGACTTCATAAGTGACGACACCGTGAGATCCTAATAGGGATGCGACTGGGTAAAAAAAAGCAATTCTATTTAGTCCGTCAGTCAGATATTGAAAAATATTAGATACGTTTTTTTTTTACTTCAATTTAACGATAAATAGCTTAGATAACAGGCATTAAAGTTGAGGAGTGATGGCTCGCTACGTCACAGTTTAGTAGAAAACGTACCATAACGTGACGTCATGCGAAATTTCAACTCCGTGTATCGCCGTAATTTTAAAATTACGAACAAAATAAAAAAAATACTTGTTTAATATTTTTCAACACTCTACTTGACGGATAAACAAATAAAAATTAGTCGTCATCCCTATTTTGTTATAGAACAATACATTTAATAAACGACAACTATTTAGATCAAGAGTTTCCCTTTTTTATTTATTCATAAATTCAATATGACTTTGACAAAGGTCTGCAGAGTATTTTAATGCCGATAATATTTCAAAGCTGCCAATAATAAATTATTTACTTGACTTTCAATTGTTTTCTAAAGAACATTAATTTGCAAAGAAGTTAGGGTATCTTATTGTCTCTTATATGAAGAATATTGATATCTAAAACAGGCCCTGTATTCTTAATTTCTTTAGCTTTGACTTGCGTAATTTTATTGCTGTAGAGTAAGAAACAACATATTAAGGTTGACATTATAATTATCTAAAGATTTTAAGAGCTCCCAGTATTATTTATATTGTTTTAGGAATTTTATCTATAGGCTTGTCGAAATTATTGGTTTTCTTCAATAATATCAAGATTGTATTAGGAACTTTTTTGTATGTATTTTTGTTTATATAAGGTTATGGTAATTTCTTAATGTTATTAAAAAAGTTACCTTTTTACTTCTCCAATTTTTATTTTTGCTTTTTGAACCCTATAATTTTTTGGGTAATATTTATTATGTTTTGCTAATTGATTTTATCTATAGTATATCTTTCCCATACATTTTTTAATCGAATATTTCTATAGATATATAGTATACTGTATTACATATACTTATCTCTGTGTAGTATTCTTTATGCCATATATATCTTAAAAAAATGCTATTGTAAAAGGTTTGTTGCATACTTTATTGTTTCAATGATAAGTATGTATTTTACTATTATATATGTATAGATAAATTGCCTACTATGCCAAAGGTTCTTCAATAACCTAGCACTAAGCTTTAGCTATAAATCAAATTCAGCACAACAGTTGTCTCAAATCGCAGTTATCTTATGATTAACTGTTTCCCCGTAATCCCTATCGACTAATGACATATCTCATAGCTGTCGCAACCGGAAATATATGAGACTCTGCTTTATGTACTAACTAGTTTGTACTCGTGACGTCATTCCTATAATTTAGATCGTCACGTTTAGCAGTTGTATGACAATTAACAAAAATCTCTGGTCAATTTTTTTTGCTAAAGATATATTTAACGGTGTTGCTGTTATGTTTAAAAACTGACACCTTTAGCTTTTGAAGTAGGTTTATTTGATTGACCTTCTAGTACTTCGATAACGCTGTGTTTCATGCTTAAGTCAGCCTCGTGGGATTGGGTCCAGACCTTTCCTAACAGAGACCGGGATTTCTCCCCTTTTCTTTATTTAAAATTTTTATTTTTTATGACTCTGTCACTATATTTATTGTTTAACTGTTATTGCTGTCTTATCTGCGGTTATCACCAAAGTGATTTTTAAATATATCTTTTATATCAGCTAAAATATCTTTTTAATTAAATAATTCTACAGTAGCCTCATAACCTTTTCATGTCACCACTGCAAATGTAAAATCCCGTAAGCAAATCATACACTACACGTAATATTTACTCTTTATTCACCGGTTGTTTTCACTGCTGCATTTGCTAAGGTTGTCTCTCTGCATGTATAATGCAGCAAGATTGAGAAAGAAAGATAAAACTAGTTTAGCACTGTACAATGTGCAATTTTTGCTCCATAGACTTACTGAGACTATTGTAATCACCTGATACATTCCCACGCTCGTTTCTAATTCTATTAGCTTCTTTCTCCAGTAGCTTCAGAATGTAGCTTTAAATTTTTTGCCGCCTAGTCTAATTTGTATGGTACATGTTACGTAGTAGGGTAAAGTGTTCAACAGTGGATCACTTTTTTTCCAGAGGCTGTAGCTCAGCTCTGAATTGAGTTAGAAAGACGAAAATTGAGATAGTAGGTAGGAAATGTAATCTAGTTTAATGTAGGTGACTTGTTTTTATGAATAGCGTTAAAAATAATACTATGTATACACTTTTTTTAAAAGTCAAAAATGAGCCACTGTGTACACTGGGTGTTGAACAGTGGCTCGCCCTAATGTTCACAGTGGATCGGGGCAGTAACAGTGGATAATTGATTCTAAAATGAAATAAAAAACTGTAGTATCAAGTTTTTAATTAAGTATTTGAACTCTTAGGTACAATATGTAATAAAATCAGTCACAATATTAGAGATCACAATAATATCTTCTTCAACTCTTCAAATAAACATCTTCAACATTAAAAAAATAAGAACACTTTGAACTTATTTAGTTAAACTAAAAAAAACTTAAATATAAAATGCACTAGGACTCTTTAGTCATACAAACTAGGTAACTAAGTAAATATGCATCCAAAAAGAAATAAAATATTAATAAAATAATTGCAATGCAATTACAACCTACATTGCAACATTAAATGCAAATGGCTTTTTTGGTTATATCGACTAAATGTCAATTCAAAACAAATCAAATATAATCAAACAAAACAACTTCTTAAATCTCTTAATAATTAATAAGTAAAACGAAACTATAACATTTTAATGAACATTCAGGTTCGAAAAATCGATTGGGAAGCAATAATAAGATTGCTGTCTCATGGTGCTGCCTCCAAAAGTGGGTTTTGGCAATATATATTTAATATCGCGCTCTTTTGCAATCGACAAATCAGGATTATTAGGCATGGCATATTTACCATGGGCCTTCTTACGCAGATAGCTAATGTAATAGTCAAGATTATGATTTCTGCTTTCTAGCACTTTGCCAATGTAAAAAACTTTTTGCTTCTTAGTAGAAAACTCTACTAAAACAAATTCACCCTCTCGAGGCGGTCTTGGTAGAGGATCAGTGAAATCATTTTCTGTCAAACAAATTGTTTCATTTTCGATGTCATCATCTGGCCACTCGTTATCTTCATCTGATTCCTGGTATTCTACATTAATGTTTTGATCTTCTTCACTCTGATCTTCAGAGTCACTTTGTAACACCTTCTTTATCACTTTTCTTTGTTTTGGATGTACTTTTTTTTTAGATTTAGCCTTTTCTATTTCTTGTTTTTCGGGGGTATCAGTTACTATCATACTACGTCCTAATTTTCTGGATTTCCGTTCAGATTTTCTAGGCCCAGCTTTAATAGGATTCCTAAATTCAAATGGGGATATAAAATGAGGACTCTTCCTTACTTCAGTGGTACGCATCGGCGATTCAATAGGTTTGCTTAAAGTATTAGATTGTAAAGTGGATTCCGTCAGTATTTGAGAAATATGTCTTGATGAATCTAATTGTGATCCTAATTCTAAGTCCAAATTATTTTCAGCAAAAAAGTTAATAATAATCGATGGTGAATTTTCTCTGGTAGCCGGTTCATTTGCTAAATTCAAATTATCAATAAAGTTTGAGCAAGTAGGGATTGGTGACTGATTGTGAATAGGTAACTCGGCGTCATCGGAGCAACTAGGAGCTTGGAGCATCGGAGCGTCGGCGGTGGTATCATGATCTGGTGAATTTAAAATTTGATCCTCGTCATTAGGACACGGGCGATCTGTCACTGTACTTGGCATAAAGTCATCTTCAGTGAAAATGTTGCGGTCGAATGGGTAAATCCCACATTTTCTAAACGAATTAATAATATTGACTGGTGTCATTACTTTGAGGAAGGCCGTACCAACTATTTCGCCTACATCATAAATGGTTACAGGTTTTCCAGGATGTTGCATCAACCATGAATCTATGGCTCCGTTATAATAGGTCTTGAATGGGCCATAGATCCCAACATCGAGGGGTTGTAATTTTGCTGATGTATGAGGATGCAAAGTTAAAATGTGAACTCCTGAAGCTTTGGCCAAATTTAGTGCTTCTAACGACAAGTGCGACTCGTGGTTGTCCATTATTAATATGCAAGGATTTTCAGGTGTAGAATTGGAATGTTTTATTACGTGCCGGATAACTTCTGGAAAAATTTCTGAATTCATCCAACCACTTGATGCTGCTAACCCCAAAGTACCAGGAGGTGTATTTTTGATCATAAAATTTTTAAAATTTTTCCTTGGAAACACCATAACAGGAGGTAGTGCTATACCACCCGCACTTATGATGCAACAAGTTGTTACGAGAGTTCCTCGCTCTCCACTCGTAACTTTACTTACATTGCGGCGACCTTTGGGTGCCACTACACGCTGAGGCTTTTGTACAGTGGTAGTGGATGTTTCATCTAAGTTAAATATACGATTTGCTCCTAATTCTGGGTATCGTTTCATCAATGTCTCTAAGTTATTGAAAAATACTTCAACATTTGACCTGTTGAAGGCTGTGGCGCGTGCAAGACTGCACGCTTCAGGTTTTCTCAAACTAATGTCTCGATGCCTTCGCATGAAGCTCCGCAGCCATTCTTTTCCCGCCATTTTTTGGACATTCCAGCTTTCAGGCATTTTCAAATTATTATTTTTTGCCATTTCGTATGCGACCCGTCTTGTATCTTTTGATGTCATACCATAGAATAAAGCCGAACAATATGTAATATATTCTTTAAGACTCTTTTCCTGATTATTAGAAAATACTTTATTTACGTCATAGTGAGGTACTAACCGCATGGATTCAACAGAAGAAAAATGTTTTGATTTCAGGTAATATCGCCTTAAAGTAGTAAAAGGAATGTTGTAATCTTTTGATGCTTTTCTCACACTCATACCTCTTTGTATTGCCTGCAAAGCATCTCTCATATTTTCTTCAGTGTGGGCCCCGATAGAACGGGGTTTTTCTGAACGTGGCATCCTAAAAATAAAAGAACCTAATTTTAGCAAAACCAAAAACACGTCCGTAAGCGACAAATAAGTATGATTATTGTAAGTAAGCATAATATTAAATTAGTAGGTAACACTTTCTTATTTAAGTTGATAAAATCACACCAGTAGTACAATAATCCAGTAGTACACAGTGAATCAAGACCCACTGTGTACCTTCGTTGATTGAGCCACTGTGTACGAAATCGCCATTTTGAATTCCAAAGCATGTAGGTAAAATAATATTCATAATATCAAATGTTTTTATACGTGAAAATAACCTTTGTTTAATACTATCAACAGTTGAAATGAAGCAATAGTAAAAAAAAAACCTATATTTGAGTTGAAACAGAAAATATCTTACCTTAAAAGTAAATATATTTTTCAAAATTATAATAAATGCTTGTAGCACACACACTCCGCGGCGTAGGCGCTGCTCGACTAGTTGTGACAAGTTGGTATCCCAAATACTACCTATGAGTGAAAGAGGCAGTTCTATATCTTTATCCTATACCCTCATACTGTTACTGAGCCACTGTATCTGGCATAGCCACTGTTCAACACCTCACCCTACATTTTTTTTTTGCTCCACATTGGCAAAGTAGAAATGAAACATCAAGTGACATTATCGCTGTTAAAAGATTCGCTGTTTATAAGTATTTGCAGCAGCTAGAGCTGTGTTCTCTGCTGAACCCAGTCATGGCTCGCTTCGTGGGATGGTTCACTGTCTTGAGTAAAGGAAGGTATCCTGGGTTTTCACACATAGGGGGGACCCCAATGTGGTCCGGAAGTGGGATTTCATCAGATATATCAACCATGCTTTGTCCTGTCCTTATTATTTGTTTTTGTTTTCTTTTTATAAATTAAATTACAGATGGCCAATAAAAGGTTTCCAAGGTTATTAACAGTTTTAGACGAGAAAAACATATTTGCGCCAGAAAAAAAAAACAATATTTTTAAATGTAACAAAATACTGACAATTAAAATGCTAATGCATATTCAGCAAGACTCAACAAAAAAATCATCGGTCATCACAACCACCTAGCCTCTGATAGAGTACAATAAAATATATCGAAACCTTTTCATTTGCATAATTTATTTAAAGTTCTACTTGCTCGCCACAAAAATGCATTTTGTCGGCAGTTAGATGATGATAAGGTTCCCGTTTTACCCTTTGGGTACAGAACCCTAAAAAGGAGAATCGTGGGGAGGGGGGGGGGGAATGCCGGGTTTTATAAACAATATTTTGTTGAAAGACAAAAGTCTTGCTTTTCAATTGCTTGGATTAACTTCTTACTCGTGTACGGCTCGCTTATGTAGTCATTAAGCGTTACAAGGTCACTGGTGTTTGAGTTCTTAGGTACAGGTTACTATCATCGCTGTAATATTGGTACTTTAGCTTATTGGAAATCTGGCCACATAATATTTTACCATCTACTAAGTCAGGTCGAATATGAGTTGATACTAAATTAAAGAGTCATTGCATTTCAACAGTTTGAACAATCAGATTATACGACCATGGTGAAACAAAACGGCGTCACATGACGCATTGTGCGCATAATGGCCGCCGGCCGGCATCATAACTCGGGACTGTCGCGTCGTAAATATGGGACTCGCGACGACACGCCGGCTTTAGATGAAAGTTTACACGTGCGGCTTGTACACGATGAATATTTGTCGAAACTTGTTAAAATTAAAAACTCAAATGAAGTAATTTAGATCGAGTATTTTGATAACATAAATATGTAATAAATTGATTCTAGATGATCTAAAGTTATTTTACGAAACAAAATTGGAAACAGAATTATTACGATCTAATAGTTATATTATCCGAAATCATAGTTTGATACTTATAACTGATGATCTCAAAATATGCCTTTATAACGATCTCAAAATTTTATATTTATTGTTTTTAACTAGAAATTATGTTGAAATTCTATTTATAAATTATAATTTAATTTATATAGCTTTATATTATATTTTTGTAATATAGCTTTTAATTTATCCGTGGCAGATACATTACAGCATGAATGAATTATAAACAACTAATACACCTCAGTTATTTTTTAAACTGACAATTCGTACTATAAAATCCGCACCGTTTAGTAGTGAATCGCGGAAATGTACATTATTTACATCGATGCGTTCTAATGGTGTTTGTAAATGTATGTGTATTGCGAACATACCATGAATATGTTGATCGACGATAACTTTGAGATTTTGATACACAACCTAATAAAATAACATCGTATTAGCTTGAGTTCGTACAGTTTTATCATCACAAGTCGTTATATCACACACATTAATTTAAAGATCGCAGAAACAATATTTTAATCGTTTCAGTATCATAAATACGATTATTTAGACATTCAATATTAATCTCTTCTCCCTTCCCAATTTGGTCACACACTAAAAAAGCAAATGGTTGTTCATTTCCAAGATCCATCATAGCCGGTGTTACATTATGAATGAATGACACAGTTATTGTACACAAATATAAGCATAATAAGCACTACATAAGTTTGGACTTTCCGGTGTACTGTTTCCAAAAGGCTTCTGGCTCAATATAAGCAGAACATGATTGCAGCGTCGATTTTCAGCTGACGCCTAAGGTAGCTTACTATGACCGGACGCTCGTTGTAGGGTACTGCACTCATCCATCCGCGTTAGGTGAACGGTAGCGGGTTTTATCAATTAGGCACATCACACTCACCTGCCCTATTCAGGACGGGGTGGTCGAAAAGCTCTGATTTGAGAC